>CM069432.1:275627481-278027481 GCA_035610365.1 Aquatica leii | reverse complement strand
AATGATTAATTAACGTGTGCGTGTTGAGGATTGTGAAGTTGAAGCTGTTAAGGGAATAATTAGAAGTGCAATTTTAATGTGAGTAGTGAACAATTACATCAAATTTATGGTTAAGAAGGTATAGGCGAGCTCAGATAACGCTTGCAAATGCGAGCGGGTATCGTAGACTAGATTAAAGATCAAGCGCACGCTATTGATAACAGTGACGTACATACTTTTATTTATATATTTTCTTTAATATTTGTGCCGGGCTTTAATTAGATTTAATTAGATAGAATCATGTCAGAATCCGAATCGACAAGATCGGAAAGAAAAAAGATAAGACAAAAAAATTGTGCAAGAAGTTTTTGCAAGGAGTAAGAGAACAAAAAGAAGCCCGAGAACGGAAGAGAGTGATAAGGAGAAGCAGGTGATAATGAAGATGTGTAGGGAGATTATTAGAGAAATAAAGTAGATGAGGGAAGAGAGCAATAAATTTGTAGTGAATTTGGGAAAGATTACAGAGGAGTTAAGAAAAGAAAGAGAAGAGCGAAGGGAGATATGGGATGTGGGAGAAAAAAATAAGAGCATGGAAGGGAAGATAGGAAAATTGGAAAGGAGGGTGGAAGTAATGGAAAGGGAAAAGAAAAGGAAGAACTTGGTTATACCAGGGATGGAAGGTTCAGAGGGAAGAGAAGAACGTAAAAAGCAAGTGGATAACTTGTTTAAAAATGAAGTGGAAACAAGTATAAGATTAATTAAAATAACGAGTGGGTTAATACTGGTAAAATTGGATTCCGTAGAAGATAAACTAGAAATATTAATGAAAAAGGAAAGGCTAAGTGAGGTACAAAAAAATATAAGAATAGAATGAAGAAAACTAAAGGAAAAAGAAGAAAAATGGGGTTTATGAAATTATGGTTTGAAGGAGAGGATATGCACTGGAACGTAAAAAAAAATAAATTGGAGAGAAAGAGGTCAAAAACCTAGAAATAAGGAGGGTAAAGGATAAAAAAATGTGGACGACCAGGTAAAAATCCAGGAAAACGATAAGAAAAAGACAAAAGAAATAGGATTAGTATTTTGGAACGTTACAGTAGTTAAAAACAAAGGAGTTGAATTTTGGAGGTATAAAGAAGGGACATTGTGGGTTTAATTGAAACGTGGCTGGAGGAGAAATATTAGGAAAGTAACTTTACCAGAGGGATATAAATGAAATTTACAGTTCGCGACAAGAAAAGAAAAAAAGGAAGAGCGCAAGAGTGTATAATATCGGGAGTAAGAAAAGAATGGGTGGTAAAATAAGAGGAGAATAAAAAGCAAGAGCAAGGAATAGTGTACGGTCAAGAAATGAAGCAAACAATAAGAAACTTGAAACGGTTACTGATTGAAGAGAAGAGAGGAAAATTAATAGTAGGTGGGGATTTTAACGCGGAAATTGGAAAAGGTCGTGGTATGATAGTGCATGGGGAGGAAACAAAAGAGTAACGATAGATAAGGCATTAAAAAAACAAGGTAAAGAGCTATTGGATTTATGTGAGAGGAGGGGTGGACTATACTTAACGGAAATATCGAGGAAGGAGTAAGAAAAGAATATAAATACATAAGTGAGAGAGAAGAATCTATAATATATTTTGTAATGGTTAGTGGGAAGGTTTTAGAAGAAATAGAACGTTTTAAAATTGGGGTAGAGGTTGATTCAGACCATCAGCCATTAGAAGAAATGTTAAAAAGTTGGAAAAGAGAAAGAAAAAATTCAAACACAGTTTGGGGGTAGAAAAAGGTATGGACAGATAAACATATTGAGGTTTATAAGAAAAAAATAGAAGCAGTACAATGGATAGAGGAAGGAGTAGAGGAAGGAGTGAAAGAACTGATGAATAAAATGGATAAAGCAGTAAAAAGGAAAGGATACAAGAAAAAAATATAAAATAGTCTAGAGAAAAGATGTGGGTGAATAAGGAACGCAGGGAAGCCAGGAAGGAAGTAAGAAGAGGTAAAAGAAGGTGGAAAAAAGGAAACATTAATATTCAGTAATATAAAAGATTAAGATCACAATATAGAGAAGAAAACAGATAAACATAGAAAAGAGAGGATCAAATAAATATATTAGAAAATGAAGGAGACATATGGAGCTTTTTGAATAAAGGACGCAAGGAGAACAATGGAAATAAATATACAGGAGAGAGAACGAAAGAAAGAATAGGGAAAATTTTAAACAAGATATGGTCAGATGAAGGGTTTCCGGATGATTAGAGAAAAGCAATAATATGCTCAGTTTACAAAGGAAAAGATAGGTAAAAAACTATAGAGGTATAAGTGTGGTAAATGTGGGAAATAATATTTAATTTGACAATTTTGCAAAAAAGACTGGAAAGAGAAATGGAGAAAAAAAGATCTTACCAGACTGGCAGACAGGATTTGGAAAAGGGAGAATGGCATTAGATAATGTATACATATTGAAACAGATAGTAAACAAAGAATTAGAAGTGAAGAGAGGGAAAGTTTTTGCGTTATTTTTGGATATAAAAACAGCGTTTGATAATGTCAATAAAAGTAAATTATGGAATATGTTAAAAAAGAAACAGATAGAGGAAGAACTAATTAGGATTATAAAAGAAATATACAGGGTGTAACAAGTATAACTAATATTCTCTTGATGTGCGATAGCTGTAATGATTTAAATCATATTTGCATTATAAACATAAGGTCCATTCCTTATAGTTTTTAAGAAATATTAATATTAAAATTCAAGGACGGTCATGAAAATGTAAATTCGTAGGAAGAAAAGCCAATAACCCAATTCATTATCGTTTAGTAGTAAACAGCACGTACAAAGTGCAAGAATGCGGTAAGATTGTTTTGCTTAGTTTTACTGTAGATTGTTAAACACTTAAAGAAACCATAACCTTGGTAACAAAATATGACAATGTAGCTAAAATTTCTTTTTCTGGCCATTCTGGGGCCATTGTGTCTACTTCGGTTGTGCGTTACTGTTGATTCGATTTTCATTTATTTCAAGCTATTTTAAATACATTAAATTATTTTTGTAGTTAGGTATTCGGTATTTAATTTTGTTATTTGTTTAATTTAGTTTCATAGTTATTCGTATTATTTACTAATTCCACTTTTTAATTTCTACGTTTATGATTTCAAAATAATCGATTGACATTGTTACTTTACTTTTTTCTGTTATTATGAACCATAAAGAAAATTTAAAATAACTTTGAATTTAGCACGACACCATGTCTCTTAAATGTTGTTTATTTTGTCATCAGAAACTTAATACTTAATAGTAAACTTAAACTTGACACAGTTTCAATCATTTTATATCACGTTATCTTATAACTAACAACCAGGTCCGTAATTACATCTCATCCTCGCGGCAGCTGCAATTGAAAAGAGTCTATGATTAAGCTATCCTAGCCGATACAATTTTTAGCACGATGAACACGAGTTTTCAGGCTGTAGTGTCAGTTCCAACATCTACAGGGGCTACACAAACACAACTGGAAACTAAAATAGAAGCTCTTACTCAGCAAGTAGCAGAACTCACAAAATTGAGCAACAGGGAACGCTCATACAGCAGGTCTTGTTATCGACACCGATCCAATTCCAGATCGAAGAAATATCAGCCTACTTCAGGATTACTTCAAAAGCAAGAAAGTGTGTAGAACCATGCAACTTTCATAAACAGGAAAACTAGGAAGGAAGACAATACTAGCGGCTACGCGTCTTCCACCTGCAACAACATGCCGCTTGTTTGTAATGGAAGAACATACTAAAATCAAATACCTCATAGATACTGGTGCCGATATTAGTGCATATCCCAGAAACCTAATAAAATCAAGTGTTACAAAAAGTGATTTTTCGTTATTTGCTGCAAACCATACAAAAACTAAGAACTAAACGTAAAGCTAAAAACATCCTTTTTGTGGCGTTTCATAATAGCTGATATCGATAAACCAATAATCGGGTCAGACTTTTTAAATTATTTTAGTTTATTAGTAGATATTAGGAATAAGAGACTCATAGACAATTCTACATTTTTGACATCTTCGGATAAACTAGTGCAATGCGAAACTGACCATTAAAGCAATTATTAGTGACAATGAGTAACATAAAATGTTTGTGCATTAATACCTAAAAAAGTGAAGCATTCTACAGTGCACCACATAGATACTACACCTTGTTACATTCCAAAATTAACACAAAGTCACTGCCTGCAATGTAGTAACATAAACGGGGGTTGTGCCACTAGCTCAATGGAGACGGGGTGGGTTTTATTTAAAAGTTTCGTGATCGAAATGGATGGACTTGTCGAAAACACAAAATCGATAAATAATAATGTCGAAATCAAAGGGCGCCAGGAAGGAGTAAAGCTTAATGGACTAATGACCCTTGCCAACCATAAGTCCGCTTCTGTAGTATGCACCCCCAATGGACTTACCTTAGAGGGTGCATTTGCTAAAATCTAAAATAAACTAATAAAGTTACACACGCGGAGGCCGACGGAATTAAAAGCTCTTTACAATTTAATAATTTAACATTTATTTGAACAAAATAAAACAAAATGAATAAAATAATAAAATAAAATAATTGAATTGAGATTGACAAAATTAATCACACAAAACAGTAGCAAAATAATAGAAAAATTACTTGAATGCACGTTAGATCAAAACAAATTTTACAGTTAATGGAATAAAATACACAAACAAAATTATAAAATACACAATACAGAATTTTAAAGAAATAACCAGCACAAATTAATCAATCTTAAAACATCTATGATCACGGCCGTGTGTGTGTGTCGATATAATTTAAAAACAAAATGAAATAAACTTATAAACTAATTTATAAATATAAAATTTGAATCGATAATTCGGTCCCGTTTAATAAATTTTAAACTTGGGATAAAACAGTACCGTAAAATACGGTCATTAATTAGTTACATTAACGATAACTTCGAAACACTTGTAATTTTTAATTGAAAATTCAAAGCTTTTAACACTTGATCGCGTAAACGTAAATAATATCTTCTCGATTAAATAAATGGTGCAACATAAATACCTTGAATTCGTCGTAACTGCAGGAACGTACTTATGGTTAGGTGGTCCGGGATGGCCAAACGAAAAGGTACTCCAAATAATTTCTATGCCGGCGGAAGAATTTCTTTGTTAACACTTAACATAATCCGCACTAATGCGACGATTGGACACAGTACAACCCAACGATTGAATATCCAACTTGAAACTTGCGTTATAATTATGGAAACCGTGAAATTTGCATAATCCGTAAATTACGAACATTGAAAAGAAGATAAAAATCAAACTTTTCTATCACTACACTACATTTCCACGGTACCAATTTTCTTTTTAACTTCCGCGGTAGGGCATAACGAAACGTACCCTTACCAACCGGTAACCGGTAATTTAAAATTGCCACCAACGATCGATTGATGATTATTCATCCCCCAAACCAAAAAACTCTCATATTTAACAACTCGTGTTCCCACCAAATTCTCTTCGCTTGCGCGGTAACATCTACGTAAAAGAAAGAACATTGAACAAACGAGAAAAACAAAGATGAAAATTATAATTAGTCGCGTGAATTTTCGCACGTAGACCATGATTCACACAAGAACGCTGAGACTTGCATTACTGCAGGTGGCTTAATCAAAGTGTAATTACCAAGAAAAATGTATCAACTTACATTCAAAAAGGAAGTCGTAAATTATATTGAATTGTTCTTCTACGAAGATAACTAAATAAAGTACTAAATCAAAAACAAAACTACGGATCTGTATGCATTTAAAAGAAAATTTCAATAATGATTGAAAACAACTTGAAATATCATTAAACTCAAACTACACAAACAATAAACAAAACGTTCTCGATGCTAATACTAAAATAATCAATCGAAACACACAAAAAAAAAACTTACGGTGTCTTTCACAACGAAAATCAAACGCAGGTAACACCTCCCCTAATTAAAGAGGGATTTCTTAAATCACTCTAAAAATAGACAAAACAACAAAAAAACAAACGAAAACCCATAACCCAAAAACAAAAATAAAACGATAACTAAACCTATGGTTCTCGCGATCTCGCAATCATCGAGAACCCCTAACAAAAAAAAACTAAAACGGAACGAGAACTAAACGATAAGAAGGGTAGCATATGTTTGGGTTCGACACAGATCACTCGATGCTGCACAATAGAAGAGGGCGCGCTGCGCTTCACGAGATCCGCGCATTGCGTTTTTCCCACAACTACTGCCCTCACCGAGCGATGGCACCTAGCCGCAAACACTACAGAAATAAAAGATAAGGACAGACAAGATAGCAGAAGAAAGAAAAATGGAAATAAAAGAACCGTTGTTTAGTCGCCTCTTACGACAAGTGGTGTCCCCACTGTAGAGAAATATTCTTAGTCCGTCTCTACACGGAACCCAAAAACGAAACTAACTAACCTAAATAAAAAACAATACGATAGAACAAAAACAAAAGAACAATACTCAAACGATAAAACCTAAAACTATTTATTCCCAGTCGGGTTTAACTTTAAGTCCTTGGCGTTCCATATGCCTTTAGATGCTCCCGTGTCATCAGACAACTCATAGGTCTGATACGAAACTTTCCGTTTCACGTAGAACGGACCGATAAACTTAGGTGCCAGTTTGGCCGAGAAATATCGAGATGCATCAGAAAGAACATAATTCTTTCGCCATACTGTGTCTCCCACCTCAAAAGGTGCTGGACGACGACGTAAATCGTAATAATGTTTAGCGCGGACATAAGCGGCATTCAAGCGATTCTTAATGTCGACGTAAACTTCTCTAAACGCTGGGCCTCTTTCGGCCAAAAAGGTACGATCAGCAAAAGCTAGATCGTCGATAGTGTCGGAATCGGTAGTTTTTCCATGACGTGATCCGTCGAGACAGATTTCACGTCCAAAATTAGCGAAAAACGGCGTTAAGCCGGTGACTTCATGTACAGCGGTACGAATAGCACATGCTACTTTAGCAAGATACTTATCCCAATGTCGATGGTTGTCTTCGATATATGACGATAACATTGTCTTCATGACTCGGTTGACTCTTTCAGTTGGATTCGCTTGTGGATGATAATTAGCGTTAAAAATAATTTTAGACTTATATGACGAAACCATTTTTGTAAATTCTGAACTACGAAACTGTGTGCCGTTATCACACAAAAGATACTGAGGAACTCCAAACATTAAAAATACATCTTCTTCAAGACGTTTGGTAACTGCTGCTGCAGTAGCGGAACGTAACGGGAAAAATAAAACAAATTTCGAAAAATAATCTGCAACCACTAGAATGTACGAATAACCACTCTTAGATCGCGGTAACGGTCCAACAAGATCGGTAGAAATCAACTGCCAAGGTTTGTCCACAACAGGATGACGGGTCATAAGGCCAGCAGGACGTTTCTGTTCTGGCTTATGCGTGATACAAACTTTACAACCATTGATGTAACGAATGACGTCAGCCTTCATCTTAGGCCAGTAATAAAGCGGAACAATTCGTTCGAGAGTCTTAAAGATACCAAGGTGTCCAGCGGTAGGCTCATCGTGAAACTTTGACAATATTTCGAGTCGTTTAGACTTAGGCACAACTTCTCTCCAATTGTCATTCTCAGAACGAAGATCGGGATAGTCTACGGTAACATGCTTAAATAGCTTTCCGTTACTAATTTTCCACTGTGGAAAAGCGTTAGGTTTTGAACGTACACGTTCCATAAGTTTCGTTAACCATTTGTCCGAAGACTTAGGTTCGGTAGTGTCACAATCGGTAGTAATATTGTCGATAGCTGGTACTGAACGAGATAATGCGTCAGGTACGACATGATCCTTTCCTTTACGATGAATGATCGTAAAATCAAATTGCTGCAGTCTAACAGCCCATCGTGCTAGACGACCGGTAGGTTCCTTTAAATTATGTAACCAGACTAATGATGCGTGATCGGTAACTACAGTGAAAGTTGTTCCTTCAAGATAAGGGCGTAATTTTTCGATAGACCACAGGACAGCCAGACACTCCTTTTCGGTAGTTGAATACTTGCGTTCACATTTTGTGAGCGACCTACTATTATAACAAATAACACGTTCTTCACCGTCGATAAACTGTGTAAGAACTGAACCGAGACCAAAATCAGAAGCGTCAGTTTGAACTGTAAACGGAACATTGAAATCAGGGCAAGACAAAATAGGTGCGGAAACTAAACAATTCTTAATAATTTGAAATGCTTCATCACAATCACTAGTCCAATTAAAGCTGGAATTCTTCTTTAACAGAGACGTCAATGGAGCGATAATTGTCGAAAAATTTGGTACAAAACGGCGATACCACGAGGCCATGCCTATAATTCTTCTAACTTCAGCGACACCAGTGGGAACTGGAATACGCAAAATTGCATCGACCTTTTCCGGGTCAACCGACAAACCAGTAGAATTTACTATAAAACCAAGATACTTAAGTTCAGGTTTACAAAAATGACATTTGTCTTTACTTAGCATCAAATTAGCCTCTCTAAGGCGACGAAGAACTTCAGTTAACACTTCCATGTGTTTCTCGAAGGAAGGAGCGCAAATAATGACGTCATCTAAATAAACAAAAACGTAAGGTTCTAATTCGGGACCTAAAACTCTATCAATCAACCTCTGCCAAGAAGCTGGTGCGTTAGCTAAACCAAACGGTAAGCGCGTGAATTGGAATAACCCACGGTTCGGAACTGTAAAAGCGGTATACTGCTTAGACTCTTCGCTTAAAGGAATCTGCCAATAAGCGGACTTAATGTCGAGAGATGAAATAAACTTAGCGTCACGAAGACGATCCAAAATAGACGAAACGTAAGGTAAAGGATAAGCGTCCTTTTCGGTAACTTTGTTGACTTTTCTAAAGTCCACGCAAAAGCGATAAGAGTTGTCCTTCTTCTTCACCAATAAGATCGGGCTCGACCAAGCGCTGTTTGATTTTTCTACAACGCCTAACTTCAACATTTTTTCTAACTCCAGATCGATTTGTTTCTGGATAAACGGCGAAACTCGGTAATATCGTTGCTTAATTGGTTCGGAAGTAGTCTTGATCTGATGTTCGATCAAGTTGGTGCATCCAAAACTTTCATTCGAAGAAGAAAAATGATTACTAACTAAATTGTCTAACTGATTGAGCTGTTCTGAGGAAAGATCGAGACGAGACTGAATAACGGAATCTTTATCTTCCAATTGTGAAATGGTGTCCATATTTTCGAAACGCCACTCACCTTTTCTAAGATCAGGAACGATACCTGCTTGTTTCCAAAAATCAACGCCTAAAATTAAATTATGCGGAACGTCAGGAACAACTAAAACTTCTAAAACAATAATTTTTCCTTTAAGTTCGATTGGGACGAGAAGTGAACCTAAACTTTGTACTGATTTACCATTAGCGACAATACAATTAACTTTAACTGACTTATTTAACTTCAAACCTAACTGACTAAACATTTCCCAACCCTTAGAACCAACAATAGTGCGAGAAGCGCCACTATCTAATAAACTCAAAATTTCGTGACCAAAAACTTTAACGTAGACAAAAGGTCTTTCGTCAGACTCAGCAGACTCTAAAACATAATCTAACACAACTTTATTCTTAACGAAACTCTTTTTCTTCGAAGAATGTAAACTATTAAAATAGACAGCCGATTTAACTTTGACCTCTGACGTCACTAAACGGCTTCTTAGTACGTCCTTTACTCGTTTCCCGAACACTTAGAACAAGTGCGGACCGTAACGTTAGACTTTCCACATCGATAACAAAATAAACCTTTCTTAGGTTCTTTGCAAGAAGCAGCTCGATGGTTAGGCTTCCTACAATTCCAACACAATTGCGGACTACTTCGATTAGAAGAAGCAGGCGCATTAACGATAGCTAACCTTCGCGAAGAAGGTGCGATATTCGAAGACGGTAATCGTAAATGTTGTCTAACAGGTGGTGTAGATTTTTCACCACTACTAACGTTATTTGAAGAACGAGAAACGGCAATGTCCTTAACTTGAGATGTTACATAAGCGAGATCAGGCTCCATGTCCTGCTTTCTACGAGATGGAGGCGTGTAAGCTTCAATAGCTTGCATGCGGTCCTCGATAATACGACCAAATTTAATTAACTCTTCAATTGAAGTAACTGACGACAAACCAAGCTGAGTTTGATAAACGGGAGAAATATTTCTTAATAAAATCTTTAACTGTTTTTCTTCAGAAAAAGGTTCATCGAGACGTGAAAACATGTTGCGAATAATTGCAACGTAAATACCCACAGGTTCATCATTAGCTTGAGTACGACGCTTAATTTCTTCAATGAGACGTTCGTCATAATCGGTAGGCTGGAATTGTTCACGCAAAAACTTAACTAAGTCTTCCCAAGAATTAACTGAATTACGAATGGATCTAACAAAAATCAATGCATGACCTGTAAAAAGATCAGTACACTCCAAAAATAACTGATAGCTTGAAACGTTACGCGATAATTGAAGTTCGGCAACTCGTTCTAAAAATGCATTCAATGAAATTGACTTTGCATCACCAGAAAACTTTAAGTTCCATTTCGAAACTGAAACACTCTTAACATGACTAATAAAATTTTGACTAACAGCAGAAGACGTCGGTAAAGCGTTATCAACTACAGAAGGTTGAACGACAGGTTCGATGACTTCATCGGCGGAAGTAGACGGATTTGAAACAACAATTTGTTTATCCAAAAGTTCGTACTGCGAAATTAAAACAACTAAGTCTTTTAAAAACTCATCTTTAACTTGAGAATCGTCACCTTGAACAGGAATTGAATTGCCAATACGGTTTAACAAATATTTAATTTTGGTTTCAATTGTAGAAGAAATTTTTGTAGTTGGAGTAATTTTTAATGAATCTATTAATTTTCTAAGCTCATCGATACCTTCTCTAATCGCTAATTTATCTGCATTAAAATCGAACGGATACACGGGACGAGATAATTTTCCGGTAGCTTCTTCAATAAGAAAATTCTTGAGTAAACCTCGTAATACGACAACACCTAAAGATGCATCACCACCTCTAATCAAAATTTCATAACGTAATTCGTTATGCGATAAACGATCAACAATCAATTTGTAACCCATTTTAAAATGTAAATATAAAACGGTAAAATCTTCCAAAAATCACGAAACTTAACAGGCAAACTAAAATTCGAAAAAGGCCACACGCTGGAGACGCCAAATTATTTATGTTACATTCCAAAATTAACACAAAGTCACTGCCTGCAATGTAGTAACATAAACGGGGGTTGTGCCACTAGCTCAATGGAGACGGGGTGGGTTTTATTTTAAAGTTTCGTGATCGAAATGGATGGACTTGTCGAAAACACAAAATCGATAAATAATAATGTCGAAATCAAAGGGCGCCAGGAAGGAGTAAAGCTTAATGGACTAATGACCCTTGCCAACCATAAGTCCGCTTCTGTAGTATGCACCCCCAATGGACTTACCTTAGAGGGTGCATTTGCTAAAATCTAAAATAAACTAATAAAGTTACACACGCGGAGGCCGACGGAATTAAAAGCTCTTTACAATTTAATAATTTAACATTTATTTGAACAAAATAAAACAAAATGAATAAAATAATAAAATAAAATAATTGAATTGAGATTGACAAAATTAATCACACAAAACAGTAGCAAAATAATAGAAAAATTACTTGAATGCACGTTAGATCAAAACAAATTTTACAGTTAATGGAATAAAATACACAAACAAAATTATAAAATACACAATACAGAATTTTAAAGAAATAACCAGCACAAATTAATCAATCTTAAAACATCTATGATCACGGCCGTGTGTGTGTGTCGATATAATTTAAAAACAAAATGAAATAAACTTATAAACTAATTTATAAATATAAAATTTGAATCGATAATTCGGTCCCGTTTAATAAATTTTAAACTTGGGATAAAACAGTACCGTAAAATACGGTCATTAATTAGTTACATTAACAAAAACTTCCAAACACTTGTAATTTTAATTGAAAATTCAAAGCTTTTAACACTTGATCGCGTAAACGTAAATAATATCTTCTCGATTAAATAAATGGTGCAACATAAATACCTTGAATTCGTCGTAACTGCAGGAACGTACTTATGGTTAGGTGGTCCGGGATGGCCAAACGAAAAGGTACTCCAAATAATTTCTATGCCGGCGGAAGAATTTCTTTGTTAACACTTAACATAATCCGCACTAATGCGACGATTGGACACAGTACAACCCAACGATTGAATATCCAACTTGAAACTTGCGTTATAATTATGGAAACCGTGAAATTTGCATAATCCGTAAATTACGAACATTGAAAAGAAGATAAAAATCAAACTTTTCCATCACTACACTACATTTCCACGGTACCAATTTTCTTTTAACTTCCGCGGTAGGGCATAACGAAACGTACCCTTACCAACCGGTAACCGGTAATTTAAAATTGCCACCAACGATCGATTGATGATTATTCATCCCCAAACCAAAAACTCTCATATTTAACAACTCGTGTTCCCACCAAATTCTCTTCGCTTGCGCGGTAACATCTACGTAAAAGAAAGAACATTGAACAAACGAGAAAAACAAAGATGAAAATTATAATTAGTCGCGTGAATTTTCGCACGTAGACCATGATTCACACAAGAACGCTGAGACTTGCATTACTGCAGGTGGCTTAATCAAAGTGTAATTACCAAGAAAAATGTATCAACTTACATTCAAAAAGGAAGTCGTAAATTATATTGAATTGTTCTTCTACGAAGATAACTAAATAAAGTACTAAATCAAAAACAAAACTACGGATCTGTATGCATTTAAAAGAAAATTTCAATAATGATTGAAAACAACTTGAAATATCATTAAACTCAAACTACACAAACAATAAACAAAACGTTCTCGATGCTAATACTAAAATAATCAATCGAAACACACAAAAAAAAAACTTACGGTGTCTTTCACAACGAAAATCAAACGCAGGTAACAACCTGGTCCACCAGTGACTAATCGACCACGAAGATTAGCATCAGCCCGGCTTGCCATTGCGAAACAAGAATTTAAACTGATTCTACAACAAGGCATAATACAATCATCTGAAAGTAACTGGTCCTCACCTATCCATCTGGCACCCAAAAAGAATGGTGAATTTTGTCCATGTGGAGATTATAGATCGCTCAACGCAAGAACAATTCACGACTGCTATTCAATCCCACACATCGAAAACTTCACACACCTGCTATGGGGCAAAGCGGTATTTTCTACAATTGATTTTGTCAAGGCATTTAATAAATACCAGTAGACCCCGATGATGTAGTGAAAATAGCAGTTACAACACCATTTGGTCTCTACGAATTCCTTCGAATGCCCTTTGGGTTACGTAATGCTGCACAAACTTTTCAGCGTTTCATTGACGAAGTCACAAGCGACTTAGACTTTTGTTACAGTTATGTTGATGATATATTGGTAGCACCAGAAACACAAGAAGAGCACATCATACACCTCCGTACCCTTTTTCAACGCCTGGACAAATATGGCATATGCAATAATGCTAGCAAATGCATATTTGGCCAGACACAAAAAACCTTTTTAGGTTATTCCATCAATAGCAACGGATGTGAACCACCCACAACCAGAGTTGAAGCATTAATCAACTCCGACAAACCAAAGACAATTAAGGATCTAAGAAGGTTCCTCGGAATGGTAAACTATTACAGACGTTTCATTCCAGGAGTAGCATCAATTCAGGCATCTTTGAATCAGTTCCTTGGGGGTGGTGGTAAAGCAAACAACAAAACACTTATTGAATGGAACAATGAAGCAAGCAATGCCTTCAAGAACATCAAGAATGCTCTGGCATATGCAGCAATGTTAGCATATCCTTCCCCAACGGCATTACTTTCCATCATGGTTGATGCATCTAATAATGCAATGGGTGGAGTTTTACAAGAACGACAAAATGACCAGCGGCAACCACAGAAGTTCAACAGTACGCAACAGAAATACTCAGCATATGATCGGGAACTCCTAGCAGCATAGTGTGCTATTAAGTACTTCAAGCACGCAGTAGAAGTCAGACGGTTCAGCTTATTTACCGATCACAAATCTCCTTTAACATTTGTGTTGAACCAGAAACTTGAAAAATGCACACCACGACAATTCCGACATTTGGATTATATCGCCCAATTCACAACGGATATTCAACACGTTGCTGGAGTAGATAATGTACCGGCAGACACGCTGTCACGAATTAACAGCACCAAAACATTGGCCCCTATTAACTACTTCGAACTAAGTAAATTGCAAGAAACCGATCTAGAACTTAAACAGTTACAGTCATCGTCCGGTCTAGAAATCAAAAAAATCTTTTTCCCTGAGTATGATGTTCATATTTTCTGCGATATATCCACTAACAAAATTCGACCATTCGTCCCACAACAGCTGAGATTCCAAGTGTTCAATAGTTTACACAACCTATCGCACCCAGCAATAAAAGCTACAACAAAGTTAGTCACTTTAAGATTTGTATGGCCAGCAGTCAAGATAGATTGTAGGAAATGGTGCCGTCAGTGAATTCCTTGCCAAAGAAATTAAATCACCACAAAAGTTTGAACACGTTTACATAGATATAATCGGTCCACTGCCTCCTCCGCATTAAGTAGGGGTAATAATATAAGAAGCAGTGCGCTGGCGGAAAAGACATCTTTTCCTTCGTTCGCCTGGCTTCGCTCAAATCGTTTTACTGTAAATAAAATGTATATAGAGGAAGAATTCATTAATCACCAGCAACAATTAAAAATACATAGAACTAACAGAAGAGGAGAGAGGAAGGTTGGAGATTTTGGCAGAGAGGAAGGTTGGAGATTTTGGGAGAAGGGGGAGAAGGATTGGGATGGATGGAAGAGGTATTAAAAAAGAAAAGAAGATCTATTTTGTATTTCAAAAATTTGCGTTTGATTCATTGTTAAGATCAATGCCACTTAATTTTAAAAGGAATGTTTTAAAATAAGTAAGTTTTGATTTTACTAATGTATTTTGATGTTTCAATTCCTACGCTATTATTGAGGTGGGTAAAATGGTTTTGAAAATTCATTTAAGATAGAAAATACAAGATAGGTTAGTTAATTGTATTTAAAATACAAAATGAAAATGGAATTAAACGTTGTTATTTAAAATAAAATGGAAAATAGGTATTTGAAATAAATTATAAAATGCAAAATAGATTTATTCAAGTGCACATTAAATCATCTAAAGAATGAAATTATTTGCTTTGATCAATAACAATTTTTCAAATGTTTCATCATTCATAGACCTTCGCTTTGGTCTCATTATCATAACTGCATATGAAAACAATCTCTCCACTGGCGCTGAAGAAGGTAGTGTAGCGTTATATTTAATGAACATTTTTTTAATATCAGGATATTGATCTAACATATATAAATCTGTGTCATTGTTTTGAAGATTTTTGTTGGTATTAGCAGAGTCCGAACTACCACCACTGTTTGATGCATTTTCATCGAACATAAATTAGCTGTCATCTAACTGCTTAGTAATTTCTGTTGTTTTAGGTGTCCCATTACCAAATTCTTGTTTGCATTTAGAGGAAATCTCTAATCCATTTAACAATAATTGCTGTAGTTGATTTCTAGATTCTTTGGGAGCCCATCGCATCTTAAAAAAAGGGATGAGTAAGTGTTCCCAGTATAGCGTCGTTTACAGATAAAGATAATGAAAAATAATCCTTAAACCTGTTTTCTAAATTTTTCTTTAAAATAATAACTAAGTTTGAACAAAACTTTAATTGTCGTAATTAATACGAAGTTGACATTTTTTTAATGCGTATCAATTCTGGAATAAGCACCCCAAAAAAGGTATTTTTAGAACATCAGCAAAAGGTCGAACGACTTCGATATATTCTAAAAGGAATTCTAATTCACTTTCCTTAAAGACTGGCAAGTCTAAGGTGTTATAAACATCTTTCAGTTTCTCTTTCACTTTCATCAAATTGACTAAGCAATCAAATACAGAATTCCATCGGATTGGAGATGGTGTAGTGAGAGACTTTTTAGTCAATTCATAATAAGTTTTACATGCTTTTGGAGACCGTGAAACTAAATTCCACAATGCAGAGCACTTACTAAATGCAGTGTGATGAATCTTGCTATAAGTAGTATTTGGATATTTTTTGTATCCTTCCTTAATGTCTGTTGTTGTTATTAAATTTAATGTGTGACTGACGCAACTTTGGTAATCAGGTAAAATGTCATCACTTAAGTTACTCAGTGTCTCTGTGATTGGAATCATTATCATTTCATCTTCATCAACATTTTCATCTTCATCTTCATAACAAGTATTGTCAGTTTCATAACCTAATTTAGAATTAGTTAGCTCTTACAAATTTCTATGACTTTTTTTAAAGAATCATCTAAAAGCAAATTTTGAACACTATACTTGTTCCGTTTTGTACATATTTGTAGTTATAGTTACCTACGCCTATGTGCGTGACTTGCATTTTTATATAATTATTTAAGTACGCTACTGCTTTGTTGTATGCTACGCAAGCGTTGTTGTACCCAGAATTCTTGAGAGCAAGAGGCGCCGATTTAGTTCTTGCGTGTTTGTATTTTTTGGAGAGAGAAGAAAGATGTGAGGTTCTGTTCGGTAGGCCTGAGACAATATGGCTGGCCTTACCATTAACATGCAATTGAACTTATTGTAATTCGATGTATTTTTTCCGAGTACGCCATTGCGCATGATTTTTTGTTTATTAAAGTTCGTTTACAACTAATGTTTGTTTGCCTTGTGTACTAACTGTTATTTACCATGAGCATCTTTACTCTGGCTGTGGAAATTGGATCGCGCCATCTTATTGTTTGACAGTATCGTTATACTGTGATAATGTCTGCACAATTATGTCCACAGTCCACTCAGTAACGAAGCATTTTGGTTATGTTGCCAAGTCTAACTGACAAAACATCGAGTTCTTGTGCATTAGAAAAATCATCAAGAGTGACCTTTGGGTCTCTGTAACAATATTCTTGTTGGACTGTATCAGTAGTTTTCTGGGATTCTTTGAATGCTTTCACCATATTTGATGCGTTATCAGTAACAGTTTTTATAATTGTTGTCGTTTGTTTATCAATAAATTCCTCATGAATTTCACTTATTAGGCTGGCTATCTTATCATAAGTATGACTTTCTTGAAATCTTTTGCAAGCTAATGCTGCACTCTTTCTGGTAAAATTACCATCAATCTGCAATTTATACACTATTTAAATGTGTACTAATAAATCAACCAAATGCATACCCAGTGAACTGTCATACCCAAGTAACTTCTTCTAGAAGTTGTCCACGCATCAGCCGTCTTACATACAAATTTCACAGTTTTTAATTGGTGCTTGATACTTACAATAATTTTACAATAATCGTTATCAATCTTCTTCCAAAGAGTCTTTTTGGTAATCACTTTCACCGAATTTTTTAGTTTGTTAATACCTATCATGATCATAAAGGATTATTTTTTTTTAATCATAACAATTTCCAGTGTGGATTAAGTTACTTACCAGTAATAAGATTTATAAAAGCATCATGCTCTACAATCGCCAATGGGTTCATTGTATGTATTATAAAGTTAGAAATCAGCCGATCAGCTTCCTGCTGTTCATTGTGGCCAAAACTCGTTTGTATTGAAGTTGGCTTAAATTTCTTTTTAAAATTTGATTTTCTTGTATCATTCAGTCTTTTTCAAACTTCGATACTATGATTTTTTATCTACAAGTACCTATTGAATTTGTTGCTAAAAATGTGAGTGCAACTTTTACTTTACCTTCAAATGGTTTCTAAAATTTGTGCTCGAATTGAGTTGTCCTTTAATAATCTTACTACAAGTGATGCACTGTGCATTTCATTGTTATCATCTGATTTCGACATATTACAACATTGAATTTCAGCATGTATTATTTACATTCAAGTCATAAAAAACAAACAACTACAACATGCATGTGCAATAGGGTTAGGGGGGGGGGGGAATTCCGGCCTCTGGGGTAATTCCGGCCGTTCCGAATCTCATAGTTTATAAATATTTTTGTGTTTATGACTATTTCTGCCACCTCTTAGAATGTCGTGGAAATACTGTACGAAACTATAACCGGCTGTAACCAGCCGGCACGTTTTTATAACGAAATATGATTTGTGCTTAACCGCTATAATTATTTTGTGTTGTTAAAAGGTATGTATTATCTTATAGAACTGTCTAAAATATATTCTATGTACGCAAGTAAGTGGTACATACATAGTTTGTTTCGGTATAAGTAAGAACATTTGAAAATATAACCTCAATTTATTGTAATTGCGTAAATGTGATTAAATGCATTAGGGGGTAATTCCGGACAAAATGCTGGGGGTAACTCCAGCCGGCCGGTATTTGCTCCAATCTCCATTCTGATTACTAGGAATTAAGTATGAATGTTTTGCTTATTTTTCAGATGCCTCGTAATTACAGTAGAAAGGGGAATAAGGCGTCTTGGACGTCCGATGTCTTCAATTCTGCGTTAGATGCAATAAATGGCACTGAGGGAAGTGTCACGGCGCTTCAATATTCCACGAAGTACATTACAAGATTATCGCAAGACTGGGCGAAGATTTGCAGTTCCTCTAAGTCGAAAGGCAGTGTTTTCTGCCCAAGAAGAAGAGTTGGCTTCACACATTATTAAACTTTCTAAAGTTTTCTTTGAAATTACTCGCAATCAAATTAAACAGTGTGAATTTGCTTATGCCAGCAAAAATAATTTGAAACATCCCTTTACAATAATGAATGAAACAGCAGGAAGGGATTGGCTTGCAGGTTTTTTGCGCAGAAATCCTGGCATTTCATTAAGAAAACCGGAAGCGACTAGTATTAATCGCATTACTGCCTTTAATAGAACGGAAGTGTCATTATTTTACAAAAACCTCGGAAGTTTGATGGAAAGATTTCAGTTTCTACAAGCCAGAATATTTAACGCGGATGAAACTGGAATCACAACGGTCCAGGGATCAAATAAAATTTATGCAGAGACAGGTCAAAAGAGAGTCGGATTTGTAACGAGTTGGGAAAGAAGAAAGACAACTACTGCTATGGGCGCTTTTAGTGCTTCAGGCATCTATGTGCCTCCGATGTTTATTTACGCACGTAAAAGAATGGCACAAAATTTAAAAAAAAATGGTCCACCAGGAGCTATCTACTGTGCTGTGACAACGGATGGATAAACGAAAATTTATTTCTGGACTGTTTACACCATTTCCAGAATTTTGTCAAGTCTTCTCAAGAAGATCCGATATCATTAATTTTAGACAACCATGTAAGCCACTGCACGTTGAAAGCTTACAATTATTGCAAATAAAACTTCATAAGCCTCTTAACAATACCACCCCATACTTCACACCGTACTCAGCCTTTGGATGTCTCTTTTTATGCTGCACTAAAAAATTCTGAGTGTGACAAATATATGAGAAGCCATCCTGGTGAAAAAATTACTCCATTATAAATTGCGGAACTCTTTAACAAAGCATATGGGCGGATTGCTACGCCCGAAAAAGCCATAAACGGGTTCAAAGCAACAATAATTTCCCATTAAATCCTGATATATTCACAGACAATGACTTAATAGCTGCTGAAAATTTAAATATTGTTAGGGAAAAAACTCCTGAACCCAGAACTGCCGTTGAATCCAATGAAGAAGCCGTATCTTTCAGTGAGAACATTCCCATCCCTGGCACTTCAGAATCTGGCGATCACTACAAAAAAACAATAAAAGGAAACAACACTGGCAAATATTTACTTAAACCCCGATTAAAGACATCCTAGAAGAGAAAAACATGAATAAAAGCAAGCGACTTCAAACGAAACAATTAAGTATGGCAAAGTCAAAGAGAAAATCTTTATCATAATCCTGAACCGTCCGATGCCAACAAAGAAAACTCACACAAAAGAATTAAAGTACAAAGGGAAAAAGCTAAGAAAGTGCAATACAAGGAACATGAAGATGATGATTTTGATGATTTTGAAGGTTCTGATAATGAAGTTACCGAAGATATTTGCATAATATGTGGTGAATTTGGTAACAACAATGAAATGTGGATTAGGTGCGTAATGTGTGGTCAATGGGCACACCAAGCTTGTTCTGTAGACGGAAAAGGAACATATGTGTGCGATTTTTGCATTTGAGTTTTTTGTGGAGGTAATACGGCCGGTATTATTCGGTCGGAATTTCCCGCAACGTGGGGGTAACAAAAAATGTTTGTAATTTGTTGTTGTATTTTTTTTAAATTCAAATAAAGGTTTTTTTTTTGGTAGTTTAATAGTTGGTCTAAATTTTTACATAGTTATTGAATCCACAATGTAACATATATCACCATAATTACAGAAATGGCTTAAGGGGCCGGAATTCCCCCTTCTACCCTAATGTAGGCACAAAATAATGAGAATAGTAACATGATCTTAAGAAATGTAACTACAATGTCGTTTCGTTTACTACCAGCACCATTTCACTACACGTTCGATCAAGAAGAAAAATGAAAGATTCTAAAATCCAGATGTTGCCAAACTTCCTTCTGCACCGAATCTACTCTACAAAATGTCTTGACAAATCAAATCTATTTTAAATAAAAAATAGTTACACATTTATATTTAAAATACAAAATAGAAAATAGATTTAACAAATTTATTTCAAATACAAAATAGAAAATGCCATTTTCATTTTAAATAGGTATTTCAAATAGAATTATTTAAAATTACCCGCCTCTGATTACACTGGTCTGCATGAAAATCGGCCCTGATACCATTCTTGACGATTCTTATGTAAAATGACCTCCTGAATTCAAAAATGAACTCCGTTTTTACCCATCACCCACCTATTTTGGAGGGACCCCATTTTTATTTTATTTTTTGCATTTTTTTTTTTAATTTTTACTTATAGCCGTTAAACATCCCAAGGCAGGTAATAAAATTTATACCATAGTATATGGCAAAAGTTTTGCTATAAAATGTATATAGAAACAACAATAAAATACAAATATATAAGGACAGTAAAAAAATATCAATGGACAGTTAGGAAGATTCACTGCACGACGCTGGCGATCTCAATACCACATGCAGGTTTAAACAGGAATTTTCGACAGGCTTGAACTTGCATTACTCTTCTCATTATAATATATTACATTGTTTGCTTAACTGCTTCGATCAGTACATCTATAGCTGTTGCAGAGTTAACTTGTCGACGTTTTAAACGTGCTGGATTTTGTGTTCATTTTTGTTCATTTGTGTAAAATTGTACTTTGATTGCCAACTTGGCGACCAGGCCAAGACTTAGGCTCCATCAGTTTGCTGTACGACTTGTTACAGTAGTTTGACCAAATGGCTCAAAGGTAAGGTACCCGTAAATCAATGCCATTTGCTATGCCCATGGTTTGGCGTGAACCTCGCTGTCATCTTACAGATTGTTACTTTTGTATGACTTCCACCGTCGGGTTTTTGAGCAAAAGTAAGGATACAATTTAGTATCCCAATATTCCGTCAGCTCTAAGACCTGTTCCTCATAACGATACTTTGCCAATCCCAGAGCCCCCAAACACTTATACTCTAGAGCCGGAAATTGATTTAAAAGACTCTGAGCCACAACCTGGGGCTTCGAATGATACGTTCAATGATGATGAAGAGTATTCCGCAGATTTAGTTTCTCGACAACCTCACGTCCTCACTCAAGCGGAATTAAATGATCTTGTCAGGGATTTGCAGTTACCCAAGACTAAATCTCAGCTCCTAGAATCGCGACTTCAACAGTAGAATCTCTTAGAAAAGGGAGTAAAAATATCTTCTTACAGGACCAGACAAGCAACCCTGAAATGTCTTTTCTCAGAAGATAAAGGTTTAGTGTTCTGCCCTAATGCAAATTTATTGATGACAGAGCTACAGATGCCATGTGACCCAGACAAATGGAAACTGTTTATAGACTCATCAAAAACAAGCTTCAAAGTTGTCCTGTTGGCAAATGGGAATGACTTCACATCAGTTCCAGTTGCATACTCTGTTGATATGAAGGAAACGTACGAAAACATCTTCAGAATCCTTGATAAAATTAGTTATCATGATTATACGTGAAAACTTTGCGCTGACTTAAAAGATGTTGCTCTACTTACGGGCCTGCAATCAGGATTCAAAAAATATGACTGCTTCCTTTGTGAATGGGATAGCCGAGCCCGAGATAAACATTACATCGTACGGGACTGGCCTCTGCGAGAAAATCTTATTCCTGGTCAGAAAAATGTCGCCCACAATCTTTTGGTTCCTAAGGAAAATATTTACTAACCACCTTTACACATCAAACTTGGATTGATCAAGCAGTTTGTGAAAGCAGCAGACAAGACAGGTGGCGCATTTCTATGTTTGAAAACTAAATTTCCTCGTCTTAGCGAAGCTGAAATCAAAGAAGGCGTTTTTGTTGGTTCCCAGATTAGACAACTCTTCCAAGATTCGACGTTTATTGCACACCTAAATCGAAAAGAACAACAAGTTTGGCTTGCATTTCAAAACGTTTGTAAGAACGTCCTGGGTAACCACAAAAGTGAAGATGATGTCGCTCATGTCGAGGAACTGCTTTTAGCGTACAAGGACATAGGATGTAACATGTCTCTTAAAGTTCACTTCCTTCACTCGCACCTGGACTTTTTCCCTAAAAATTTAGGAGCAGTCTCGGATGAACACGGGGAACGGTTTCATCAAGACATCGCTAAGCTGGCGAAGAGATTTTCAGGGAAGTGGAATGCAAGCATGTTGGCGGAGTACTGCTGGTTTTTGAAACGAGAGAGCTGTACCTCAGGGTATAAAAGGAAAGCAAGCACCAAGTAACGATGAATATCTTTTTATTTATTACTGTTTATAGCTAAAGTAGTTCTTTTTCCCATTTAAATTAAATTCATGTCCATATATTTATTATTATAATTATTATTATTGTTCGATAAATAAATTATAATTAATTTATTGAAAAGTGGTAAAATTAGAGATTTGGGGCTCCCTCGAAAATGGTGGGTGATGGAAGAAAACGGAAGACATATTTGGATTCAGGACGTCATTTTACATAAGAATCACCCGGAATAGTGTATGGGCTCGATAAAAAATATTTTTTTGCAGAATAGTGTTATTGAATAAGTATAATTAAATTACTAAGGCAAGTGATAAAACGACCAACGCTATTAGAGAATAATGAAACAACAAACGCAAAATTGGTGTTAATACGTAAACGTAACGAAGAATTATAACTAAGAACATCTACGTCTTAAAAATACTTTTCCAACATTTGTACAATCACTGAAATTTTGCAATAAAATAATTTTGTTTAGCACTCGCTGTAAAATTATGTTTTCTTATTAAAACGTAATAAAAAAAAAGTTGGGATTTGTCAGAACGTTGTTATAAAATTTGAACGTAAAGTTATAAAATATATAACATTTCAGCAAATTATATAAAACTTATTTAAGTTCAACAATAGCAAGTTGTTTTCTTTTGATGTTCATAAAAGTGATGTGTATACTTCTGCGTTTTTAAATTATTAACGACTTACCCGTTTGATGTTGTAAAGTACACATTGTTACTTTTGTTTTTGACAACACAAATGTTTTTAAAAAATGAGAAAATTGTAAGGATTTGATTAAAATTTGATGTGTAACATGTAGAAAGGAGCGCATTTGGAATTATTCAAACAAATGGCGTAGATGTTTAACTGTAATAAAAATTCATTCTTTTGTAAGCAACTTTTACAAAAGCACACAAATAAAACGTAATAATTTTAATATTTCAAATGCTTTTGTAAGTTAAGTTTAAACTACTTTTATATACGTTTACTTCAAATTGCTATTAATGAATAAATATATAACGATTTGTCACTTTTAATCGTCCGTACACATTACATTTTATAGCTTAATTAAATACCGCCCGGTTACGTTAGGATAAACATAACGTGATGAAATAATTATCAACACTATATCACAACAGTTTCTTATATCTAAAATTTAATTAATTAATCTATTAATTACTTACACACGAATTGTAATATTCGACTGAATGCATGCTGTTATATCGCGTGTAATAAATTTTAGAAACAAATCTGTACCAATTAAACATGTCATTTGAAGGATTAGTTAAGATTATCAAAACAAAAACTAACATTGATGAATTATGTAAATAAATCAATATTAATTTTTTTACATATATCATTTATTCAGGTCTATTATGTATCACAACCTTTAAAAATAAGGGTCAACCTTTATGTTAAAATAAAGTTTCAAAATAACTGATTTCCTAGCGTCTATTACTGAAATGGTATTACGTAGCAACCTTTAAAACAACGCTCGAAAGTAAACGTTATTTTTAATGCTTAACAGAATAGTAAGTTTTGAGCAGTTTTAAAGCAAGAAAAATGTTATGCAACTCATGTTTGTCGGAAAAAGATAGCAATATTTCAAAACAAAAACATGATCTATGTTGTTTATACTTTCCGTGATTTTAGTTTTATTTCAACGAAACGTCAAAAAATGTCAAAAAAGCAAAAAAAAACACGCGTTTTTAGTATGAAGAACTGATTGCATTTGTTTACAATAAAGTGCTGTTGGCGAATGACGCAAATATGAAAAGCAGTGCACTTTCAAACGTTTGGCTATTTAGATGATTTTTAGTTTATTTGTTTTTTGTAATTAGTAATTTTATAAATTAAACATATAAATAAATATAAATAATCTATTAGAATATTTTTATTAAGAAAAAAATAATTTGATAATTTCAAAATAAATATTTACAAAGATCTACTAGCTAACTTACAATAAAATTAACAAAAACTTTGAATTACAATTTGCGAATTCTCCTTTTTTCAGCTAACTAGTTCTCATCTGTGAATAAAAATAAATAATTGATCATTGTAACACACTGCATCAGTTACCTCCTATAAAATCTGTGTTCTGATGTTCTACAATCCGATCTCTTTGCGATGTTGCTTCTTCTTCAAATTCTTGCAGTATTTCTTGTGGTATCTTACTTTCTACTGCCATGTTGTGCAGAATCACACAAGAATAAACAATTTTTGCAGCTTTTACAGGGTTGTAATTGAGTGTTCTATGTTTTAAAATGCATCTAAATCTACTTTTTATTATACCAAAGCACCTTTCAATACAGTTTCTTGCTTTAATGTGGAGAGTTCACTTCTACATTTGCTACCGGAGTTAACAGCCACGGTTGTAATGGATAGCCACTATCGCCTGTACAAGTTTATTTTAATAAAAATAAAAGTAATTGTATAAACATTTTTATAATAAATTATACATAAACAAATACTTACAATCCGCATTTTCTAATTGATTTAGAATAAAAACATTAATTAATCTGTTATAAGCCATTTTTTCTTCTAACCACTATCTTAACGTCACCTATCAAAGCTCTTGTTATATTTTAAATTTTAATGGTTATGAAAACCATTATTTTAAAGTTTATGTTAAAATAACGATTTGTGAAAACGCTACGTAATACCGGTTTGCCGAAAACCCTTATGTTATCTCATAACGCCCACCTTTAAAATAAAGTTTGTGATACATAATAGACCTGATTGTCAATTTTTAAAAAACTGTTAAAAAAATTTATACTTTTACCAAAGTTTTCATCCTAGATAAGTTCTGTGTATAAAATTTTTCACAAACTCAGCATTTGTGACACTGTTTATAATAAATAGTTTCTAAATATTAGTCAGAAATATCTTTTAAATATATGGCAAATATTAGATGTAAATGTCGTCTCAATATTTGTTTCCAATATATAGGAAATATTACTTTTTAATATGTTCTAGATGTATCTCACTATTATTTGTAAGATGTTTGTCAAATATATACCTACTACATATATACATGTTTGCAAATTATATTTAATTTTTTTTGCTACGCATTGTAGTGTTTATTAAACCGTATTGAAACACTGCAGATGTTCTGTAAAAACACGTTTATTTATAAAAATAACAAAATAAAATTATAAATGATGAATAAAATATAAATATAAAACCAGTATACATTTTAAACATCTTCAAAAAATAAGTACACAAAAAATTCACAGATATCGCAAACCTTGCAATTATCGGAAAGTAGTAAAAACAAACACGATATTACCTACGTAACAAGGTTTATTACAATTTTCAAAAATAAGAATGCATACACAATAATAAAAAAACGCAAATAACTAGTATTCTAGGTACATATTAAACGAGAATATAGTCGTATGAGAATTCACCAATTGTTTGTATTTAACATTTGTACATGAAGTGCCTAAGAATTGTTTCCCATAACCTCTTCATCGCTAGAAGATGATGAATCAGCAACACCAATGACTTATAGAGAATTTTTAGTCATAACAAATTATGAGCAAGACCGTTCATTACCAAGAATTGCTGCGCGCTGATAAAATATAGCGTTCAGTGATATATCTAAAGAGAAACCCAATCGCGTTATCTTAAATCCATGCATTGGAACAAACATCATGGTATGTAGATAGGCCTGCGTCACAATTTTTTTCTATTTATGTATATTAATTTGTTTGCCCTTTATCTCTGCAAGAGGAACAGAAATTGTGCTCGGCACTGAATTAGTATTAAAAATTATAAATCCAAACACTCCCGGCTGTTGTTTCCCGTTTATAGCTTTAGTAGTATGTAATAGTTTAGTGCGAAATAATGCAAGCTGGAGGGTACATCTTTCATAGAACATTTTTATACAGAAGCACAAAAATGGGTAATTGGGATGTGTTGGTAACGCTTCGCTTTTCTTTTACAAGTGATGTACGGTAAGAAACACAAAGCAAGCAACAAAATCTCAAAACATCACACTTTATTTGACACAAAACATTTTCAAGGAAAAAAGTCACCTTTGCAAAGCTCAAATAATAATATTGCGTTCACAAGCATGCTTTGCGAGGAAAGGTCGAAAAATTGCGATTCACGTCCACTGACTCATTTTTTGCTGGCTTAGATACGATTGAGAGCATTCGGATACATGTAAAATTTTCTCTAGACACAATTAATTTTAGAGCCAAAGCGGAACTTTCAGAAATTTAGCCAGACTTTGATTGAATACGCTTGGATTAAATAAATCATTCAATGAATGATGAATAAACAATTTATTTCGCCTGATTCCTGACAATTGCTTCACCACACTCTAACTAGTTGATGTACATTAAAAAAAAATTACAAAACTAAATGATTACTGGATTTTACCCGAGTTTTATGGCGGTTCACAGTTCTACAGTTTTTAAGATTATGACACGATTCGAGCTACGTTGCCACATCCTTTCAGATGTAAAAGTTGCAAAGTGGAGATTTCATATTTGGAAATGTGCATCCACAGTTTAAAAATTGAATTTTTTTCAACAGTTTGTCGCGTTCGCGATTCCTTGTCATATCTAAAGTAGACTTACAGCAGATTGGACTCGCAATAAAAACATTTTGTGACGCGACATAATCGACATGCCTTTTTATTAAATTCTCTTTTTTTTACTGATTCTGCAATTTTTTCTCATATTAATATTAAACAAATGCGCTACTGACTATAAAAAAGCATTACTTTACTTTAGCACAAATCCTTTCTCTAGTCTTAACAAATTTATAACACTAATATTCTTTACAATTGCTTGACTCTTGGTACAATTTCATTCAAACATTCAAAATTTACTCAAATTTTATTTGCCATATTTTCGTTCTATGCTGATAACTTTACAGTGAAATCGTTTATGACTTAAACTAGTTATTATTGATAGTTTTTATTGTAAAACTTTATAAATCAGGTTTACTAAATTATTTCGTTTACGCATTTTAAAATTTGAACGTAAATTATCGGTTTAGTAAAACATGTGTGTTTCGGTCGAGTTGCTTTGGTGACCACCGCGGCTTTTTTGCAGCTAAGGGTAGCTTTGTCGGTGTCGCAAGATAGAAGAAAGTTGCACAAAAACATTTTTATAGAGGACAAAATTTACTATAAAAAAGTCGGCGGAAGGGTACAATTACGTTCAATAGTATACAAGATACAAGTGTGCAAAATTGCACGAAAATGTCATACATTACATTAAAATTCTGTAATTCTTAAACTATTAGATATAATTATACACTTCCGTGGACTTTTTTGTAGTAAATTTTGTGCCTAATAAATTGTTTATGTGCAATTTTCATCTATATTGTACCGTTTTTGCATCGTACAAGGCGGAAGCTAGCGCAGATCTAATTCTGCAATTACTATAATTATTTTTCATCACTGCTGAGTGAAATTAAGACTTATTATATTTTTAAAACATAAAACGAATCATAAGGAATATCTTGTTTATTAATAATAAACACTGCATCCGAAAAATACAAAAAATGAAGTGAAATTGGGCACCACCGCAAGTTCCAGATTTGTATCATCTGAGCGTTTCATCGTTTCGTTACACGAACCTTTGAGCCAAGCATCCTATAAGTGTTTTCAACACTAAAAAATTGTATCCTAAATTACTAATTACTATCATCACATATTACATAGGTACTACATAAATGTTCTTAATTTTCCTAAATATAACGCAACGGATTTACGTATGTAACATCCGTTACATTAGGATGTCGTCTTGTAATAGCATCTAAAAAAACACACACACAATTAAGATTTACTCTACTAAGTTGTATTAAAAAATCTACATTTTATTATAATCATTATTGTTTACACTTGTATGTGCTTATACATTGTTTTGTGTACGAGTATTGCCATCTGTGTGATACAAACTATGTACTACCCCTTCTTTTTTTTGTGTATTACGTGGTGGATGATCATTCTGCACCCCCATCGTTGAAACGAATGTTGCAAGTGTAACACGATTACATTTATGTTTCATAATTAATAATTAAATATTTAATTAATGAGTGCTTTGCTTAAATTAAACCCATTTGCGAACATGGTCCTTCGAGTAAGATTAATTTAAAACTATCTAAAGAAAGTGCAAATTACGAGAGTACCACGAGGTCCACCTACAAATCAAGATATTTCCTAACATTGCTAAATTCTATTTCAATCAATATTTTTTATTTTTTTCCTTAAAATATTGCTTTCACTTTAAACACGTCGCCGGTTGCCATTGCTGCTGTAAAAGAAATAATAAAAAATACGTTATTGCGCCATGATCTATGCCGTTACATGCTATTTTTGTGCTATTTTGCTTTATTCTGTAGCGTCATCATTGATTTTAAATTTCATAAATTTGAAGTGCATGCCTTCAACTTACAGTTACATCAAATTTAAGTATTAATATAAAAATTGCGCCTTTAATTTTCAAACGTTGTTTACACAATACAACCCTTAACGGTATTAGTGACGTCACTGGGTTCCTTTATTCGTCATCACGGATTATTTTTATCGTTTCTTTTAAACTTGCTTATTGCTTTATTTCGAATTAAATATTTGGCGTATAATGGCCCCAACAATTGAATCATTAAAAGCTGAACGCGGAGTCATCAAACCAAAATTAAGCATGTTTGAAAAGTTTATCGAAACCTTACCAAACGATGTCGCGGAAATTACAATTAAACAAAAAACGGAATTAGGAAAGCGTTATCAAACTTTCCGTGATTTAATGAAGTCGTTCGACACGATACAAACACAAATAGAATGCGAGCCTAAAGAGCCTGAACCTGAATACGTTGAACGTGAGTCATTCGATGCGAGATATTATTCAGTTGACGCCGAAGTCGAAATATTGTTGTGCGAAAAATCTGAAAATGCTACGAATTTAAATCATTCATTAAACAATAGCGATAATCAAACATCACACTTTCCTTTGCCAGCGATAGATATTCCAAAATTCAGTGGCTCACATCAAACGTGGATTGAGTTTCGGGATACTTTCGAAGGCTTAATAAATAAAAACGATGCGTTGCAAAATATTCAAAAATTTCATTATCTTAAAGCCAGCTTAGTCGGCAAAGCTGCTGAATTGCTTAAAACGCAAACTTTCTCTGCGGAAAATTATAATAATGCTTGGAATATAATTTACAAGCGGTACAACGACAAACGGGGTTTAATTAGAAATCACATCAATGCTCTTTTTTCCGTCGATAACAACATTAAGGAATCCCCTGCTAAATTTAGAAAAATTATCGATAATACAATGCAGCAAGTAAAGTTTTTAAGATTGCTTGTACCTAAGTTAGTAATTATTATCCACCATCTAGTCGCAAATCTAGATTCACGCACTAAATTAGACTGGGAAGAATCCAAAGACATCAACAACCCTCCTACAATTTCCGAATTTTTAGATTTTCTTGAATTGAAGGCTAGTATAGCTGAAGCAGTTGCAAATGACACAGGAAAGCCTATGCATTCACGCGATGTATCACAAGTGCTTAGCAAACAAATTGCAAAGCACAACAGTGGTGTTTGCTCTTTTGTTTCCAACAATCAGACTTGCCAATATTGCAAAGACCTTTATTTAATTTTCTGCTGTGAAAAGTTTAAATCGTTGCCTGTAAACCATCGAATTAATTATGCCAAAGAGAACAACCTTTGCTCCAATTGCTTCTATAAGGGTCATATATCCAAAAACTGCAAATCGCGATTTAGCTGCCGTCACTGTAAAGGCAGACACCATTCATTGCTTCATTTAGACGATGACGTATCTGCATTGTCTTCCACCGTCGCTCAAACTTCAACAACTATCTCAAATGAACTCGAACGTAATTTAACTTTGTCTTCGTTTGCGTCTAACAACGTTCTCTTGTCTACAGCCGTTGTTAACATTGCTGATAATGATGGTCAGTTTCATCTTGTTAGAGCATTGATTGATTTGGGAAGTCAAAGTAATTACATAACTGCAGATTTATTCAATCGCTTAAAACTTAATAAAAAACGTGCTCACATAAAGGTTCTGGGTTTGATGAACTCTTCTACAAATGTTAATTTCGAATGCGAGGTGTCAATACGTGCAAAACATAAAGAATGTCATTTAAAAACTTCATGCCTAATAATACTAATGATTACGGGATTTCTGCCTAACGTGGAGGTTAAAACAGAGCACCTTCAAATTCCAGGTATTATCACATTAGCTGATACAAATTATATGAAACCTGGTTCTATTGACATTCTTCTTGGTGCAGCATGCTTTTACGATTTGCTATGTGTACGCCAGATTTCACTTGGACCTGGTCAACCAAAGTTACAAAAGACTAGGTTTGGTTGGATTGTCAGTGGTCCAATTTGCAGTGTTTCCTCTTTACAGAATGAAGTCCATTGTCATTTCTCTTCTGCTATTCAAGATAAGTTATCTAAGTTTTGGGAAATTGAGGAAATTCCTCATAAAAAACCTCTGTCTACTGAAAAGGCAGAATGCAAAAACCACTTTGTTGTAAATACGAAACGAGATTTTTCTGGACGATTTATAGTTCGTCTTTCTTTAAAAGATTCGCCATTTAAATTGGGCGAGTCGTATCAAACAGCAAAAAGGTCATTTTTTGCTTTGGAAAAATGTCCTCAAGCAATGAGCGTATGCGAACGGAATACGTCTCATTTATGCGCGAATACATCAAATTAGGTCACATGTCTCCTTTGACTGCTCTATGTTCTAGTCCAATTTATTACTTACCCCATAATTGCGTACTTAAAGAGGATATTCAATCAACGATTTACAAATAGTCAGTGCCACAGAGCAACGAGATTTATTCTCCATACTCTTAGGTTTTTGCTCTTTTGCTTATGTTATTTCGGCCGACATCGAAAAGATGTATCGACAAGTACTTGTTTGCCATTCTCAGAGGTCTCTTCAAAGGATACTATGGAGAGAAACTGCTGATCAGGAACTCTAATCATATGATCTAAATACCGTGACATACGGAACAGCTGCAGCTAGTTTTCTTGCCATCCGTTCAACTGGAACTTGATTGTAAAAAATCTAATCCTGTAATTTCTAAAATCATTTGCAGAGACTTCTATGTCGACGACCTCTTAACTGGATGTGACACTTTAGAACGCGCACAATCAATTTGCAAAAATTTACCCAAAGTGCTTGCCTCAGGATGTTTTCGTATTTGCAAATGGATCTCAAATGACCCACGCGTGCTAAAGCACGTAAATCCATCTGAAGTACATCCAAATTTGATAACATTTGGAGAATATGAATCTACAAAAACCCTCGGTTTATCGTGGCAGGCTGACACTGATAATCTAATTTTAGCGATACCTTCATTATGCTGCACTAAGATCACCAAGAGGTTGGTTTTATCCGAAACTGCCCAGATCTTCGACCCTTTAGATCTTCTAAGTCCATCCACAATAACTCCAAAATTAATTTTGCAACAACTGTGGCTTGAAAAATTGAACTCGGATGAATCAATTCCTTTGGATATACATCAGAAATGGCTACAATTTCGAACATCAATTAAGAATTTGAGCGATCTAAAAATACCTCGTCATACTATCTGTCGTGATTACAAGTCCGTTCAATTACATGGGTTTTCAGACGCTAGTTCTCAAGCATACGGAGCCTCCGTGTACCTTCGTTCTGTTAATACAGACGGAAAAATTGTATGTAATCTTTTCTAAGGCAAAGGTTGCGCCACTAAGGTCTTTAACGATTCCCAGATTAGGACTTTGTGGATCACTACTTCTTGCGCGGTTGGTTAACAAGGTGTTGAATTCTCTAAATCTTGTAATTAATTCCTGTTGTTGATGGACTGATTCGACCATTGTGCTAGGATGGATAAAAACCTCTCCTCACTTGCTAAAGACCTTCGTTGCTCATAGGGCGACGAAAATACAAACTCTCACTAGAAATGCTACTTGATTGCATGTTCCCACTGCTGAAAAGTCGTCGGATTTATTGTCAAGAGGAATTTCACCCGTACAAATAGGAAACTGTACACTGTGGTGGAATGGGCCTGGATTTTTACTGTTAACTGAATCTTTTTGGCCCAATTTAGCTCCAGTAGAGGACAGCCTTCCAGAATTAAAAAATAATACAAGAATTCTTTTAAACATCGAAAATTTTACTTTTCCTTTCGAACGTTTTCTAATTAAAGAAAACTGGAGAGATTCATTGCTTACTGTTTCCGTTTCATTCATAATGCTTTTAATAGAGGGATGCTTCGCCGTAATTCATTCCTTAGTATGGATGAGATTAGTAAAGCTCATACCTGTTTAATTAAAATAGCTCAGTCAGAATCAGAAAAATTTGGAAAATGGAAAACAGATCAGTGCAAAAAGTTCAATTTTGAACTTAACGCCATTTATTGATCATCAAGGGATTGTGCGCGTAGGTAGTCGTTTACAAAACTCCAATTACGATTTTGAAAAAATGCTCCCTATTCTTCTTGATGGGTAACATACTATGACAAAGTTACTTTTGGAGCACGAACATATTCAATTAATGCACGCAGGTCCTCAGCTGCTACTCTCTTTAATACGAGAAAGATACTGGCCGACACGTGAAAGGTCATTAGCAAGAGAGATTGTCCACTCGTGCCTACGTTGCTTTCATGCCTCTTCTAAGGTAGTTCAGCCTTTGTTAGGATCCTTGCCAAAAGAAAGGATAACACAAAATTTTCCGTTTGCAGTAGTTAGTACTGACTATGCTGGTCCATTTAGTATTAAAGATAGAAAGGGTCGCGGTGCAAAAACTAGCAAATGTTATATTTGTCTTTTTGTATGCTTAACTACTAAAGCAGTTCATATTGAATTAGTTACTGACTTGTTATCGGATACTTTTTTATCTGCACTCAGACGGTTTGTATCACGTAAAGGAAAACCGTGCAAAATCTATTCAGACAACGGCACAAACTATGTGGGCGCTAACTCTAAGTCGAAGGAATTTTGCGTTCTTTAAATAAATAGCGCACTAATAGCACAATCTGCGGCGCATCATGGCATAAATTGGCATTTTAACCCACCATACGCTCCGCATATGAATGGGTTATGCGAAGCAGGCGTTAAAAGCGTTAAACATCATTTAATGCGGGTATGAAGAAATGCTCACAGTACTGATTCAAATAGAGTCTATTTTAAATTCATGGCCTCTATCACCACTTTCCGCCAATCCAAACGACCTCTCACCTTTGACTCCAGCTCACTTCATGATTGGGAGATCCGACTTAAATGTAGCCGCAATACCCACATCACGTTTAAATCAATTCCAATGGCTGTAACAAATTGTTTAGCACTTTTGGACCAGGTGACATCGTGAATACATTAGCGAATTGCAACGACGTACGAAATGGATCAACAATATTGGCTCATTATGCACAAACCAATTAGTCCTTATCAAGGAAGATGGGGTGCCTCCTCTACAATGACGCTTGGGTCGAGTAGTTGATATCCATCCTAGCCTTGATGGAATCAATCGGGTTGCATCGATCAAAACTGCCCAAGGCATCATACGACGCGCTGCCTCTAAGTTGTTCCCATTGCCCACGGACAATTAAGGTGTTTTAAGTGTCAATGCGTGTAAAGTGCATCCAAATACATTTAGTGTGTTTTCAAAACAGCTGTGCTGTGAATTAGTCTTAGCATTATTTTTTCATTTTGGTTTTACCTTCTGATTTACAATATTTATTATGTTATATGTCTTTGTATATTTTTATATGTAATAATTTAATAATAAGTTTTGAAACGATGTTTCAAGGAGGGCGGTATGTTTAGATTTGTATGTGCTTATATATTGTTTTGTGTACGAGTATTGCCATCTGTGTGATACAATCATAACTATGTACTACCCCTTTTTTTGTGTATTACGTGGTGGATGAACATTCTGCACCCCCATCGTTGAAGCGAAGGTTGCAAGTGTAACACGATTACATTTTTGTTTCATAATTAATAATTAAATGTATTTAATTAATGAGTGCTTTGCTTAAATCAAACCCAATTGCGAATGATTATGAAATTCATTAAAATGTATTAAAGTTATATTAATTGGTATGAAATATACCGACAAATGGTTTTAGTTTGAATTTTTCAATAAAGAAATTCTATAAAGACATATTGAAATTTCAACAGCATTATTATTTCTATTTATTTAATCACTTTAATAAAACATCTACTATATATTGTAATGTCTATTTTTTTACCGACTTGTATGAATTAATGAAATTACAAAAAACTTCAAACATGATTAGTTTTAAAAGTGCACAAAAGCATTTTCTTGGAATTGCTATTCAACAAATAAGGATAATATTCAAACAAATTTTAGAAACTGTTTTTTGCATATATTCACTTATATATTTCTTAAAATGTGTTGTTTATTAATTATTGACAATAGTTACGTAAATAAAAGCATTTCTTTAATTTATGTTTCTTATTAGTGATAACCGTTGAAATTTCTTTGAATTATTTTCTGTAAACGTTGAACAGTCAACTAAGCAAACATCTAATTTAGGGTGCACTCGCTGCGTTAAAATAAATTATTTCCATAATGACTTTTTCTGTTCATGATGTAAAAATAAAAAATAAGAAAATTAGTAGGCACTTACCTGAGTATACAATTACGTTGCACTAAAACTTGATATAAAAATTTAAACTTCGCAAACTGCAAACACGAAACCCAAATGCATATTAGTAAAAAAAACTTTCTTTATTCTTGTTTAGAGTCTATATAACAGTTTCTGACCTCAGTACCCAAAAGCAGGTAAATAATGTACTTTTTCAATTTTGCAAAGAATTCTACGAAATTTAATAAAAGTTACTTTGTGTAAACCCGTTTAGAATGCCACAAAAATTTTTGGGAAAAAAATCATAAATACCTAGCATTACTAGTAATTTTACAGCAGAATTACAATACCTTATCTAAAATTTATTTGCAACAAATGTAGTTTATTATTGTAAAATTACTATAATTTTAGTTATAACGCAATTGGTTTTTCAATTCAATTCAAACGCAGATGTCTCGATTTCATATTCTCCTTGTGTAATTTTTTAATAATTAAATTGCGTTTCTTAGACAATTTTATCAGATTACATGCTATGGTTTTGGATTACTTTTTATTAAAATATACGCACATAAAAATAATTTTTAAAGTAAGCATATTTAAATCGTGAGAACATCGTGTTAGGGTTTTTACAAAAATAAAAAAAAGTTTAAGGAAAACGTTTAACATCTATAAATACGTAAATTTAAAAGTGCAGATACTAGTTAAACATAATTAGCTCTATATATAATTATAATATATATTTGATGTCAGTTAAACTTTGAAAAATATTTGTGACTTTAGAATACACGAACGATATTGTTGGTACATATTTTTATAACATTGTTTTTGCCTAGTTTTACAATATTTAGAATACATTTTCTACATCTTACAATAAGTATCTAGAATTAAAATATTTACATGATGTCATGTAAACCTTGAAAACATTTATAAGGTTTTAAAATATATCAATGATATTGTACGTATATATTTTTAGAATATTGGTATTAAACATTTTAGCAATATCAGGAATATATCTATTACACCAAGCAATATTTACACGACTTTTAATATTGTACCAAGATTATTAAAATATCGTACATATGTTTTGTGCTACTAGGGCTATGCCTAAAGTGCCAATGATTGGATAGTTTATCTTATATAAAATTTTAAAATATAACAATTCTTTTAATAATCTTTTAAAAAAGTGTCATCCATTGCCGCTACTTACCTTATACAGTTAGTTTTAAATAAAATAAATTAAAAACTATTCACTTACCTTAGTTTGTTGTTTTAACATGTAGCATAAAAATATTCGTGTCCAATGAATAAAAAATGTGAAATATATAATAGGGTTTGCTAAAAACGTTTGGTTTAATAAATTTTACCAATTTACCATTATTACTTTGATCAAATGAAAGTAAATTGCATAAGGCATATTATATGAGGTTGAAAAAACATTGTTATAGGTGCTATAAACGAAATCGGTACGAATTTTAAATTGCAATCAAAAAGGTAGTTTAAAGTTTGGTCACGAGCGATCTAGGGTCAAGTTAAAATAAAACACGCCTGTAGTTGCGCACCGTGTTCATGATTTCTTAATAAAACCAGAAAATGACGGACAAAAGTCGGCGATGTAAAATTAATAAATGAAAAAGATACAAAATTGAAATCTTTTATTCATCCCAAAAAGAAAAATTGATTTTTAACCTAAAACAAATTTTACAAACGTTAAAATAACTAATGTAAATACAATATAATTTACATCTAGTTTATACACATCACAGTAACAGTCAACCTAGAAGTGCATCGTTAAATTTAAATGGATACAAACGTGCGCTTTTAAATCTATTAACATTTATATCAAAGGTTTGAGTTATTGCTAGGAAGGATTAACGAACTGATAGTTATCACAACTTAGTAAGTCAAAACATTTTCCAGAAATGTAAAAATCTCGACTAAAAAAATTTATATATACTTTGTATTTAAACGAGCTATATTTGAGGAATACTTTTCGTTGACACAACCATTTGTTATATAGGAAACACGTTTAAAATTTTATTAAGCCATTTATTACTTACTTAATACTAAACAAATCACGTAACGCAATCGACTTCAGTTTTTCGGGAACCGAAAACTTTGTTTGTAACTTAATTTTCAGTTAGTTAGTTACACAAATTCAAATAACACAACTTCTTGTAGTTTCATTAAACAGCACATAAATGTACCTAACACAGTTATGAAACGAGTAAATGCGGTTTGTTGATAACGTTATCGTACGTATACAAACTCGTTGACTAAATCTGGCTTTGTTCCTTTTTTAATTTTTTTCAGGTTTAGTAATATTGTCCAAATTAATTATTTAATTCTGTTGTGTTGGTTTTACTAACACCAAAATATTTTTCTTTGTGCATGGAACGGTTATAAAGTTCGTTGTTCAATTTCCTGTTAAAATGCACTTTAACTCTAAAATATTGTAAAGGCTATGCAACCGTAAAATTCAATTCAGTACAAAAGCTTGATGGTAATCTTATCCAGGGAAACTTTATAGAAGTACGTATTAAAGTTGCACACAGAAGCTAAATCGCATTGGTGAACGTAAATCTAAACTGCATTTTCAAAAACGCAATAACTTTCGTATGCATGCAGTTAAAAAACAATCAGAAACATATTCGATAAAAAAATAAAACATTAATTTAAAAAAAAATACATATAAATGCCAATTAAAGCGTGGAAAACAAACAAAAGGCAAAGAAATCGACGAAGTGTAAATGTTAAACCTCACATAATACAAATAAAGCTATACAGAAACAATGGAACAGAACAAAAAGCGAGAAAAAAGTTAACCAAGCCTTCGAAAGTTTGAGTTCGACAATACAAAATCACCTTGAAAGAATTTAACGCAGAAAACACATTTTTTGTTGTAAAAAAAAACTTTTCGCTATATTTAAAATCGACTCAAAATATAATTTTGATTTTAATGTAAATCTTTGAGTTCTTAGAAGTTTTTATTAAAGCGAATTTTACAATAAGTTGTTTGCGATTTTATTCGAATTGCGAAATTAAATATGTTTGATTTAGTGATTTTTTTTTCGTTTAGGTTGGATGTATTGCGTAAGCACGTATCGCAGTTAAAAGCAAAAGTGTTTTAGGGATTTTCAACAAAATTCGTTATTTAATTTAGTAGTTTTGTGTGTATAAGTGCTTTTAAATGTTTTGGCTTTATTTTATTTATTAACCAAATAGAACTAGGAAGCACCGTACTAATAATTAAACGCAATCAGTTTCTGTGCACTAATTTAGCAGTTAAAAAAACGTTTTACGTATTTTTTGTTTAATTTTAAAAATCAATGCTTTAATGTCAAGTCATTCAAATAATTTTAAATATGTTTTTTATATCATGTTATTTTTTATATAAGTTTTGCAATTAGAAAAAAAACGAAACTTCAACCAAAACAAAAATTGTGACAGAGTTTTCTTTATAACTTATAGTTGCCTAAGTAACGAAAATATTGTGTCGAATCTATTTTTATTTCTTCACTAACTTACAACTTCAGGAAAATGACGTAAAAAGACAAACTAAGTCGCTTTTCCAACAAATTATTATTTCTCGAATTACGCTAAGAAAATAACTTCAAACAAAAAAATTAGAAACAATATTGCAATTGCAAGTTGCAATTACAACATTAAAAACAGAATATAATAATTCAAAGAAAATGCATTTATTAGATAAATTATTGTATATGTATATATTTTTTTTATAGTTTATTTTAACAACTTAATTAATTAAATACCAACATGTTTTGCTAATAAAAATTGCCTCATCAGCATATCTAAAAACTAAGATTAAAAATTGGAACTAATAAATAAACAATACTAACCAAATTAAAATTGTTACCAATTAGTAAATTAATGACAATTTAACGTGTATATTAATTATAGATAATCTACTATATCTAATAAAAATATTTTTTTAAATATTTAAAATTGAAAAATAAGTATCAAAGGAATAAAAAAATGAAAAAATAGAACTATAATTTTGAACTGAGAAGAATAGAGAATAACTTTAATATTTCAATTAGACAATTTATACAAAATGATTTAAGAAGAGATCCTTGATTGCAAACACGTAAAATGAAGAAAATGTATATAATTATAAGGTAAGGTGGGGCATGTGCGACTTTGGGGTAAGTGCGTCAGCCGCCAATAAAATTTCAAATAATAATGTTTTTGAAGTTTTTGAAGAAATAGTAGAAATTGTACTAGTAACTCTGGCAACAGTGCGCACTAGAACACATGACCGTTGAAGGTCGCCGCGTCAGTACAACATGCATTTTATGTTGTGAGGTTAAATACACTAGCTGTTCAAGTGTGTAAGTTAATTCTTGAAATTCGCTACAAGTTGGCCCATACGAACTATTCATCTGGAAATAGCCCTAAGGTAGGTGTTAGGTAACATATAAAAGAGGTGTGTTGTGTTATTTGTTCGTATATTGAGTAGTTTCAGTTAATCAGGGGGGTCGCTCTTGCCCCAGGTATAAAGCATAGCGGGGCAAGTGCGACTTGTCGGTGTGGGGCAAGTGCGATAGTGGGGCGCACTTACCCCACTGTTGCTGTGTCAGTAGTTATATTTAAAAATCTTTATTAATTCATGCATAATTCTTCTAGACATCAATATGGTGCGAAATTATATCAGAAAAAGCGAAAGGGCTAAAACCTATACCCAAGAGACTCTTGAGCAAGTGGTTAATGATATAAAAGCAGGCATTGTAACTATAAAAGCAGCCAACAGAATTCACAATATTCCACTAACAACAATAAAGGACCATGTTAAAGGAAGAAGGGGGCATAAAAGTGTTACGTTCGGTAGAACACCCGATATACCTTTACAAAGTGAAAGAAAAATTGCTGTGGGCCTTTGTACTATGGAAAAATGGGGATTTCGGTTGTCGCGAACTGAAGTCTTAGATCTCGTTGGCGAATTCATAACAGCCAATCAAATAAAAACTTAATTTAAAAACGGACGACCAGGTAAAGACTGGTTCATTAATTTTAAAAAACTACATAGTCTATCCATAAAGAAACCACAGAGTATAGAAGTGGCTAGAAAAAAAGTTATGGATCCGTTCATAATTCAGGATTATTTTAGTTTACTCAAAACTGTTTTGGACGATTTAGATATTCACAACAAACCAGAGCAAATATTTAACCTAGATGAGTCCAGCTTCTGTTCTGACCCTTCAAAAACCAAAGTGGTCGGAAAAATTGGCGCACCATCGACTAGGACTGTCAGTATGCCGGGACGAGAAAATACCACAGTATTAATCGCTTGCAGTGCATCAGGTAAAAAGATGCCACCATTAATTGTGTTCAAAGGAAAAAGCGTGTGGAATGAGTGGGTGGCAGATGAGGGAACCTCGTATGCTGCCACTAAAAAAGGGTGGATGGAAACTAACGTTTTTACCAATTACTTGAAGAGAACATTTATACCAAACCTAGGATCAGACAGACCCATCCTTCTAATTTACGATGGTCATTCCACCCATGTCACTATAGAAGTGATTAAAATGGCATTGGAAGAGCAAATCACTTTATTGAAACTACCACCTCATTCATCCCACTTACTTCAGCCTTTAGACTTGGCCGTATTCCGGTCTCTAAAAACTTCCTGGGATGGAAAATTGGTAGCATGGCAAAGGGGACATCCAGGACTAAAAGTACCCAAAAAAATTTTCTCGCAATTAATTAAGTATGGTCGCAAGCCAGTTCTGAAATTATAAAAAATGGGTTTAAAAAGGTAGGTATCTGCCCTTTTAACAACACAGTTATTTCTGAACAAAACTATGATGCAGCATCCCTTCAAAGATGGAGATCTCATAAACAAAATCCTACCCAAGAAGAAACCGTCCAAGTTTCTTCTGAACAACATGGCTATGAACATCAGCCACCTCAGGATGATCTTGATCAAATACCTCCTAGCCATGAAGAAGCACCTATGCAAGTGACAAGTACTGCACCTGACCTCCAACCTTCCACATCAGAACCAATCCCTGAAAGCAATGTTTCATTTGAAGCAATTTTACTGAAAACAGTTAATAAGAGGAACAGTGAAAATCTTATTAGAAAACCAAAAAAAAAAAGTTTGCAATGGCGCAGAAGTTGTTACCAGTAAAGATGTGTTGCAGCGGCTTGAACAATTAGACAAAATGAAAAACAAGAGCAAACCGAAGAAGCCTCCTGTTGTTGAAGAAATAACGTCTGATGAAGAAGATGAAAATGAGGTATTAACTGAAAGTGAAGAGGAAGTGAACATGAACTTTGTAGAAGAATTTGAGGAGACGGAGCAAGATTTAGAAAATGTAACTAAGCAAGTAAGTGACATAGAAATTGATGACTGGGTTTTGGTGAAATTTCCTGGGAAAAAATCAGTAAAACATTACGTAGGCCAAATTATCAACATATCGGAGGCTTGCATCACTGTTAAGTTCGCTAGAAAAAATTCATTTCTTAAAAAGAAATCTGTATTTTATTTTCCCAGTGTTGAAGATTGCTCCACTGTTTTTGATTTTGACATCGTGTCAGTATTACCAGTTCCAAGCATAGGCCGAAGAGGCGAAATAACTTTTGAAATATCTTTTGACAGTTACAATATTCAATAAATATTATGGCATATAGAATATTGTTTTAGAGTAAGTAAATAAACTTGAAAATCAATATTTTTAGTTTTATTTACTGAAAAGTTCATAATTCTCAAATGAATTGGAATATTTTTATTTGATAATGAGCAAATGATAGAAAACGGATACAGTGAGACGCTCTTGCCCCTACTAGTCCTACTATGTATTGTAAATAGTCTGTATCAACCCAAATCGCACTTGCCCCATTGACAGGGGCAAGTGCGCCCAAGCGAGTTAAAAAACTAATTACGACAAAAACTAAGGTTGGCATAAAATAATCTAATAATGACCTTAGGGATACATTAAAGATATATAATCAGTCTTTTTCTAGGTTTATGAATCAATTAATGGATGAACATATTTTTTATGACCTTCTAAAATAATACTAATCAATTTTGGGGGTGCACATGCCCCACCTTACCTTAATGTAATTGTTTTTGGTTAATGATCAAAAACCAAAAACATAAATCTGATATAAACTTACTTGCTTTTCTTGTAATTTTTCATATATTGGTAAAACAGGTAACAAATTTATAATTAGACTAAATCAGCATTTATATTTCATAAATAGATATTTAAACACTAACTCTGCTTTTGCTAACCATATTTTATGTTCGGGACAATCATTTTCTTCTGATTTGAATAACAAAATTTTACATGCCTGCAATAAACTATCTCTTCCTAACTCATTAAAATTTCTAATTATTTTTCTATAAATATTAAATTTAAATGCCTCTATTCTTCTCAGTTCAAAATCATAGTTCTATTCTTTTCATTTTTCTATTTTTTTGATAATCTTTATTTTTCAATTCGAAGTATAGTGAACTGTCTAAGCACGTTTATTAATTGTTAACAAAGTTAATCTAGGTGGTTAAAGCAAACGAGGCAAACGCCATTAAAAATTTCTATTATAAAAAATAATAATGAAGCGATCCAGTTTTCGATAATAGCGATAGATTCTTTTCAATTAATGTTTTTGTCAATAGTTTAGCAACAAAGGCCAGATCTAAGGAAAGAAGGAATTACGCCAAATTCAAAATGAAAAAAACCAATGTGCTGAGATTCCATTGATTTGATGATATCACAGAATTGAAAATGAAGATGTATTGCCTACTACATCAAACATGTCCAACTTCAGAGAATCTCGGGTATAGAATTGGCTGAGCACCTGTATTGATATAATACGTCCTCTTCTGAATGAGATCCATTTGGAAGAAATGACAAAGATTGTAGTTTTGATAGTTTAATCTCGTCCGTGCATCCAAAAGAAAAATGAAAGACGCTTAAAAGACTAAAAAACCTAAACAATTGGAAAAGAAATAACATGAAACGTTTAAGAAACAGTGGAAAAGCATATACATATTGGAAAGGAAAAGCCAAACCTGAAAAGACAATTCAACTTCTTTGTGGAACTGTAGAATAAAATTGTTTCTCAAAAGCAATCTTTAAAGCTTTTTGAGATCTAAAGGATGTTATTGGGCAAAGAGATTACATATCAAAATATGTGCTAAAAACCAAAAGCGTACAAATGAGGATCGAGAAGACCAGAATGAAAATGAAGATAGTACATGAACTTTAGATTTTATCTGTTGTAGTAGAAGCAAAACATGTCACGTTTTCTCTAAAATGTAACTAATTTAAAATACTACTTGAATCGACTTTGGTTTGGTTCCAAACATAACATTTAGTCAGATGGCTGCAAGTTGTCGCACGTGCGCAGCATAAACCACCAGTAAACGTGTTCCAATCAGTTACAATTAATTATTTACGCGTGTAAAGGTTGCTTTTGTGTGTGTGTGATGCGGGAAGAAAAAAACAGAAACAAAAACACAAGTGAAAAGATCGATTGCTAAGGATGCAAGGCACTTGCATCACTACACGCTTTTTGTTGTTTTAGATATTCACCAAAAAATCATCCTAAACACCCAACCTGTGGGCATACATCTAGAAACGTGCCACATTTACGATGCAAAACATCAAAGAATTTTATAAAAATTTTTACAAATACTAAAGTAAAATTAAACAAACCCAACTTATTTCCCATTTCTGTGTAAGCTATTTACCAACGCGTCAAAGTCGCAGACACGGCAATAAACTCAAAATCAAATCGATTTGTTATTTTGTTTGTCCTTGGATTATTGGGTCTAACAAAGCTTCCAATTCGATGGAGAGTTTAGAGAGGAGGTGACAGAAGACGAAAATGTCGAACATAACATGGAAACTGTTTATGCTTTTCCAACTTAATTTAACGTTGGCTTTCGCTACTACCCTGAACGGTGGATCACTCGGCTCGTGGGTCGATGAAGAACGCAGCTAAACGCGCGTCGTAGTGTGAACTGCAGGACACACGAACATCGACAATTCGAACGCACATTGCGGTCCAGGAAACGCTTCGGCGTTCCGGGACCACGTCAGGCTGAGGGTCGCGCGTGGCAAATCGTCGTCTTAGTTTCCCCGATTTGTGTGGTGCCGTCGACGAAAGAGGGAATGAAAAAAAGAGAAGCGAAAACCGCGTTCGAACGGACGCGGTCGAGCTCTCTATGTTTTCGTAATCCTCTCGCGCTCGCAAGTCCGCGCCGCCGACGTGTCGTAGATTTGAAAATCAAACGAATGTTCAACTTGCATTGAATTAGTACGAAGAATTAAAAGCAAAAAAAAATCCTGATAAGAAAATTTTGATCTATTAAAATAGAAGAGTGATAGATTAATAACATTTTTATGCAACTACGAAAGCAAATTGGTATTGCTCAAGGTATCCGATCAACGACCGTACTATAGCCGTCAGCTATACTGTAACAATTTTACGAGAGATTCAAAAGTTCTAATGAAATTGCTTTGGGATTAAATTTCCTGTCACAGGACGTTCATATATGCCTTTGGATTTATAAAAAAAAGCTTAGAAACATAGACACTATTAGTTTGCCAGAAAAATATCAAAATATTTTTGAAGACATTATTAGAATTTGAAAATGATTAGACTAGGTAAGATTAGAAATCAAAAAATGCAAAAACTATCAAAGCGCCGAGTTGATTTATCCTTAAGCGTACAAAAAAAGAACAATATTCTTGTGTCGGGAAAAATGACTTATTGAAACAACACGTCAAATACCAAAAAAGGGAAAAAAATTCCAACAAAACTTCTTCCGAACTACATGAAGGGGTTTTGCTAATTTTTAGATGACAATGAGTTCGAGGAAGTCGTAGAAATCCCCAATTTAGAAACTGATCAGGATTTTGACATCTTCTCAGAATCTGAAGTTGACGACAATTTGGAGTAGCAGATGAAGTAAATGACAAGGCAGTTGCTGAAAATAATAAAGATATTTTTATTGAGGATTTAGGTGACATATATGTAGCCAAAAAGGAAACATTTTGGTTGAAAATTACTTTTATTCTACGGCGGTTTAGATCTTCAAGTATCATCCGTCAGCCTTCCAGTATTTCATCAGAAATTCTAAAAGAAATTGACGTTTTAGAGATGTTCAAACTATTCATCTTCCCTGACATTGTAGATATTATCGTGACGCAAACGAATCAAAAGGTTTATCAAATGAGACAAGATTACAACGACAAAAAACATGGATAGCAATGCAATATGGAAGGTAGTTGATCAAACTTACACGCTTATATCGGACTACTGCGATGTAGTGAAGTAATAAAGAGCAATCGTGAATTAGTAACTATGCCGTTGAGCAAACGTGTTGCCTTTGAATGCCCATATATGGTGCAACAATGTCGAGCAAACGATTTTTTGATATCTCAGCATATCTAAAACTATTTGCAATCAACTACAAAAAATATTGCCCAAAAACTCACCTTACTATAGATTTAGGGGTAGAAGCACGTTTAGAGTGTATACAAAAAGCAAACCGGCCAAGTAAGGTATCAAAATTTGGGTAATGAGTGACTGTCAAGCATCCTATTGTAAAAATATTTAAGTAGGGTAATTCCGGGTTAGATGGCCCTGCCCTAACTCGATCGTCCATTTTATCATAGTATTTAAGTTTCCTACTGTTTTTGTTAGTGTATTGCAACCTGTGTGGACAAGTTGCATCCCACATTACGTTTTGGTGTGCTAAACTGTGAAATTAGGTAAGTTCTGTATGACATTTAAATTTGTTACCCTCTGAATTTTTTTGCTTGTTATTTAACTTGTCATTTACTCAAATTTTACGAATCAAAAATTATGTTTTCTTGGTAAAATATGTTGATGTAGTATTTAAAGGTTATATTTACATTCGTGTGGTGATATTGTATCGTGTCGTTATTGCGAAAAACAAGTGGGCCGTCTCTCCCGTATTTTCGGGTTAGACTACCTTAATATTTTAAGGGATAGTTGACCCAATATAAAATTATTCTAATCATTATAATGGTTATTTTTTTAGAAATATGCTGACTGAATACAAAAGAAAACGTCTTAATTTGAGAGGATCATGAACACAAGAATCACTTTCAAGTGCTGTAGACGCAGTTCAAAGCGGCAGAGTGGGCGTAAATGCTGCCTCCAGAAACTTTGGTGTCTCGGCTCTTACGTTGAAGAAAAAAATACGGAATAATGACGTGTCTAAGAAAACGTTGGGACCGCCTGTATTCCTGGGAGGAGAAAACAAAAATTAAATTAAAAACGCACATTAAAAGTTGCAATAGCACGGCCTTGCATCTACTTGCAAGCGTATTAGATTGATGGATGAGAGCTTAGGGATAAACCATAAATTCAACAGTGACAAAGAGAGCCGGATATGATTGGTTAAACTTGTTTTTAAAACTTCACGACGACCTGACAATTACAAAATCCAAAGGTGTTTCACTGGCTCGGTGACAAAGCATGAATAAGTTAGAAGCTAAAGCGTACTTCCAGTTTTTGAAGAGAACCTCACGTGACAATGCACTCATGATTAAACCAGCCAACATTTTAGCATAGGTGGGACAGGCCTGCAATTGAATAACAAAGCAAGACTTGTAATCGCCGAAAAGGGATCTAAGAATATTCCAGTTGTTAAACCATAACCGTAATCTCTTGTTGTAATGTTGAGGATTTGTTTTTACCGCCTATATGCATTTATAAAGGAAAGAATGAGAAGGTCGAATTTGAAGATGAAATGTCTCATGGTTCGATTGTATATATCAATCCCAAATCGCTTACATCAGCACTGACTTATTCTTGAACTGGTTAAAGACCCACTTTACACCTAGAAAGCCAAGTGGAACTGTACTTTTGATTTTGGATGGTCACTCAACACACTGCAACTCTGTTGAAATGCTGGAATATGCAGAGACCACTCGAATAATATTAATGTGCCTCCCCAGTCACAACACGCAATTTTTTCAACCTCTGGACCCAGCTTTTCTTAAAAGCTTGAAGTCATATCTTGTTAAAGCTTGTAACTTGTTTATCAAAACCAATCCTACAAAAAAAACAGGATAATATTCGTGAAACTATTATCAGATGCATGGTCTAAATCAACAACTGTCGAGAATAGAATATCATCTTTTAGAGCAACTGGAATCCACCCGTGCAACCCAGATACCATTCCAGATTACGCCTTCTTGAATGAACATCCTCAGTCCATAGAATATCAACAACTTCAAGAGCATTAACTCAAAAAACATCAACCCGAAGAACACCCACCTGAAGAACATCTACCTAAAGAACGTCCACCTGAAGAACATCTAACCGAAGAACATCAGCCTGACCCCGTAGAAGATACAAACAAAAATAATGAATGATGCTTACCAAAATAAATGCTATTCCTATTACATCAAATGTTGTTCAGTAAGCCAGAAAACGTGGGAAACAAGTAGTATAACTTCTGACGTCATCTCAGAACATAGAAAAAAGAAAAAGCGTCTAAATAAAAAAAATAGAGTTGGAAAAATCTAGAGCAGCAAAACGAGTCAAAAGTTCATACAGGCCCAAACCCAAAAAAGTTGTAGATGATTCATATTCGGATGAAAATGTTTCCGACTTAGTTTTCCAGAAGACTGATGAGCAGTACCTCTCTGCATTAAAACAAATGTATAAACTGTAGAAAATGGTTACACAACGGGTGTTACCATAACTACCTGAATGACGGGTCATCTGCTTTCCATGAGTTACAATTTATTTATTTTTTTATGAAAGAATGCGTACCAATTTTTGTATTTTATTTTGGCATGATATTTTAATAATGTATTTTCTTTTTTGACGAATTTTTTTCTTTTAAAGTATCGGTTATATTTACAATGCTATGATTTATGATCTCCCGGAATTACACTATACTTGGGAAAAATTGCTGGAAAGCCTAAAAAAGACTAGGGTAAGAAAGTAGTAATGGGCTTAGTGTCTATTTTGGGATCAGGATACGGTATTACTACTGACAATTTTTTTACGTTTTTAGAACTGGTTTTTATTCCTTTTGAATTCTTACCTTCAAGAAATCGACTCTTGTATTTATGGATTTTTGGTTTCCAGGCGGAAGCAACCCTAGTCTCTGATATCATTATCCAACTAAAGAAGCTGTAGACACCATTGACAAATTGGTGAATGAATATTTTTGTAAGAGACAAGCAGAAATATGGCCAATGTGACTTCATATGTGCTCGAGGAAAAAAGACAAAAATAATAAAAAGCATTTGTATGTCTTGCAAAAAGCATGTTTGCAATAATCACAAGTTTTGTGTGTACAATGTGACTGATAAGAATAAAAATTAACTTACTCGTATCCATTTCTTCGTTTTTAAATTAACTGTGTTTAGCATAATTGAGTTTTATTTTTCATTATTATATGGTAGGGTAATTCGGGGTAGATGTCCATAAGGGAGTGATCGCCCATGGGAATATTTCAAGAAACTGTTGGCTAAGTGGCACTAGTTACAGTTTTGTTCATTCCGCGACGCGCGTGGGAACAAGAGTACGTGCAACTTTTTGGCGAAAGAAAATAAAAAAGTAAGTAAAATCCTTGTTATTTGTTTTGTCTAGTGTAAATACTTTTCAGAGGGTTCATGTTTTACGTTGTTCTGATATTAGTAGTAAAATAATATTTATAGGTTTTGTTAGTATAGGAGTAACATTTTGTCTTAACCTCAAAATTACTTGTGTCGTGTTGTGATTTGTTTTTTTAGGTGTGGCTATCTCTACAAAAGGAAAAGGGGAAATGGCCGGTGGTATTTAGTATCTTATTCCAATAATAAATTATTTTTCTATTTGTTTTAGATGCCTAATAAATACAAGTGGAAGGCAGTAGCTATGAGAGGCAATTGGAGTGAGAAATCGCCAAAAGCAGCTATAAGTGCCGCAGCTACCCAGTACAAAATTCCAAGAAAAACATTGAAAAGAAGATTAAAGAAGAATATTGAGAAAAGTGGGACCCATGGGACCCTCTAGTTTATTTGGAGAACAAAACGAGAAGAAATTACTTGCTCATATCAAAACAATGCAAACCAAAGGTTTTTTATTGTCAATGAAGGACGTTAGTAAAATTGCTTTTGAATTTGCCAAACAGTTAAAACTAAAGCATTGATTGAACAAAAAAACTCACATGGGTGGATATGCCTGGTTGCAAATGTTTTTAAGCAGAAACACAGATATTACATTACGAAGGTAGAAGGTGTCTCCTTGGCTCGAGCCAACGCCATAAATAAAACATAATGCATATTTTCAACTTTTTGAAAGCTTAACTATTACTACCAAATTGCGTATTTAACATGGACGAATCAGGTCTGCAGTTAAATAGTCGTCCAGGACACGCTCTTGGTTAAAATGATGCTAAAACGGTTTCCACAGTTACTTCAATTAAAAAAGGAGATCCGATAACCATTATAGCTTGCTGCAATGCCGCAGAAACTTACTTGCCACCTGCTTCTATCATGAAGGGCAAAAACAAAAAATCCGAGTTTGTAGATGGGATGCCTCCAGAATTAAAACTGTTTATGTTTCAAAAATCAGCATAGATAACCTCAGAGATATTCTTAGAGTGGTTAAAAACACACTTTGTTCCAAAAAAAAACCAGTCGGAAAACTTGTTTTTCTGCTAGAAATGACCACTCTACTCATTTCAATTCCGTAGAAATGTTGTCACACGTCACATTTTCTCTAGTCGTTAGATCGTTCGGTATTTAAATCATTAAAAATGCGCTTCTATTAACAGTGTAGACTTTGGCTAAACCAAAATCTAGAACGTCGTATAACGAGGCTTTCTTTTGGAGTTTAGCTTGACAAGGCTTGGGGAAAAGCAGCGTCAGCGGAAAATGCAATTTCTGGCTTTAGAGCAACGAGAGTATATGCTTTCAATCCAGACGCAGTTCCAGACTAAGCGTTTATGCAAGAAACAGAAGTTACTATGTCTAATACTTCAAGCATACAAACGATTCCTTAAACATCTATTGCAGGTTGCTCTAATGAGCTAAGAAGAGAAACAGGTTATAGCCTAGAAACCTCATTGAACACTGTCACTGTGTCAAATGTTTTAAATCCAAGCACTCCACAAAAACTTCCATCCAATGATGATTCAGATTACACCCCATCTCGAATTTTACACTCATTCCACAAAATCTAATTAGAACCCGTAAACGAACAAAACGAGTTGGAACACTACTGGCTTCGGAAGAACACATCACTGTTCGACGGGTTTTCAAAAGAAAAGTTATCCGAATACTATCTGCTAGTAGTGATGATGTCCTATTAAAAATGTTAACGCAAAAGAATTAGAAAAAAAAAAGTTTAAACAAAAAGGACAACTGTTGCGGGTCTGTAGAAAATTATAACGAAACTCTTCTCGTCCAGAGAATTTTGGGTACACGAAAATTGCACTGAATTTAAAGACACGTGCTTTAAATGTGGTGTAGAGAAAAAAAGGTTGTTAAAAATATAAAATAAGACCAAAAACTATGCTGAAATTAAAATTTACTTCTTATGTTATGGTCATCATACTCGCACACCTCGGGAGAGACGGCCAATTGTGAATTAAAAAAAATATTTTTTTAAGTGATTCCATTGGGAATTGTTATTTTAGTTTTTGTTATTCCAAAATTGATTGTTTAAAGTTTGATTACAAATAAAGATTTCTATAATAACGTGTAAGGTTTTTTTATGTGGTTATGGCTAACTACCCCGGATTTACGCTAATTAAAATAATACGTGTCTCAGAAAACTGTTCATAAAACAATGCGAGGTCCTTTAAAGATTCTACTCGGTACGTAACGAGATATTTTCCACCTTGCATTAGGAAGGTGAAAGCGTTGGTGCCGATGATACCGTACCAGATGAGAAAGATGAGGAAGAAATTGTACCAAGGCGTAAATTTTTGAAAGAATTGTATTTTATTTTTGCATTGTATTCATTATTAAAATAAAATTGTTGTTCAGTTTATATTTGTTTTTCATCATTTCCATACGGTTTATTTTCTGTTGCAAAACTCTAAAAGTACACTGATTTGACTTGCAAAAGCAGATATCTGCACGTTTTGGTTGCCAACGCGGCTAAAAGCGACCTTAACAGTTAAGTTTTGACTTAAAGCACCAAATTTTAATAAACTCCTTGTTTGCATATGTAATTCTAACCTTTATAAAGAGGGATGAAATGTTACTATTTTTTTTTATATCAAATCAAGCTTTTGCTATATGTCATAAATGTAGCTAAATGAAAATCTTCTAAAATAAGTAGCTGTGTTTCTGACGTTTATTGAACAACATATTCAAAATGGAATTAGGGAGTTTTCCTATTTTCCGATAATTGGCCGGGACAGAACCAAAATAAATTCCTTTTTTTGCATTATAACTTTATAACTGTGTGTACGCAATTAAATTTTAAAAATACAAAATAATTTCCATAAAACATGTTTCTGCTTTATTTTGGTAAATTTCAGGTTTAATCTATGTCCCATTAAAATTGGTATTGTATGGTATTCTATGGATGAAAATGGGATGGGGTAATATCTCACAAGTATTCTAGATCAATGAAAAAGTAGACAAAGCAGTATATTACAATCAGTTATCAGAAAAATAATAAAATGCTTTCCTGTAAAATTTGTATTTTGTTCTAAGGGGTCGAAAAAATTATTTAAAAAAAACTGAAGTCGATTGTAATGCTTTTTTTATCATTACTTCAATCGTTTCACATTCATATACATACGTATTCACACTTTATACATTTCTGTAATACATCGCTGTACTTTATTAAATTTGTGAAAATTTAGGAATTTTTCGAAAAGCTATTTAAACTTTTTCATGTAGAAACGCTAATACGGTTTAAATTAATGAAAAAAATATTGATTTGTGAAGCAATTCTTCAAAAATTTATTTATGCTATGTCGTGTTATCTTAATATTTAAACTTCATTATTTTTATCTAAAACAAAACATTTTAACTAAATTTAATAACACAGCGAAATGTATATTTTATAATTTCAAATCAATAAATAGATATGCCAAACTACTAAATTTATTTCTCTTAGAATTAACAATATTAGACATTCTTTCGTTACTAAAACATACCTTCTTGTTGCACTACATGAATCATTCATTATTTACTTTGCAAAAAAAAATTCAACCAAAGAAAATATAGATTTTGATTTGTTTTGTTCTTTACATATAAGACGAAGTCGATAGTTTTCTTTTTCTGCAAAACGTCGAAAAGAGAATTGAATAAAATTGTAAAGCCTTCGGCGTTTTAAATTGAGTAAAATATATACGAATTTTCTAAAAAATTCAACTTTATTAAAGTTTTCGTTTCTTTACGAACACGTTTTATTATTTCTATTTATTATTATACTAATTTTTTTTTATTTCCAACCTGCAACGTTTCGAAAACACCCACGTTATTAATTACCCAAAAAAATTTATAAAAATTGGTTCAGAACGAAAAAGTATAAATCTGTCCCACGACAACGTGTCAACGTTTGAAATTTATATAAATTATAAAGTTTCAGCTCAAACTTGCAATTCCCACGAGTTGAAGTCGAAGATCCCCTTCTAGCATTACATCGTAAAAGAAATCGTAATAAAACGAGTCAGGTTTAATATCGAAAAAATGTTAATGATTCTTTGAACAAACCGCTACAGGAAGGTATGTTCCAGTAAAATCTCACGCTTTATTCTGTAACTTATTGCTAGTACTAACAAAATTTTAATAATTATTATAAAAGTAAATACATCGACTATTGTTTACCGAAACATGTTAAAATAAATTTACTTTTACATAAACAAGAAGAAAAGTAGTCACCATCTGACGGTAGTCGCCAGAATGAATATGATAAAATATTGTTGAATTGAAGATTTAGTCGAAGATGAGCTAAGCCAATGAAGTTTCTGGTTACTTACAACTTGAGGCCTATGTACTTTCAATGATATCGAGTATGATGTTTCTTGCGGTGGAAATGGTACACCGGGTAGAGTTGACACGCAGCGAAGTTCTACGTTGTCAGAATCCCCTTGGGTATACTTGCGGTTTACTTGGAAACGTAGTGAGACCGAACGAAATAGCAAACCATCATTGTCAGATGTTCTCATTTCTTCGATAAACTTCGCGGGAGCCTGAAATAGGAAACAAAAGATAAAACAAATGTTACTTAATAATGGGATCTTTCTACGTAGATCGCATTTCGCAAAAGTGCAGAAGGAATATACATTGTTATTCTATATATTTCCTTCGTATTGTAATGCATAGAAAGGTCGAAATAAAACAGCCACAAATTCTCATTGTTCTTTCGTTTCGGGGTTTTTTTAGAATACATTTCAACTAAAATTGCAACTACAAGTACTCTTATTAAAATTTAAAGAGGTTTTAAAATTTATACAAAGCGTTGGATTCTTACAATTACACACAAAAGATATTAATTTACTAAAAGCATTTTGAAATTATTTAAAGGTTCCTTTATGAATAACAGTCGCTCAGTTATAAGTCCTCGTAAGCTTTTTTAAGTTTAAATAAATATTTTTAACGCAAAATTCTTTTGTGACAAACATTTGTAGATACAATTTCTTTTATAAGAACATTAAAATCGACAACGAAATTTAGATTCGTGTTGACACAAGCTGAAATAAGGAAGGGATTAGGTGGCTGTCAGCTAATATCTAACTCAAAAAGTAAACGAGAAATGAGATGTGGAATCAGATATTTCCTTAGGGGGTGTATCAAAATATTTGATTTGTTGACCAAAAAAAATTAGTTTTCTTGACATCTAAATAAATACAATGTATAAGCAAAGTCCATAACATCATTTCATTAATTTGTGTTTGGATTAGTACGTTTACTTTACGTTTACTTTAATTTATACGCAATTATACCCTGAAAATTTTGAATATTGTAAGAAATTGTTTATAATTTATTTTTACAAAATAAAAAGAAAAACAAGTAGTATATATTATATATTATTATCACTAATCCGCACTTTTTCATTTTTATCTAAAACTAATACTTGTTTATGTTCACAACACGTACGCGACGTATTTATATTTCACTGGCACGGGCACTTTATCTATTTATCTTAGAACACACGTTAATCACTTATTTATTTTAAACCGACTAAATTCTTCACCTCCCTTGGAAATACTTTTTATATATTTCTGTTATCTGTGTCGAGAATTTTCCACATCTTTCGGTTGTTGTCTCGAAGTTGAAAATAACTTCGAGAACGTTTCACCATCCCCTTCTTGAGACTGTTCTGTCCCAGAACAGGAAACTGGATTCAACATCGGTAGAAAGGATCGTGGCGATAGTGTCAGTTCTCTTAATTTTGACAACTTCCTTGATAGTAAAAGTAGCAGTTAATGGACTTTTTCTGACCCGATATTCTACTTGGATGGTAACTGCTGATCAACGTCTGTTTCTTGGCAGACGACCTACAACGCATTTCGAACTGTCCTCTAATTCAGTTAATCTAAGCCAACCAGGCTTGGGTACTGCCAATTTCCTAACATTATGGAACTCCATTTCTCTCTTGAGATTACATAATGCTTGCCCTAGATTTTTATATAACGGCTTTGCATGTGAGCACTTTTTATTGATCAGATAAAAAATGAATCGTTGGTCATAACGTAGTTTAAAAACTTTTCCGATCACCTGTTGCTGTCTTCGTAGTTCATCTAGCTGTCCAAACTTCTTTTTAAATACAACTGCAACCCCTCTGGACATGTCAACAACAGTCGGCAAACTTCTTGAAACCGTCCAGACTCAAAGTTGCGGCCTTGGTCGGAGTGTAATTCCAAAGGAACTCCAAACAGAAGAAAAACTTTTTCACTAATAGGTCTGCAATTGTAGCCGATTCTTGATTGGGTTTAGCGTAAGCCTCCGTCCACTTTGTAAAATAATCTATCGCCACCAGGATATATTTGTTTTCCGAATCAGATCCTGGGAACGGCATGCGATGTCAATCGCTACTCTTTCTAAAGGGCTTCCCACGTTGTACTGCTTCATCGGTACTAAGCGCTTTTTCGATGATGCCAACCCTTTAGTACCTGACGGTACTTTTAGTTACCAACAAATATTTGATAAACGTATAAAATAACTGGAAACTCTGCGTCTATAAATTTCCTACGGTATTGTAGGTTACCTATCTCTCAACGAGTTAGAATGATTGCGCATGAGTGCAAAGTGAATATTGTGTATGTTTACTGTCAGTTGTTCAACAGGTACTTTTTTTGTCACACAATGCTCTGTGGATAAACGATTTGCGAGCTCAATTCGAAAAAATTTAGTATTTGGAGGTTAGTAGTTGTGTATAATAATTAGTTTAGCTATTTTACACGGTATTTTACGCAATATTTATAAATGTAATATAAGTTTTGACTCTTTGTTTCAGAGGTCTAAAAAATACCGTCAGGAATAAACACGCAATGTCCCGTAAAACCATCAAGTGGATTTATAAAAAGCCGCTTACTGATGCAGTGCTGCAGAAGATTGCAGACGAAATTTTATTGGAGGATTTACCTTTAGATAACGGTGTACTAACAGACATAGAAGACGATGATGATGATAATGTTGAAATTTTTTTTTGAAAATGAGGTCTTTCCTCCAGATCTAAGTGAAGTCGAGCCTTCTTCTACGACGTCCTGTACCAATGATAATAATCAAACAGGACCAGAAAATAATTAAGTAACTGATCAGATAGAAAATAATCAATCATCAACATCAAATAACGAAGATGCCACTCGCCGTTCTTTTAGATTAGAATCAAACATTTTTACACCAATTGACGATGAAATAGACATGTGTATTAATAACAAGAATAGAGCTAAAAGTAAGAGTGGAAAACAAACAAGTAAAAAAGACTTACGAAAATGGAGAAAGGAGCATAGGGAGGAATTCATGCCCGAATACAACTTATCTCGTGGTCCGGTAGAAGATGAGTTCACTAGTTGTTCTAGTCCTACTGACGTTTATTTGCATATACTGGGAGATGTAATCGACAACATTGTTTTCCAGAGTATGCAACGCAAAATAACAAAAATCTAAGGCTGACCAAAGAAGAACTGCTTTCTTTTATCGGGATAAATTTTTTGATTTTGCCGGCATGGAAACACTATTGGAACGGTATTCCTGATCTAGGTTTGCCAATAATAACCAACTGTATGCCACGAAGTAGATTTAAAGATATCTTAAGATTTCTTCATTGTAACGACAACAGCCTTCTTCCACGTGACAGTAAAGATACAATATATAAACTAAGACCCATGGCAACAACTTTGAATCACAATTTCCAAAAATGCTATCGAACAACTCGTAGAGTTAGTATTGATGAAAGTATGGTTTTGTTCAAAGGGCGTAGTACTTTGAAACAGTACAATGCTAAAAAACCAATAAAAAGAGGCTATGAAATTTGGTGCCAGGCAGATCAAAATGCATTCGTATCCGACTTTGAAGTATATCAAGGAAAAAATGAAGAGATTCAACAAGAGTTTCAAAATTTTGGCCTCGGTGAACGTGTTGTATTATCTTTGACCAAACCTGATTGGAATAAGAATAAAATTGTATATGCTGACAATTACTTTCTGTTCATCTCACTATTAGAACAACTTCGGCCCAAGAAAGTTTTAGCGTGTGGTACAATTCAACAAAAAAGAATAGGATTTCCGAAGACTATGATCGAAGACAAGGAATTGAAGAGAGGTAATTCTGATTTTCATGTATTCTTTACAGATATACGGATTTTCAAGTGGATGGACTACCGTGTGGTGTATTTTGCATTTAACTTTCTCGATTCAAATGAAACCACAGTTAAGAGAACGCAAAAAGATGGTTTACGTACAGATATCAAATGTCCGTCTATAGTGACCGATTATAACAAGCATATGGGGAAAGTGGATAGAGCAGATCAACAAAGAGGTACGTATGGTATGAACCGAAGGTCGAGAAAATGGTGACACCGCCTCTTTTGGGGCTTCTTTGATATAGCTTTTATCAATGCCAATATTATTTATAATATGCTTTGTAACCGGCGTTGAAACTTAGTCGTGAATCGTTTATGTAAGACCCCGTATTCAGATTCATCTGGCTGAATTTTCTGTTTTTTTTTTAACGATTGATTAGTTCGATGTTAGCATCGAAAACGTTTTACTCGTTATTTTTTTTCGTTTGATTTAAGTTTATTTGTATTTAATAGTTATTTCACAATTATTACTGGTATTTTTTTTAAAACGCATAAAGTTCCGTGGTTTTGATTTTGATTTAGTGTTTTTACTTTTGGTTATCTCAGTAAAATAACAATTCTATCTAATTTACGATTTCCTTTTTGGAATGTAATTTGATCAATTTTTCTTGGTATCTATACTTTTGTTTATGTTGAGTTCTTTTACGAGCGCGATTTGGACCACCTGATAATTTAACGGAGTAAGCGTTTTCTGTGAGAAGATTTTCTTTCTTTCGAGTACCTACGTGACATGACGCACGTGGCAATTATATTTTTCATCTTTGTTAATTTACTTTGTTTAGTGTTCCATCTTTTACAAAGATTTTACGGCGCAAGTTTGTTGAATTAAGTGGGATCACGAGGTGTTATAAGGAGTAAAATTTTGATTTTGAGGGGATTGTTTTTTCGGTGGCAATTAAGAAATATCGGGTACCGTGATGTAGTTGAGTGGTCGGGGTACTTTTACCCTATCGTGATGTAATACCGCGGAAGTTAGATGGAACCGTGAAAATTAAGTGTAGTGGTGGAAAAGTTTGATTTTCCAAATTTCGTAATTTACGGTTTAAATAGTCTTCATGGTTTCCAAAAATAAAACTCACGTTTCAAGTTGGATATGCAATCGATGGGTTGTGCTAAATCCAGTCTTCGCATTTGTGCGGATTTCATTTAAGTGTTAAAAAGAAAATTCTTCCGCCGTCATTGCAATTGTTTGGGGTACCTTTCAACGTTTTTCTTCCTGTAGACAACTGGCCACCTAGAACCAACCACAGGTTCTTTCCTGAAGTTACGACAATTCAAGGTATTTATTTTGCACCATTTATTTAATCGTGAAGTTATTATTTACGTGATTAAGTGTTAAATGCTTTGAATTTCAAGTAAAAATTACAAGTGTCTAGAATGGATTTAACGTTAATGTAACTAATTATTGTCCGTATTTATCGGGACTGTGACATAATCCCGAGTTAAAAATTTATTAAACGGGACCGAATTTTCGATTCAAGATATAGATATTAGTTTTATATTAAATAAGTTTATTTCTTTTGTAAATGAGTAATTTCGACGCGCACACGGCCGTGATAAATTAAGATTTACTAATTTGAGCTTGGTTTTATTAAATTCTGTATTTTGTATTTTATTATTTTGTTTTTGTGCATTTATTCAAATAATTTTAAATTTTGTTTTTATCAAACGTTCATTTACGTACCTTTTGTTGTTTTGTTTTGGTTAATTTTTGTTGATTACTATACTTTATTTTTGTTTCATTATTTTTTTTTGTGTGTTCAAATAAATGTTAAATTGTTAAATGTAAAGAGCTTTTAATTCCGTCGGCCCCGCGTGTGTAACTTTATTAATTTATTTCAGACTTTAGTGAGATACACTCTATTAAGGTAAGTCCAGTTAGAGTGTATCCTTCAGGAGCGGGCTTGTGGTTGGCAAGGGCCAGAAGTCCATTAAGCTTTATTCCTTCCTGGCGCCCTTTGATTTCGACATTATTACTTTTCGGTTTTGTGTTTTTCGTCAAGTTATCCAATTCAATCACGAAACTTTTAAATATAACCCACCCCGTCTCCACTGAGCAGCGGCACAACATCATTTGTGTTACCTCATTTCAGGCAATAACATAGTTCCAACTTTTGCATGTGTCAGCTTTATGAAAAGATGTCTACATCTGAGTTCAAACAATCAATTGCCTTGGGTTTTATTACGCAATCGTCCAAAAAACGAAAGGGATCCATGTTACCCTGAATACCAAAACGTCAAAAACATAATTATAGTGTTCACGAAGATATTCGGCTTGGAAATCGTGGATCACATTTTGTAATTTTTGTAAAATCTAAAGGACGTTTCGAAATGTGCAGCAGCAAGTGTATCCAGTCGAGACCGGATTCTAAATGTTCCACTTGTGGAGTGTTCTTGTGCTGCAATTCGCAAAAAAATTGCTTCGTTGAATACCACGAAATGTAATATTTTTGTATTTTTGACACTTTTTCTCTGTTGTTGTATAATAAAATAACTGATTTGCTGTTCTGAATTATTTAGTTCCCGAGAGTTTTTGTTTTAACATGTTGATTGTTAATTCCTGACGGTATTCTTCAAAATTTTAGAAAAAAAGGAAAAAAAAGTTTCAAAAAAATTGTGTAATCCTTTTATACATAATTTAATCAATTTCTGAAAAAAACAAAAAAATTATTATTTTCCATGTTTGAGTACTAAAGGGTTAAGAACACCGTCTTATTCACTCAAATAGTGTTACGGGGCCCAGTACGCTTTGATGTTTGTGTCCAAAGCACTCACTTCTTCCCAGGTTGGTCATCGGCCATTTTTTTTCCAGTTTAGGAGTAGTTTTATTTTGGGATTATTTTCTTCTTTGCGACGCAACTGCTCAGATTCCCATTCGTCATTAACCATAGCAGTTCTCTGGAGGCATTTTTTCCAGTAGCGAACAATAGCTGCAGTTTGCCCGACATGGTCTCTTGGACAAGGCATTATCGTTCCGATGACTGCTTCTGGTACGGTGTTCTATTTCGTAGTCATACTCCTAAAGTCTGTCGATACATCTTGCCACTTGTCTTTCCAAATTACAAAACTGCAATAGCCATTTCAAAACGGCATGTTCCGTTCTTAATAAAAATTTTTGTCAATACAAATATTTGGAGAAGTGCTAGACGACTGCTAACAGCTCTCTCCTTGGCACGCAGTAATTCTTTTCTAGCCTGGACAAAACCTTGCTGAAATGCGATGATTTTTTCACCTGCAAAAAAATTACGCCTATGGCCAGATTACTTGCGTTGATATCCAAAACAAATGATCCATTTTCTCTTGGATAACTTAAAATCGGCAGAGTGGTCAAAAGTTTGGCAATATTAACAAATCCGGGTGCAAATCGTCTATAATAGTTGCACAACCCAAAGAAATTTCGGACCTTTACTCCGTATCTAGATACGACATGGTCAAAGTAATGCACTTCCTTCTTAAATTCGTGGCATTTCTTTGGGCTCAGTTTTAAATTTGCCTCACGTAGTCGTTTAAACACCTTTTTCAAAATGTTCAAGTGTTCTTCAAACGACCTTCCAATCACGATCACTTTGTCTAGGTAAACCAAACACGTCTTTCAAGACAGCCCGCGCAAGATAATCTTCATCAAACGCCCAAACGTTGCAGGAGCGTTACACAGGCCAAAACGCATCACAGTGAACTGCCACAAACAGTTCCAATCTTTAACTCCAATGTGGAAAACCACTGGGATTCTGACATGGTGTCTAACGTATCGTCAATTCTCGGTAAAACGTAACTGTCTTTTTTGGTCACTTCTTTACGCGACTATTGGGGACGTCCATGGAATATTTGAAGGTTTAATCACACTTTCTTTCTCTATATCCATAATTATTTCTTCTCTTTTCGCCAAAGGAACACCAACTTCCTTCGGCAAAAAGAGAAGAAGTCCAACAGATGTTGTCGTATAGGCCGATATTAACTTTATTTTTTACCACGTTAGTTCTTCCTTTGGAATTACTCTCCAGGGTCTTCGGCGACGTATCTTCACTAGAATTCACGCATCGCGCAATTTGAGATACTAGCGTGCATTGACCTACTACAGACTTCCTTTTCAGCGTTACTGGATCTGAGTTGACATTCAAGATCCTTACTGGCATCGTGTTTTTTACTCGTACAAAGTTCTGCCAACAAGTAGTCCTTTTTCAACTAAATAGCTCTCCATTGGTGCAATATCGCCAATGCAGCCTTCCCAGAAATTTCCATCCAGGCGTACCATCACTACACTTTCATTCCTTGCAGGTAGAGTCACGTCTTCACTCTATAAACCTCGAACGACTGCCTTTTCTAACAAATGAAAAGGAATTTCTTCACTGTCAACCTTCAGGACATCGTTCTTTATATCCAAATAGAAGCCTTACTTCTTTATAACGTCCATTCCCAGGATAACTTCTTCCATGATGTCGGTTACTAGTACTTGATGGTCGAGTACATTCGTTTTTCTCAAACCAATGGTTACTTTGGCTTGTCCTTGAGTAGATATTTCTTTGTCCGTCGCCGTTTGAAGTCGTTCTGTTACTAGTCTTCTCATTTTGCAGTAACATGTCAGGACAAGACAAATGATGGTCTTCGTCGCTCCCGTGTCAACCAGTAACTGAATATTTCTTCCATTGATCTTGCCATCAAGATAAATACTGCGCAATTGTTCTATATGCGATGCCATTTAAATGATAATTTCCGGGGCATGGGTTGTTAAGGTCGACTTTTGCCCCATTCGGTAGACCTGTTCTAGTTTTCCGGGCACTTTTCTGGTCTTCGTTTGGGTTTAGTACAGCGTCGTCGTACGTGGCCCATTTTTCCACAGTTCCAGCATGTCACTTCTTTTCCTCGAGCTACTTGTTCTCAAAATACACGTTCCACTATTTCTTCAATCTTTTTTGTGTCTGCGCGGGTATTTCTGCAGCACAGCGCAGTTTATGACTACCTTGGTGCGACGCCTGTTTTGCATCCTCAAACTCAAAAGCATGGGATAAAGCGTCATTCAACGTCTTGGGACGAGTTAGCTGTAGAGTTTGTTGCGTTTCGATGTCTTGGAAGCCATCCACGAATGTTTAAAGAGCCAATAGCGATGTCAGCCTCAAACTCTAGAATACTCTTCTCGGCTTCCTGAACCCGACTTCGTATTTGGACTTGGTACACCTGTTGAAGATGAGCATTTCCATATCTCATTTCTAAACGTAAAATTAAGAGTTCGTAATTTTCTTGGAGGTGGTCAGGAACAGTTTGCATTAGAAGTCATCGCTAGTTGCGGTTCTACACAGCAGTTAAATAATAGTGATGAAGAATATCTCAAAGATGATGATAATGGGCACAACATTTTGTGTTTTGCATGTAGACTATTTAGTAATTCATAAACTTAGATAGTACAGAGAGGGTGCTGTAACTGAAAACATTTTGGTAATATTTTACATAGACATGAGAGCACCAAAGACCGTATGGGTTTTATATGTTCCAATAGATAACATTAAAGAACGGAATAAAGCGCCAGAAAAACAATAGAACAAGAAAACGAAAAGCTAATTTGTAAATGTCAAAAACATTGACTCAATTTGTTTGAGAAATTAATTGATATAATTAATTTTTTAACTTCTCATAGACTTATTTAAATTGATATCGAAATTTGATTCTACGTTATGGAAATGCATGAGACACATTTGTGACAAACAACTTGTGCACTATATTACCTAAGTCACGACATTCACATTGATCACATTGATGGGAAAAACACGTACTGATGAAGTGATTCGTAGGGTAAAAGAAGCAACATATTATTCTTCCTTGCTCGAATGTACTAGATCTTGTCCTGTTCTACTTCAATTCTCAAGCTGGTTCTTGTAATGTGGAGGTCCGCGAGTCCTTCCACTTTTTAGGTGCCTCTAGGGCGTGTTCCATGAGTTGTGTTGTTTTTACATATTTTGGCAATCCTATGTTCTTCCATTCTTTGGAGGTGTTTGCTCCATTTTTGCCTTCTTGTTCTTCCCCATCATATAATATCTTCCACGCCGCATTTTCTCTTATTTGTTGATTATGCACTCGGTTCATTAGCGTTCGTCCAGTTATACATCTTAGGAAACTCATTTAATTTTTCCGCAAGATTTGTTTTGTTTTGCGCGTATCTGCTCTTGTTTCCATATTGTGTGCTAATATAGGCCTAACACAAGTTTTATATATCTTTACTTTACTCTCGGTGGCCATGTTTTTATTTTTCCAGGTTACGTCTCTTAATGCATTAGATATAGCTGTTGCTTTATTGGCTTGCTGTTGTGTCATGAGCGTGTTCTTATTTTTGGAGATGAAAATAATTTGTAGCACGTTTTGACACTTCGTGTTGAGCACGTATTACACTTCGTGATGGGCAAATTTAACACCAAATGCTGAGCACTCTCACACCATATTGCTTGCGTATCCTTCTTGGTTTTTCTGCTTGTGTTCACCGATCATATAAATATGGGAATTATTCAAACTTATTATATTTTGTCTACGATACCTACACACTGCGGAAACTTCTACGACAAAAGAGTTAATTTAGACCTCGATTAATAGTTTTTACAATACACCTGTGCTGGTCGCAGTGTGGTTCCCAACTTCAAAAATTCGTATTAACACTTTATCAAAACTATGCGTCCCAAAAAAATACAGTAATTTTTTTTGGACATTTTCTGAACTGGCCTAATATACTTTTTAATGTTTTCATCAAGTAAACGAATTGAACTCTCCAGGTATACCATAATTTTGTCTAAAGAAGGTTTGTTAAATTTTAAGTTGGATTTTAAACCTTTACTTACTTTACTTTTTTAAACACCTCAGAGGATTTATAACCTCAAAATTTTTTTTTCGTTAATTTTCTAAATTAACAACCTGTTAATCAAATACAGGCGTATATTTACTGCTTTTTAACCAATAAACATTTTTTTTTGAATATTTGATTCTGTTATCATTCGGTTATTGTTATCAAAGATCCCAATATGATTCTATGAAACGGCGTGGACTGTAATAACATTGTTACTATAACTAAAACACTTAAATGGATTATTGAAAAAAAAACACAAATAATGTTTATAAAATAGAAAAACAAAAACCTCGACATTGCAAACCCGATAATAAAAACAAATAAAAAAATGCAAAAAAATAATTTAGATTTTATTAAAGTACACACTTGAAAAAATAAGAAAAATTGGTCACTAAAAAACATTTTGCATTACTTAAAGCATTTAAATAAAACTCTAGGTATTGAATTATTTTTTTGGTGCAATTACATAATTTGGACACTGCTATAAAAATATCAAAACAAAAATATTTATCAACAATTTTTTTCCAAAAAAAAAAAAATAAATATTTAGTTGAATTTAATCTCATTATAAATATAAACTGTGTTCTAGTTTTGTATAGGATAGAATAATAACCACAAATTTTTGAGTTTTAATTTAAAAATTTCCATTGAAAATATTTTTTAAACAATGCATTTACTCAACGTTACAGAATTAAACCACTATTTTCAATTTGCTCACACTAAAAATTTTGTTGTTGGTAACGCTAGAAATGCATTTGTTTAACAATACGTTTATAAAAGTATTGTATAAACATAATACAATAAAATTCATATACAAAAGGTATTGAAATACCTTGCAATACTAAACTGAAATTTATAGTGTAATTTTAAAATCGATAAAATTCCAATAATTTAATGCATGTATTATGCAACAAGATATGCTTTACATTTTTACTATTTTACAATTCTTCCCTATTATTTAAATTACGTATTAGTTTTATTAAATAAATAAATTTTTGGTAATAATAGTAAACATAATCGAATAGTTAGTTTATTGTCTTTTGACTTGTAAGAGACATTAATCAGAGTAAATAATTAATTCTTGAATTTAATACTTCTATTTAATATTACAATTGTGGTTTAATACCACAGTGTCAATATTTGTTTGGGATGCTACTGCTAATTTAGGATAAAATTTAATAGTAACATAACTTTGTTATTTAAAGGTACCGTTAGGAACACAATCTAATTGAATTCAATACCCAGTTGAATTAAAATTTATTTTTTTTGAATAGTGCAATAAGCTTAATTTATTATTTTGTGACAAATTTCAAATATTTTTTATTAGCAATTATGTTATACTATTCATATGATGATTAGCATTTAAAAATCAATTATGACGATATCAAAAAAAGTTAGCAGCTAAAAAAATTATGTTATTTAAAAATTAATTGCTTCTAAATTTTGTAAACAAATTTTTGTTTTTAAGCGACTATATTAAACATAAAAAATGTTTAAATGTTAAGTTTAGTTTAAGCTTGTAACCGTATAAACATTTTTAAGCTGTTGTTAAAGAGTTTGTTGTTTTTAAGCTGCATTCTTGTCAATACATTTTTTTTACAATAATACGATATATTCTATGTTGTTACGTACAAAATTTTCATTACGGAATACCCTGTATATTGAATTGAAATTAGATTCCGGTTTTGACGCCCTCTACCGATCTTTTCTCGTAGCTATCATTTTTACGACAAAATCGTGAAGCTGTCAATTGCATAAAATGGTCTGGACGTCTTAAAGTAATTTCAAAGGACATCCTTAATAATGGGAATCAAATTATAACTTCATTACGTTCGTAAAATATTTGAGTCGTCACAGGGTAAGATAATTACTGCCGTTTTATTAAAATTTGTTTGTAACTTCTCCTTAATTTGATAGCCGTTTCCCCACGCTTTGAGCACATGTTCGTTTCAATAAAAAAATGATGAAGATTAATTATTATTGAGAAATACCGTTACCGAACAATTACAATTTTGGGAAGGCATATTCTCCACCACGAAAACGGAGTCTCGACAAATCTTACTGTGGGAGATGTTATTTCGTATATACCAGTCGATTATGTTATCAGCCACCTGTTCTAAATTGCTACCTACAGTATTCGATACAGCGGGTTTTTATATGCCATTTAATGATTTATTAATACTGATTTTTTAGCTTCCTATTCTTTGTGAGTTAGTGTGTGATACGATTTGCTTTTCACTATTTATTACAGGCCGCTAGCGGGGAAAACGTTTTCTTCGCGAAAGTGGACACTGGACTTTGGGTGAGTTTATTTGCTTAATTTTTATATCGTTGTCACGAAAATTAACATAACCTAATTGTGTATTGTGTGTTGCCGATACTGCGGGCATTTATGCACTAAAACTTCGATATAAACTTGTAAACCTTATGTGTTGCGAAATCAAAGTTTTCTACACTTGTTAACGATAATTGTTAGTCCTTCTAGTATTTATGGATTGAGAATTTAATGTATAGCTGTCAATTTGCTACGCTACTAAATTAAAGTTGTGATATTTGTTAATTATACTTAGAAATCATTCGAGCATGGATGAGTGAAGAAATTTCATATACTCTTGTTAATATTCGACGTTCACACATTAAAGTGGTTATATTTGTTAATCTCTCTTGTTATTTTTTTCTCTCTCCTGTAATTATCGTTATCTATTAACTAATTTTGGCTACTCGACCATCAGAGTAATAAGGATTACGAACCTCCAATTTAGTTACAAGTTTGGACTGTCTGTCGTGATCGAGGCAGAAGTGTTATCTTGGATCAGATCTGGCGCCTTTAAGCATACTTCCTGTGAACCTCCCCTATCTTCGACTGTGTGTGTTGGCCGTGCAAAGTTTGTAAGACATAAAGCTTGTAACAAATTTGGCGCCCAACGTGGGGCTCGATTTCTCGATTTTTCTTATATTGAATTTCTCATTCTTTATAATTCTTGTTGCTACTTTTAATTTTTTTTTCTCTTTAACTAGTGTAGGATTACTATCACTCATAGGTAGTTTACATTGTTCACTTTCTCTCGATTTAGTGTGTGCTATCATAAGTTCTTCTAGCTTTATTGATTCCTTTTCTCTTTTCTTAGTCTTACGTGGGTTCGATTTACTTTGCTTTGCGTATTTAGTTATTGCTGCTAGACTTGACGTCTGAGTTATTTCACTAACTTTTACTTTTTTATTTTAGTGCTGCAGTTTGACTGTAGATTAGCACTTTGCTTACGTTTCTTTTAATCGGACCTTCGCTTTGATTTTTGGATTGACTCGACTACGTCGATTTTTTTTCTTTTTATTGGATTAATTACTTGGTAGTGATACTGCTTGTACTTACTGTTATTTTGAAGTTTTGTCGGACACGTGGTGGCGGATTTCTGCTGTAGTTGACTGCTTTGGTTAGTTTCTTGTTTACTTGTTATTGTTTTAGATATGTATTCTTCAGATGAAGAACCACCACTTCTTACTTCTTCGGACTCTGATTCCGAAACGAACTTAGGAAATTGGAATGTTACTTTTTGGGGTAAAGATCCTTCTTTACTTATAGAATTTCTTATTCGCATCGACGAGTTGTGTTTGTCTCGTGGTGTTTCACAACATCAACTTTTCATTTCAGCTTTTGAAGTTTTATCTGGCAAAGCCCTTCTTGTTTTTAGGACGAATCGAAGTTCGTTACGTTAGTGGGATGATGTTGCTGCTTTGTTGAAGTCGGAGTTTTTACCTTTGGATTATGATGAGCGCTTGATGGATACTATTCGCAGTCGTACGATGGGAGCTAACGAAACCATTGGTACTTACGTTACCTCAATGCGATATCTCTTCCTTCAGCTAGCTGAACCGGTCTCAGAGCAAATGCAGCTCAAGGTTATTCGTCGGAATCTATCGCCGTTCTACCAACTTCCTTTAGCGTTGATTGAGATCACATCTATCGCACAGTTAATATTTTTAGGCAAGCGTTTAGAGTCGAACATCAATTCTCGTGATCCTTTCAACTTCTCAACAACAGAGATTGGTGACAAAGTTCAAGAGCCGTCTGTAGTCTTTGCTAGTAAGATTTCTACTTCCGTCTCTTCTGCTATTCCTGCTACTTGTTCTCGTACTGCTTCTACACTTTCTTCTTCTGTGTCTCCTTCTAATTCGACTACTTGTGTTCGTTGTCGTTCTCAAGGTGATAAACCTTTACGTACTGTTCGTTCTCTTCTTTCTCTTCCTCCTAATTTCTTTTCAGTTTCTAGGATTATTAGACCTACTACGGATCCCTGGTATTTAGGTATGATATCTAAAGTTACTGCTTCTCCTCGTCGTTTCTCTCGTTGGTGTGTTGTGAAAAATCTTTTATGTAAACGTGTACGCATTTCCTCTTCTGATCCTTGCGTTTGGAAGTTAGTTGTACCATCGGACCAGCGCAAGCAACTTATTCAGGATCACCACTTTACATCTGATTGTGATCTCCGCAGTGTTAGGAGCACTTTGGAAGCTCTTCGGTGTCATTTCTACTGGCCTCATATGAGACCTAAGGTTGCCGAGTTAATACTTTATTGTTCTTGTTCGAACTCGCAACGAAGCCAGCCTATTAGGTCACGTCACGTTCTCCGGATGTAAAGGCCCCTGCTATTGCTTTTGCATCTCGTTCTTCAATCGCTTCTAATTATTCTTTACTGTCTCCTTCTTCTAATCCTTCTCTTCTTTTTTATCGGCGTCGCAAGCGTCGTAAGTGCTAGTTCACGTTTTGGGCTTTCGACTTTCGACCTTTGCTATTCTTTTGTTCTTTTCTTTCGGTTTTGGTGGTTCGAGTCTTTGAGTACGTCATCGGTATCTTGTTGGTTATAGCTTGGATGCTACCTAATTGTTCCTCTCATATTGCTGTCATCAAGTTTATTTTCTTTGCTTAAGTTTCTAGTACTTTTGTTTTGGTTTCTTTCTTCTCCATCTTACTTCGGGACAAACTACCTTTCCGTCTGTATATATTTATTTCCGCTTAGTCGGCCTTTTTGGATTGGTACGTCATCTATAGAATTCTCTCTTCTACTTTTAGATTTGGTTTTTTCTGTTCTTGAGTTTTCTATTCCGCTCGTCGGCATTAGAGTCTTGAAGTAAACTGTCCAATTTGGGGACAGCAATTAGTACGTTCTTGGTCTATGACTAACTGTAATATCTTTTCTCTTCTCTTTCTTTTTTGTTTTTGCTTTTTTTATATTAGGACGGTTGGTTGGGCACTGAAGGGTGGTCTCTCTTTTCGTTTCTTCTACGGAGAGAAGAACGAATCAGACACTTACATCTTGTCTTATCTTTCTCCGTCTGTCTTTTTTCTTTCTTATCTTCCCTGCTTTATCTTTTTTTTCTTTGCTTTTGAAGGTTCGCCTTTAGGGCAATTATTCTTTTGTCTTTTTTCTTTTATCTTGGGATGTTGCCTGAACACTTTCTTTTTTTTTCTTTTTAGTAACTTCCTTCTTTAGTGTTTACTGCAACTGTGTTTCTTTTTTTCTTTTCTTTCTCAGTTACTTTTCTTGCTGTATTGGGTTTAGTGGGGTTTTGTTTTGTTGTTTTTGAGTTGAAGCTTGGGATAGACTGCAACGTCGCTCCGTGTACTCTGTACTTCCGCTTAGTCGGCATTTTTGATGTTGTCAGACACCGTTAGGATATTTCTTTTCTTTGGGTTTCTTTTGCTCTTGGAATATTCTAATCCGTTCTTCAGCATTTAAGTTCCAACGTGACATTCCAACACAACGAGCACTGACTCACGACGTTCAATTAGCAAGTGAAGTTTTCTATTCTTTATTGACTCTTACTTCTTTTCCTTTCTTTCTTTTGGTTTTGTTTTGGGTTACGTGGTTTGGATTTCTTTTGGATTGGCACTTATTAAGTGTTTAGCTTTTTGGTGACTTTGTTATTGTGACTCTGGGATTACTGATTTTTTTCCCTCTGCTTTTTTTTGGTAGTCCGACTTATGTCGACTTTTAATCAGAATCTTTTTTTGCTTGAGATTTCTTCGTTGGTTTTCTTTGCTTAGATCTTTAGGGTCTGTTCGGTTTTGTTGGTGGAAAAATCTCATATCGTCTGTTGACGACTTTTGAGCACAACTGCATTAGTTTTTCTTTTTGACTTTTCTTCTAAATCCGCGTATTACAATTCAACATCTAGATACTTTTTTTCTTTTTACTGTTTTAGCTTAGTTAGCTTTGGGGACTTATATTTCGGGTTGGATTTGTATTCATGGGCTGGGGTTTCAAGGGATGTTAGGGCGTTGTCCTTGACCGTGGTCTAAACTTCTTTCTTTCTTATAATTCTTTTTTTTCTCTTGGTTTGCTTAGTACTGTAGGTCAGTGAGGTCTATGGGACGGCGTTGCTTTCTTGCTTAATAGCGTAACGACTGTTGTCGACTTTCAACGAGTACCTGTACAGATACTTTTCTTCTGTTGGTTGAGTTTTTGGTTCTTTGGAGTATCATTCCGCTTCATGCGACTCTTGGACACATCTGGTTGGTGATGCTAAGCAAATTGGGAAAACTTCTTTCATCTAAGTTTCTTCTTGGGTTGGGTGTTATTGTGTTTTGGGTTGGTTTTGGATTTTAGGGTTCTATCCTTGGCGTATGCCTAAATTTCTGTCTTTATTTTAGCTTTTGTTTTCGTTATCCCCGCTCCACGCTTTTATCTTGCTGGGGGGGAATTCTGTTACGTACGAAATTTTCATTACGGAATACCCTGTATATTGAATTGCAATTAGATTCCGGTTTTGACGCCCTCTACCGATTTTTTCTCGTGGCTGTCATTTTTACGACAAAATCGTGAAGCTGTCAATTGCATAAAATGGTCTGGACGTCTTAAAGTAATTTCAAAGGACATCCTTAATAATGGGAATCAAATTATAATTTCATTACGTTCGTAAAGTATTTAAGTCGTCACAGGGTAAGATAATTACTGCCGTTTTATTAAAATTTGTTTGTAACTTCTCCTTAATTTGATAGCCGTTTCCCCACGCTTTGAGCACATGTTCGTTTCAATAAAGAAATGATGAAGATTAATTATTATTGAGAAATACCGTTACCGAACAATTACGATTTTGGGAAGGCATATTCTCCACCACGAAAATGGAGTCTCGACAAGTCTTACTGTGGGAGATGTTATTTCGTATATACCAGTCGATTGTGTTATCAGCCACCTGTTCTAAATTGCTACCTACAGTATTCGATACAGCGGGTTTTTATATACCATTTAATGATTTATTAATACTAATTTTTTAGCTTCCTATTCTTTGTGAGTTAGTGTGTGATACGATTTGCTTTTCACTATTTATTACAGGCCGCTAGCGGGGAAAACGTTTTCTTCGCGAAAGTGGACACTGGACTTCGGGTGAGTTTATTTGCTTAATTTTTATATCGATGTCACGAAAGTTACTCACAGAATTTTGATTAATGTTAACGACCGTATTTACGTTTATTGCTTATATACCAATAAGGTAACTTTAATCATTCACGTAACTGTATCGCATGTTGTGTGGGAAAACATATTTACTACGAGATTTTCTGTGCTGTTTGTCGACATAACTTAATTGTGTATTGTGTGTTGCCGATACTGCGGGCATTCATGCACTAAAACTTCGATATAATCTTGTAAACGTTATGTGCTGCGAAATCAAAGTTTTCTACACTTGTTAACGATAATTGTTAGTACTTCTAGTATTTATGGATTGAGAATTTAATTTATAGCTGTCAATTTGCTACGCTACTAAATTAAAATTGTAATATTTGTTAACTATGCTTAGAAATCATTCGAGCATGGATGAGTGAAGAAATTTCATATACTCTTGTTAATATTCGACATTCACACATTAAAGTGGTTATATTTGTTAATCTCTCTTGTTATTTTTTTTTCTCTCCTGTAATTATCGTTATCTATTAACTAATTTTGGCTACTCGACCATCAGAGTAATAAGGATTACGAACCCCCAATTTAGTTACAAGTTTGGACCGTCTGTCGTGATCGAGGCAGAAATGTTATCTTGGATCAGATCTGGCGCCCTTAAGCATACTTCCTGTGAACCTCCCCTATCTCCGACTGTGTGAGTTGGCCGTGCAAGGTTCGTAAGACATAAAGCTTGTAACAATGTTTATTTGCGATTAGACAACACTGTGCGTTGTGTTTGACCAATTTTATTTCGGTACAAGTCAAAGCTATTGCCGTACAGTATAATGAATTATAAAAACATAATTTTAAAGATGTGTATGGATGTTCCGTGTTCCAAATTTAAAAATAAAAAAAAAATTATTCAGGACCGTATAGATGCTATTGCATTAGTTTGAAAGGTACGTATACAGTAAAAAAAGTTTCGTTTGTACATTAAACATTTTAGGTTATGTTTCTGAACGTTGGTACTTAGTGGCAATTTTTTTGTAATTAAATAGTAACATATTTTAGAAAAACTAAGTTCAAGGTAATCAGAATAAATTAAAACACTTCATTTGCAACTTCACTACTTGTTTGTTTGCAGATTTTTCATTTGATGAGAAAGAAACCTCAACGGTAATTTATTGAACTTTTGCAGTGTTATAAAGAAGTTGTAAGGACCAGGTGTTTAAAAACTGGTTACTGAAATTTGACCAAACTAACTTAAAGAAGTCAAGTGTTTGTTAACAACGATCAGTTTTATGAACTGCATGACAATTTAGTCTAATTATCTTTTGGCATTCATTGATAGTTGCAAAATCGGAAGTTAACTAAAACAGCAACGGGCACTTCTGTAGGATGCGAGACAAGTTTTCCCGTTGCGCACAGCCAGCTCTGCATGGAACGTGATTTCCAAAGTTTTGGACTCCACCGGGACATGGTAGAATGTTAAACCTCAAATGAAGAGCCCTTATAATGTCCGATCCGGACCAATGGGGTGGGGCCTTACTGATCCAGGCACCGCTATGGGTGTTGCGAAAACCCTGGACCAGTCCATTACCTGCGTATGAGGTCTCCAATTTCTCAGTCCAGTAGCATTTAATGCTAGACTTTTCGACCCCGATTCATATGTATTACTTTTCCAGTAAATTTAAGAGTGTGTTGGTGGCCTGCAATTGCCATGGCGAGTGGTGAGTCGTAGTTTACGAGATTCCTTATACGACGGTATAGGATGTCGTGAGCATTGACTCGAAAGTTGAATATACCAATACCACCGTTCCGAATTGAGGCGTAAAGTGCAGCATCGGGGAGACAGTGTGGAAAGTGTAGAATCTTTTTAATATAAAATCTTAGAAAGTGGTCGATTCTCATAAGAAATGTGTGAATAAGCAATTTAGGAATAAGATGGTGTTTAAATAGGTCCAGTTGCTGATATGGTTTCAGTGGAGGTTTTCTGAGATTAATAAACCGCTCCTCAAAGCTGTTGAAAAGCGAGACGAACGTTCCATCCGTATAAGAGGACACAAGTTAGGAAAAAGATTGAGAGGGTGAGAGGGAAGAAGTAGCTTTATCCTGTTTGGTTAGAGGAAAATCGGAAAGATAAAACTTTTTCTTGCGAGGAACGATTTCAGTAACACATGACATGCACTTACTTGCGTTGACTTCAAGTCCGCGTATATTATAGAAATTACTACAGATGTTCAGTGAAAATTGTGCACTGAAGCCGTCCCTACCAAAAACAAGAAGATCGTCTGCGTACGCCAGCACCGAAGCACTTAATCGATCCAATGGGAGGCCTTCATTTTGAGAATTGAGTTTAGTGATTCAATAGTCCAACATCATGTTGAAAAGAGCCGGCGAGAGAGGGTCACTTTGATTAACCCCTCTGTTGAATTTAATCGGGTCGGTAAAGTTAGCGCTGCATTGAATTTTGGTAACCGAGTTTTCGTATTGACTCTTAATAAGTGTAATGATTTTACGTTGGAAAAGAGAGGCATAGTTACTCCCGCCGTTTACCCACGTTTACTTGAATCTCTTCAAGTTGACATTCAGATCACTGGACAGAAATCGAAAATTGCTAACATTAATAAATTCTTTAGATGCAAGTACAACTGGCGAATCATTAAAGTCTTGTTCAGATCTTTTGAAATCACAAGCATTACACGCGTTGGATTACAAAAAGATATTGCGTTGTTAGTTAAATCTCAAAACCCCAAAGATTTAGAATCAGCAATTGCAATTAGTTTATTAGAAAAATAAGAATCAAAATCAAAAAAGCAAAAATTTCAAAACTTTTATAATACAAATATGAAATATTGTTCAATATGCAATAGAAACAATCACAACACGTCAAATTGTAAGTTCAAACAAAACCAAAATTCTCATAAATTTTTAAGTAAAGAACAAAGCAATCGAACATTCCAAAACACAAAAAATGTTCAAGATACAAACAGGCAAAATTACATTGTGCAAAAGCAACATCTTACAAAACTTGCAACTACTGCAAGAAAATGGGTCAATTAATTCAGGACTGTAGGAAACTCGAGTATAATTAAAAGAACAGGAATCAAGAAAATCGTGTTTTAAAGGTGGTTGAGTGAGAACGTGTTTTGGTTAATATTATTGCGGAGTTTTGGATACATTAAAGTGATTATGCTGTAAACATTAAACTGGTGAATAAACGTATGCGTGTTGAGAATTGTGAAGTAGATCCAGTTAAGGAACTAATTAGAAGTTCAGTTTTAATGTAAGTAGTGAATAATTACATTAAATTTATGGTTAAGAAGGTAAAGGCGAGCTCAGATAACGTGTGGAAATTCGAGCGGGTATCGTGGACTAGTTTAAAGGTCAAGGGCGCACTTGATAACGGTGATGTATATATTTTTATTTATATATTATATTATTATAAGAAAAGATGGTAAGGAGGAATTAAGAAAAAAAAAATAATAATAAATTTAAAAAAATTAAATAAAAAATTAAATTTAAAAATAAATAAATAAATAAATAAATAAGATATAAAAAAAGTGGGGAAAGGGATGAATAAAAGAGAGAGAGAGGAAGAGGAAAAAGAAAGGCAACAAATATTTGAAAGAGGAAAGAAAACAATAAGATCACCAGACATTAAAAAGTTATCGGAGGAAAGCGAAGGAAAAACCTCAAGAACAGAAGAAGAAAGGAAAGAAATGGAGGAGTTAAAAGAATTAATGAGAGAAATGATGAAACAGATGGAAGAAAATATGCAAGGAATAAGACAAGAAATCAAAGAAATGAAAAAGAAATGGTAGAAAGAGAAAAGAAGTGGGAGAAAGAAAAAGAGAAACTGGTGGAGAGAATAGAAAAACTGGAGAAAAAGCGGAAGACGAGGAAAGATGGAAAAGAAAGAATAACATTGTGATAAAGGGGTGGAGAAGTGAAAAACCACAAAAAGATTTAGCAGTGATGCTGGAAGAAAAATTAAATGTAAAAGTAGAGGTGAAAAAGTGACAGTAAGAAACAAAGAGAAGAAAAATGAGATGGTGGTGGCGGAAATCGGAGGATGGGAGGAAAAACAGAAGGTAATGGCGGAGAAGAAGAAATTAAAGAATACAAGAATATATATAAGTCACGATTTGACATGGGAGGAAAGAAGAGTGCAAAGAGAAATAATGAACATAGCGGTGGAAAAAGAGCGGAAGGAAAAGAGTATGGGTAGGGTACAGAAAAATGGAGATAGACGGAGACAGATACATATGGAACGACAAGGATAGGGACTGAGCAGAGAAAGGGGAGAGAAATTGGGGAACCAAAAACAAAAAACTAAAAGGCAAAGGGGGGGGTAAAGGAGAGAAAGTTGACGAAATGGCAAAGAAAAGGAATAATGAGAGATGGAAATGAAAAAGAAAAAGAAGGAGGAAAAAAAGAAAGTAAGGAAGAAGCACAGGGGGAGGTGAGCGAGCTGAGAGTATTGTTTTGGAACGTAGCGGGAATAAAAAACAAGGAACATGATTTCTGGAAGTACATCAAGGAACACGATGTAGTGGGATTACAGGAAACATGGATGGAAGAAAAAGAATGGGAGTGGTGGGAAAAAGAGTTGCCAGGGGAATTTGAGTGGGTGGTGCAACATGCAGAAAGAGAAAAGAAAAAAGGGAGAGCAAAGGGGGGTATAATAACGGGAATAAGAAAAAAATGGTTGAGCCAGGAAAAGAAAGGGAAAGTGCAACAGAGAAGAGGAGTTGTAGAAAGGAACATACAGTGGGGAAAAACAAAAATAAAAGTAGTGACGGTTTATAGCAGTAGAATGAAAGAGACAAGGAAAAACATAGAAGAGATGATAGAAGAGAGGGAAGAGGCATTGATAATAGTAGGTGTGGACTTCAACGCAAGAATAGGAGAAGAAGGGGGAATACAAGAAAGAAAAGGGACGGGAAAGATGCAAACAAAGGACAAGGTGATAAATAAAGAGGGAGAAGAGCTACTGGAATTGTGCAACGAAAAAGGGTGGGAAATAATGAACGGGAACAGAGAAGAAGATGGAAAGGGGGAATTTACGTACATAGGAGGAAGGGGAGAATCAATAATAGATTTTGTAATGACAAATGAAGAGGCCGCAGAAAAGGTAAAGACATTTAAGGTGGGAGAAAGGGTAGAGTCAGACCATCAACCACTAGAATTGACAATGGAAGGAAGGGAAAGAGAAGAGAGAGAGGAAGAGGAGAAGTACATAACAATAACAAAAAAAAGTGGACAGAAGATGGTATAAAAAGATATAAAGAGAAAATAGGGAAAACGGTATGGATAGGGAAGGAATTACAAGAAAGTGTAGAGGAAATGAGAGAGATGATGGAGAAAGCAACAGAGAGAGTCAGATTTAAAAAATGGAAGAGGAAGAAAACAGGATGGAAGAAATGGTGGGATAGAGAATGCAAGGAAGCAAAGAAAAATGCAAGAAGAGCATTAAGACAGTGGAAAAAAGGGAGAAAAGAAAAAGGAGAATACAAAGAAGCAGTAAAAGATACAAAAACATGCGACAGAAAGAAGGAAGAAAACAAAAAGAAACAAGAGGAGCAGATCAAAGGAATAAAAACGGAAGAAGATGTATGGAAGTACCTAAAGAAACAGAGGAAAAAAACACGACGACAAAGGGAATACAAATTAAAGAATGGGAGATATATTTTCGGAATCTGTTGGGAGGGGAAGAACAAAAGCAGAAAAAAGAAAAAAGAAAAGACGCGGTAGTAAGACAGGAAGAAGGAGATAGGGATAGAATAAGTGAAGAAGAAGTAATAGAGGCGATAAAGAATATAAAAAGGAAAGGTGACAGGAGAAGATGGGATACAAGGAGAAGAGTGGATATACGGGGAGAAAGTGTAGCAAAAAGGATGACGGAAATACTAAACAAAATATGAAAAGGGGAAGGATTCCCAGAGAGATGGAGAGAGGGACTAATATGCCCAATCTATAAAAAAGGCGAAAAAAAATAAAGTCAAGAATTATAGAGGGGTAACATTATTGAGCACGGCATACAAATTATATGCGACAATACTGCAAGAAAGACTACAGAAGGAAATAGAGGAAAGAAGTTTGGTACCAGACTGACAAGCGGGATTCAGAAAAGGAAGAAGGGCGATAGACAACATATATATATATACTGAAACACTTGGCAAATAAAGAACTAGAAAAAAAAAGAGGGAAAATGGTGGCACTATTCGTAGATCTAAAAGCTGCTTTTGACAAAGTGAATAGGGAAAAGCTGTGGGAATATATGAAAAGAAAAAAAATCAATGAAAGATTAATACAAAGAATAGAGGAAATCTACGAAGAAACGAAGAGCAGGGTTAAAGTGAATGGGGAAGAGAGCGAGAAATTCATCACAAAGAGAGGGTTGAGGCAGAGATGTCCACTGAGCCCAAGCCTGTTCTCAGTATATACGGGGGATCTGGAAGAGACAATGAGAGGACAACAGACAGGAGGGATAGTGGTAGGGAAAGCTAAGGTATGGTCGTTGGCGTATGCGGATGACATAGTGCTGGTGGCTAAGGAGGAAAAGGAAATGAAAGAGATGATGAAAACGCTAGAAAAATACATGAAAAAAAAAAAAAGAAATGGAAGTAAACACGGAGAAAACAAAGATAATGATATTTAGAAAAGGAGGGGGGAAAGGAAAAAGAGAGGAGTGGAGATGGAGTGATGAGAAAGTGCAACAAGTGAAGGAATTTACATACCTGGGCTACACGATGAAACAGGATAATAAAGAGGGAGAACACATAAAGGAAAGGGTGAAGAAAGGAAACAGGCTAATAGGACAAGTCTGGGGTGTGGGGAAAGAGTATTCAAGATGGATATAAAAAAAGAAAATTGTTGTTTGAAAAATTAATAAAGGGGGTGGTAATGTATGGAGCGGAAATATGGGACTGGAAGGAGTGGAGGGAGGTAGAAGGGCTACAGGAAAAATACTGGAGATGGGTGTTAGGATTGGACAGGGATACAACGGGGTATATTGTGAGAGAGGAGGTACAGATAGAAAAAATAAGGGGAGAGACAGGAAAAAGAGCAATAAAATACGAGGAAGAAATGAGGGAAAGAACAGATTGCAAAATACTGCAAGAATGTTGGAAAGAGATAAAGGTAGGGAAAGTGAAGTACGGGCAGGAGGGCAGAGAAGAGTATTACAAAAGAAACGGGTACGCGAGTGAAGAAGTGGAGAGATTAAGAGAAGAGGGAGTAGGGGTAAGGGAAAAAATAATAAGGAGAGATAGAGACATAGAAAACACAAGAAAGATGGACAAAGATAAAAGAGGGCAGATATAATAGGAATTATAAAGATATCAAGGGTGAAGGAGTGGCGGAATATTTAAAAGATAGAGAGATTAAAAGCAACAAAAAGAAAAAAATGGTAGCAAGGTTCAGATGTGGCAACGAGGAGTTAGGGAACAAATATTGGAAAGAAGAACCAGAAAAAATGTGCAGGCTATGTGGAGAAGAAACGGAAGACCTTAACCACATGAGACAGAAATGCAGGGAACTAAGAGAAGAGGTGATGAAAATAGAGGAAATCTTAGATGAAAACGGAAAAGGAGCGGAATGGATAGAGGAAGTATGGAGCAGGAGGAAAAAGTTAAGGGGAGAGAAGGGATAAGAAAATGTAATATATATGTATAGACAACACGACCAAATTTGTAAGCCAAATGGCAACAAATAAAGTTAAACTTATATATACATTGTCCAAAAGCAACATCTTACAAAACTTGCAACTACTGCAAGAAAATAGGTCAATTAATTCAGGACTGTAGGAAACTCGAGTATAATTAAAAGAACAGGAATCAAGAAAATTTCTTTAAAAACAAATCCAATACATTCTATAAATTCTTTAAACTCACAAGGGACTTTGATTTTGGCCAAGCAGAAGTCAGCCATTCAAATCCAGGCCGAATTTCAATAATTAATTATAACGTCATTACAACATTCATAAATCTTCCTACCATTCAAACTCAAAATTCATCAAATAAATTTTTATTAGACAAAGGCGCCGATATTTTATTAATAAAAATTGACCAACTCCAAGATGATACTGCTTGTTAGGAAGACAAAAAATATCATTAAAGGGAATTGACAATTCGACTGAATTAATTCACACTTGTGATATTGTTTCCTTGACATTCAACTTAATTCAAAATCTTACAGATATTTATTCCATTGTGTTAAAAATTATTTTCCGATTGCGTATGACGGTACTATCGGTAATGATTTTCTAAAATCCAAAATCAACTATGACAAAGGCAAAATTGTTATTCTAAATGAAGCTTTAAAATTAAATCATGTTTTTATTCCTGTTCTAACTTCAAACCTTGTTCAAGAGCATGAAATGTTTGTCATACAACCTAGAACTGAAACTATTATTCCAATAAAAATAAAAAACCCTTAGATTATCGAAGAATTAATTGATAATGAAGAACGAACGAAGAAATTCTAGATAGTGTACATTTATGTCCTAGCATAGTTTTTAGTCAATACAAACTCTAACACAGCTTTCACTTCAATCCTAAACCTAACTGAAAAGTTTGTCAAAATTTCTAATATTTCAGTCACTCTGGAATCAATTTCTGCAATTTTAATAAAAAACGCTCGAACAAATACCTTAAAGAATACTAACAATTACAAATTCTCAAAAAAAAATGTTTATCTCATTTAAACTTAGAAGAAACGGAATCTTAAATTAAACTATGTTTAGGTTATAATCAAATATTTCAATTAGAAGGCAATTTTTTATCTTACTCTTAGTTCGGTGCAACATGAAATTCCTACAACTAACAAAGTTCGTGTCAACACAAAAGTATATCGTTTCCCAGAAATTCATAAAGAGGAAGTAGAAAAGCAAATAGAAAGTCTACTGGACCAAGGAATAATCACACCATCAAAATCTTTATGGAACTTCCCTGTCTGGATAGTTTCTAAAAAACTAGATGCCTCTGGGACACGCAAATAGAGAATGGTAGCCGATTATCAGAAATTAAATGATGTCGCAGTATTCGACTCTACCCTCTTCCCAACATTGCAGTAATTTTGGAACGCCTAGATCACTCAAAGTATTTTTTGGTGATTGACTTAACATCTGGATTCCACCAAATAAAAATGCATTTACAGTGCTAACAGGACATTAAGAAGTCAAACAATCGCCGTTTTGGTTAAAAAACTCTCCAGGAACCTTCCAAAGGCTTATGGATAATGTATTAACAGGACTAAAGGGTACTTGATGTTTCGTATATCTTGACGACATAGTTGTCTATGCTGATACTTTGGAAAACCACAATAAAAAGTTGAAAGAAGTATTTCAGAGACTAGATCATCAACAAATTAAAATTCAACCGGACAAATTCGAATTTCTAAAAAAAGGAATAATGTATTTAGGACATCTAATCACTGAAGAAGGAGTAAAGCCGGATAAAAAAAGAAAGTAGAAGCAGTAGAACAGCTCGCAATTCCAAATTAAGTTGTTTTTAAGACTCACCGTATACTATGGAAGGTTTATTGAAAATTTCAGTCAAATTACTCAACCTCTAACTAAACTTTCATGGAAAGATGCAAAATTCGAATGTAGCAGTTTACAACAAAATTCTTTTGAAGTTCTAAAACAAAAATAAATTTTGGAACCAATTATACAATTTTTAGATTTTACCAAAACTTTCAATCTAACAATTGACGCAAGCAAATTTGCCATTGGAACAGTTTTGTCCCAAGGTTCAGTACCTTCGGATCTTCCAATAGTATACACGAGCAAAACTTTAGATCGAGCGGAATCAAATTATAGTACGATAGAGAAAGAACTCTTGGCAATAATATGGAAAATAAAACACTTTAGACCATATCTCTACGGAATCAAATCTCATATTTACAATGATCATAAACCATCAACATGGTTATTCAATGTTAAGGATCCCGGATCGAGATTAAATAAGTTTAGATTAGCTATCGAAGAAATCCGAGATTCCCTGATACAAATTCATTCTCATTATCACACCTTATTTTGCGTATAGTTGTTTTATACACTGTTTTTGTAATAAAATAAAAGTCCTTGAAATTTTTAAAAGCTTCACTTTTCTGCTTTAATAAATGTACTGCAGTAAAATTCAAAAAATCGCCAATAAAAGTTATGAAATATCTATTTTCGTCATAAGACGTGGGCGTTACTGATCCACAAATTACGTGCACATTTTCTAAAATACCATTACTTTTGGTTCTTGTACCAATTTCTATACCTATAATATATTTATAAACTTTACTATTCCATTTATAAATAGAATTTGTCTTTACAGGCAATAATTTTTTTTTTAAATTAGGCACATATAAAACATTTTGTATTTTACAATTTATCCCGTTATTACTCACAAAACTTATCACCTCAATATTGCCTATACCTGTTGCTAGCATGTAACTTTCGTTCTTAGCTGCCGCAAGTTCAATAGGATCGTTTAATAGCATCATATATAAAAAAACGTCTCTGTTATTTACTAAATGATCTGTACATCAATAAAAAGTCAATAAAAAAAGTCAAATCGTTTCCACTCTTTTCATAGTTTTTTTTTTATTATGGCTTCAACTACTTAGGTCTTTTCGCCATACAAAAATAGATTCAAACTACGTGTAGTCATTTACCATCATATTTTTTCATACAACCCAATTGCTTTTATGTACTGCAACATATTTTTCATGCTTGGTATACTACTGAAATTCCGCACAATATCCGCCTGTATGTCATACAGCTGCCGCTGAATAACAAAGTCTGCACAATCACTTATCACATGCTTCACAGTAAGGTTGGTGTTACAAGTATGGCATTGGGGTCTAGGTTGACCCTTTAAAAGATATTCATGTGTTACTTTGGTGTGTCCTGTTCTTAAACGATGTATTTTTATTTGCTCTTCCCTGCGAAACCCATGCAAGTGCACTTTTTTTTACCTGTTGTTTAATATGCGTAAGGTAGGTATCTTCCATTTGCCACTTATCTTGCCAAATCTCAAAGTTTTTTTTTAGATGTACTTGAATGTCCGACATTTTAACATGTGACACGTTCATCTGTGGGGTTGTGATTGCTCGTCTTGCTGCACTATCTGCCTTTTCATTTCCAGGGATTCCTGAATGCCCAGGTACCCAAACAAACACAGGCTTCCCAAGCAACATTTTGTAACCGTGGTTACGTTGTAACCAGTTGCAAATTAGTAACATTAGCACCATGGTAAATAAACCGTTGCAGCAACGTAGCAGCAACTTTCGTAATTTACTGAGGTTTCAAATCTATTACAGAAATAACCATTTTACAACTATGGTTATAAGTAAGTTTTTCTTAAACCCTTATGTAACTACAGTGTCAATTTAGTGAAATTAAAACCTTCATTTCGGTTTTGAGTGTAACAGTCTTGAAACTATGGTTACAAGTGTGAGTTTCTAAAACTACACTACAGTGTTAATCTATACGTTCAAACAGCAACAGAAGAAGTGCATTTTACGATATTTTTATAAGACACATAGTCCATTATCATTATCCAATAAACAGTACCGAAAGTGTTTCTAATTCAAAACTTCGTAAGTACAATTATTGGTATATTATATTACTATAATTTTAATCGTGCATTTAAACTACTGTTTCTAATTTAATCAACGTTGAAGAATTAGTTGCCAATTATAAGTAAACAAATTTTAAATTGATTTTATTTTCTTCTAGGATAAAATAGAATTTGATTGCAAGGACATTACAATATTACACACAGTGACCAGAACGTGTAAATTAGATCGCCATTGCGAACATCTATAATATTTAAAAAACCAGTCGAGATTATGATCATTTAACCGATTATAATTGCACATGTGCATTTGTAGCCTAATACAAATATTTAACTAAGAATTACGTAGACGCATTAAACTATAACACGTGAGTAATATCTTAATCCGCCATGGTCTTTTAACACAAAGACATTTTTCTCTTAATAAAATTTATGCATTTACTATTTACAAAATTTATAAATAATAGACATAATCCGCTTTTCTTGAAAATTTGCCGTAAAAACCTGTTTACTGGTACCTACTTGCAACAGATGTAAAAATTCTTTTATTATATCTTTTTTGTTTGAATTTAGTTCTATAAGAAACTATAAAAATTTAAATAATGTACATTTATTATAACCTTTTATATATCTGTATCTTTTTATTAATATATTTTTATCTCTACTTTTGTTTTAATCTTTATGATGCAGTTAGTAACCAAAATCTTGGATAAGTTGCTTAACAAAAGCGGTTATAAAGTAGTTTCAAATAATGGTAATAAGCATGTTTTCAAAACAGTTACATAGCAGTTGCTGTAAACGGTAACTACAATGTTACAAATCAATTACAAAACCGTGATAATAAACCATTACAGAAACGATTTAGAATAGGTAAACATGACTTGTAAAAAACCGTTATAGCAACGCTGCAAAACAGTTACAAAGTAGTAATTGCAACGGTTTCAGACACGTTGTAAAACGGTTATAATATTACTGCAGTTGCCTTGCAACTGACCAAATCCGGTATTGAAAACGTATCAGGAAAGACTCAGCAACTATTCTGTAACTAAATACCTTACTGAAACCATAGTTGCAAGAGAGTTTTACAACCGTTTTGTAACTGATTTTTGCTACTTGGGTTGATTCCATATCTATTGAGATCGTACAGACAAACCTGACATATATCGACCAAAGGGTCCCTCGTATACATGTCCGTTAAAGCATTTACAGCATTTAACGAATCGTTGATTATAGTATAAGTTTTTTTTGTGCGTACCATGGAAATGCATAGCAGTGTTTTCCATATTGCACACTGTTCGGCTACATATACTGAAGTTTCAGCTTTCAGGGCCCAACAATGGGTCACTTCATCTATTACAACAGCACATCCCGTTCTCAATTCACTTTTGGAACCATCGGTGTAGATAAGTGTCGTGTTTGTGTAGCTTTCAATGATATTTTTGAACGAACGTAAGTATTCTTCTTTCTTTGTTGTACTTCTGTGTAAGTTTTTAAATTCTAGTCTCACCTCAATTTCAGGTATCAACCATGGCGCGTGCTCATACTTACTTTCGTAAAATGGCGTGGGTACTGTTTCCTCTATTTGCTCCAGAAATTCCTTGAAACGTATGCTGAGGGGTCGTGTTATAGTTACTCTTGTAGCAAAAACATTTTCTACTGGGAAAAGAAATCTACTATTCGGGTGAGTTGATTGCGATTTAACCTTTATTATGTAACTTATCAGTAGATGTTTCCTCCGGATGTCTAATGGGGGTAGGCCTGACTCACAATAGAGACTATAGACGGGGCTGGTAGGGAAAGCACCTAAACAATACCTTATTCCCATATTATGGATCCTATCTAGTTTTAGCAACCGCGATTTGCAAGCTGACGCATAAACAATAGCTCCATAATCCATTTGCGACATAATTAAGGCGCGATATATGTTTAAAAGCGTTTGAGCTTCTGCACCCCATTTAGTATGGGATAGCACTTTTATTACGTCCATGGTTTTTACACATTTCTGTTTTAGATGTTCAATATGCACATCCCATGTAAGTTTGCTGTCAAAAAAGAGTCCTAGAAAGGCTGTTGATGGCGTGCATACAATCGGTCTATCCTGAATATACAATAATGGATCATTGTGCGGTTTACGGAGTCTACAAAAATGAACGCATTTGGTCATATCGTAGGCTCCTTTTATGTCAAAAAAGACCGCTTTAAGTGTTGTCTTGTTCTAAAAGCTTCCTGTATAGCATTTTCTAGTTTAACTAGATGGTCCACCGTTGATCGGCCTTTTCTAAATCCTGCTTGGTACGATACTATTTTATGGTTTTTTTCAAGGTAGTATAGCAGTCTTTTATTCACCATTTTTTCCATCAGTTTACCTATACAGCACGTAAGGCTTATTGGTCGATAGTTTGTTGCATATAAAAGATTCTTTCCCCCTTTATGTATGGGTACCACTGTAGCTACCTTCCATTGTTCGGGGTATGTTCCCTGACTCCATAGATCATTGAAAACCTTTAATAGATCAGTTTTTACTTGTGAGGTTAAATGGCCTAGCATTTCATTTGATATTTCATCCGGTCCTGGTGCAGTCTTCTTAAGCTCTTTTACGGCTACTTTTAGCTCACCCATGTTAAAAGGTTTGTTATAGTCTAGTTCTTGTTCGGTACTGAAATTGAGAGGCCCTTCACTTTCATTTTTTTTTTGCACAAATTCCGGATCATAGTTATTATTACTGCTCATACTGGCAAAGTGGCGGGTAAGAACCTCGGCGATTTCTTTTTTTCCTCTAGGATATTGCCATTTTCGTTTCTTAAATGATTATTTGTTTATATCCAGCATTTCCTGATATTGCTTTTATTTTTCGCCACACCTGCCCTGTGTCTTGAGGAGATGATATTGTTGAAACATACTGGCTCCAGCTGTTTCTTTTACTTTCTAGAACAACACGTCTACTCACTGCTTTAGCTCTTTTGAACTGGATAAGGTTTTCCATGGATGGTTCCCTTTGATATTTTCTGAAAGCAATTTTCTTACTCTTTATTGCCTTTTTAACTTCAGGATTCCACCAAGGCAAGGGTCGTTTAATACGTTTTGCATCTGATTTAGGTATACTAGTTTGAGCCGCATCTTTAATACATTTTGTTACATTATCCACATTTACAGGACTATGTGTAACAAGGTTATTAGTTTAAGAATTCCAATCAGACTTTTCTACAATCCATCTTTTATATATTACTTTTTCTCTTTCAGGTATATCCGTTCTTATAATAATTGGAAAATGGTCGCTGTTATGCAAGTCATTTATTACTTCCCACTTAAGACGAGGAGTTAGATTGGTAGAGACTAATGTAAGGTCAATAGCTGAAAACTTATTTAACCTAGCAACCAAGCCGGTGTTTGGGATTACAATATCATCTCTGATTAGCCAATTTTCTAGTAATCTACCTTTCCTACACGTATTTTCTGATCCCCAAATCGGGTTATGGGCATTGAAATCCCCTGTAATAACGAAAGGTCGTGGAAGCTGATCAACAAGTTGGGAGATTTAATCTATTGTCCAATTATTATCAGGTAAGTAAATATTACAGACAGTGACTTGCAATAGTAAACGTATCTTAAGGGCAACCGCTTGCAGACGCGTACTAATTTGAATCTTTTCATATACTACATTGTTTCGTAAGAGAATTAATACACCACAACTGCTTTTTTGATCGTTAATATCGTCTCGCCGTTCAATATCGTAACCTCGTAAGCGATACGGTTGATTATGCCTAAGATGAGTTTCTTGAAAGCAAAAACACATTGGGTTATACTCATGCAATATCATCTTTATGTCACAGTATCTCCTTATTATACCCCTACAATTCCATTGTATAATTTTATTTGTATCCATCGTAAAATGTTTGACTGGTTATTAAATAACATGTAGATAAAATTTTAAAAAAATGACAAAATGGACAATACAAATCAGATTAAAGACAAAGAATTGAATAAAATAGAAGACATACAATTATCCACCTTTATGCGTGGATTCTCTAGATGTAGACCGGGATCTCAAAGAATGTGATTCATCCCTGGGTTTCCTAGTTTTACCTTTCGGCCAACCTCTTGGCTTCTTCACCATGTTGGTATCCTTTTGCTGGCTAAAAGAAGGCTGACTACCCTCGATGCAACCTTTTTCCTCAGGTGGTGTTCTCTGATCGTTTTTTCGTTTTTTATTTTCTCGATTAATATCAAGTGTAAGCTTCGTACTCGTCACCTCTTCTGTGCTATCCTTTCTCAAAGCAAACACAGCCTTCAGCGCATCTACCAACCTAGGCAACAGTTCCCTTTCCAACTCTTTTACATCTATACTTTTAATTTCGGGGCCGATTGCTTGAACAACTTGAATGGATATTCGTGCTGGAGCAGTAGCGACTTGCGCAAAGGAAGTACTTGGTGTTACCATTGTGTCTACTTTCTTCTTTGCATCGAAGTAAGACAGCCTGTGCACTATCTTAACTTCTTGTATTTTCATTTCTTGTCTAAAGACCGCACACGTTTTTGCCGTGACCTTATGCTGCCCTTAACAGTTTGGGCATGCAATAGGTTCTTCACACCACGAACCCTCATGGGTGGGTTTTCCACATACACACCGCTTATCGTGCTTGCAATTTAATGACGAGTGTCCAAATCTTTAACAGTTAAAGCACCTCAAAGGATTTGGAATGTATGGGCGCACCTGTAATGGATAGAACGCAGCTTGTATCACCCTAGGAAACTTTGTGACATTAAAAGTAAGTATATGGTTTGCAGTACCTATAAGCTCTCCATCACGTCTTGTCTTTATCCGTCTTACGTCCACTACACCTTGACTTTTTAGGTTTTCTTTGATCTCAATAATGGAGCAGTTTAGTAGATCTCGGCAGTATACAACTCCCTTCGACATATTAAGGGTACCATGTGGTACAACCTCAATCTCACATCCCACAAAACGTTCACATTTAATGAATTGCTTAGATTGCTTACTGGACACGGTTTCAATTAGCAATTCTCCCTTCACCTTCTTAACGTCTTTCACATTTTCTATTAGCCCGTACAAAGTTTTACTTATAAGAAAGGGACTTGTATTAGCAAAATCGCGTTCCTTCTTCTTGAGGACCAGGAACCAGGGCACAGAGTCCTCCTTTCCGCTGGTACCTAAAATCTCTTTTAGTGGAGGGAAAACCTTCTCACTGGCATTTTTTCTGGTGGCACCGGTACGAGGAAAGGAGCCACCTACCATATCCTCGTTGGACCGAACATCTGGACGGCTCCGACAAGGGTTCGGTCCAGACTCCCCACCGCCCTGGTGATTATTTGAAAAACTTTCTATATTTTGCATTTTTACGCTACTGCCAGCTATGCAGGGTGTAGAAAAAGAAACGGACAGCATCAGCGGAGCTCTGCCGAACCACTACTAACTTCATGGTTGCGCTGAGTGCCCAGTACGAAAACATACAACAAAGGAAAAGGTATTGCTAGGTTCGTGGGGGCGCAACTCCTCCAAATTTGACGGACAGTCAGACCCCCTGCGGGGGTTTCGTAGTTAATATCCATCAACAGTTATAAAATAAACTTGTTCATCGATTTCACTCACCTGGTCATCTACTTGTGCCTGTTGTAAATAATTACTACATCTGCTCGGCTGGTAGCTTTGACCTCGACCTTTAAATCCACTTCTAGCTTGAAATTTCCTTTGGATATACATATTTCCATTCGCTCTTCCTCTGAAACTTCTCTCGTGGACCACTGCTCTTGAATTACTTCCATTTATACTGCTGTTTACAGTGCTATTCAAATTAACCCTGTAATCTCTCTTGAAATGTTCCAGTTTACCACATCTATAACATCCTGTTTACCACTGATAGTTTATTTGTCTTTTCTAATTGTCGTTTTTCCTTTTCACTAAATAATTTTTTCTTTACATCTTCATAAGTTAATCAATCACAGTAACAACAGTGTCATACGATTTTGGTAAGGTTAATAACAAATTACAAATAAGATCCTTTTTCTCAATCTTTACCTATGCGGCTTTTCGCATCTTTGAATTCTACTACAAACGTTTTCACAGATTTACCTTTGTTTAATTTCATTGAGAGCATCTTTTTTTTTAGAAACAATTGTCCTGGTGCCCTTTCTTTTCAAATTTGTCTTCTAAAACTTTGCACAATGAGAATGCATCTGCTTTATCTTCTAAGCTATCTATTAGGTCATCCGAAACGCACTGAACAATAAATGATCTTGCCTTACTATCTTCTTTTTTGAATTTTCTTAGTTGTTCCCCATTTAATGCACTTTAATCGATCTGCTTTTCTATATGAAGTATATAGAAAAGCAAATCGACTCCATTTTTATCCAAAATCATTTGCATCCTAAATTTCCAAGTTAAATAATTGTCACCAGTCAATTGCTCAATAGTCTACATCTTTTCTCTTTTAGCCATGTCGATCTTATTAATTTTTATTTCAAGTGCTTTATGTATAAGTTCAATCCAATATTCATTTGTAATTAACATTATATTCAAAACTATTGGTAAGTTATTATAAAGGAACTGAACACGTTTTTTTATCTGTTAACCTTAAACACATTTGTTTTGATTATACAGCAATTTTGGTCGCATAGAATAAGTAAACTAACCTTTATACCTAAATTTAAATAATTATTGTTCTAGTAATATAAATTATCTATAATTTTGTAAATACAACTAATGCACGCAGTTTTATTTGCATACATAATACAATAGGCAAGAGGATATAAACAAACCAGTATCAAAAGTGAAGTATTCCACCAGTTCAAGAAGAAAAATAAAAAAGCTACAAAAATTCCGAAGGTTACTAAATTTACAAGTGTGTTAATAAAACTTAAATAATTTGTAAAATTAAGAAGTAAATATAATCAATTTAAATTAATCATAAATTGGTGGTGCAATCATTCTACAACAACCGAATGCAACCCGTTACACAATTTACAATATCTGCACATACATTGAAGAAAGTTTTGATTTTATTGAAAAGATTTTTTCTTCTTCCGTTGCTTGCGCACACACCAAAATAAAGTTTATTGAAGGCAATTGTCTATTAGGATATTGCTCAATCCACAATCTACGTGTGGTGTCGAGGTTATAATTACACTCACCGTACATTAAAACACTATGACTGTTATACATTATAAAAAAAATTTAAATTAAATATTATTTAAAAAAAACCGAGGCAGAAATAAATCAGATTGTGGAACTCAGTACTAAGAAAGCTGAATTTTGTATTTAATTAACTGAAGTCTTGTATTGGTTACAACCAAAGGTAAACGTGATCGTGTACACAAAGTACATTTTGTTAAGCTAAGTCAGTAAGAATTCTAAAAAATAAAGATTACTCTCTGCTTTTATTCTTTTATTAACAATTGATTTTGTAGATGATTTTACAGATTTTACAGCATTTACACTCATCATTCACCGCATAGTTACAATCAACAAACAGTTTCCATTCGTTTAGATGGTCAGGACCGGACTGAAAACTTTGATTGCAAATATCTCAAAACTGGGCCACTTTAGATCAAATCCTTGAAGGAAATTTTTTTATTTAACTCCATAAGGAAACCACTCCTTGAGTTTGTAGTCGTATTTCAGATACACTATGTAGATAATTCTAACATTGCTTTGAAAAGTTTAAGGATTTTTGGACAATTGACAAGCAAATGATCTAGAATAATTAATTACCTAAATATTAAAATTTTTATTTTTTAAATTTAAATCTATCAACTCAAACTTGCTTCTTTGCGAACGACGTAGGTTGTGTTATATGGCTGTGTTCAAAATACCTTTTGCGTAAGCTTTCTAGTGTTTCGTCGGTTAGGAATCGAGTTTTTGGTATTTATAATTATAAATGTTTAATTTGCACAAAATACTCAAACTAAACGAATGTTATATTTTTGTTTGTTTGATATTTAGGTTGATTTTGATTAGGGCGATAAAGGTTTATCCTTTTTAAACTTTTAAGAAAATTGATATAAAATATTTTGTTTGCAAATACATTGTTGCTGTGATTGACAATTACAAAATTTTGAGTGTATTATTATGAACCAACCATCCGTAATATTATCGTTTTGTTTTTTAGTTACAAATATATTTTAGCACAAAACCCAATAATTGAAATGACTTATTTCTTCAAAATATACATCTCATTTAAACAATTTAAAAATTTTATCCAAGTTACTGCCGTAAAAATGTTGACATTCTACAAATTACTCGCTGAAAAATTTAACAGCAATCTTAAGAATTAAAATTTAAACGATCGATTTAAAACTAATTCAATTAAAAGTTTTAATTTAATTTCGTTTAAGCATTTTTGTAACGCCTTGTTACTAATTTGTTAAAAATTTTATTGATTAAATAAAAAAAAATTATTAACATTTTTATGTTTGCAGTAAAATAAATTATTTATACCAAAGTAGACAAAACTAATTAGTTTATTTTACACTTTTATAATATTGTTTTTTTTTATAATTAGAATTGATTAAGTAATTACAGAAATAAATATATGATAATATTAAAAATTTCTAAAGACAATAATGTTTTTAAATTTTAATATAATAATGTGAGTACAAAAACAATGACTCGTTGAATCTGTAAACATACACTAATTTGAGATTTGAGGTTTGGGAGATTTGCTACTGTGCCTGAGGGAATTTAAATCCAGGCACCTTTGTGGTTGTTCTATAGAAGTAATGGTTATCAAATCGATAACCTAATTGACTATCGTTTTAGGCGTTTTGTTTATATAAAATTATATATTATTATAATACTTGCATTATTTAAATATAATTTTTTATATACATTATTTTTACTATTAAAAAGCATTAACTTATGCTAAATTAAACGAATTTTTAGTTCAACAATGTTAAAGTAATTAATTATCAAAAACTAAAGTTTATTTAGTAAATTAGAAATTAAACGATAGTTTTTGTTTTAATACTTGGTTCATGTAAAATCGTTTTTGTCTAGACAAAGCCGTAAATAACGTGATTTTAATTTGTAAACTTTGAACAGTTGTGAAAGGATAATAATAAATAATGCTTAAAAACATGTAGATAAATTTATATTTTTTTGACCAAACCGTTTCAAATTGATATCTTTTGAAAATAACTTATTTCGTAGCATTTTAGAAGGTCGTGCTGTTTTTGTGAAATTCTTTTTTTTTAAATTATAAAGATTTATATTGATAATTTTTTTTTAAATCAATTCATAATCATGACACAAATATATGTAATGACAAAATTAAACAAATTATTTTAAAAAGCACATTGAAAAACAATTGAATTAAAAACAAGTAAAGCAGTAAAAAATTACAATACACGTTTTCAACAGAGTCGTTACACTGCGGGCCAGTTCGTATTACTGGAATGTTCGGTTTACGGAAGTTCGGATTATGAATATTGCACTATATACACATACTTCTCTATATTAAAATTAAAATTTTGTATTATTGCTAAAGTGGAACCAGTGAATTTTTTCACATGACAGTAGAATGTACGTAGATATTATTATTCGTTGTATAATATTTTATTTTAACATTTTTTGTCATGTTACTTTCAAATTTCCTTATGTTTCATCATATCAAAACCTCAAGTAACATTCATAACATTCCCCTTCTCACATTCATTTATAATGGCTGTACGCCTATGCCTGCCATAAAATCTAAGACCATACGATTTAAATTTGACTTTGATTTTTTAATATACAGCTGCTGGACTTTGACAACCGACACTAAAGGTGAATCAATATTTCATGTTTTAAAGGATCTTCATTGAAAAAGCAATCCCTGTATGAAATATAATATCAGTAACTACAGATGGAGCACCTGCCATGGTTGGACGTTATCGTGGATTTATAAGCTATTTAAAACAAAAAGTGTCTGGAGTGTTAGCAATACATTGCGTCATCCATCGACAACATTTAGTTGCTAAAAAATTGAGTTTTAGATTGCATGAATAAAATTTTAAAAAACAATTTAATGAAGTGGAAAACAAACATCGCCTATTTAACAGACTTGTTTAAAAAATTTAATATGGTTAAGTTGCAGTTACAAGGCGACAGTCTAAATTTGATTAAAACAAAATTCATCTTATCAGCGTTTCTTGCCAGAGTTAAACTAATGAAGCAAAATATTAGACGGGGCGAATTTTCCCAGTTCCCCAATTTGTCACAGACAAACTGCCAGGAAAACGACGTTTCAACCTACGTTCAACATTTAAATGCCCTCTATTCAGATTTTGAAACTAGGTTTGAGGATGTTTTGACTGTGGTAATACCACCGTGGATAATTAACCCATATGGTGACATAGAAGAAACGAAGGTTATAATACAAGAGGAACTGACTGAACTAAGTACAAATGAAGAACTTTCAGTTTAAAAACGGATATCAGCAATTCTGGCTGCCAAAGAAGATACCCGTTACTTATCCCGTATTTAAGATTAAACCTTACAAAATTCACGCCAAATGTACTCAAATTTTTTTCATGGTGAGACAGAATTTGCTCGATATGTAACGTGCACATTTTTTTTCGATTAAAAACTTGTGATTTTAAGTAACATTTTTGTATTCACTGCTTATGTAGATTCTGTTACGTAATGCATTTGACGCAATGCAGATGCGTTATGAGCCTTCTTCATAAGTCATAAGTCATTTTGGGTAAGGTCCTTGCTGCGTAAGGACGTTTTCATTCTGCATAAACTGTAGCAAATAGCCACTTGTTAAATTTGAACTGTGGTTTGGATATGCATTTTGAAGATTACGCTATGTTGCGTCATCGCATAAATCAGATGATGAACACGTCGTCGACCACACCTAAATTGACTCGCGCACTCAAGTTGTAATCAGGTAACTTTGAAGTGTACGATTAGAATACCCCGACCTTAATATAATTTGTAAAATTGTCTTATTGCTCTACAAGTAAATTTTTTTGTTCATTATAAATAACACTGGTCTGCATGAAAATCGGCCCTGATACCATTCTTGACGATTCTTATGTAAAATGACCTCCTGAATCCAAAAATTTTTACCCATCACCCACCTATTTTGGGGGAGCCCCATTTTTATTTTATTTTTTGCATATTTTTTTAGAATTTTAACTTATATCCGTTAAACATCCCAAAGCAGGTAATAAAATTTATATCAAAGTATATGGCAAAAGTTTTGCTATAAAATGTATATAGAAACAACAATAAAATACAAATATATAAGAACAGTAAAAACATATCAATAAACAGTTAGGAAGATTCACTGCACGACGCTGGCGATCTCAATACCACATGCAAGTTTAAACAGGAATTTTTGACAGGCTTGAACTTGAATTACTCTTCTCATTATATTATATTACGTTGTTTGCTTAACTGCTTCGATCAGTACATCTATAGCTGTTGCAGAGTTAACTTGTCGGCGTTTTAAACGTGCTGGATTTTGTGTTCATTTTTGTTCATTTGTGTAAAACAGTAAAGCTACTTTTACTCCGGATTTTTTCAAGTGACTAAGTGTGATTTGTGGTTAATATCGGGCGTTGAATTACTGTTTAATTATGCCACGCGAGTGTAAAAATCATCCCGATAGCTTCTGCTATGTCTGCGGGGAATTACCTTTAAAAGCGCAACGAAAACCTCTTTCTCCGCTTGTTAAAACAGCTTATAAATTGTACTTTGATTGTCAAGTTGGCGACCAAGACAAGACTTGGGCTCCATCAGTTTGCTGTATGACTTTTTACAGTAGTTTGACCAAATGGCTCAAAGGTACCCGTAAATCAATGCCATTTGCTGTGCCCATGGTTTGGCGTGAACCTCGCTGTCATCTTACGGATTGTTACTTTTGTATGACTTCCACCGTCGGGTTTTCGAGCAAAACTAAGCATACAATTCAGTATCCCAATATTCCGTCAGCTCTAAGACCTGTTCCTCATAACGATACTTTGCCAATCCCAGAGCCCCCAAACACTTATACTCTAGAGCCGGAAATTGATTTAAAAGACTCTGAGCCACAACCTGGGGCTTCGAATGATACGTTCAATGATGATGAAGAGTATTCCGCAGATTTAGTTTCTCGGCAACCTCACCTCCTCACTCAATCGGAATTAAATGATCTTGTCAGGGATTTGCAGTTACCCAAGACTAAATCTTAGCTCCTAGGATCGCGACTTTAACAGCGGAATCTCTTAGAAAAGGGAGTAAAAATATCTTCTTACAGGACCAGACAAGCAACCCTCAAATGTTTTTTTTTTCAGAAGATAAAGGTTTAGTGTTCTGCCCTAATGCAAATTTATTGATGACAGAGCTACAGATGCCATGTGACCCAGACAAATGGAGACTGTTTATAGACTCATCAAAAACAAGCTTAAAAGTTGTCCTGTTGGCAAATGGGAATGACTTCCCATCAGTTCCAGTTGCATACTCTGTTGATATGAAGGAAACCTACGAAAACATCTTCAGAATCCTTGATAAAATTAGTTATCATGATTATGAGTGGAAACTTTGCGCTGACGTAAAAGTTGTTGCTCTACTCTACTCTAGCTAGTAGCATTTTCCCTAAAATTTGCTAAAATAAACAATGACATGCATATGGCGTTTTCACAAATAAGGTTCGGTTTATACGATGTATGGAAAAAAAAACAGATGCATCAAGTTTCCCACAGATTAATGTGGATGTTTTAGTAAGTGGGTCTTCCAATACGGTTACAATTGTAGTATTTAATGGGTACATATCAATACCCTTAATCAACGTAGCCCTTGCACCTTTTTCATTACATTGAAGGTTGTGACGTCATCATAGAATTTATTCCCAAATCAATTAGCAGGTGTTAATATCTCCGCAATATTAGCATGCGTGTGGGTACCCAAAATTACGACAAAATCAAATAAAATCACACAAACAGAATCCATTCTTACCCGTAGAAAGACTTTCACATAACCAAAAGTACTACACCCCTTTATAACGTGGATGCGTGTGAATATTTAGAGATAAAAACCACGCCGGGCGTGTATGTTAGATCATACCGTACCACAAACAACGGCAAAATGGTTTTACCCCAGTTGACAGCCACTATTCTCGTTATAGCGAAAAGAGGGTGTTCCGGGACGAAACTTATACGGTACGAAAATCACACCGTGTCATATTTAACATAACACATGCTTTGGGAATACTTTCTTTTGGAATATTGTTATATGCACTCTTCTAAGTACTTGCTTTATTAAGGTATTTACCCAAATACCTACCTTTTTTTTGCGTGAATAATAGGATGTATAAAAATTTTATTGACAGGAACACCTCTACCTTTTTTATCAAGGAAAACTTCTTAATTGATGACTGATTTCCTGTGAACTAATCTTGTTGTGTTTGTCGAATACTCTAAACCATTGCGTTTTCATTTTCTAGTGGCTTTCCTCTTTTCGTCCTTGTTGTTCACTTCCTGTTCTTTGGTGTTAGTTTTGCTCGTGTTACTATTGGTACGAGGTTGCTTTTCACAGTGCGAATCAACGACACAATCATCATTGCCTAAATCAGTTGGAGGTACAATTTCTGATGACGTAATATATCTTCTGACGCTATGTGTTGGTGAGAGCCTGAGCGCGTAACAATCCTTCATCATTTTCAAATGATGCATCGTTCGACGGAAGTATATGCTAAAGTCCCAAGCTTGTCATTATCCAATAAAAAATCAGCATGTATTATTATTTATTGTTAATTGTTAAGCCATTCGGTCTTACAATGGGTTACGTTACCCTTACATCATTCTCTTAACATAATAATATAATTCGTACAGAAATTTATAAACTAAAATACTTTCTCCCCTAAAATCTTCCCATCACCATCTTGCTATTCTAATTCGTTAGACCTAACCCTCACCTCTTATCCTTCTTTCCTTTACTGCTTTCATCCAATCCAAGCCCTCCCCCTCCTCTCCAAGCAAAGCCTTCCTCCTCCTCTTTTCTCCCTTAGCTCGCCACACTCCTCACTCAAGTGCTCTATGTCCCATCCCACCCTACATAATCTACATCTCCTCATTACATCCTCCTTCCAATACTTATTTAAATTCTCCTCATTTCCACATCTAAACCTGGCTATAAGTCTTTTCTCTCCTAAGCTTCTCCTCCCCATCAGATACTTAGGAACCCCCCTAGACACTATATTCCCATACATTACGTTATACTTTCCTTCCCTTATCTTTCCTTCCCTCTCTTGCACCTGCGAGTCTTTATCTCTTCTTACTATCTCCTCCGTATTTAACCTCCCTTCGTCTCTCCTTCTCTCCTTCTTTCCACCTTTTCTCTTGCGAAACCTCCTCGTTGGTAGTACAGTTTCCTTTCTTCCTGTCCATATTTGTTTTTGCTATGTTTTACCGTCCTCCAGCAACATTGCAAAATTTTACATTCTCTCCTTTCCTTCATTTTCTTTTCATAACCCATCGCCCTTTTCCCTGCTTCTATTCTAATCTTCTCTAATTTTCCCTCCTCCTCTATTATGTATTCTGGCGTCTCCCTGTCTAAACCTAGTATCCATTTCCAATATTTTATTTGTACCCTTTCCAATAGGTTCCACTCTTTCCAACCCCATACCTCCACTCCGTACATCATCACACTTTTAATCAATTTTTCAAACAGCTATCTTTTTTTCTCGATCTCCTTCCTAAATACTCTTTCCCCTAAACTCCATACCTGCCCTAATACCCCGTTACCCTTCTTTGCTAACTCCTCCATCATCTTTATTATCATACCTTAGCCTATATCTCCTTCTTTTTCTTCCCTCCTCTCCCTTTTTGAAAAACTACCATCTTAGACTTTCTCACATTAAAACCAAATCTTTCCTTTCCAGATACCTCTTTATCGTATTTATCATACCTTTCATCTCCAACTCATTTTTTGCCACCATGACCATATCGTCTGCATCTGCCAACAGCCACACTTTAATCCCTCCCTCCATGACAACCCCACCACACTGACCTCCCTTCAACACTTCTTCTATGTCTCTTATATACAGTGCAAATAAAATAGGGCTAAGAGGACACCCCTGCCTTAGCCCCTTCCTCGTCCAAAACATTTCACTAACACTATCCCTTATTTTTACGCTATTCTTAGTCTCTTTATATATCCCTTCCAGTTTGCTGTTCCTCTATTCCCTTTTTCCTTAACACCCTCCATAGCTTTTCCCTATTCACATTATCAAGCGCAGCTTCTATGTCCATAAAGAACGCGTATACCTTTTCTTATCTAGTTATCTAGCTCTCCATTCACTAACTGTTTTAATATATAAACATAGTCTATTGCCCTTCTTCCCACTCTAAATCCCATCTGCCAATCTGGTAATAGTCTTTTTTCTGCCACTTCCTTTTCCAACCTCCTTTGTATAATCATGGCATACAATTTATAACTTACATTAGTGACACTAATCCCTCTATAATTCTTTACCTCCTTCCTATCCTCTCCCTTATAAACCGGCAGAATTAAACTTTCTTTCAAACTACCTGGCAATTCCTCCCCTTTCCATATTGTATTAAAAATGTTTCTTACATTTCCTCTCACTCTCCCCCCTACATATTTCCATTGTCTATTATACCTTTCTTCCATCTTTTTCTAGCATTTCTCATCTCTGTTTTTGCTTCTCTACATTCTCTATTCCTCTTTTTTCCTTGTTTTCTCTCAAACCTTTTCTTTTCTACTGCCTTCTCCATTTTTGCAGTCAACTCCTTTAGTCCTTCTTCTCCCCCTACATCTCCCCAAATCACTTGCTCCAACTTCATCTTATATCTTTCTATGCTTTCCTCAGTCCACACCTTTTTACTCCCCATCTCCTCTGTTCCTCTTTAATTCCTTGTTCCTTTCCTTTTAAAATCACTTCCAGTGGCTGATGATCCGATTCCTCTTCATCCCCCACTTTAAAACTTTCTATGTCTACTTATGTATGTAAAATAAGCATGTAATTTTTTGTATGACACATCAGAACTCACTAACCAAATCGGTTACTTTCAAGTGTAATTGTTGGTTAAAAACTAAAACTTAACATCTAGTGTTGGCATGCTAATTTCAATTAATTCAAATACTAACCTACAAAATTATTAATTATCAAAAAAAAGTTGTTTTTGAATATACTACTGGGAATTAATTGAATAAATAATTAAATAGATTACACATACTTTGGCTAAAATTGAACTTCAACATACTTTATTCGTTTGTTCGTAAGTTAAATACACTCGATAGAACCGAAATTTTAATATTTAAATAAGTGGATTATGACAAATGTCAACTTTTGTCAATCAACGCTAAAGTCAATTTAGCGATTAAGTAGTAAAGTAAAGTCATTTACGTTTTTATCGAAACTTTATTAATCACAAGAGCTTTGTTTTATTACGTAAAATAACAGATTTAAAATTAAGCTCCGCAATGCAAAAAGAGATTATTTCTATGTAGTTTATGTTTATTAATTTTTAAACAATTTTTTAAGTGACGTTATAATTCTTCTTTACTCTTCATCGCTCAATGCTTTGTAGCAATTTTGAAAGTTTTAATAAATTTATAGAACCACTTCAGAACGCTTTTAAGTACCGCACTGCTTCGAAAGTGCTGTAATGTAATTTCATTGTATCTCTGTTTGAAATAAAGTTTCATAACGTATCTTAAATTATAAGGACTTATGTAGTAGCATGTATAAAGTTGTTAACAATAATCTTTAAAAAGAAATTATAATCTTTTAGTCGCGTTAAACGTCTTTTTGCATCAATTTCGTCTTACAAAAGCACTCGTCTGTTAATTTTTTGTATGTGGAAAAAGAAATATACTAATAAAATTTCTTCAAATGTAATTGAAAATTTTATAACTTTATTACATCAAAGGAAACTAAACTTGTTTACTAAAATATGGCAAATGTAAGTTTAATTTGTTGGAAGTTTTGACATTTTGTATGTAAATATTTTTAAAAATGTTACGTTTTGAATGTTATTATCGTTTATGTCAGTAAATACGTTTAGTAATAAAAAAAATGTACTTTTTAATATACGTTTTGCTTATGTCTAAACTTTTATTAAATGTATTTTGTATTTGCTGTGTAATTTTAATATTTCTTTGCGAAAAAAATTTAATTTTAATAATCGTATCAATTTCTCTGTTGAAATGTGATGGCTTTTGCAACGATTGTGTTTTTTAATCTTGTTATTCAAAAAAGCCGTTTCACACAGCGTCATTTTGGATTTTCTTTGTTACTAATTGTGTAACGATTTTTAGTTAGCGTTACGCTTCTACATGTTTTTGGCGTATATACTGTAAAATCGATGAAACTTATTGTTTTCTGACGTTATCACGTTTGTACAATCATATTATTTTAAATTTAAAAAAAATAATAATTAGTTTTTTCAATTATCAGTAATTTTTTCTTGTTATTTTTAATTTTCTGAATCTTATGTTTTAATTTGCGTAACAAACTTTCGATAGAATTTTTCAATTTGTTTATCTTTTTATTAAACATAAATAGAATCGTCATGTCTGCATAAAGCTCACAGAACGCCTTTACATGTAAATTAAAGTTTTGGTATTTGGTTAATGTTTTACATTTGTAATTATTCACCCTAAACAGTTTTTGTGGTTTTACCTGCTATACTATATTTTACAGAAAATATAAATAATCAGAAAAGTGACTTTGACTAAGTTTAAAATGTAATTTTTTTTACATTTACAAATTAACTATTGTAATCTCACATTTTTTTAAAATATGTTTATTGCCAGTTTAATACTTTTTAAATGAATACAGAATTACTAATTTGTAACTTTTTTTTAAACTATAGTTTTTAAAATAAACATTTTGACAGTATTACGTTACAAATTTTATAATTATTATTATTTATTGTTAATTGTTAAGCCATTCGGCCTTACGATGGGTTACGTTACCCTTACATCATTCTCTTAACATAATAATATAATTCGTACAGAAATTTATAAACTAAAAAACTTTCTCCCCTAAAATCTTTCCATCACCATCTTACTATTCTAATTCGTTAAACCTAACCCTCCCCTCTTATCCTTCTTTCCTTTACTGCTTTCATCCAATCCAATCCCTGCCCCTCCTCCCCAAGCAAAGTCTTCCTCCTCCTCTTTTCTTCCCTTACCTCGCCACACTCCTCACTCAAGTGCTCTATGTCTTCCCATCCCTCCCCGCATAATCTACATCTCCTCATTACATCCTCCTTCCAATACTTATTTAAATTCTCCTCATTTCCACATCTAAACCTGGCTATAAGTCGTTTCTCTCCTAAGCTCCTCCTCCCCATCAGATACTTAGGAACTCCCCAGGACATTATATTCCCATACCTTACGTTATATTTTCCTTCCCTTATCTTTCCTTCCCTCTCTCGCATCTGCGAATCTTTATCTCTTCTTACTATCTCCTCCGTATTTAATCTCCCTTCCTCTCTCCTTCTTTCCACCTCTTCTCTTGCGAAACCTCCTCGTTGGTAGTACAGTTTCCTTTATTCCTGCCCATATTTGTTTTTGCTATCTTTTACCGTCCTCCAGCAACATTGCAAAATTTTACATTCTCTCCTTTCCTTCATTTTCTCTTCATAACCCAGCGTCCTTTTCCCTGCTTCTATTCTAATCTTCTCTAACTTCCCCTCCTCCTCTATTATGTACCCTGGCGTCTCCCTGTCTAAACCTAGTATCCATTTCCAATATTTTATTTGTACTCTTTCCAATAGGTTCCACTCTTTCCAACCCCATACCTCCACCCCGTACATCATCACACTTTTAATCAATTTTTCAAACAGCCATCTTCTCTTCTCGATCTCCTTCCCAAATACTCTTTCCCCTAAACTCCATACCTGCCCTAATAACCTGTTACCCTTCTTTGCTAACTCCCTTATATGCGCATCATGTTTATTATCATACCTTAGCCTATATCCCAAATATGTCACTTCATTCACTGCTTCTATCTTCTGTTCTCCCCAACTTGACTTCTCCTTTTTCTTCCCTCCCCTCCCTTTTTGAAAAACTACCATCTTAGACTTTCTCACATTTAAACCCAAGTCTTTCCTTTCCAGATACCTCTTTATCGTATTTATCATACCTTTCATCTCCAACTCATTTTTTGCCACCATGACCATATGGTTTGCATATGCCAACACCCACACTTTAATCCCTCCCTCCATGACAACCCCACCACACTGACCTCCCTTCAACACTTCTTCTATGTCCCCTATATACAGTGCAAATAAAATAGGGCTAAGAGGACACCCCTGCCTTAGCCCCTTCCTCGTACAAAACACTTCACTAACACTATCCCCTATTATTACCCTATTCTTAGTCTCTTTATATATCCCTTTCAGTTTGCTTACTAGTTGTTTCTCTATTCCCTTTTTCCTTAACACCCTCCATAGCTTTTCCCTATTTACATTATCAAACGCAGCTTCTATGTCCATAAAGAACGCGTATACCTTACCCCTTTTCTTATCTAGCTCTCCATTCACTAACTGTTTCAATATATAAACATAGTCTATTGCCCTTCTTCCCACTCTAAATCCCATCTGCTAATCTGGTAATAGACTTTTTTCTTCCACTTCCTTTTTCAACCTCCTTTGTATGATCATCATACAATTTATAACTTGCATTAGTGACACTAATCCCTCTATAATTCTATACCTCCTTCCTATCCCCTCCCTTATAAACCGGAAGAATTAAATTTTCTTTCCAACTCCCTGGCAATTCCTCCCCTTTCCATATTATATTAAAAAAATTTCTTATATTTCCTCTCAATCTCCCCCCTACATATTTCCATTGCTGTCCTTGCGTACCGTCCGTTCCTGTCGTCTTTATTAATTTTAGTCTATTTATTGCTTTCTCCATTTCCTCTTTCGTTATCTCCCACCCCTCCTGTTTTGTATTTACCCCTTGCAATATCACCTGCCCTGGTCCTTCTATTGTTCCCTCCAAACGCTCCATACAATAATCCAGCCACACCTTTATATCCGTTAAACCTCCTCTCCTCTTACCTCTTCTTTTCTCCTTGTTTAGAAATTCCCACACTTCTCCTTCTTTCTTTATTTCCTTTACTTGATTCTACATTTTCTCTTTATACGACACCTTTCTCTCAGAACATACCTTTTTAAAATTCACTTTCTTCTCCTTATATTCCTGCACATCTATTATACCTTTCTTCTTTCTACATCCCCCTAAATCACTTGCTCCAACTTCATCTTATATCTTTCTATGCTTTCCTCAGTCCACACCTTTTTTACTCCTCATCCCCTCTGTTCCTCCTTAATTCCTTGTTCCTTTCCATTTAAAATCACTTCCAGTGGCTGATGATCCGATTTCTCTTCATCCCCCACTTTAAAATTTTCTATGTCCTCCTACATCTCTCCACTCACTATCACGTACTCGATCACCGATTCCCCCTCCCTCCCATATAAGTGTATTCACTTCTGTCCCCCTCCTCTATATTTCCATTAGGAATTGACCACCCTTTTTTCTCACATAACTCCACTAGCATTTTCCCATTTCTATTAACTGTCTTATCCATGCTAACTCTTTTCTTTACTTCCCCTCCAATAATCATTCCTCCCTTTTTCCCTGTTCTCGCATTAAAATCACCCCCTATAATAATCTTTTCCTTTTCCTCCCCCTATACCATTTTCTCAATCTGATCATTTATCATCCTCATATCCCGCCCATAAACTGTTAACACTATATATTTTTCCTTTCCTGACAAGATAATTTTTTACAATCCCTTTCCCTTGCTTCTCGTTTCCCTCCTCTTCTTCAACCAACCAGTTCCTTTTTATGCCCGTTAGTATCCCTCCCCTTGATCTACCTTTGCTTTCTCTTCTAGTTGCAAATTCCACCTTCCAATTATAACTCTCTGGTAATTTAAATATTTCTTCACCTTCCACCCACACTTTCAAGAATCCTATTTTAATACTTTTCCCCTCTCCCTTCATCCTATTCGCCTCATATCTTATCTTCTTTTGTATATCTATTTCCCTTCTCGTCATGTCATCGTCTAAATAAATGCTCGTACCTCTTAACCTTCTTTTTTGCTTCCATACATCTAACTAATCCTCCAATGTACCCATCCTTACTAACATTACACGCTCTGCTAACTTTCTAGTTTCTACCACTGTTTTCTCAATATTTAAATCTTTCTTCAACCAATTTTCCACCTGCTCCTTTTGCTCCTTCTTTCCATCTTTCACTTCCATACCTCTTATGATTATGTTTGTTCTCCTTTTTTCTTTTTCCGTTTTTTCCCAGCTTCTCTCTATCTTCTCCAATCTGGCCTCCAACTTTCTATACTTTTCTCCCATTTCTTCAAATTTCTTTTTCCATTCTTCATTTGACTTTCTTAATTCTTCTTTCATCTCCTTTACCTCTTTATTATTCTCTACCAACTTCTTACCCATCTTAATTTGTTCCTCTCTTATACTCTTTACCTCCTTTAACAGTTTTTTACACATTTCTACTAACTCCCCGTCTTTCCTTTCTTTTCCTTCCGCTACCGGTGATTTCCTTACTTTGGTGCTCTTTCTGAACACCTCCTCCACCGTAGCTTGCCTTTTTCTTTTTCCTTCGACCACCCTTCCTCGGAATCCGACATAATTTCGCTTCTCCTCTAAACTTTACACTAATTAACTGTCTGCCGTTTTGAATAACGAAATGTTAATTATATTAAAATCACCAAAAATTAAAAAAAACACGTATTTTATGACTTAACGAAATATTAATTAAATAAAATTTAAATCACCAGAAAATTCCACTATTTTAAAAATATAAATGCAAAATATAAACGCCGGAAAATCCACGTTGATTATAATAGTATTTTATCCGCACGCCGCACCTTATATCGTAATCAAACGACTACGTTTTAAACGCACTACTGCGTTTATCTACCTTTAAAAAATGTTTACTTTAGTTTTACTACCATTAAAACGCGTTATTTTAGATTTAATAAATTAACGTATCTGTACAACCTTCCTATTTTTTTAACCACAAAATGTTTGTAACAACATTATTTTAAATTGGAATACATGCTAATATAACAAACTCAACATGGACACTATGTACTAATACATTTTCAAACTAAGAACGTACGTTATGTTCATTGGAAGTTCAATTCTAGTAATAATAAAGTTGTTACGTGGTTTTCCTCGTAACCGAAAGAGCAACGATTTACTGTTCCAGCGATAGAAGTCGTAAGCTTCGTGGTGTTAGATTATAAAATGAATTTAAAAACGCACCAAAACAATGGAAGACTAAGAAGGGAGACATCGTTTAAATCTACCCACACCTGAAATAGAACAAATGACAAGACAGAAGTGGCAACACAGAGTATACATATTTATTTTATCACAGACAGTAGTTCACGTTAGAAGAAGAAGGTACATAAGTATATTTATATAAATTTTATCAAACGCGAACACGTAGGTCGGTATCACTGATAAAGTATAAACTACGCCCTGAACTGGGCAACACGTCGTACAGCAAAGTGACCTAATCGGTCTTACTTTTACATTCAGAAAAGGAATGACTACATTCGTAAATTAAAATAGAAAAGTACAAAAAGCACAAAGCGCACCATATAATAATATGTAACACAACAACGATTTTATAGTTAACTGTGTTAACAAACTAACATGTAAGAAAAAGTGATATATATTGGGACACTTTTTTTTCATTCGCCTTTGTACTTGGTGGTATTTTTTCTATAATCTCCATTTTTAAGCAGATTTGCAAACAAAAATATAATAAAGCTAGAAATAATAGCGGCCGTTCCAGAATATACCATGTGTCGTGGTATAAACCATCTCGTGGTACTTTGTGGGACAAAGGAAGATAAGGCCATTATTTGTTACAAGATAAACATATTCTACATGAACTAAAAAATACTTCAATTCGAAAAACATCAATCCTTTTTCCAATCATTCAAATACAATAGTTAGTCCTATCCAATTTTCTCAATTTGTCCTACAAAATGTTTAACACTTTTTTAAATCGATAAACAATTAGAAAATATGTAATATTAAGTTCATCACCATTGTTCACTGTTTCTTCATCAACTTTTTTAAAACTTAAGACTTTATTACTCAAATCATCACAGAGATCACTGTCAACATCACTGTTACTGCTAGATCAATTAGAAACTTAATTTTTTATTTTTTTTACCACCACTGTTGCTGTTAGCCGGATACAAAACTATCTTGCTTATGTGCTCAACTTTCTCTTTTTTCTTTATTTTCATTGCTTCATTTTTCCTTTCTTCCATATTTGGCGATTCTGTCAGAATACTTCACACTTTTTCTTTCTTCCTTTCCTGATTTCAGTACTTGTTTTTGCCTTTAGGTACTACCTCAGGAGGTACAAACTGGCTAGTGCTAGCTTGTAATTTGTGATTGTTTGGTAGTTTTTCACTAATAGATGTCGCTATGTTCATTGTACTATTCTTATTTGTCGATGTATCTGCTTCATCCTCCATTGGTCTATCAGTAACATACGAGCATAAAAAATGAGACTCATCAAACACACTAAGATTAAAAGGAGTTATACTAATTCTCCCAAACCCCTATACGATATTAGCAGCTGTAAATGCTTGGTGAAAAGAATTGCCAACTATTTCAGCAATATTATATATAGTTACCAGAATCCCGGGATGATTTAGTAACCATTTGTCCATTTCACAATTGTAATAAGTTTTAAACGATCCAAAGCAGGTTACGTCGAGAAGCTGAAGCCTGTGGCTACAATGCAGAGGCAATGTTAGGAGTTCTACATCATTTTCTTTACAATACTTTAAAACGTGTAGTCACAGTGGCTTTCGTGATTATCTAAAATCAATAAGACTTTGTTTTCTTTGCTGCAGCTTATTAATTCTATGAGTAAGGAATGGTTGTAATTGCCAACAACTATAAAAATTTGCAGCCGAGCCAAAGGCGAGGCTGTCAAACCATACGAGTTGGCAATACACATTCCTTACGATTTATACAGTATACTTTTGCTACGACTATAATATGTTTAATTATTAATCAGTCACATTAATTTTTTTACGAGAACAAATACAGCAGAAAATAAACAATCTAAATTTAAAAATTTGAGTTGGTAGTGCCTGTAGTAATACCTAAAATGACAATTACAAATTATATGTCAAAATATATATATTTTATGTCAATTTGTCAGTTTTTGTTCTACTAGTTATACGTGTAAATGTTATTTAACATTCTACCATGTCCCGGTGGAGTCCAAATCTCTGAAAATCACGTTCCATGCAGAGCTGGCTGTACGCAACGGGAAAGCTTGTCACGTATCCTACAGAAGTGCCCGTTGCTGCACAATGACTGTATCAGGAGACGTGACCATGTAGTGAAGAAATTAAAAAAGTTTGCGGAAGAGAACCGCTTTATCACAGAGTTGGAACCTCGGTTCAGAGATACTCAAGGCGGCCTCCGTAAACTGGATCTCTTATATTTTAAAGGATTTACTATTACTATCGTCTACTAATGTTGCAGCAGAGTGTAAAGTGGTGACAGACATATTAAAGAAACTATTCTAAAGTACTACCCAGCTTATAAGAATATTAATATTGGCCCTTGTATCATTGGGGCTAGGGGTATTTGGAGCGAGGCAGCTAACTTGTCCTGCATCACGGCAAACGAACTCAAGCCGAACCAAATAATACAATTGGTAAACGACACCATCCTAGGGTCCACCGTCATACATAAGGCTCACCAGACAATCAGCTGGGATAGGATCCATCGGAGGTGATAAACCAAAAATGTTTTATTTTAAGATAACCTAGTATTGTTAAATTGTTTTTATTTGTTTGTATTGTCATTTTGTTATTTTTTTTAATTGGATATGTATAAATAAATTCTTAACACCTTGTACGATCATTCGTTGGCTTGAACCCGATGCTCAGTAAGCATGTATGCTAACACTATTTCATTTTGGCTTTGTTTCAACAAATTTAGCTCTAATTACGTTTGTCAGAATAAATTTCTAATAAATGAGATTTTAACTTTCCAAATTCCTAATTAATCCTCTAGCGTTATCGGTAATGTTAATTACAACCCGTTAACCAGATTCACTTTGTATATGTTAACTAACAATATTTACATAGTACAATGTTATATTAAAACAAATAATTTTAAAATAATTTTTACCATTTAAAAATATAAATTCATTTAAAATAAAGGATTTGTCTTTAGTGGTAGAACGTAATAACACAATTTTAAGTAAATGATAAGAAAGAAGAAAAAATTAATAATGAAACTGTAAATAGTACGTTAAGAATAAAAGTTATTGCTAACTTGAGAAGATAGCAAATGTTTTTAATCCGTTGTGCAACTTTTGAGGTAAATGTTGACTTTGACTACACTTTATTAAAATTGCAACAGTAGATTTAGAAAAAAGTTTGTTTCTTAATTAAAACTTCAAAAGAATTTTTTCGTAAAATCTTTAATAATTAACCGTTACAATTAAAGGATGTTTATTTAGTTTTCGTTTTATAAATGTTAATTTAACAAAATAATACTTTGTGTTTATTGCGTTTTTTTTTCTCATTAAGTTTTTATTTACCGCTGCTTTAGGAAAATTTTCTGGGTTTCGTCACACATAAGGTTAAATGATAGCCCGAGGCGGATATCGGCAATTTTGATGCCAAGAAGTTAAAATTTTATTTGATTTTTTGTGTAGTAAATACGTATATAACATTTTTTTTTCTTTCAGTTAAATATTATTACAATGAGGCTACGTACTTTCTAAATTACATAATTGAGAATTAGGCAATTGCAAAAAAAAACATAAGCAGGCAACTGCAATTTTCTTTGTCTGAATTCAGAATATGAAAATTCATATGCTGATAGAATGATCATAGACCACATTGTGGCACATATTAATGACCCTAAGTTCAGAGTGTTTTGTTAAAAGAAACTAAAACTTTGTTTTTAGAAGACGTAGCTCAGATATGTCGTGCCACAGAAATTGGAAAACAGTATGCTACACTAAAAAAATTAAAATATACAAACACTTAATAAACGAATTGTTAAAAAAAATCAGCGAATAGTGATAATGACGTTTAAAGTTGTACGAAATGTTGAATAACGCATAAAAACCGCGTTTATGCCCTGCTTTTGGAGAAACTTGATCCCTTTGCTACCGTAAAAATCTTAATAAAATCGGATGTTATTATACGGAAAAATAAAAAAGTAAATGAAATGGAAAACTCAAATAAGAATTAACTTTACTTTAAGTTTATTATTATTAGCAACTTTCGGCTTAGACTGCGTTGTAGTTAAACGTCCAAAACTTTTTAGGCTTGGTTCTAGCCTCTCCTTGAGAGCCAAAACAAAAAGCAGAACGACAATACAGCAAAGGCCAAGTTTTACTTTTTGCTTTGGCTCTCAAAGAGGGAGAGAAACGAGTAAGATGTAAATTAAAAAATTCCATTATTTACATCTATCATTAAAAGGTGTAGACTCTCAACTCTTATAATCGTTAGAGGTTTCTCCCGCTACAAAGACGTTTTGAAAATAAAGTTTTATTAGTTAACCATCATATAAGAGCACTTTTCAATGTACGCACTTTAGTGAAGGAATCGCGTACACAACTGAAATTTTTACACGATGGTTTAAATAAGCACATATGCGCCTTGGAAGTTCTTGAACAACCGGTTAAATATTGGGATGTATTTAATCATAAAAAAATTAGATACCGTTACACACAGAGGATGGGAATCCCGCACAACTCTAAACAAAATAGCTTTCCAGCAATTAACGATCTTTCTGAAATTTTCAACGTGGGTGTAGACTATAAGAAACCATAAAACCTCAAAAAAATCTCACAATAGATAATTCTTTGAAATGCAGTTTCTGTTGAAATTCTCATAACTCAATGTCACGCGTTTCTAAAACTTACTCCAGAGCAAATATTTTCCGAATAAAAACTTGAAAACGTTATGTATTAACTTTTTAAAGAATAACCATATCACAAAAGCCTGTAAACCTTTATAAAACTGTAAGGTTTGCTTTTACCCTTTGAAGGAGCTAGTTCCTCCAGTGCTGAAAACACTAGTAATAATCAAATAATCCCTTCGACGGCGCTAATCAAAGTGCAAGATAGTTTTAGAAATTACCATAATTGTCGAACGTTATTAGACAGCGGATCAAAAAGCAATTTTATTACGGTTGATCTTGTAACAAAATTAAATCTGATTCAATCCAAAATAGATGTATCAATTTGCGGCGTAAACAACAGTTTAAGTAATTGGAAATACGATGCTCAATTTAAAATCTAATATTAGCTCATTTAGCATTAATCTTACTTGCTTAATTTGATCGAAAATAACAAGCAACATGTCAACAACATCATTTAATAATGCATGTCTAAATATTTCGGAGAGCCTTCCCTTAGCAGACTCAGAATTCAACATTTTAAATAAACTAGATTTATTGATCGGATCCGATACCTTTTGGCAGCTAATAAGGGCGAGTCAAACAAATTTAGGAAAAAACAAACCTATACACCAAAAAACTTTGTTGGGTTGGATTGTGTCTGGTTCAATTCCATATTATGATTTTAATTTGAGCACGCAGTGTAATCTCGTACCAAATGACAAAATGCAGGTGAGTTTACAAAAATTTTAGAAATTAGAGACGCACAAACAAGATTTTTTTGACACAACGACCAGCAAGTTAGGACACATGACAAAAGTAACTGCTATTTTATGCCACATTAATCAAGCATTACTACCAAACTACGCGTAGTGTTTGATGCTTCATGCAACTCCACTTCTGGCATCTTCACGAATGATCTACAATATGTATCTATTATCATGCGCTTCAAAATTTATAAGTATGTGCTAGCCGGGAACGTCACAAAAATGTACAGGGAGATTCTTGTACACCCAGACGATAGGAAACTGCAAAAAATTATCTGGAGGTCAAAGAATCTTAATCCAATTCGCGAATTTGAATTAAACAGCGTAACATACGGCATCGACAGTGCTCCCTTCTTAGCAATCAGATGTTTGCATGAGAGTACTTATAAAAATGAGCAAGAATACTCCAACTCCAGTGCAATAATTTAAAAGGATACTCTTATATAATTATTAACTATTTATAATGAAATTAAATTAATATTAAATACCGGTTGCGTCTCTTTAAATAAACGGGTGTCGAACAGTCCCCAAATATTACGCAAAATTACGAAAGCAAACTCAAACGTAATTCTCAAAATAACGAAACTCAGGTGTAAGGCCTTTTATGACATTCTCAGTCTGATCTATTAAATTACAAAATTCAAAAGTTTTAATTACCGGAACAGATAAATAATAGACTTATCGTTTCCGTGATCACTCAAGTTTACGACTCATTCTTCTTCAGCCTTCTTTCGTCTACTCTTGGACGTAGGCCTCTTCCAACCTTTTTTACTCTTTTCCAGCTGTCTCCTTAATGTCGTCCGTCCAGCGTCTTTGTGGCTTTCCTCTGCTTCTCTTTGTTTCACGCGACCGCTACTGTACTACTCGGGTTGTCATTCTATCATTTTCCCGTCTCGCAACATGTCCCACCCAACGCCACTTCAGCTCCGCCATTTGTAGCGTCACATTGGTTACCTGGGTGCTTCTCTTGATGTCCTCATTTCTGATGTGGTCTCTTAGAGAAATCCCGAGCATTCCGCGTTCCATACTCGTTTGTGTGGCTGCTGGCAAAACACAGGAGTCGTATACTTTCCGTTTTAGATTTATCGGGATATCTTGGTTTTTTAAGATGTAGTGTAGTTTGCCAAAAGCGGCCCAGGTGAGTCCTATTCTTCGGGTTACTTTTGTTCCTTGATTTTCCTTTCCAAATCTAATGGCATGGCCAGATATATATATACTCGTCCACGTTTTCTATTGTTTGGTTGTCAATTTGAAGTTTTATGTTATTTGGACTCATAGTTTTGGTTTTGCTGATGTCCATTTCCAATATCACCTCTTTAGATGCTTGGTTCTGTTGTTGTAACATTTCTGGCAGTTCGCTTGGGCTGTTTGAGGTGAGGACTATGTCGTCAGCAAAGCGTAGGTGATTAAAATAAGTGCCATTAACTTTCACACCTTTCTCCTCCCATTTTAACTTTTTGAAAACATCTTCTAGGACTAACGTAAATAGTTTTCGTGAAATGGTATCCCCCGGACGAACTCCTCTTTGTATTTTTATTTTATTAGCGGTTATGCCTTTTTTAATCTTAATATGCATTGCCGCATTTTGGTAAATGTCTTTTATAATTGCCGCATATCTAAAGTCGATTCTGGCATTTTCCATTGATTTTAGAATGGACCATGATTCTATTCTATCAAAAGTCTTATGGAAATCTACGAAGGTCAGGTGAATGGGTATGTTGTATTCGGTCGTTTTTTCAATCAAGGTGCGTATCGTTTGGAGGTGGTCGATAGTACTATATCCCTTCCTGAAGCATGCTTCTTCTACGAGCAGTTTTTTTGATAGTCGATTTGTGAGGATTTTTGTGAATAACTTATAGAGGTTGGATAATAGGCTGACGGGGCGATAGTTTGTTTGATGTGTATCCTTTTTTAAATAGGAGGATAACTTCTGCGTTATACCATTTTTAGATAATTTGGATAGGTTAAACCACCTTCAAATTGAAAGAAGTATTCATGGATTTGCAGACGCGTCACATAATACGTACGGAGCATATGTATATATCCGCACAGAAGAGGTGAAGTAATCACATGTCTATTATGTGCCGTGTCCAAGGTCGCTCCAATAAAGGTCATTAAAATACCACGGCTGGAATTATGCGCAGCCCTGTTGCTGGCCAAATTAGTAAAAATAGTAAAATTGGCATTAAATCTACACACAGACTCTACATATTTGTAGCGTGATTCAACCATAGTATTGTTATGGCTCTATGGCAATTCTAATATGTTGAAAGTGTTTGTCGTTTAATCGCACATCTCAAATTCAAAATCTAACCCGTAATGCAAAGTGGTGTCACAGCCGTACGGAGAACAACCTTGTCGACTTAATCTCAAAAATCACTTCCCCATCTGTGTAAACTGATTTGGGTTTATAGTGGCATGCACCTAGCTAAAATTGCCAATGCAATAATGGCCAATAATCAAACTACACGATCCTTAGCAATCATCAAAATGTTCCAAAGAAATGCAAAAACATAAATTAACGGTTTTGACCTCAGCTAACTGTGTGTGTATTTAATCGATACTCGTCAATTAATAAACTTCCAGTAGTGGCGTATATTTTTAGGTTAAAACAAAACAAATTAACCAATACTAAACAGTATGACCCTCTGTCGAGTGACGAACTAAACCTTCCATAAATAAAGCACTGTAATCAAGTTAAGGAAAACAGCAAACCGTTACATCTCAATCCTTTTATACTAAACCCAATTGTTAATTTCATCAAAGACATCCTGCAGTAATAGTAGGCAATCACCCCCTCGCTAAATTATTAGCTAAGACAGAACATATTTGCCTGCTGCATGCAGGGCCTCAGCATTGGCTGGCCAGTTCACGAAAAAAATTAAATTCTCTCTGGTAGTAATCTAGTACGAAAAATTGTTCACGAACGTGTTCCTTATTTTCGAGTGCAACCTAGAGATACAAATTACTTATTAGCTGATATACCAAATTACCGTTTAAATCCATCTAAACCATTTGCTAATTGCGTAGTAGATTATTGCGGGCCATTTAATTTACGCGATCGCAAGGCGTATGCGTGTTTATTTGTATTTGTTTTGCTACTAAGTCAATATATGTTGAACTAATTAGTGACTTAACACAATATTTATTCAAATAACGCAACAACTTTTAAGAGTGCACAAACCGAGATATACAAATTTGTTAAGTTTATAAAAGACGATCTACAGAGTCAAATGTATCAGCAAGGGATTAAATAGCATTTTATTGCAAGTAGAGCGCCCCATATGGGAAAAATTTGGGAGGCGGGGGTAAAAAGTTTAAAACACTACCTGAAGCAAGTGGTAGGCAACGCATCGTTAACTTTTGAAGAGTTTAATACTGTAGTAACGTAAATCTCCCCATTATCGTGTGATCCCAACGATCCTCTTCCTCTGACACCATGACACTTCTTAATCGGCCAGAATTTGGTGGCATTACCAGAACAAAATTTCTTTGATCAAAACGATAACCATTAATCAAGTTTTCAACAAGTTCAAAAATTGGCTCAGCATTTCTGGAAACGCGGTCAAAGGAATACATTTCTGAACTGCAAGCAAGAAACAAATGGAAGCACCACGGTTCACAACTAATCAAAGTAGGAGTTTTAGTGGTAATCAAAGAAGATAATCTTCCACCCATCAAGTCGAGTCTGGGCAGGGTTGTACAAGTTTAATTAATTTCCATGAATTGGTGGTTAACGTAGAAATGTTTATTCAGGTGCAAAACCATTTAGGTTAAGGAAAAATCTTTTTTTTTGTTAGTTCATGTAGAAAAATGAAACGCGTAAGATGTAAAGTTAGTGTAAATTTCTACCTATATTGAATTATTGTGGTGTTACCTAATAATCAGTAGAAATAGTTTAATTTACCTAGGTGAAGGGTTTCTGGATGATTGGAGAAAAGCAATAATATGCTCAGTTTACAAAGGAGGAGACAGAAGAGAGGTACATGACAATTTTGTAAAAAAGACTGGAAAGAGAGGTTAAAAGTGTGGGTTTTGGCGTATGCTGAGGACATAGTGAGTATAGGGAAGAAAGAAAGAGAGATGAAGGAGATGATAAAGACAGTAAAAAAGTATTTGGAAAAAAAATGTTTAAGTGTAAATGTGGGTAAAACAAAGATAGTAGTGTTTCAAAAAGGGAGAGGGGGTAATAAAAGAAAGGAGTGGAAGTGGGGAGACGAGGTAATAGAAAGTGTAAATGAAGTGACTTATTTGGGTTATCGAATCAGATACGGCAATAAAGATAAAGCTCATATAAATTGGTTGGCAAAGAAATGTAATAGAAAAGTAGGTCAGGTGTGGGGTATAGTAGAGAGGGGGTTTGGGAAGCAAATAGAAGCAAGAAGATGGTTGTTTAACAAATTAATAAAGAGTGTGAGGATGTACGGGGCGGATATATGGGGGTGGAAGGAATGGGAGGAATTGGAGAAAATACAAGAAAAACACTGGAAATATACGTTAGGATTAGAAAAGGAGACACCAGGGTACATAGTAGAAGAGGAAATAAAGTTAGAAAAGATAAGAATACAGGCGAAAAAAAGAGCAACGTGTTACGAAAAACAAATGAAAGAAGGAGAAAAATGTAAATTGCTTCAAATGTGCTGGAGATAGGTGATAAATGAAAAAAATAATTATGGACAAGAAAGAAGAGGAAGGTATTATGAAAGAGTTGGATATGCGAGAGAAGAAGTAGAGAAATCTGGGAGACAGGAAGGGAAATGAAAGATAAAATAATAAGAAGAGATAAGGATATACAGAGACAACAAACAAGAGCAAAAATAAATCAGGGGAAATACAATGAGAGATCATATACAGATATAGTGATAGACAATATTCCAAGGTACATAGAAGACAAAAAAAGCTTGAGATTAAAAAGAATGGTAGCAAGGTGTAGATGCGGGATAAAAGAGCAAGAGAACAGGTATTGGAAGGAAGATAAAGATAGGAGATGTAAACTATATGGGGAGGGGTGGGAAAATATAGAGCACATGTTAAAGGAATCCATAGAACTAAGAGAAAAGGAGAGAGGAAGGTTGGAGATTTTGGGAGAAGGAAGAGAAGGAGCGGGATGGATGGAAGAAGTATTAAATACGAATTCTTTGTTAAAAAATATTTTTATGACAAATAAAGACTATTAATTAATTTAATTTACCCAACCAATTCAAGACAGTCCGCGAAATTTATAACAAGTAAATACGTAAAAATTTCTGGGTTTCGATCCCGACACTGTACCAGTTGTTTGTTGCTTACGTAATACCGTTTACGTATTGAAAAACTATGAATTTCAAATTATTAAAATAAAAAAATATTTTTATTGTCTTGGTGATTGTCGCTTCCCTCCATATGTAGACATAGCGACGGGGTTTTGGACCAGGTAGCCGTCACCGTCTGATTTCTGATAACCAGAACCTTAACAGGGATTGCAAAAACGCCTACATCAACTGCTAACCAGAAGATGGATTGCCGACCGACTCAGATGTGGGTTTCGTTATGCAATTGTGCGTTTTGTGGGTAAACTTAATTTGCACTCAACTTACCGCTTTGTCAAGGGGAGACGTAAAATAAAAAATAGGTTAAGGGCGCCAGATTCTACAATCGTCAAGAGGAAAAGAGAATTCGTCGAGTCGCACGAATTCGTTGGAGTTCGTGGTTGCATGGGCGTATCACGACTGCATCAATGGCTTCTTTATCCGATGCTTAATTCTGTGCAAGAACGTAATAACATCAATAAAAGTTTTAGACAAGAGGTGACTGCCATTATATGAGATTGGCTTGTGTAATTATAACACACGTATTTATGCAAAAAACAAAATCCGGTAACGCCGTTTAAACAAGGTAAATTATTGTAAATCTAAAACTAATAACACAAGGTTATGTGCCTAATCTTTAGCACGAACACATATCGCTAAAAAACAACAATCTCACAAAGTACTAGTGCAGTAGAAAGATTTTGGAATGTCACTGGCCTTAGTCACCAGCAGGAAAGTCGGTATAATCGGGAATATTACATAACTTTAAAAATGAGATGCTCTACAACGCTGAACTTCATCGGATTCCATCATGATTAGTATAGGTATTGGACACAGCTGTAATAGATCAAGCTTGTATATCTAAGTCATGATAGAATGATACTAACCCAGGTGTTATGGCTGGAACTTTAATAATTATATGACTAACAACTAATCCTTACTTTAGCATGGAATAACAAAAAAACGAAGACCGAAATATTACAATGAGCGTCCTAACATTTCCCTATCTAGGTAACAGCTACTAAAAATCAACCATCGCTAACGCAAAGTTATTTATTTGACAGGCAAAATTCGTTTTTAAACGAGCCAACAAAATGGAGCATTGATGCCTTCGACAAATAATATAGGACTGCCCAAATCACTAACTTTCTCTTAAGATAACCCATCCTTTGGGAAATGCAGGAAATTTACTGTACTACACCTATGTACGAACCATTGCCTAACTAAATGTAAAATTAACTATTACAACATATACACTACGTTACTTCTCTTCTCTGCAGCCCGATAAATATCAAGCCTGTTGCATACTATGATAAGAATGTCTTCCGGGTTTGGACCGTGTCAGTATTGTTGTAACCGAAGTTGCTAACGTTCGCCCAAGCAACGGTTGCTTGTTTGAGTTTTGCGATTTGTCTCACGCCCTGATGAAGCCCCTTACGAAAGTGGGCAAAACGTTGACAATTTCGGTTACAACAACAATGACACGGTCCAAACACGGAAGAATCTACCGTAGTTTTCAATTGATATGTTCTTTTCTTTCTATTACTTTACCCTTTAAAGGCTACGGAGGGGTCTCTAGAGTTCCGCGAAACTTTCTCTTGAGCATATTTTACATGCCCTTGAAAATCGAGTGGTGGGGACTTATGTACCTTTAAGTCTATACACCCTCGACAGTTCAGTGGCATAAGAACGTTCGTACGTGTTGTTAGCGTCGAATTATTATGTCATAAACAGTTATCTTAGTCTAGTAGACCTCAACGTAGTAATTACGTAAGTATATTTCTGTTGAGGTAATTATTTCTGAGTTTGTAATATCTGAAAATTAGCATAGCGAACGCCCCAGGTCCTTCCCGAATGAGGAGAGATGATCCAAAATTTGAAGAATGGGCCCTACAGGCTTATAATATGATAAATATTGAAGACTTTAACAACCTAGAGAGCGAAGATAAGATAATCAATTTAGACAATTTTATCGAAAGTGATCACGAAACACAAAGCGTAGAAAATGCCTCAGAAAATAAAGAAGAAATCATTGATGAAGAAAAAAAAGGTTATTACTTAGGAAAAAATAATTTTACATGGTAATTTGTAACATAACTACCTTTGAAGCCGGTTTCCCCTATATCTTTTTTTTTCAATTTTAGGTCCAAGAACGAACCTCCTGCTAACGTGCGAACAAGACAGCACAATATTATTATAAAACTACCAGTGCTTAAACCCAGTGGAATGAAGCATGGAACCAGTCCAGATTCTGAAGAAGTATGGAGATTTTTATTTTTACCAGAAATTATTAATAAAATTATTTTTCATACAAATAAGAAAATAACAGCGTTGCAAAAACATTACAGAGATCAGTCACACCTCACACTTCAGCATGTCGACCAAATTAAAGTAAGAGCATTTTTTGGATTGCTGGTTTATGCTGCGGTTTTTAAGTCCGGCAACGAAAATATAGATTGTCTATTTGCCACTGATGGAACAGGCAGGGATGTGTTTCGTTGTACAATGTCGAAAAGTTTCGAATTTTTGCTTGTCCGTCTCAGATTCAATAATGCTGAAACTAGGGATGAGAGAAAAGCCCTAGATCGGGCAGTATCTATCTCTAATGTCTTCCAGAGTTTTATCAAAAATTTTCAAAGATGTTTTAGTTTAGGAGCCAACGTAATGGTTAATGAAATGCTTATATCATTTCGAGGAAGGTGCAAGTTTAAAACGTATCTGCCAAAGAAGCCGGCGAAATATGGCATCAAGGTGCAATCCTAACAAATGCTAGAAACAATTATCTTTACAACGCATATATTTATACGGGCAAGAATTCCGATGGCCAAACACCTTCTCCAGAAGAAAAACGACACGCAGTCAGTAATTCGTCTTTGTAAAGGACTAGAAAAGTCGCATCGTAATGTAATAGGGGACAATTGGTTGAGCTCTATGCAGCTGGTCCAAGAGTTACAAAAGAGAGGGCTAACCTATGTAGAAACGCTAAAAAAATAAAGCTGAAGTTCCACCACAGTTCCTTCCACACAAATCTAGAAAAATATGTACATCTTTATATGGACTTCACCAAGACATTACACTTTTATCACATGTCCCAAAGAAATCTAAAGCAGTCCTACTTGTTTCCTCAATGCACCACAGCAGCTCAAAAAACTTTGATAACGGAAACCCTGAAATCATAGAATATTATAACATGACAAAAGGTGGTGTTGACATCCTGGATAAAAAGTGTACTGGCTATAGTGCTAATAGAAGGACTATTCGATGGCCTATGACTGTATTTTTTCAAATGCTAGATGTATCCACGGTAAATGCATATATTATTCACCAAAATTATAAAAATGTCAGCAAAATGGAACGTCATGATTTTCTAAAACAGTTTGCCAAATCTTTAACATCTCTGCTGATGGAAAGTAGATTACAAAGTAAAAGAATACCGAGAAAACTGAAACTCTCTTTGGAGCAAATGTTGAATAAATCCAGCTCACCAAACGAGAATGCAGATGAGGAAGAGCGCCTGGAAACACGACGTGCTTGTTATATGTGTCCTCAAAAATTAAAAAGAGAAACCCAGTACCTCTGTATTACCTGTAGAGGACCAATATGCCTGCAGTGTTCAAGAAAAATTTGTTTATGTTGTTTATGCAGTAGTGAATTTGTGGAGAAATTACTTCAGAAAAAGATATAGGTCTGTGGGATCTCACTGTAGCGCTTGAGCGAAATTTATTGACCGTAGCCGTTAAGGATTAAATATATTTGTTATAAAAACAAAGTTATTATATTTTATTGTTAGACTTAATAATCCAAACAATCTTTGAAAAACGTCCTTTCAAAAATTTGGGAATATAGAAAAAAGACGTAGGTATCTACAGTCATCTTTTTGAAATATAAGACTTCGCCCTCAGGGGTCAAAACTTTTCACTCCGATAGTAGTCAAAAAATTGTTTTTATATAAATTACTGAAAAATAGAATACAATTGCATTTTTTGTAGATATCAATTAATCTTTAATAAATACGTATTTAAGACACATATTTATAATATGAAACATATTATTATTATTAATTTATTTTTTAAAACTACTAAATTTCAATTATTACCATAAGTGTTGCAGATATCTTAATTTTGCAACATAATTAAGTTTTCTTGAGTTTAAGACCATTTCTATATATGATATTTCTTTCTATAATATTACATCGCACGAATGGTCACGAAAAGATCTTTGCCGTTCCAATTATTTATAAAGAACAAAGCTACTGCTCACCTTTTGCACGAGTTCATTCAATACTTCTCTCATTATAGCTTTTTTCATTTTTATTTATTAATATATTTTTTACGCTTGGCTTTTAATTATATTTCAGCTACGGCGAATCGCAGATACCGCCAACTTCGTTTGATACTTAAGATACGCAACTTTAAAATAAAACTATTAAAGTTAAAGAAAATGTGTATGAACAACCTTTGAAGGTTAAGCTGGGTATCAATTTAAAGATAATCGTAAGTTTTAAACGAGAAAATTGATAAGAAGTTGCAAGTTCATTGGACTAGCTAAATTGTGTTTGTGCTATCAGCAGTTGAACGCTTCATAACGTTCTCTTTTCTTGCGTTCTTGTTGACAGATAAGATATCTCTTGCTTCTACAGTTTATATAACTTTTTGGGTAAGACTCTTGCCAAAATCCTTTATGAAATTATCAGTTTACGGTTCATATACACATAAGAGTGCGACTATTTTCTTAGTCTACTAATTAAAAACAATTATTATTAACAATATCATAAAAATTAAAACTGAAGAGCAGCAACGGCTTAAACACATAAACAAACCAAATCTAATGCAAAACGGCATAATAAAAAGAATTAAATAGTAAAACACACAGTTAAGGGTGCGCTTTTTTAGCTTTGCGGAAATCCGAAAAGGGTGATTGTTTCATAGATAAGAGCTTTAAAGGTTTTCAGTTGAACTAAAGTTAAATATAAACCAAACACACTGCAATGAGAAAATGTAAGATAAGACTCATATTTATTCGAACATTTACATCTACCTTGCATGAAGATTTTAACAGGACGTTGTTGGCTAATTTTTAAAAATGTTGCTAACACCATTGTCAACGCCAAGTTAGATATATATTTTTTTTAAATTAAAATCTGTGCTGTGTATTATTATTTAGACAGTAAATTGATTATCACAACTTTGTTATTAATAATTGACATTATTTTTAAATATATTTAGTAGAATCATTAGTATAAAAAATTGCAATATACCAAAACAAAAGTAAAAAATAACGTATATAAACTTAAACGCGTAATCTCGTGTCTAATGCTGTTAAATGTTAAACTAACGCAAACAAAAAGTAATGACTGCAGTTAGGGGTATAAATCTATTATGTATAAATTGTTTTGTTTATAATCGCGTTATATAGTACTATAAAATTATAAATAAATAAAATTTTAAAACTTTTTATTCTATATATATTAAATTCCGTAAATTTATTGTGTTTAAACTCACTACCAAAAACTAATATTCAATAGAGAAATATTAATGTAATTTGTATATGTACTGGATTCGTAACATACAATTGAAATTCTAATTAGAATAATTTGTTTGTCTTTGGCCGTGATGGTAATTGATTTATATACAATTAGGTAGAGCAACAAATAAATAAATAAATTTTTCTTAATGCGTTTATTACATAATAATTCTTTTTATTTAATTATTTTTACTATAAGTTTAAATTCATTTTTTAAAAAACGTAAGATATTTTAAATAATTACAAATTGAGTAAGTAAAGATTAAAATAAATTAATTTTTCTTAATCTATTACATAATAACTTTTTTTATTTAATCATTTCTACTGAGTTTAAATGCATTTTTTTAAAAACGTAAAATATTTTAAATAAATTACAATGTGAGCAAGTAAACATTAAAATAAATTAATTTTTCGTAATAATTCTTTTACATAATAATTTTGTTTTATTTAATCATTTTTATTATAAGTTTAAATTCATTTTTTAAAAGACGTAAGACATTTTAAATAAAATACAATGTGAGCAAGTAAAAATTAAAATAAAAGAATTTTTCTATTACATATTTTTTTTATTTAAATTTTTACTATAATTTTAAATGCATTTTTCAAAAACGTAAAAAATATTTTAAATAAATTAAAATGTGACTAAGTAAAAATTAAAATAAATAAATTTTTTCTTAATGTTTCTATTACATAATAATTTTGAATTATTTCATCATTTTTACTATAAGTTTAAATGCATTTTTTAAAAAAGTAAAATATTTTAAATAAATTACAATGTGAGCAAGTAAAAATTAAAATTAATTTATTTTATCTTAATGTTTTTATTAGATATTAATTTTGTTTTATTTAATCATTTTTACTATAAAATTAAATGCATTTTTAAAAAATGTAAAATATTTTAAATAATTTTCAATGTGAGCAAGTATAAATTAAAATAAATTAATTTTTCTTAATGTTTTCATTGCATAATAATTTTGTTTTATTTATTCATTTTTACTATTATTTTAAATGAATTTTTTAAAATTGTAAAATACTTTAAATAAATTACGTGAGCAGGTCAAAAATTAAAATAAATTAATTTTTCTTAATGTTTCTATTACATAATAATTTTGTTTTATTTAATAATTTTGCTACAAAATTAAACGCATTTTTAAAAACGTAAAATATTTTAAATAAATTACAATGTTAGCAAGTAAAAATTAAAACAAATTAATTTTTCTTAATGTTTCTATTACATAATAATTTTGTTTTATTTAATTATTTTTACTGTAAAATTAAATGCATTTTTTAAAAACGTAAAGTATTTTAAATAAATTAAAATGTGAGCAAGTAAAAATTAAAATAAATTATTTTTTCTTAAAGTTTCTAATACATAACAATTTTGTTTTACTTAATAATTTTTACTGTAAGTTTAAATGCATTTTTCAAAAACGTAAAATATTTTAAATAAATTACAATGTAAGCAAATAAAAATTAAAATAAATCAATTTTTCATAATGTTTCTATTACGTAATAATTTTGTTTTATTTAATTAATTTTACTAAAGGTTTAAATGCATTTTTTAAAAACGCAAAAATTTTAAATAAATTACAATGTGAGCAAGTAAAAATTAAAATAAATCAATTTTTCCTAATGCTTCTATTACATAATAATTTTGTTTTATTTAATCATTTTTACTATAACTTTAAATGCATTTTTTAAAAATGTAAAAAACTTTAAACAAATTACAATGTGAGCAAGTGAAGATTAAAATAAATTAATTTTTCTTAATGTCTCTGTTACTTAATAATTTTGTTTTATTTAATCATTTTTAATATAACTTTAATTGCATTTTTTTTAAAACGTAAAATATTTTAAATAACAAATATGAGCAAGTAAATATTAAACCAAATTAATTTTTCTTAATGTTTTTTTACATAATAATTTTTTTATTTAACCCTTTTTACTATTATTTTAAATGTATTTTTTAAAATTGTAAAATACTATAAATAAATTACGTGAGCAGGTTTAAACATTAAAGTAAATTAATTTTTCTTAATGTTTCTATTACATAATAATTTTGTTCTATTTAATCATTTTTACTACAAAATTAAACGCATTTTTAAAAACGTAAAATATTTTAAATAAATTACAATGTTAGCAAGTAAAAATTAAAATAAAATTAATTTTTCTTAATGTTTTTATTAAATAATAGTTTTGTTTTATTTAATTATTTTTACTTAAAAATTAAATGCATTATCTAAAAACGTAAAACATATTAAATAAATTACAATTTGAGCAAGTAAAAATGAAAATAATTTAATTTTTTTTATTGTTTTTATTACATAATAATTTTGCTTTATTTAATCTTTTTTAATAAAAGTTTAAATGCATTTTTAAAAAAATGTAAAATACTTTAAATAAATTACAATGTGAGCAAGTAAAAATTAAAATAAATTAATTTTTCTTAATGTTTCTATAACTTAATAATTTTGTTTCATTTAATCATTTTTACTATAAAATTAAACACATTTTTTAAAAACGTAAAATATTTTAAATAAATTACAATGTGAGCAAGTAAAAATTAAAATAAATTAATTTTTCTTAATGTTTTTATTACATAATAATTTTTCTTTATTTAATCATTTTTAATAAAAGTTTAAATGCATTTTTTAAAAACGTAAAATATTTTAAATAAATTACAATGTGAGCAAGTAACAATTAAAATAAATTAATTTTTCTTAATGTTTTTATTACATAATAATTTTTCTTTATTTAATCATTTTTAATAAAAGTTTAAATGCATTTTTCAAAAACGTAAAATATTTTAAATAAATTACAATGTTAGCCAGTAAAAATTAAAATAAGTTAATTTTTCTTAATGTTTCTATTACATAATAATTTTGTTTTATTTAAATATTTTTACTGTAAAATTAAATGCATTTTTTAAAAACGTAAAATATTTTAAATAAATTAAAATGTGAGCAAGTAAAAATTAAAATAAATTATTTTTTCTTAATGTTTCTAATACATAACAATTTTCTTTTACTTAATAATTTTTACTGTAAGTTTAAATGCATTTTTTTAAAAAGGTAAAATCTTTTAAATAAATTACAATGTTAGCAAGTAAATATTAAATTAAATTAATGTTTCTTAATGTTTCTATTACATAATGATTTTGTTTTATTTAATTATTTTACTATAAAATTAAATGCATTTTTTTAAAACAAAATATTTTAAATAAATTAAAATGTGAGCAAGTAAAAATTAAAATAAATTAATTTTTCTTAATGTTTTCATTGCATAATAATTTTGTTTTAATTAATCATTTTTACTATAAGTTAAAATGCATTTTTTTAAAACGTAAAATATTTTAAATAAATTAAAATAAAGTAATTTTTCTTAATGTTTTTCTATTGCACAATAATTTTTTTTATTTAATCATTTTTACTATAAGTTTAAATGCATTTTTCAAAAACGTAAAATATTTTAAATAAATTACAACGTGAGCAAGTAAAAATTTAAATAAATTAATTTTTCTTAATGTTTCTAGTACATAATTATTTTGTTTTATTTATTCATTTTTACTATAAAATGACACGCATTTTTTAAAAACGTAAAATATTTTAAATAAGTTACAATATGAGCAAGTAAAAATTAAAATAAATTAATTTTTCTTATTGTTTTTAATACACAATAATTTTGTTTTACAAAATAATTTTTACTGTAAGTTTAAATGCATTTTTTAAAAAAATAAAATATTCTAAATAAATTACAATGTGAGCAAGTAAAAATTAAATTAAAGTAATTTTTCTTAATGTTTTTCTATTGCATAATAATTTTTTTTATTTGATCATTTTTACTATAAGTTTAAATGCATTTTTCAAAAACGTAAAATATTTGAAATAAATTACGTGAGCAAGTAAAAATTAAAATAAATTAATTTTTCTAATGTTTCTATTATATAAATTTTTTGATTTATTTAATCATTTTTACTATAAACTTAAATGCATTTTTAAAAATCGTAAAATATTTTAAATAAATTAAAATGTGAGCAAGTAAAAATTAAAATTAATTAATTTTTTTTAATGTTTCTGTTACATAATAATTTTGTTTTATTTAATTATTTTGACTATAAGTTTAAATGCATTTTTTAAAAACGTAAAATATTTTAAATAAAATACAATGTTAGCAAGTAAATATTAAAATAAATAATTTTTTTCTTATTGTTTCTATTACACAATTTTGATTTACTTAATCATTTTTACGAAAGGTTTAAATGCATTTTTTAAAATGTAAAATATTTTAAATAAATTACAATGTGAGCAAGTAAAAATTAAAATAAAATAATTTTATTTTAATGTATTAATTAGATATTAATTTTGTTTTATTTAATCATTTTTCCTATAAAAATAAATGCATTTTTAAAAAATGTAAAATATTTTAAATAATTTTCAATGTGAGCAAGTATAAATTAAAATAAATAAATTTTTCTTAATGTTTCAATAACATAATAGATTTTTTTATTTAATCATTTTAACTATAAGCTTAAATGCATTTTTAAAAATCGTAAAATATTTCAAATAAATTACAATGTAAGCAAGTAAAAATTAAAATAAATTAATTTTTCTTAATGTTTCTATTACATATTTTTTTTATTTAATCATTTTTGCTATAAGTTTAAATGCATTTTCAAAAACGTAAAATATATTTTCAATAAATTACGCGAGCAAGTAAAAATTAAACTAAATTAATTTTTCTTAATGTTTCTATTACATATTTTTTTTATTTAATCATTTTTGCTATAAGCTTAAATGCATTTTTTAAAAATGTAAAATATTTTAAATAATTTACAATGTGAGCAAGTAAAAATTAAAATAAATTAATTTTTCTTAACGTTTCTATTACATAATTATTTTGTTTTATTTATTCATTTTTACTATAAAATTACACGCATTTTTTAAAAACGTAAAATATTTTAAATAAATTAAAATGTGAGCAAGTAAAAATTAAAATAAATCAATTTTTAAAAAGAATCTTATGATCGGATACGTATAAAGTACTAAGAAATTCAATAAACGTACGGAAAGTCATAAATGGAGTTTAGCAATGCTTATACGCTATTTAGTATCTACTACTACGCTACCTTCTAAGTTTATATTAGCTTTACCGATGCTTTTAGTTAACAACTTTTGGTCTAATAGAAAAGTAGATCTTGAGTTAAGGTCTTGATAATTGTTAAATATTAAGTTTGCGGTGTTACATTGTAACTCGGTTACTTATATACAACATCTATTTTTCTGTGCAAAAATATATTTGTTTAATAAAGTAAATTAAATACGTGAAAATTGTTTAAAAATACGATTTAATTCAAATATGCGTAAATCTGAAAAAGAAAAAAAATTATACAAACTTTATTTGGCGACATTCTAAAAATTATTATGGAAACCAGCTCCCATTTTTTATTATCGTGTTATTTTTATTGTCATGTAAGTTTTCCGTTATAGAAATGTAACGCCATTGTTTTTTTAGACAAGTGGTCTTACAAAAGAGAGCAGGCTCGACTGCAAGAAATGTTATGGACGACGAAGAGGAACAAGGAGGTACGACGAACATTTAGATATAGATCAGTGTGATGAAAAAAAGTTGGATCATAGAAGAGCATCTTGACAACAGTGGCTCTTAGCAAGATATGTCTGATGATGAGGAAATGACAGAAGATGCATACATACATTGTCGTTTTTAAGAAAGAATAAAGTCGCGAGTTGGAGAAAAGTCGCTTCATAACCTACAACAGCAAAAACACGGCAAAAGAATATCGTCAAACGTTTGCCGGGTTCCTCATTAGCAACAAAAAACTTGTCAGCACCACTGGAGTATTTTTTCAATGACGAGATACTCAATATTATTGTAGAATGCACCTACGAGTACATTGGATTTGTTGCTAATAATTTTGCTCGAAAAAGAGATGCAACCCCGACTAATCAAATTTAAATTCCTGCTTTATTGGGAATCATTTATATGGCTGGTATCTATCATGCAAATCCTCTTAATCCCAAAGACTTATTTAGTATGTTACGTGCAAGAGCTGTTAAGAGTATAATGCCTGAAGGAAAGTAACATAAACGTGGTGTTTGTCGGTGCTCAGTGAAGATGGGTCGCGAGTTAAAGTCGGAAAATCGTAAATGATTTTGGAAAACTAGAAACATCAAATCAAATTAACAAACGTCCAAATCAAAAAAGGTGGAGGAAGAGCTATAGCTCATAAAGGGGCCTTTGGACCTTGCCAACCAAAAGCCCGCTCCTGTTGGACACACTCTAAACAGGAGTTATCTTATCAGAGTGTATCACACTGAATTCTGAATATATAGAAAATTCACAAAACGCGAAAGCCGACAAAACAAAAACTTTGTCACATTTTATCTGTTTAACATTTATTTTAATTCAGTAACCAACAAAATCAAAACTAAAGCAAATTAAAATTTAAAAAAAATTTGAAGTAAAACTATAGTGAATTGAGTCAATTCAAACGAAACAAAATTTAAACAATAAAAAAATACCAGATTTAGATTAAATTCAAAACGATATAAAATAAATACAAATGAATCTACTCAATACAAAAGAAATAACTGTAATTACATCATAACTCAAAATGCATTGTTTGCATCAATAGAAAATGAATATGTAAAATTGAAAATGAAATTGAAAACTGTAAGTCCAAAATTTTTAAATTTTCGGTCTTTCACAAAAAAAATCGTTCAAACTCGAGATTTTTTGCCACATCATTTTTGTTGTTTCAAATTTTAAATAATTTTTGTTTTTAAGTAATTTATTGTTTTGCGTTGTATTTTGGAAGTTAATGTATGATTCTTAGTAGCGCAATGTCTTATTAATTTGTCTATATTTTGTACTGAAGTATGTGATTTTGAAGGATGCAGAAATAAACCTTAAAAAAATGATAAAAAATGTTTAAGTCTACCTTAAATATAATTGTTTGATTCTGATACCTGTAAGACGCCACACGAATGATATCATTTTTGTTCCAAAAGTCAACGATTCTAAAGAACATATTTTTTTCTCTATTAACAGCTTTTATGCAAACTGTTGCAGAATTTTTTTCAAAAAATGGAATTATATCTATTAATAGAGCTCGTTTTGTCACGGTTATTCCCTGAAACTCTAAAGAAAACATTTATCCCAATTAAGTCACAAATTAAATTTACTAAATCTGTCAAAGACATTGTTAGGTGCTCTAAATCTAAGTTGTGCTGCCCTGCATATTTTTTGCTGACTTGAAGTTTCTCGGTGTTCTTTAACGAGACCTGGTCAATTTCATTTCCTTTCGAGACATCAAATTGTTTGCTACATAAAATATGCCTGCTTAAGTTAAACAATATTACCTAAAACATTCACGTGCATTTTAACAACAGCGCTATTTAAACCGTTTATTCAACGCAGGGTAAGTTTTTCCTATTCTTTTTCAGATTCAATGTAATTTCCATGTCGTTTTCTTAGCACCACGTGTTACCTCCACATGTGTCTTACATACTCTACTTGTAAGGGCTGACAATTGCAAGCAAGCAACACTGGACTTGGGTAAGTCAATCTTTAATTATTTATGTTCGATGTTATTACAGTGTTTCTACGAATTTTGCTTATTATAACCTTCATGATTTTTAAAACAATTTGTTCGATATCAATAATACTTCACTTGTCATTATTAATTTAATTAATCTATGAAGAAGTTTATATGCCATTGTCTTTTAAATGTATTGTAAGTTCCCATTACTTCACGCGTTTTGATAACCACAATTGTATTTGGTAATCATACTAGTTGTACTTCTTATTCTGTTATTAATTTAAGTTAATTAAATCGAGTTTGTTGTGAACGATTGGGTTTATTTCTTCTTCCTTATGACGTTACAAACCTTAACAATTTTACTACAGGTTTCAAACTTTCTGTCCTGATCCAACAGAAGCTATTCTACACAAAGCGATCTGGCGCCCATTAAAGAAAATTGATTATTCGAACTCAACCCCCTCCGAATATCACGAGGTTACCGTGCAAGGCTCGTAACTGCTAGAAGCTTGTAGCAAATTTGAACTGCCAACTCAAGGGGCTCGAATTTCTTATAACAATTTTTTTGTTCTCTATATTTCTTTTAACGATTTTCTTTAATAAAATTTTTTTATGATTATTGTTAACACTTTGTTTCGCTCCCGTATACAAGATTCCAAAATTTTGACAATCAAAACCGTCAATAAACATTATTGGTCTAGAGGAAAGCGATGTTGCGCATACATAAAATTCACTAAAATTTATAGATCCCAAAGCAGATTCGGATACGTTGCACTTTAGATATTTAGATCGATAGTAACCTAGTCTTCTACAACCGAACTACGATATTGTTTAAGAAAGCGTAGTAGCTACAAGTATTTATCGTTCCTAATCCGGGAAGCAGCGGTAACCAAGCTCCGGTGCAAAAAAGACCAAGATCCAGGACGAAAGTCGAGGGTTGTAAAGAAACAAAAGCGAAAGACGGTCGCTCCCGCTGCTCAACCAAAAAAAACGGAGGCTAGGAGACATAAAGACGTCTCATATAAATATGCCTTAGTAGGTATTAAAATTGCGGTGATGTCCAGGAGATTTCTAACAGAACTCCTCACAACAGCCCAGATGGACCAAATCTGCTCGGCCATCATGAACACAGTGGAGGAAAGGTACAATGAAACCATTAAAACTAAGTTCCTTACCTTTGTGTATAAGGCGGGCTACTTAATGGTTTCATGCAAGGACAACGTCACAGTTGAATAGCTCAAGGCGGTGGCAGTTAATCTGGTTCCTTGGGAAGGTTCAAAACTGTGGGCTACCAAAGAGTCAAATATAACTCAGGGTAGTACCTTACTGGAATTCTTCCCCAACTTTTCTGAGATGTCGGTGGATAGGATATTACATCGGATCCAAGGACAGAACGATGAAGTCAATCCCTCAATCTGCAGGGTAATAAGGAAGAAAGCGATGGGTACATCAGCACTTTTAATCCTTTCAATCGACCAAAATATAAGTCAAACAGTTAGAATCTTTAAGAAATAAACTGTTCTACTGATTCAAAGAGGTGCCTATCAAAGTAAGGAAACCTCATGAACCACCACTGAAGAAAGAATCAGTAGATCCTCAAGATGCAACCACCATGGAGGTGGCGGAGGAGATTGGTACTCCACCTCCCTCATCGACATCTTAACCATTGTAACCTGCGTTGGAATTCTTTTGTAAAAGACCCCGCATTCAGATTTATTGGACTGAATTTTCTTTTATTTTAGCGATTGATTAGTTCGGTGTAAGCATCGAAAACGTTTTACTCGTTATTTTATTACGTTTGATTTAAGTTTATTTGTATTTAATAGTTATTTCACAATTATTACTGGTATTTTTTTTTAAACGCATAAAGTTCCGTGGTCTTGATTTTGATTTAGTGTTTTTACTTTTGGTTATCTCAGTAGAATAACAACTCTATCTAATTTACGATTTCCTTTTTGGAATGTTATTTGATCATTTTTTCTTGGTATCTATACTTTTGTTTATGTTGAGTTCTTTTACGAGCGCGATTTGGACCACCTGATAATTTAACAGGGTAAGCATTTTCCGTGAGAAGATTCTCTTTCTTTCGTGTATCTACGTGACATGACGCACGTGGCAATAATAGTTTTCATCTTTGTTAATTTACTTTGTTTAGTGTTCCATCTTTTACAAAGGTTTTACGGCGCAAGTTTATTGAATTAAGTGGGATTACGAGGTGTTATAAGGAGTGAAATTTTGATTTTGGGAAAGATCTTTTTTGTCGCAATTAAGAATACCGGGTACCGTAATGGAGTCAATTGTTCGGGGTGTTTTACCCTACCGTTATGCAATACCGCGGAAGTTAAATAAATGGTGCCGTAAAAATTGAGTGGTGTGATGGGAAATATTGGTTTTCCAAATTCGTAATTTTACGGTTTAATGAACTTCATGGTATCCATAATAAAACTCACGTTCGAGTTAGATTTATTTTCGATGTGTTGTGTTAAGAATCCAGTCTTCGCTTTTGTGCGGATTTCAATTAAGTAGTAAAATAAATCTTCCGCCGTCATTCCATTGTGTGGGAGTCCCACCGAACCTTCAATCAACTACAAGAACACCTAGACCGTCCCGGGGTCGATCTAAACTCGAGAGCTTCAGGAACCGCTGTGCCCAGCAGTTTACCTGGAGTATACGATTGAGTCAAGGTATTTATTGAATTTGATATTATCGTGAAGTGATCCGCGATCGATATGATTTAAAAGCTTTGAATTTGAGCCGACTTATTTACGGCTAAGTTTATTTATTTCAAGAAACACTTGAAGGTGTTAAGTTTGCGTAAATTTCGCTTTAGTTAATTAATTTTGTTTGGTGTTTTGTAAAAATAAGCCGTATTCATGCCTGAAAGATAATGTAACAAAATGTAACATGTAATTTTTTTTTAACGCTGAGTTCGAAACCAAAGTTTCGGACGTATATTTTATGACTTTTGAATTTTCTTTTGTTTTGTTGTTAAATTTACGGATTAAGTATGCAGACAAGGCCTTGAATTTTATTTTTATTTGTTTTTGAACAAGTTAGCGCTTTATTTTTTTTTTAAATAATAATTTTTATATTCAGTTTGTGAATTTGTTTTGTCTTGTTTATTATTATTTCTTTTATTATTTTTATTCATGTTTGTTTGATATTCATTTTATTATTTTATTAATACAATAAATGTTAAATTGTTAAACTGTAAAGAACTTTTATTGATTCAGCCGCCGCGAACGTAAATTTTTTTAAAGTACATTTCAGAGTTTAGCAAGTTACAACTCGAGGTAAGTCCAGGGGTTGTAACCAACCAGATGAGCTTCTGGGTTATCAGGGGTCCAGAAGCTATAAGCATCGTGTCCTTGATTGGCGCCCTAACCGATTTTGAGTTTTTACCCTTTTATTTCGATTTTATTGTCAATCTCGTTTCCAAGTTATCACGGAATTTTAAAATATAACCCACCCCGTCTCCACTGAGCAGCGGCACAACATCGTTTATGTTACCTCATTTCAGGCAGTGACATTGTTCCAACTTTTGCATGTAACACCATGCAGAGCGTGCAGGTGACCCTGCACCACGCGAAGGCTGCTTCGGCCGCCTTATGCCACAGGTTTGCCCAATGCATTAAAATGGTGAGTCTAGTGCAGGAGCCCTGGATGAATGGGAAACGAGTTTGTCGACTAGGTACTAAGAACGGTAAGCTGATTTATGATAGATCTTGCCCTGACTGACTCTATCAGAATTCACAGATGCTGATATAGCCACCATAATAGCAGAGCTAAGTGTCTTTGGAGGAAAGAAGGAGGTAATCTTGACTTCGGAATATTTTCCTGAAAAGGAACAGCTAGCGCCATCAGACTTGGTAAAACGACTCATCAGCTACCTCGAAGCTAACAGGAAACATCTAATCCTTGGAGTGGACGCCAATGCCCACAACACCGCCTGGGGAAGCAACGATACCAACCACCGAGGTGAGTCACTTTATGAGTACTTGTTAACTACTGATATGGTGGGAACCTATAAAGGCAATTGCCCAACCTTTATACACGCTAGAACGCAGAAGGTTCTAGACTTAACCTTACTGTCTAGGGGGGGCTTCAAATCTAATAAGTGATTGGGAAGTTTATGAGGAGGTGTCCCTTTCCAATCACTGTTTGATCATGGTCAAGATGGGGGCTTGTTGCGTGACCAACTAAACATATAGGGTTCCTAACAAGACCAATTGAGAAGGAAGGATACAAAATTATCCTACATGATGGCATGAAGGAAATACCAAACAAAATAAGATCAATAAACGACTTGGAGAGAACAATTAACCTCACAACGGAAGCCATAACGAAGGCTTTTGAGGAAAACTGTCTTCTCAAAACCAAAAATAATAAAAGCAAAGTACCCTGGTGGAACGTTGAGCTGAGCAAATTACGTAGCAAAGCCAGAAGGGAGTTTAATAAATAAAAAATAACCTATAAGTAGGAAGAGTACCATAAGGCTCTTACCAAGTTCAATGTGACACTTTGTAGATCAAAGTGAAGTTCTTGGAGGACCTTTTCTGAAAACCTTGACGAAGCACTTGTCGCAAGCAGAGTGCAGAAGGCTCTATCCAGAGGCAAGCAAGGTAACGTAGGTGCACTCAAACGTGAAGATGGCAGCTTAACGTCAACCTTTTAGGAAACGGTGGAGGTTATGATTAAAAAAAATTTTCCAGGGTGTATAGCAGCTGGAGAAACAAGGGCGTACAAAGGACCCATAATAAGTAGAACTATACTTAAACGGAAATGTCCCCTTGTCAATAAAATTGCATCGCCTGAAAGGATTAAGTGGGCCATAGGAACCTTCAAACCTTTCAAAACAAATCAACGATATCAGCTTTACACCAAATTATAAAAACCATAGGTAAAGGGAAGAGAATACAAAATGCCATCAACCTAACACGTAACTGGTGCTTCAAAGAGGGCATGTACACAAACCTAAATAAAACCAACATCGTACCTTTTACTAAACGAAGGAATTTAAATATCCCCAGTATTCAGTTAAATGGAACTACCATTCCCCTCTCCAAGGAGGTTAAATACTTAAGGGTTGGCACTTGACCAAAAACTAACGTGGAAAAGTCACCTGTACAAAACGAACAACAAGGTTATAAAAACTTTATGGTCTTGCCGCCAAATGGTTGGCAAAATGTGGGGTTTGTACCCTAGCATAACCAATTGCATCTACAAACAGGTCGTTAGACCTGGAGTGCTCTATGCGTCTGCAGTTTGCTGGAGAACAGTAGACAAAAGTACCGCGCAAGCGAAGCTGGAAAAGGTGCAAAAGCTAGTATGTCTGACCACCATAGGCGCCATGAAATCAACACCCACCGCTGCGATAGAGATCCTTCTCAGCTTCGATCCAGTGGCAATTAAGGAGGAAACTATGAAGCAGGCCTTCAAACTACATGAGGTACACCATTTCAAAGAAGGCAACCTCAAAGGTCATCTGGGAATTCTCAAAGCCACTTCTCTGTTGGACATGGCCGCAGTGAGCGATCAGATGAACTCAAAAATGATCATTGATCACAAATACAAAGTCAGGTTTCTTATTAGGAAAGACTGGGTGGGAGGCACGTACTGCGTGCCGGGGTCTTCCCAAAAATGGTTCACAGATGGATCCAAAATAGAAAACGGTGTTGTGGGGGCAGGAGTGGTGGGACCTAGGTTCAAAAGACACGTATCCCTCAGTGCTGAAGCCAACATTTTCCAAGCAGAAGTACACGCCATCCACGTGGTGGCGGAACATCTGATTATCAAAAACCGATGCAAACAAAATACATGCATCATGTCTGTCAGCCAAGCGCCATGAAAAGCACTGCAAAGAAACAGCGTAAAATCACGCATGCTTTACGAGTGCCATCAATCTCTAAACCAGCTGGCGAACAAGAATAAAATTTGAACTTAATTGGGTGCCAGGGCATGAAGGAACAGGAGGCAATGTGGAAGCAGATCAGCAAGCAAAATTAAGTGCAGCAAAACCTTTTATAAGCCCGACTCCCATGTGTGGCTTTAGCCAAAGAGACTATCAGGAGATTATCACAAACTGGGCCAACAAAAAAATCAACAGAATTTGGAACAAAATGCCAAGTCTAAAACAAAGAAGTTCCTTAGCTTAGAATTCGTCAAAGACATAGATCTCTAGAGGGGGACACAAAAGATCTAATCTGGTCGCGGTGCAGGAGGTTATCCTAAGTCTCACCCTACTTCTAATAATAAAAATACACATGTTGAGAGTCTGATTCTATTTTGAATGAAGTAATTAGTTGTTTTATAAGCAAGTTTTTTGCCTTAATTAGTGGGATGATGAAACACTTTACAATAACAGCACCAAACACTTCCCTTACCAGCAATGGAGTCTTTAACTGGTTTTTCCATTTTCCAGGTTCATGACTAAAACGATTTCCGCACTTAAAGTATCTTTTTAGATGATTTTGCCGACACTTACAAACAAACATATCGTTTGGACGCTTGATATTGAGCATCACTAATAGTAATTTTTTCTTTATCAATCCTTTCCCTAAAGTTTGTTAAAAAACATTAATGGTTAAGAGACATACCAAACTACTCGTAAACCACAACAAATGGTAAATTTTTTTAGCAAACGTGAAAGGTTAGCGATTTAATAAAGGGAAGATAAAACCCGTTTAGAAATAACGTAAACAATACTGGTTCGGATTAAAAAAATCTAAGTAATCGTAGCTTTATGCTAAAATTGATTTTTTTACAAATTGCAAAGCAAAGTTTTAGACTATATCATTTACAAAAGTACCATTTAAAATTAGAACTTCTACCTGACAACGTTGACAATCAAACTATTCCATTCCGTATTGACGATATCAGTATTTGTCGATTTTGAGTTTCCAATATTTTAACATTAATAACTATTTTCACTAACACAAAATGTCAAAACCTTGATCTTATTGTTTAAGTTTATTAAATATTTTTTCAATTACTTTTAAATGCTTAACAGTTTTTCCACTTTTATTAAATGTTTAAAGCCCCACGTTGGGCGCCAATTTATTATAGGAAGAAATGTTAATTTTTTTCTTCTTGCAATCGCAGGTTTGTTTTATTAATTACAAAATTAAATGCATCGCTTAGGAAAATAATTGATTTAATTAACATTAATAAGCGGTCAAAAAAAACATCCTTAATGTTATTGTAATCATTTCATTGCGTTTTCTATTAAAAGCAATGAAATTTTATTTGTAAATAGTGTTATTTTATAAATTTGAAAATACCGTTTATGACAATTAATTAACCCAGGTTAGTATCCACATTATTACAGTTGGTAAAAGATATTCGTTTACAATGTAAAGTGACATTAACAGGTAATCACTTTTATTTTCTCTATACTACGCTGCGGTTAATTAACGTGTTCTTACCCAATTTAAAAAAATTACGAGGAAAAATGAGATACACTGTTTTCTTAATTAACTCAATCAAAATAATAATTAGATAATAAATACAATTCTGTAGCGACATAAATAATAGTTTGTATATTTGTTTATGAATAACATAAAATATTATTAAGCCCAATTATTCTGGAAGTATCTTATTTTAGAATATAATGCCGTTAAAATTAGTTTTCTGACAATATTAATGTTCCTTCCTTCTTTAAGCGTAAAATACTCTTACAATTTATCAAATGCCAATTTTCCAAAAGCGCAAAAAACGCTTTAAAATTATCTTTTTCCTCTTTATAAAATATGTTATTTTTTAAAACTAATTTATTAATAATTTGTAACTACACAAAAAAGCACTCGACGCAATAATTTTTTTTTGCTTTGTTAAACGTATAACGGTACACGTTGCAACATGAATTGTTAAGTAGAATATGAGTTACAAATTAAAGAATTGAATTATAATAAAAAGAAATGCAATATAATTAAAATCTCACCTGCTGGTTGTTTATAAACCATGTAACAATAGCAGCGGGATCAGATGGCGATGAAGTACAACTTGCAGATAATATGTCGCCTTCGTTATAAGTCTCATCTAAGCCTGTTATTCTTGGTTTTTCTTTTGGTAATGCTATAATTTAAAAAAAAAAATATTAAAGGGTACATTTTAAAGCCATGGTATAAGAATGAACTTACTAGCTACTGTAATGTTATGAGTTTCTGCTGCTAAACGAAACGTTGGTGCTTCGCTGGACACTTCACAACGATAAGCTCCATCGCTGTGATGTCTTGTCAATTTTGTCAATTGCACTTTGCAGTGTATTTCGTCGCAGTCAGTGCCTTGAAGTGCCAAATGAACACCGGATACCGGAAATGCCATTATGTGAGGTTGCTGATGCGGCATGTATCTGTTGAACCCAAAACGACAATTAACAAGAAATTTTTTTTTCAAAATTTAGTATTATGCACCTCAAATTAAAAAAAAATCCAAATTTTTAATCAAAATGCAAATTTATTTTTCTTTTAAAATTTATAAGTAAAAGCAATAAATACTTCGTTGAGCTTTCATTTTAATTTATTTAAAAAAACTTAAATCAATTATATGAAGGGTTTTTTAAAAAGTTTATTGTTACTAAAATTCAGTTTTGGAAAAAAATAAAATGATTTACTTTCACAGTAAACTAACATAAACATTGATGAGATGTTAATATAAATGTTGCGCTCGAAATAGAATCAGCTTTAACGCTATAAAAAGATTTAATAAAAATTCCCACAAATGTTTTTTGTTATTATGTTTAGGCCAAAATTTGTCATTTTTGTGTCAGTTTATTTTTGCGAAAGTTTCGGTATTTACGTAAATTTTAATTCAATTTGATTTTAGATTTTTGTTATTAAAATATTTAAATTTATCATTGTTTGATTACATTTTGCAAGTAGTTTTTTTTGAATATGACTGCAGTTTATTCATTGCAATTTTTTGTTTAATTCATTATTTCCAATAATTCAATATTTTTACTTTCTCAACGTTAAGCAGTTTGTTGTATTTGTGTTAAATATTTCCGTTCTTAGTTGTGTTACTGGACTCATTTATTATCGTATTCTGAAAACTACTCGTTAGTCTCCCCCGTAATTAATGTGTTACAGTTGTAACACAAAACTAAAAATCACCTCTCAGTAAAGAATCTCTAGACCTGTCATCGATGACCTCCTGGTAAATACATTGGAGGTACTTCTAACATGACATCTGATGGTCCTTCTCAGAATCATGTAACAATTTAAAATGAACTTTGGTACATTTCCAAGCAACTTTCCACTCACAGTCGCGTAATCGTTCAAAATTTGAATGTACTAATAAGTTTTCCTACCGTAAAGGGCAGCACAGGCTGTAGATACGGATGTGGCTGAACACTATCATTACGTTTGATTTTGTGCATCTTGAAGGTTGCGGAGCATCACTCGGTAAAGGATTTTCTTCGCAAAACATCCACCTTATGTAAATCTTTTTAGGGGAAATTTCTCTCGATACAGCCTGCTGTATGTTAGTTATTGTGTGGTAATTGAAACAAAGATCTACTAAAGGTTTGTTCTTACATTTTCAGCTCCTTGTTTGTTACCCTCTTACTTAATTGCTACTAGAATTACGTAAGAGTGTAACGTTTCCGTATTTGTTATTATTTGATTTTAAATTATTTGTATTATTTTAACTAAATGTTGCGTGTGAACCTTCCTTTATTTTTATTTTGTGGAGTTGCTACTTTTTAGGGCGGGTCCGCCTTGAGATTCATTCAGTACTTAGCGTTCGACGAGTACGCACGTGGTACTTCATTTTGAAGCCATGTAGCTTTTATCTTACCTTATATCTACGATATCGTTATTTAAAAAGTCTGTGTTAATAATACAAGTATGTCTTTCATTTCTATTTTGTTGAGTTTATCTAATTCTCAGTTTTTATTTGTTTTAGACTTTTTTTTTGTATCGATTTCATCTATAAATGAAATTATCGTTACCTTTATAATTTGAGTAGATTGGTGTATGAATAACACCATCAATGCCAATTATCCAAATTGATTTTCGGGAAGAAAATACACCTTGGTCATCGATTCTTGATGGGAAATTTCCCAAGGCTATTCGCCAACATTAGCTCTGCATTCCGTTGGATGACAACGTGAAATTTGATCTATATGCGTTAGTTATTTATATCTATCTACTTTCCTTTCGATGATTAAAGACTGCTTCATCAGCAAACTTGGTTTTTCTTCTTACAAAATAACATATTTGAAAGTAACTTATTAAATATTAAAAAATAAAATTCTCTAATTAGTATAAAAATTAAATTTGCGTACCGCAAATATTTAATTTAATTTAATTCAGAATTGTTTCTCTTATTATATGTAAAGAAATACCGGTATTATCTTAGTTTTAAGTTTAATTAATTAAATATTGCAAATTTCTATTCTTAGTTTTAAGTAATCTTACTGAGTTTTACCTTATTGTTTTTGTTTTGTTTTGTTTTTAAATATAGGATTATAACTATCTTTTGAGATTTAATCAATGAATTTTTCCTGTGTAACTTTTTATTGCAGATAAGACTTTAATAGTCTTAAAATCAAACTATTTGGCATCCCTGACTCCGGAAGTTAATTGACCAATTTTGACAATTTTTCTAATTGTTTAATCAAATTCTTTACATCGTTTGTTAGTGCACTCTTCGCTTATCTAAATTACCTGAGTTGCGCTACAATTTTTGGCATCCCTGGTGGGGAATAACATATTTGAATAGAAAATAAACAATTTAGTTTGCGAATTTGTGCGAATTGTTTTTCTTTTGTCTTGAATACACGCCTGGATTAGAAATATCGTTTCTATATCTGAATTGATTTTCGTTATCTCGTATCGTATCTTTATCTAAAATGTTTCTTATCTATGCCTTACTTTCTGAAGAAATTAGTTACGACATTTCTATCAGAAGACAAACTCCTTTGCCTATTCAGTATCAACGTCGTAGACAGTTGCGTTCTATTCTGCATCGCGAATCTAGTGACAAATCTAAGGTTCTAGTGTCTACCTATGCTTTTAAGCAAGATATCTCCGAAGTATCTAATTCTTTGAAAGATTTAACTTTGAAAATTATGGTCTTTCTGATTTTTCTTCTGGAAGTCCTGAAGTTAAACGTCTGCAGTACCGTTTATCTCATGTTATCGACCGAATTTCTCGAATTATTGCCGAAAATGATGAAAAAAAAAATATTGTTGCTAAATTAAATGAATCTTTTGTTGATTTGAAAGGCGAATTTCTTTTTCGTTTGGATAGTCACAATTACAAAATACCTCGATTAAAGAAACTACCGTATCTCATTCATATAGTATGCCGGTTTGTAAATGGAATTTGAAGTTTTCTGGTTCTTCAAGTAAAAGTAACTTAATCCAATTTTTAGAAAAAGTTCATGAATTACGTTTAGCTCGTAATATTTCTTTCCAAGAATTATTCGACTCTGCCGTTGATCTTTTTGAAGAACAAGCTCTTATCTGGTATCTTTATTGCTATAATGTTTAACAGATTGTCTACACCCCCCTCAGTTGAAGAACAACTTCGTATAGTAAAAAAAATCTTCATCCATTCTTTATCTCACATTTGGTCTTACAAGATACTCCAACGTTTCCTATTCTCTTAGATATTTGTCGTAAGTTGGAAAATAGTCGCCAGCAAATTAAAAAATATCATCTGCCACCTTCAAGGAAAGTGAATGTTCTCTTAGCTCCTGACTTTGCCTATCCTGATGACGTCAGTATGACTGATTCAACCTCGGAATTATCTTTGTCTGTCGTTACCTGTTGAAATTGTCAAAATAATGGACATATCTATTCTAACTGTAAATTACCTAAGAAAATTTTCTGTTATGGATGTGGAACTCCTAACATAGTTAAGTCGAAGTGTTCTTCTTGTTCCTCTAAACGTAATGTGGTTTCAGAAATTCCTGCTGGTCAACCAACTGTTTCTCTTCCAAAAAAAGAGTCTGGCGCACAAAGAGGTGCAGTGTGCCCCGAAAGTCCAAGTCATCTCAACAAAGATATCTCCCGTACCAGCCGAAAGAAAGAGTAAGATCATCTAAAACCTACTTTTCTAAAAATAAATGGTCTGTTTGGTTAAAAACCATTTCTAAGTTTTATCGTAACTCTACATCACAGTGTTAACCTGAATTATCTCCTCTCTTTGTCTCTATGCCGAATGACAATCGTCCGTACATTAAATTTTTCTTAAATAATCAAGAACATATAGCTCTTTTAGACACAGGTGCAAATATCTCTGTTTTAGGTAAAGATGTTTTACCTGTCGTCTCTTCTTTCTCGACAGTTTTTAACGATCCCTCTATTCTTATATCTACTGCCGATGGAAAACCTCAAGCAGTAGCTCAAGTTATTGAAATTCTTATTAGTATTAATAATGTCACCAAGCATGTGAAATTTTATGTCGTGCCTACTATTTCTACTAGCTTTATTTGTGGAATGGATTTCTGTCATCTGTTTAAAAAATCTATGGATTTTCTTTCTTCTTCGTTCTCTATACCTAAAGAAGTTTCTGTTTGTAGTGTAAATAAAGTTAAGGGTCTCTCTCATGAAGTTCCTAAAAATATCAGTAAACTTGAAAGTATTGTTAAGAAATTTGAGTCGTTATCTCCTGATACCTTTTTACCTGAAACGCATTTATCTTCTCACTATATCGATACTGGTAATACTAGGCCAATTAAGCAACGTCAATACCCTCTCTCTCCTGCCTTACAAACTCATCTTAATAGTGAAATAGATCGTCTTCTAGAACAAGGTGTTATCGAAAAATCTAATAGTCCTTGGAACTCGCCTGTTTTACTTGTAAAGAAAAAGGATGGCTCTTATCGTATGTGCTTTGATGGTCGTAAGTTAAATGAAGTATCTGTTCGTGATTCCTATCCGTTGCCTAGGATTGACTCTATCTTAAATAAACTCCATGATAGTCAATTTCTTTCCTCAATTGATTTAAAGCAAGCCTTCTTTCAAGTTCCTCTTGATATCGACTCTCGTCCTAAGACTGCGTTTACTATTCATGGTAAAGGTCTTTTTCAATTCAAACGAATGCCTTTTGGTTTATGTAATAGTGCTCAGTCAATGCAAAGACTTATGGATGCAGTACTTGGTCCAGAACTTGACCCTTATGTTTTCGTCTATCTTGATGATATAATTATCGCCACTCCTACCTTTGAGAAACATTTAGAGGTTCTTAATTTGGTTTTCTTAAAGCTTAAAGAAGCTAATTTACCTGTAAATTTTGAAAAGTGTAAATTTATGCGTGATTCCCTTGTTTTTCTTGGCTTTGTGGTAGATAAAGATGATTTGCGTACCGATCCTAAAAAGGTTTAGTCAATTTTAGAAGCTCCCGTTCCTAAGAATACTACTGAAGTTCGTAGAGTAATGGGTTTGTTACAATATTATCGTCGTTTTATTAAAGATTTCTCTACTATCAGTGCTGTTATTAATGTTCTCTTGCGTGGTAACCCCAAAGGACAATCTATCGTTTGGACTTCTGAAGCCGACCAAACTTTTTCTATTTTAAAGAAATTATTGACTTCTGCTCCTCTCTTATCTAGTCCCGATTTCTCTAAGCCTTTCTTTATATAAACTGATGCCTCTGACGTTGGTCTAGGTGTTGTGCTTTTTCAAGAAGCAGATGGTTTTGAACATCCTGTAGCTTATGCAAGTCGTACCTTAACTAAAGCTGAGAGAAAATATACCGTTACCGAAAAAAAGTGTCTTGGTGTTTTGTTTGGTTGCGAACATTTTCGAGGTTATGTTTAAGGTACAAAGTTTACTGTCTTTACCGATCATTCTTCCTTACTCTGGTTAACTAAACTCAAAGATCCTGCAAATCGCTTAGCTCGTTGGTGTCTTCGTTTGTCTCAATTTAACTTTTCTATTAAACACCGTAAAGGTTCCGTAAATGTTCCTGCTGACTATCTCTCTCGTTCCGTTAATCTTCTTCAAAATTTTGAATTAATTCCTGATGACTGGTATACAAGTATGTTATCTAAGGTTGTCTCTAATCCCGCTGATTATCCTGATTTTACCGTAAAAGATGGTATTTTATATAAACATTTGCGTCGCAAACATAATGTAGTTTCTAACCTATCTGATTGGAAAATTGTCGTATCTACTGAAAATAGAAACAAAATTATTTCTGAATTCCATGATGAAGTTACTTCTGGTCATTTTGGAGTTTTTAAAACTGTCTCTCGTGTTACCGAATTTTATTATTGACCAAAATTATTATCTTCGGTTAAGAAATATGTCTCTAATTGTTTAGTTTGTGGTTCTCAAAAGGCTCCTAATGTTGCTCGTGCTGGATTGAAGGGCAAATATAAAAACATTAACTTTCCGTTTCAGATGATTTCTATCGACTTTATGGGTCCTTTCCCTCGTTCTAAGAAAGGAAATACTCAATTGCTAGTAATTACCGACTGGTTTACGAAATTTGTTATGGTAAAACCCTTATCTAACGCCACTACCGTATCTGTTGTTAAATATCTTGAAGAAAATGTCTTCACTATCTTTGGCGTACCTCAAATTATCTTGTGTGATAATGCACAGGTTTTTAAGGCTAAACAATCTACCGACTTTATCTCTAATCATAAAGTTAATATCTGGTATAGTGCTCGTCACTTATCTCAAGTAAACCCTACCGAAAGAACAAACCGAACTGTTCTAACCACTATCTCTTCCTTTATTAAAGAAAACCATCGTTGTTGGGACGAAAATGTTTTCAAGATTGCTCAAGCCATTAATTTATCTAGACATGAAGTGACTCAATTTTCTCCTTCGTTTCTAATGTTTGCTTGTACCGTACCTGTTGATGGATCTTTCTATGGTCCTGTATCTGAAAATCATGATTTTATTTCTAATATCGAGCGTAAACAATGGGAGGAAGATGTCTTATCTTTACCTGCACTGTATAAAGATGTGCGATCTCGTTTGAAAAAGGCTTATGAGCAAAGCAAACGATATGATTTGAAAAAACGTCCTTTCGTTTTCAAGGTTGACGATTTTGTCTGGAAAAGGAATTATGCTCTTTCAGACGCTACTAAAAGTTTTGCTGCTAAGCTAGCACCAAAATTTATTCTATGTAATGTTGTTAAAGTTTATTCCCGTCTTGTTTATGATTTATCCCATATATCTGGAAACAATTTAGGGAAGTGGCATATTAAAGATTTGAAAGCTTATAATGGCAAAGATCCTATAGATGATAAGTAGTGATTTTAACATTTCCATTTTCTTCTTCGTCTTGATCTTATTGTGCCTAGGTGTCGGTAGTTTTGTTGGGATAGTTATTTGTGGGATAACGTTATTTGCCGATCTCGTGACGCGAGAACACGCCCTCTTGCATTTCCTTCGGAATTATTTAGCTGTCGAAGCCAAGTTTCAAGATTTCTCCCCTATTTTCCCCTTTTGTTTTTTTTATATATAGTTTTATGTTAGTGATAAGTTAGAGTAAGTGATAAATGGTCCATCCTACGGCTAGAGTTACATTTGCGTTAATATCTTGCCTTTTGTGTTGTTGATGCTTTACGTTGTGGCTGCCTTTGCGTTATATCTTGCCTTGTCGTTGCTATTTTACGTTTGGTGTTGTAGGACCACCGTAATGTTTCTCGTACTGCAATTGATAGTACCTATCATTTTTTTTTTGGTCGAACGAGGTGTGTAACGTTTCCGTTACTGTTATTATTTGATTTTAAATTATTTGTATTGTTTTAACTAAATTTTGCGTGTAAACCTTCCTTTATTTTTATTTTGTGGAGTCGCTACTTCTTAGGGCGGGGCAGCCTTGAAATTCATTCAGTACTTAGCGTTCGACGAGTACGCATGTGGTACTTCATTTTTAAGCTATGTAGCTTTTATCTTACCTTATATCTACAATATTTTTATTTAAAAAATTTGTGTTAATAATACAGGTATGTCTTTCATTTCTATTTTGTTGAGTTTATCTAATTCTCAGTTTTTATTTGTTTTAGAATTTTTTTTTTGTATCGATTTTATCTATAAATGAAATTATCGTTACCTTTATAATTTGAGTGGATTAGGTGTATGATTAACACCATCAATGCCAATTATCCAAATTGATTTTCGTGAAAAAAATGCTCCTTGGTCATCGATTCTTGATGGGAAATTTCCCAAGGCTATTCGCCAACATTAGCTCTGCATTCCGTTGAATGACAACGTGAAATTTGATCTATATGCGTGAGTTATTTATATCTATCTACTTTCCTTTCGTTGATTAAAGACTGCTTCATCAACAAACTTGGTTTTTCTTCTTACAAAATAACATTATTGAACGTACTTATTGAATATTAAAAAATAAAATTCTCTAATATAAAAATTAAATTTGCGTACCGCAAATATTTAGTTTGATTTAATTCAAAATTGTTTCTCTTATTATATGTAAAGAAAAATTGGTATTATCTTAGTTTTAAGTTTAATTAATTAAATATTGAAAATTTCTATTCTTAGTTTTAAGTAATCGTACTGAGTTACCTTATTGGTTTTGTTTTGTTTTTGAATATAGGATTGAATCAATGAATTTTTCCTGTGTAACTTTTTATTGCAGATAAGACTTTAATAGTTTAGTCTTAAAATCAAACTATTTGGCATCCCTGACTTCGGAAGTTAATTGACCAATTTTGACATTTTTTCTAATTGTTTAATTAAATTCTTTACATCGTTTGTTAGTGCACTCTTTGCTTATCTAAACTACCTGAGTTGCGCTACAAGAGGTTACGAACCGTCCTACTGATGCTACCCAATAAGACGTTTGTACGTGAACGAAAATGAAAATTCTACCTCGAGGGTACTATTATTTTGTACACCGATCATTGGGTGGACGAAATCTACTAATATGTTGGGGTTTCGCTTATAAATCATTCCCGTACTATTTGGTATATTAACCTTTTAAATGTTATTCGTTTGCTACAAATTTAGTGAGCTCACTAACACCATTTCAATAAATGTCAATGTATATTGTGTAACAGATTATTTGCATTAATTTTCTATAGTGAGATTCGAAAGTATTTGGAATACTTTTTGTTAATAGTGTGGTGATTACAATAAATTTTATACCGCTTGTGTGGATAACGTCATCCATCCCCGTAGAATTAATACAATAAAACAAAAAGTAAACAGCACGTGAACGCGTTTAAACAATTTAAATTACTAGCTGTTTGCTGTTTTGGTCTTATATTTTTAGTATGTATTTCTATATCTGCAATAAAATCTAAAGGATTACTGAATATTAACGTCCTGTTGATTTATTTTTAATGCACGGATGTGTTGCAGGTTGTGGGACTTTTCCCTACACCAGAGTTTCTTTTTCTCTCTACTTGCAACAAAAGGTGGCGCAGGGCACCGATTAACCAGTCTGCTTTGGGTCATCAATTTAAAGGTAGCCAAAACAGGTGAATTAGCTCTTCTATTGGGGTTTCCGATTTCAACATTGAAAGCGTTAGCCGAGCAAATTGTGAAATTTTAACCAAATACTAATAAACAATGACATACACGTCGCACATGTGGAATCCATCGCAAAGTATTTGACAACCTCCCGCATTCACAACATCGTCCCATCATTGCTATCACTGGAACAACAACAATCTCTTACCCAAACTTCGTTGGAACTTCCGTAAAGCAAACTGGCATAAATCCACTACAGAACCTACCGTTCTACAACCGTTTTAGTAAAATTGTAATAAAATTCTGCAAAAAATGCATTCCAAGAGGTGTCCGGAAAACATATAAGACAAGCCGTGACCCAAAAATAGCAAAGAATCTCTTACATGAGCTGGACAAAGAATTACTGCAGCGATAAAAAAACATTGGAAATCTTGACTTAACCCACAGTAGCAAACAAGCTTGGAATCTTATAAAGCGACTTAGAACACAAAGTAATTATACAATTACAGTAAAATCATCTTCTCAGAATTCAATAGCACACCAAATTAAATATTGACAAAATCCATCAGAAAACTATCAAAACATAGTTAAGAGCCATGAAGAATAACCAAGAACCAAAAACTATGGATCCATCTACAATAAACAAGCTAAATAATACTATAAATACCACGAAAGTAGGCAAAGCGGGTAGCTTAAATAAACTCGATCCAAAATTTATTATATATGCCGGTCTTTGCGCTACAAAATGGCTACTAGCTTTTTACTATATGTTATAAAAAAAACCTTGTTATGGTTTTTTGCCTAGTATGGATATTACTCAGTTTAAACTTTGTTGGCGTTACTAGATTACTTCCTCTTTTATATTTGTTAGCGTCTACGCATTTGCGTTTTGACTATCAAGGTAAAACTTTCTAAGTGTTAATGAAATTCTCAGTAAAACAATTTGTTTTATTTTCATGTCATACATTTTTCTGATGCTCAGTTCCTCGGGTAAATACAATCTTTGGACTTGTTGGTACTGTAGTGAATTTGTGGTGGTCACAAATACGGTTCTTTGCATCTTCTGAAAGCTTGCGGTGTCTGGATGTGTGTTTACGTCTTCCATCTATTGGAGCTGTACCAGACATTTTTAAAGAGTTCTGTATTGCATTATTCCCATGTTTGTTATTCCATGTATTGACATAAAAGCAGTGACGAATACAGGAACATCAATAACCATATGAACTTTGAAAAAGCAAATTATGTTCTGAAAGAAGCCGCGCGAAGATTACTCTCGTCTTTGGGTAATCGACAACGTCTTTACATTATCGCGTGGCCGAATTTAATGTAGACAAATAGAAACTTTGGACATTCCAGGAATCCATTGCATTGAACTCTTTCAGTGCCTTTTGTCTTTCTTCTAAAGAAATTGCAGTAAAACATTTCAGTCTGTTACATCCACATTCGGGTCTCTCATTGTGGCTTTGTAAACGTAAAACGTAAACTTCCGTTAAACGATCAGTTTTTTACGTTTCTTGGGAACAGGTACACACACTTGCTGCAGCTCTTCGTCACTAGACATAGTTAAACAATAGTGTACATAACCACATTCATAGCCTGTAAAAAGTACCCATATGAAACGTTGCCACTTGCACTATCCAATGGCATGTTGACGTTTTGTCAATAAATTGATTGTCACGTTTTTTCCTGTACTTTTCAAATGTTTTGACAGTCACCGTATAGCAACAGCACCAGTTGGCAAAACCATAAGACGGTTTAAATTTATTCGCCTTTCGGAGATATGTAGTACAGCACTATTTGAGATGTTTTATCAAATCGTCGTTTAAAGGAAATAGACCGTCAGGTCCAGTGTCAGGCAGAATGAGGGAAGGAGGGACCATTTTCCAACAAAATTAATTGAACAAAAATTAAAACAGAATTAAACAGAAAGCTGTATACAAATTTATTGCAGAGTTCGGTAGGCCTCAATCAAGTGCAAAGTGACATCCCGTTTAGAGCGTGACCATTTTATTAAATATCAACTGTAGGTTAGGTCGTAATGTACTTAATCTTCAAACTTTTTTTTCATTGTGACTTCCATACATCTTTCTTTTCACAATAAAGTTTTAAAAATGATTTTGTGCTTACCTTAAATTCCAAAAAGTGTCGTTGGATCTAATGGGTGAATTTGGAAATATTCTCTGCAGCATACGTTTCTTCTACAGCTTAAGTGTAATTTAATGTGTATCAAATTTGCTATTTCTATTACGTATGTATTTGCATTGTTTAAGTTAATCAAAAAACTATATTTTTACTTTCTGTTCAGCGTTTAACGATTTAATTATGTTCAACTCTCTTAACTTGTTTTTTTGTGTTTGTAACTAAAATCACTAATTAAGCTTTACTTCCGGTCGAGTACATTATACCGCCGTCAGCTTTATTTGTATTTGAACAATTGTAGTGTACGTAGACTGTATTTCAATCAGGTTTCGTTAAAGTCAAAACGTAGTCAATGTCAGAGTTTGGCAAACACGTCGATGAATGTAAACTTATAATCTTCGCAAGTTTTGAGAGTAACATTATTGATGTCGCTAATTCCAGATAGCTGCGATAAAAAACGTGTGGTCTGGGATAAGTCTTATATGTTGTACCAAACTAAACGTTCACTGCTACTTATTTTAATAACTACATTATCCCGACAGCATACGATTTGCTTTGTAATTTTACGGTGTTATCAATAATTACTTATGTGTCAAGATTTGTCTTATTGCTTTAAAAATATTGATCTAGTACACATAAATTATTATTTTGTTATCGGATGTAATAACAAGAAAATGGCATTCGTTATTAATTAAAAAAAATATGTACACACTGTGTTACTTTCTCTTGTGGATTGCTGTTTACTTTTTTCCTAATCTTTTTAATAGTAGGTTCAGGCGTACCGTTGGTGTCCCCAAGCGGATGATTTTACCAATAGAACGGATTGGAACATTTTTTTTTACTTTGCAACGTCCCGTTAGAATTCATTACATTTAAAATTCAATTTTGCATTTGCCTATTTTATACAACTAATCTTGCATTTAAATTTCCTTAGTTTGGCAAGGTCGCGTCGTAATTGCTTTCAACAATCGGCCTTTGTTCGACACTTCCGTTTTCAACGACGTTGGGTTTGGTACGTTTTATGTGATGAAAGGAAAACAATTTTTTTAATAATGGCATAAAAACGCCTACAAATTAATTGATCTTCTTTCAAACTAATTACTGCTAAGTTTATCTTCAATCTGATATAATTTCTTTATTGAATTTAACATTTTTAGTAATTTCGTAATGTGACGCAATACTTTAACAAAGGATTCATTCAAGGCGGTTATATATTTCAACTAAGTGTTTCATGTGGAATAGAAACCGTTCTAATTATTCATATTTAGGGTCCTTATAGTAATCTTTATTGGTTTTTATCTTCACTTTTCCAATTTACATTCATCTTCAATTCCGTTGGGATATTCTGATTCGTGATTTTATGGAATTTCGATGTTATTTTGTTCTGGAAGAAAGCTTAACACTTAAGTGAAGAATTTGCTATTAATAGATCTGCAATAACGTAACATTTGATTTGGTGAGTCAGCTTGGATTAACTAACTGCATTGTTCATTAATGATTACGCCTTAGGTTCAAGTTAATTGTTATTCAATTATCAAAACTGTTCGAAATACATACTTTGCAACGTTTATTACTTTTAATATCAGATAATAGTTACTTATAAGATGTTTAATGTTTTTATTTATCACCAATTTAAAAGTAGCTGGCTCACAAATGTAAACAGTTAGTGTAGTAATTTTATAGTTAGAAATAAATTATAAGAAATTCACACTTGTGTATTTTTGTTTCATTCAAGCTCACACCCAGAGGTCTGTGTTCCGACAGCTGCCGTGGTAAAAGTAATTTTGTTCTAGTAAATAATAATTTTATATATTTTTATTTTGCATTACACTGGCGCCCAACGTGGGGCTAAATTTTGAATGAAATAATTACTGTGAATTTCCTAAATTTTGAATTGAATGAATATTTTGTACTTTGTATTTTTACTTGTGTTGTGTATTTTAGGTCTACGATTTATTTCTGCATTTGCTTTTATTGTATTGTGATGATGTATTTTGTCAAAGCTCTCAGAAGTGACGAGATTTGTAAAAAAATATTTTTTCAACATAAAAATTAAGCAAAATCAACAAATTAAAAAAAATTACTTCATAATATGCTTAAAAAAATGTATAATTTTCTAGATTAACTTACATGTAATTAGTTTCCAAATTTGATAATGGTCCTTCAAAAATTGAAGTTTAATTAAAAGTTTAATGGCAAAATAATAAGAAAATTTAAAATTAAACCCGGTGATTATATTATCAAAAATTATATGCATAAGTAATTGAGGAACAGTTTAGTTTTATACTTTTTGTTTTTAAAATAAAATACGTTATATTTGTCGGACAATAAAACTTTTTTTTCTGAATTCATTACGTTTGGTTTAGTTTAAATAAGCTTGGATAGTTAAATTATTAGCCAATGGGGTTGTAAATTGTTTTTCAGAAACTTGCTGTTTTTGCAACATTAAACTGCAGTAAATCCTAGAACATGAAACTAGTTGTGTTTAACTACATTATGAATTGGAACACGTGGTAAACTAAAAGTATAATTTCAAACAGCGTGCACAAAATTGACTTGTCAACAACACTATTCCATTAAAAAAAATTTCATTCATTTTATATTTTTATAAATTTTCTTATTAAATCGTTTTCATAAACTTAATAAAAAACAAGAACAAGATTAAAAATTTTAAATTAAAAAAAAACGATTTTCAGTGAAGTTTAAATAATTTTAATAAAATATGTAGCTGCATACCTGAAGAATTCATGATCGTCCTTATACCATTTAACAGCGTATAATTCTTCAGATTCCATGTCAAATCGACAGTTGAGTTCCATATCCTGGTTGGTATCGGCAACTACGGGCGCAGTCATGTTTGTTAATCGTAATCCGCTAACTGAAATAGATTAATTAGTGTTAGTTTCCGTCTTCGCAATACAAAAAACAAGACAAGTTATTGTGGCGTGTATTAATTAAGTAACTTTGTACAACAAATTTAACTTCTTTAGTACATTTGTGAAAGCTCACGACATCAAATTAATTTTCTCTGTCTTTTACTCCAAGACTCAATTAGTTTGTTGAGTAATTTATTTTACATGATATTTTTTGCAAATATAGTCTTAAAAAAAAACTTTAAAATAATTGCATGAATGTTTAACATGTATGAGTAATGTATTGATTTTATTCGGACGTTTTTGATGTCTCTGTTGGTACTTCTGATAATAATAAATTTTAAGTTTTAAAGGCTTGGATAAATCATTTTACAAATTTAATGTATTTTTTACATAAAATTTAAAATATTTAAAAACTATTTTTGTGATGGTATGGGCGATTCTCAAAAAATCATAAGTGAAGTTATTAAAACGTTAAAGTAAGTCTTTAGCATGTTTCGCCGGTTATTTAGTTATTAGACTAAAGTAGAAACAAAAGACGTTGCGTGTACAAAAAGCCCGACTCGAAAATGATCCACAAACGTATGATGATGTGAAAAAGAAAGACAGAGACAGATATCAAAAGAAGATGGCCTGGTGAAGCCATAAAGGAGTTAACCCGCTGAAAACAAAAATCATTACAAATGGGTAGAGCGAGTAAGATGATATAGGAACTCAAAGAAAACGCTAACTAAAGATAATACGCCTCCACCAAATCCAACAACTGTAAATGAAATGTTAAAGATAATCATTATCCAGGATTGTCACAAAGTCGAAGTGAAAGTGGAAGACCACTAGTGCGCAAGAATCGGTATAAATACTTGAAGAAGAAGAAAGGGAAAACCTAAGAAAATTAAAAAATGCCAAAATGAAGAGAGATGAGTATAAAATAAGGTGCAACCGGCTAAAACATAAAATTTGTGATAAAATAAAAAGTGGCCCAGAGAAGAATGTTGACGCTCTTTATTGAAAGTAACTGTATAACTCCTAAAATACGAAGAAAGCTACTTCTTGTAGAATTCATTGCATTCCTGATTTTTCTTGATCAAGGTTTTAAAAACAAAAAAAAACTAAATTAAAAGGCAAGAAGGAAACGATTACAAAAGGCAAAATAAAGAAACAAAAAAAATATTAATACCAATGTTCTTTATGAGGATTGACAAATTGTTCTGCACAATCAGGACAGAGAACTTGTTCACTATTCTGATTACATTTATTAGCTTTGCCAGAATTTGTTTTTTTCTTTTCACATTTCTGCTTCGATCCTACTGATTTTTTCTTCATATTGTCTTTGATCCAGAAAAGTTTTCGGTAATTTTTCGTTTAACAGTCGTAGTCTTTGCTTTTGTTGGATCTACTAACTTATCTTTACATGGAGTACTAGTCAGGGTTTCTGATTTCTGGCTGTGTTTTCATCTTTGCTGTTTTTCTGTTAATGCAGAACAGTTTTTTAGGTTTCGTAGAATAACTTCATGTAAAATTGTAAAATTGGTGTTTTTCTGTTGAGTTGATAGAATGGGAATTTTTTTAATTGATTTTCATTGCTATCGGGGGAGCATTATTATGGGATTCTTCTACAATATCTTTCACCTCTGATAAATTAAAAATATCGATAGTTTTATCATTTATGGCTGATCCAGTTCTACTATTTGAACTTTCATTTCCTGATAAAAAATGTCTTCTTCTTCAAATATTATTTCTGCTTGGTGCAAATCAAAATTTTCAGGAAGAACTGTTTGATCTAGAGATAATCCATTTTGGTCAAAATCCACTTCCACAATCACTGTTCCATCTTTGTTTTGGTTTTTCATAATAGTACTATTAAAAGCATCTTCGTTTTCTCCATCACCATTTAACTCTTAGCCAGATCCAAGATTGGCTATATTTCACTCGTCATTATCTAAGACAGAGTTATTAATGGAACTCAATTTTTCTATAGCTCTGTCTGTAACCAACAAGGGATTAAAACCTTCACCATCATTTTTTTGCGGATTATAAGGCCAAATGCCTACAGCTTCAAAAACCTTCTCTGCCTCTCCAATATTTGAAACAGCATTGTATGCTGTTTTAAATAAACTAGCTACATGTTTTGAGGTAACGGGCCTTCCAGTGTTAGACACTAACCCGTTTTTAACAATTTTACTGCAAGCAGTTTTAACCTTTTAGTTCCTGACCCCATTCATAATTGATATTTTACTATTATTTTGTTATATGTTACTGTTCCTTGAGTAAATGACAACATTTCGTTGGAATTAGAAAATTCTGAGTTTCAGTTTCCTTACATTGCTATGTTCCCAAAATGGGAACGTTGGGGTGTCATTTACAATTTCTTGCCAAACACCAAACGTTGAAGTACCTATAATAAAATTCACAAATCTAATATTGGAAATTTTACTTTCGATAGAAATTTTACATGTTATTCATTTTATAATTTTTGAAGATTACTTTTTATGGTATGCCTCAGAACAAAAACTTTTATGTAAGCGTTTTTCACATTTTTCACATTTGAGGCGAGTGTTATTTCCGCAAACCACACACCTTCCTTGTTTAGTTGATATAAGGAAATGGTTGACATTGTCGTACCTGATATCTTGAACAACTGGAGCAGTTGGTCCTCCCAAGCGATTTCGTGATACCATTTGAACCTTCAGCAAAGACATTGCAACAGAACGACGAAAAGATAAGTGTGTAACTTTCTGTTCTGGGTGAAGATACGTATAAAATCGAAAAGCGCTAACAATCGCCATGTTTAGTCCATTGGCAAACAGATTCCACCACCACCTCTTTGATCTTAGACGAGGCCTATAACTAGAAAGCATACGATCCAATAGGTCTACGCCACCCATTCCCTGATTATACTTCTTGATCATAAGAGGTTGAGGAAGTTCCTTGTTATTTTCTTTCTTGACTCTACGTTTGCATTTTTGTATTGGAGTCACACGATGGTGATTACTAGCTAGTGTAACGATGGAATTATCATTCCATCGAACACAAGTAACTTTCCCGTCAGATCGAAAGTCATAAGCACCACGCCCTTTTTTCTTCATCTCCTTTGCAGGAAGCAGCGGACATTTGATTCTATTTTCGCGTACAGTTCCACAAGCACGTATTCCTCGGTCTGCTAAATCACTTAGTAATTGATAATTTGTAAAGAAATTGTCAAAATACACAACATGTAATGAAGGTTCTTGAATGATAGACAGCATCTTGTCAACAACTTGGTAACCCAAAGGCCTTGTATCTACTTTTCCATTATTTTTTCCGCAGTAGATGTCGAAATTGTATGGGTAACCATCTGAGCTAGAAAGTACCCACAACTTGAAGCCAAATCGTATGGGTTTATTTCTTATAAACATCTTTGACGAGTGGTGGCCGTGGTAGGGTATCATCTGTTCGTCGATGCTCAATGTCTGATGAAATACACCGAACTGTTGGAAATTTTGGCGCAAACTTTCGTAGAAAGGTTCGACTTTTGCGACTTTTGTGGCAGACAAATTATTGTTATCAGCCAAGTGAAGGTACCGTTTGATTGTTTGAAATGCGTCCCTGCTCATGGTTTTTGAGAATATCGGTGCTTGTAAATCTTCTGAAGTAGACCAGTAATCTTTTTCGCCGGGAAGGTTATGATAGCCACTCACTAAGAGCAATCCCAAAAACTGACAAATTTCTTGATCTGTTGTTTTGAACTTGGGGTTATTTTTATCTCTATTTGCATAAAGGTTTGTCTGAATAACAATTGATTCTACCATTTCAGGCGTGAAAAAAAGATTAAATATTTCATATTCTGTCTTCTGCATATGTTCGCTACCAACTTTATCAGGCTTACTTGGTTCAGTATTTAGGAATACATCATCTGTCTTCTTCCACTTTGGAAGGTCCAGAGTACGCGAACGTATGGGAAGCGGTTCTTCTTCAACATCTGAACTTTCTGAATCACTATTTTCCGCCACGTGAATTTCAAGTTCACCTGCTACATCTGATGGCATGTCTTTTGTGTCCAAGTCATTTTCATCAATATCCTCATCGTCGCTTTCAATATTACGGTTGCCAGCCTCTGGGGGCAATATGACTATGTCCAAGTTTTTGTGGGATGTTGATGCTACATCCTCGGTAGCATCGGAAAGGTATCTATACCTTTGCAATACACCGGATTTCTTCCTGAAAACGAAAAGAATGCAATTATATACTTATAATAATTATATATAATTATATAAGTGGATGCATTTTCAAAGATATAACTTACCCGTAGAAAGTAGAAGTATCCATAACAATTTTCTGTACACCACACTAACATAAACTATTATTATAATACGTAACACAATATATTCTGCAAGCAACGTGGTTATTTATAAGCACGTAAGTGTGACTGACTCAAACTGTGTTCATTTGCATAGAAATTCATACTCAGGTAAGAGGGGGTAATCCACGCCCCAACGTTCCCATTTAGGGAACATAACAAAGAATGCAATTTTTTTACGACCAAACAATTAAATTCAAAGAAAATTCTTACTGCAAATAACAATAGAGGGATTAACCTTCATTAGAAACGAAAAATCTTGTTCTATAAAATATGATTTCATTGCATAATAATTTTTGATAAGCAAAACTTTTTTTTCCAAAATTTTACATAATTTAAAACTTTATAACCTATAAACCATGTACGATAATTATTGAACATTAAAAAGATATTCCTGTCTTTTGAACACTATTAAATAATAATTATCAAAAATTTACGTTTCATTGCATTATTTTAAATATTTTACAATGCTTTATAAAATGTTCCCAAAAAGGGAACGTTGGGAATTAAAAGGTTAAATGGCCCAAAGTATCTTCGGGGTTGGATTTTGTGAATCGCGTGAGGTGAGAGAGATAACAAATGTATAAAATTCTCCTTACAATACCGAATAGCATCTAGACTCGTGTGTGAGGAGTGATTATCAAAAAGCAATGCCAACGGTTTTTCAGGAGATGATTTAACATTATTTCGGAAATGTTTTATCCACTTCAGAAAAAGTCCGGAATTAATAAATAAAAGGTCTGAAATCAAACAAAGAGTTCCTGTTGGTGCCGCTTGGAATAAATCTTGATTCATTCTCTTTCTTTTTAGAATCAACGCTGGTGGAACATAAAAACCAGCGACATTCATGCAGCAAACTGCGGTAACCAGTTCTCGTTCTCCACTAGACTTTACCAACATGTTTTTTGCCTTTTACACTTAGAATTTTTGGAGTATTGTTTGGAACAGTTAATATACCTGTTTTATCCATGTTATAAATTTGATTGGCCGAGAAATTGTATTTTTCATACATTATTTTCAGGTTTTTAAAAAATAATTCAATTTGAAGTTTATTGAAGCCTATCATCATATCTAAGAAACTTTGCTCAGGTTTACGCAGTGTGACATGATTTCGTTGACAAAAATCTCGCGTCCATGTCTTACTCATTTTCTTCAAACTCTTATTAAAACAGTGCTTTATTTTATTAGCATTAGCAATCTGAAATGCGAAAGTCACTAGATCTTGCATGATTATACCTTAAAAACGTCGATCCATTTCTTTGACATATTCCGTCAGTTTAATTTCTTTTTCTGGTGGAAAAACTGTATTAAAACGTCTCAAGGATTTGGGCACAGTTTAATTTTTTTATAAAAATAGATTCTGGTATATTCAACTCTCTGGCAGTGCTTCTTTTTTTACAGCCTTCCTCCAATTTTCTACGTACTTCTTTCATTAATTCTTCTGTAAACACCAGTTTTTTGGGACTTTTATAAATGCCCAAAAAATTATGTTAGTTTGCTTGCTTATTTAAAATATTATTAACATTTTGAAAGAGTATGAATTGCGCACTCTTGCAGACTGTGAAGTGCGTACTCTTGTATATTTCCACCGCATGGTAAATTTTGGTCTTTAATTAACAAACACACAGATACTGGAATTCAATTTTAAAAAAATATTTACTATATTTCACTTGGAAACATTCAAACTATTAAGTTAAGTAACCTTCACGAAAGAATATAGAAGATTCTCGAAAGATGGCAGAAATGTATAAATGCGATACAAACAAATCATAGACCAGTTATTGCAGTAATTCGAAGACGGCAGTGTTAAGATTATTTAAGTTTAAATAAATAATTGATTAACGCGTGTCGAGATAAATATAACGGAATTGCCTAAAAACATTTTATTTGTTTTAATTTTTTTTTTCATCACTCGAACGCTTTTTTGAGAATCACCTGTATATCTGCCTGTACCAAAACTACAAAGACGTATCCTGTTTACTTTTTCTCTAAAACCAACCGTTTTACTTTTCAATTCACGAAGCAATCTCCTAGAATACTAAACAAAAAACTATCATTTTATGAGTTTAGAGTAGAAGAAAAAGAGGTTACGTGACAACCGTTAAAAACAACTCCGCTTAAATACGAAAACTTAGTGATTTAAAGTGAAAGAAAATTAAGGAAAGTTAGTGTTTATTTAAGAAGGTTTGCGATAATAAATAAAATTGCGCGATCAAATTTTAGTTGCATAATACTAGTAAATTTATTTATAAATTCATTTTCTAAAACATCGAATTAATGAATGAAAACAGTAGCAGAAGAAATCGAACCGGGAGTGAAGGACAACTTGATCAGTACGTTGAACGAAAGCGTGAATCAACAACACAAGAAAGTGAAGTGTCCAAAGTAAGCAAAAAAACTCAAAATTTACCGGAACGAAGCTCTGAAACAATTATATACGAATTAAAAATGGAAGATTTAAAACAATTCATAATAAACATTAACCAAGATATCAAAGGGATAAAACAGGAAAAGAAGAAATTAGAGTAGAAATAACAGAAAACAATAAACAGTTAAAAAAACAACTAAAAAACCAAGCAATCGAAATAAAAGCATTAAAAGAAGAATTAAAAACAACAAAGGAAAAATGGACAGTAAAAAACATTGTTAAAGAAAAAGAAACACAACAACTACAGAATAAAATAGAACAACTAGAAAACAAATTAGTTAACAAAAAAATAAAAAAAATAACAATGTGGTGATTAATGGATTGAAAATTACAAGCAACGATAAAAACCAAATGAAGATAGAAGTGGAAAATGTTATAAAACAGAAATTAAGTTTGGATCCAAAAATTAAAAAAGTGTATGAAATAGATAAAAATAGATCTGTAGTAAAATTAGAACGATTGAAAGATAAAATAAAAATCATGAAAAATAAACAGCAACTACTTGGAGAACAAATATTTATGGATATTGACTTAACATTCAACGAAAGAGAAATACAAAGAAAAATTCAAAAAATAGCCATACTAGAAAAAGAGGAAGGATCAACAGTAAAAGTTATGTACCAAAAAATCTCTATAAACGACTCGATACTTGTCTGGAATAAGAAAAAGAACCAACTGAAAAACATCTGCAAATTCAAAAAACTAGCACAAAACAATAAAAATCAAACCAACAAAAAAGTATTTTGGAAATTGCTTAGATAAAATATTAGGGGATTAGCCGGAAAAGAGATTGAACTAGTGAAAAAATTTACAGAGGCAAAGCTAAACTTTTTAGCATTAACAGAAACAAAGTAAAAATGACATGTATTAATCTACGGTGGTGTTCTACCAGAACAGAGAGTTAAAGCTGGGGTAGTGTGCATCATAAACAAATCGTGGGAAACAAGAATCAATAAATGGACATATGTGAGAGAGAAGCGCCAACTAGAAACGAATAATCTATCTACATTTTAATTCATTACGAACAAAGAATAACAATAAACGATGTTAATGGACAACTAGAAACTAACACTGACCACTACATGTTAGTAGCAAAAATAAACAATAAACTTTATAAAAACCAAGAAAATGAACAAACAAATAAGAATACGAAACCATATTACAATAAAATTAAAACATACAAACTAAGAAATTATGAAAATGCAAACAAATTTAAAACAATAATAAATCAAAATTATAACCAGATAGCAAACCCCTTTAAACTCAAAGGCTTAGAAGATATGTGGCAGACGTTCAGAAACATTTTATTAAATGCAGCTGAAAAATCGTGTGACCAATGACGTCAAAACACAGATTAAAATTCAAAAAAAAATGCAAAAGAAAACAGTAAGAATGTACACAGAATACAAAAAACAAAGATTATTAGTCCAGGATTTAGTAGTAAAAGAAAAAAGAACATCATGGAAAGAGTTTGGTAAGCGCATGAATCGCGACAGTAAAAGCAACCAAAAATCATTTTACAAAGTAACGAAAAATGGAAGAAAACAAAATCAACATAATTTAGAACACATTAAGCACAAACATGGGGAAATAATAACCGAAAAAATTAAAATAATACAAAAATGGAAAGAATATTTTCAAGAACTGTTAACACAACAAAAAAATAAAACAAATAAAGAGCCCTGCAAACATAGAGATACAAAAATAACTAGTGCGAGTGAAATATAGAACATAACGACAGAAGAAGTCAACGAAGCTACAAAAATATTAAAAACGGCAAAGAGGCAGGACACGATGGTATCGAACCAAATGTTATAAATAACATGGGAAATATTGAAAGATTAATGCTGTTCGAGATATGTTAAAAAGTTTGGAGTGAAGAATTAACACCTCAAGACTGCGAAGTGGGGGTGATTTTATCGATTTAAATCCGGTGATAAAATAAATTGTGCAAACTACAGAGACACTAGGTTGTTGGGCGTAGCTAGGAAGATATTTGAAAGAAATCTAGAACACAGACTGACGCTAAAAATCAATAAATATTTTAAAGAATCCCAAAACCGATTTGGTAAAATCGTAACATCCAAGACCACATCCTCATTCTAAATCAAATAATGGATAAAACGTTAACGCAAAACGTAAGTACATACTTAACTTTTGTAGATTTAGAAAAGGCGTTTGATAAAATACCATTAACAAAAGTATGGGAAGGTACGAAAAAAAAAGGAGTAGACGAAGAACTCATAAACCCCATAAAAAGTTTGTATAGAAAAAATAGAAACTGCGTAAGGACAAATAAAATAAATTCAGAAGAGCCCAATATTTTTTAATCTAATTATGGACATTATATTATATTATATTATACCTAGAGGTATGGAGTCGTAAAATTATTGAATCTAGCGTGAAAATAAACTATAAAACAACAAAAGTAATGGTTATATCTAAAGAGAAAGAATTTGTGAAGATAGGTATACTTAGAAAAGAAATCAAACAAGTTGAACAGATTAAATATTTAGGAGTGATGATAGATGCAAAGTTAATAATAGCGTTGAAAATGCAGTTAAGGTGTACCATGCGCTAAATAGTAATTTTGTAAGCAGAAAAGAAATATCTCAAAAAACGAAGATAACAATATACAAAACAATTTATGTGCCTATTTTAACATTTGGCTGTGAATCCTGGACACTATTAAGAAAACAATAAAATGAGTTACAAGCTATGGGAATGAAATACCTAAGAAGAGTTAAAAGAGTGACGAAACTAGATCGCATAAGAAATACAAATATAAGAGAAGAACTCCAATTAAAGCCAATGAGTCAAATCATAGAAGAAAAACAATTAAAATGTTTTGGACATCTATCAAGAATAGACAACACAAGACAAGTAATACAAACATGGGAAACAAAAATTACACCACAAAGACTAAGACGAAGGCCACCAGAAACCTGGAACAAAAAAATCAACAAGGTTCTAAAAAATAAACAAAAAACATGGATCGAAGCAAAACAAATGGTACACAACAAAACAGAATGGTTCCAGTTTCTGTTACAATAAGAATTTTTTTTTAATATTATTGTAACGAATTTTATTATTAAAACTAATTTATTTAAACTACTAAAAATATATACACGTTTAAACTAACCGAACTAATTAAATTTAATAATATTTAATAAAAACACTTACAGTATAATTTATATATAGCGCTATCACTGACACGAAGATTAGATAAAGTCACACACTTGTTTACGTTAAAGTCACGTACCGGATTATTCACCGCAGATTTATCTCACACGCGTTAACGACTTATTTGTTTAGACTTGTATAATCTTCTTAGAGCTGCCGTCTTTGCATTACGGAAATAACTGACCTCGGATTTGTTTGCACAGTATTTATACACTTTGGCAAAACGTTCCTGTATGTTCACATCCTTCGGTGAACGTTCTAGAAAACCTTGCGAAGGCTCTCGAAGTTGCGAATAAATTCTCGAACATTTCTGATGTTTAGATTATTATATTAGATATGTTTTGGGTAAGTAACATGAATATTTATTACCCTAACATCTAATCATAAAAAAATTAACCCAACAATTTTTATACAATGTCTTCGGAACGTTACTGAATTTTGAAAAAAAGTTTTTTGTTCGTAGGCTAGTGTAAAGCAATCGTTAACGTATACAATATTTAGTTAAAATATTATAAACCGTTTCAAATTTGTTCATGAACTGATAAACACAAAAATCACTTCATTATGTAAAATATTTTTACTATCCTATAAGAAAAGTATAGCGATCGCAATTTTTGCATAACTTTACGTTTCAAAGTCTCCTTAATCAGAAAAATGTATTTTTGACAAAAAAATTTAGGGGTGTGTCACGATGTACATACCCACGATAACACTCGAACCAAAAGCCCTAGCATCTTGAAATTTGGTGTGTAGCTGGCTTTTCTTATTCTCTCGGGTCTATCAAAAGATGTCTCTGATAGAAAAAAACCGAAAATGGGTGTATCGGCCATATTTAACAGTTTTTCTTATATAATTTTATACGTATATAAATGATTCGAATTACTTTTATAGTTTCTTGTAGAGATACTTCTTCCTAACAATTTATTCAAATAGAAAAATTTTTCCAGCATTAACAGTTTATTAAATATTTTATTTATAATTCACAAACATTATCTAGGTTCGAATCTTGTCTGCAACATTTTTTTTAAAATCCATATCTTGAGGGAAAGCAAGACACGTTAAAAATAACAATTTTACACTATATTATTTTGATTTGTTTTATACATAAGAGTTCTGCATCTTCTTTACATTATCTTTAGATGTACCCACAATAACTCTCGAGCCAAAAGTCCTAGTAACTTGAAATTTGGTACGGAACTGGCTTTTCATATTTTCTCAGTTTCATCAAAAGATGGGTCTGATAAAGAAACCGGAAGTGGGTGTATCCGCCATTTTTAACAGTTTTTCTTATAGAGATAATTCTTCCTAACAATTTATTCAAATAAAAAAAATTCTAACATTAACAATTTATTAGATACTTGATTTATACTTTAAAATGAATGCCATATACAATCTAGGATCGAATCCTGCCTACGACGCTTTTTTTTAATGGCTTGAAGGGAAAGTAAGATACGTTAAGGTGGCTTATACAAGGTTGATTCGCAATTATACGCCGCCAGATAGCGCCTTTATTTGCAAGTAAACATTTATGTGATAATTATTTAATTTTTTCATGAGAATTGAATTAATGCGGAATCGCGCAGATTCGGAATTGTACACGCATCCACTGTGAGAGAGGCCTTACATTTCGCGTTTTGTAATGTACAATATTACAAATAATTTTATTATAAAAGTACGTATTTTTATTGTCATTAATTGTTTTTAGTAACAATTAATAATTAATTTACCTGAGGAACACAACCATCTTCATTATTTATTACATGTGTCCCGGGCTCGCACTACATTTTTTCCACATTGTGTGTGGCGATTTGTCCTTTATTTTTTATTCAATACAGATTTTATTTTAGTAATGTTTTTTCTAATGTTGACGACGCTCAAAACATTCCTTCATGTTCAAGAAATGATCTTTGAAATAAACCTTTGGAAGATAGTAAATTAGTCGTGCAACCATCCACTACAGATGCACCACCCGAATTAGTTCTCGATGATGCCTAAGTATTAGATACATCATAACAAAAGTCATGGTAGTTTAGAATCCTTGCGTGATGATTTGGTAAATGGACCATATCATGTGTTTGGTGATCACACAAAATGTGTGGATTACTACTGTCAAAAAGATGGTTTGAATTTGATCGAAGAAATGAAATCGTGTGCCGTATTTCAAAGAATTGAAGGTAAATATATGATTCTATAACTGTGCGACCAATACAATTTTGTTATTTAGCTTGTACAGAAAATTTACTGAGGAAAGCTAATTTCCAATTTGAAAACGAAACCAACAATCGAGCGGAACTTTTTATGAGCCTTCTTGCCAAATTCAACGCTGGCAAGAGAATAAATATTACTATGAAAGGTTCATTTGAAGGACGATGCATATTGGCTAGTTTGCAATATAACAGTGGGCATATATGGCACTTAAATAATTGTCGAAAAACTGTGAAGATGTCACCAAATAAACATCTTAAACTTTTTTGAAAAACAAAGACGGCAATAACAGATTATGATTATGGTCTTTATGCAGCAGAACCTGAATTAAATAATGTATATATGGAACAAGAAGTGCAAGGGATCCTTGGTAAAATGCAGGTGAATTGATGTTCAAATTATTTTTACTTTTAGGTTTCGGCAGAAACAACGGAACAAATTAGTAAAGAGACTGTGGGTCAGTTTGGTAATGCGAGATATGAGGAGGAACGAAGAAATCGATTGACTGCTTCACAATTTGGAGCAATAGTGAAAAGGAGAATATGGACTCCATGCCATGGTGCTGTAAAGTCAATCGTCTATGGCTGCAACTGCTACTGAATATGGCAAAATTAATGAAAAGGCTGTTATAGACAAATTTAAAAACCTGTATAAGCTTGATGTGAAACCTTTAGGTTTTTTTATTGATCTTGTGTGTGGTTTTCTAGGAGCCTCTCCAGACGGTTTGTTTAAATGATATTAAACGTTTGCAGTGTAATAAACTTACAAAATTGTAGGACTTATAGATGATGACAGTGTGGTTGAGGTAAAATGTCTGCATAGTGTACATAAGTCTAGGCTTACATTGAGACGTGCAGCAGAAGAAAAAAATATATGTTTAGAACTAGTTAATGATAATCTACAACTGAAAAGGAATCATAATTATTACTACCTTAACTTATTAGAACGTTGCTCATAACGATTGTATTCACCTAATGGAAAATATTTGTGTAGTTTCACTCCATCACTAACTATATTTATATTTAGGTGCAAAGTCAAATAAACATCGCCTCAAAAGAGTGTTGCTACTTTGTAGTATATGTCGATGATAGAAATGATTTAATGTGGAAAACATTTATCGTGACCGAAATTTATGGAACAACGAAATGATACCCAAACTGACTTCATTTTACAAAGAAAATTTAGCCCCAGAATTAGTTTGCAGAAATATTCGAAAAGGCATCCGATGTATCGATACCGACAGAATAAAGAAGGCAATTACAGCACCGAATAATATTTTAAAAAAATAACTGAAATATATTATATACTGGCATGGAAAAATATTATCGGTTGTCTGACTTAAGCTTGTTTTACACGTATGCGGTTCTATTCGGTTCGGTTTCGTTTTCGGTTCTTTTTCGGTCGCTGGCGACAAGTGTGAAACTGTACTTCGGTTTCTATTAACCGAATTAACCGAATATGAATAAAAGTGTTTGTAGAAAAAGTATAGTACACAACTTGAGTTGTAAGCTTATTACATGCTCCTTACAACTCTCGTTATGTAATATACTAATTCCATACCTGTATGCTGTTACCCTATTGTAATATTTAATTTACGATACAAGTATCGTAACGTATCATAACTGTACTATTTGATGTTTACTTAAAGGGTGCAAAACACTTCATGCTTTTCGTTCTCTACGAAGTGCATTGGATATTATAGTACTGTGTACTCTTTACTGGAACAATCTTTAATATGTTTAGATATTGTAGTTTTTTTTAAATTGTATAATATACTTGCATGGTACCTACATTTATTTAATTTACAAAAAAAACCTTAGTAGTTTTTGAGTTGCCAAAACAATTTTATATATACAAACAATATAAAAAATTTGTGTCTTCCATTGACAGAGTTACCGAAAGTTATTACATTTATGTACCTACTTCAATTAGCAAATAGTTAGAAATCACTCCACCACAGTCATAACTCAAAAACATTTTGTGCTCATCGCCATCTGTTCGCAAATTGCTGCACTAAAATTATACGATAACAGAAACTTGGCTAAAATTTCAACCAAAACGTAAAGAATTACAAATACATCAACAATTAGTTGAAAATAAACGTGTCTTGTCATTCTATATAGTATTCCAAATGCCAAGACACAAATTTTATTACTGTAAATTAATTGATGTTTAATTTATTTGAGTTTTTAGTAGCGTTGAAAAATTAAATTTTATTACAACTAGTGCTGTAAAGATCCGCAAACTTTATGGATCCGGATATCGGATTCAAAAATATTCTGATCCAATGGATCCGAATACTGGATTTTTGTAGATCCGGATCAAAAATCCGAAGATTAAATCCGGATCTACGGAATCGAGGGATAAATCCGGATCTGCGGATCTAAGGATTTGCAAGTTAAATCCGTACCTGCATTACCAATAATTTAGATAGGATCAGGATCTAAAGTCTGTAGCTGTATCCGTATTTAAACAAATTCGTGGAGGAAATTACTAGATTAGAGTAAATTTCATTTACTAATCCAGATCAGATACCTACCTTGTAACCTGCGTTTGAATTTCGTTGTGAAAGACACCGTAAGTTTTCTTTTTTGTGTGTTTCGATTGATTATTTTAGTATTAGCATCGAGAACGTTTTGTTTATTGTTTGTGTGGTTTGAGTTTAATGATATTTCAAGTTGTTTTCAATCATTATTGAAATTTTCTTTTAAATGCATACAGATCCGTAGTTTTGTTTTTGATTTAGTACTTTATTTAGTTATCTTCGTAGAATAACAATTCAATATAATTTACGACTTCCTTTGTGGAATGTAAGTTGATACATTTTTCTTGGTAATTACACTTTGATTAAGCCACCTGCAGTAATGCAAGTCTCAGCGTTCTTGTGTGAATCAAGGTCTACGTGCGAAAACGCATGCGACTAAGTATAATTTTCATCTTTGTTTTTCTCGTTTGTTCAATGTTCTTTCTTTTACCACAAATTTACTGCGCACATTTAAGTAGTTAAGTAGGGGATAGTAGGTTTTTGAAAAGTTTGATTTTTTGGGGATCATTCGATCGTGGGTCGTAATGACAAATACCGGTTACCGTAAGATGTAGAGAGAGAGTGTAGGGGACGTTACCCTCTGACGTTATGTAGAACCGCGGAAGTTAAGCAGAAATCGTGAAAATTAAGTGTGGTGGAGAAAAATGTTAATTTTCTTCAAATTTCGTATAGTACGGCTTGTGTAAAATTCGTGATTTCTGAAACATAAACTGTTACGTTTGTGGGGTTTAATGTTGTGGTGGTATATGATTAAATCCTAAATTCGCCTGTGGCGGTTATAAAATTAGATTGTGAGATATATCTTCCGTCGTTGTTCTATTGTTTGGGAAGCAGCCGAAGTCCATCCAAGGTGTTAGCTTTCAAAACCACTGGGAACCAAAGTTCAAATGGTATCACCAATTAAGAATTAAGGTATTTATCGATTTTGTTGTTTGATCGTGCAGTGACCCGCGATTAAAAATGCAGTAAAAGCTTTCAATTTTGAGTCAATTGAAATTACGACTAACGTTAAATTTAATTATCTCAATGAACACGTATAGTGTTTGCGCGAAATTAAAATCAATTAACTTTGTTTTGGTGCGTTTGAGAAATAATTCGTATTTCGAATATATGATAATGTAACGACTTATAAACTATATTTTGTTTAGTTCGAATTAAAGTTCGGACATATATGTTATAAACTGTATTTTTTTTTTTGTGTTATTTAATTTGTTTGTTATAAATATGCGGCCAAGATCTTGAGATTTAATTGCGTTATTTGAAAACGTCGAGTTAACGCTATTGTAGTAGCATTTCTTTTTATAAATTTTAATGTAATGTTTTGTGTGTAAATTGTTCATTTTTGTTTGCTTAAGATTATTTCATTTCTTTTATTCAAATTTATTTGATATCAATTAGTACTTGTTATTTTATTTTGTTTTTGTTTTAAATTTTCAATCAATAAATGTTAAATTGTTAAATGTAAAGAGCTTTTATTCATTTAGCCGCCGCATACGTAAATTTTTGTTTAAGTGTTTTTCAGAATTGTTATAACCCAAGGTAAGTTCTGGGGTTGTAACCAACCGGATGAGCTTTCAGGTAATCAGGGGTTTGAAAGCTACCCTTATAGAAATCCTTGATTGGCGCCCTTACCGATTATTTGACTATTTTACCGTTCTAGTTCAATTTTACGACGATCGCGTTTCCAATTTTTCACGGAATTTTAAATAAAACCCACCCCTTCTCCATTGAGCTAGTGGCACAACCCCATGTTTATGTTACTACATTGCAGGCAGTGACTTTGTGTTAATTTTGGCATGTAACATAAATAATTTGGCGTCTCCAGCGTGGGGCCTTTTTCGAATTTTAGTTTGCCTGTTAAGTTTCGTGATTTTTGGAAGATTTTACCGTTTTGTAATTACATTTTAAAATGGGTTACAAATTGATTGTTGATCGTTTATCGCATAACGAATTACGTTATGAAATTTTGATTAGAGGTGGTGATGCATCTTTAGGTGTTGTCGTATTACAAGGTTTACTCAAGAATTTCCTTATTGAAGAAGCCACCGGAAAATTATCTCGTCCCGTGTATCCGTTCGATTTTAATGCAGATAAATTAGCGATTCGTGAAGGTATCGATGAGCTTAGAAAATTAATAGATTCATTAAAAATTACTCCAACTACAAAAATTTCTTCTACAATTGAAACCAAAATTAAATATTTGTTAAACCGTATTGGCAATTCAATTCCTATTCAAGGTGACGATTCTCAAGTTAAAGATGAGTTTTTAAAAGATTTAGTTGTTTTAATTTCGCAGTACGAACTTTTGGATAAACAAATTGTTGTTTCTAATCCGTCTACTTCCGCCGATGAAGTCATCGAACCTGTCGTTCAACCTTCTTTAGTAGTTGATAACGCTTTACCGACGTCTTCTGCTGTTAGTCAAAATTTTGTTAGTCATGTTAAGAGTGTTTCAGTTTCGAAATGGAACTTAAAGTTTTCTGGTGATGCAAAATCAATTTCATTGAATGCATTTTTAGAACGAGTTGCCGAACTTCAATTATCGCGTAACGTTTCAAGCCATCAGTTATTTTTGGAGTGTACTGATCTTTTTACAGGTCATGCATTGATTTTTGTTAGATCTATTCGTAATTCAGTTAATTCTTGGGAAGACTTAGTTAAGTTTTTACGTGAACAATTTCAGCCTACCGATTATGACGAACGACTTATTGAAGAAATTAAGCGTCGTACTCAAGCTAATGATGAACCTATGGGTATTTACGTTGCAATTATTCGCAACATGTTTTCACGTCTCGATGAGCCTTTTTCTGAAGAAAAGCAGTTAAAGATTTTATTAAGAAATATTTCTCCCGTTTATCAAACTCAGCTTGGTTTGTCGTCGGTTACTTCAATTGAGGAGTTAATTAAATTTGGTCGTATTATCGAGGACCGCATGCAAGCTATTGAAGCTTACACGCCTCCATCTCGTAGAAAGCAGGACATGGAGCCTGATCTCGCTTATGTAACATCTCAAGTTAAGGACATTGCAGTTTCTCGTTCTTCGAATAACGTTAGTAGTGGTGAAAAATCTACACCACCTGTTAGACAAAATTCACGATTACCGTCTTCTAGTATCGCACCTTCTTCACGAAGGTTAGCTACCGTTAATGCGCCTGCTTCTTCTAATCGAAGTAGTCCGCAATTATGTTGGAATTGTAGGAAGCCTAACCATCGAGCTGCTTCTTGCAAAGAACCTAAGAAAGGTTTATTTTGTTATCGTTGTGGAAAATCTAACGTTACGGTCCGCACTTGTTCTAAGTGTTCGGGAAACGAGTAAAGGACGTACTAAGAAGCCGTTTAGTGACGTCAGAGGTCAAAGTTAAATCGGCTGTCTATTTTAATAGTTTACATTCTTCGAAGAAAAAGAGTTTTGATAAGAATAAAGTCGTGTTAGATTATGTTTTAGAGTCTGCTGAGTCTGACGAAAGACCTTTTGTCTACGTTAAAGTTTTTGGTCACGAAATTTTAAGTTTATTAGATAGTGGCGCTTCTCGCACTATTGTTGGTTCTAAGGGTTGGGAAATTTTTAGTCAGTTAGGTTTAAAGTTAAATAAGTCAGTTAAAGTTAATTGTATTGTAGCTAATGGTAAATCAGTACAAAGTTTAGGTTCACTTCTCGTCCCAATCGAACTTAAAGGAAAAATTATTGTTTTAGAAGTTTTAGTTGTCCCTGACGTGCCGCATAATTTAATTTTAGGCGTTGATTTTTGGAAACAAGCAGGTATCGTTCCTGATCTTAGAAAAGGTGAGTGGCGTTTCAAAAATATGGACACCATTTCACAATTGGAAGATAAAGATTCAGTTATTAAGTCTCGTCTCGATCTTTCTTCAGAACAGCTCAATCAGTTAGATAATTTAGTTAGTAATCATTTTTCTTCTTCGAATGAAAGTTTTGGATGCACCAACTTGATCGAACATCAGATCAAAACTACTTCCGAACCAATTAAGCAACGATATTACCGAGTTTCGCCGTTTATCCAGAAACAAATCGATCTGGAGTTAGAGAAAATGTTGAAGTTAGGCGTTGTAGAAAAATCAAACAGCGCTTGGTCGAGCCCGATCTTATTGGTGAAGAAGAAGGACAACTCTTATCGTTTTTGCGTGGACTTTAGAAAAGTCAACAAAGTTACCGAAAAGGACGCTTATCCTTTACCTTACGTTTCGTCTATTTTGGATCGTCTTCGTGACGCAAAGTTTATTTCATCTCTCGACATTAAGTCCGCTTATTGGCAGATTCCTTTAAGCGAAGAGTCTAAGCAGTATACCGCTTTTACAGTTCCGAACCGTGGGTTATTCCAATTCACGCGCTTACCGTTTGGTTTAGCTAACGCACCAGCTTCTTGGCAGAGGTTGATTGATCGAGTTTTAGGTCCCGAATTAGAACCTTACGTTTTTGTTTATTTAGATGACGTCATTATTTGCGCTCCTTCCTTCGAGAAACACATGGAAGTGTTAACTGAAGTTCTTCGTCGCCTTAGAGAGGCTAATTTGATGCTAAGTAAAGACAAATGTCATTTTTGTAAACCTGAACTTAAGTATCTTGGTTTTATCGTAAATTCTACTGGTTTGTCGGTTGACCCGGAAAAGGTTGATGCAATTTTGCGTATTCCAGTTCCCACTGGTGTCGCTGAAGTGAGAAGAATTATAGGCATGGCCTCGTGGTATCGCCGATTCGTACCGAATTTTTCGACAATTATCGCTCCATTGACGTCTCTGTTAAAGAAGAATTCCAGCTTTAATTGGACTAGTGATTGTGATGAAGCCTTTCAGATTATTAAGAATTGTTTAGTTTCCGCACCTATTTTGTCTTGCCCTGATTTCAATGTTCCGTTTACAGTTCAAACTGACGCTTCTGATTTTGGTCTCGGTTCAGTTCTTACACAGTTTATCGACGGTGAAGAACGTGTTATTTGTTACAATAGTAGGTCGCTCACGAAGTGTGAACGCAAGTATTCTACTACCGAAAAGGAATGTTTGGCTGTCCTTTGGTCTATTGAAAAATTACGCCCTTATCTTGAAGGAACAACTTTCACTGTAGTTACCGATCACGCATCATTAGTCTGGTTACATAATTTAAAGGAACCTACCGGTCGTCTAGCACGATGGGCTGTTAGACTGCAGCAATTTGACTTTACGATCATTCATCGTAAAGGAAAGGATCATGTCGTACCTGACGCATTATCTCGTTCAGTACCAGCTATCGACAATATTACTACCGATTGTGACATTACCGAACCTAAGTCTTCGGACAAATGGTTATCGAAACTTATGGAACGTGTACGTTCAAAACCTAACGCTTTTCCACAGTGGAAAATTAGTAACGGAAAGCTATTTAAGCATGTTACCGTAGACTATCCCGATCTTCGTTCTGAGAATGACAATTGGAGAGAAGTTGTGCCTAAGTCAAAACGACTTGAAATATTGTCAAAGTTTCACGATGAGCCTACCGCTGGACACCTTGGTATTTTTAAGACTCTCGAACGAATAGTTCCGCTTTATTACTGGCCTAAGATGAAGGCTGACGTCATTCGTTACATCAATGGTTGTAAAGTTTGTATCACGCATAAGCCAGAACAGAAACGTCCTGCTGGCCTTATGACCCGACATCCTGTTGTGGACAAACCTTGGCAGTTGGTCTCTACCGATCTTGTTGGACCGCTACCGCGATCTAAGAGTGGTTATTCGTATATTCTTGTAGTTGCAGATTATTTTTCGAAATTTGTTTTATTTTTCCCGTTACGTTCCGCTACTGCCGCAGCAGTTACTAAACGTCTTGAAGAAGATGTATTTTTAATGTTTGGAGTTCCTCAATATCTTTTGTGTGATAACGGCACACAGTTTCGTAGTTCAGAATTTACGAAAATGGTTTCGTCATATAAGTCTAAAATTATTTTTAACGCTAATTATCATCCACAAGCGAATCCAACTGAAAGAGTCAATTGAGTCATGAAGACAATGTTATCGTCATATATCGAAGACAACCATCGACACTGGGATAAGTATCTTGCTAAAGTAGCATGTGCTATTCGTACCGCTGTACATGAAGTCACCGGCTTAACGCCGTTTTTCGCTAATTTTGGACGTGAAATCTGTCTCGACGGATCACGTCATGGAAAAACTACCGATTCCGACACTATCGATGATCTAGCTTTTGCTGATCGTACCTTTTTGGCCGAAAGAGGCCCAGCGTTTAGAGAAGTTTACGTCGACATTAAGAATCGCTTGAATGCCGCTTATGTCCGCGCTAAACATTATTACGATTTACGTCGTCGTCCAGCACCTTTTGAGGTGGGAAACACAGTGTGGCGAAAGAATTATGTCCTTTCTGATGCATCTCGATATTTCTCGGCCAAACTGGCACCTAAGTTTATCGGTCCGTTCTACGTGAAACGGAAAGTTTCGTATCAGACCTATGAGTTGTCTGATGACACGGGAGCATCAAAAGGCATATGGAACGCCAAGGACTTAAAGTTAAACCCGACTGGGAATAAATAGTTTTAGGTTTTACCGTTTGATTTTTTTTTTGTTTTAGTTTCTTGTTCGTTTATTTAGGTTAGTTAGTTTCGTTTTTGGGTTCCGTGTAGAGACGGACTAAGAATATTTCTCTACAGTGGGGACACCACTTGTCGTAAGAGGCGACTAAACAGGGGTCTTTCATTTCCATTTTTCTTTCTTCTACTATCTTGTCTGTCCTTATCTTTTATTTCTGTAGTGTTTGCGGCTAGGTGCCATCGCTCGGTGAGGGCAGTAGTTGTGGGAAAAACGCAATGCGCGGATCTCGTGAAGCGCAGCGCGCCCTCTTCTATTGTGCAGCATCGGGTGATTTGTGTCGAACCCAAACATATGCTACCCTTCTTATCGTTTAGTTTCCGTTCCGTTTTAGTTTTGTTAGGGGTTCTCGATGATTGCGAGATCGCGAGAACCATAGGCTTAGTTTCGTTTTATTTTTGCGTTTAGAGTTACATTATCGTTTATTGTTTTGGGTTATGGGTTTTCGTTTGTTTTTTTTTGTTGTTTTGTCTATTTTTAGAGTGATTTAAGAAATCCTTCTTTAATTAGGGGAGGTGTAACCTGCGTTTGAATTTCGTTGTGAAAGACACCGTAAGTTTTCTTTTTTGTGTGTTTCGATTGATTATTTTAGTATTAGCATCGAGAACGTTTTGTTTATTGTTTGTGTGGTTTGAGTTTAATGATATTTCAAGTTGTTTTCAATCATTATTGAAATTTTCTTTTAAATGCATACAGATCCGTAGTTTTGTTTTTGATTTAGTACTTTATTTAGTTATCTTCGTAGAATAACAATTCAATATAATTTACGACTTCCTTTGTGGAATGTAAGTTGATACATTTTTCTTGGTAATTACACTTTGATTAAGCCACCTGCAGTAATGCAAGTCTCAGCGTTCTTGTGTGAATCAAGGTCTACGTGCGAAAACGCATGCGACTAAGTATAATTTTCATCTTTGTTTTTCTCGTTTGTTCAATGTTCTTTCTTTTACCACAAATTTACTGCGCACATTTAAGTAGTTAAGTAGGGGATAGTAGGTTTTTGAAAAGTTTGATTTTTTGGGGATCATTCGATCGTGGGTCGTAATGACAAATACCGGTTACCGTAAGATGTAGAGAGAGAGTGTAGGGGACGTTACCCTCTGACGTTATGTAGAACCGCGGAAGTTAAGCAGAAATCGTGAAAATTAAGTGTGGTGGAGAAAAATGTTAATTTTCTTCAAATTTCGTATAGTACGGCTTGTGTAAAATTCGTGATTTCTGAAACATAAACTGTTACGTTTGTGGGGTTTAATGTTGTGGTGGTATATGATTAAATCCTAAATTCGCCTGTGGCGGTTATAAAATTAGATTGTGAGATATATCTTCCGTCGTTGTTCTATTGTTTGGGAAGCAGCCGAAGTCCATCCAAGGTGTTAGCTTTCAAAACCACTGGGAACCAAAGTTCAAATGGTATCACCAATTAAGAATTAAGGTATTTATCGATTTTGTTGTTTGATCGTGCAGTGACCCGCGATTAAAAATGCAGTAAAAGCTTTCAATTTTGAGTCAATTGAAATTACGACTAACGTTAAATTTAATTATCTCAATGAACACGTATAGTGTTTGCACGAAATTAAAATCAATTAACTTTGTTTTGGTGCGTTTGAGAAATAATTCGTATTTCGAATATATGATAATGTAACGACTTATAAACTATATTTTGTTTAGTTCGAATTAAAGTTCGGACATATATGTTATAAACTGTATTGTTTTTTTTGTGTTATTTAATTTGTTTGTTATAAATATGCGGCCAAGATCTTGAGATTTAATTGCGTTATTTGAAAACGTCGAGTTAACGCTATTGTAGTAGCATTTCTTTTTATAAATTTTAATGTAATGTTTTGTGTGTAAATTGTTCATTTTTGTTTGCTTAAGATTATTTCATTTCTTTTATTCAAATTTATTTGATTTCAATTAGTACTTGTTATTTTATTTTGTTTTTGTTTTAAATTTTCAATCAATAAATGTTAAATTGTTAACTGTAAAGAGCTTTTATTCATTTAGCCGCCGCATACGTAAATTTTTGTTTAAGTGTTTTTCAGAATTGTTATAACCCAAGGTAAGTTCTGGGGTTGTAACCAACCGGATGAGCTTTCAGGTAATCAGGGGTTTGAAAGCTACCCTTATAGAAATCCTTGATTGGCGCCCTTACCGATTATTTGACTATTTTACCGTTCTAGTTCAATTTTACGACGATCGCGTTTCCAATTTTTCACGGAATTTTAAATAAAACCCACCCCTTCTCCATTGAGCTAGTGGCACAACCCCCGTTTATGTTACTACATTGCAGGCAGTGACTTTGTGTTAATTTTGGCATGTAACAACCTCCATTTTGAGATTCCGATGGATAAATTTTATAGCTTATTTATTTAGCGTATGGCGTTTCGACACATTTAAGTATATAACAATAACAAATATAGCAAACTTAGGTAAATTTACAAACAAACATTCAGGTTATTTATATATTCTATCGCATCTGGCGTTGCAAGCAGGAACTCCTCAGGACTGCCTTGGTATGATCGTTGGGGACATTCCTCTATTATGTGTGCAATCGTTTGGACCTCTCCGCAGTCGCATGAGGGGGATGGTAGTTTTCCCCATTTGTTTAAAAAGTATGCACATCTGCCATGTTGGGTCCTAATGCGGTTTAATGTACACCAGGTTTTGCGTGGTAGATTGAAGCCAGGGGGGGTTTCTGTTATGCAGGGCAAGTTACTGTTTGGCTGAGCTCTAGACCATTCGTGCACCCATCTGCTTGTGATGTTAAACTCAGCATCTGTGGCAATTTTTGCGGTGTTTGTTGGTGGTTTTCTAGAGCGTAGTCGATTTTTGTTGGCGTCTTCAATATAATTATGTATTGGAAGCTCTATGTTGTTAAGTATCTTCTTGTATTCGTTTGTCAGCAAATTGATTCGGCGTAGATGAGGTGGTGGAATGTCGCTTAATACCGGTAGCCATTGAGTTGGGGTGGATTTAATTACGCCAGCGATCATTCTCATGGTGTTGATCAGTTGCGCATCTATCTTTTTCACGTAAGCACTGTTAAGCCACACTGGTGCGCAGTACTCCGCGGCTGAGTAGACAAGGCCTAGGGCTGACAATCTCAGTGTGGATGCTGATGTTCCCCATGTCAAGCCACATAGTTTCTGAATAATGTTATTTCTGGTCTTTAATTTTTCCGCAGTGTTAGTTAGATGTACATTAAAGCTTAACGTTCTATCAAAAGTGATACCTAAGTATTTTGGATTTTTATTGTGATTAAGTAAGGTGTTATCAAAGTAGACTGTAAGTTTTCTATCAGCCATTTTGTTATTTAAATGAAAGCAGGTTACTTCTGTTTTTGAAACATTAGGTTGCAGCCTCCATTTTCGAAAGAAACTTCCCATTACGTTTAAGTCATTGGTAAGATTTTCTTTGGCTTCTTCTATTAATTTAGTTTGAGTGGTTAGAGCCCAATTGTCGGCGTAGCCAAACTTTGTTGATGTTGTTTCGGGCATGTCCGCTATATATAGGCTAAACAACAATGGCGAAAGTACTGCTCCTTGCGGCAGTCCATTCTTAAGCTTTCTGGGTGTGCTGATTTCTGATCCCATTATCACCTGAAAAACTCTGTCGTTAAGCATGTTTGCTATTAATCTTGATGTGAATTTACAGGGAATTTTGCGTAGGAATTTGTATATAACTCCTTCCCTCCATACGGTATCATACGCTGCTGACAAATCAATGAATGCGACAGAACTTTTTAGTTTTCTTTGAAAACTGGCTTCGATATATGTGGTTAGTGATAATACTTGGTCGGTGCAGCTCCGTTTAGGTCTGAAACCCGCTTGTTCGGCTGGAATATCTCTAAGTATTACTGAACTTATTCTGTTGTAGATCAATCTTTCCATCAGCTTCTACGTTAATGACAGCAGCGCAATTGGGCGGTAACTTTTTGGTTGGTCTGCTGGTTTACCTGGTTTTTGAATGGCTATTACTTTTGAACGTTTGAATTCTCGAGGAATTTCATTAGTCTGCATGATGTTTGTGAAGAAGCACGTCAACCATCTCTTCGCGTATTTTCCGCAGTTAATAAGGAATTCAGGATGAATTCCGTCAAACCCTAGGGCTTTCCCAGAAGTATCATCTTTAAGGGCAGCGGATACATCTTCGCCGGTGAAAGGACGAGAGTGTTCAGTTACTGTAGATTCGTTTTTAAGAGTTTTTAGATGTTCTATTACTCTTTTTGTATGGGCTTTATCTCTGGGTGCTCTAGATGTCATCACAATATGAGAGGCCACTGAATTTGGTTTAATGGGAGCTTTTTGCTGTTTAGGAGGGTTTCCACCTCCAAGTTTTCTAATTAGGGACCACGCTTTCCGACTTGATGTTTGGAAGTTTAAATTTTCAACAGTTTCACTCCATTTTTGTTGTCTTGCTCCATTTAAACTATAAAGTAACTGATCTGCGATTTCTTGGTCACCAGTTTCTAGGAAGTTTTGATATAATTCTTCGCTGCTTTGAGACCATCCAGGAATATATTCCTTCCGGTACCCTCTTGGTATGCACTTCTTAGCTGTGCTAATTACTGCCCCGACAAACCGAGCGTAGTTTTTACTCGTGGGTGGTATCCATCCTAAGCATTTATCTAGTTCCGATGAGAATTTTTTCCAATCAGCTCGCTTAAAGTTCCATCTAGGTCTTGGGATGGATCTTATTAGCGGTATTTGGGTTCCGATCTCCATGATGATTGAGCGATGCTGGCTGTGGGGGAATTCCGAGAGAACTTTTCTTGTAGCGGCCAAAGGGGTATTATTAGAGTCCATTGAGACAAAGCATAAGTCCGTGTTATATTCCCTGTTCCATGCAGCTGATTTAAATGTGCCTTTGTCTTTGGCATCAAAGATTAGATGTAAGTGCTCGTCTTCGGTCCATCTGACCAAAGCCTCCCCATTAACATCGTTTTGTCTATATTTCCACTGTTCGTGGTGGCTGTTAAAGTCGCCTAGATATACAGCGGGATGGGGGTATGTTTTAAGAACATGAGTTGGCCAGGTCCTTGTGGGAGGTTTATAAACGTAGGAGATAGTGATACTTCCAATTTTTGTAGTTACAATCTGTTGCTTTTTACATAAGTAGCTGCGCCGTATGCTCTATGGTACGTTGCACCCAGTAGTTCGTAGCCTGGTATTTTTCCCCTTTTTTGGAGCTCTTGTTCTGACTCGCAATGAGTTTCCTGGATTGCAACTATGTCGATATCGTCATCTTTTAATAATTTTGATATGTACTGGCTTTTAGCATAACTAATGCCTTCTATGTTAATCTGACAAAATCGGACTGAGGGTTCAATTTTTCTAGTCATAGGCTGATTACTTATTGTCGTCAACACTAACAGCTTTGCTTATATGAATTTGTTTTACATCTGAATATGTATTATGTACCTAGGTTAGGTATTTAACTTAGTAGATTTGTATATTTCTACCTATTGAGTGAAATTCAAGATTAAACAAAAACGTGATGAGAGATACTATTGTGTATGGTACTTTCACTTACACCGTTGAGTGAAAGATTCAATGCTTATTGTATTACTTATATACACCCCGTCAAAGAGACAAAGAATTTTTATCTCTTTGGCGGCTGTATTAAAGATAAACTTTAGATTTGCCAAGTCGGGAACATGAAATGAATTATGAATAGGAATTCAAAATGATCACAGCATAAAAGATTCCACTTTTGTAGGTCATAGATCGTTGCTTTTAATTTTTTATATGTTGGCTTCCAACCTTCTAGCTTTAAAGATATTTGTGATTATTCATTTACTGTAATCATGTTTTATTTTAATAACTTCTAAATAATACAAATTACGAAGTTTATTTCATCAACAACAGAATTCACGTATAATCGAATTTCGGATTCGGTTAAACAAATCCGTGGATCCGGATCTTGAAGATTCGAATCCATACCGGATCTCGTTTTGGATCCGGAACCATTTTACACCCCTAATTATAACTCTATAAATTATATGTCTCATCATAATAATAATACAATGAAATTAGTGTATGCATTATTTTTGATTAAAAGTTTTATATTTTTTTAAATTGTTTACGTTTGAAATTTTACGGCGCATAGTGACATGCATACCCCACCTTAAAAATAATCATTTTTACCGATTTACTAAAACGGAAAGCAATATTGAGGCGCACAAATATAAAGGTCAGTCAATATGACAACATAAGCTTAATTTGCCATATTTTGGTTATAAATCGAGGAGAAAAATTTCAAAAAAATTATAGCATGCTAGGAAGTCAATACAAACGTGTACATATCACTTCGAAGTGGTTTTATGACAACATAACCTAAAAAAAATTAGTAGTAATTTCTTCATCATTCCTTATAGGAAAGTCGTGTGGTGACCACACCACTTTTTTTAATATTATGGTCCATTATACTACAATTTTTCATTTAAATTCTGCAGATTTCTTTACATAACATGAATTACGTTAATTTATTTTAATAAAACAAAATTTTTTTATTTGTTTGAAAATGAAATATGTTTAAAATTGTATTTTCGATTTTCTTCTCAATTAAAATTTGACAAAACATAAATAGAACGTATTCATTACAACTTCTTAAATATTTGTCTTTATTTCGGTAAATTATAAGAAAGAAAACTTTTATCAGTAACTCAATAAAATCTCAATTTAAACTTTATTATCAAAAGATAAACGATATTTATATAAAACACTCGTATATGTTTCCTTAACAAACTTTATAAGTTTAAATCAAACAAAACAAAATTTTGTACTTGGCTGTCCATGTATCTCGCTTATTTCATTTTTATTTCAAGAATTTTTAGATTTATAACATTTTTAACATAGTTTTGTATTCTCCGGAATACATTATTGTAACGATGTCATTTTATGAGAACAACGACTTAGTTCTGGACGTTAAAATCTACACAATAGAAACATATTTCAATGCATACCTCAATAAAAGATAAAAAATATGTATTTTGTTTTTCCTAAAGTTTGTGTACTAACGCTTCCTTATGAAAAACGAATAAATATAAAGGAGAAAACTCTTTCATCGTTACCTCTGCATCTCTATTTTAAAATTACTCTGCTAAATAACGACTTTATTTAATACGTTTTTGTTACCATACATGGAAATACATGAACCCATGTTATTACTTTTGTCATAAACTAAAACTAAAGCACCTATCCAGATGTAGCTTGGGCAATTTTAAAGGACGTCATAAAATGTAAGGTTAAATACGGAGAAATGTGTTGCAATTTCCTCGAGATAGAACACGAACACTTCAAAATTGTGGCGAAAAACAACTTTGTACAAATTAAAAGCTTCATTTCAATTGTCTTCCTGCAATGGCATTAAATTACTTTTTCCGTGAAATTACGTTTAAATTTAGGTTTCATTCGGCGAATTAACAAAACATGGACAGTGTAAACAGAGTAATGTGTACTCAATGACACATGTCGATCCTCTTTATGACTATTTAACAAAGAAAATACCAAATAACAAAACGGGTAAAATGCTCAAGAGTAATCGATTAGCACTTTGCTCTTATTACTATTTAATAAGATTCTTTTGGAAAATTTTACAATCAAAAATTAATTTTTTTCCCAAAAGTTGATTTTAAATTTACATTATCGAACGTTTTAATTTAGAACTTGTTAACGCATTTTTTTTCTGCAAATATTTAAATTTGAAACCCTCCATTCAATATGAATCAGTACTCGTTTGTGTCGCAACAAATTTCGATTAAAAAAATTGCTTTGACGTCTACTAATATATACGTAACTAACATTTGTCATCTTGTATTAGAACGTAACGGCTATACAACAATGTTATATCATGTTGTACTATTGATCTGCTTCACGCACAAAACCTTAGAGCACTATACCCTTACTTTTTTTTTACTGTGAAATGGATTACGGAAAATACAATACAGAAAATAGGTTTTTGGTTACATTTACTTTTTGTACATTTTCTGAGTTTGCAAATTACATTTTCTTTATAAATATTTCTTACTAATATAATAGCGTTGAGTCGAGAGTCAGTAAGTAATAAAACAAATATTTTAACAACACTTTATTCTTGTTAATTACTTTTTTTTCAAACATATTTTTTTCATAATTTTACGTTTCAAGGTCTCCTGAACCATAAAAATTTATTTTTGAGAAAAAAAACTTTGGGTGTCTGTGTGTGTGTAACGATATATCCACGATAACTCACGAACCTTAATAAAAAAAATTTCTAACATTAACAGTTCATTAGATATTTTATTTACACTTTAAAATCAATTTACAAATATAATATAGGTTCGAATCCTGCCTGCGTCAATTTTTTTTAGAAAAAAAATTCCTTATCTTGAAAGGAAAGCAAGATACGTTAAAATAAATTTTTTTACTGATTTACTAAAGAGGAAAGCAATATCGAGGCGCAGAAATATAGGGGTTAATCGATATGACAACATAAGATAAATTTGTTATATTTCGGTTATATCTCAATGAAATCAAGGAGAAGGAAGAAAGGAGTCAATACAAACATGTACATATCACTTCAAAGTGGTTTTATGACAACATAACCTTAAAAAAATCTGCAATATTCCTTCATCATTCCTTATGGGAAAGTCGTGTGGTGACCACACCAGTTTTTTTTACTATGTTGTATTACTCTCGTAGTGTAAAGTTGTGCTCGAGTGTGCTTGGTGATAATAACAAGATAAGTACGACCCTAAGGTCAAATAGAGGAAAATCGCCTAATTTCGGATACTGTTTTTAAAAAACCACAAAGTGCCTTAATAAAAAAGAATGTAAAAATTTATTTCCTATGCAATCATCAGACCATGGGTTGAAGTAATACAAGAGTTAATGTAAACAAACATACTATAATTCTATTTTTTTATATAATGACAAAACTAAAATAAGTGCATTTTTATCCAATAAAAAAAAGGGTCCTTATTTTGGATACGGTGTCCGAAATTAGGCTCCATTTTTTTAAATCAGACTAAATGTCCAAACAAAAGTCACACACATACTTTTTCTTCTTGTTCGAGTTAGCACATTGTTCATGGGTCCACTTAACACTTCATGTAACGTATCCACTGCTCACATTGTACATCTGCAGAATATAAACCATTACAAAACATGCATTCGGTATCGTCATCGTCTACGTCCATATCCGAGTCGTCATCCAACACTGGCTCACTTCCAGAATGTGATATATCATCATCGCTGCAATATTTCATATTTTTTTAGTGTTTCGGGAGGTTTTCTTTGTTTTGGTGGAAGTTTTCTTCGTTTTGTTGCCTTCTACAACCTTCTCTTTATTATTTTCTGCCAACTCACAACTTAGTTTTGGTTTCTTGACTTTCTCATTCAAAGATTTTTTTCTTTCTTGTTCTCGCAGGCTTTCCTCGAGTGCGTCTTTGTATGGTGTACTGGTGATCACGTAGCTAGAGCCTTGTCTATATTTTCTTCCTCTAGATTCTGAAGTTTCAGCATGGGAAGGTATTGGGCTAAAGTCCTCCACTCTTATGGTATTGGCATTTTTTTTCAGGTGTCTGAATGGTTTTTTTTTTATTTTGTCTTTGTGGTTGTTCAGTCAAAACGTCTCCAGAAGAAATAACTTCTTTATTGTTTTGGGAAATATTTGGTGGTGGTGTCCTTTCTCTTTGTCTTTCAACTATGAAATCATGGCCAGAAAATATATTTCTGTTAAATGGACATATACCAGATTTGCGAAACCCATTTACCGAAATGTCTGCAGTAGCACTTTTTAAATAAGCAGGACATATGAGCTTACAAATCTGGTAAGGGCTGATAATTCTGCCAGGATTTTGTTTCAACCATATTTGGATTTGCTGAGAATAATAGGTTTTAAAAGGTGGCATAAATGATAGGTCCAGGGGCTGCATCTTGTGTGAGGTATGAGGTGGTATACACACTATTGTGACGTGGTTTTCACGTGCAATTTCGATAACGTCAATATTTCGTGTATGAATATAGTAACCGTCAAGAATTAGAAGCACTGGATCATCAGGGGATGGTTTCACAAACTGAATGAAGTCTTGTAGCCATTAGGTAAATATGTGTCATCCTGATGGATGGAAAGCCGCGATAGACCCAGGAGGTGCCCCATCTAACAACTCAGCTTTCACATTTTTCCTGAGAAAAACGAATAACGGTGGAACAAATCGATCAGCTGCGTTCATACAAAAAACAACAGTTACCAGTGACCCTCTTTCAGCAGCGGTAACCGCTCTAACTTGTTTCTTCCCTTTCAGAGTTATAACACGAGCATTTTTGGATTGGACATTGTTACCCCAGTTTCATCTACATTGAAAACTCTCGCAGGATTGTAATTAATTTCTTGCATCTTTGGTTCAAGCAAATTGAAAAATTTATTTACGTTCTCATGAGTAAAACCTTTAATTCTTCCTATTGAGATCACTTGCGGTTTCCTAATACTTAAATTTGGATGACGTCTAAAGAATCCTCTCAACCATTTCTTACCAGCAGCTCCTCTCTCATGAGAAAAAGGATGAGGCAAACCATTGTTTATGGCTAACTAGTATGCAAGTCTTTTTATATCGCCAACGTCCATTCCGTAGAACTTCCTGTCTATTTCCAAACAGTACGGGACTAAATTTTCTTCTAATTCAGGAGTAAGTGTGGGTTTCCTGCCTATTGAAACTGTAACCAGTTGCTCAGGTGTTTTATTCGTTTGTTTTACGTAATCCTCTAAAGTTGATTTAGGGACACTAAATAGCTTAGATGCTTTAAGGTACCCCATTTCTTTACTTCGGAGCGCATTAATAACAACTACCATTTGATTTTGATCCCACTTCTTATGCTTTGTGTTTACTCTTGGCATAGTTACTCTGAAACAAATGATTTTCTGCTAATCTACTATAATAAACGTGACAAAATACTTTGGGTTCCTAACTTCGGATACCCTCATACTGTCCGAAAATAGGCAACTGCATCAAAAATTAAACACAATTTTTTACACCAAAACACAGGCCAAAACGACGAAACAAATAAAAACTCGTTTTCACGCTTTATAACTTTTCTGCTGCCATCTTACACAGAAGTGTCGAAATATAAAATATTAATATATATACATATATATATAGGTTGCTGTACCAGTTACCGATGTCAAGGAGAGTCTTCTGTTTTTTGATACATTTGATTATCAGAAATACGCCGTTGTCGTTGCTAGTGATCTTTGCTTCTTGGTTTTGTTGTTGACTTTGTTGTTGCTGTTGTTTTTGTTGAAACGACTGGTGCAGCTGTTTTCGTGTCTGTTATTTGTTTTGAAGACGTAAGGCATAATTTGCTGTGTTTGGGTGTCTTTTGTTTATAATTTTAAGGTATACCTTGCATTCTTTGTAGTAAGCGGGATGTTGGCCAAGACAAAGGACACATTTGAACGGTTTTCATCAATCGCGATTTTTTGACAAGTACAGTAATCATGCAACTCTTCACACTTTACACATTCGTTTTGAGGATATGATTTTCAATCAGTGTAATCAGTGAATTGATAGTTTTTATGCAATGGAGTATAAATGGTGGGATTTGTATCTTAGTTTTTGACTTTGTATTGTCTGTGTTTGCTTTTTGATTAGCTAAATGATGAAATCTGTTTGTAACTGTACCAGGATCGCCGACAGTTTTTCTTTTTTTGTACCGTCTGATTTCTTGAAATTATGTAATTCTATTATTTGAGATGTATGGCTAGTAGTTGACATGTTGTGACCATATTTTTAGCAGTATTATGTATGGTCATATAAGTTAATGTTTGGTCAGATAATTTTGTTGGATATGTACTATTTTTTTTCGCAGAAAACGTGTTTGTGTCGTGTACACCATAATAAATGCCCCAAAATTACAAAAGGTCAACAGGAGTGAGCGGTCTTCGCCCTAGAGGCAACATCGACCAAAACTCGGGGTGCCCATGGAAATGTGAAATTTGTAAAGATAAAATGAATGTATAAATAAAAACTTATAACTATGAAGTTATTTAAAAAAGGTGTTAAAGACTGTAAAGAAATATAACTCTGTCTGTAAATAAAGTGTCAAAACACTTGTATAAAAAGGTAAAAAACCGGAAATAAATAAATAAAATTAAAAGTAAATAACAAAAAATTGACTTGGTTATTGATTTTGGCTACGAGGACTCCCTAAAACCTTAGAACCAGTATAAAAGAATTGAACCAGCATGCAGTTAGTTAAAACACTGCGGTCGAAGAAGTGCGGTGTGACCCCTTCAGGGAACTAACGCGGCATCCACAGCACAGTGATCAATCGCTGGCCCAGGTGGCTCGCATAAACTCACGATGTACGAGCACGCTACCACCTATCGTGTTGTAGACCAGTGAGCGGATCTCTCTTTAGGTCAGGCTGAGTTCACTGCAGACACGATCGTTGAAAGAGCACCACGCCCCCCTCGCTCCTATCACCAGTGGAGCATGAATGAAAGCTCGGCCCTGGTACCTACGCGGCAGAGCTTCGGAAACCAAAGGCTCTGAGTAGTAGGCCCTTTTGACCTCGCTTACCGTGGTCAAAAATCGTGCAGCTTCCCAGGAGATGGCCACATCACAAACGATAGCTCTTTCCCCCCGAATAAGAACATAATACATGTATACTAAATTCTGTTTCACTCTTATTGACATATCGGCAACGTACGTAACGCAGGAATATTAATACAAAATAAAATGAACTATTATTACGCCAATCACACCTACGAATTTAACTAATAGCAATAGAATAAGGTGTTGCATGAACACAAAATTGACGTAGCTGTCCTTAATAAATAGTGGTAATTCTTTTGCATTTTCAAATACCAACGTCAATCTACACGTGAATGTTATTCCGAACATTGGAATGTACACGTTTTTTGCTGCGTGGATCACGGTGCATAATTATATCTAGCATTATCTTCATCGAACATTTTTCAAAGAACGCATTATTGACAGCAATGTTATATTAATAATAAGTGACCATTGTAACAATTTGCGAATCTGCCTAAATGGTAGACGTAGAACAATTAATCTCTCAGAAATACAGCATAAATCTGGCAAATGAAGAAAAATCTCCGGATAAATATAGCCATTAATAGTTGTCAACGTTGGCACCATAGCAAATATCTTGCAGAATAATAATAAACACGCTACACACTAAAGATACAAGAAATGCAGTGAAGTTGGGCGCCACCGCAAGTTTCAGCTTCGTTTTATCTGAACGTTTCATCGTTTTGTTACATGAACTTATTACGTGCGAAATTTTCACAACGAAGTGCCCTGTGTATCGACTTAAAAATAAGTTTCTGGTTTTGACGCCCTCTGTCGACCTTGTTGGTTACTGCGAGGCCATTTTTGAAGGTGTCAACTACGTGAGCCGGTCAGTGTCGAGAATCTTGAACTGATTCCTAAATTTTTAAGGGCATCCCTTGTGATGAATACGAATTTATAAGGCAATTACGAATTTATTACAATTTATTAAGATTCCTTCGTAATTTCTGTATTAATGTGATAGCCGGTCCCACCACGTTTCGATCACCTGTTCGCTTCAATAAGGAATAATGGTGGATAAGTACAATTGATAAATACCGCTACCGCTGATTTTTGAACAATAATCGATTGTGTTATCACCCGCCTGTTCATAATTACAACCTACAGCATTCGATACAACGGGTTCTTATATCGCATTTAATGAATTATTATTACTGATTTTGTAGTTTCCTTTTTCGTGAGTTATTGTGTGACACGAGTTGCTATCAATAATCATTCTAGGCTGCCGGTGGGAAAACGTTTTTTTCACGCAAGCAAGCATTGGATTGGGTAAGTCAATTTGATTATATTTTATTCGCTGTCATAAAAGTCACTCACGGAACTTTGATTACTGTCGGTATCTGTAATTACGTTTATTGTTTGCATACCAATAAGGTAATTTCAAATATCATTAAGGGTGTATCGCATGCTGAAAGTGACAATATTTATTACGAAATTTACTTCTCTATCTCGATGTAATTTAACTATATGCTTTGTGTGTTGCCGATATGTCTGGCATTTATGAATCGAGAAATTAGACAACACTCCGGTTAATCTTTTATGTTGTTACTTCGAGGTTTCTACACCTATTAATCATACTTGTTAGCTTGTCTAATGTTTATGAATTGAGAACTTCAACATATTTCGGTTGGTTTGCTACGTTGTTAAATTAATGTTTTTATACCTGTTAATTATACTTGTTAATATTTCGAACATTGATGAGTGGAGAAATTACATATATTCTTGTTAATCTTCTATGATAATACATTAAAGTTGTTATACTTGTCAATCTTTCTTTTATGGTAACATACCTTTCTTTTTTAATTGTCGTTACCCGTTAACCATTGGTGGCTACCCGAACGTCAGAGTAACAAGGATTACAAACCTCAAATTTAGTTACAAGTTTGGACCGTCTGTCGTGATCGAGGCAGAAGTGTTAATTAGGATTAATCTGGCGCCCTTAAGTATAATTCCCTTGAACTTCCCCTATCTCAGACTGTTTTCCGGGTCGATGCCCCAGATATTTTATTTCGGGGCGTAAGAAATCTCGGTGAAGGTAACTCACCACTCGCCATGGCAATCTCAAGCCATCCCCTTATTATCAAGTTAGGAATGAAACTTGGAAACATGAACGCACACATCGGGGTTGGTAAACCTAACATTACAACTTACTGGGCTGATAAATTGCAACAATCATACGCGAGGAATAGACTGATCCAGGGTCATCACAACACCCATAGCGGTGCCTGGATCAGCAATCCACCACCAAAATGGTCCGGATCTGACTACATAAGGGCACTACCGCTAAGATATAATATTTATTTAAAACAAAGGCATCTTATCTAGACAGAGGATGTAACGATACCGCTGGGAGTTTCACGAGTCGAAAGACTCGATAACTTTCTTAGGCCAACCGTCCCTCGCGGACGGCGGTCGCCAAAGCCCATTCGTCGCGTAGGAGAAACTGACAAACTAAAGCTTCCATTGAGTTTTTTAGGGAAATAATTTAGAAATAAATTATTGATTTAAAGTATTAGTTCTAAAGAACACGTTCAGAAACTAAATCAGTTCGTAGCGGTGTCGAAAGTATGAAATAACCATAAACCATCCTGGCTTAAGCGATTATTTGAGCCTTTAACTCAACTACGTTCAGGGTTAAAAATCTGATTTCAAAACTAACGTGTGTATAAAATTCACGTTTAACAAATTCTTTACCAACCTGGTATGAGCGATTTATTAAATTAATTATGTGATGAAATTATATGTTTCATGCAGTTTTTGTTTCGTATGATTGAACTCATATTTTAATGTCTTTTTAATCTTTATTTTTAAAAACTTTTAAAAATCTATCTCGAAATTTTTTTTGGTTGAAAAAAGATGTGAATACATTTTCTGGATTTTTTGTAAATACTTTTTCATAGTTTCTAGCGTAGGTGTTTTTTGATCAAAAAATAAATTTTTTTATCTTTTTTGTGACTAATTACTTTTAAATGTTTTTTTTTCCGTTTTTTAGTAGTGTTGGTTTTTTTTAAATTTTTTTTATATGTAAAAATTTGTATAGCAAAATTAAATTGATTTAAAACAAAATTTGATACGTAACAAGCCTTTTTTTTATAATAACATTAATAACCAAACTGTATAATTTTTACATTTTATTGTTAAAATTTTAAACATTGTTTTTATATTAAAAATAAATATGTTATACGTACATCTAAAATTTATTATCAAATATTTATATGATGTTTTAAAATTTGCTTAAAATTTAATATTATATGGAAATTTATATCTAAAGGGTCACAAAACTAATTAAATTTCATGTATGTTATTCTTGTATAAAAAAGATAATTTATTTTATTTTAATAAAAGTTTGCTTTATTTAAATGTACGTAATAAAATCTTATATTAAATTCATTTAAGAGAATTTGCAAAAGAATTATACACTTAGAAATTGCTTTATGTTCAGTAAATTTTTTTTCGTTATTTTGTTTCTAATTTGAAAGGACTTTAGGGAAAATACCCAAAGCTATCAATAAAGATATAGAAAATAAAGTTTTTGTTAAGTTAAAACTCAATCCCTTATAAATATACTCATTGTATACGGTTTTTGTTCCAACTTTGCTATTTTTTGTTATCCATCTCTACAAGAAACTTCAATTAAATTTGTTTACAAACTAAAATTCAATTTGATTGCAAAACAATTTTTTGTGTCATTGGAATTTATTTTGTGTATAGATCACAAAGTGTATATATAAATTTAAGCGGAAATTTAAATTTGAAAAAATTTCACATTTTATAAATAATTTAAACTTAGGTTTTTGTTTATAATTTACTAAAATATTACATCAATTATTAATAATTTTATATTTTATAGATTGAGTCGTTTAGAAAATTACAATTCTCCGTTCTGGATAATTTCTGCGTTTTTTTGTCACACGTCGCAGTGGAAATCCTTAAAGCCCGGAACAAACTGATTGATTGCGCCGTAAAGTTTTGCTTTTATAGACCGACCTTCGATCGATAAAGCTGGTTTCCAAATCTCCGGCAAAGCAAAACAAGAATCTCGGTTAATATTAAAAAGGTTTTTAATTATTTCATTAGATACCCTAATGTTTCCTTGATAGTAATTAGAAACATTCGTCAAAACTTTATTGTTTTCAAACTTAATTTGAAGACCCGTTTCCAGCACGTGTTGCGCTACCGTTGACTTCGAAGTTTGTTTAGGACAACTACATCTTTAATGCTCCTTAATACGAATACCCACGCTTTTACCCGTTTCTTCTATGTATGCACGAGCACATAAGCAAGGAATGCTAGAAACGCCGTCAGGTTGAAAAGGAATAACGTCCTTCACCAGATTTAAGAGTAGAACCAATTTACAAAGAGTAGAAAACCTAGTAAAAATCGTAGTATAGAGCGGAGGTGCGATGCACCTACTCCCAGTAGTCTGCTCTCCGTAGACTACCGCCCATTAATAGAAAGGTGTTTTAGTCCAGCACTGATTTCCAAAGTGGAATGATTTGCGGTTGTCGGGCTGCTTCTTTTAAACCCCTGCAGATACCCTCAGGCGGTCTAGAGTGGTAGGGCAGCTCTGCGCAGGAAGTGGGACGTTGCTGTTGAAGTGCTGAAAACGTCTCTAGTGGAGGGAACGGTAACAGACCCCCCCGCCTCAAAGACGTTTCCACCGGCTGTGGAGTTTTTTCCCGAATTCTAGAGTCGTCGGAATTGGTTGGGTAGGCGGTGTTGAAAGACAGCGCCGTTGTTTGTAGTTTTGAGTAGCCGTATGGGTTTTCGAAGTTTTGTAATTGGTCCGCTTCTTCACTTTAGGAGCGTGAGGATCTTCTTCGCTTTCTTCTACTAGAGCGGCTACCAGTGACTGCAAAATCTTCGTCGTAGAGACGATTTTTGAGCAGCATGGTTGTGCGTCCTCAAAGTAAACAGGATGTGAGCTCACCTCAGTGAATAGCGTCACTAACTTCTCAGAACAGGTCACTTTCGTACGTTGGTGAAGTTTTTGTTGGTCTCGTTCTGTCGGGTTTGTTTCCACTCGTTGCAGGTTCAGTATCGCGAAGACTGTCTGCATACAGAGAGTGTGAGGTTCCTCAAGGCAGACTACAGATAAGTTCACGGTAACGTGTGACGTAGTAGCAGATTCCAGTTTTTGTGTTTTGGCGGTCAGTGTTAGTGGTAGTTTGCTTTCCAATGTCGGTTCGAAAGCGGATTCAAGATTGGGGACGAATGCCGGATGCTCGATGGGCTACGACATTGTTTTGGTCGTGGTGTGGTAATGGTGGTGGTTGATTGCGTCAGCATTTGGCATCGGTTGATATCTAGCAAACTCTTCCAGAAAGAACTCATTAAACTCCTGGAAGCGCGTGGCAAAGTCGGCGTAAATGTTTCACCATTCTGCTGCTCGGCCTTTCAATGCTCATCGCGTTAAAGAAAGACGCTGCTCCACGGTGGTTGGTTCTTCTTGAAATCGCAGTTCAAGCTGTCGTATGAACGCTACCGGGTCTTCGGTCAGGTCTTCGCTAAACGTTGGCAAAGGCCGGAAAGTGGGTTGTGCAAGTAGCAGCTGGCGAAGCGTTGCCAATAGGTTGTCGACTTGGTCGACATGCATAGTGATTGTTGATGATGAAGGTATTGTGTTGCTGTTGAGGTGGTGGAAACGTCTTTAGTGAAAGGAACGGTAACAGACAACATTTTTCCTATGCGGTCCGTGGTACCTTTGAGATAGGGTCGATAAGCGATAGACACTGGTTGAGAAGGGTAATGATGAGACAATCCATTCAATATCTATCTGTATGGGTAGGTTTTTGATAAACTGAATATGATAACGAAGGAGTTCCTTTCTAATTTCATAGTAAAACAAATTTTTTGATAAATTGAGTATAAATGACATAGGAACTTGTTGAACGCAGAAGGACCATGTTGCCAAATGAGAAAATGTTCATCTACGTATTTACACCAGCACTTGTGTTATAGATAAAATGTAGATAAAGCTTTTTTATCAAATTTATCCATAACATAGCAACATTTCGGTTTCTTTAGGTGTTAAAAGGTGCTCTTTCAATAGATAAAGAAGAATGATTGGAAATCATTTTATACGACCCGTCTGTAAGAAGGTTGTAGATTTTGTTATTATAATCTAATCAATTCATAAGAACAGTGGCATTCCTTTTGTCAGCTTTAAGAATAACGATAGATTTATCTTGTTTAAAAGATTTTAATGCTAGTTTGGAATGTTACTTCGAGCAATTCTTGACTTACAAAGAATTTTTATAGTTTCAAAGCGGATTTCTTATGCAAGAAAGTTGGGAACTGCTTGTACAGAACCTTCTACAGCTGATACAATTTTTTTAACTAGGAAGTTGTTTGGAGCAAATACAAAGTTAGCTTGGTAAAAAAACTAAACATGAAAAATAACAAGTATTTGTAATTATTGTTTTGCTTAAAGTAAAATTTAACATTTTTAATCGGATGATTAACAGATTACGTAAATTGAAATAAACAAAAATGTTTGTGTCGTTTTAGTTTGGTATTTATATTTTCACATGTTTCTCCAATGTATACTTTACCACAAGCGCAAAGAATTTGGCAGACGTATTTCAATACAGCGATGAACGAACTTATCATCACGCTCGGAAATGTTGAAAAACTGGCTACAATCTACGACCTGGCTCCGTTGATAGACAAAGCATTTCCGTTGGCCTTTACACCAACTAATAAAATTCAAGGATTCAAAGTGTCAAGATTTGTTCTGCTTGATGAAAACATCTTCGCAAATTTTGAATTTTTACCCACAAACGTAACAGATTGTCCTGATCCGACTGCAGCAGTTGAAGATGCTGAAGAAAATCCCCAAGTTAATGCTGCTGATGATAGATTGTAGGCGAACAAGGAGGTCAACGTTCAAGCTCATCCGAGACCTGAACCTTTGACCTCAACTTCAACTGTTATTTCTCCTACAGTGATTAGGACACACCCGAAAGCTGCGCCAGAAAGACCAACCGTAAAAGACGTGAAAAAGGACGAATTCGCATATTGACCGACACGTCAAAGAAAACAAGAATTGAAGAATTGCAACGAGCAATAGGAACAAAGAATAAAAAAAGCCGCTTCGCCCAAAAAAAAACAAAGCAACTGCAGAAAAAAATCATCGCTGTTAAAAGAAAAGTTCTGGCAAATTCTGACTCTTCCGAAACTTCACCATATGGCCATTTTTCCTTACATGATTCTGATGATTCCGATAAGCCGCTATATTTTGGAGAAAAAAGAGCAGATACGTTTGTAGATACGATTGTTGGATCATCCATGCCATGTGCTCTTGAATGCTGAAGATCTTTCACAATACCTAGTGGGTGATTTTGTTATTTTTGTTTATGAAGACAAACACTTTCCCGGTAAAATTTTGAAAACAAGCGAAAAGGGACTAGTAATAAGTGCTATGCATCCAACTAAAAACAATTGGAAGCGGCCAAAAAATATCGATTCCATGTTTTGCCCGTGGGAGGACATTCTACAATATACTCATCAACCTGAAAAAAATCATCTTAAAAAAGATATTTACGAAGTGAAAGAAATGGCTCATTCTTCTAAAAACGTATTTTCCGTTTTCGATTCTGTTCTATTGTTTACCTACTTGTATTGATGTTTTTTTATAGTATTATCGAATAAGTTATACTGTAAATATGATTATTAAAAAATTTGTTTTATGATCAAAGTTCTCTTTTACTTCTCGTTAGTGCACAAAATTTTTTAAAAGATATATGTCCAAGGTGCAACATTTCTAGGTCCAAGATACATCATCCCTGTTGTACCTTAGACTTAAATGTACTTTTTGAAAATAATTGTCTTGTAAAAAACTTTAATATTTTCCCCCCAAAAAATTCTGAAAGGTGTCCAAAAGCACATTTTCTCCATTGAGGTGTAATTTGTAAAAAAGGGAAAATATGTCCAAGATACAACAGGTTACCTTATAAACTATAAATTTTTGTCAATAAAATTAATTTTCATTGCCCTTTACTACCTCGTTGCTTTGACAATTACTACTTATTTAAAATGTTTGTCTATCATCTTAAATTGATTACGCAAACACTTTAATGTAAAAAATATATTTAACACAAACATTATTTAGAAATAATAATTTATAAAAAAATGTAAACTGTAAACAAATGTTTGTTGAACAGTTATTGTGTTCAATTTATTAACAAAACTAAAATGCTTTTCTATTTAGTTAGTAGCGTAGATGTTTTAATTACAGAATGGACTTTATAAATACATCGTTAAAAATTAATTACAAAACTAGTACAAATATGCAAGTTGATAAATTAATTTTGGGATTTTATTTCGATGTTAATACACAAAAAAAATGTTTAATTAATAGCAATTTACGCATTCGTCAAAAGTAAAGCATAGTATAACGCACGTTAATTTGAGTGAGTTATGCTATCAACCTTTCGACGAGACTAACGTCATTATTTTTTGTGTTGCTTTCTGTAAAATTATATTATTTTTTACCTGTCACCACATACTCATTCTAATATAATTGGCTTTGAACTTAGCTTAGTTTTATGAGGATTTTTAATTTGCAGCTGCAGAGTTTTTTTCTCCCAATAAGCAACTACACTAATAAACAAAATTTTGACGTGTGCGATGTTGGCAACACAAAAAATGTTTTAGACAACTATTTTATACATTATAATGCATGAGCTATTAATAAACTATTCTAATATTATTGCTACTCGTAATTATTAATTATTATGTGACTATTGTAATGTAAAAGTTGCATTTAATGTATTTAGTAAATTGCAACAAGGAGTTTCCGATTTGACTGACATTTTAAGCCCTGTCGTATAGACAACTTACTTTACATTTCTTTTTTTTTTATTTTGTTTAACCCCATATTAACTTAATGTCTCACCTTATTTGTTTTTTTTTTGGATTTTTTAAAAATCGTCATACTAATTTACCGCCACGAATAGTGTACTTTGGTGGGAGATTTTGACGCCTAAATAATTTCGTTCTTGCTTATGAGGTTCTTTTCCATTTGAAAGTGCTAATAAAAACCACAAAAGGTTAACAAATTTGTGACTTATCAGAACATGTTCGCTTGAAACTAGTCGTTACATAAGTAAATTCAACGTGTATTAGAATTCGTGTTTTAGATGTACTCACTCAAGAATTTATCTGCATTACGGCTATTCACGCATAAATTTTTGTTAGATTGATAAGATTAAACACCTTTTGGTAGGTTTTACAAAATGGCGACTTGACGATTTTAATAATAATAATTGTTCTTTTAGTGGTTTTTGTTTTTTTGGTATTTTTTCTTTCTTATTCTGATGTGTCTATTACTTAGATTCACTGTTATGGTTATGAGCTCATCTGAGAATTGCCGTTCCCGCTATCACTCAAAGTAGCGACATTTTGGTTTACGCTATCACCAACGTAAATGGTTATAGACACCCGGAAAATACAAGTCAAATACTTCCGTTTATTTATTAACAAAGTTATGCTGTACCGTGGCCCGTGTAAGCACCACTTCGATTAATAGTAGTCTCGTAATTTATTTGTTTTGTTTTTTCTACATGTCATGTACGGTCGTTAAAAAAAACAAAAAAATCGTTTTATAATTAATAAGTAACTGATTAAACTTTTATGAAAGAATTTTAGGTAAGGAATTGCATTTCGAATAGTAACTTTGTGAGACAGGGCAATTAAACCTAAAGCCCAAATTGATTATTACAAGCTTGTACGATCAAAGTTAACACGCGTCACATTAGTTTTTGCATATTGCCATAACTGTAGGAAATTTAAATTAGGGACTAAATTTCATATAACCTTACTTTATTTTGTAACTTTTTCAAGATCAGTGACGTACTGTCAATAATAACATTCTTTAATATTATAACCGTACACAGCAGTTTACGAATAGACAAGTAAATAAGCAATCCGCAATCAACATTGTCTGTGTGAGGACAAAATGAGAATTTTTTGTTTAAAATCAGCCCTAAAAATTTAATAGTGTCGATTGTTTTAATAGAATAATTGTCGAGATGTAGTTATGGTTCAGGGTGTGGTTGTCTCAGGCAGTTGCAATGGGTAGAAGGTATTTTTGCAGTTAAAAACAAAAATCCTTTGCTAATAGTATACTCTGTGACATTGAAATTGGAACACTAAAAGGAGGTGGAAATTTCCTGACCAAATTTCAGAGGTAGTAAATGATTAAAGTTTCAAAGAAAAGGAACAGTTTTTTAATCCTACAAATATCTCCATTAGTTATCTTATTTAAAACACTTTTATTTATCGTAATTTAAGTAACAAGCGTCGAAAGTAAAGAATAGCATAACAAATGTTAAAGCATGTAAGTGAGTTATGGTATGAAAACTTTCATATTGCCATAACTGTAGGAAATTTAAATTAGGGACTAAATTTCATATAACCTTACTTTATTTTGTAACTTTTTCAAGATCAGTGACGTACTGTCAATAATAACATTCTTTAATATTATAACCGTACACAGCAGTTTACGAATAGACAAGTAAATAAGCAATCCGCAATCAACATTGTCTGTGTGAGGACAAAATGAGAATTTTTTGTTTAAAATCAGCCCTAAAAATTTAATAGTGTCGATTGTTTTAATAGAATAATTGTCGAGATGTAGTTATGGTTCAGGGTGTGGTTGTCTCAGGCAGTTGCAATGGGTAGAAGGTATTTTTGCAGTTAAAAACAAAAATCCTTTGCTAATAGTATACTCTGTGACATTGAAATTGGAACACTAAAAGGAGGTGGAAATTTCCTGACCAAATTTCAGAGGTAGTAAATGATTAAAGTTTCAAAGAAAAGGAACAGTTTTTTAATCCTACAAATATCTCCATTAGTTATCTTATTTAAAACACTTTTATTTATCGTAATTTAAGTAACAAGCGTCGAAAGTAAAGAATAGCATAACAAATGTTAAAGCATATAAGTGAGTTATGGTATGAAAACTTTCAACATTAATATTATAATAATTACTAGAAATATGATGGTACTACATTACTAAATCTGTCAAATTTGAGATTAACTTTAATATCGTTTTTTATGTGGATTCGTATTTTTTATTTTGGCGCTCTAGAACTTTTTTGCCCATTACATAGAATCGAATGAATATTGACGTTTGTAATGTGGGCAGCACCAAAAAAATTATTAAAATTTTTTTGTTTTAGTTTTGTTACAATTTTATTTTACAAATTCGAATCAATCGATTGCCAAACATGCTCATTATTACAATTTAAGTTATTATTTTTTATTATTATCTGTATAATTTCGTATTAACTAAACATCATAAGCAACTAGATAGTGATTACAAACAAATAGTATCTGGTGTAATTTTCAAAGGACTTTGATAATTATCACACACTAATTGCTAAATTAGAGCTTTACAGATTATCAAATGAAATGGAGTATATCTTAATTAATGTTACATAAACAAACAGCAATTTACGATTCTATAAAAAATTATAATGTTACTTTAAGTAAAAAATCTTGTATTAATAACGTGTATTTGGTTTTTGTTATAATTCAATAACACAGTTTTTAAAATTATTGCGAAGTTGGTAATGGTTTTGTTTTAGTGAAATTTAAACAAAGTAAAAATGTAAACAATTTAAAAAGTTTCTTTAATTACAAATACTTAAAAATGTGTTTTTATTTTTACTTCTTAATAATGTATTGTGTAAGTTAATTTTTAATTTATTCACAAGTTTTTAAACTGAAAACGCTTTGTCCATTAAATAAAAAAAATAAAAAATTAATTTTTTAATTGCTTATTAATTCTGTAACAAACTTTTTATATATTTTTATATATAAAAAAATGTATTACAAATTAATTAATGACTCCTCTTAGTTAATGTATTTTTGACATATATACAATGTTGCTGACATTTTTAATAAGATCTCTACGTGATATGTTATTATGTGTTAATTAAATAAGCTATTAAGCTAAACACAAACAAAAGTGTTTTAAATAAATGCAAATCACCTAATACTATTGACAACAAATTATGAATTCAATATGCAATAGTTTCTAACAAATAATTATATTTTGTTAACGTTATGCAGTTGATTTTAATGGATATTTTATAATATATTTAATTTACCCTATACATATATATTAGAATTTAATGATATTTGCATGCATAACGGTATCAGGTTAACATTCATTATTTAAAATATTATTAAATTATAGAGTATATTACTATAATAATTTATGTTTTTGTACATAATTAGTAATTATTAAAATTTAGAATGTTTTAATAATTAATGTTAGAGGTAGCAATCGCTGAAAAAACCGTAGGGGTTTTGTAAAATTATTATTTTAACATTGATAATTGTGCATTCAATAATTTTGAATTGAAAAAGTAGAATAAATTGCAACTACGAGCATGGATATACTTCAATTGCCGTACAGATGGAAATAAGTCACCCCTATTTAAAGGGTCTGAATTATGTTGTCAGATTTATATGCCCGAAAAATAAGGGTGTACAACGTTTACTCAATATGCATACGTGTATTGTTGGTTGCTTATACGGTAGCCAAATTGTTGATTATTAGGTACTTAACAAAACTAAAAAAATCAAACAATAAAATAAAAATCTATGAGGAACCGGAGTCTGACGCAGCCCAATTTAATAATAGCATCTGCTAATGTGAGGTTTGACTACCACTTGTTCTATTTTAATCAGATGCTATATAAACTTTTTCAAGTATTTGCATAAGCAGTGGCTACTTGGATTTTTTACATCTTGTATTTTTTCTAGTAACTTCCCTTTTGATTTGTGTCCATATTAATTCAATGGGACTTAACTCACAGCGATATGGTGGCAATCGTAGCACAACTCGTTTGCTGGTTTTTGCCATTTTATCTACCACATACTTTGTTACTAGAATATATTCCTTTGCAAATGCTAAAAGTTTCGTTGGATTTTGAAGTCCAACAGAGAGTTCAGAAAGAGAGGATTTCCGTGCTGTTTGGTCGTTAAACTTTCTTATTTCACATAGGAATAGTCTTTTTCACACTATGATATTATTTTTATTATTGAAACCACTTATAGGATGCTTGAAGTTTGTTACAAGCTTTAGGTCTTACGAACCTTGCACGGCCAACAACAAATCGTTCCAAATAACCGCTACTGAAAGATAAAAGTTGAATTTTATAAATTTTTTTTTACTTCAAATATATTTATTGTAAAAATTCAGCACCCTATTTTGTGTAAAATAACATTAATCCAAAAGAAATACTTTGTCATTAAAATCGGGGTCTAAAACTTTTTTTTATTGCAACCACTAACAACATTAATGTTACTATTTAAAATCAACGTTGGTTAATTGTTGGACTTTGTAACGTTATAAATTGTTACGTGTCGTTAGTAACAACGTGTCACATTTTTTTTATTTCGAATTTTTTTTTCGGCTGCATTGACAATACAATTCAGTTTTACATGTGCGACAGTCGCTAGATTTTTCATTTCCCGGTTAGTTTTGAAGAAACCTTGTCTGTTCAACTGTAAGTAATCATTTCAAATTTAATTTTACATAGTAGTTATTTCGTTTTTACAGATTTCAATGAAACTAAAATCATGTATTTGTCTTAAAGGGAATTAAATCGTTTTTCTTTGTACTCAATTGCCCACAGGTAAATGGCAACCAGACACCATCTTGCTTTTCTTAATTTAAAATTCTTTAAAACAAATTTTGCGCATGATCAGGGGCGTTTTAACACACTTAACTATTCAGGGTGAAATTTTTTTGTCGCATACCTAGTGAACCGATTCAGACCGTATAATTGATGACCTTAGGTGTTTGCTTGATTTGGACGTCGATCAGTTGCGTTTAGTTGTTGAGTGTCGATGTGATTTATTTGCTTTAGGTTTTAACGTCATCAATTTATATTATTCTTTTGCTTCTGTGTTACGTAATGTATCTACATTTCTATTATCTACTAAGCTTTAAGCAATTTTAATTATGTCTTATTCAGCCCTCTTTAATTAGACTTAACACAATTTCTTTAAAATTGTTTTGTGAGGAGGGGCATTAAAACACTTTAAGCGGCTATAGAAGGCAACGTTTCGTGCAGCTAAGTGCGTACTTTTTCAGGCCTAACTATAGACTTAGAAAAGCGGCGTGTCTCGGACTGCACTATAAAGCCCATCATACAAATAAATTAACATTGAAAATAAATTAATTATACACAAGAACAATTACAACATAACAGTAACAAACGTGAACATATTATGAAACTATGTTTAAATCAACAAACGTCGACTATGATAATATGTTCAAGTCCACATTTGTTACTGTTGTGTTTAATTGTTCTTATGTTTAATTAATTTATTTGCATTGTTAATTTATTTTTATAATGGTCTTCATAGTGCAGTCCGAGACACCCCACTTTTCTAAGTCTATAACTAGGCCTGAAGAAATACGCACTTAGCTGCACAAAACGTCGCCTTCTATAGATATTTTAAGTATTTTGATGCCATTCCTCATAAAAGAACCTTAAAGAAATTGTGTTAAATCATTATTAATATTTTACTTTTAGCTGAGTTTACAGTTGTGTGTGCATGATTTGTTATGTTGACTTGTACCATTCAAATACCTTAACAATGAAATCGTTGAATGTAAGCTTACACTCCCCGAAAGTGCTTTTACCAACTATTATGCTAAGGAGCTAGGGTTAAGTCTTTCGTTTCATTATAAATTAACAATTATGACTGTAAGTGTTAATGTTTAACCAAATTTTTATCAGATGTAGTATTTTGGTAAAACAAAAGTGTTATTTAGCTGATAGTTATTTGCTTTTCTTCTAATTTTTAGTCAGCGGGTTCGTATGTACCTTTAGTGTCTGGGAGTTAAGGATTACACCGACATCTCAAGTAGCCGTGTGTACGGTATGACGGGACTTCTTAATTTTGAGGGCTATTTCTATAGTACAATTTGTAATACCTGCACATAAATAGGAGAAAAATAAACACACAATTATTGATTTTATTAAAAAGATTAATTTTTTTGCTTGTTCTTCCGCTGCTAGTACATGAGGTGGTCTTTTTGGCCAACGGTCTTGTAGATAAAAAGAAAACCTGTAGTATCGTGAAGTCATTGCACACACGCAGATAACTTAGCATCAATTAAAGAAATCGAAGCAGAAATAAAACAAGTTGTCGAAATAAATTCTAAGAAAACTCAAATTAGAATGAATACTTATGACGTTGAAATTTCTTTTGTTTATTTAGCTAAAACATTGTTTTATGAAGTATTAACATGAAGAAATAAAGATTGGCATTTGCTGTACTTTATAACGATTCAAGACCGGTCTGAAAACTTTAATTCAAAAATGGACAATTTTAGATTAAATTCTTAAAGGAAAATTGGTTTTTTAACGCGACAACAAAACTTCTCCTTAAGTTCGTAGCCGTATATCAAAAACTTAAATATTAAAAAACCGTAAGGAGCAAGTGTTTCTTTGTTTCTATATGCATTTTGTTTTAGTTTTTTCTACGTATGACGCTTTTTTCTTTATACGCACGATTTTATTTTTTGAATACGTTTTTTTTTATTAGCATACGTACGATACTTTTGTTTGATTTTTGTTGACGTCCTACGATTATAGCTCTTTACGAATAAAGTATGGATCAGATAAGAAAACACAACAAAATTTACAAGCTAAATTACGCATTACAAAAATTGCGCAATATAACGTCATCAAATAAGTCAGGTGGTGACCACACCCAAAATTGCATCGGCGCAAACACGACACAAGTAATAAATAAGTTTTAATACGTCAAACGATACTAACGTAGATAATGTTTATTAGCTTAAAATTTTTTTGGGTTAAAACAATAAATCTGAAGGTTTCATAGAATTCCTACGGTTCAAAAGTTACAACGTAAAAACTGGTTACTACGTATCTATAAACAATGTACGTTAAATAATTTATAGTAAAATTACAATATGTAAGCAAACCTAGTTCCTAGGTAGTGCGATATAATTGTAATGAAGTCGCCATAACTAGTTGTGATTTTAAATTTTGTCAACTTTACTTTACATCAGACTTTTTGCGACTGCAAGAAAATAATAAATCGTACTTGGTTTTTTTCAATACAAATTTATTTAAAATTGACGCAAAATTTGTTTATGTTTAATAGTTTTGATATAAATAAATTTCTTTATGTTGACTAACAAAGTCAAAGACATTTTACCATGCTTTACAACCCTTTAGAATAATTTGAAGAAATTGCATTAATCAAATGGATTGTAACATAGATTTTAAGACAAACTTTTATTATTCATTAATTTAATAATATTTATGTATTAATGAATTAATTTTAGTAATTTAATTTTGTGTTGTCAGCTTTAGACAAAAAAAAATAATAAATTTGCAAATTTTAAAATATTTAATAAAAATAAAATATGAAATTACTGTAAAATAATCTTTAAACGTGCAAAACATCAGAACGACATAAAATAACAGTAAATCACCTTGTTTATTTGTTTATAGTTTTAACCTAATTCTTAAGGCGCATTATAAGAATTTATATTCTTAAAAATGCCGTTTATTCAAAAAATAAACAAAATTTCCACAATTTTTCTTCTCGGATTTTGCTAATTGTACTTCGTTACGAAGGGATTATAATTTGTTACTCGTTTTCTTTGACATCTCATTAAGTACCTAAAAGTTAATCCGGTAGAAATTTTTCGCTCGGCTTCCTTATTGTTATTTTCTTATGTTATGACTTTTTACGTTTAATTTAATTTTTAATTTAGTTTTAGAAAATATTGATCCTGGCAAATTACTTAGTTCACAAAACTACAAATATTTATTTAAGTTAAAAATAAATAGTTTAGGATTCATACAAAATTATCTACAAGTATTAATATTAAGTTGAATAAAAAAACATAAAATGGAAATAAACAGCTTAAGGTTTGAGGAAATTTTTGTGATACTTGTGATACAGGAAATGGTTGCAGGAACATTGGCTGTTATGAATATTAATAAAGAAGCAGAAACAAATAAAGAATTTTTAAACTTACTCCCTGATAAAATGGTAATAATGTAACTGTTTACTTATAAAGGACTAGCTAATGTAGTTTTTTGGTGGTGATTAACAAATTAAAGAAGTTCGGTTTTAGATTAGGATTTTTTTAATCTGGAACACGTAACATTAAATTTATGTATTTTTATAGAAGTATACATGACGTTAAACTACATTCTAGCTAGAGAGTATCTAAGAGCTGCTAAAGAAACTGCAGACTCATCAAATCTAGGGTCTCAATGAGGAACATTGCAACATGGCTAATAAGTGCCACTAATAAAATCGTCAATTCTCAACGTTAGCCCAGGTGCCAGACCAAAAAAAAGAAATCCACATTTTATGAAGTTTTGGCCCAAGGATTCTGAAGGAGAGGGCAGCACTTGCATAATTATATTACAAACAGTGTAACGTGTAAATTCGAAATTGAGCGAAAATCCGCCTGATAGTTAGGCAACTTACCGTAAAAACGGATAATTACTCGACCTCGAGTCGTGATTTTAAGTTACGCTCGCAGAGGGCGCTCGAGAGTAGTCGGCCATCTACAAACCTCATTTTATTCTGTCGTTTGGTTGTGTAAGGAACGTGGAAACGTCGGATGGGTAAGAAACATGGAATTTCTCTTTCATCGTTGAATATCTACTACAACGACGCTTTATTTTAGCAATCAATAACAAACCAGACTAAACGTTCGATGCGTATAATACCAGAGCGATGTATTTTGCTACAAAACTCATAAAGTAGGTTAGTATTCCACACGTGGTTAAGAAAATGGAGGCTTATCAACTAATATTTGCTATTTTAGCTCCTTCGTACCTTCGTTCTCTCGTTCTTTCGTCTTTTCGTCTTTACTGTTGGGGTTGCTACATGTCTATTGGAATTTTATTACGAGTTCTGGTGAAGATGGGGGACCGTGCGCTTTTGGAATCGCTGAACTAATGCGGTAAGCGTAGTGGCAGAAAAAAAAGGGATCCCAGTGGATCGTTGGCGCTGTGCTAAAGTGAGGGAATGAAGTATCGAGGTATTTATAAGATCATTAACTTTGGAACCGCGGGAAATCACTAGCCGTCGGCTCATTTTGTCCACGCGCTTCGGGGTCAGGACTGCTGCTCTCGCTACGTACGCGGCGTTTCGTTTTAAGTGGAAACAGTGCGGACTTTATATTGTAAACACTTTTGTAGTTCGAACGTTATCTCGTACATCCGGTACACCTTTTTTTTCGACTACAATTATTTCTAATTTCTTTAAATTGAACGATATTAATGAACTTTTGGAACTTGAATAATTCTGATTAATAATATTTAACGTCACTTTTCTTTATAATGTTAATAGAATTAATTACGATGTTTACTAGAAGCCTTAATTGTAATGGTTGATCTAAAATATTTATTTAACGTAACCTACACTTATTATCTTGTTGTTTTATATAAAAGAATATTGCCATTATCAAGGGTAGAAATTTGGGAGCTATGCCGTCTCTCGTAAACTAAATTAATGATACTTTTATTACCGGTCGTGCTGAACTTGACGTCAAGGTCCACGGGCGGTGTTACGTACTTTAACGCGGATAAGTTTCGCTACTATTTACGGTAGCCGCGGAGATACCTTTTAAATATTAACGCTTTAAACTTTTTTTGGGGCTCCCAGAGTCTATTTTTGGCACCTGATTTCAATTTGTATTTATATTGTATGTATATTATTACCATTTTTGGTGGTGTTATGTAAGATAATTTAATTTCGGATTATACCAGTGGCGTAACCGTCAAGGGGCTTTTTCCATTCCGGAATTGGCTATTAATCAATATCTTTAATAAATGGTTATTGTTAATTCGTACTATGTTTTTTTGGGGGACCTCGGATCTAGGATCTCCTTTTCTCCTACCTAGACTGTGTATCTGCGATAAAACTTCGAGAAGAGGTGGCGCACTTGGGCATTTAGCTTACCTAAAGAAAACTTGGTGTCTTACGATTTTCTTTTACCCGACGACCATCTACGGTGAGGCTAGCCGAAAGGTAAGCGACAACATCTTGGTAATCAATTTCTTTTTTTCTCCACCTCCCCAATTGGATCATAACAAATATTGTAACAACAGAAAATGAACATTATGTGATCGATAGTAAATAAAAGCAAAATCCATTTTAGCTAAATGAAAATTTAATGAAACCATCGCAGTTAGACTTCCATCGTGAATGGCAGGAAGAAAAACTAGCAAATAGTGTCCAGAACAATCACTTGCTCAAACTAAACAAGATAAGCCAAATGAAAAAGAATACACTGACCACCAATAATGGCCCATCTTACAACAATAACGTTTGGAAAATAAATTAATGTCGACTATAGTGATGATTATGGAAAAATTACAGGTGAACTAACAAAGAAGGGTTGCATTCTTACAAAGATATAGCTACTAGACCAATAAAAATTATGACTAGAGGGTTACATCTGTCATGTGACTAAAATAAAACATGTGGCGATCTAACAAATCAACCGAATAAAATACTAGAAGCAAAAGACGTTTTAACAAGCAAAAGCTAATAAAAAACAAACAACCGGTATTGTACAACGAAAAAAAGAGGGCTGCCATTGTTCATGTTAACGTTCCATAACCAAAAAAGTCACTAAAAAATATATGCGATTAATGCAATAATAGAAAGCATAGTTAACGTAGACCAATTAAGCAAGATATGTCAAGCTTTTAATCATAAAAACCAACCTTACAATAAGGACAAGGAGCACAAGAAAACACCCTACAAGGAATTGTACCGTAGCTAGAGATCAATACGCTAAATGTATTAACTGTTGTGGGAATCATTTCACAAACTGCAGAAGATCCATCAAAGCTAACAGAAAAGGTGACCAAGAGTTGTACCGTACCGTATAAGTTTCGTCTTGGAATGCCCACTTTTTGCTACATCCAGAGCGTTCGCTGTCATTTGGTTGTTTTTCTTGGCGGATGGAAGTATCTGTAGTGCCCTCTATCATGTACTTAGGAAATACCCTAATGGTCGGACAACGCGCAAGTGTGGGAAACCCTAACGCAGATCGGCCCACTACAACTCAGGTCGTCCGGGTTAACAGCACGCAGCTGCTTCGGCAATTCTGTAATTTGTTTGTTAGTGTTATTGTATATTGTTAATTAAATTTTTTTCGTTAATCTTTCGTTATTCACTACACTACATAAGTCCGTTAAAATTGGTGACTCCGACGCGAATATAAAAATTTTTTTTTAAAACAAACGCGGCGTGTAATTGTAGTGTACAAAATGGCGGAAGAAGCACAAGCCAACCAAGTATCCGCAGCCACAGTAATGCTACCTCCATTCTGGAGCAACAAAGCCGAATTATGGTTTTCGATGGCAGAAGCTAAATTCAACTTAAGCTCCCCGAAGATAACACGTGATGATACCAAATTTTACCACGTTATTTCAGTGTTACCACCGGAAATTGCAAGTGAAGTTTCCGATATTATTACGAAATCGACGGGCGACGCTCCGTATAGCGAACTAAAAACGCGATAATATCTCGTACATCCTTCACGGAGACCCAGAAATTAAAGCAATTAATAGCAGGGTTGGAATTAGGAAACCGTAAGCCATCGCAATTATTGCCACACATGCGGTCTTTAATAAGTAGCCCACAGGCAATAGATGAAAGGGTCCTCAAAGAATTGTTCCTGGAGCAGATGCCAGTTGCTATACAACCAATTCTGGTATCATTAACGTTAGGGTTGGATCAGCTTGCGGAAGTCGCCGATAAAATTATCGAAACGACGCCATCTGCAATGGCAGCGATTAACGCATGTTCGCCACCTACTGACAATTCATCCAACGACCTTATTCCTCAGTTAATAAAAAGAATTGATGCATTAGAAACACAGGTTAGTCAGCATCGGCAACGAAGCTTCAGTAGAAGTAAGTACAACCAACACAGGAGCAAAAGTAGAAATAGAAATGAGTATTGCTGGTATCATAGGCGATACAAACACAAGGCTAGAAGATGTGATCCACCATGCTCATACGGTTCAAAAAACGTGACACCGACACAGGGGTAGTGGCAGCCTCTGCAAGTAACTCACACCATAGACTTTTTATTAGTGATAAGAGATCGAAAATTAAATATTTAATAGACACGGGTGCAGATGTAAGTGTGTTACCATCTAAGTTTCGCGATAAATACTCTAGTGACACTTATCGGTTCCAGTTACAATCAGCTAGCGGTGTACAAATTAAGACTTACGGTGAAAAGACAATAGAGTTAGATTTAGGGTTAAGAAAGACATATTCGTGGAGATTCGTGATAGCAGACGTAACAGACGCTATTATTGGTGCTGACTTTTTAAACTATTACAAGTTGTTGGTGGACATAGCTAACCGAAAGCTCATTGACATTCAAACAAGTCTTAGTGTATTGTGCCCCGTGAAACAAGCTAAAGAAACTGGTATTCATCGAAACAACAGGTCCACCAGTGCACAACAAGCCACGGAGACTAGCACCGGAGAAACACCAGATAGCACGGCAAGAATTTAAGGAGATGATGGAAGCTGGAATAATATAGCCATGTTCTTCCCAGTGGTCGAACCCTTTGCATTTGGTCCAAAAAAAGAGTGGAACTTGGAGAGCTTGCGGTGATTTTAGGTTACTAAATGCATGTACAGTCCCTGATTGATACCCCATTCCACATATTCAAGACTTCACACATAACCTAAGTGGCAAGAAAATCTCCTCATCAATAGATTGAGTTAAAGCATACTACCAGATACCAGTTAATCCAGCGGACCGTCCTAAAACGGCTATATGCACGCCATTTGGTCTGTTTGAGTTTTTGCGTACTCCATTTGGATTAAGAAACGCAGCACAAACGTTTCAACGTTTTATGGACCAAATATTGCAAGGATTAGACTGCGTATATGCATACCTAGATGACATTCTCATTGCTTCGACATCATGGGCAGAACATCTAGAACATGTAGAACAGGTGTTGGCACGGTTAAACCAACACAGCATTATAATAAATCTGAATAAGTGTACTTTCGGAGCAGCAGAAATCGATTTCTTAGGAGTTTGGGTATCTTCAGAAGGTATTAGTCCACTAAACGAAAAGGTGGCTACGATACAAGGTCTACACTTTCCTAAAATTTCAAAGGAATTGCAGCGATTTCTTGGTATGGTAAATTACTATCGACGATGGTTACCTAAAGCAGCAGAAACCCAAAGACCACTAAATGCTCTGTTAAACGGCCACACTAGAACAAATGTACCAATCACTACGAACGAGCAAGCACTCCAAGCATTTAATAAATGTAAAGAAGACCTGGTTACAGCAACAACATTAACATATCCAAAGCGATATGCACAGCTGAGCATTGCCGCAGACGCTTCAAACAGTGCTATCGGAGGAGTTCTACAGCAGGTAGAGGATGGTGCAGTTAAACCCATTCTACTCCCAAAAGCTAACACCAACGGAACAAAACTACAGTACCTATGATCGTGAGCTGTTGGCAATTTATAGAACAATAGTGCATTTCCAACATTTCCTAGAAGGCAGGAACTTTATAATATATTGTGACCACAAGCCCTTATCATATGCCTTTCACAAAAAAGTCGATAAATGCAGCCCTAGACAAATCCGACAACTTGATCTGATATCACAATTCAGTACAGATATTCGATTTGTCCCAGGGAATGAAAACTCACCAGCAGATGCATTGTCTCGCATAGAATCTATAACATCAGCTTAATTCGATGTACGCTTACTGGCATATGCACAAGAAACAGACGAGCAGCTAGTTCAACTGAAGCTTGAAAATAAATACAACTTCTCCAAGCAAGCAGCCCTATTGTCTGATACCATGTTATGGTACGAAACTACAAGTGGAAGCAGGCTTTACATACCACCACAGTTCCGAAGAAATGTGTTTGAAGTAGTTCACAACTTAGCCCATCCAGGTGTAAAAAACACAGTTAAACAAGTTACCCAAAAATATTTTTGGCCAAATATGAAGAGAGAAACTGCAAGATGGGTTAAAGTATGTATCAGCTGCCAGAAATCAAAGGTTCACCGCCATACTAAGGCTCCTCTGGCTACTTTCCAAGACACTGATGGTCGTTTCACGCATATTCACCTAGATATCGTGGGGCCACTTCCACCTTCCAAAGGCTTCTACTACATGCTGACGATGATAGACCGATTTACCCGGTGGCCAGAGGCAGTCCCGATCAAAGACATCACAGCTGAGACCTGTGCCAGGGCTTTCGTCGATAATTGGCTTTCAAGATTTGGAGTGCCGGTTACGATTACCACCGATCGAGGAACTCAATTTAAATCAGCCTTGATCACATCTCTAAGGAACCTAACTGGAATTAAGAGAATCCGAACAACTGCCTTCCACCCAAGTTCTAATGGATTAATCGAGAGATTTCACAGACGCTTGAAGGAGGCAATTAAGTGCCAAGACATGTCTTGGACACAGGCACTTCCCTTAGTCCTACTTGGAATCAGAAGTGACATCAAAGCAGACATCGGATCAACCGCCACACAACTAGTGTATGGAACAACTGTAAAACTTCCAAGCGATCTCGTCGACCAGTCATCGGTTGTTGAAACAAGTACCGCAGACACAAAATTTGCAACACAACTGCAAACCTATATGCAAAAAATTCAATACTCAAGAACAACAGCCCATAGCAATAATCGTTACACTTACATACCCAAAAATTGACACTCTTCTGAATTTGTGTTTGTTCGTGCAGAGGGGGTACAAAAACCACTAAAACCACCATACGATGGTCCATATAAGGTGATACAAGCTGCAGACAAGTATTTTACCCTTTTAATTAAAAGGAAACGACAACAGATTTCTATAGATCGTTTAAAAACAGCATATGTGGAACAAGAAGAGATATCAAGTGAGGTTAACCACGAACTAACGGGAACAAATAACGTGGTACCAACTATAAATTAGGATTATAATAAACTAAACATTTTTTTCCATATTAATTAAGTTCTAGCTACGTAGGTTGTATAATATGTAATTATTAATTAGCCGTTCACACTAAAGAAGGGGGTAGTGTAGTGCCCTCTATCATGTGCTTAGAAAATACCCTAATGGTCGGACAACGCGCAAGTGTGGAAAACCCTAACGCAGATCGGCCCACTACAACTCAGGTCGTCCGGGTTAATAGCACGCAGCTGCTTCGGCAATTCTGTAATTTGTTTGTTAGTGTTATTGTATATTGTTAATTAAATTTGTTTCGTTAATCTTTCGGTATTCACTACAATACATAAATCCGCTAAATATCCATGGAAGAAAAGTAATCTTTTATTGACGGTGGTACCGTAATCATCGTCTGATGATTGGAATCGTAGTCTCTACTGAACAACGTGTGGAAATGACTGGAACCATCACGATCTTCTTCTAGTTAGACACTGCGGTGTTTACAAAACTACTGCTAGGATTTTACAACATTAATATTGCCTTTGCTTACGCACAGATGTCGATTGCTATATTCATGGTTCTCGTGAGTGCTAAAAGTAGGGGCGGCAAGTATAATTTTATGTACGCTGTGTTACTCAACCGAAGAGTGCTTGCATCAACAATTATTGTTTGTGATCTGTTCCTAGTTACTAGCAAATCGCATCTATGTAAATCTACCTGGCTTCTCTTTTCTAACCTATCCTTCTGTGATAAAAGAAATATATTTGTATTATAACCTGTGTTGTCGTTTGTTCTCTTTCAACCTTAGATAGATTTAAACGGTGCCTTCCATTTTAGTTTCCGATCGTTTTGGCGCGTTTTTAAGTTTACTTTATAATTAGCACATCAAGACCTGCAATCCGGTAGCCAAATCATACTGAGATAGTCCCCAGCAATTAAGTTACGAAAAAATTTATCGTAACAAATGCTAGCAAAATGCTTGATGACATCCACACAAAAATTTTGGAACATTGACGTTATTAATGGTGAAAACCAATTAAGATTTCGATGTTTATATATAAAGGAATCGCTGGGGTAAGAATGTATTTCTATTTTACAAGATTTTGTTTTATTTTAACAGCAAATTTTGTCATTCTCACGTATTTATTACTTCAGAGAATTTTTAACTATTATAAAATTATTTCTTCGTTGGGTCAATAACTAAGGCGTGTACGGATTTTGGCATTAAATAAGTTAAAAACTAGTTGAATTTAATCACGTCATGTGTAGTATTCGTAAGATCTAATGCACCGTTTCAATATTCTCCGCTGGGGCAACTAATCCCGAAGACTTGGTGGCATACCTGTTAAATATCAGTTAAAAGATTCTTGGAAACTTAGCGCACTTTGTGTATATCAATCAGATGAATTATTAACCGCTTACTTATGATAACACGGTTGTATATCTATTAATTTAATTTTCAGCATTTTTAGAGGAGTGTTTTGTGTGTAGCATTTGGTGTCGATCGTATTAGATTTTGTTGTATTCCTTAAATTAAATTAACTAACTTCAATGTAAATACATTCATTACTTACGTGTACAAGGTCTTGTCTAATTTAAGAATCTGCTAATACTAGCATTATTGTTTTATTGCTTGCGAATAATTTTTTGATATGTATTTATCTGTTTCATTGTTTTTGTTGTGTTATCGTTGCAATGAATATACTCGTTGTTAGAATAGTTGTGTTTGATTTGTTTCCCTTAAGTGTTGGTCAGGTGAAAAAGGAACCTGAAATTTTTTTTCCCGTTTTGGCGCCTTTTTTAATTGACTTTGTATTTCTTCTTTGCGAATGGGTGAGTGTTGCATTTTTTTGCATTTCATTATGTTTAAGATTTATGATGCAATAAATTGTAACGTATTAACCAAACTAGAAAGGTCAAGGTTTAAAATGGCTCAAGAACGTGGTGCTACGGATTCGCGTTTTTATATAGCAAGCGAGATATTGTGCGTGTCCTGGAAGGGCAATAGTATTGTTTACGCAATAACAAACTTTGGCAATATCCAACAAACAAAACCTGCAAGCCGGTGTTCAGCACAAGCTAAAGCAAAACAAGACCAATATTGCTTGGTAGCTATAAGGATGGCATGGGTGAGGTTGATCGGCATGATCAAAATACAAATATGTACAGAATCTCCATAATAGAGAAAAGTTGGTATTGGGTTTTGTTCACACAAATTGTAAACACGATTGTGGTAGCATGGATTTTGCATCGTTTAGTAATCAATGGATTTGCTAAAGTTTAGTCGCCAAATTGCGAGAACATATCTTTGACTGACGCAAAAATAAACTACTGCTCCATCGAGGCAACTTCCAGCAACAGTTCCCGAAAGTGTAGTGCAAGATCCTGTAGGACACTTTGCAGTACCAATGAGCAGTTATGTTTAAACCAAGTTGTGTCACATGTGAACAAAAAGTTCTTGGTTTTATTCTGTTCACACATAATATCATTGTGTTTTTCAAAAATGTGTGTAATGTAGATCTCAGGAATCCATTGTACTATTTTTAGTGCACTTAAATATACATAGATAAAATTTTTAAAAAAAATTATTTATCGCCTTTTCCTGCTTGTACATGTTTAGTACGGTGTTTAGCTAAATGACTATTATTTTTTCTTAAACTTTAGCTTGGGTTTTAACGGGTTAACCATGCTGCGTTGTTCGGGTCATTTTCGACCCAAAGTGAAAGTCGTTCCAGAATTACGCTTAAGGTATTTATTTTAGGGTGTTATGATTTATTGACTTTGTTTTTCACATTAATATGTGCTTGTTAACGTTTTATATATTTCGTTATATTTTCGAATTTCCACGCTATAAAAATTTACACACTTAAGATGTTGGGGTCATTTTTGTCCCGAATACGTAAACATCATTACAAGTTGAAACTTGCATTTGCGCATCTTCTTTAGTATTCCCACTTCTAGGTAAAAGTAGTGGGAGTTGCACCCTGCATCTTTCATTTGTAACTGTTACGTTTAGTGTCACGTTGTTTATCTATTCGTCGTGTGTGTTCAGTATGGATTCTCAGGAAGCCTGCACTTCAGCTTCTTTACCACCACGAAAGGTATGAAAATGTTTTGTTTACTACAATATAAAACTAGTCATAATTATCTCTTTTTACTTTACATTGTTTTGTTGTACCCACAGTTATACGCTGTTCATATAAAAAAATTATGTCATAAATTTTCAGAAAATGAAACGTTCAGCTGCTTTGACGCAAAGCGAAATGCAGAAAGCAATTGATGAGTCTGGCGTAGAATCGTGTGAATTTCAAGACTCATCTGAAGTATGGGAACCATCTGATGAAGAGGAATGTTCTGAATTTGAAGATCACGTTTCGGAAACAGAAAAACTTGAGTCAGATGATAGCGAACCCGAAAATGCGACCGTAAATTCGCAAACTATTATGTCTAAAGACAAAACGATTGAGTGGTCTTTAGATCTTCCAATGCATCGGGGAAGATTTCCTACACAAAATGTTATATATCTAACGCCTGGACCCACTAGATATGCTATTTCTCGAATAGAAGACGAAATTACATCATTTTTTCTATTTTTGACGCAATCAATTCGAAACATAATTTTAAAAAACACAAACCTAGAAGCTCGTCGTGTCTATGGAGAAAAGTGGAAAGATTTAGATATGGAAGACTTAGATGCATATCTAGGTTTACTAATTTTGTCTGGTGTTTTCAAATCTCATGACGAATCAACGGAAAGTTTGTGGCATGCCGAGAAAGGACGAAGTATTTTTCGGGCAACAATGTCTTTATAATTTTTTTTAAAAATTTCCAGGGTTCTTAGATTTGATAATAAGTCTACGCGCAATGAAAGAAGAGCTCGTGATAAATTTGCGGCGATTAGAGAACTTTGGGATAAGTGGGTAAAAATTTTGCCAACATTGTTCAATCCAAATGAAAATGTCACAGTTGACGAAGAATTAGTCGAATTCAGAGGTAGATGCCCATTTAGGCAGTACATGCCGAATAAGCCGGCAAGATATGGCCTAAAATTATGGGTTTTATACGATAATAAGACGTCATATGTATGGAATATTCAGCCTTATATTGGCAAGCCACTTAGAGAAGCAAGAGAGCAAAATCAGGGTATGAGAGTTGTTCTCGATTTATCCCATGGACTAAAGGGACATAATTTTACTTGCGATAATTTCTTTCCGTCGCATCAACTGGGACAAATGTTGCTAAAACGCAAGATAACTATGATTGGTACTATTAGAAAAAATAAAGGATCTATTCCATTAGAATTGTTACAGACCAAAAATGTACCCAAATTTACCTCCAAATTTGCCTTTACTTCTGATACTACCTTGGTGTCGTACCATCCGGAAAAGAACAGAAACGTCATATTGCAGAGTACATTGCATTCTGACATACAAATTTCTGATGGAGAAACCAAAAAGCCAGCAATTATATTGGACTACAATAAAACAAAAGGTTCGGTTGATACTATGGATAAAGCAGTTGCTTGTTACACGACAAAAAGAAAAACAAACCGGTGGCCTTTGATAGTTTTTTATAATATTCTTGACATATCTGCTTACAATGCTTATATTTGGTACACAAAAATAAGTGGAACATGGAGAAGAATATTTTTAGAAAACCTGGGAATGTCACTGGTCAAGCCACAAATTGAAAGAAGAACTCATGCTCCCAGAGCAAAGCCGGCAAGAGACGTTGTAAAAAATATAAAATCAGCTGTTCAGAGTGCAGTACAAGAAGAACAGCAGTCATTCGTAGCACAATCTAAGAAAAGAGGTAGATGCCATTTATGTAAAAAAACAGATAACAAGAGTTCAAATTTGTATAACACATGTCAACAGTTTTGCTGCAAAAAACATTTGGCACAAATTTGTACACACTGTTTGAAATAGACAAATACATGTATTTTTGGTATTTCTATATTATATGAAAAATAACTTTGAAACATAAAATTTTTTACAATACTGAATCGTCTTTTCTAAGTAGCATCAATATGGTTATAGTCTTGCCAAACCAGATTGAAAGATTAGTTAATAATAACAACAAGATTATAACTTTATGCGCCCTTAGGTCTTTTTCGACCCAAGCAGCTTGTGTGTGCAGTTGGAATAAACGACGCAGCAAGGTTAATTATTTGTTTCGCAATAAGAATGTATCGTGGTGCTTTTTTATTGGTGAAATTGTATCTGCAAGTATGCTTGAGTTGCTTTAGCCTGACTCGGGGGATTTTAGCCTCATCCTGTTGTACACAATGTTCTCTTTATTCGTCCATTTCGGCAACGGTTTAAACAAGTTTTCTAAATATTTTACGAAAAGATCAGTGTTTTGCCTTGGATTTCCGACCCAGATACCATCTTGAGCTCTTAGGAATAGATTTTTTTTGATAGTCTCTTTAAACGTTTAGCAAATTTTCATAGTCAAGAATCGGTGTTTGCATCAGCTGTTGGTTTAGATAAAGAACGGTTAACAATTCATTTTTGATTTTTTGGATTCTAACATTAACTGATTGCCGTTTTCGCCTAGATTTCCTTTTTTTAGCAATTAGCTGCATTACTTCGCTTTGATATTTAACTTATGATTGGAATTTGTTCGACACAGACGGCGTAGTGGCTTTCGGTGCCTGTTGTATATGTTCTTCAAATTGGTTGAGTATACTATATCTATTTCTTCGACCAAATCTAATAGTGATTCCAAAGAAATTTGTCACTCTAATGTTGCTTTGAACTTTTCCTAATTATTTTTTTGTTAGTGCTTTTAGGATTACTTTTTTTTAGAAATAATGTCTTTGCTGAATGAGATCTTCACCGGCGTGTGGTTCGAGGAGAGTTTTTCACTTCCTTCAACGTACGTATGATTGCTCGACAATCTTTTCACAACAAAGAGTCTATAAAGTCAAGTGCTTTGCTAGGATTAGTATGCCAGTAAGTAGGTAAGACTTTTTTAGAATGAAATAATCACCGGCGTGTGGTCTGAGGAGAATTTATCAGGTCCTTCAACGTACATATGGTTGTTGGACAATCCTTTGACAACAAAAAAATCTATAAGGTCAGGCGTTTTGCTAGAATTAGTAGATCAGTAAGTTGGGGAACCTAATGAGAAGGAGCTGCAATCGTAAGATAATTCTGTGTTAAATAGCAGCTTCTGTTTGAAATTTACTGTATACTTTGTTTAAGACCATTTGAGATCTTCTGTTTTATTTTTTTAACCCTCTACCTATGTGGTTTTGGCGGTTGATGTGTGTGAGTTAGCGTTAAGGCATCTGTAAAGTTAGACAATCGATTATTTTATATCATCATGTTATAAGAAATACCCTTAGCTAGTGCTCAAGTTCTAATTGCAGCAAGTGAAGAAAATACAGTCAACAATTCAGTACCTTGCTACAATCGAATCAAAATACACGATTCGACAAACAGTTACGATACAGCTTTCCTTTAGTATTTGTCAGTCTAGAACCCTAATATATGTGCTTTGCATTGAAATCGCCACTGGTTATAAAATGTTCGATATTGCTTCTTATTAGTATTGCTGTACCGCATCTTGCTCTGTCAGCCGGATGGAGAGTGTCATAAGAGTCATAAATCGATATCCTAAGGTATGATTGTGTTACTAGGATTTATTTGTAACTTAATGGTGACTGTCTCAGTATGATTCGGCGCGCGGATTGCATATCTCGATGTGCTAATAATAAAGCAAGATTAAAAAGGCACCAAAATGGTTAGAAACTACAGTGGAAGACACCGTTTAAAATCTATCGAAGGCTGAAAAAGAACTAATGACAACACGCAGGTTGTAACACAAATATATTTTTATCACAGAAGGAGAGGTTAGAAAAGAGAAGCGAGGTAGATTTGCATAGATGCGATCAATGTTGCTAGTACGTAGGTACAGATCACAGACATAATTTTTTGATACAACACGTCGTACATAAAATAAACTTGTCGGGCTAACTTTTACATTCCAAAAGGAGAAATTTAGATTGCTAAACATAACACAAATATGCAATATCTCGATGATTAAGAGAACCAAATTGTGACAACAATCTGATTTGTACGTACAATCGTGCGTGCAAACGACTGACAACGTGTATAAAAGGAAATTAAAATAGGAAATACAATGCTTACAATTTTTTTTTTTGAAGTATGCGGCTAGCTACCGCCACCATCCTCAAAACTTTCTAAAATTTGCTGAAATAAACAATTACGTAGATATGGTGTTATCACCAATAAGTTCCTTTCGGTTCATACGATTTAAAGGAAAATACCAGATGCGCCAAGTTTTCCCCAGATTAACATTAATATTTTGGTAAATGGGCCTTCCAATACGGTTGTAATTGTAGTAATTAATCAAAGGTTTCGATATCCTCAATCAACGTAGGTGCAACACTCTTCACTACGTCGTAGATTGCGACGTCATCATAGAAATTATCCCAATACAAACGAACAGGTGTCAATATCTGCGCATTCATAGAATACGTGCGGGTATCCAAAATTGCTAATGCCAATTACGAGAAAATTAAATTAAATCATAAAAATAGAAATTAATTCTTATCCTTGAAAGACTTTCACGTAAGCAGCAAAAGTAATACACCCATTTATAACGTGGATAAATGAGGGTTCTAGTATCAAAGGCAGTAACATCAATTTTTGCCATTTTTCAGAAAGAGCAAAAGACGATTAAGCGATTGTTGTAAAATATAGCTAATTGAGCTATGCAGCAAAAAAACTCAACTTACAAAAAAAAATAACTTTCTTTCAGGTAACGCAAACAAGTTCAGTACTAAAAAATTAAAAACATTTTGCTTATAACCTAAACTAAAAACTTTTAAACTTAGGTCTCATACCATAACACCAGGCAGCTCTTTTGTATATTCGCAAGCGATAGGTTCTTCAGCTTCATCTTCGTTATCTTCTACATAGAGACTTCTTCAGGAAGTAGTGCTTGATAATATTCGAGCTCTTCTATAGATCTTCAATCTTTGGCATAGTGCTTGCCAAGCAATGTTGCTACATCTCTTAATTTTAGCAGATTTAGTGCAATTTGATCTTTTTCTGCTAGATTGGGTTTTAGATATCTAACTGAATAACCTCGCTTGGTTAGCGATTTAAAGACATTAAGAATAGTCTTATAGTACAGTTCTCCCCTAACAAGAATGTTTCCACTGGTACTACGCTTAAGATAAAACCTTTTGCACTGCTTGAATGGGAAGTGCAAAGATCCTGAACGTTACAGTTCCCTCCCAGGTGAATATTACCGAACACTCTGTCTAACGGCAAAACGAGTGTCCAGTTACTGAAAACACTACTTCCAAGGCTTCGACAGATTTTGGTGCTTTTTCACATCAGCACTTTAGGCACATTCTCAGCATTGTTGTATTTTATTTTTATAGGGGCCAGCAAGTCTACCCAGCGATGCGCACACACCTTGACGCAACAGGACCTGCTCTAATGCAATGAAGTTTCACCTAAATATCATAAAGGGGAAAGAAACGAGTTGACGAATAACCCGCAACAAATGTGTTTATTCGTATCATAAATTGTGAACAGAATCAATTACATTCAATAAGACCACTTATCTAGTTTGGTACAGGTTATTCGAGGGCTACGCTTGGTACACCGGACAGGTTAGAGGTCCCGGGCAGGTGTCCTGCGTAGATTGACGTTGGAGATACTGTAGCCAGGAGGTAATAGATTGAGCCCCTTAATTTATCCACTCTACTCTAGTTGATTTTAGCAGAACCAACTTCCCAATGCAACGTTATGAAATGGCCTTTGTCTCTAATATACGAGACAGGTGAAAGATGCAAAATGATGAAAAATTCCAAAATTATCCCTTACGGAAATCAACGTAAACACCAATATCAAAGTTAACGACTGTAATATAGGTCGTTTTTCTCGGGTTAATCCTGCATTACAGGAGCAATCGTGCAAAAATAGAAAATCTAAGAGGACGACGTACGAATTTCCACATCACCTTGTGCAGCACTTCCTGTTCCACCCAAGAAACTGCCAATCAAAAATGAAATTTGCTTCCATTTCCCAATTCAAAAAGGAAATCACGTTCAATTAGGCCCTTTTTTTCTCCAAAAATACGGCGCAAACACTCAAATATTCAAATGACCGTCAAAAGATTTGAATATAGTGTTTGTGCCAACGAAGTATAGATGGCGCCAGTATAAATCAATTTTTCGCTGATTAAATTTTCAGCGTGTTATACTCCCCCCTTTCTTCAGACGGTTTACCAGTAAACCAAACATAAAACTTAAGAATTTTGTATACCCATCCAACTAGAACACCCTAAAACAAATTCTATAATTCTAAAGACAATGAAAACTGATTTCTAATGTAAATAATCAAAAAAAACAAAAATAGCAATTATAGCTCATGAGCAAATAAAAGTATCAGCAAAATTACAATACCAATAACTATTATAATATTCAATAACGTTACATTGGGATATCTCATTGACCTCTTCAAGATACGCTTTAAGGTCTTTAGCATGCCATGTCCCACAGGTATTTCCAACATCGTCAGATAATATATAAATCCAGGGAAAAACTATTTTAGTAACAATAAAAGGTCCTATGTACTTAGGAGCTAAATTACTTGTAAAGTGCTTGCGAACATCCGATAGTACACAGTTTTTCCGCCAAACACTTTGTCCAAGCGAGAACGTCTCAGGTCTTCTGCGAAGATTATACCTCCTCTCGTTCCTATGCAACGACCCATTCAAGATGATTTCTCGACCAGAGTTAAAAAAATAAGGAGTCCTCTTTGTGACCTTGTGTTCCGCGGTCCTCATGGCACATGCTAGTTTGGCTAAATGCGATGATTATCCGAGGTGTACATCCTCAGAATAGTCTTGATGGTACGATTTACCCTTTCTGTAGGATTAGTTTGTGCATGGTAATGAGCATTGAACCTAATCGTAACTCTATACTCTCTGGTTAATTCGGTGAGTAATTTAGACCAAAACTGTGGTCCATTGTCGCTAATTAAAATCTTAGGTACACCATACACTACAAACACTTCGTCCTCGACAATATTGGCGGTTTTTTGAGTAGTAGCTGTTCTTAGAGGGTACAACAAAGAGTACTTACTGAAATAATCAGATCCCACAAAGACATACTGGTGTCTTTTTGTAGTTTTTGGAAGTGGACCAATTAGATCAACAAAAACTATTTCCCACGGCTTTGTACCCGATGGTTGAACCGCGAAGTGACCTGCCGGTTTCTGATTATCGCCTTTATTCATAGCACAAAGTTTGCATTTTCCAATATATTTCGTTGCATCAGCTGTCATCTTCGGCCAAGTAAATCTTTGTGACAAGCGTCCTACGGTTTTAAATGTTCCCATATGACCTGCTAATGGGGGATCATGTGCTGCAGCAATGACTTTCTACCTAAACTCCAGGAATGACTAACTTCCAATTGTCAAAGTTGGAACCTACTAACGACGAAGGCACATACCTAAGCAACTGGCGACCTTCTATTCTGTACTTTGGGTAATTTTCAGGATGGTTAACTATTTCGGATATAAGTTTATTATACCAAGTATCAGACGTATTTTCAAAATCAAAGGATTCTACATCTAGGAGGTCACACGAAACAGGTACGGCTCTCGACAGTGCGGTCCGGTAGCACGTGATCAACACCTTTTTTATGTTGTATCTGAAAATCGTATTGTTGCAGTCTCAATGCCCAACGAGCAATGCGACCAGTAGGCTGTTTGAACCTCAAAAGCCAAAGCAAAGAATAATGGTCAGTGACGACCAAGTATGGTCTCAATTTCTCCAACGCCCAAATCACAACTAGGCACTATCTTTCCGTGGTGGAGTAATTTCTTTCGCTACGGGATAGCGACCTACTCAAATAGGTTACAATTGTGTCCCCTTGCGGAGTTGATTGTAACAATACAGCACCTAAACACGCGGCAGAAGCGTCAGTGTGAACTTCGAAAGGAGCGCAGAGGATTGGAGTGCTCATCAACTTTTCTTTTATAAGTCTAAATGACCCATCGCATTTGCCTGTCCACTTACTCTTGGACCCTTTTTCAGTAGGCCAGTAATTGGGGCGATCAGATCAGCAAAGTTTGGTATGAAGCGTCTATACCACCAAAAAGTTCCAAGCAATCTGCGAACTTCCATGGGTGTAACCGGCAGAGGTAAATTAAGCATCGCATCCACTTTGTTTAAATCTAAACGAAGGCCTGCTTCATCAACAACATACCCTAAGTATTTTAACTTCGGTCTGCAAAACTGACACTTCTCCCAACTAACACGAAGTCCAGTTTCAATCAACCGTTCGAAAACTTTACTTAGAATACGAAGGTGATTTTCGAAGGTGGAGGTTACGACAACTACATCATCCAAATATACCAATGCATTTGGCTCTAGGTCTAGTCCAATAACCATATCCATAAGTCATTGCCAAGTAGCAGGGGAGTTGTGTAGACTAAACGGCATACGTTTAAATTGAAACAGTCCCCTCTTTGGTACTGTGAATGGGATATACTTTTTTGAATCTGCCTCCATCGGCACTTGCCAAAAAGTCGATTTGATGTCTACCGAAGACAAAAATTTAGCATTTTTTAACTTGTCTAAAGTTGCGCTTACATAAGGTAGCGGATAACTGTCTTTTTCAGTACAGCATTCAACCGTCTATAATCGACGCAAAACCGATCACTAAACGAAGGCTACACTACCACTTCCGCTAACATATTATCCAGCTCCTTGTTGATATGATCTTGTACGACCTGTGAAACAGGATAGTGCCTCTGTTTTATAGGAGGTGATGTGGTTTTTATAACATGATGTGCCTATTGCGTACAACCTAACTCGTCTACCATTAAGTTTTCGTATTTGTCTACAAGTTATTCTAGTTTACATTTCTGTTCGATGGTGAGTTTACTGTCCTCAGACTCAGTATGTGAAACCTGTTGTATTCCCGAGAAGTGCCATTCATTCTTCCTTAGGTCGGATACAACCCCCAAATATTTAAAGAAATCTATACCAAGAATAAGAAGTTGGGGCAGGCTAGAAACGACTAACGTTTCTATCAGACTAACTTTCCCTCCCACTTCTACCGGAATCAGCATCGTACCAGTGCCTTTGCACGGTTCTCCATTGGCAACTTTGACTTCCACGTTAGATGTATTTAGTTGAAATTCAAGACTCGACATTAATTTCATGCCTTCATTACCTAAAATCGTTCGAGATGCGCCTGTGTCTAATAGACGAAAAATTAAAATCACAACAAACTGTTCTTAACAAAGAATATTATAGTCAGCCACGTGCTGTGTGAATCACATGACGACTAGCTCAACGTTGATTGGCTAAAATGTTGCTGCCATTGAAGCCATGTACACATTGCATGTTGCTTATTTTGATCTCAACGCTTAACTTTACCATTAAAAATGACTGGGATGTAGTCAATTTTGCTACGAATGATTATGTTACTTATAAAGATTACATAAAACTACACTAGATGGCATGCTTATTCTAATATTGCAAAAAATGGATGTTGCTGCCTTTGATACTAGACCCCGTAAGTGTGAATACTTAGAAATGAAAGTCTCACCGGGCGCGTACGTTTTTTCTCTCTTGGAAAATTCCATCCGTCAAGAAAAACAACCAAATCACAGCTAACACTCTGAATGCAACGAAAAGTTGGAGTTACGGGACGAAATTTATACGGTACAAAAATTACACCAAAACAATTTTAGCATAACACATTCTTATTGAGACTTCGGTAAACATCTAAAACTGAAAATTTAAATCGATTGTATTTAACATACATACATATATGTAACATTTTATGTCGTTAGTTATAAGTTGTTTTGGTGATCGGGTGCACGCACGCATTAATCGCTTTTTTATTTAAACATCTTAACACTTCCGACTTCTAATAACTGACCTATGATTCGTTTGAACCGCTTTTATACATTTCCGCCGTCTTTTCGAGAATTTTCTGCATTCTTTCGTGAACGTTCTCAAAACTGCCAATAACTTGGCGAACGTTACACTATTGCTCAAAACGAATCTGTTTGGCTACAATATCTAATGTTTTTATTAATTGAATAAAGTAGTAATTTTTTTTTTCAAAAAAATGTTTTCTAACTTAATTTAATAAATGTTATAAATACTGATACTGTTGTTGATAAAGAGCTTCTTTAAATCAAAATTACACGATAAATTTAAGATGCATATACATGCGACAATCAAGAAAAAAAGTAAATTTTATTTTATCTTCTGTTCTAGCTTCATTTGACATTTAATTTGAATTCTAAACCAGACAACAGGAATACTGCTATTCCCAACAGCGTGCTCAACGAACGGTAATGTGGCTGAAAATGCAAAACACTGCAAGCCTCATTAATTTCATGCACCCTAGCCGGCTTCTGACTGTACAACGTAGAAATTCGTGCTGAAAAGGTATACAACTACCGCCACATTTAACAGTAGAAACGAAGTGTAATAAAATTAATGACTACCATGTAGTTTATTTAAGTCATTATATTCATACTCGCATAACGAGAGCAGCTAAACTAGCTATAAATGATTATTCAATTACGTAATTAAGTAAATACTACCAACCTAATTAATTTTTTTTTAATTGCCACCTATAATTAAATGTTTATTTCTATTTCTTATATAATGCATTAATCTAACAAAATTTAAGTAACATAATTAGTTACTGCTACGCGTTATATAAAAGCTCAATCCAAAGGTAATGCCTGAACCTCGGTTAGTAAATTTGATGCAGCCAATTCAACATCAAAGGAGTTTATGACCGCGTTAAATGTGGAAATTAAGAAAATGTAATTTTGGTTCGTGTGCAGAAAGTAATAAATATAAAGCTCTCTATTACATTATTTTAATCTGACAAAGTTTTGTAATAAAAAATATTTAAAATTAGTAGAAAATTTAATTTTTACTAAAATGTATTCAATAAGATGTAAAAGCAAGAATACAGGAATTATAAATGATGGATACCGGCAGCGGGTAGTAATATTTTAAAGTCTTCTATTGTTCGTTGCCAAAGGTTTTATGTATTGCATATTTGGAAACAAACCGGAAACAGCATTACTTGTATGACATTCCGTTCAACACTTTAGAAAATATACGGGTACCTAATCCTAATAACTTTAAAATTATGCTTTTTGTCACTACAAAATGTGTTTCACGTTTGTTTTCAAACTGTTTTCGTAATAATTACGTAACTTTTCATAAATAGTAGTATTTACATTAAAACTTATTTAATGTTTTATGGCACGTGCCTAAAATGCAAACTTCTCAACATACACAAGTTTCTTTATCTTATTAAAAATTACTATAAAACTACACATTTAAATAGAAAATTCTGAACAAAAAGTACAGCTGTAAAAAATGTAACTTAATATAATGTCGAGCGCCACTTACTTTAAATGCAAATTTTCAACACCAGTGTGTGATTCTTCCACAAGTTCTTGATTTAGTACTTATTCGTTTTGCTTATGCAAAGTTGCAACGACATTCGTAATTTATTCGCACAGTTAAATTTGTTAATCAACTTTAGTATCTTCTTATATAAAAATATATAAAGTATCATCAAGGAACAGGATGTAGTGGGATTACAGGAAACATGGATAGAAGAAAAAGAATGGGAGTAGTGAGAAAAAGAGTTGCCGGAGGAATTTGAGTGGGTGGTGCAACATGCAGAAAGAGAGAAGAAAAAAGGGAAAGCAAAGGGGGGTATAATAACGGGAATAAGAAAAAAATGGTTGAGCCAGAAAAAGAAAGAGAAAGTGCAACAGAGAAGAGGAGTTGTAGAAAGGAACATACAGTGGGGAAAAACAAAAATAAAAGTAGTGACGGTTTATAGCAGTAGAATGAAAGAGACAAGGAAAAACATAGAAGAGATGATAGAAGAGAGGGAAGAGGAATTGATAATAGTAGGAGGGGACTTCAACGCAAGAATAGGGGAAGAGGGGGGGAGTACAAGAAAGAAAAGGGACGGGAAAGAGATAAACAAAGGACAAAGTGATAAATAAAGAGGGAGAAGAACTGCTGGAATTGTGCAATGAAAAAGGGTGGGAAATAATGAACGGGAACAGAGAAGAAGATGGAAAGGGGGAATTAACCTACATAGGAATAAGGGGAGAATCAATAATAGATTTTGTAATGACAAATGAAGAGACTGCAGAAAAGGTAAAGACATTTAAAGTGGGACAAAGGGTAGAGTCAGACCATCAACCACTGGAATTTAAAATGGAAGGAAGAGAAAGAGAAGAGAGAGAGGAAGAGGAGAAGTACATAACTAAAAAAAAGTGGACAGAAGAGGGTATAAAAAGATATAAATAGAGAATAGGGAAAACGGTATGGATAGGGAAGGAATTACAAGAAAGTGTAGAGGAAATGAGAGAGATGATGGAGAAAGCAACAGAGAGAGTCAGATTTTGAAAGTGGAAGGGGGAGAAAACAGGATGGAAGAAATGGTGGGATAGGGAATGCAAAGAAGCAAAGAAAAATGCAAGAAGAGCATTAAGACAGTGGAAAAAAGGGAGGAAAGAAAAAGAAGAATACAGAGAAGCAGTAAAAATATACAAAATTACGGGCGGCAGAAAGAAGGAAGAAATCAAAAAGAAACAAGAGGAGCAGATCAAAGGAATCAAAACGGAACAAGATGTATGGATGTACCTAAAGAAATAGAGGAAAAAACATGACGACAAAGGGAATACAAATTAAAGAATGGGAGATATATTTTCGGAACCTGTTGGGAGGGGAAAAACAAAAGCATAAGAAAGAAAAAAGAAAAGACCCGGTAGTAAGACAGGAAGAAGGAGATAGGGTTAGAATAAATGAAGAAGAAGTAATAGAGGTGATAAAGAATATAAAAAAAGGAAAGGCGGCAGGAGAAGATGGGATACAAGGAGAAGAGTGGATATACGGGGGAGAAAGTGTAGCAAAAAGGATGACGGAAATACTAAACAAAATATGGAAAGGGGAAGGATTTCCGGAGAGATGGAGAGAAGGAATAATATGCCCAATCCAAAAAAAAGGCGAAAAAAATAAAGTCAAAAATTATAGAGGGGTAACACTATTGAGCACGGCATACAAAATATATGCGACAATACTACAAGGAAGGCTACAGAAGGAAATAGAGGAAAGAAGTTTGGTACCAGACGGACAAGCGGGATTCAGAAAAGGAAGAAGGGCAATAGACAACATATATATATATATACTGAAACACTTAGCAAATAAAGAACTAGAAAGAAAAAGAGAGAAAATGGTGGCACTATTCGTAGATCTAAAAGCTGCTTTTAACAAAGTGAATAGGGAAAAGCTGTGGGAATACATGAAAAGAAAAAAAATCAATGAAAGATTAATACAAAGAACAGAGGAAATCTACAAAGAAACGAGGAGCAGGGTTAAAGTGAATGGGGAAGAGAGCGAGAAATTCATCACAAATAGAGGGTTGAGACAGGGATGTCCACTGAGCCCAAGCCTGTTCTCAGTATATACGGGGGATCTGGAGGAGACAATGAGAAGACAACAGACAGGAGGGATAGTGGTAGGGAAAACGAAGGTATAGTTGTTGGCGTATGCGGATGACATAGTATTGGTGGCTAAGGAGGAAAAGGAAATGAAAGAGATGATGAAAACGCTAGAAAAATACACGAAAAAAAAAGAAATGGAAGTACACGGAAAAAACAAAGATTTTTTATTATTTCAGCACGATGAGAAAAAAAGAGGTTAACATAAAACGATGTAGAACTATAGAGAAATGAGTAATTGAGTAATTGAGTTCGTTAATAAATATCACATATAAAAATGATGTTGCAGACCCGTAAATTGACCAAGTCTCTGTGCATCTACTTATCGTGTTAGAATTTGAAAGTCTAACTTAATGGGTAAGCGAAGAATAAAAACCTGAATTGATGCGAAACAAAATTGACTTGTAATAAATGTAATACAAAATGACACAAATAGCTCTGCATGCATTAGTCGTGATAACGCGTATATCAAAGTCGTAAGAATTGACCACGATTATTACATAAATTATTAGATAATAATGCAAATACGTCAAACTTCTAAATTACTGTCACTCATAATGTTGCAGATGTATCGTCCACCCCCTCAAATACTTTGACTGTACTCCAAATTACGCCTAGCAATTGGTATAAGTAACTAATACCTCCGTACGTGATTTCAAATTATCGATTCAATGTACTTAATAGACTTGACATGCACAATTTTCAAAAAGGCCAGACACGTGGCAGTGACCCAGGCTTTAAAATAATACGATAAAATTAAATCGCGTTGTAAAAATATAAAGTAATTCTTACCCCATGAAGACTTATCAAAAGTACCACAAATACAGTAAAATCGATGTACCCATTTATTAATCCGCCTCCACAATTTGGTGGTATTTAGGAGGCCAATGTAAAAGCTGTTAAAACACATTTATTTAAGCCGATCGGTACACAAATTATTACTCTTTAAAAAATTGCAAACTGTTGTTTGCGCTATCAAAGCTCTTTTAAATTCTCAACTGCTTTGTGTTCTAAACAACGATCTAAGCGATCTTTAGGTTTTGACACCTGCTTATTTTGTCAATTTGATTCCTTTAAAATGTATGCATATAGAATACCGTTCGTCTCTTTAAATCAGAGAAAAGTGCAATACAAAATCTAAAAATATAGTTCCGGGAACAGTAGCTGTAGATAAATGAGAGATCGTGCAACTCTTTCAATGACTTCTAGAAATTATGGAAACGGTATATCCAGCTACTAATGGCATAATTCAAGTAGTTTTCGTACAAACCCGTCACGGACTGTGGAAAAGACCAGTAGTTAAAACATGTTGTTAATTTAATTTTTCTGGACAATACAAAAGCTTATGCTTGTAAACGTCGTATAGCCACACGCCGAACGACGACTGGATGGGGTAAATACCGTTTCTTTTTTTATTTTTATTGTAATTCAAAAACTAATACAATTTTCAAGTCATATAGTTCACTTCCATTTGTAGGTGAAGATAGAAGCAAAACAGGAAACTAGTTTGAAACTTGCTACTTTTTGTAGTAATTATGAACAGATTGTTACAAAACACTAGGACAAGAACCAAACAAAGTCAGGCCGTAGTAGGGTATAATAATCTAAAACCAATAAAAATTGACTGCAGTAGATATAGTGCTAATAGCAGATAACCAGAAAAAGATGAAGAAGTTGATGAAATTATGGATAAATAAATGAAAAAAACAATGATCGTAAATAACATTAATAAAAAAAAAATAGAGAAATATACTGTTATGTAAAAAATGTCTTAGTATGAAATTTGTCCTTTGTATAAGATTTGTTTTCTGGACTTAGGATCGGTGTCAAACGCATAAGATGGCATTCTTCTTGTAATGCTGATAAAACGAAAGTTAAGTACGCCCAAAGAAATGGTTTTTGCGGCCATTTTTATTTCTATTTCTATAATTCTTGCAATTTAATTTAATCTGTCAATGTCTATCGCGGGTCCTTATACCATCGCACCTGTCGTGTGAAGATAAGATTACACGTTCCAAAAATCTCCATCCTAACGTAACGACACCTTAGAGTGAATAGATACTATCCACTGATTCTACTCTTCTTCGTTTTGGCGTCCTTTTAAAGTTATTTTATAATTTGGCACCACGAAGTTTACGACTTAAATCTCTGAATTCAACCGAGTTAGTCGCTAGCCATTTACGAAGCGAGTAAATCAACACATTAAAGAAAAACTAGAAAATGTAACTGCATACGAATATTCGGGAAGCGTAATAAAAGGAAATAACATGATAAATAGAAGTTTAAATAAGACAATTTTAGAAAACGAGAAATAAACAAGAAAACTAAACAGCATAGTGGTAATACCAGTTCTTACATAAGCGAGTAAAACGTGGTTATTACAAGAATCAACGATGTAAAGAAAATGAAACGAAAGAATATGACAAATGACGCAAGAAAAAACAGTACCAACAAAAATAGAAAGTAGATCACATAATGCAGATGACTTAGAATGAATTGGTCATGAAGACAGTAGAAATGAGCAGAGTAGGCAAAAGAAGAGTAGGAAACGTAAAAATAACTGGAATCAAAGAATAGAAGAAATAGGAAAAAAAACTGATGACGAAAACAGAAATAAAAATACTGGCACTGGACCAAACAAAATGGAAAAAATTAATCAACAAACCAGAAACAATTTAATCCCATCCCCTTAGGGGTGTAATGAGAATTTAAAAAAATTGATTTATTATTTTTTTATATTTATTTATGTCTTTCTGAAATTTTTTTATTGTCAATTCATTTTAGTATAAAGGCGTTTTTTTAAACTTATTTAACTATTACGTTTTTTGTCTGTATTTTAGTACTTTTGTTGATATTTTCCAAAGAAAAAATTTGTATTTTGCATTTGTATTCTTTTTGTGTACTATTTTTGCTAAATTTATTGAGATTTCTGAATATGCTTTTTCATTTTTTTGTTTATAGTATTCCGTACTCTAACCACATCAATTATTCTATTAATTCAATTCAATGTTTCTTTTTTTTCCTCTTCGGTCTGCTGTCGGGTTGTGTTCAGCTGTTTCTATAGTTCATTTTTCCCGTCCCCTAGTATCTTTTTTCATTTTCTTTCCGTTTTTCTTCTAGATTCTCCAATTTTGATAATTGAATTTAGCCATGTTGTTATTGGCCTTTGCTTCTTCTTCTTTTGACATTGTTTAACCTCCATTATTTTCTGTCTAGCTGCATTTGTATAATATGTCCAAACCATTCCATCCGTTTATTCTAAGTTCCTGCATACTGGTTCTTGATTTAGCTGGGCTCTGATATCTTTGTTTTTATCCGATCCGTTCTATTTTCTTTAACACCTTCATTGCCATAACTGTTAACATGGATTTGTATTTATGATAGTCCAGGTCCCATTGTAGGCTATTGTTAATTTAATCTTCTTACTTATTTTTTTTTGTTTTCGAACATGGTTTTGTTAAGCGCGTAGTATGCCTTAGTTCTTTTTTTTGTCTGATTTGCACCTTTTAAATCATATTTTCCATGGTTTGTAAATGTTCTTCTTAAGTACTCTATTGTTGTTACATCATTTTTCCATTGTAGTTATAGTTGTATAATTCATCCTCTTCTGTTTCATTGAATACCATTACTCTATTCTTATCCAACTTTGATATGCCTGTTCTCTATCTCCTCTATCCAAGCATTTAAGAGTTTTTGCGATTAGGACTACATCATCAGCATCCAGCTAATCTAAATTGGCTGCATTTTTTTTACATCTTGTTGTGGTTTTCAGACATACTATGTTGTTTTATCTGATATTTTTCAAGATCCTATCCATTAGCTGACTTAACATGTCACCTTGTTTGATTTCTATTTTAGTTGTACGTCCTTTGATCTGCTCTCATTTACTTGTATTTTAGCTTTTGTATGTTTATATACTGAAATGACTAATCGTATTAAATTTCTAGGAACTTTTTCTAAGCATTCATATATTGTACATTTCCGTGCTGTGTCAAATACTATTTGTAGGTTTATACGATAAATACTATGGTCAGTTATCCCGTTTGCATTTTTTTCTGTATACTTTTTCATTTCTTGTTTTATAATTCTTGTGTATGTTTTGTATGATAGACAAATAGCTCGGTAGTTCTCACAGTTTGTTTTGCCTTCTTTTTTGTAAATGGGGATTATTAGATTATTGTTCCATTCTTAAGGTATTTCGTCAGTTCTCGCTGCTTCCTTGTATATTTTCCATAACTAATCTATTCCTATTTTTCCCAGACATTTAATCATCCCAGGCTCCACATGGTCCTTTCCGCATGCTTTTCCTATTTTAATTTTATCTATTACCTCTATTATAGCTTTTCTATTTATATTATACATATTTATTTCTTCTTTGTGTATTTTTTGTTCTTTTTCTTGCTCAAAATTTTCAACAAAAAACTCCCTCCATCTATCTAGCATGTCTTCTGCTTTTTTTGCTAGCGCATTCTTTTTGTTTCTTATTCCACTCAACTTGTTCTTTTTTTTGCCCTTCATAACCTGAATCTTGTTCCAGAACTTTCTGTTATTGATTTTAAGGTACTCGTTTAGTTCTTCTTCAAACTTCCCAAGATTTCTTCTTTTACTAGTCTATTCAGTTTGTCAAATTCTTCTTTGTCTTCCTTTGATTTCTATTTTTGATATCTATTCCATGCCATTTTCTTTTGTTTAACCATATTTTTCATTTCTTTAGTCCACCATCTAATTCGTTTATCTTCTTTTCTAATTTTTTTAATTTTGCATATCTTCGTTTTTATGTTCTTTCTAATTTTAAGTTAGTATTATTCCTCCAAGTTTGCAGGGTATTATCCGTTTCCTCTGCGTATTCCTTCTTCAACTTTACATTTTTTAGTCCACTTATATGTACTGCAGTCAATTACGCTCTCTACATTTCTTCCTTCTGCTATAAAAGTGTACCAATCTTCAGTAGGTTGATACCAAAAAGAGTTTCCTATTTTTAAATTGTTTGTAATACAAAATTCCATCATTTTCAATTCGTTTCTGTTTATTTCCTTTTCTCCATATTCTCCCCAATTGCCCATTCTTTTAATAGTGTCATTTCCTGCTCTAACATTCCAGTCCCCCATTATTATGAATTTATCTATTGTCTCTCTTGCCTTGTCTAGTGTGTTTTTTTTTGTTAATCCATTTACTGTATAGTCATATATTTTTAATTAAAAAAAAACAGTAATTTAAGCGACAGCGTGAACATCGCAAGCGCGGCTCTGCTTCTGCTGAGTTAATGTAATTCGTGTAATGAAAGCAAATTATTTCAAAATTTGTGTAAAGCTAATTTAAGTATCGGTAAGAAAATTTAACTTAATTAGGTATGTATGCAAATGATAAAATTAAAAAAAATCAATAAAATTACTGAACTTATACGCTACGAGTGCAAGGTTATATAGATAACGAGACACTAAAACTGTTGGAATTTCGTAAGTAAATTTTGTGTTTATATTAATAGAAAATAAAAAAAACTGTAATATAAATAAATAAGAACAAAGTGTAGTAATTAATAGCGCAAAAGATGTTTGTGGTATAATAAAAATTAACACGAACAAAAAGCAAACTGCATGGTGGAAGAAAGACATTAAAAATAAAATTAAAGTCAAAAAGGATAAGTGGATGCAGTACCTAAATAGTAGAAGAAACGAGCTGAGCTACCAAAAAAACAAAAACCAAAGACTAAAAGTAAAAGAACTCGTCACCCAAGCAAGACAAAAGGTATAAACAAATTTTAAACAAAAAATGCAAACAGACTACTATATGAACCAAAAAATGCTTTTTTTATATTATAAAGTATTAAAATATTTAAGAACTGTAAACAAACAACATGGGATAAAACAATTAAAAGATGATAAAAGAAGAGTTATTACTGACAAAGAAAAGATGATGGAACAATAGAGAACATACTTCCAAAACTTTCTACAAACCACAGGGAAAAGATAACCAGTAAAATATAAATTGATGACAAATGAAAACAGTATAAAATTAGAAGAGGGACAAGATAAAGCTGCCGGGTTTGATTGTATAATTACGTTAAGGTGTATAGATGATTAAGGACAATATCTGCTTAGTATAATATGTAAGAAAGCCTGGAGTAAACAAACTGCGCCAAAAAACTGGGAAGTGGGTATAATAGTGCCAATATTCAAAAAAGGTGATAGAAAAGATTAGTAAAATAACTAGAAGCGGATTTAGAGAGAGGCAAAGCATTTATAACCACATCTTGACATTACAGAAATTAAGCGAGAAACTAAGAGTATTTGACAGATTACCGAGAGCATTGGTAGAAGAATGCCTAACAAAAACATAAATCGGTGCGAACCTGACACAAGCAGTTATGAGTTTTTCAGGAAAAATAGAAACCGAATATGTACGGTAAGCAGAACTCATAATCTCAATGTTGTTTAATACATTAAAACATTAAAGAAACAAAGAAAAACAAGTAAAGCAAAAGACATAAACATAGCATGGAACAGGTATAAATCAGTAAATGTGCCTTTGCCAACGATATAGTTGGGTTTGCTAAAAATGAAGGTGACCTTCAAAGTAATATAGACATCTGGATTAACAAACTGGCAGAAAAACGTTAGTGAACCAAATGCAAAAATAGAAAGTGCTGCAAATGTGCACCATACAACTAAAAACAGTTTCCTAAGGAAAAAGAAGGTAACATCAAAAACGTCTAAGACAATTTTTATCCCTATTTTGACGTTTGGATCTGAAAATTGCATCCTAACGAAAAAGGCAAAGAGCAAAACCTAGAGTATGGAGATAAAATTAAAAAAAAAAGTATTAAATGTTACAAGACAAAACAAGATCAGAAATAATACCATCAAGTAAATATTGAAAGTACAATCGATACATGAGTATATTGAAAGATGTCAACTTGGATGGTATGGACCCCTTATTCGTATGATCTGTAAGGAAAGCATGGGAAATACAGAGAAATGTAAGAAAATCAAAAGGGCGACCAAATATAACATAGAACCAGCAGATAGTAGAAATATTAGCTAAGAGAAGATGCACCAAAACGCAAGCTGTAATCTTGGCTACCAACAAATAGATTGGGCAAAATTCGTATACCAAACTTATAAGAAAAATTACCATTGCTTTTATCTTATCAAAAGCAATTAGAAACAGAGTTTTCTATTTGATAAGTAAACTTGACTATTAAACACAGGATCTGATTAAAAAATATCATCATCATCATCATCATCATCATCATCATTATCAAGATCATCATATTCTGGTACCTACAAAAATAATAAATTTGAAGATCAACGTTAAAAAATTTTACTAACTCTAAAACGATAAATTCTGAAATAATATATAAATTTCTTTATGAAAAAAAATAATTTTTATCTAAAGTTCTTGTATGTGTAACATTACTTAATTTGACACCATTCTTTTGTTAATAGAAATAACTAAATATTGTAAAAAAATTAGTTTTTATTATGTGATTAAATTAAACGCAGTTCCAAGATCATTTAATAATTAAAATTCGTTTTAAATCTACTGAAATCTTTTTATTAGGAATTTGAATTCACAAAAATTGCACAGCAAATACTCATCTTTTAATTTAATTTCGATTTTCGTTTATAAAATATTTATGTCGTTCAATAGAATTTTTTTTGGTCGCACTTCGTACATAATTGTAATTGATTGGTTTTAACATTATTCAAAAAAATGTTTAAACAATAAGATTATTAAAAATATATTGGTTTTAAGTTGTCTATGAAAGTAGATGTTATGTTATGACGCAATAGTACAATGTTAAGATTAAGATTTACGATTATTTAGTCATTTGTACTATTAAGGTATTATTATTATTATCAAATTAACAAAAGTGGTATGGTAATGCGCTAATAAATTGTTGTTGCTCTTAACTATACAAAGATACAAGATAATAAGCGTCGAAAGTAAAGCATAGCATAACGAACGCGAGATCGAAGCCGAGCGTTGCATGTGAGTGTGAGTGTAAGTGAAAAAACAAATGTTAGCAATTTTGTAAAAAAAAATCGTATCAAGCTTACTTTGATATACAACTAAAATTTTAGGATAAATCGTGGGCACCACATAAAGTGTGTCCTGAACATCTTAGACAATTGAGTAACGGAAAAATTGCGTTGTTGCCATTTACTATTTTTGTGGTGTAGCGAGGGTTATTAAGCCATGCTGAATGTTAATTTTGTGAATGTTTTGTTAAAGGTTACAGTTGAAGAAATAAAAACAAATATCCAGATCTACTATTAGCTATAAAACCGGTTCCACGTCGACTTGCCTACAAAACTTTTTCCAGAAATTATAGAATTTACATCTTGTTCCAGTGAAGCAAATGTTTACGAGATTACAAAAGAAGAATGTTTGTCAGCGTTGTGTTAAATCTGTCACTTTACTTTTGAGAAAGTTCTGGTATTTACGTATATTTTAATAAAAATGATTTTTAATTTTTGTTAAGTTGTGTGGTATATAATGTGATTTTTTGTATAATTCTCTTACTTATTCTAATAATTCAATATTTTTCCTTTTGTTACGTGCAAAATTTTCACAACGGAGTATCCATTGTGATGAGTACGAATTTATAAGTCAATTACGAATTTATTGGAATTTGTTCGGCACAGGGTAAGATATTTTGTCTCCGGTTTATTAAGATTCCTTCGTAATTTCTGTATTAATTTGATAGCCGGTTTCGCCACACTTCAATCACATGTTCGATTCAACAAAGAACTATGATGCATAATTACGATTGATAAATTAAGATTTTGTAAGGGCATATTACCCATACGAAAACGAAGTCTCGACAAGCATTACGTTGGAGATGTTAATTCTTGTACACCAGTCGATTGCGTTGCCACCCACCTGTTCGTAATTACAACCAACAGAATTCGATACAACGGGTTTTTATATCGCATTTAATTTATTATTATTAATGATTTTGTAGCTTCCTATCTTCGTGAGTTATTGTGTGACACGATTTGCTATTCAATATCTATTCTAGGCTGCTAACGGGGGAAAACGTTTTCTTCGCGCAAGTAAGCACTGGATTTTGGGTAAGTCTGTTTGATTATTTTTTTTTCGCTGTCATAAAAGTCACTCACAGAACTTTGGCTAATGTTAATTGCCGTTTACTGTTACGTTTACTGTTATAATATCATTAAGGTAATTTCAATTATCATTTTGAGTGTATCGCATGCTGTGTACAAACGATATTTATTACGAAATTTTCTTCGCTATTTTGCTTCGACTTAACCTATGTATTGTGTGTTGCCAATACTTCTGGCATTTATGAATTGAGAAATTAAATATACTCCTGTTAATCTTCTACGTTACTACATTAAAGTTGTTATATTTGTTAATTTTTCTTTTATAGTAACATATCTTTCTCTTTTAATTGTTGCTACCCGAACACCAGAGTAGCAAGGATTACGAACCTAAAAATTAGTTACAAGTTTGGACCGTTGTAACCATCGTTTAAAATCGATTGGTTGTTTAAGTAATTTTTGGTAACGGACACAGTATTTGGATTGACGATTTTCATTTAATGTATTTTGAATTTGTTTCAATGTGATTTTAGATTGAGTTTAATAAGTTATTTTACGATTTTAAATTCAAAGTTATAATTTAAATTGCTGATTTAGTTTTGTATGTTGTTACGCCGTGAATCATCTGCTTTCGCGATTTTGCTTATTGAATGTTTCACTTGGATTGTTGAAAAATTCCAGTTGTGAGTTATGTTTTGCTTCTGAGATATAATCGTAATTAACTCTATTTTCGCCGTTTGTTTATTTTAAGTGGATTTAAAAGTTCTTTGTTCGAGTACATTTGTACTTGAATTTCTTTATGTCAATCGTTTAGATTACGTGGAAAAATTAAGTCGTTATCTTAATTTATTAGGCAGTTTAAATTCTTGTAATATAATATTTTGTCAAATTGACATTTTCACGTACAAGCGAAACGCTGTGTCCTAATTATATAAATATGACGTAATATGATTGTTTGCCTCTTTATTGCACTTCTTAACGAGAGTGTTTTGCTTCTTGAGGTTTCGAACGCAGCCTTTGTGGAAAGGGCAGTCGAAAAAAGTTGATATATAGGTGTGATTTTGGTAAATGGAGTACGAGTCCGAAGTTAGTTGATTGGCAGACGTCAGAATGTAGTTAACGCAGGTGATAATTCACCTTTTTTAGTAGTTACCGCGGAAGTAAGTGAAAATGGTACAGTGATGCTTAAGTGGAAAATCAAACTTTCTTTTTTCCTAATTACGGTTCATGGAGATCACTGTTTTCCTAATTAATATCGCATGTTTCGTTAAGTGAATTTTGTGCGTGAGTTTGTTTCGCAATCTCATCTTTCGCCTTAGGGGCGGATCAATAATAATTCTTCCGTTGGTAAATTTATTCATCTGGATTTGGTACCCTATCGAGGTCCCGGACGTTCTGCTGGCCTATGCTAACCAAAAGCCCGTCTTCGAGTAAATCAAGGTATTTATTTTGCACCATCTATTCATATGTGAAATTTACGTTTACGCGATTAAGTGTTAAAAGCTTTGAATTTTCAATTAAAAATTACAAGTGTTTCGAAGTTAACTTTAATGTAACTAATTAATGACCGTATTTTACGGTACTGTTTTATCCCAAGTTTAAAATTTATTAAACGGGACCGAATTATCGATTCAAATTATATATATATAAATTAGTTTATAAGTGTATTTCATTTTGTTTTTAAATTATATCGACACACACACACGGCCGTGATCATAGATGTTTTAGTTTGATTAATTTGTGCTGTTTATTTCTTTAAAATTCTGTATTGTGTATTTTATTATTTTGTTTGTGTATTTTATTCCATTAAGTGTAAATTTGTTTTGATCTAACGTGCATTCAAGTAATTTTTCTATTATTTTGCTACTGTTTTGTGTGATTAATTTTGTCAATTTCAATTCAATTATTTTATTTTATTATTTTATTCATTTTGTTTTATTTCGTTCAAATAAATGTTAAATTATTAAATTGTAAAGAGCTTTTAATTCCGTCGGCCTCCGCGTGTGTAACTTTATTAGTTTATTTTAGATTTTAGCAAATGCACCCTCTAAGGTAAGTCCGTTGGGGGTGTATACTACAGAAGCGGACTTATGGTTGGCAAGGGTCATTAGTCCATTAAGCTTTACCCCTTCCTGGCGCCCTTTGATTTCGACATTATTATTTATCGATTTTGTGTTTTCGACAAGTCAATCCATTTCGATCACGAAACTTTTAAATAAAACCCACCCCTTCTCCATTGAGCTAGTGGCACAACCCCCGTTTATGTTACTACATTGCAGGCAGTGACTTTGTGTTAATTTTGGCATGTAACACCGTCTGTCGTGATCGAGGCAGAATTGTTAATTAGGATTGATCTGGCGCCCTTAAGTACAATTTCCTTGAACCTCCCCTATCTCCGACTGTGTGAGTTGGCCGTGCAAGGTTCGTAAGACCTAAAGCTTGTAACACTTTTTTAGGGCGATTCAAACACACCAGTCTCGTCACAGTTCCGGCCTCAAAACGATTTAGTTCCGTCACCAATCTTTTTTGACTGATTCGTCATATTTGTTTATACACGCTCGCATCGGTTTTATTTCGTCGGATACAACCATTCAGATTACTGTGTGTCGACTTTGAATGGTCGCTATTCCTTTACTGATGTTCTTCTTTGATGTAGCCTTTTATTTTTGCATTGTATCTATTTTTACAAAGTTGACTAGGAAAAATTTAATTTGTTTTTAGCTCAGTACAAAATATTGTACATCAAACATGAAAAATCGTATGCAACGATTTGATCGCTAAAACGGTACCAGAACCTACAGAAGAAATGTGTAGAGCAGTTGCTAAAGATTTTAACGCCAACTGGAACTTTCTCAACCGTGTAGGAGCTTTGGGTGGGAAACGCATTACTATGAAAACTTCTCGAAACAGCGCGAGGAGTTTGCTGTACTTTAATTATAAAAAATCGTTTTCTATTATTTTGATGGTTGATGGGAAAAGACTTTAACAAGAAACACTGCGATTACCAAATAAAACTTTACCTAATGCGACCATATGCACGTAAAGATTCAAATGTTCCAGAACGTATTTATTTATCGCTATTGTGTCAGAAGAGTTGTTGAGAACACATTTGGCGTTATCTCCAAAAAATTTCAAATTTACAATAGACGAATTCAAGCAGCTTCAAACATGTAGATAAATTGTACTGGCGACTTGTGTTTACATAAAAAAGCGATATGGCCGATACACATGCAACTACTAATCCAAGAAAAACATTTAAAGATTATTTTAATTCTCCCAGAGGATTTCTGCCATGGCAATTTAAAAAAAATTAAAAACGTTGTGGTATTTTAAAATAATAAAAAAAAATGCTGAAGAATTTTTATTGCCTTTCGTATTCATTTCTTTTCCGATTTTCTTCCAACTATTGTCTTTAAAATTAATAAGTAAAATATAATTACGATGCGAAAAATCATATAGGGGATATCCGTCGAAGATGGCGCGCATCATTTTGGCCTTTATAATAAAACAAATTTAATCTACAACTTGGTATTATTGTAGCTGGGAAAATATACAAGAAAAACGAATAGAGGCAGTAATAAAGGTCAGATTGCTAAGGCGGTAAACAGTATAATAACAGAAAATAGAAAAATACGTGCAGTAGCAAGGCACTATGAAATTCCAGAGGCCACCCTAAGACGTTACTTAAAAATTAGAAACAATATAAGATCACAAAACTCAAGTTCTTTGGGCAGAGCACCCACATTTACTCCACAGTAAGAACACGAGATTATGCAACACGTACTCAGTATGGCTAAGTTATTTTTTGGAGTGACCAAAGATGAGTTGTGCCGACTTGTATATAAGTATGCAGAAACCAATAATATTAAACATAACTTCAGCCGCGATAATCAAATGGCTGGCCATGATTGGTATAAGAACTTTATGAGAAGAAACAATGAAATAAGCTTAAGAAAACAAGTAGGCAATATATACCTCCCTTATTTATTTATCCCAGAAAAAGGACGAGTCCATTATTGGAAAAAAACGGCCCAGCAGGTGCAATGTACTGTTGTAGCAGATATTTTACAAATGGTTAAAACATTTTCAAAATCAAGTTCAAGCAACGCAAAAAAATCCGATATTATACATTTGGGATAACCATAGTAGCCACATCTCGCTGGAAATATACGAATATTGTAAGAAAAATTCTATTGTAATGGTTAGTTTACCACCCCACACGTCACACAAACTCCAGCCGTTAGACGTGACAGTTTTTGGTCCCCTCAAAATTGGATTTAGCAGACACGTACAGCTTTTAATGAAAGCAAAAATTAGCTCTGTTTCTGATCAGTACAAACTAAGCCAGTACGACTTAGCAGAAATATTTCATTCTGCATTCAAACAAGTAGCAAATATAGAAAAAGGTGTCAGGGTTTCAAGCAACTGGAATTTTTCCCTTTAATGATTCAAAATTTAGCGAGGATGATTTTGCTGCATCACAAAATCTTGTGGGTGGCGATGATAAGGAGAATGAGACCTTACTGAACAACTTAGTTGACGAAGAGAAGCCAAACATTCCATCATCAACGCCTATTGAACCTATCCCTACTTCGCGTGTACCTCGGCTTCCAAAGATCCAAAAAAATGACCCAATTAGTATGCCATCAAATCTGAAGGCTCATGTAAGTATTTCGAGCATATCTCCTGTACCTATTGCTACAAATAAGAAAAAAAGAAAGCAGTCCTCCAAACAACGTTCTACCATTCTGACATCTACCCCAATGAAGAAAATTCTTGAAGATAAACTAGAGAAGAAAAATGAGAAGGAAATGAAAAAGAATCAGACATCCAAAACAAAAAAGACAAATAAAACAATGAAAACGAAAAACCCTATCCAGACACCAAAAATGAGAGTTAAGAGAAAAGTTTTTGAGAGTGATAGTAGTGAAGTAGATGATGTAGATGAAATGGATTATCTTCCTGGGTCTTCTACAATGGATCTGTGTAACATTTATTTTTTAAAATTCACACATTCACTAGATTCCTTAATTTTATTGGTAAATATAGAACATTCTTGATTAAGTGCGCCATCTTCGACAGATCTCCCCTAATAGACTGTAATTCTTTACATATTTTATCTTTTTTTTATTGTTCATGTTTAGTATAGTTTCCAAAATGCTTTCACTAACTAAAAAATATTGTCTCCAAGAATTTACAATGTGAACACCGTCAGCACATTTTAATTAAAGATATTTTTTTGACGGATAGTCCAGTTCGGCGTCCGAACCGTGACGTGGTGGGACTGATGTGTTTGAATCGACCTTCAACGTTATGGAGACGTTTATTGTCTGAGTTTTAAGAATCATGCCGTTTGCGGTATTTCCGTTCGTAAATTGTGTTACTGGAAACAGGTATAATCGTCTTTTGAAAACTACTTATTCAGCTTAAATCCGTTATAGGCAAGACATTTCAAGAAATTCTTTCAGCCCAGTTTTCAAAAAATTACGTCATACTTCCAGTTTCGTTCTTTTAAAACTTGTACGACACGGTTTTGCTTTAAATGGGAACTGACAAGATTTGATTATTCTTGTTGAAACATAAGTTTACAGATAAATAGAAAGGAGAGAGTTACGGCAGCAGTCTTTACTAAGAGAGTCAATGTACTTTATTTGGTAATTGACAGTTCATGGTTTAAGTTTGGTTTAAGCAATGCCGTAGGTATTTTGTATTATTGTATAACCCCATTTTTGCAATCTTCCAATACAGATAAAATTAAACGTTTCAACTACCAGCTACCACTTGAAAGTTTCTTTCACTGCAACTGTTTAGCTTCTCAGTTTTACCGCCCGCTAAATCGACGTTGCCTTCACCAGGAGCCGCCTCAAATTAAGTTAAGTTGTTTATTGTTAATTGTAAATGTGACCAAGAGGTTTTGAAACCCACAATTATTTATTATAAATTATTAGTGTAACTTTAATAATTATACGTCCCTTGGTGAATAAGGACCTAGTCTTTAATTAATTTTCTTTTGCGTCTTTTTCTGTGACATCCAAAATTCACGAGTTTCAATTATTGTATCATCCACGCCCGTCTCACTGAGCAAACCGAGCAAACATCAACTCAATAATATAATACGAGATTTGCTTGCTTTAAGTACATGGTTTACGTTAGTTTATGCATTAAGGAGATAAATGCCCATTTGTACCAGTTGCTCATTTAGTTCAATTAAAGGAAACTTAGGACAATTTATGTCTAGATTTAAAAGTGTTATGTAGGTTTTTTGGCCAGCACGCTAGGTACACTAAATGCCATACTTTATTTGTGAATGGAATAGATAAAAAATATTGTACATAAAAGTTTAGTGAAGGCGGATAAAATACTTGTTACAAGCTTTTGGTATTTTACGAACCTGCACGGCCAACTTACAATAGTCGGGGAGAGGGGAGGTTCACAGAGAATACAGACAATATGCTTAAGGGCGCCAGAGCGGATCCAAAGTAATTTTTCTATCTTGCTCAGTACAGAAACGGTTCACACTTGTAACACGATCTTACGTTCGTAATCCTTATACTCGGCTGTTCGAGTAGCCAAAAGTAATTAATAGGTAACGATGATCACAGGAGCAGGAAAGATAAAAAGAAAGATTAACAAGTATAATCAATTTAATGGCTTAACGTTGGATAATAATAGAAGATATGAAATTTAATGTTTTCCAGGTAGAATTAATACCTATCACAGTTTGCTTATGCGCCAACCTTAACTTCTAAAATGAGTAACAATTTGCAATAATAATTAGAGGAAACTTTGATTAAGGAGTACATAAAATTTTCTAGATTATATCACAATTCTCCTACATAAATGCCTGTAGTATCGGCAACTCACATCACATAAGAAAATTATATCGAAAAGGACAGCATCCAAAGTCCCCGAATAACTAGGTTTTCCCTCACAGCATGCGATACAAGTATGACATGTTTAAAATTACCTTATTGGTATATAAGCAATAACGCAGTTACAATCATTAACATTTAAATATAATTCTGTGTATAACTTTGGTGATCTCGATATAAAAAGTCAAATAAATAACTCACCTAACATCCAGCTTCCACTTACACGTAGAAAACGTTTTCTCGTCAGTGACCTGTAATCAATAGTGAAAAGCAAATCGGATCATAATCGAGTTCACACAGAACAAAAGCTACAAATGATAGTATTAATAAATAATTAAATGGCATATAAAAACCCGTTGTATCGTGTACTGTAAGAAACAATCTTAACACAGGTGGCTGATAACACATTCGACTTCTTCATTAAGCATAATATCGAACCCCAAGGTATCGAACGATATAAGTAGCAATTCAGGACAGGTGTCTGATAACACAATCTACTGCTAACTCCAAATCAACATCCTCGACACAACGTTCGACTAGACCCCGATGTTACTTAAGTAGCAAGCCCTCACAACAGCTGATATGCTCGGTAGATTTATTCATTAATAGTAGTTATGCATCCCAATGGTTGATTGAATTCCAAAATGGTAGACAACGTGGTCGGAACCGGCTGTCATATGAATATAGAAATTACGAAAGACCCTTAATAGATTTAAGACAAAATATCTTACCCCGTGCCGAAAGAATCGTACTAACTTCCCACTCGATTTATAAATTTATGTTCATCACACGTGATGTTCTTAAAAATTTAAGAATCAATTCGAAAAAACCTCGGCACCGACCCGTTACTGTCGTTTACAGGTTCACGTTTACTTCGTCGAATGACAGTCACGAGAAAGGATCGGTAGAGGGCGTCCAAACCGTAAGCTAATTTCAAGTCAAAATACATAGGCGTACGCAATTAAAATTTCGTCCGTAACATACTTTCACTTTGTTATGTTAAAAAGTTGGGAGTTAATTAGAGGGAAGCTCGGCGCATTCTTTACTACCATTGTATGCAATAAATCAAATTATTTGTGCTCACACAGTATGTACATTTGTGTCAAATTCCATATTATGTTTTAGATCAGACTGGTACGGGATTAGCTAATACCCTACTGGATTATACACAACTGTAAGTATTGTATTTTCTATTTTACTTTGTTGGTCATGTCGATTATTAGAATGGCCACATGTACATGCTAGATTGTAATCACAATTAATATTCAACTTTTTTTTGTGTCTCATACTTATCGGGTGCGCTTTGATTCTGGATACTTTGATTGTCGCATTCTTGAAATCAAACTTAATAAAGTAAAGTCATTCCTTTGTTAAATTTAAAAGTTAGATTGATTAGGGCACGTAGATGTGCGACGTGTTGTCCCAACAAAGAGCGTAACTTATATTTGACCCGTGATAACCCATGTAATATTGTTTGCACCGTTTATGTAACTAAACTTATATACTGCCTTTGTCTTCAACTACTTCTGTGATACTATAAATATATATTCTGTGTTATTACTTCTGTCGTGTTATTTGTTCTTTTCCAGCTACGGGTAGAGTTAGACGATATCTCCCTAATTTAATTCTTCATCGTCTTGGCGCCTTTTTAGCTTTAATCTATAATTTAGCACCACAAAGCGTGCGATTCCCTCTCCAGAGAAACTGTGTTACCCGTTGCCTTTTTTTTTGTTGTTACAAGAAAACCAGCGTAACAACTTCCATCACGTATCATTCTAAGCATAATGAAACAATTCAGAAAAGCACCGAATAATGATAAAACTGGGTTTCAGTATCTTTGCAGTAAATTTCCCCGTTTATCTGACGCAAAGAAAGTAATTTCATTGAATCCTAAATTACAAAATTGGTTTTAGACAGTCAGTTTCAAAATACCATGACTGCTGCTGAAACGAAAACCTGGATTATTTTGAAAAGTGTAATGTACAATTTCTAAAGAAATCAGACAATCACAAGATTATAAAAAATTTGCTAAAATTATGCAGGAATACCTTTACAATTTTGTATATGATATAAACATTAAAATTTACTTTTTTCCGACAATCTTCGATAAACAAACAAAGAAGAGGGAGAGAAGTTCCATCAAAACATAAAAGATTTGACACAAAAGTACAAAGCAAAATGGAATAAAAACTGACTACAATTTTGACTTCATATATTTTTTTTCTATTTTACTACAATTGAAATGCCCAACACATATAGCTAAGCTACCTCCCACGAAAGCTTACAAAAAGTACATGATTAGCTGATTTAAATTGAGCACGAAATCAACGCTTGTAAGCCTGATGCACTAATCAAATATTTGAATTGTAGTATGCAGCTGCGTTCACTTCATTATTTTCTCACTTTTGTTTTGTAAGGTTATGTATTGTTTGTGTTTTTGATTCAGTATTTCTTCGTTTTTATTACCATTTTTATGCTTGTACAGATCCTTAATATCAAAGCAATGGTTTTTTTAACTCATTTTATTTAAACTTGTGCAATAAAAAATAAATAAAGAATTTGAAATCTATTAAAAAAATACTATTGTTACTATTTTACACTCGATAAAAAAGGGCATAACGAGTTTGCCAACTTTGATGTATGTAAATCTGGTTTTACAGTAAAACGCCTAATTAATTTGTAGGAGGTGTAATAGCGAAGGCTTCCACGGCCGGAATCTATACTAACATTAGAATGTCTTCCGGGTTTGGGCCGTGTCATAGTTGCAACCGAAGCTGCCAACGTTGGCAGCTTCGGTTGCAACTATGACACGGCCCAAACCCGGAAGACATTCTAATGTTTGTAGGAGGTGGCTTAGCTTTATTTGCATTGCAATTATTATAAATAAATACAAGTTTAATTTGTTTTTCTAGAACGTCTTTTTTTTAAATTTTAATATTAAAAATTAATTTAAATTTATACTTTTTTGACATGTGTTATGTTCAAAATTAGTAGATCAATTCGCGAGTATGAAAATTTCTCTTAAAGTATGAAATTTGTCAGGAGAATTCCCCTACTCTTTCGCCGAGACTGTCAAATTTTAGACAGAACTTTTGTTTCACTTCGTGCAAGACGATCTACGAGTTCAGTACTTTTACGCCCGGGTTAACCTTCACCGTTAGATTGTTTCACGCTAATATCCTAATATGCAATTGCATTTGTAAGTTTGAAACGGGGTGAGTGGTATACATTTTTCTTTATTGAGGGTTTAAATTGACTCTGCTAATTGTCTGTAGCGGATGTTGGTACCCACCAAATGTTCATCGTTATCACTGATGATAACTAGCAGGTGGCCTCGTTGTAAAATTTCCATGTCGTCATATTATTGATAACACCGTCAAGTATTGGAAACCTGCAGGATTATCCCTCTTGTGAAGATTAACTACGACAAACACTGGGGAAATTTATGCTGTTAAGTCGAAGGGAAACGCTGCACATTTGCGTTCTTAAATGATTGGATGCTTTTATTTGTGTTAACATTAGATGCTCGTTTAGATTGGGTTTAATATTACTTTTCAGGTAACTCAAGTACGGAGATTAGCTAATATCCTACTGGATAAAACCTAACTGTGAGTATTACTATTTCAATTTTTTTTGTATTTCGGTGGTCATGTCGTTTATGACCGTACGTGCATGTGCAAGTTAACACAATTTATAGTATTTTTGTGCTTCACGAACTTATAAGCAGTGCACGTTGAGTCTCAAAGGCTTAAATTGTTTGTCTGTCTACAATTTTTAAGATTTGCAAATATATATTCAAACGATTATGTTTATGTAAAAGTTTAGACCGACAGGATCAGCTTTTTGTACGGTGTGTTGCTCACTATTCGACGCAACTTATAATTCATTCGACTCACGTATAAATATTGGCGAAAACTTGCATTTATATACTTTCTTGATCTTCTGTGATAAAATAAATATATATATTCTGTGTTATTACTTCTGTGGTGTTACTTATTCTTTTCCAGATACGGGTAGAGTTAGAAGGTATCTACCTAACTTAATCTTTTATCGTCTTGGTGCCTTTTTTTTAGATTTACGTTATAATTTCACATAGCAAAGCCTGTGATCCCTCTCCGGAGAAGCTGTGCTAGCCGTTGCTTTGTTTTGTTGCAAGAAGACCAGCGTAACAATTTATTCTTGGCGGTCCAACTCAAGGAACCTGATTTTCTCGTAACACATGTTTACATATTACATTGAAATACTATCTTGTGCATTAACTGTACACATTAGCTATTTATGCACTAAGAACGTTATTACGATGATTAAGCCCGCAGAGCAACGTGCCCGCGGAATGTATGTAATGTAATCGTTCAATAACACCAGTGGTGCACACAAGATCGTAACCAATGTGGAAGAATTATACATAAAAATGTTAAAAAATGTACAAAAAGAAATAGAAAACGTGTTATCATCTAAACCTAAAAAAATATAAAAAAAATATTTTTGAGGGCGTATGTTTTGTTTCTTTCTTACACATTAATATTATTTAAAATTTTTATTTGGTGCAGATTTAATTTAAACGCAACAACATATCATTTGTGCTGTTATTAATATAATATGTTGCATCAAATTTTGGTTTAACAATCTAAGACTGGATTATTTTTAAACAATTATTTTTTTTTATTTACGATCATAAGCAAAATTAATTCTTATAAGATGTATTAAAATGATGCTTAATAAACCTAAGATGCTTGTGCTTTTACGAAAATAAATAAAAAAGTAATTTAATCAAATGTAACAATAAAATCACAAGAAACCGTATTAAAAAGATAGAAAATTACATTTGTGTTTTCCATTAACACATTCACTGCCGCTCTGGTTATAAGTTTCATAAACCTGAGAGGCAGCAGAGGATAAATTTATTTATAACCGTCCTATTTTCTAGGTTGTCATAAAAATGGGTTTCTCATTGATATTTTTAGTTAATTTGTTAATAACAAATACACGAATACCGGTAATCGTATGGCCTGACATAATGTAAAGCAGTACGAAAGCCAGCGTATCGTACGGCAGTGAACGTGTTAATCATTAAACGCATTTCTGCTTTAGACATTTTAAAAGTGAATATAGTTAGATTTTTTTTTATTGAAAGCATGTATGTAATTATTATGATTTAATACTAACTCATGTAAGACAGTTGCGTTTAATGTAAATAGTTAGATATTGTACTAGTTAGACTAAGTTAACAAGGTTTGTACAAAGCACAAAACGAAACATCCACGAGATTCAAGTATAAAACCAATTTAACATAATCTATGCTTCAGACGGTGTTTGCTGTGTTTCTTCAACTGTAACGTTTTTAATTAGTTTAAAAAGTAAATTTTTTAATTTTTATTTAACAAATTTTCCACAAACAACATAAAAATATTGCAAGAACTTATTTTAAATTTTAAATGTAGGATAAAATATTTTAATAAAACAATTGCATAGTTTCAAAAAATACTTTAGAAAGTATTATTATCGAAACCTTCCGTAGTCGTTAGTATTTGTTGTTGTAGTTAATTTTATTAATTACAAAAACAAAAATTATGTTTCAATTATTTCTTAAAGCAAACTGGCAATTGCTTTTATAATTTTATTGTTTCTTTGTTTAATTGTGTTATATTGGTTTTATAATTAATTATTGTAAGAAACTTTGCAAACCGGAATGTCATTATATGCTTAAAGTTACATTTACAATTTAAATTTTAGTATTTTGCTAACTTAAATTCGTACTTGAGTATAATTTATCTTAGATGTAGTAACTGCAGCTTGCCAAGATTTCATAATTTTGACAACATAAAATTTAAATACTTCTAAAATGCGTCTTTTTAAACTATTAGTAAGTTTATTATTTTTAAAGCTCAAGTTCGTTTGAGTTTGGCTAATTTGGTGACTCATTAAATACAGTAGTATTTTTTAATTTAACAATTTTTCTAAAAAACTAAAATAATAATTTAATTTTTTTATAGTTGTAACGCAAAATTAAATCTAAAATCTATTTCTTGCGCGTCTAAAAAACCTTGGTACAGTTTTGCCCTGTTGTAAATGCCATTTACGCGCGGGAGGTTACTGGTGATCATTTCCGCTTCTAACGTGAATGAAACAGCACGTGTGTTAACGCCGTGCCTTGTGATTTCTACATCTCAAGTATTGTGAAACATCCTTACTATTAATGGATAAATCAATTGCAATTTTGATGTGTTGTTTGTGAGAGATTTGCTGGGGTAAGAATGCATTTACATTTTACGGCGCAATTTAATTTTTTTATTATCATAGAAAATTTGGTCACCTGCACCCGTTTATTATTGGAAAATTCTAATGACTGACAATTAAAGCTTACACGTAAGACAATTTCTACACCATATTAGTTAGTTGTCCATCACGTCAGCCACTAACCTACGTTAAATTAACAACTGAAAACAACGTTTGTAAAACCTCTATTGAGGCGACTAATTACAAAGCATTAGCCCACTTTGGTTTTAGTTATCGTACAAAATTATTGCATCTTATTTTTGATAGAATAATTGTATATGTGTATCTGCTTACGTTGCAGGAATTTTAAGGTGATGTTATGAATATGCAATTAGCTAATCGCATCTTAGAAGTTTAAGTAAGCACCTTTGTGTAATCACTAATTTGATGATACTTTAAAATTTTTTGTATTTACCAACTTTATTTTACTGAATGCTTAAATTAAAGGTCCGTTAATACGAGTCTTACTGTGATATTGTTTGCGAACCATATAATTCTTATTCTACTTGCCATTTTATTTTTTTTATGTTGTTGCGTAGCGGGCTAGTGTATATCCGCTTTAGCTTAAGCAACCAAACGTACAAAAGAATTTTACCTTATTTTAAAGGCGAAAGTTTTAATCATGCGCTTTACTTTTGAGAATTTCAAAAACGAAATAGAGTTTTCCGGGTTGTCGTGTCCAGTCCTTTCTTTTAAAAAGGCTTTAAACAATAAAAAGGAAGTACTCCAAGTACTAAGTTTTTTGTCAACACTAATTTATTTTTGCAATTGATTAGTTGCTAAGACAAATTTTAGTTATTGTTGTTTCGATGTATTTCAGCAACTATTCTTGACCTCTACGTAGTAGGTATAGTAGAGTGAATTTCTAATTTTATGATGATAAGGAAACACATGGTCTTGAATAAGTGGCGGTGATAAATATTTCTGCAAAAAAAAATTGAACAAAGGTCAAGATAAACATAATTTAGGTTTTTATTTATATAATCGGCCTTATGTTACATTCCGTTGTATAATCCGATTTGTGTTTTATCATTTTTGCTTTAAGCTGATTTACCATATTAACCTTATCACTTCGTTTCACCGTAAATAGCAAAATTGCATAGAATCGACAGCAATATTTTAAAATGTAACAATGAGACTCGGATTTGTTAAATTTAAATTTTTTTCAATATTCTTGAATTGGTGGGGCCCAATAACTTTTTTTAAGTTCCCTGAGTACCGAGAACAGCCGAAGAGTGTGAAACCGCCGAAGTCGTAACCACAGGTTCAAAAGGGGGTTACACAAAATTAGCAGCACCAACGTGAGGCTCGGTTTATTTAAATTAAAAAGGCTTGAAAGAAAAAGTCATTGCATATGCTAGTCGTTCTCTAACAAGTTTTGAAAGAAATTATTTTGCGACGGAGAAAAATGTTTGGCTTTTCTATTCGGCTTTGGTTGCACAAACTTCATTCACCAACTGGTAGATTAGTGCGTTGAATAGCTAGAATCTCTCAGTATAGCTTTGATATTGCATATAAAAGGTAAATTCAAAGTTGTACCAGTCGCATTGTCTTGAACCCCTGCCAATGTTGCTAATACAAAATCTTTAAATGTTACAGAATCATATTTTTCTTCTTGGTATAGGAACCTGATCGTTAAGATTGCTAAAGGTCCTGGAATTGGTGATTGGACTTGGTGATTGGAAAATTGCATCCTTTTCAAATACGTGCCGAACAAATACAATTTCACCTTGAATTTGATTGAATAGAAAATTGTTGTCCCAGAAACAGAACGGTGAGATATCTTTCGACATTTTCATGATGAAACTACATCCAGTCATTTGAAAACTTTTAAAACTGTTAATAAAATTGCTTTATTACTGGCCTAAAATGAAGGCTGATGTTGCTAAATATGTCCGAAAATGCGATGTACTATGTGATTCGTGTAAAAAATTTTTACAACTTCGTCCTGGTCTTCTGTGGGACCAAAAAAAAAGTCAAGTATCCTTTTCTACTTATCTCTATTGATTTGATTGGTCGGTTACTTAGATCGACTAAAGATTATACGTCTATTTTAGTTGTTCAAGTTCAACTTCTTAGAAAGGCAACAGCTTTCTCGATGGTTAAATTCTTAGTTTTTCTAATGTTTGGAGTACTACAAATTATCATGTGTGACAATGGACCCCAGTTTATTGGAAGATTGTTTCAAAACCTCATTGACAAATATAAATTTCAAAAAATTTGGTACAATACTTGTTATCATCCACATGTAAATCCTGTCGAAAGAACTAACAGAGTTATCACTATTGCAATTTGCTCATACGTAACAAAAAATCATAGATTTTGAGATGCTCAGATCTTCAAGATAATTCATGAAATTAGAAATGCGGTGCATAAAGTTACTCGTTCGTTATATTCCTTCTTTCCTTAACTTTGGTAAAACTGCCCCGCTCATGGTGAATGTTATGGTTGATTAGCTGATTAAAAAAAAAGATTATTCATTGGAAACTCGAGAACAACTAGTTCGACTGGTAAATGAACTTTCGTTACTTTACGGAAAAGTTGTTTGAATAAAGCTTAAGAGCGTACCAAATTTTACTATAATTAGCGAAAAAAAATCTTGCGCTTCAAAAAAGACGGCATTGTGTGGAAACTAATTTTGTTAAATGCTTTTAAGGGTTTTTCTCAAGAACTTGCTCCCAAGTATATAAAAGTCAATTTGAATGGTAGAAACTAAGAAGTCTGGCATGTCAAAGATATAAAACCTAGTACGGAGGACATATTTTATTTCCCTGACGACTAAAGATACATTTTTTTTTACGTAGATATTTTTTTTAATACAGGGGGTATCTGATTAACGGGTTTTTATTTTAGAAGATGAAATTAGAGGATAAATACAAGCAAAAAATATCAAAATAAAAGTTCCATTAAATCATTTAATAAAATCAAAATGTTTATCAAAATAAATCGCAAATTACGGACTTGTTACATTAATTAATTCTCCTAGGATTGTTGACACTACAAATAAAAATAAATTGTTTTAAGAAATGCAAATTACACTAGAATCTGTATACAAAGTACATTTTGTTAAACTAGGTCAGTAATGCTAAGAAATGAACATTAGTCTGGTTTAATTATTTGATTAACAATTAACAATAATCAACACAATACATCAACACGTTTCACCGATTTTGCAGCATTTACCCACCATTTACCGAATAGTTACAATGAACAGTCAATTTCCATTTATTTAGAGAGTCAGGATCGGACTGAAAACTGTAATTGCAAATATCTGAAAACTTTAGACTAAATCTTTAAAGGAAAAATTTTTATTTAACACCACATGGAAACTACTCCTTGTGTTTGTAATCGTATTTCAGATACACCCTGTATACCTTAGAGTTAGTACTTCGGTTGGATTTGATATTCATTTATTTTCCTTCCTTGTTGTTGTAGAGCCGAGGCATAGCCCTTATCGTTCTGTGTCCAATGAGATGCAGTTAAATACTTATTTTTATGAGTACCTAGTCCATTCGGTTTCGTGTGATGGATGGTGTTTAGGTTTTGTGATATTCTGTTCAACGTATGAGATGTTTGTTTAAGTTTTGCGCGGTTAAAAGTTTAACATATCTTGTCGCGTGCAAGGAAGAATAAGATCATTTATAGTTTTTTGTATAGGCTAGGCGTCTGTAGCTAATTCCGGGCATTTACCTTGGTTATGCGGAAACGGTTGTGTTCTGGTTTATGAGGTTGTGATAAATTTTTCGTTAGGAAAATTCTGGGAGGCAATTAAGTTTGGAACAATAGCTCAAGTCAAGGATTTCTTATTTTAGTGTTGAAAACACTTATAGGGAGCTTGATTCGAAGGTTTGTGTAACAAAACGATGAAACGCTCAGAAGAAACAAATCTGGAACTTGTGGCGATGCCCAATTTCACTTCATTTTTGGTATTTTTTGGATGCAATATTTATTATCATTATTAAATAAGATTTTCCTTATGATTTGTTTTATGTTTTGAAAATATAATAAGTCTTAACTTCACTCAGCAGAGCTGAAAAATAATTATAGTAAATGCAGAATCAGATCCGCGGGAGCTTCCGCCTTTTACGCTGAAAAAACGGTACAATATAGATGAAAATTGCACTTAAACATATTTAAAGAGGACTAAATGTATTGCAAAGTCCGCGGGAGGGTATAATTATATCTAATAGTTTAAGAGTTACATAATTTTAATGTAATGTAAGACATTGTCGTGTAACTTTGCACACTTCTATCTTCTAAACTATAGAAGGTCATTGTACTCTTCCGCGGACTTTTTTATAGTAAATTTTGTCCTCTATAAAAACGTATATGTGCAATTTTCCTCTATCTTGCAACGTTTTAGGGTAATAGTTTATTTGTTATTCTTATTGGGTTTACTTTATTCAGCCTGATGCTGTAACATTCTCGTTATACTAAGCAACCAATCGCTATCAGATTTTAATGGTCGAAGATAACGATCGACATAACAACCACTGGTAAAATAGGTTTACTGTATCGGTATTTTAATTATATCGATATGTCGCCCATTATCTTGCAATCCTTATTTTGGAAAAAAGTATCGTTTTTAAAAAACAAAGAGTGCTATACGACCGCCGAATGCATAAGAGTGAATAGGATCAGGCTGATTGTCTGAGAACATAATTCAACCCACGTGAACCTTGGGGATGACATTGATATTTAAAATAATAGTTTTAATACAAATAAAAATTTTAATAACTTTTGGAATTTAATGTATAATAAGTGGTCACCTGATTGTTTTAAAAACACAAATGTTATAAACGGAAGTCTTTTAAAATCAACTCTTATGTTAAATTATTAATTTTTATAGACAATAACATTGAAAATAATAATATATGTTTCTAGTTTAGTTAAATCTAAAGACATTTTTAAAAATCTTTTAGAAAAAAAAACTACCTAAATTAAATCAAATTATAAAATTAGATGAAAAACAAAATTTAATAATTGACAATTCATCTGACAATCAAAAAAATAAAGATATAATTTTAATTCGATATACTAGTATAATTTCAAAAGATATAATTATAAATAAAGATAGATGGAATGATATATAAAACAATTTTACAAAAATTTTCAATGAATTAACCGAACAGGATGATATTTCAAATATCGAAGTGGTTCTTTCCAATTCTATTGATAGAGAAGATTTTATTTATTTCAGAAAACTTTTAGAAACTTATCTTTGGAATAAAAACATTAAGTTGAATATGTATATTAAAAAAATTGATAATGTTGTTACTAGGCTGAAACTTATAAAAGCAGCAAAATTACAAATAAACAAACTATAGAAATTAAACCCATTGATGAAAAAATTTGTTATTCGGAAATTATTAAAAAAATGAGAAACGATATAGACATTCAAAACTTAACGATATTAAAAATACAAAAAAAGGCACAATGAAAATTTCTACAAAAAAAAATACACTAGGTAATGCAAAAAAATTTAAAAAGGAGGCTACAAATTCTTTAAAGCTTTTAGCAAACACTTCTATTGTTATACCTAAAAAACTATTGTAATTAATAATTTAGACATTTTAATAAATGAAAATGAAATTATATAAGTTATATGTAAAGATATTGATGATTTAGAATTAAAAAATAAAATTAACATTACAAATTTTAAATTGCAAAGTGATAATATTAAAAAAGTTTTCATAAGTTTACCTTCAAATTTAGCAAATCAATTAATTATTATTAATAAAATTAATTTTGGCTGAAATACATGTTTTGTAAATGAAATTTTCCAACCAATTAGATGTAATAACTGTCATTGTTACGGTCATTTCAGTAAAGATTTAAAAAATGAAACCATAGATGAACCAATTTCTTTCAAATGTGGTTTTATTGGTCAGACAAATAAGTTTTACACAAATACGAATCTATATTGCAATGATTGTAGGGCTGAAGGTCACAAAAATGGTAATATGAATTGTGAAATTTATAAAAAATTAATAACAGATATTAAAAAACAAAAGAATTTAGAAAAGAAAGTTATTAATGATAATTTTAATAAGTTAAATGATATTTTGCATTTTGATAATATAAAATAAACTTTTGATTCAGGATGAAATTTTTACAAATAAACTTAAATAATAAGAAACAAAAGCCTTCGACCTTTCTTTACAAACAGGTATTGAAATGGATTGCGATTTTTTAATTATTTCTGAGTTTGGTTATAATAATAAAATTTGCTAATGGATTTAAATAAAAAATATGGCATCTTGTTTTTTAATAATAAAATTAATATTTTGAATTATAATATTAATAAATTTTTTGTTTGTTTAGAGTTAAATAATTTATATATTTTTAGTTGCTATTTACCTCCAAATTTAATTTTGAAGGATTTTGAAACTATATTAGACGATAAAAAAGATGTTCTTATTTCTGGTGATTTTAATGCTCATTTACATTATGGGGTTCAATATTTAACAGTAAAAAAGGTAAAATCTTAGAGGAATGGATTGCTCAATTAAACTTACAAGTATCTAATAAAATTATTAAACCAACATATACTAAACAAAACAAAACTTCATTTATTGGTTTAACAATTATTGTAAATAAAATTATAAATTGGAGTGTAACAGAAATTGAAAGTTTAAGTGATCACAATTATATATATTTTGAATTAAATTTTGATAATAAAATTAATTTACAAAAGATTGATAATTTTAATAATTACATTTTTGATAAGAATAAATAATTAAATTATATTAATAATAATAATAATAATATTATTATTGATAATAAAAATGTTGTTTATAAATTAATTAATAATTTACACATTTTTTATAAAAAATCAATTATTAAAAAATCTTATAATTTTAAAAAAAATAAATTTTGGTGGAATGATGAAATTAAAAATTTAAGAACTTCCTGTTTTAATAAAGGAAGAAAATACCAACACAAATTAGAATAAAAAAAATTATGATAATATAGTAAACATTTTTAATGATTATAAAACTTCTATAAAATTATTAATAAAAACAATTAGGAATGAAAAAAGAAAATGCTGGAATAAATTATTGGATAATTTAAATTGTTATAAAAAAATTTGGAAATTAAAAACCCGTTTCAATAATGAATCCGAAGCTTTTAGATGAATCTATTTTAGATTTATTTCCAAAAAATAATGACAAATTTAATAATAATCTTAAAATATCAAACAATTTATTTAAGTTTCCAATAATTACTAGTAAAGAATTAATTTTAGCAGCATCAAACTTGCCCAATAATAAAACTCCTGGTTTAGATAAAATATCCTCAAAATTAATTAAAATTATTTCTAACTTATTTCCAAAATTATTTTGTGATGCCTATAATTTTTGTTTCAAAAAAGGTTTTTATCCCAAAGTTTGGAAAACGCCTAACTTAATACTTTTGCCAAAAAATTGAACCTTTAAAATTTGGGCCTATTTGCTTATTAAATTTCGCTGGAAAACTTTTTGAAAGAATTATTTTAAATAGATTGAATAAAATTATAAACATTTCTGATAAACAATTTGGTTTTCTTAAAAATAAAAGTACAATTACTGCATTAGAAACATACTATAATAAAATTTATGAAAATTATAAAAAAAGAAAAAAAATTGTATTATGGTTTCTTTAGATGCTAAAAATGGTTTTAATTCTATAAATATTTCTACTATAATGAATGAAATAAAACATCAAAAATTACCTAAATATTTAGAAATAATTTTACAAAATTACTTAATTAACAGATCAGTAATATATAGTTCTAATATTTTTTATAAAAAAATTACTGTATCTAGATGTGTACCTCAAGGTTCAGTTTTAGGCCCTACCCTTTAGAATATTGGTTTTAATGAAATTCTAAATTTAAAATTACCTTTAGGCGTTGAAATTTTTTCTTTTGCGGATGATATTACTATTTTAGGATTTGGTACAAATGAAAAAACATTGTTAAATAATATAAAATTTTCAATCAATTCTATAAATCAATGGTTAAATAATAACGGGTTACAATTAATAACTAACAAAACTAAAGCGGCAAAAAAAACGTTATATAAAAATTTTAATATTTACAATAATGAAATAAGTATATCGTCTGATATTAAAATTTTAGGATTTTATTTTGACAGAAATTTTCAATTTATTTTTCATTTAAAGAATACATTAATTAAAAGTAAAAATATTTAAAAAAAATTATTGTCATTATTTCCTAATATTAATGGACGAAATTTTCTTAAAAGAAAATTGATCTTCAATTTTAAATATTATATTGTATGGATCAAGAATTTGGAATAAATGTTTACAATGGAAAGTTAGTATAAAATTATTATATAGCTTTCAAAGATTATTAGCAATAAAAGTTTGCAGTGCATATAGAACAGTTGGGACGTTAGAAATATTAGTAATCGCAAGGTAAATTGAGTAATCTTTGGATGAATAATAATAGTTGGACAAAAATTTTAATTAACGACATATACTCATGGTACAATAGAAAATTTGAAGAATTAGATTATTTTTTGACTCAATATTTAACTGGGCTTGGGGAAAACGGAGAATATTTATATAAATTAAAAAAAAGGTTAAATCAAAATTGTATTTATTGTATTTATTGTGGCTTACCAGACACAAAGAAACATGCTATCCACGAATGCTCACGTTGGCTAAATTCAAGGTTAAATTTAGAAAATGATTTGGGTGTGAAAATTACTCCTAATAACATGATCAATTTAATGTTATTAAATAGTACAAACTGGTACAAAATTTCTAGTTTCATTAAAAAAAAATTTGTACTAGAGAATTTCAAGGTAGAAAAAGACAGGGTTTGTAAAATTAAAATTAAAAATTAAAAAATAATAAGAAAATAAATAAATTTCAAATTATTTTGTGAGATGTTATATGTTCAATTAAAATTTTAATATTTTAAATTTCAAATAATTGTTTTTTAAAACTAAGTTTATATTGTTAAAAAAATTATTGTATTCATTTTTATAAATAAAGACGTGAAAGAGATAATTTCTGGAGTTATGCTCAAGCAGGTCCCAGAAATTGTCTCTTATAATATTCATGAGGACCACTTGACCCACACTGGTGATGGCCAACGCCCTTAAGAAAACAAAAAAAGGTTAATCCACTAGAAAAATTCACCATAGTTTCCTTCTAGTACGTTGATTTGTTCTCCCGCTGTCGGAATAAATCTAAGAAAATTAAGCAAATCATCTTAATACAAAAATTGTGGCGATTTCGATGCAGGATGGTTTACAAGAAAAAAACTCCAGATATTACCACAATGACAAAGGTACCCTTACCCGCAAAAAAATCCGCGGTGGTCACCAAAATCAACTAGACCGAAACACACATGTTCGACTAAACCGATAATCTATGTTCAAATGTTAAAATGGGTAAACGAAAAAAAAACGTTTATGATATAAAATCAAAATTGCAAATAAAGAAAGAGGAGAGTTTTAAACGAAGGTTTTAAAAATCGTGACGCGGTGCAAAAATGAAAAAAGTTGCATACGGGAGTTTTTCTTTTGAAAGGTCAGAAATTAGTTAAATTTATTTGGATATGCGTTTGTAAGTTTTTTATTGGATTATTGTACGAGAGATACGATGAATTGAGATACTGTCTAACGCGAGTAAATTGAGAACAACTATTTAAATTTAATTCTATCGTTTAACGAGGCTTTTTGTTTGTTTTTTTGTTGTAAACGAAGAGAGCAAATTTAATATTTTATTCTTTGTCTTTGGCAATTGACGAGTCGCTTATAAGATTAGTTTTACTTTTTTTGTGCCAAAAGATCACGCTAAGAACACCTAGAGAATGTAATAAAAATGCATGTCGATTATTTCATGTCGCGAAATGTTTTTATTGTAAGTTCAATCTGCTGTAAGTCTTCTTTAGATATAACAAGGAATCGCGAACGCGACAAACTGTTGAAAAAAAAACAGTTTTTAAACTGTGGATGCACATTTCAAAGGTGAAATCTCCACTTCGAAACTTTTACATCTGAAAGGATGTGGCAACGTAGCTCGAATCGTGTCATAACCTTAGAAGCTGTTGAATTGTGAACCGTTATAAAACTCTGGTAAAGTCCAGTAATCATTTTGTTTTGTTTTTTTTTAAACGCATGTCAACTAATTACGCGATATAAATTGTTTATTTAATCCGACCGTATTCAGTCAAAGTCTGGCAAAGTTTCTAAAAGTTTCGCTTTAAAATTGATTGTGTCCAGAAAAAAATTTAGATGTTACATTTATCCGAATGCTTTTAACCGGATCTATGCCAGCAGAAAATGGCAGTCAGTGGACGTGAGGCTCAATTTGTTTGACTTTTTCTCGCATAACATGCTTGTGAGCACAATATGACTATTTGAGCTTTGCGAAGGTGATTTTTTGCCTTGAAAATATATTGTGTCGAATCAAGATCGATGTTTTGAGGTTTTGTTGCTTACGTTGTGTTTCTTACCGTACATCGCTTAGAAAAAAAGAACCTAAGCGTTACTAACACAACCCAAATATTTCCTAATACCTGCTGCCTAAACAAAGCTTACATTTGAGAAAATAAATAAGTTCGGTCATTCACGACATTAAAGCTTTACAACCAAAACATCACGTTTCAATGTTAGTGCCAACAATGGACTACTGCTGGAAGAAAACCGCGATTTTATGACAGTTTATTTAGCATTTTGTTAACGATTTGAAAAGATTTGCCCAAAATACTCATTTTTGTGCTTCTCTAAAAAAATTTTCTATAAAACATATACCCTCCAGTTTGCAATCAATTCGCACTGAACTATTACATACTAGTAAAACTATAAATGGAAAACAACAGCCGGAAGTGTTTGGATTTAGAGTTTTTAATACTGATTATGAGGCCGGTCCATTTACATGCCATGATGTTTGTTCAAGTGCATGGATTTCAGATAACGCGATTGGGTTTCTCCTTAGATATGTCACTGGATACTACGTTTTATCAGCACGCAACAATTCTTGATAATAAACCGTCTCGCTCATCATTTGTTATCACAAAAAATTCTCCATATGTCATTGGTGTTGCTGATTCATTATCTTTCAGCGATGAAGAGGTTATGAGAAACAATTCTCAGCCATTTCATGGACAATCGTTTAATACAAACAATTGGTGAATATGCATCTAGATTACTAGTTATTTCTGTTTTTTAATCTTTTTATTATTTACAGATGCATTCTTATTTTTGAAAATCGCAATAAACATTGTTCATTTAATTACGTATGTGATATTGTGTTTGTTTTCAACACCTTCCAATAGTTGCAAGATTTGCGATATCTGTGAATTTTTTTAAATTATTTTTAAATTTGTTTCTTTTATTTATTTTAAATTATTTCTTTGGCATTAGTCGTGCCATGTAGTTAGTTACATATTTCACCGGCACCACTATGCAATCTTAGATTAGATAAACGTGTCATTAAATAAATCGATTCTGAGTTTTACTTCTCTTTCTTTTATTTCATTTGTTTTTTTGTCCTGATCTACCAATTATTACTACTACTATAGTCGTAAACTATTTTTTAAGAAGATAGTGTAGCGGGCTAGTGTATATCCGCTTCAAAATTTTTTGATTTTTTACTGATATTTTGTAACTTACCAACGAAAATGCCGACTACTTGATATTTCTTTATACGGCTGTAAATTGGTTTATTTTCTTGTCTATATACGCATTAGTTTTGTGGAGATACAGTTTAAATATATCGCGGCAAATACGACCTACTTCTGCTAAAGTCCGATAGAGGCTAGAGGATATAAAAAAGATGTACGAGTGGGGGAGCTCTCTCTTTGTCGTGTTTTAGTTTACGACCCGTGTTGTAAATAATCTTGTACAATAGTAAAATAAATAAAACAATACACAAACCGCTAAAGCTTAAACAACCAAACGTACAAGGGAATTCCTTTTTTGTTAAATGCAAGAATTTTATTCATTGTTATTGTAATTGGCAATATGTTGTCAGATTAAAAAGAGCACCTATAGTTTATATTTCTCCCCTTTTTGGTGCTTTTTTAATTAAATTATAATCGACACATCAAAGTTCAGGTTGAAACCTGTCAAGTTTACTTCGATTCACTCTCCGAAATTCTGAGCTGCCGCTACTTGCTTTGGGGCGATTAAGTTACTGGTAAGTGATCGCACTTCAGTCCACCGCAAATTTAAGTTCTTACTGTAACAGTTTAATTAATACAATCGTTTTTTTTGTGATAAAACTATTTTGTTAAATTAACACAATTTTTGCAAAATTTAAAAAAATTTTGGGGTGGTATAAGTACAAGATAAAACATCTACATTAAAAATGTTTAAAAACCTTTTTTTTTTAATTTATTGTTAGACACTTTTAAAATTAATAGCAGATTATATAGTCAAAGATTTTGTTGGGTTAGAATATATTATGAATACTTAATTCTTATTTTCGTATCAATTTAAAAATTGGTTTTTGTGTAGATTAAACCAAATAATAAATCTAAAATAAATTTGTGTTCTATCTAAAATGTATTTTTTAAATCAAAACCAATTTTACTAAGAAATGAAAAAATATTTATACACAGGTGATTTAGATTTATTATAAAAAATCTTGAACTAATCGTCTTTATAACACATTCATGTATGTAAGAGCGTGTACATGCATGCATAAGATAATGCTTAATATTCAGTAAACAAAGGTTAATTAAAATACATGTTAAACGTAAATAAGCATACAAGTTTCTACAGTGTTGTTGGTTTAACTAATCAAAATCAATTCAATAACAAAAAAAATTGTATTTACTTTCTATGATAGGAATAATAATATTCTTAAGTACGATTACATTTGAAGGTGATTTAAAATTGTTATTACTAACATAAAAATTTGTAAATGTTGAATTCTTTGCCGGTTACAATAAAAATGTTAAGACTTAATTTTTTATGTATCTTAAAAATCGATTTAATTAAGAACATCAAGTCAAAAGCATGCGTGAGCACATAATACAGAACCCATAATTTGTATTTATCACAAAAGAAAATAATTAAAAAGTTTATACCATTGCATATGTCGTCGTGACAACAAATATAAACTCATTTTAAGTTAAATTTTTTAATTTATAAGCATTCAATTTTTTGGATTGCCAGTAAGAAGGGTAAGGGTTCACATGTTAAGAAAAATAATAATTAGTTTAAAATTTTTTACAGTATTGTAAACGCAGAACGTTATCTTGGCTCAATTTTTAAACAGCTAGATGAGAACGAACTTCACTTTGGTTACTTTCAGGAAGACAATTCAAGCACTCACGTCACTCTAACTAAAACTAAATTTATTCAACAATTCTACAATGAAAGTGTAATAAATGAATGGCTATAACCTCTACAATTTTAGATTTTTATATTTACGGACGTTTAAAATATGCAATGTATAAAAATTGGTTGTGTACAAGATTTGAAACATGCAGTTACTGATGATCTTCGTAAGATTAAAGTTTTGTAATGTTTTCCAAACTTTACAGAGAAGAGTTAACGTATATATCTAGGCTGAAGGACAATATATCAAACATCAGTTAGAAATTTTTAATAACTATTATTACCTTTCCCAATTCCTCCATTGTTCTGGATTTTGTGCGATACTAATCCATGCTAAGCTTGCTTTTCTTTTGAAACCGTTATACCAGCGCATTGGTTGTCGCCCTCTTCCTCTATTATGTTAGTATGGCCCTCAGTTTATTATTTTACGGCTCCATCAGGTTACATCACTAGCTACATGCCCAGCGTATCTCCTTTTTAAAGATGCTATTCAATTTCCTATATCTGTTACTTTGGTAATAATTCTTATTTTGCCATTTCTTACTCTATCTCTCGTTGTCGCATTATAAATCTTTTCATTTCCCAAGCAACTCTCAGTATTTCTATATTCCCTTTTGTGGTTGTCTAATTCTCTGTCCCACATGTAATGACTGGCAGCACGCAATCCTCCTACACTTTAATTTTAAGGTGTTGAGCAATTTGTTTTTGTCTTTTCATATGTAACAATTTTCCGAATGCAAACCAGCCTAATCTTATTTTTTTAAATTTCTTCATTCTGGCTTGCTCTTCCCAGTTCTATTCTCTGTCCCAAATATGTATATTGTTCCACTTTCTCTATTTCTGTTTCGTCCACTCCAACTGTCACTCGCGTTGCTTGTGCGTAATTTTGGTTTTTGATAGGTTCATCTTTAATCCTACCTTAATAAATTTCTGATGTAAGTCATTAAGAATCTGTAGTTTTGGGTAGATTAGTCAATCGTTCCCCATTTACATTCCCTCATTCTCCCAATTCAATTTCTTAAATACGTCTTTGAGCGCCAACGTAAAGAGCTTCGGTGAGAACCAGTCACCTTGCTTAACTAACTAACCTGTTTTCGGTTTTGTTTTTCCGTGCCGGATGTATGCAGCTGTGGTTTCTTCGTTCGATTATTTTATCAAGTACCAATGACCTATTCTGCTATTGGCTATGCTGCCAAAGGTTTTCTCATAGTCTAGTTGTATACAAAGGAAATCTATATTCGTTAGATATTTCAATTGCTATTTTCACTTCGAGCAGGTGATCATTGTGGTGCCATCAAAACTACACATATAGGTTTTGTGTGTACTAGGAAAGTCAGATGCATAAAGGAGATATAACATTAGCCTTAGTTTGCTTTCTTGTGGCATCTCTAATCTTATTAGATGGATTTACAAATAAGTTTGAAAAAGTTGATAATATTGATGTAGAAAGTTCGTTTTAATCTTATGAAGAATACCTTTATGCAATACATTTGTGAAAGCCTAGCTAATATTGACAGATACTACGGTGCACTATTTTTTTTATGGAAATCAGTTTGTTTTAGGTTTAGTAAGCGGTAAAACTGCTTAGTGGTGGAGTTTGTAACTTTCGTTTGAATTTTTGTACTTATTTTATGACAAAGCCTTGTATTAAGTAAGTTTTAAATTTACGTTTTCAATTTAGTCAAAAGTTGAGTGTTTTCAGTTAATTGATTTGGCGTATTTTAAATCATCTTTGTCATTTGCATATCTTTTGTGATTGGTGTTTATATTACACAAAATTATTACCCCTTAAACTTTTGCTTTTGCATTTCTGTCTGTTACATTTTGATCATATCTAATTTTTTTTTGAGTCTAGGATTGCCGTTTAGCTTCTGGGTTCAGTCACCCACAGCTTTACGTTTATTGCAAAAGATTTTATTCCAATTAAAATCCGAATTAATGTAACTGAAAGGTTTTGTACTTCTCAAAATGAATTTTCTTCTTAACTTTGACTTGTGTAATCTTGCCAAGGTATATAACAGTAATTTCGTGATTGATTCACTATGTACGAACTTAATCCATTGACAAGTAATCATTTATGTACTTTTGTTAGTATTTTAATATTTTAGTAATTAAGTTTTTAACAACTTTATTTTAAATTGCGCACGTCTTGCAGGCATCGCGTATAAGTTTAACATTACTGTTTTTATTTTATTTACATGTTTCACGTTATTTACTTATATTCAAAATCATGCATTCTTATTTTTCATTCTTTTTTGTTTCTATTAAATTGTACCATTAAGATTTTGTTCATTTAACTTTGTGTAAATTTCATTTATTCTATTTTTGGTTTTGTTGCTCGGTTTTAATAAAGTTTTATACTATTTTGCATTTTTTTTTTAATTTTATAAACTTATGTGTACCAAAACATTTTATTAACATCGCGTGCGCGTTGATTTTGTGTAATAAAATTTCAGATTTGTGACGTTACAACCCCAAAGGTAAGTTCACTAGCAACCATAACCAACCTGATGGGATTTTGGGGGATTAAGGACTTAGGAGCTAATTTCATCGTGTCTTTTATTGTCTTTCACATCGATTTTGAGTATTTTGCTTCCGTTTTTGAGAATTCCGGACTAATCACAAGCTTCTATTCCGATCTAATTCACCCCCTTACCAATGAGCAAAGCGGACAATCCTGATGTATTTGTGTATGAATTTTGTATTGGTCATCACAAAAGATATATAGAATATATTTTGATGCCGCAAATCCCTATTTATTAAGACTTCCGCCGTGGAAACTTTTAACCTTAAATAAAATTTATGTTTTCCTTACTTTATTATTTGCCAAACCCTTAATTTTATATTGTTTGTCATCCGCAATATTTTTAAACGCAATAATAATCTTAGGATAATTTGTTACACCCTTAAAAAAATTGGATAAAATGTGTTGTGCTTGTTTTTATTTGAAGATGATTTCTATTAACTTGTGGTATTTGATACACATTAAGGAAAACACGCACGTACATAGAAATACTTTATTTATTGCTTTGAACATGCTTCAAAACCGCATGGCCCTTGCTCTTTTCCGGAGCTGTCGTTTCCCCTCCATCTTGTATTGTGGCGTTGCTTATTTTATAATATACCTAATGTTTCGAAAATTGAAAGTTTTATATTTGGACGATACAGCAATCCTCCTATAGTAAGCCGGTTAGATCAAACGAATTCTGCTATTGAATTTGAACTAACTCGCAATATCTCGCAGGGAAATGAACAATACGTATTAGCCTAGTAGTTTTGGCTACTGCACTGTGATTTTGCTTTCCCAGATATTTGGGACTGCTTTGTGTAGTAATATTTGGTGTCAAAATAGTAGCCCAGGTTGTTGCTGTTGGTACATTTACGGTTTCCACTAATGCTGCTTTTAACGTATCGATTGAAACGACTCCATGTTCTCCGTTGGTATCCAACGTAAAAAAATTAGTTATTGGCTAGATAACTTTGTAAGGACCTTTGCAGTTATGTAGACATAATGTGCTGCTGACAGACTTTTCTGTACATAAACGTTCGAGTTTGCATACCGCTTGGTTTTATTAAATTGTATGTGTTGCATTTGATGTTTCAGCTTTGTGGTGCTCGATCAGCCATTAGTAGCTCAGGAAGAACCAATGTCCGATCTGCTGGATATCATAGGGTTGTTCTACATAACAATTACGATATAGTACTCCTTAATTCCTCCTTGATGTCGCATCTAATGCCGAGAAATATTAATCTGAGCGCCTGGGTTCAGGTGTTATCGTCGCATCGATTAGCTGCTTTGGGCCTTCTGTGGAAATTTTTGACCACTCCATTCGCTGCAAGATGAAAGGATGTTGCTCTAGCTTGATCAATTTTAATTAATTAGCAGAGGGTTCTAAATAAAACTGCTTCAAATTGGGTTCTTATATCTGTTGTTATTCTTGCAGGTACCCCAAATCGAGATACCCATGTGTTCATAAATACCCGTGCAAAAGTTTCTGCACAAATATTGGATAGAAGACATGCTTCCGGCCACCTTGTAAAGCGGTAAATAATCGTTGTTTGCCTTTCGATACGGGTAGAGGATCAACAAAGTTTATATGTACGCGGGTGAATCAAACATCTCGGTTTGCGAACTCGGTGATTTTATATGTTTGTGGATCTAACTCCTTTTACATTTACTGCAAAATTTTACCTAAACGTTGACATACTTGTTCAAGCATAATTTGATTCCATGTGTTTCTAACACCTGGGTGTACAGTGTTGTGGATGTCGTTCACGATTGGTTGTCTGTACAATTGCGGTACATAGAGTCGGTGCCCATGTTTCATACCATAAGTGAGTGTTGGAATGGGGAACTAGAACTGATAGTTGCTTGTTTGTTGTAGAAGCTTTAGTTTATAACAACATTTCTGTGCTTCTGCCAAGTCATTGTAGTTAATTGCAAACCTGGTTAAGTTTTCCACTCGAGACATTGTGTCAACTGGGATGTTTGCAGAGCCGTTGATGTGTTGGATGTTTGTTGAAAATTGGGATTTCAAATCTGGTTTGTCGTGGGCTACTTCTCGATCTTTTGGTTGAATGCATTTGTTAATGGTTTTTAGTGGGTGAAGATAATAAAATGTTGACCATTCAAGTAGTTCCAAAAATGTTTGACGGTTTCATAAATTGCTAGCAGCTCCCTGTCGTACGTGCTGTACTTCTTTTGAGCTCCGGTCTGTTTGGATGAAAAGAATGCTATGGGTTCGTTATCTCCACTTTCATTACTTTGTTGTAAAACTCCACCTATCGCAGCATTGGAAGCATTTGTATGGATACTCAAATATGCATTTGTATCTGACAACTTTAACAGTGATGCACTGATAAGTGCTTGCTTGCAACTGTCAAAAGTTTTTGAGGCTTCTTCGGTTTCTTCAATGTGACACTTTTCTTGGACACATCAATTTAATAATGTATTTAAAAGTGCTTGAAGGTCAGCTGCTTGTCAAATCCATCGTCTATAATAATTAAGCATTCCCAAGAACTTTTGTAGCTTTTGTAAGGTTGCAGGGATTGGGAAGTTTGCAATTGCTTTCGCCTTTGCAGGAAGAGGTTTTATGCCTGCTGCTGTCAATTTACACTAAGACATTTTACTTCCTTTACGCCAAAAGTGTATTTTGATGGATTTATCACCACTCCATGTTCATCCAGTTTTGCTAGTACCATCTCCAGATGTTGAACATGTTGTTTTTTCAGTCATCGATGTAAGTAAATACAAAATCAAAGCCTTGCAGAACTTGATTTATGAAATGCATGAACAACTGTAATGCGTTTTAAGATCCGAAAGGGGTTCTCGAAAATTCAAATAAACCAAATGGTGTTATTATAACTGTTTTGGGTCTATCCGATGCATCTACTGGAATCTGGTAGTAGGCTTTTTCCAGATCGATGGATGAAATGATGGTTTTTCCGTTCAAGTGTTGACTGCAGTCCTTTTATCTGATTGGCCCATAGTAATGAGGATCGAATGGTAATTCTTGTTTTCAACAGATTATCGAATTCCTCCTTTGCATTTTTTAATTTATCGAGTGCATGGTCCGCTGTAAACTGGAAGACTTTTTGTTTCAATTTAATGTATAACGGTATGTTTCAGGTTTCTCTGTATTTGGTCGTAGGGTGTTGGGATATTTTTGCAAACGTGCTTGGTACTTGTGTATTATTAAGCAATGCACGAACACCAACTGCATCACTTTGTACTGCTTGGCACCTAATATTTAATAAAGTTGCACTATCTATAAGTTGTATATTTTGGAGATCTACTACTAACTTAAAACTATGAGTAAAGTCTGCTCCTAAAATAACGTCTGTTACATTTGCAATCACAAAAGTCCACTTAAAATCACGTCTTAGTCCTAAATTTAATCTTAGTGTCCTTTTCCTATAAACGTGTATCGGTCGTCATCCCGCTGATTCTAAATAGTATTTCGGTGGATATGCATTACACTGATTAATCCTGAATTTCGCGGATAAGACACTCTGTACCTGTATCAAATAAAAAGGAAATTTTAGTGTGTGCGCCCCTGCAAAGTGCATGATGATTCCCATGTTTTTATGATACTAGCAAGTTCTGCCGTATTGCTTCTCCAGCGTTTCGGGCGATCCAGATCATCCATTCGTTGTGTCAGCTGATCAATTTTGTTGGTTAAGCTGTTTAGTTAGAAATCGTCGCGGTTTATAAATGTGCTGCATGTACTGGCTATCACTGCTGCTGCTGGAAGTAGAGTAGTGTCAAGAATTTTATCTGCTACGTTAATTAGCTGTTCAAGAGACAGTGATGTGAGCTAGCATCTGCTGGATAAATAGTTTGTTTAGAGCCTTGTCATCTACGTATCTTGAGTCACTGCCAAGTTGCCTACTTCTCCGTCATAGTTGATGGTTTCCTCGATCTCAGTTTTTCACATCTTAAGTGGCGTTTTAGCTTCTGTGCATCCAATAGTGCCGTTCTGTTTATTATCGCAGTTTTTAGCTGAGTGTAAAGTTGCTCAACTTCTGATTATTGTTTCGTAATTAGGTCAGCGATCTCGTCTGCAATTTACGGTGGTAAAATTTTGTTTCTTGTCTTGTTATTTTAGGATTCGATAATTGAAACTTTGCTTCATCTGAAGCAAACCATAATCGTGTGCGTGTCGGTCAGAATGGCGGTATGGTAAGCGCATGGGCTGCCATGGCTGTACTTGTGCTAGCAGTAACGGCGTGGGTGGTTGCAGATTCCACGTCACTGGCTTCCATTCTCTCGTTTTCTGTTAATGTAATAAAATTAAATCAAAAGATAATATAGAATCATGTCGGGGTCAGTAATGTGGTATTTGGTACGATTTAAAGAAAAGAAGGCACGCGTCTAGCTTCGAACATGCTTCAAAACCAGATGACCTTGGCTCTTTTTATATATACATTATGTTTCGAATTTTTTTTTTCTCAAATTGACAGTCTCGGTTAATAATGGTTGCTCTCAAGACATTATCAACTTTGATTTGAGTAAACAATTTGTGTCATTTATAAATCATAGTTTTACAAAATAAATTGCTTCTATTTATTTTCTTAAACTTCTTCAAGTATGTTACACAAACTTTTTTACAATGAAATAAACTAAAGTAACTAATATTTTGTTCGAAATAAAAACGTTTTGAAAAGTTTGTATTATTTCCACTTTAGCTACAAACACGTCCATCCTTGAATACGTTTACTTCACATTCGTTGTCATAAATGTTCCCATATATTATGCGATAACGTAGTTACGCTCAGATGAATGGCAATACAAATATCTTGTGAAGACATTATCCAGACAAATTTAGTTATAGTACACAAAACGTGTATAATTTACGTTACTATTTTATATGTATTAGATTAGTAAATACATATCTTACATACGTAAATAAACTAAAAAATTTCAACTACACAAATCAAACAGCAAATTTGAAAGTTAGAAATAAGATTGTTAAACAATGTTTGCAAATCATTATAAGACAAAATGGTTGTTTGCAAAGTCGTTTAACTGGAACGTCTTTTATAGTTACGGCGTCCAATTTATCATTACTTTTTTTGCAAATATCCTTTTACGTGCTTTGTAAGCACATGTTAAACTTCTTATTGGACAAATTGCTACCCGTAATGATAGGTATCTATACCCATATTTGCACGTATAAAAACTAATGATGATATAATCTCAAGAGCGCCATTTAAACTTTTCGTGAGACATTTTAAAAGCGCATTTTATTATCGTGTTTTATATTACGCTATTAAAACTTTGTATATGATCTATTGTTTTCAACTTTTAAGATAAAAGACAATTTGATTAACCCACAAGGAATTTACTTTACGTTTTATGAGAACTAGTGTTATTATTTTGATGTTGAGATACAATTTTTATGTTTTTTGTTTGATAACAACGATAAATCATAAATAAAATTAGTTTCATTTTATACAGCTTTAATTTACTAAAAGTTGTATCATTTTTTAAAAATGTTTGTATAAATTCAATTACCACTATTTGACATAACACGAATTTAAAAAAAAGTATTTAACCCTTTCGCTTCCATCGCCAAACATCTGCCGTATATATCCGTTTTAGGTCGTATGGTCTTCTAAGCCCATACTGGTGTATTTTTGGCGGTATTAAATTTAGCCCCATCGCCGCATAGATGTGCCTGTGCTTGTTGGGCTTCTATGTCCAGAGCCGTGAAAATACGGCAGCTAAGACAGGTCATATAAGTCCACTGGCGTATATATTCGTCATCACAAAATTCGTTATTGTGGGAGGGGTAGTGTGGAACAACAAGACGAGTATTAAGTTACGGCTTACTTCACAGTTTAGTATCCGGTTTGTACGTATATCGTCGCGCGCTATGACGGTGAAGTCGAAGGTTTCCACAGAAAAGCAGGTAAAAGAATTTGTGGAATGACGAGGTAATAGGAAAACAATTTAGCGGCATTGGATTCTGACGATGAGCCGTATATTGACAGCTGAAGTGAATACGAACCAGATTTGAACGAAAGTGACACTAGCAATCAGGATGAGGAGGTAAATCAATGTTTCTATACAGATGATGAGAGCCCAATGTTACGCAATATAATTAGACAAAGGAAGTTGTTTCAAGGCCGTTGCTAAGTGTAACGTGAGTACATCATGTCATTTAAAAAACCATTCTAATTATTTATATTTAGGGTCTTTTCTTTTACTGGATCTTTTCTTTTATTCCGGTTTTTTGATTTACTGGATTGTTTATTTTGGTTTTATTAATGGATTTTCCGTTATTTGGAGTTTATTATACATTGGTTTTATTCCTGCTGTTGTTGAAGAATTTTATCACTTCAACCAAGAACGTGCTAAAAAATAGAAGATATACGATAACGTCATATCATGTGGTGAGTCAACTGGAATTAATACTAATAGTTACATTTTGAATTCAAGCAATTAAATTCAGTTATTAAAACTTTTCGGGAATCATACTCGATAACAAATTAACCGTTTACTATTTTTTGCATTTAATATTAATTACTTATTAGGTATAAGATTTTATGCTTTTTATTCATTACCAATTTAAAGGTGATTGGCGCCCTAATATTTTATTCCAAATATGTTTAATTCTAATATGTTTAATTCAAATATTGTTCATTTTCTTTAATGTAAATAGTGTATTATGTTATAGTTAATAAATTAAAGGAATTCATGTCTGTGTATTTACTTGCATTCAGCTCACACCCAGAGGTCTGTGTCTCCGATTGCTGCCGTGGTTAAATGATTATTTTTACTTTTATTAAATGTATTTTCAATTTTTTATTATACGTTCTTTATTTAATTTTTTATTACAATTTTCTCTATTATTTATACCTGACGCATATATTTTACAGTGGGTTTGGAGGCATGCAAAAAACCCTAGGATTCTATGTTGTGCGTAGTCATTTAGGTCTGGGACTGAAAGGTTCAGGTATGATTCATTTTTTGTTAAAAAATCCAAGACATACACAAAAAAAGTATAAATGACCACAATAACTAAAGTTTTTGGGCATTGTTTTCTAAGTTTGAAAAAAATTAATTGATGATTTTTTTAATATAGCAAAAAACATTTTTTTAATTTTTGATTTTGTATTTTTTTAACGCCTTGAATCCTCTATTACCTTCATTACGGTTTTTTTACTAGCTCGAACCAAAACCAGTAGGCATTTCCGTGTCTTGACTCCCGGAAGGGATTACCTCTGACAGAATAGACAAAGCTACGGATCGATGAAAATTCATGAAATAGCAGATTTTAAAACGAAACTATCCCAGGCGGGTACCGTGAAATGCGAGGAATTCCTGCCTAAGCATTTTCTTGCTCATGAGGTTGAACAGTGCTTAGACAACCACTAGGATTTTTGGAGCGGCAACTTTTGCTCTATCATGTTGATTGAATCAACCACAAAATCAAATGAAGTTGCTAAGGTCTATATTCAACAAATGTTCTATAAGGGTCTATTTACTTAGACACATAGATTGAACTCACTAAGCAGTGTTCCTACATCTAAAGATATAATCTATTTATCATCAGACCGAGATCACCAAAATTCTACTGATCCTGAGACTCAAAATATTGCTCAGGACCTGACCAAGAACGAAATTGAACTGATGTAATTAATAAAAAGGTCATGAAATTTCTAAGAGGACAATCAAAACTCAGTTCTTACAGGTTAAGTCCAACAATGGAAACGACAAACCAATTTTCTGAGCTTGAAGTGGATCAAAAAAACAAAGTAAAAAAATCACACAGAGCTAAGGCCTCCACCAATTTTCGTGGACAAAGTAAGTAACATACAACTACTAATATCTCTTTTATGCACAAGAAAACTATACAATAGAAGTATTACAAAATGACAAAGCTAAGATATAATGACCAAATACATCTAAAATATATTTAAAGTTTGTTAATTTGTTAGAGGACAAAAATACTGAATTCTACACCTACAAACCTGAAGGTGAAGGAAGCTTTAAGGTGGTACTAAAAATATGCATCCCTCTATGGATATAAATGTAAGAAAGCTAAACTAAAAGAACATGGATATTTTGTTATAAATACTCAGAATATTAGAAAACAAAACACAAAGCAACCCTTACCATTTATCATCATAGAGCTTAAGCCAAATACAAATAATAAACAATAAATTACTTTTCAATTGTTTTTTATACTTTGAACTGCCGTGACCGAAACAAATAATATTGTCGTGTTGCCCTAACATGCATTAAATGTGCTGGAAATCGTAACTTTTCGGAATGCAACAAAAAGGAAAAAATACCTGACATCCAGAAATTACGAAAGCTGTAATGTATATATAGAAAGCTAGTTAAAATCAGATATCTCCCTGTCCGTGATACGAGGCTTTTAAAGGCACCTCCACATCAAGACACAATTCCCAAAACAACTGGAATTGTACCTCATATGTCATACGTGACTTACACATACTCAGTAGGTAGCAAAACAAAACAAGAAGGGTATAATAACATGCAGATCTATAATGCTCATAATCAAAATTTTGTCAGAAAAACGGTGGGTATGCTTTTAACAAACAAAATTACACATTCACTGATCTCAAATTGTCATCTGGAATACTGGTAGGCTGCTACAACATATTCTTGAAATTAAAACACTTCTATACAAAAACAATATACGTGTATGTTGGCAAAACACACTTTACCAACGAACGTGACTTTGAGATCCCAAAATATAAGTTTTATAGTACAAATCACTTTGATGATACTGCTCATACTGGATTTGCAATACCAGTAAAATTTAACATTAAATGTTATTGAATACCATACTATTGCCTAGACAAAACTCAATTAACAAATATTGTCATTGAAGATTGTACTGGACCTTGAGTAATATCTGCAATTTATTATTTACCTAAACATAATCACGAAATACTTCGCACAAAAGATCGCCAACTGCTATTAGCTTGTCCGGAATTAAAGCTGAGTACTGTTACGTTGGGAAAACCTAAAATTGCCGTCAGATACAAAGCGGATCCCTAATCTTGTTGCTTCTTGTGAGGCGAAAGACATTGCAGACACATACATATCAGCTGAATCCTGTTTGGAATTATCATCAGACCATTCACCAGTTTGTTACAAACTTTTGCTATTTACGAACCTGCACGGCCAACTCCCAATAGTCGGTGAGAGGGGGGTTCATAGATACATTAAATATACTTAAGGGCGCCAGAGCTTATCCCAAAGTCACTTCTGTCCCGCTCAAGACAGGCGGTAGAAACTTGTAACAAGATGTTAGGTTCGTAATGCTGAAAGAAACGAAAAAAAAGAAACTACGTCGTTAACAACAATTGTACTTTAATTACTCTATCAAGATAAATATATTAACAGTTAAATAGCCAAATATAAGCAGGTACTGGAGAGAATATAGAAAAGAGAATAGCAGCAGGATCGGCAACTTACACTGCACGTCAAACAAAAGTGTAACTACCATAACATATATAAAACTTTATCAGTAAGTAACATTAATAATGATAATTGACTGTGGATATAAGCAGCAAGCGATAAGTCCTTTACTTAAACTAATTGAGTAACAATAACAAGCAACAAATCAATTCGAACGTACGATTAGTAGATATAATAAGTCGTGAGAATCACCGTAGCGACAACGAATAAATAAGTACCAAATTCCAGGGTTACCTTCAGAAAAACGTTTTTCCTAATGGCTTCCTGCAATTAAACTTCCTGAAAATAATCGTGTCTACCTGGCGACTCACAAACTATAAGTAAAAGACACATTTAAGGGAAAGTAATCGAACCGACACTTATCGTATGCTGTTACATTAAATTTTCCGTCTATGGTGGTATTAAGTTATTGCCTCCGGAGAGAATTCAATCGTATCCAGTACTTACGATCTTCCGAACAAGGTGATAGTCATCAAGGTATTAATTGCCTCCGAAGAGAATTCAATCGTATCCAGTAATTAGGATCTTCCGAACAAGGTGATAGTCATCAAGGTATTAATTGCCTCCGAAGAGAATTCAATCGTATCCAGTAATTAGGATCTTCCGCTTCCGATTATAATTTTCCCTTGAGGATTTTAGGTAACGATAAGAATACCCCTATTTAGGAGGTAGCACATGGCGTCTGCGTGAATAAATTAGTTAGTTAAGGAAACTTCTATTTTCCATCGTGTCCCAACACGTGGATGATTTTAGCAAACGATTTCTCGATTCACGCAGACATAGGTTAGAATATGACCCATGTCAAAATCAAAATGCCGGTCTCTCGCCGGATATCGCCTACTCAATACAAAGTGACCAACGAACCCGATAGATGGCGTCGAGAAATATAAAAGTAATTTTTAATTAAACTAATATACAGGGTGATGCATTATTTAAATTTATGCACGTAACAAGTTATAGTAATTTTTAAAGGAAGTGATAAAAACTCAAAATCCATGTAGATTGCACAGTCACAAAACTAACTGGTCTATCTTCCGCAGTCTTGTTTTATCCACTCTAAATAAAAATCTACAACTGAAAACTGACAATGACATGTTAACAGTGGAACATTTTAATAATAGTATCCAAACATATGCATGGGAGGTAACTCTTAAAGCAGTTAAGATAATCATGATTCCGAAGTCAGGGGAAAGTGCTGAAGATCTAAAGTTTGATCGTATCATAAGTCTCCTGCCAATAATCTCGAAAAGTATTTAAAATCTTATTCTTGAGCATATTGAACCCTATACTCAATGACAAAAACCTAATCCCTAAGCAATAGTTTGGATTAAGAGAAAAGTCATGGCGCAGAAGAGCAATTCCAAAGGCTTGTAGATGTTGTGTCTGACCCGTATGACCAAGTTTGGCACAAAAGCCTTCTATCAAAGGTTAGGAGAATACTACCTATAAACTGCTTCTTATTCATAATATCATACTTAGATACATAACATTTTTTTGTAAAACATGATAAAACTACTCATGTTGGAGTTTGTCAAGGCAGTGTCCTAGGTCCAACATTGTACCTTCTCTTCACAGCTGATTTTCCAATGTCCGATGACGTAAAAGTATGCACATATGCTGCGATACAGCTATTTTTGTTGTTGACGCCTAGACAATATATTGTCCTGGCTTAAGAAATAAAAACTAACGAGACAATCACATATACTCTTAAGGAAGAGACTTGGTCACACTAAACAATGTTAATCTACCACAAGCAGAAGAAGCCTAATACCTTGGGCTGTACTTGGATAGCTGATTTGGCATGCAACTCAGAAAATGCTATTGACTGTTGAACAAAAACTCTAAGCTATGATTAGGAAATCAATTACTGACTTACAAGTGTATCATGAAGCCAACATGGACATATGTAATCTAGTTGCTCAATTAATCCTAGTTTTTTTTCTAATTTTTACAATACATTTTTGTCAGACTTATAGGCTTATTTTTGATTCTATATACTTAGTCCAAAAGTGTGAATATGTATTTTTTTTCTTCTCTACATATCCTACATCAGGATTGTTTTTCAGGTTTATATTATTTTTTTCTGCTTGAAATACGGTTCCTAGACAAACCAAGTTTACGCTAAAGTTGTTCTTTGACCTACGGGCAGCGTATTCCGCTGTAGCACTCTGTGCAGTTTTGGAACTATCCGTATACTAGATGGTTCTTTGCTGCTTTCTCGGTTGTTGTCTATTTACTCACTTTCTTTTTGTCGTTAATAACTTCTTGATAAGGTTTGTGAATGTTTTAGTTTATCTGATCAAAAATCTAGGTATGTTATCCTACTTTAGCACGAGCGTTCTCTTATCGGTTAGATTTTAATCGGTACGCTGCTGCCAAAGATTTTAATTCTATTCCTAAATGTAGAAGTGGACAGTTTAGAAAAGTTTCCATTGCAGCAGTGACCGTCGTTGAAATTGCCGCTCTGTTTCCTAGATTTTGTAATTTTTTAAGTCTTGTTATGGATTTTTTTCTTTTGAATTTATGCTACAAAATTAGAGATCCTTATACGACTGTGGAAACTATTACCCAGAGTATATCCAAAGAATAATTTCCGATTGTAGTCCTCATGTTTTACCTATTTCGTTTTTCTAAGTGAGCGTTAAAAGCAAATCTAGTATCTAAAGTGAGACCTCATTGTTCAGTCGAAGTTCTTTCCCTCACAATTGAAGGTTCTTTACACCCTAAAGTTTCCTTTTTTTGTAAAGGCTGCTGTTATTGTCTTGGTGGGGTTTATTGTTAGCTTCTCTGCAGCACACCAGTTTTCCACTACTTTTAGGGTTTCTTGGGTGACGTTTGAAACAACTCCTTTAAAGTTCCCACATATCATTATAGTGACATCATTGTGTTTCTAGAAGTAAGTCTAGCACATTCTGTAATTCCGTAATCTCATTTTTGCTTTTCGAATAACGTAGTCATATTTTTAACAAGAAATTCTATATTATTTCAATCTTCTAGTTTTACTTACGAGTTTTTTCTCTTAGAAAAGAAAGTTTCGGATTTGACGTCAGGGTCTCTAAACTGATCTTCCTTATTTTTAAAAGGCAACTTTTTTTCTAAGCGTTCTAAGATCTTGGGATGATATCGTTTATCTGCTTAAGTCCCTCCCTAAAGAAATTCCCAGTTGTAAGTTCTAGGATTTGTCTACGTCTTTGCTTTTCTCTATGGTCATTTAAGTTAAATTTTATGTATATATGATCAGCGAGTGATGGTTAAGTCGACACATACCACTCTATTATTCAACTGCACCTGTGTAGTGCGTCGATTGTATTGTCAATTATTTCCTTTCCTGTACCTGTGACAAAGATAGGGTCGTTTTTACAATTTACGATCTGTATGTTGTTCCGGTGCTTTCCCAAACACTTTGTGTGCATTTGAGTCACAACAGAGCAGCAATTGTATTTTGTTTTGTCTGCAAAACAGCATCAATTCCGCAACTTTTTGTGTTAGTGATCGTTCTGATTATATATATGTAAAATATGCCAAAGCCAGTATAAGGTTTCGTAATTTTCGTGTTTGTTTTTACTATTATTAAGTCTATCGTGCTGCGTGATAAATCTTTATCATTCTTTGTTAAGATGCAAGCACTCGGATGGTTGCTTCTTGGAATAACAAATTTCCAGACACTACCCATAATTAGTGTCTGATAGTTTCTCTATAAACCAAAAGTTTTTGTATCAGGGCGATATCGACATTTGTTCATTACTACATAGTTTTGTAGGACAAACAAAATTTTTTAGGCGCTTTAGTATTTTTTTCGTTTCCACGATGGGTCCCGGAGTTTTGTAACGTTCTTAGCATCATCAATGTTAAGTTTTGCATTTGGCCAGGTTTTTTTCTAGGGTCCGTACCAGCCAATTTTTAGTAGACTGATTGGAACAAGACACCGATGGAAAGCTCCTTTTGAAGTAAACCCTTGCAAGGAGATTGTGGAAAGGTGGGCGTAGCTGTCCAATATCTGAAATCTAGAATCCTAATAAGAGATTGGGCTTACTCTCGTGAGCAACTAACCGGAAGATGCTCTGCCGGGGAGACGTAAAATAAAAAAAAGTTAAACAGGGCACCAGATTCTAAAATCGCCATGAGAAAGAAAAAATTGTCGAATCACACGAAATAGCTGGAGTTTCTGGTTGCTTGGGCGTATCACTAGAGGCGTGGATCACATTATACCTATATAAATGAAAACAATGTTCGGCATCCCTCTTTAATTGAAACTACAACAACGGGGACTGGATAATAAACTTAAAATAAAAGCTAATACCAATGAGGTTATACATCTAAACTTTAGCACGCCACATATGACTAATGGATAAAAATCCACGAAGTACTGGTAGACACTGAATTTAGTTTACTAATTAACTATTACACTCTAGAAAATCTGTGAGCAGATTTTTCTTCGGTTAACCCTACGTTAGTCACCTATTAGTATGTGACGTACATAGGCGCGTGGTCTACAATTGTAGACCATTTTAGTTTTTACAAATTAAATTATTTAAAAACAAATAAACGAATTAATTGAACATAATATGTGTATATTGTATATTTTCTGAACTATTTCCAATAAAATAAAATCTTTTTGTTATCTAACCAGTTTTATTTGGCACGGAGAAAATAAAAACCCACCTGCATGTTTTTTAAAGGAATTATTGAACATTAATGTGAGTTATTTGATTAAACAACAACTTTAGTGCAACTTTGGCAAAAACACTTGTATACAAAGTTCATTAAAAAAAATTTTTTTGTTTTAGAGGACACTAAAAATATCAAATTTTTACTCGCTCAAACAATCAGTACAAGTGTCTTTCATATGATTTTTGCAAGCAAACCTCCCGCACTTCACACAGAATCTTTTAGATGATTTGTTTACATTTCGAGGACAAACATGGCAACGTCCGACATAATCGAAAGGTCGCTGATAAAGTGGAGGGGGAATATTTGTGGTGCCCAGCAGGCATTAAGCACGTTGCCGTATTCCTTTTGGTAATTGGATTATTCTTAAACTGACTTCGGTCTGATTAGTTCCCAAGCACACTTCTTAAAAAATTCGCTGCGTTTAAATTTGTCAAGGAGATGGTTTGCCTTATGGACACAAAGAGCATTTATGCCAGAAATATTTAGTAGATGAAAAAACACCACCATTAGCCATCGACGTGTATTCCTTGCTACATCATAATTTTGGCATAACTGATCCACCAGATCTACACCAATTTTGGTGTGGTTGTAGTCAGTGATCATTTTTAGCTTCATGGCATCTCCTGTTGTTTCATCTATTGCATCATCATGATGCATCAAGGATATCAATACCACTGACAATCTTCTTGGAAACTAAAAAGGGAAAACCTCTCTTCGCGAGTCTTATGAGGTAAAAAAACTTGAGGGACCTCACGTCTGTTTTTCCTTACAGTACCTAAATATGTTAGCTTTTTCTTTAGCAAATTGTCCCCAGTAATATTGCGATTCGTACCTGCAACTGGCTCTACCAATCGAAGATTTATTTCTTCGGCGCTGTTACCTGGTTTGTATGGGCCTTCGGGCTGTGTTCCCACATATGTTTCTAAATTTAGGGTACAGGACGTTTTAGCATCTACTAGCGCAAACATTTTTATGCCATATTAGGCTGGCTTACTCGGGATGTATTGTTTAAATGCACAACGTCCTCTAAAAGCTAATAATTGTTCATCTACAGTAAGATACTCACTCACAATAAAGTTGCTTTGAAAATTACTTAGAAAAATTTCGAAAAGTTCTCTAATTGGGGCTAATTTATCAATCTCTTTCGGCTCATCTCTTGTACGCATGTCATCGAAGCTTAGACATCTCAAAAGAAACCGAAATCGCTTCTCACTCATTGCCAAGTAGGACGACTCAATTTCGCTTCCTTTGGAGTTATCCCAAATTCTGTGTAAATTTTTTCTTGAGCTTCTGAGCGTGCCAATCAGAAACAAAATACTAATGAAAGCTCCTATTTCAGTCTCATTAGTTTGGTTAGCATCTTGGTTTTTTTGGTATTGACTTTGTACCTTTTGAATATACACGTTTGTTGAAACGGTTATCATCCAAATAACAGTTTCATTCACAAATAACTTTGGACATTCAATTTCTGTTGGAACATCGCGTGCCCTTCCTTTTGTACCGGGAGAAAACTTAACAATATTATGAGAACGCACACGAAGTTGTCTATTAGGCCTAGTCTTTTTCCGTTTAGTGACTTTGTCTTTCCCAATATAAAAATTTGAGAGCGGGGCTTCACTTGAATCGTCTGATAATGCTGCTTGACCCGAGACTTCTAGTTCAGATTCTGTGTCGTGGTTACTCCTTTGAATTGCATCGACCTCATCTTCATCCGACACGCCAATAATAGAGTTGTCTTCATCACTAGACATGTCGTCGAACCACCTCAACCAAACTTCCGTATCCTTTGATCTTTCGACTCGTCTTTTTTTAGGGTCAAACATAGTTTTTCCTAAAGTATAATTGTATTTACACACACTTGTATTAAAATAAAATAAGTAATACTAACTTAGACGCACCAAAATAATAATAATAACCGCAGTACTTAAGTGAGAAAAGTTTACGTCAATGGTCACGTGGTCTACGTATGTAGAACAGACCTGTTGAAGCGTCAATAAAACTCACGACCGCACAAGTGGAGCAAAAACGAAACACTAATTAGGTAGAGCAACTTAACAACAGCTATTGAGATGCGCGCGCAATTTCAACAAAAAACCAAAGGGCTACCTTTGTTGAAAAAGAGGCGGTCTACGATCGTAGACCAGGTGACTAACGTAGGGCTTGAACCAGAGCAGACTTAACAAGACCCGCCTGTTTTTTGCTAAAAACAATACCTGGATATCCTTGTGTCGTTATTGCCATTCGAATATCAGACACCGCCGTAGTGTAAGAGGTGGAGGGTTTCAGCACTTTATTCTTCTTTGTTGGCGGTCGTATACTGCTTTCTGATCGATTGTGTGTTGTGCCTGTTATATCTGGTATTTTTAATTTGTTTACATGGTCCATATTAGTCCCACAAGTAAGGAAAAAATATACGAGATTCGCTTGGTGCCGCGAGGTTGGAACCGATACTGACAGGTCTTCTATACGGTCACACATCTATCGGACTGGTCCTTTCCATCTTAGATATACGGTGTTTCTTCTTAGTTCAGGCAATTAATCTAAAACCCCCACAGTAGCAAAAAATTTTTGGTTTAACTGCCTTGTCTGTTGAGCAACGCTAATAGAGCAGTGACAGTGTCCAAGAGACCTACACTCCTCGACACAACAGGTCCTGCACAAATACGCCAAAGTCCACAAAAAGGTCAAAGAAGCTAATAAAATAGAATAGCAGGGTAATAAAAGAGAAATAATCCTCGAATAAACATATATACTATATACAAATTGTTCTTAAATGTACCAAAAAAATCACTTCAGAAGGTATTACACAAAACCACCCAGAAAATATTAATTTAAGGTAATATAACCTCAAAGAAAAATTACTTTTAGATGGTATTACACGAAGGTACAAAGAAAATAATAACTTTAAGACGATCTAACCTTAAGCTCAAGGTCTTTTATTATTTGTGCTAATATTCCTACTAGAATAACGGCTAACTATCTTTTCTAGATGTCTTTGGTCTCGAGTAGTGAACGATGGAGGATGGTAGGTTTTGCCTATGGTGGAGGCTTCGGTGTAACCCCTGTAGGAACGCACACAGCTCTGCCAGCGGCTGTTTGTGTTGTGCTGATGGCCCCTAAATCGATGTTGATTTTGGTATGTGTTCTGTTACAAAGCAGGACATGAGGTGCGATGGGACGACAAAAATTGGTAATGGTAATCATTATGGAAACATGAACAAATCCACAATTAATTTGCATGGCTAAATCTTCTGGTTCATCCTGCGTTAAGCAGTAAAACAACTAATAAAATTTACCGGAAGATGGCCCCGGAAATTTTGAAAACAACCACGTAGCTTCCACACCCGCATACTTGTCAAAAATCCCTTAACTTCTTGCCTCTATTCTCTACTCCCATTTTTCGAAAAAGCTCCCCCCTAAAAAGAAGCTACGTTTCCCTTCTTCCCTTCTTTAAGCTTTATACCGCGGTTTAGTATTTTAGGAAACGTTCCGCAATTTGAAAATAGATGGCGTCGTTTTAAGAAACCTGATTTATAATACACAAGGTGTTACAATTTATTTGGTTCTTTTTGGTGCTGCAAATGGTGTTCTTAAGTGAAAATTTGTTTTCTAAACTCGTTATAAAAAAAAAAAACATTTTTACGAGTCCAAAAACATGACAAACTTCAAAAGAAAAATAGTTATACTAGTTTTATTCGAATTTCCAATAATTTCCAACCTATCAAAACAACAACAAATAGCGTGATTTTTTTAAATTAAAAGAAATGTAATAATGTTGCTTTTAATATACGACTTAAACCAACTTTACTTCTATAGAAATTTTTAATAAAAAACACATTAATTTTATTTTGCGCTGTCTATAAACTAGAAAACTTTGTTAATAATCTTAGCTTAAGACAACGGAGGTTTGTAGTTTATTTATTGTAGACGTGCTCTTCTACGAACATAATTTAATCACCATACATTTTGCCATAAACCACTATTTTCTTATAATAAATAGCTTTAATAAGGTTTTAGCTATTTACATAAAGTTATTTGAACGATTTGTGTAATTTATTAGTTAGAAGGATCAATTCCTGCTTGTTCCTTACAATTCTGCATCATAATGCAAAAGCATTGAAGGTCAACGATTCATATAAATTCTAAGCTTTTATTTACATTGCATGTTAATGTAGTAATTTGGCAAAGTTGTTTTATCCTTTTGAATTATGAAAAAAAAAAATTTAGAAAACTTTTTGTTTTTGTTGTAAATAAACTTTTAAACTTTTAACTAAACATTATTAAACAAGTACAGTAATTTTAAATCCAAAATGTTTAAGTAAAAACATCGTTGTCGAGTTATTAATTGTAACTTCCTTTGTTGTAAGAAAACTTTAAATGTTTAATTACTTTCAGTGTATAAAATTTGTTGTTTTAATAATGAATATTTTTGTTTATATGTATTTTAAACAAGAATAGTTGTTTAGAAAACAAAAAGTTTAATAAGAAAACTTCGAGCTTATTTTCAATGGTATTTAAGCAACGAATTATATTTATGCGTTTAAGTATTTATTGCTTGACATTTAATTAACCAACTAAGAGTCTAACACTTAATAACGGCTATAAATGTACAATGAATTGAAGGCTATTACTAAATTGCACAATTTCAGTAGTTGATAGAATTTAATTTTACTCAATAGCATAACTATTTCTGATTTGAGGTAGACATTTAAACTTGAATCGCAAGATAACGGTATTTAGAAAGTTTTACGAAAGCACAAGAGCATTTGGTTTTTCGACAAACATTTGTTTTTACTAATTTTTATCGAACAAGCAAAATACTTTTTATTCAATTCTTAGAAAGAGCCCTTTTAGATTATTTAAAAAAGACTGGTGTGATCATCACATGACTTTCCTATAAGGAATGATGAAATAGTCTACACATTTTTTTAAGGTTATGTTGTCATAAAACCACTTTGAAGTGATATGTACACGTTTGTATTGACTTCCTAGCATGCTATAATTTTTTTTAAATATTTCTTCTCGATTTCACTAAGATGTAACCGAAATTTGATCTTATGTTGTCATATCGACTAACCCCTATATTTGTGCGTTACGATATTGTTTTTTCCGTTAGTAAATCAGTAAATTAACGTATCTTGCTTTCCCTGAAAAGATATGGATTTTTTTTATAATCGTCGCAGGCAGGATTCGAACCGTGATTATATTTGTAAATTCATTTTGAATTATAAATAAAATTTCTAATACTGTTAATGTTAGAAAAATTTTTATTCAAATAAATTGTTTCTTTATCAGACCTATCTTTTGATAAAACCGAGATAATATAAAAAACCAGCTCCATGCCGAATTTCAAGTTACTAGGACTTATGGTTTGAGAGTTATAGTGGGTACATCCAAAGACTCCGTGTATAAACAAGTCAAAAGAATACATAGAAAAATTGTTATTTTTAACTTATCTTACTTTCCCTTATAGATTATGTAATTTTTTTCTAAAAAAAATTGTCGCAGGCAGGATTCGAACCTAGATTATATATAATGTTTACTATAAATTATAAATCAAATATCTAATAAACTGTTAATGTTAGAAATATTTTTTATTTGAATAAATTGTTAAGAAAAATCATCTCTATAAGAAACTGTAAAAATAATTCGAATTATTTACTTCCCTACAAAATTAAATAAGAAAACATTGTTAGAAATGGCAGATACACCTACTTTCAGTTTTTTTATCAGAACCATCTTTTGACAGAACCGAGAGAATATGAAAAGCCGGCTCCATACCAAATTTCGAGTTACTACGACTTTTGGTTCGAGAGTTATCGTGGGTATATCGTTACACACAGACACCCAAAATTCATTTGTCAAAATACATTTTTCTGATTCAGGAGACCTTGAAACGTAAAATAATTATGAAATAAATGCCATCGCTATACTTTCCTCATAGGAAAGTAAAAAAAATAATAGTTACAACATGTTGATAATTAATGTTTCGTTAACGAATCTTCGGCAGAATATGTGAACAAAAACTGAGACATTAATACAAATGACTTATATTTATTTATTATTTGTTTTTTATGAAAATTAGCAAAACAATCAGGATGTCAATAAGCTTTGCATTTTTTACACAAACATACAGAGATCGTCTTATACAGTTTATACCTTTCCCCTAAATTTTCTTCCTGTTTTACTATAAGATGGTTTATTCCAACCGCACCTCTAAAAGTAAACTTGTTTTGATTAGCCGACTCTTTGAGGTTGAAGGTCATGGATCTTCTTCCTTGCCGAGAGTTAGAGGCACGTCTGCCATTCCTGTTTCGCCCCGCAGCATCACTACCACTGTACATAATCGAAAATCGACTTGTGATATATATAAATCATGTATAGCATTATACAGTTTCCAAGCATTTACCAGTGCACAGTCAATTAAGTTGATACATGGAGGCCACCAACATTTTTTCCCTTTTATTTTTATTTTGTATTTTGCCACCTGTCTAATAAATCAACTTCGCCCATGTTTCTATTATACTCATGTATAAGATTTGGTTGAGAAATAGAAACTTCTTTATTTAAATTTCGATTGTATCGTTTGACATTCACTAATAAATCAACAGTGCCATTATTGGAAGTCACATGAAACGACTAATTTTGGTATTTTGTCATTATTTCATCTGGTGGATATGCAACTTTGCCATCCACCTTGAATAATATTCTTCAAATTTATGCACGCAGAGGGCGCAATAGTAGTTGAACTTCTAGGGACGGTTTTCCGGTTCATTTTGTCTTATGAGTTTGTTATGAATGTGGCGGAAACGGATTGAAATCTCTAATAAATCCGCTCGAATGTCGCATTCGTAGAACGACGTAGCTGAATATTTTCTAACCAAACGCATAGAGTAGCTTTCTTTCTTCTTATGAATTAACGAAGGCGTAATTTCTTTTGTGTGGTGTAATTCTACTGATGGTGTCCTATTGTGTAGTTTGAGTTCGTCGAGGATCACTTGGAAGTAGTGCCACGTGCGAATGGGTATTCCTTAGGTAGTTTCTGGCCGAAAAAGGTATTTATGTATAATATAAGTTTCCGCCGGCATAATTAAGCGGTGAATACGGCACCACTTCTACCACCGTCTGGTTACCGACATGCGATAGCGGTAGGATGCTTTGTGTCAAAATGTAAGCAACGTTACAATTTTAATTTAAATGAATTAAGGACTGATTATGTAAGATCTGTGCATTTTAAATTTGTTCTCTCGTTAATACTTTAAGCCTAATCAATGTCAATTTTGTTTATTCACTATAAATGTCAAAAGTCATTAATGTGCGGGAATGTAACTATCAGAGATTTGGAAGTACGCGTCGGATTGTGGTTCTGCCGTAAAATGAATTTTGACTAATGATACCGGTCGTAAGCTTGACGTCAAGATCTACAAGCGGTTTTAAAATTTCACTTGCGGAATCGTATTTATTTTGCTACCGTTTATTGTATTGCGGCGGCGTATTTAATCTAGTAAAAGCATATCTGCTTCCAGAGTCTATTTTAGACCTGCTTTAGCACTGTGATTTATTTGTTTTGTTATTATGTATATTTAATTTGTAGCAGTGGCGTAACAGTTGATACTCATCTTTTATCTTCAATGAAATTGCTCTTAATAAATAATTGTTATTAATTCTACTTTTCTTTGATTTGGGAATGTACTTTGGGGGATTGCGGGTCTAGGATCTCCTTTTCTCCTACCTAGACATCCTACGTGATATTAAACTGCGAGAAAAAGTGGCGCAATCAGGCATTTAGCTTAGCTAAGAATATTCTTTTTACTTCGATCTTTAACCTACGACCATCTACAGTGAGATTAGCCGAGAGGTAAACGAAACATCCCAGTATAATAAATTCACCTTCCCCATTTAAACGTGGCACACAGTAACCACAGAGTTATCAGTCAATCTCACAGCTAAAACACTGATTTTATCATCAAAGGCGCAATCAAAATCCCCACGAGTATGTTTTGAAAGTTGCGTTCCACTTTTTATAAAACAATTTGGAATTATATTTTCTCTAACTGTGCCGGTGAAGAAAACATTTTATTTGTGCTTAGTAAATAGTGTATAGCTTGATAAAAAAATTATCAAAAAAAGTCTATGATGAGAAACGTCGTCTACAACCATTATAAGGTGATTGGATTGTTTGCTTATATTTGTAAAGAAAAATCCGGGATCAAATTACACCGTTTACCGCCGTCACAACTTATTTACAGTTATTTTTTAGACATAGTAATTTAAACTATGAGATGGCTCCGCCATCAAACGTTGTCAATGGTTCCTCAATTATCTTCTTTACTTTATAACGATCTATTACAAATAAAGCTTTTTACAAAATCACAGCACAACGTCAATTAAAGCGGTAGTTTTGATAAAATGTAACCCTATTTGAAGCTTAAAAATGTACATTCAATCGTTTTCTGTTACTCTCGTCACATGGCAACCTTGAGTTTCGGTTGCTTGCTGAATAAATGAATTGATATCGAAAGTTTGTAAAACTACTAAATAAATAACAAAAATAAGTTGGAGATATAGGAATAATAACAAGGCTTTCGCTGAGAATTCGTATTCGGTTAGATGTCTATATTCATACACAAGCTAAACCTTTGTATCGCATTACAAACTTCTATTTTGCACGTATGTAACTGTAAACGTTTCGCGCACGTATATAAAATAAAAACGAAATGTACAAATACGATTTCCTTTAGAAAAAAAAATTATAGAAGCAAATAGATACGTGAATAGTTTGTTTTAGGTAATTTTTCACTAAGCGTTCCGCCTCCAGAGACTTAAAAAAATATGTTTACGAAAATCATTTTATAAAGCAGGCATACACAGTTACAGGTCATTTAAAAGTAAACGTTTTCCTAGAATATTATAATTCTTATATGAACTCAGAACCTTCAGAAAATTTTCATTTAGTATCAGTCTAATCCACAAGTTTAAAACGTGTTCATTCTTGAAATAGCTTCAAAAAATATGAGCAATGTTTTATTGAATTTGATTTTCTTCTTCTCTTCCGCGAGGGACAGTCGGCCTAAAAAGGTTATTGAGCCTTTCGACTCGCAAAACTCCTAGCGGTATCGTTGCATCCTTTGTCTAGATAGGATGCGGCCTTAGTGGCGTTCAGGCCTAATCCCGCGGATGGTAGCTTCGCACCAACGCCCGCTCGGGCTACTGCTTAACTTAAGGATTACTATCGCAACGACGACGTCATCAGTAGGGTAAAACTAACCTGTCTCACGACGGTCTAAACCTAGCTCACGTTCCCTATTCCTAGGTGAACAATCTAACACTTGGCGAATTCTGCTTCTCAAAGATAGGAAGAGCCGACATCAAAAGATCAAAAAGCGACGTTGTTATGAACGCTTGGCCGCCACAAGCCAGTTTTCCCTGTGGTAATTTTTCTGACACCTCTTGCTTAAAATTCTTAAAAACCAAAAAAGATTGATAGGCCTTGCATTCGCAGTCCCTATGCTTACTGAGCATTGGGATCAAGCCAGCATTTGCCCTTATGCTCTATGCGAGGTTTCAGTCCTCACTGAGCTGGCCTTGGGACACCTGCGTTATTCTTTGACAGATGTACCGCCCCAGTCAAACTCCCCGCCTGACGGTGTCCTCGAATCGGATCGCGACCGAGCATAATTGCGATTTTCGACGACGCACGCAGAGACGAGCCCGCCGACAAACCGGGACGACGACAACGACCACTACAGCATGATCGCACACGACGCCGTGTCCTGAACGCGACGACTCAATCTGCGCGATCGGCTACTAATCGCGCGGGGTGCTCTTGATGCGAGAACTGCGTGACTATCGCGCGTAGCGTGGTTAGCGTGTAGTGGTATCTCATTGGCGACGGGGGGGAACGAACGCGCGAGGCGTCCAACCGCACCGTCCCGTCTCCTACCTATACTCCACCTCTCGTGTTTGCTTACAGTGCCAAACTAGGGTCTTCTTTCCCCACTAATTTTTCTATGCCCGTTCCCTTGGATGTGGTTTCGCTAGATAGTAGGTACGGACAGGTTGAGAATCTCGTTAATCCATTCATGCGCGTCACTAATTAGATGACGAGGCATTTGGCTAAAACTTGTTTATTTTAGAAAATGTAAACGTTTCGATCAAATGATAGTATAAGATGTTCATAATAAATTTGTACATATCTAATTGATAAAGATAATAAAATGACAATATAGACAGTTACAGATAAAATAAAGCAAACTAACAATAATATGAAGAATCATCTTCGGTGGATCCTATCCCATATTATTTTCTGGTGAGCCTTGTGAATAAATATGGACCCTAGAATGGTGTCGTTTACTAGTTGCTTGATTTGATTGGTCTTTAGTTCAAGGGCTCTGATGATGACCGAGTTGGCTGCCTCGCTCCAAATGCCTCTGGCCCTAATGATGCATGTGCCAATATTAATATTGTTGTATGCTGGATATACGTACGTAGTCAATTTATATTCAGCCGCCACATTGAGATTACGTGGACCTTCCCACGAGATTGAGGCGTCTACGATTGTGATGTTGGATCCTTTCAGACATAGAAGATCCGGTTTACGAAGGCGGCCTTGAGTGTCTCTGAACCGAGGTTCTAACTCCGTGACAAAGCCGTTTTCTTCCGTAAGCTTCTTTATTTTCTTTACAACATGATCATGTCTTTTGATCCGATCATTGTGCAGCAACGGGCATTTCTGAAGGATGTGAGATAAGCTCTCCCGTTACGCACAACCAGCTCTGCATGTAGTGTAAGTACTTGTGTTTTGGACTCCACCAGGACACGGATATTAAACCTTAAGTGAAGGGCCCTTATGAAGTCCCATCCGGACCAATGCGGAGGGGGTTTACTGATCCAGGCACCGCTGTAGGTGTTGCGAAGACCCTGGACCAGACCATTGCCTGCGTAAGAGGTTTCTAATTTCTCCGCCCAGTGAGCTTTAATGTTAGCTTTACCAATCCCGATGGGTTCATTCATACGTACAAGTTTCTCATTAAATTTAATAGTTTGTTGGTGGCCAGTAATCGCCATAGCAAGTGGCGAGTCAACATTACTGAGTAATTACTTCTTAGACGACGGTATAAGATGTCAGTAGCGTTGACACGAAAATTAAATAGGCCAATACCGCCGTTCCGAATGGAGGCGTAGAGTGCCGCATCGGGGAAGCAGTGAGGGAAGTGAAGATTTTTTTTGATATGGAATCTAAGCTGGTGGTCGATTCTTTTAAGAAGAGGCCTATCTATACGTGGATGCTGGGTATGGAAAAGTAATTTTGGAATTAAATGATGTTTAAATAAATCTAGTTTCTGATATGGTTTAAGAGGCGCTTTTCTCAGGTTGATAAACCACTCCTCAAAATTGATGGGAAGCGAGACGAACCTACCGTCCTGTATGAAAGAAAACCCAAGGTAAGGAAAAGATTGGGAGTGTGAAAAGGAATGAATAGCTTTATCCTGTATGGTTAGGGGAAAATGGGAGAGATAAAGCTTTTTTTAAGAGATTCATAGTTACTCCCGCCGTTTACCCGCGCTTAGTTGTATCTCTTCACGTTGACATTCAGAGCACTGGGCAGAAATCAATAAACAAATTTATATTAAAATAAACGGCATTTAGTTTTTCAAGAATTACTCAGAAAGTGTAAGAGATAAATCGAAATCTGAGTAAAGATTCTTAAAGTGAAGGAAATTTCCAATAAATATGTCTGAATTCCCAGAACTCTCCTTTGCAAATAATATTAAGTTAATATTAAAAGTAGTATTTGGGGATGCGAGCGCGGCCTCTGATGCGAGTATACGTCACATAAAATAATTTTTTAGAATATTAAATGTTAATTAAAAATTTTGAATTCTCAATTCTCGTGCACATACATATGCCAAATTTTCAGGAAGTGATTTAAATTTTGTTTTAGATCAGTTTCAAATCTACTCATAATCAAATTAGCAATGTTCCTTTTAATCGTCAACTAATTGAGATTTTGCCACTTTGGTGTATTGGTTGACAATAAATAATATTACATTGTATTAGTCAGTTAAATCTATGTTCCAAATCGAATGGGTTATATCTTTTAAACTTGCGTGTATAATTTTGTTTTGAGAGTAGTCTCTTAGCTAGTCTGTTGGGATGTACGTTCTTCTACCTTATGGACTCGTTTCTTTTAGACGATCCTTCTTAATGCATCGCATTTAGACTTTTAAATGAGCGACGGAAGAATATTTTCAAACTGCTTGTTCGGAGGTTGCATTACGGGTAGTGATTAATTTATCCACACGTGGTTGCGTCGAATTTTCTTGTTTCATTTAGCTCCTGTTTGTTATCCCCATGTTTGTCTAATGACAAAGGTTTTGCCATTGGCGTTGTTAGTTACTCGACCCACAACTAGGAGCAGAAACGCTGTGATTCTTAAACACAAGTTGCTGACATTGAAGGATATCTGTCTGAGTAATATCGTACTTTAAAGTATTTATTACTTTTGACTTAATATTATGGCGATTCGAGCGGGGACACGCGTGGATGCGTCGCTGTCAACAATTGATGTTTGTTTTGGTGCATAAACACTTAATGTGCTAGTTTGTAATTATGCTACGAGGTCACGGACAACAAATTTTTTTTAGTCGGAACTTTCCGTTGATATCTGTCTGACTCTCTTCTCTGTTTATCAACTGTTCATAAATGCCAGTCCATAATAAATCAAAACTTTAAGTCTGTTAAGTCCCGACGAAATAGCCTTCATATCAGAGTACGTACCTTGATCTTTGGCAACAAATTGTCTTGCACTTATATGACATTTTAGAATACAAAATAGGTTGTGTGGTAGGTTCTCCTTAAACTTGAATAATAAACCAGTGTGCCAGACTTTACCAATTTTTTCACGCGCATGAAGAAATGCAGCTGTGCAATACTGTGAATTTTCAAAGGTTAAATTGATTTTGCAAACTACTTTATGTACTTGTTCAGTTGTTGCATGTCTTTCTCTATAGCCAAACTGATGTTTCGGAATTAAATGTTTTTGAAAAAGTATTGGTTTAATTCTTTATTAGAGTAGTTTTTTAAAAATTTTTGATTTAGTTGGTATGACTTAATGGTTATGATCATTATTCTGGAAGTTTTCTTACTATCCGGCTATTTATAAAATGCCACCCTGAGCACTTTTTTGCATTTAGATTGTACTGCGTAGCGTTTTGCATCTCTGTTATATTAAACTTTTTGATGGGTAGCTCTAATTGTGTCGGTGTTTTCAAGTATTGTTGCTTTTCAGTTTACAAGATCTCTCTTGAAAACGGCTGAAATACTTTTGACTGTTGTCCTCTAATCTAATTGGTGATACATGTGGTGTGGTTGTCTTAGTTTTTTTATTGGCTTCAATACCGAGTGTTTTGAATAGCTTAATTTTTTTCTTATTGCAACAGTTTTTTTAAGTCTCTTTATACATTTTTTAATTTAGCTTTGTCATGAGGTGAACGAGTTTGTTGCCATTTTTTTATAGTTTTTTTTTCAAAAATTTCTATTTTAGCATTTCTTGAACAACCCATTATTTATAAAATGCTTTATCTTTGGGTGTTGCTTTCCAAAATGCTGCTTGTATTTGGTGACAAGTTTTCTACTGCACCTTCTAGCTCTTCATTTCTTTTCAGCTTGTAGCAGTCGTTTGATTTCGTGCGTAATCTTTTGTAAAAGACCAGTTCGTCTTATTCATTTCAGGACGATTTGAGTGATTTTGAATTAAGTTATTAAAGTTATGTTACGTTTTTAAATTTATCTTTGTTATTTCGAGTTTTTAAGTAAGTTTTTGTTCAATTATTTTATAGTTTTAGGTTGCTTAAATATCCGTGTGCTGTGTTTTTCGTAACTTCGCATTTCCTCTGTAATATTAAAATTCAAATTACATTATGATTTGTAGTTTAGGCTTTTATCACTTATTTAGTTTCTGAGATATCAGAAATTCGATATAATATTTGTTTGTTTCTGCTAACACCATTTAGAGTTATATTTACCTTTTGTAATCGTTGCATTTCTTGGCGTGACAAAGGCAGTCAACCGTGTTTTTGCGTGTTAATTGAATTTTGCATATTTTATCTATCTCTTTGTTGTAATATTGCTCTCTTTCACGGAGATTTACGTCACTGGTCATTGTAGGTGTTACCAAATTGGTAAAAAAAATTGATTTTTGTTTTTGGAAGTCAAATTTCCCAAGTTTTTGGAAGACTTTTGTTTCCTAGTTGACTAAGAATAATTATTTTTCAAAAAATGTGTGTTCAGTTATAAACTTTGAACGCTTGTATCTGTGTAACTATGGCGAATTGGACCTATGTTTATAGGACGTTTTCTACTTAAATTCATCTAAGGAACATACCATTTCAGTATGTACAGTACCTAGTGGGACACCCTATATAACCAAAACAATTTTACAGAAGCCGATTTGCTACCTGCCGCAACAACAAGCACACCGCTGATTTAAAAAAATCCTGAACATTTTACTGCCGAGACTCAGGTAGATCGGCTACTATCTGTTGAAAAACCTCTTCGTAAACAAGTTTCTAGCTTTGCTGCTGAACCACAACCTAGACCGTCTTTTCTACAAGATGAACTGAGTCCAATTGAATCTCCGTTTCGAGATTTGATATCGTGTTTTGCAAACGCTTCACCAACAGATATTCGGCCTATTCCTTCAGCTAAAAACCGAAACTATAAAAGAAAAAAATTGCTGAAAAAAAAACTGCAGTATTGACATCAACACCTTACAAAAAAGAGACCAAAAAAACTGTTCTGACCCATAAAAAAGATACAATCAAACACATCTGTTTAGAAATTATCTAAGAATGTAATTTCACTGCAAATCCATTACTTTTCAAAAGTACCTACAATTTTTTTTTAAATAAACAATCGCGCATTAAAAAATTAGCGTTAAGAAACTGAAATGCATGATCGTACGCTTCTGTGATCTAATCGCGGCTAAAGGGGCGGTATTCTACATAAATGCGTTCTTGAGTTCATTTTCTTTCTAGCTGGTTATAGTTATAATATAAAATACACAAAAACAGCCGTTTAACAAATAAATAATTAAATAAACATTTAATTTTATAACTGACTCGCAAAGCAATTTGTTTTATTAAATTTTGTTTTACAAGTAATAATATAATTACAAAATCATAAACTTGTGACATTTATAGTATCATCAAATCATAGTTAAAAATTTAATTATACGAAAAATAATTTTACTAATAAAATACTAGAACTAAGCATAATTTAAACTAAAATAAAACAAAGAGAAAGCACAAGTAATAGGTAAAAACTGTATTAGTTTTTTTTTGTGTATATAATGAATTATGTAAGTAATTGATTTTTGAAATAAATTTTATTTTGTCTATAAATGTAGTTAAGACAATCCATGTAATGCGTTCTCTCTTAATTAAGCACATTAATCATTTTTTCTCGCTCAACCCTTCCAAAAAACAATAAATTAAATTACGCCATGACTTACTGCTTCTAACTTCACAAAAGATACAACAAATAAAGATATAGAAAAAAACTTTGCAATTATTCATTCTTGCAACAAAACAATTGTGTACAAAGAGCCTAAAACATAATTAATGTTTACATAAAAATACGTGTTTTTCTGATACGCTCGCAACAAATGTCCGTTAATAAATTTTTCAAAACATGACGTTATTCAGAAATGACATTACAAATCCAGATTAAAGGATGTTTTATATACTAATACAAACTGAAATTATTTTTACAAATATAAATAAAAATTTTTAATGTGTTTAAATTCACAGTTCTAAATTACGTCTCTTTTTTGAGTGTTAATTTAACTTTTCATTCTAAAATTTAAGGTCGTAATATCAGCGAGTTTAGTTCAAAGCACCAGGTTTCAGCACTCATAATCTAAGGAAATCCATTGGATAACAAATTACCCTTATATTTTCCTGTATATAGTATTATTTGAACGTGTTGCTAGGGCATTGTTTAAGAACTTATGCAAAGTTTGTATGAAAATTTATTATTGATGTCAAGGGATCCATATATCATTAAAGCACAGCAAAAGGGAACCAAAACCGCAAATGTTGCAGTATTACGCAATAAATTTTAAATATAACAAGAATTTAACTAAAATTACTAAATCAACATTAGCTTATAAGATGCTTTTTATATGCTGTTCAGTTTTCGAGCAAAAGCATTGTAGAGAACACGTAACATAGACGATACAAAAGCCGTTTTAATTAAATTAGTTAAATTTTCAATAATACTTATTGCTATGTTCAAATTAAATCAATAAAATAGTAGCCGCGAGGAAGTGCACACAATAACGTTCCGAAACGTCTACAAAAACTAGTTACTAAAACTTGTTTTGGTCATTTACCTCTCCAACCTGAAGGTTTAAATATAACTACTTTATAAAAACATTAAGAGAAAATAGTCATCAATAAATAATTTTCTATAATTAACTAGCTGAACTCGGAAGACGTTGTCCACTAATTTTCCACGAAAAAATACATGTACATGCCAATTTTCAAGATGGTCGGTTAAGATGCGTAGTAGTTACTATGCTACAGCGCCAGCTGGTGGGGAGTTACAGAAAAAATTATAGCGCAAAAACTTTCTCCACGAGAAAGTAAAGTGATTAGTATCAAGAAAGGAAGGAAAAGATAGCAAAGGCTCACCAATTAGAAAATGGCCCAGACTCAAATAGTTTGCAGCTTCGGCGGGATCAGATAAAAGGGCGCACAACAGACGGCTATTTAATACCCCTTTAATCTGAGAAATCAAATGTAAAGGGCGTGTTACGATTTTACGATATAACATACGCTTAGCGGACTTAATAGCGGCTTCCCAAAGTCCTCCAAAATGAGGAGCATATGGAGGATTAAAGACCCATTAAATACTAAGAAGTGAGAGACGTTCGCACAATGAATGATTGTTTTTGCGCAAAAAATCATACAACTCAGCAAGCTGTCTAGATGTGGCAACAAAATTGCGGCCACAGTCCGATTTGAGGCGAGATGGTATTCCCCGACTCGCGATGAACCTGTCTAAACACGCAAAGAAAGCTTCTGCAAATAAAGACGAAGCAAACGATAGATGTACAGCTTTGGTTGCGGTGCAGACAAAGAAACACAGGCAGCCTTTTTTAGTACGAGACGAACGAAGAGTATTAACCTTAACAGTAAAAGGTCTTGCATAATCTACGCTTGACTTGAACGTGTTAGCTCTAAAACGATAACATGTCATGCATTGACGGATGCGCTTTCTCAGCAGACTCCGCAGCGAAATGATCCAGAATTTAGTTTGAACAAAGCTTGAACAGTCTGAGGACCGGAATAAAGAGAGACATGATAGTATGAACACAAAAGAGCGGAGAGATGAGCTTGCTGAGGTAATAGCAACGGATGACGAGAAGAAGACGACAAAGCGGCCACCCTAAGGAGACCCTCCTCATCAAAAAACGAAGACAACTGTTCTAAAGGGGAAGGGAGGCGTTTACCTTGCCGAAGCATTGCAATCACTTCTCTGTAATAAGCGGCTTGAGTTATGCGGACGCAAGCATGCGTAGTTTTTGTAGTTCGACAGGAGAAAGAGGCAGAATCTTGTTATCAGAAAACAAGGTTTTGTTGCGAGGTTGAGTGTCTTGAAAGAAACGAAGTATTCATGCAAACGTCCGTTGCGATTTTAGAAAAGAAGAAAATTGTTTGATGACGGGGACTAAAGGATGAGAAGGTACAAGGCGAGCAAGAAGAGTGGCGCCAACTTTAAGATCAGGTACGAAGAATCCAAAACAGTAGGAACAGCCAGAGACGGCACGCGCGACAAAGACTTACTTAGAACAGTAGAACCAAAAATCCAGAAAGAAGTGCTGCTCATAACTTCAGGAGTCGCACCACGACAGACAAAATCAGCAGGATTTTCGGTAGTATCAACGTGATGCCATTATTGTCATTCAGTGAGATCGAGAATAGTGACAATACGGTTAGCGACAAAGGTATAAAGACGATGCGGAGGAAGAGAAGCCACGCAAGAACTACTTGAGCGTCAGTATAAAGGCGAGCTTCTCTAATAATACTAATAGCAAAAAGAGGTTTAATCGAATGGAAAAGGCGCGCCAGCAAGAGCGCTCCACATAGTTCGAGTCTTAGAATTGACAGAACTTTTAATGGGGCGTTGACTTAGCGATTATGAGGTGGCACGATTGTATTTGTCGAGACTCAGCGGAACTAAAGCAGGCGTAAGGCGAGAGGTAAGGCAAACTGTCGAATAATTTGGTCCATTGGGAGGCAAGAGCCGGGCAAAGGACATCATCCCAATGAAGCCCTTTGGTTCATATACGCTGTAGAACGAGCTTCATTGTAAAAACCAGAGGGGAAAGGAACCCTAAAAGCTCAAATATTCTTGCAATATAAGAAAGAACTGCTGTTTTGGTATAGTCACCACTAAAGGGCTGAACTTGAAAGGAAAAAGTGTCTAAACGATGATTCCAGCACAGGCCAAGGATCTTGAGAGACTTATCCTCGGTCGAAAACATTAGAGGAGTTTCTAAATGATCTTCAGGAAGACCTTCTAAAACTTCAGGAACATTACTGGACCATTTTCGCAATTCAAAACCTCCTTTTCCCAAAAGACGAGCAAGCTCGGTGCGGAGAATTAGTGCGTCTTCGACGGTGCCAACACTGGTTATCACGTCATCAACATACGTATTCTTAAGGATAGCGACGGACGCAGTCGGGTAATGAGATCTTTCGTCCTCAAGTAATTGCTGAAGACATCGCTGAGCTAGGTAAGCTGAAGAAGTTAAGCCGTACGTTACCGTATTTAGTTCATACTTGACGATAGGATTATGAATGGATTCGCGCCAATAAATGTGTTGTAAACAACGATCTTCACGACGTAACAAAATTTGTCTATGCATCATGCGAATGTCACAACACAACGCGATCGGATTTAACCTAAAAGTTATCAGAATAATGGAAATCTCCTTTTGTAACTTAGGACCGCTTAAAAGTTGCTCGTTTAAAGACTTACCATGAAGAGAAGACGAACCGTTAAAAACCACAAGAATCTTCGTCCCCTTTTCACTACATTTCGAAACACAGTGATGGGTTAGCACGTATGACAAAGAAGAAGTAGCAACGGACATGTGGCCCAAGTCTCGATACTCAGACATAAATTGTTAATAAGCGGCATAGCGTGAAGGATCTCGAATTAAACGCTTTTCTAAGTTTAAAAAGGCTTTGAATTCGCAGCTACCTTGACAGCGTTGGGTTTTAGAGGTAGAGCTACGACATATCTACCTTCGGAGGTTCGGGCATGAGTATCGCAACACAGGCGTTTGCACCATTAGTCGTTAGGGTTACGGATCTTTACCACGGGCACTTCTTGGACTTCCCAGAAATTGATGAGAGAGTCTGTAGGTATTGGACTGAAGAGTTAGAATAGAGACAGGCGAAGAAGTTAACGAACCCAGACTTACAGGACCTACAATAACGTCGCCAAATATAGTAGATAGAATTGAAGGATTACCTTTAATAATGGAGAAACCCTCTCGAATGACGGTAGGAAATAGATCAGCTCCGATAAGCATTTCTATCTTGCCAGGTACATGAAAATATTTATCTGCTAGTTGACGACGTCTTAGGCTAGAATAGACTTGTTCGGAAAGACGAGGCGAAGAGAGGTTTTGAGATATTAAAGAAAGTACGTAAGGAGTAGCTGTGATAATTTTGGAAAAGTAAAGAGATTTTATTATACAGTCAACAGTGCCAAGAGCGCGGTAGCCCATTCGTCCAATTCCCGAAATCTGTAACTAAGAAGGGCTGGGAGTTAAACCGTTAACCATTGCGTTAGTAATAGCAGAGACTTGCGAACCTGGATCCAGAACTGCTCTAACAGGGCGAAACTCGCCGCAAGTATCTCGGAGCAGTGCTTGAATTGTACCTAGAAGAACCGTATGAATGGAATGAGTAGGCGGAAGGCAACAAGACATTGTTTGAGAAACTGTGATATTACTTGAGGAAGTCGCCGCTTTCGAAAGTACAGGATTAGAATTATCTTCCTTATCCAAATGCAGTAATGAATGATGTTTACGGCTGCCACAATCTACACACGATCGTTCAGATTTACAATCTGTTATTAAATGAGCTCCGAGACAATTAAAACAACGCGTGTGGTTACGCATGGCTTTGTCTCTTTCATCTATGGACATTCGTTGGACTTCTGGACACCAAGTAATACTGTGATCAGATTTACATACAGGGCATCGCCGAGATGATGAAAAGGAACGATTGTGGCTTGGAAGTTAAAGCAACCTCCTTATCTCGAAGAGGAACTGAAGCAGCGACTATAAGGATTTTTGGTTTGACCTTGGTCATAGAAAGTGACTTGGATTCAGCTGCAGACCTGATTATCTAAGAGTAATCAGAGTACAAGAATTCTTCTCTGTAACTTCACACCATTTAAAAATTTCACATTGAAAGACTTACCATAAAGGTGGTTATTGAGCCCACGTATAAAATATAAGCAAATTGGTGCTATAGAGATCTTCGCAAAATTAATTTTTTATTGATTGCGACGAAGTTATATAATTAATAGATTTTATTTGGTAGTGATTATTTAGTTATAAATTCGTTGCTACAATTTAGTACAGTCGAAAGGCAAAAATATGCACTTTTAAAAAAGTTAGCATGTACCTACTGATAAAAGGTCCACTCTTATCAAATTAAAAAATTTTTTTTTAGGGTCACATACAATTTTCACATTTACTGACCGTTGGTCGTTGGTAGATGTGTACAAGGTACCTACATTAATGACAAATATCGAAACAATCGAACGGCAAATAAAAAAATTATAACATTCTAAACTCAGGTGTCTTGCTTTTTGAAACCGATAGTAGTTAAATATTGGTATACAAAAAAATAGAAAAAGTACGGAGTCAAAAATATTTATCAAAACCATGAAAATATAAAAAGTACGTAGTCAAAAACATTTATCAAATTCATACAAATACAAAATTTACGTAGTCAACAATAACAAAAAATGACACACTTAGTTTAGTCCCATCTCAAAATTATAAACAATTCCTCTTATAAAATCAAGGATATTTCTGTTTTGAAAGTCTTTTACTAACCAAAATATCCTTTCATCAGCTTCACGATATTTTCTCAACTTTTGAGGGGGCAGGTGGCCTGCAACAATTTGTTCTAAATACAAATCTCGGCCATTTTGGATTTTTTTCAAGGCACCAACAAACCGCCATATTGTTGGGTGGTCCATTCCCAAATCATTCTGGAGTCTTCTGTTTGCTGCTTCTGAGTGGTTGTTCGTTCTATCTATTCTTTGCAAAACTCTTTCGTGAAGGTTCCACATTGCCACGCTGAATATGGGAGGTCGCCTCATATTTCCTCTTCTTTTTGGTCTGCCAACATAGTTATTTTCAAACCAATTCATAATCACTTGCAGTTCATTGGGTAAATTTACCGACAGATGATCAATCGCCTCATCTAAGTGATCAGGTGGAACATATGCCAAACTTGCAAGGCAAAGTCCGGTTTACTGTTATACCTTTGTCTAAGTCCCTGCTGGGTCAAGTGTCTTAGCAAATTTTGGGCCAGATGAAAGAAGCAGCCACATATCGTAGCTTCAGGAAACTCTTCTAGAAAGGAGCTTACTGCGGCAGTTTCAAAATCACACAATATATTATTTGGCTGCATATTTGAAGCTAGTTCTTTCACCATCCTTATAAAAGAAGTGTACGTCCGCCTAGACTTGTTAGGCAGCAGACCATAAAGCAGCGGTACAACTGCTCCATAAACTTGCAACAGAACAACGTAAACTTGTGGAAACAAGGGTGGGGCAGATTTGAAAGTTCCATCTACGTATACTGTGTGTGTGTTTTCCAAAAATAAGTAAATAAATAATAATGTTAACAATTGGAAACACAAAAAACAAAAACGATATTAAAAACTGAATAGAAATTCGATAATGGATTCAAAACATACCTTATGCTTTGCTCTCTTCCAAAAATGAGAATCCTGCCTTCCACGGTACCACTATCTGCTAGCAAAAATCTCTCCTCTCTACCGTTCGCACTGTAAGTTGTGTAGTATTCAGGAATAATCATGTCAACCAAAGATGCAGGTGCGGGTAGGAGTGCATTAATTTAATTCTGTTGCCTTTTGACAATTTTCTTCAACGAAGCAGGTTTGGTTGATAACCTGGGCTGTTGGTTCTTGAGATTTTTCAGCTCTTCTTTTTATTTGAGTTTTCACTCTATTTACCTCGATTGTGGCAGGTGTTGCGTCGTGGGAATGGTGATTGAGGCTCTTAATGACTCCTGCACATGAATCTGTCTTTCTGTTCACATCTATAAAAAGCAACCAGTTGGTCGCTACTTAACTTGTCAAACACATATGAAAATCCATCTTTAATGAATTTCGACTTTCCACGTTTGCTATTGACTTGGTTTGCCATAACACCAAATAAATTGACTTTAAAACTGTAGTTCCTTCTTAAAATACAGAAATGTAACTGAAAGAAATTCGCAAAGCTTTTCCTTTTATTACAAAAAAAGGATGGTGGATAATTACTGTCCAAGAATGACCTTGGTCTATTCAATTTGATCTCTAAATGAGCTCGTTAAACAGTCGTTTGAACCTAAGTATGTAGGTACGGTTAATTGCCCTTAATGCGGTTATTAGGATGATATATTTATAATAATAAGATAAATGAAATTTTGGCTGAGAATATTTTTTTCATGTTTCGTATGACTTGTAAAGTATAAAACGAAGACGCGCTGACCTGTCTCGCGCCGAATTGTCCCGCGCCAAATATTCTTTGCGCCGAAACGGTGGCGCCGAAAAGTCCCATTCCTTAAAGATATATTTGTTTTCTTCCTATTGCTTGTTTGAGGCTTTTCATTCCTTTATTTTTTTCTATTACTTCATTAATTTCTTTTTCTTGTTTACATATTTTCTTTTTTGTTATCCCTCTTCATATTTCTTTGTTAAGTTCCTTAAATTCTGTTGTTGGTTTTTATTTTCTTTCGCTAGTATTCTTCGTTTTTCCATTAGTGTATTTTGTTGTTAATATTTTTTTTTTGTGGCTTTCATACGGTATTATTTTTTGTAGTTCTTCTGCAGCCATACAAATTGCTGTGGTTATTTTCTTGTTTATCTTTTCTAACGTGTTGTAGTTGTCTTGCTCAATTGTGTTTTAGTTTCCATTAATCTTATCTTGAAATATTTCTCGGTTTTCTTGTATTTCTTCTGCAGTTTGTGTTTTTGTATGCTTTAGCATTATATTCCTTCTTTCTAGCTTCATGTTTATAGCAAGTGTAGCTCTCACTAGTCTACGTCTTGTATTACCAAGTTTTTGTCGGCGAGTATGTAGTCGATTTCGTTTTTTACTTCTCCGTTTAGGGGTATCCAAGTCCATTTTCTATTTGCTCTTTTCTTGAAAAAGGTATTCATTCCGTATAATTTATATCCGCTCATGAAGTTTCATAATCTTTCTTCTCTGTCGTTTCTTTTGCCTAATCCAAATTGGCTGTTTGTCGGGTTCTTGGTTTTTACCTAATTTGACATTGAAGTCCCCCATAACAACGTTTGACTTTATTTTGTCCGTTTCCATAGCCATCTTTAGCTGCTCATAGAATAATAGAATAGAGCATCCTAACGTATCATGGTGGGATTGTGAGATTTCTACTCTACTCACCTGGGGTCTTTCTGTTGTAACCTTCGACATTTTATTTCATTCAGGAGTGTTTGGCAATAAAACGCCACGTTTGCCAGGCGACTTGGCGAGTGGGTTTAGGATAAGGTAGGTTAAGTTGGGTTTTTAGGCTTAGGATTTGGGTATGGACTCTAGTTATAGGAGCCGGAGGGGAATCAAGAGCTGACGTAGGCAGGGTCGCTAACACCTGAGATAGGTTTATCTTTTACCGGGATCGTAAAAGAGTACCTATCCAATACCTTACTACGGTGAGTTAAACAATAGTTTTCTAAAATATGTCTTTAATAAAATTTTTGCCATGCCACTGTACTCAGACACCGCTGTTGCGTATTTTGGAGTAAATCGAGGGGAGTGTTTTATCGGATACTTTGATCGATTATATTTAACTTTTTGCTTTTATTGTATTTGCACGCAATTTGTAAAAGTTTGAAATCTTGGCGTTCAATGCCATTGTTTTTTTTGGTTAAAATTTTATATTTTACAGCAAGATAGATTCGGGGTCGTTTTTGACAATTCTAATTAAGGAAAGCTGAAACATGTACCGCTTCACTTTTGGTAGAGCAGTTTCCAATCCCGCATAAATAGTTTGGGTGGATGATCTCAATTGGTTACCGCAAAAAGGGGATATTTATCTCAACTAGTTATCCCCATAGTGGCATTTGTTATATATCTTCAGCGTGATTAATTTTTGTCTAATTCTGTAATTTTATATCTTTTTCGTTTATTTGCGCCATTACTTTTAAGTGCTTGTCACATATAAAAGTCATTTTAGCTGCATGGGAATATCAGCTTTATTCGATTTTTCTACACCTTGAAGGAAACCATGAAGTAATTCTTCCGTCGGCAAAGTATTCAGCGAAATAGCGTCATCCGTGATCTCCTCAGCAGATGGACTTGCCGTTCGTGTGTAAAACTTATACTCAACTAACAATTAACCATCTAACATTAACAACTACACATTAACGTAAATGCTAGTATAAATGCAACTACTAAACTACAAGAGGATGACAGCTTACTATTTTAATGATCGTTTCATTTTTAATAATCATCTTCATCAAGTCCTTTAAACATGTTTACGTATTTTTTATTTTAGGTATTTTTGGATGTGTGTCAGGTTTGCACATACGCACTTGCTAATTCACTTAATCATTAGTGCTATTAGCCCTTTCGGTACGATTGACAGATATATCAAGCACCAATAAAAGTGCGTCACGGACGAATGACGGATATACCCGTCAACGGTTCAAATTGCTCTCCAGACTACCGGCAGTTATATCCGTCGCTAATGAAAATTCATGCTAGCGTACAGACGACTGACTTCTTTATCCGACACAAAACATCGCTTCAGGTGGACGAGTATCGGATATATCTGGCACCGTCGAATATAGCCGACAGTCGGCATCTCCCGAACTGTTAACGTTATTTATGTTGAGTAGTGAGCACAATGTCGACAGATGAGGTTGCCGGACCTTCAAGCAGTCGCTCACCCCGTGGTAAAGTTGCAAGGTTAGATTCTTATTGTGGATTAACTGAAAGTGAAGTGCGTATTCTTAGTAAGCACCAGTATTTGTTGGATAGTGAAGAAGAGCCGTTTTCTGGTAGTAAAAGTGAGTATATACCAAGCTCTGGGGATGAAAGAATAGTTTTGAAGAGGGCCCAGAATCTGATCAAGAAGTCACAGAAGAAACTGTGGAAGCTGAAGCACCCCAAGATGAATTTCCAACACCCGAGGTTGTAGTCGGTCACGATGAATTACAATTTTTGTGGGGAAAACAGGATTTTATTCCAGAAGTCCATGAATACGACAGTAGTAATAGCGGAATAACCGACGAGACTTTACGTGGAAAAAGGGAAATAGATTTTTTCTTAAATCTTTTTACCGAAGATATTGCTACTACAATTGTTGAGGATACAAACAGGTATGCAATTCAGCAGAATATACCGCGATGGACACATATTGACTTGAACGAATTTTTTGTATTTATTGGTATAACCATGCTGATGACAAGAAATAAAAAAACTTACTTTCAAGGAGTTTTGGTCCAGAGACGAACTGCTCCATTCCCCTATTTTCGGGAAAAAAATGACAAGGGACAGATACCTGCAAATTCAAAGTAATTTGCACTTTTGCAACAATGAGATAGCTCCCCCAAACAATCGCCTCTACAAAGTAGACCATGTTCTATCACAAATAAAGGAGAGGTTTCAAACACAATTTTGTCCGTTTTAGGACTTGTAATTGATGAAAGTTTAATACTTTTTAAGGGAAGATTGAGCTTCAAACAGTTTATAAAGAGTAAAAGACACCGTTTTGGGATTAAGCTGTTTGTTTTGTGCGACTGTGAAACAGGAATAGTATTGGACTTTATAGTATATTTGGGAAAAGGCACAAGTGAAAACTTGGGGATCAATCAAGACCTGGGTATATCGGGAGCTGTTGTAACCAAGTTCATGGATCAATATCTAAACAAAGGACACTCGCTTTTTACAGACAACTACTACAGCAGTCCTGCCTTGTCAACTTTCCTATTCAAAAATAAAACAAACTCTTGTGGAACCGTTCGGCCACATAGAAAGCATATGCCAAACTTCACCGTCAAACTAAATAAAGGAGATGTTTCTTGGTATTCTAGTCTAGTCTATTGGTATTAAAATGGAAAGATCGTCAAGATGTCTATATGATAACCACTATGCATGCAAATGACATTGTGGTTCTTCCAAAAGTAGACAGGATCACTAAAGAAAATGCACGGAAGTTCAGATGTGTAGTGGAATACAATTACAAGATGGGAGCAGTCGACCGTACTGACATGATGATTTCTAGTATTGACTGTATGCGTAAAAGCATAAAATAGTATAAGAAGATGTATTTCCCATTATGGATGTTTGTTTACTCAATGGCCATGCCATGTTTTTGACTACAGATTCTAGAAAAATTCCGTTGCGACATTTTACTTAGAAGTCATACGTCGGTCATTTGAGAGGTTAGTAAATGTTTTCATTTTAGGTAGTTATAATTAACAATGTTTTATGTATAGGTTTTACACAAATCATCTCCTAACAAGACCTGATCTGAACCTTAATTCTGAAAGATTAATCAAGAGACACTTTCCGATATACGTTCCAGAAACAGAAAAGAACAAGAATCCTTTAAGAAGATGCCTGGTTTGTTCGCACACAAAAAAAAACGAGAAAAGAAAAGGAGAGACTCTAGATATATGTGTAAAGAGTGCAATGTTGGACTTTGCATTGTACCCTGTTTCCAAATTTACCACACCCAGGCTAACTTATAAATTTTTTAGCATTCCCTTTAGCTATTATAATATCATTTAAGATGTATTTTTGGGGTTCATTTATATAAATAATTTTATTTGCTTTATGAATAAACATGCCTTTGGTATAGATCTATTGCTGTTTTCTAATTTAATCATAAATTCGAATTGAACAAAACCTAACCTACCCTCATTTTACCTATTTGGTATTTGACGGTTATATCCGTCACTCGTCTGTCGAGCACTGCAATTCCGTCGTCTGGGAGGAAAAAACATCTGATAATCGAGCCGTACCGAAAGGGTTAGTTGAAAATTATCAACTTAACTTTTTAGTGAGTAATTGTTAGTGCTTATAGTGGTTAGTTAGATAATTATGCTACATAAAGTATTTATCTTTTTATTTGTTAGTGAGTTAGTTGAGGATGAACTCAGCTTAAGCGATGTGTTGTGACTTGACGTATTGTATTTATTACGTGATTTACCATTGCGTCCACTTGTTGTTGGGTACTCGGGTTGGCACTGTACCTCACATAGCGTCTTAAACATAACCTGACTCTACACTCCCAGAACAGCTGATGGACAGCGCATGTGCAGTTCTCAATTATTTCCTCTTGATTGCCTTGGGATTGTTCCTGATTTCCTCTGATTGTTCTTAATTTCGTTCGATTGCACATTGATTACCGCATGATATCCACATTTTTGTACACCAGCGGTTTATCCCTCAGTCAAATGTGGCATCGACTTCAAAAAGTACTTTAATATAAATAAAAATTTCGTTGTTTTATTGTAACTAAATGAAATAATTATTCTTTACTTTTTAGTGCATTTTATTTGATGTTTTTTTTGAAGTCGCTTCATTTCTTGTTAAATTATTTTTCTTTAGGATTTATAGTGCGTCACCCGGATGACTTAACAACCTATTATATAGATTACGTGTGGTAATATATTATTAGTTTTTATCAATATCAATAGTGAATATTTATAAAAGTAAAATTTTAAAATTCAAATATAAACACATTTAAAAATATTCTAAAAAAATGCTCAATATATATTTTTTATCTTTATTTAAAACACATATCCTCAGTGTTACGATCGTTAGAGCTCAAGACATAAAAGAAATCTATGCGCTATCAAAATAAGATTTAACTACAAAACCTTAAGCTAAAAATAAAACGTGCCATAAAAACAAAATAAAAGGTTAATTAACAGTAATATCTTTTTGATTTGTTTTTAAATTTTTAAAAATAAACGCTATCATTATAGATTAACACAGAGAACTTTTAGTGTTCTTAGAAAATGTTTTAAGATTACATGCACGCCTAACGCATAATCAACTCTAATGGTTTAGTCAGAAAATCAATACCGCTGGTTTCCAAATGGTTTGTTAATTATGAGTAGGGATGCTTGTGCAAAAGATCTTTGAGTGTTTATGTTATGAATAATGTAATGTACAAACAAGAATGATTTAATAACCTCTATTCAGGCATCTGATTAATAGCCGTATCTACCCGTACATAATCGACCAAATAACCACAAGCTGTTATTTATTGTTCATCTGCAGTACCATACTTTGAAAGTTCACACACGTTAGAAAAATGTTTATTTTACAGTAAATTCATACAAAATAAAGTAAATAAGGATTCGTAACTTAAGCTTCTAAGATACATTTAACTTGTGATTCTTGTTTATTTAGTGTATCAAATTTACTTTCATTATTCTTATGCCAGAATTTTTTAAGCTGCATTAATACTGCAATTATTTAATTCGTTTTTATAAAATTGATATTTATTTATCGTTACGTATTTTATTTTTATATGAAAAAAATTTGTAACTTTTTAGTATCTAAAGGATTTGGCCTTAACTTTTCATCTACAATTTTCTAACGTTGTATCGTTGTTTGCTTGAGTGGGCATTGAAGTTCGACTGAAAACGTATATAAAAACTTTTTTGTCGGTTTTCTAAATGTACATTTGACTTTTGAGTACCCGCTAAAAAATTCACTTTTTCAATAAATTTATTAAAGCACATATCTGGAGACATAAAATTGGTGCGTATCACGGTAAATGACTGTAAAGATATCATTAATCTTGTTGAGAAATTGTCACTTTTGTTAAAGTCACAGAAGATATATGGAATATAAGTGAAGTAGAAGCTAATGCATTTCGTAAATTTGTAAAACAATTTTTCAAACATTTGTTTTATTACTTGAAACATTTATGAAATTATACGTAAACCTTTAAATGTACGGAATAGTTTATCAAAATCGCAAAATTGTAAATTACGCGATACAATAGAGCGTGGGAAATTCGTTTGGTTGTAACTGCTGAAAATCTGATCACGCAAATATCTCGTGCCGATTTAAATTAAACAAAAGAATACAAATAATTTATTTTTCTTCTTAGATGAGTGGTGGCGCATCAACGAAAACGTCTACTCTAAATTTTAGAAATTTGTAAATGCATTTCGTTCAATAATCTCTTGTTTTTCTGTTGTTATAATGATTAACTGGGGTTAATTAACTGGCGGATTATTGAAGTTTTGCATAAAGTATTCGAAAACCGCATAACCACTAAACAACATTAAAGCGATTAACTTTGTAAATGTGCACATTCAAAAATAGTGATTTATCACGATTGAAAATTTATTAATGCTGTTTTAAAATTGGCATGCATATTTGTATTTTCGTGTAAACGCAGTTGGGTATAATTTACGTTTTGATTTTTATAATTTAGTGGTGGGTGTCGCTTGTGCATTCAATTAATTTTTATTTACATTGCAATAAATTGAGAACTACAAAGATATCGTTAATCTAATTTTTTTTCAAGTATATTAGTATTATAACATTATAAATTATATAAATTTTGAATTTTAATTAAAAACAAATTAAATACAAAGTGAAATCAAATTCAAAGGTCTTTGTGTCGGTAAAACTATATAATTATATCAAAATAACAATTTAAGTCGCAGTTATATAAATACAAATATATAGATAAACGAGATGAAACTGATTGTTATAATTTAGCCGAGAGTACATTTATTCGACACTTGAATATTTGTTTTCAACTTGGCTAAATATCGTTGATTGTAAAATGCATCAAATTTTGGTTGACCGCAGTCCTCAAATCTAGTAGCCAAAGATGATCTTAGAGTTGCTGGGATAATTGGAAACGACCCGCTACTACAGAGCGAAGATGAATAGGAATATTTAACTTTTTCCATCCATAACTTTACCGCGTTACAAGCTTCTGGTAATTTACAAACCTTGCACGGCCAGCTCGTTGTACGATTGAAACAATACCTATTGGAGAGAAGAGAGGTCAAGGTGATAAGTTTATGATAATGGGCGCCAGATCTCGCCTCGCAGATACAGTCCCTGTTAGATCCGCACAGAAGTCCAGGACATACAAATTATTTCTAAGTGAAATACATTAACAATAATAATTGACGGTTGACGTATCAGCATGCGATAGCAATTTAACTTAGACTAATCGCCTAACAGTAATAGAAAACAAATCATTTTTATGTTACGACGTGATTAGCAAATATGATTCGAGAGAAGCACCGTAGCGACAGCGAATAGTTAAAATCAAAATTTGACTTACCGAAATCCAGGTTTACTTTAACAAAACGTTTTTTATTGGCTTCCTGTAATCTAGTAAAGAAGAAAATAATTTAGCTTTTGTGTTCTTGTCAAAAAATAGCACCAACATGTGCCAACCCTTTGATATTGCTGTATGTTGTACGTTAATTTGGCGAAAAATTCTAAGAGAGTGGAAAATCCTAAACAGAGACGTAGCGCCAAAGACTCAATTTCCTTCCTTATTAAATCAGCTAATAGACCATATATTTCGTTTATTGATTATTCTCGGATACATGTTTCAATCGTTATCGTCATAGTCAGTGTTGAGATTTTCTTCTCGAAATAAGTAGACTGTATTTTATAGATTTTGATACATTTTAATGTTGATTCATGGTTCGTTACATATCTGTCTTAGATTTTACTTTATGATTTTTAACTTAAACTTTTAACTCTCCATCTCTTGAAATCACCTTTTAAAATTGGCACAAACTCCTAAGTCGCGCAATGTTGGTGGAGACACTACAGGCACATAAACTTAAATATATTATCACAAATAAACTAAACATGCACCCCACCTTGAAGGCTAAGAGCTTCAAACCCTAAAATAGTATTACAAATACAATTTATAATTAAAAAATTAAGTGAATTTCTATTCTACATATAATAGGTGTTCATTTCATTTCAAATTATAAAATAAACAAGTTGAAATAACAGAAAAAGTAAACGTAAGATGGCGATAAACGTAATAAAATCAAGTTCAAATTGTAAACTTAACAACAGCAGCATAAATAAGTAAAATGGCGAACTCAAGCAAAACATAAACATAAGCAAAATTGCAAAGGTTATTCTGATAAACGGATATTATTCTAATAAATATTAGTGTTCATAACGTTGTTAAATAATTGATAAATTCTAGGGGTTTGTTTACACACTTAGCGGACACAGTTTTTTGATAGCACGTTTTATCACTCTATTTACAACCTTCACAAAAGCTACACGTCCTTGTTTATCGCAGCCCTGGTAGATGCTGATGATTCTGCCCATTTTCCAGCATAAGAGTAGTAAATTGTCGTCCATAACCAGAACTAAGGCACCTTCTTCAGCTTCTGTAGTGTTGTTTATTTTCTTAGGACGATTCTGAAGCTGCCAGAGATATTCCTTGTGCCATCTATTCCAAAAGTTTAAGCAAAGACGTTGAACATATTCGTAGCGATTTAATCTGTTCTCTGGAAGATGACCCAACTCTGGTTCGGCAATGGAAATCATCGTGCGACCTATTAGGAAGTGAGACGGAGTTAAGGGCTGTAGGTTGTTTGGATCAGAGGATATTGGACTCAATGGTCGAGAATTTATTAAGGCTTCAATTTGCTTAAGTATTGTATGAAATTCCTGGTATGTTAAATGAGCACACCCTAAGACCCGCCTCTAGGTAAAATTTTGTTTTTTTAACACTTGCCTCCCAGATTCCACCAAAGTGAGGAGAACGAGGTGGTATGAACTTCCAAGAGATTCCTTTATTGCTGGCAAAGTCAGAAATGGTATTAAAATTATTTTTGATAAAACTATAAAGCTCGTGCAAAACATTTTTGGCACCTACGAAATTGGTTGCGTTGTCAGAGTGCAATTCTAAAGGCTTTCCACGACGTGCGAGGAATCGTTTCAGAGATGCTATAAAGGCTTCGGTGGTTAAATCTGTCATCAGTTCAAGGTGTACAGCTTTCGTAACAAAACAAATGAACAATGAAACATAGCACTTGGAAAATTTGGCACCACGACCCTTTCTGTCCTTTATAATAAAAGGGCCATCAAATGACAGGGATAAGCAGGTGCAAGCCGTTACTCATTAGAGGTGAGAATGGTTTTGGATTTGCTTTATAACATCGTACGCAATTGCGAACTGTTTGTTTAGCTGTATTCTTGCCTAAAATAGGCTAGAATATTTCTCTAACAATATACAATAATTGCTCAGGACCAGCATGGTGTGATTTTAGATGCTCATACCAAAATAATATTCTAGTAACGTGATGAGAAGGAAGCAGTATGGGGCGTTTTTGACTGTATGGTAAATCGGAGTTGGTTAATCGACCTCCAACACGAAGTATGCCTTGAGTATCAATAAATGGATTCAAGGTAGCTATTTTGCTATCACCCTTAAGAGATTTAGAAGTTAAAAGAAGACTAAGGTCACTAGCAAATTCTATTCCTTGAATATGTTTTATTAAGCATATAAATGCGGCCTTTAATTCAAGAGGCGTTAGCGCACCGAAGGTGCGATTTTCTGCAGATAATTTGCAATTCTTTATAAGCCGAAGAGCATAAGCTACTGCACGCTTTAACCTCAAGTAATTAGAAAATCCTTTAATTAAAATAATTGGAGGTAGATTGATGTCTGTAAGAATGATTTTGATTGGTTTCAGTTCAATAATGTCACCATAAAGCTGATGGGTTTTATAATTCAAATCAGAAGAGATGTGTAACCAATAAGGACCTTGCCACCAAAACGAGCAAGATTTTAAATTAGTCGAGGATATTCCACGAGATATAACATCTGCGGGATTGTCTTTAGAATAAACATGTTGCCAACTGTGCAGACATGATTTATTTAAAATGGTCTGCACTCGATTAGCTACAAAGATTTTTAAGGTATGAGTTAAAGTGTGTATCCCATCTAGTACGATGGTAGAATCTGTCCATAAGAAAATTGCGTCAATTTTTAAACGCAATGAAGGTTGAATTGTTCGAACTAGTTTGGCTAACAGTACTGCACTGCAAAGTTCAAGACGAGCAATGCTTTAAAACTTTAAAGGGGTAACTCTGGATTTTGACGTTATTAAACAAACAGAAACATTGTCGTCAGTTCCACTGCTTCGTAAGTATACACATGCACCATAGGCCATTTCGGAAGAATCTGAGAATCCATGCAATTCTATTCTTTTAGATGCATCACATACTATATGACGTGGAATGGCAAAATCATTTAAAATATGTAATTGATGTACAAAATTGGACCACTCAGAAAATATGCTCATAGGAGCAGACTCGTCCCAAGATATTTTTTCTAACCAAAGTTTTTTCAAAATCATTTTTGAGATTACAGTGCAAGGTCCGAGTAAGCTTAGCGGGTCGAATATCTGGGCAGTAATGGAAAGAATTGACCGTTGGGTGTCTGACTTGGGTGCTTCGTCTAAAGATATTTTAAATAATAATGAATCAGAACTTGTAGACTATGATATGCCGAGGGTCTTGCAGTTATCATTACCAATCTTTAATTTTGTGGGATGATCTTCTGACGAAGAAATATTATCTAATACACGTGTGTCATTAGAAATCCATTTTCTCTAAGGAAAACAGCCTTGGTTTAGAATTTCAACTATTTCAGCACAAAGAGTTACAGCCTCGTCAACACTATCAGCTCCAGTGAGCAAATCGGCGACATAAAAGTCATTATTAATAATTAAGGAAGCTTTAGAAAATGTTTTAAAGTTATCTATCGCAAGCTGTTTCAAGCAACGAGTGGCTAAAAAGGACGCAGAAGAAGTTCTATATGTCACAGTATTTAATTTATATGTTAAAGGTTCAGAAGAATTTGACGGGGCCCAGAGGATACACTGCAACAATCTTTGCTCAGAAGAAACCATTACTTGCCGGTACATTTTAGCGATATCAGATGATATGACGATTTTGTGTTGTCGGAAACGACATAATACAGATGCTGTCTTGTACGTTTGGACCAACTAATTGTATGTTATTCAAAGATTTGTCATTTGCCTCAACTGCAGATCCATCAAAAACTACTCGAAGCTTAGTAGTAGTGCTGTCAGGTTTGTTAACACCGTGATGGGGCAAATAATACAAAGGTACTTCGGTTTCAGTTTTTGAGATATGTCTAAGTGACTCGTACTCCAGCATAAAACTGGAAAACATATTATGAAAATTAGGATCAACACTGAACTTTCTTTGAAGAGAACGGAAACGTTTGATGGCAATATGCTTGGAGTTTCCTAATTCCTTGATAGAAGAACGCAGGGAAAATTATACTATAATTCTACCGTCTTTATCTCGATTCATAGTAGTAGCATAATGAGTTTCGCAAGCAATTTCATCAGGAGATAATTCTTTTATTTCCGGACATTCTTCGATTTCCCAAAATTTAGAAAACGTGGTCTGAATGGCGTTAAGTGTTGAAACCGCTGATATTGAGTTTTTTTAGAGGACTGGTAGCCATTGGACCAGAAACTACCCAGCCAAGTTTGGTTTTTTGTAGCTTGGGGAGATTAAAGCCTAGTTTAATTTGTCCTATTAATATAAGTTGCCAAAAACATTCAGCTCCTAAAAGAATGTCTATTTTATGTGGTTTATTACAGAGAGGGTCAGTTAATTCAATAGATGAAGAAATGTCCAACCGAAAAACATCAATAAAAGATGAAAGAACATGGCTACTAATTTTGGGTATTAATAAGCAAGATATAGTATCAGTGTAATTATTATTTTTTGATCGAAATTTGACATTACATTTTGAATTTATTTTAGTATAAGTTTGGCCGATACCTGATACTGAGAGAAACGTATTTTCAATGGGGAGGTTCAATTTCGAGCAAAGTTCCTTTGTTATAAAACTGGATTGTGAACCGTTGTCAAGTAGTACACGACAACCATGCACCTGATTATTTATATAGAGTAATCCTGTTAGTTAATTTTTGTTAGTTTCCCGCTCATCCTAATCTGTAAACGTCAAATTTTCTACTACCTAATCAACTAAACCATGTACTTTCTAGATTTAATTACAAAGATGTAAGACATGATTGCACTGCTTTTCCCAATCTTTATTTGTTGAATCAAAAAATACGTTTCGAATTATCTTTTTAATACCCATACTTCGTTGTATAATATTATACAATGCAACTTTTTTTTGTGAGACTTCATATGGATTCAATTGGATTAAGTTTACGTGTATTACAGCATTTTTGTAATAAGAAATTTTTGAGGATTTCTTTGTTGAGGTAGCAAGAAGTTCAAAATCGCTTTTAATTAAATATAGTACAGTGTATCCCAAAAAGTTTCATACAAATGGAGAAAAAAATTATCTGGCATTTTACAAAAAAAAAATCAAAATCATTGGTTTTCGAGGTATGGAATTTTTCAATTTTTATTTACGCCTCTTATGAATGCGATATCGCGTTATCTGCGATAAACGAACAATCACAGTATACATGTCAATCAACATTTTGTAACAAGTGTAACGGTAAAATTACTTATTGCTAATTAAGTTTATTTTTGCAGTGGTTCAATTTACATGTGCGGAGTACGTCGATATGTAATTATGTTATGGCGAAGCTCATCGAAATTCCTTTGAGGCATATTCCATCTCATCCAACTTTTCAAGAAGTCGACCGTAGGTAAAGAGAAACAAGTTATTTTAAGCCGCCAAAATCAGACAGTGGCAGACTTCGTAGAGTACGTACGCCAAACACCGAAGACATTATTTAACAAGCTGTAGATAATGATCCTCATGTGAGTACCAGGCGAATAAGTAGAGCTGTCGGCGTCAATCATGTATCTGTTTGGCAGACCCTAAAAGAACAATTACTTCATCCGTATCACTTACAAAAGATTCATCATCTACGGAGAGAGACGGACTACCGTCCGCGTATCTAATTTTCCCAATGGCTGGTACATGAATGTAACATAAATCCAAATTTTCTTGGAAACATTCTGTTTACAGACGAAGCCTGTTTTACTCGTGATGGAGTTTTCAATTTTCATAGTATGCACGAACGGTCAAATGAAAATCCGCACGCAATTCATGTTAGAAATCATCAATTTGGATTTTCGATAAATGTTTGGGTAGGCATAGTGGGTGATTCTTTAATTGGACCATTTCGTTTGCCGAATCGGTCAAATGGTCAATCCTACCTAAACTTTTTACGTGAGAATCTGAAGGATCTACTGGAGGATGTGCCATTAGATGTTATTATGAACATGTATTTTATGCATGATGGAGCTCCAGTCCACTTTTCGCGTATAGTAAGAAACTATTTAAATGAACGGTTCGAAAACAGATGGATTGGCCGGGGAAGACCTGTCGCATGGCCACCAAGATCTCCTGATGTAACGCCATTAGATTTTTTTGTTTGGAGGTACTTAAAAGATTTTGTTTACGCCACTGAAGTAAACACGGAAGATGAACTTTGGCAGCGAATTGTAGACGCCTGCCAACAACTAAGAACTTTAGTTGTTTACCATCAAGTGCGTGAGTCTCTTCAACGACGGCTGCAACATTGTTTACAAGAGCAAGGACGACAGTTTGAACATCTTCTGCGATAACTTTAGAGTGCGCTAAATGCGTTGTTTGTTGTAGTTTTTTTTTGTAAAAGCTCTATCTCGAAAACCAATGAGTATTGGACCTAAGTGTATTAGAATTTTTTTTTGTTTTCATCTGTACTATCACCTGCTAAAATGTGTAAAGTTTTTTTATTAACACCCTGTATAAATTTAAGTTCTCGACAATATTTACACGTAGGTAGAATTAATTAGTAGTTCGCCGAATAGCGAGCAACACACCGTACAACAAGCTGACCCTGTCGGTCTTAACAGTTACATAAATATAACGTCTGAATTTATATTTACAAATCTTTAAATTGTAGACAAACAAAACAATTTAAGCCTTCGAGACTCAACGCGCACAGCTTATAAGTTCGTGAAGCACAAAAATATTATTAATTGTGTTAACTTAACATGCACGTACGATCATAAACGACGTGAACACCGAAGTACAAATCAAAAAAGAACTTAAAGTAGTAATACTCACAATTAGGTTTTACCTCAGTTGGACATTAGCTAATCTCGTACTTTATGTATCTAAAAAGTAATATTAAACCTAATCTAAACGAGCATCTAATGTTAACACAAATAAAAGGTTTCCTTAGCATCCAATCATTAAGAACGCAAATGCGCAGCGTTTCCCTTCGACTTAACAGCATAAATTTCCCGTGTTTGTCGTAATTATTCTTCCCAAAGAAGAATTGTCCTGCCTGTTTCCAACCCTTCACGGTGGATACGATAATGACGTTATCAATAATGTGACGTCATGGAAATTTTCTAACGAGGCCATCTGCTAGTTATCTTCGGTGATAACGATGAACATTGGTGGCTACCAGTATCCGCTACAAACAATTAGCAGAGTCAATTTAAACTCTCAATAAAGAAAATTGTATACCACTCACCCCGATTCAACCTTCCAAATGCAATTTCATATTAAGGATATTAGCGTGGAACAATCTAACGGTGAAGGTTAACCCGGGCGTAAAAGTACCGAACTCGTACATGACCTAGTGGGAAGTGAGGTAAAAATGCTGTCTAAAATTTGACAGTCTCGGCGCAAGAGTAGGGAAATTCTCCTGACACATTTCATACTCGACGAGAAATTTTCATACTCGCGAATTGAACTACAAATTTCTTTTTTTTAATATTACATGATATGTAATGTTGTTACTTGGCTTTCGTTGTGACAATTTCCGCATTCATCGTAAAGAAGAATCTCCACAATCGTAAAAAAAAATAATCACATTAGTCGTAATAGAAAAAATAAACATGTTGGCAGGCTTCAATGCTACTGGAATGTCACTTTTCATGCCAGAAAATTTCTGAAGCAAAATAGATCGACGACTTAATGGGAATCACAAATATTATCTTGGGCCATGATTCAGTAAAGTCATGGAAAATATATCCAAAACAGATGAGAAGACTGTCGTCACAAGAAAAAGGAAACTTGACGTTTCTGTAAGAAAAGCTATATACCACTACAAGAAACTACAATCAACAGCAAATCTACTCATTTGGGAAACCGTAAGAAATAATTGCAAAAGAAGCAACAGAAACTTAAAGAGAAATCTGAAACTGATAAAGAATCATTGCAAAAAAGTGAGACTGAAATATAAATCCAGTTGACGGAACTAAAAATTAAAAAAAAATCATTTTAGTTAAAAACATATTTTCAAGGTTATTTTATTATTGGTTGTTGCAAAAATGGCTAGGTTTTTCTTTCTCAAACAGAGTGTTTTTCGTAATTTTTATAATGCTACACAAAAAATAAAAATTGTATAAGTATTAAGCATTTTTTGTAATTGGCATTGTTTTACTAAACACTTTGATAATTTTATTAGAAATTATAAATACTTATTTTTTTGAAAACTTGCTAAACATGAAACCACAGCAAAAAAACCGTTAAAACGAAGTTCATCTTTTGATAAAAAAACTTTTATTCTCAAAAATCTTTTATAAATTATAAAAAATATAAGACCATATTTAAACAATCAGTTGTAGCTTACAAGTTTAACAATTTTCTATTCAAATGATTCAAAAATCATTTTAAATTTAAAACAAAACTTAAATATTGTTCACTAAGTAAAAAAATATTGCCTAAAACATTTTTTATGATTTACACTACTATTTTTTTATAATTTAATAAGGTCAGTTAACATTTGTTTGTAAAAAATCAAATAGGGGAGCCCGGGGCACAGTGGCCATAGGGGCACAGTGGTCCAGTCTACAAAATTTAAATAACAAAGCATCATTTGGCCGCGCAATTTCACATGAAGGAAACTGACAGTACTCTACATTACCGGTTGTGTTTATACGCAACTGCAATCGGTCATTTTCTAAGGGCAGACAATTGTTGATTTTAGTGGGTGCAAAGCGAATATCATTGTAAGTAGTAATTTTGTATTTAGTAGCAAAATAATGTAGAATTAGTTGATTGCTTGTATCTCGGTCATTAAACCAATACTGACGAATAACGGCGTCAGTGTTTCATGTTATTACATGCATGTCGTTTTTTTTGTTAGAGCTAAAATGAAAACATGTGATTTGGGGCACAGTGGTCCGTTTTGTTCGGGGTACAGTGGCCACATGGCCAGTGTGCCCAATATTAGAAAAAATAATGTGTAAGTAGTGTAGGTGCTTTTCAAATTTGTTGTAATTATTATAGATGGTTGGAAACCGAGTTCGAAAGACAACAATAGGGTAAACTGATGAACACATCATGTTTGAGGCTGTAACACTTTAAGTGGCGGTTTTTCTATCAGGAAAGCAGCAGCAGTTTCAATATAAGCCGGACAACTCTTAGAAGATACATCGGTATGTGTAAAAACAAACAAATCAATTGTGAGAACGATATTTTGGAAGACGTATCAAATGTTTCCCAAATATAATGAGCGACAGATTTTCACGCGCAAAGAAGAACAAATGTTCGATGATTATTTACAATCCTGCGCTCATTTGCATCATAAATTACCGCCGATCGAGGCTAGAAAAATTGCTTACGAATTTGCTAAAGCCAATCATCAGAAAATTCCCAATAGCTGGTCCGAGCACCAAAGCACTGGTCCAGATTGATTCACTTCATTTTTAAAAAGGAATCAAGGTATATCTCTGAGGATGCCCGAAGTAACCTCTTTGGCCAGGGCCATAGGCTTTAACAAAGTTGTGGTGAGCGTTTTTTTTGACAACCTTGAAAAAAATTATTACAAATATAATTTGGGCCCTGAACAAATTTACAACGTTGACGAAACTGGGCTCACTACTGTCCAAAAACCTGTCAAAATTGTAGCTCCAAAAGGTATCAAACAAGTTGGCCAAATCACATCCGCAGAACGAGGTTTATTAGTAACAGTTTGTTGTGCTATTAATGCTCTTGGAAATTCGATTGCACCGATGATGATTTTCCCCCGCGTGAAATTTCAGCCACACATGATCAAGGGAGCTCCATCTGGTACTGTGGGCTGTGCTAATTCATCGGGATGGATAACAAATGTAATATTTGTCGACTGGCTGAAGCATTTTATAAGATTTGCTAAACCAACTGAGCAAACACCAGTGCTTCTCATCATGGACAATCACGAGAGTCATGTCTCATATAGCGCTGTAAAGTTAGCAAAGGAAAATAACGTTATTTTATTAACATTGCCCCCACATACCAGTCACCGTCTGCAGCCTCTAGACCGATCTTTCTATGGTCCTCTAAAAACCTATTACAATAATGCCTGCCGAGCAGAATTAGTGGGTAAACCCGGATTTCGAATCACCATATATGATATTGCAGAGATGTTGGGAAAATGTTATCCACAAGCAAAGAACATCATTTCCGGATTCAGGGTTGCCGAAGTTTACCCATTCAACCGTGACATATTTTCAGAGGATGAATTCATGGTTGCGAGTGTCACTGATGTGAACATGAATTCCCATCTTGGAGTTGTAGCCGGTCCCAGCCATGAAAACCCCCGAGAACGTACTGCGGTAGCAGACGTCAATCAAGCAAATTTCCGAGAAGTCACGCCTCCGCCAAACACCAGTCAGAAATGTTTAAGAAAAGTCATCTCTGAACCTGAGCCACACATGTGGAACCACACCGTTGTTACACCTGTCATGCTTCGACTCTATTCAAAATCTTCCGGGACTTCAAAGTCGGCAAGAAAACCAAGAAAAAAAAAGAAAAGTGCTATTTTAACAGACACTCCTGTGCTGAAGACAATAGAGGAAGAATTTAATCAGAGAAATGAGGCTAAAGTGGCCAACGTTAAAAGAAGGTTGATGAAAGATTCTGATAAATTGCGGCAGTGCAGAAGAAGAACAAAATTGAGAGCAGCAGTGATGAAAGTGAAGGAAGTCTCAGCTTGGTAGATTTGGAGGATGATATCGACGATCGTGAGGAAGAGGAACAAATTGACTTGCATCGCAACTACCTCGACTTGACAGATATTCAAGTAAACAGTTTCGCCCTGGTGAAGTTTGAAAGCAAGAAAAGTGTCAAATATTTTGTTGGAAAGGTTTTGGCTACATTGCTCAATAATGAGTTTCAAGTCAGCTTTCAAAGAAGAGCTCAAGACAGTTTTGTATTTCCCTCCGTTCCAGATGAGTCAATCGTGGAAAAAAAAAATATCATCTATGATCTACCCAATCCGCTTCAATCAGGTGGCACGGCAAGAACTCAAAATCCTTTTCATTTTGACATAGATCTTTCCTATTACAATATGGGATAATGATATTTGTATTTTGTATAATTATTATTATTTCAACGTATTACAAAGATTATTCCTCACAAGTGTTCTAATAATTTCTAATAAGAAAACAAATCAAGCTGTGTTTACATTACTTATTGCAAGGGCCACTGTACCCCGACATATGGTCGACTGTACCCCGTACACGGGGTACAGTCGTCCAGTTTGGAAAAAAAACAATATTTTTTTTACTCAAACTATTTTAATTAACGAGAGTTGTGTTATAGTTACATCGTAGCAAAAACTGTAAATATTCATCACGTACTGAGAAATCAGGTTAATCTTGTATAGTTTTTAAAGTAAAAATTTAAATTCAAAAATTGTTCCACTGTGCCCCGGTCTCCCCTACAAGATAAAAAAACAAAATAACAAAACTAATAGTATCTTTCTTTCAAATGCTAACGATAGATAATATAAGACACAATAAATAATAAATATACAAAGTCTGAAAAAAAAGTAATTTAATAAAAGTAATTTACGTAACAAGCGTTGAAAGTAAAGGATAGCATAACGAACGTTAAACTGAGTGAGTTATGCTATAAGACTTTTGACGATAGTAGCGTATTTTGTGTTGCTTTTTGTAATATTGCATTCTTTTTTGATAAAATAAAGAAAATTTTAAAATCGCTAGAAATACAATGTTGATACTACACTTATTAAAAAATTTGTCAAATTTTCACTTTAAACGCTTAGTTTTATGTGGATTTCTACTTTTTACTTTACTCCACTAGAAATTTTTTTGCTCATTACGTAACTATAGTAACGAACGAATATTAACGTTTGCGATGTTGGTAGCACAAAAATACTTTACAAAAACAAACAATAATAATAAACTGTTATTACCTATTTTGTAAGAATTGTTTCGAAAACGTCTTAATTACAGTCAACTAAACAAAAAAAAACAATTTTCAAACACAAAATTTTTACTAAGCAAGATAAAAAAAATGTATTAGTGTATAATAAAATTAAAAATGGAATTTTTTATTTTTTACAAAGTATCATAAATCATCCGTTATATTATATTTTATTTGTAAAGTAAATACTTATTTATTTTTGTATATATTTTTTATAAATTAATACGTTATGTAATTTAAAAATATAAATAAGAACAAAAATTAATTTAAATTCTTAACTCAAAAAATGTAATTTATACAAAAATTTTAAATGAAAGAAATGTTAAACAATACTTTTTAAATGAATGTCATTGCAGAATCAAAAAAATTGAAATTATATTAGTAACATGTATTAATACAAACTAATTTATTTATAATTAAATTAAAATTAAATACTGTTTTAATTGTATTTTTACTGTACGTGTGGGTAACCTACGACTTTTATTGTAGAGAGTTGGTCGATTACATATAACACAACATGAAATAGAAATGTGTAGTGTAAATGCTTTTACGTTACATTAATCATACCAACGAATACACATTTATCTTAGAGCTTTTACTTTCTTTCGACTTTCCTATAGTCGTATTATCTGAATTTCCGATGCTGTCAATATATGATCATAAAACTTCCAACATAAATAGCAAGCCATGAATTTAAGTATCAAGCTTTTTTTTGCGAAAAAATATTAAAAGCAAGTTAAAAAAAACCTTTACTGCTAAACTAATTACATATTGTTTAATTATGTTTGTTTTATTGTAAAAATCTGTTACATATAATTACAGAAAATTTTTTTTTTAGAAATGTGTTAGTGAATCTGAAGAGGCGTGTGGAACTACTAGGAGGACTTGTTCAAACAAAAATATTTAAAAAAATAAAGACTAAGTGAAGAAAAGTGAAAAAAAATTTTCAGTAACAAAAATTCAAAGACGCCAAATAAACAAAAGCATGTTAAAAATTGTGCATCTCGGTTGATTATTTTCAAAAACCATAAAAATTTTAAATGTTTTAGTATTAGCTTGTAATTGCTTTTTTTTTGTAAAAATTTTTAAGAAATAGTAAATTCAACTAAAAACTAATCTATACAGTGTCAAAATTCATACAAAACAACAAATCGACAGATACTAGTGATTTAAAACACAAAAAAAATACTTTGAAGAAATTTATATAAACAAAAACAAAAAAAAACAAAACAAAGAAAGAAAAATGTAAGAAGGTGGACAAACATAGTATAGAATAGAGTTACAAACACTGGGAAAAAGTATAGAAGCATCTAAAATATGACAAAATAAAGAATATTTAACAGAATCGATGATAATGTATAAAAACATAAAATACAAATAAAAATAGAATTTGAAGGATAGATTGTAATAATTATAGAAAAATTAATAATTGTATTTTTTAAAATAAACAAAAATATATTAAGAAAAACAAAAAAAAATATTTAAGACAAAACAATAAGTTTAAGAAAACAAAAATACAATAAAATGTAAAATACATTAAGTTTTAATGCAAATCAGTACAATAATTTTAAATTTGTTAACTAGAATAGTATAATAAACTTATTTGTTTATATAATTTAATTAAACCAAGAGTTAGTAATAGTCTAGTCCATACCTTGCTTTTAATCAAGTTTGCAAACGTGTATAAATTGATTAAGTAATTATAGATGATGTGTGCTCAGATGCAGATATAAATTAATCAAATTAAGTACAAATTAGTCATTGATTTTGAAGATAATGTTGAATTTTAAACTTTAAAAATTATATAAATCGTAACCAGTGTCATAAATTGATTATTGTTAAAAATTTAGAAATAACGTCAAAAATTGATATTAAATTTAAAAAATAACAGTAATTGTAAGAAGTTAGAATAAATTTAGCAACAAATTAAAATTATTTATAATAAAAGCTTTATATCATTAATATAAAGCTTTTAACTTAATTTTCATTAGAAAATTATCGTATTAAAAATTAAATAAAATGCCAATTAAATAAAAATTATTTATTAAAATTAACAAGTGCTATGTAACTTTAAACAATAAATTATGTGATATAAATTGTATGAAACTTAACAAAGAATTTGAAATTGTTTAAAAAAAATGTAAATTAATTTTTAAAACAAAATACAATTGGCATTAACTAAAAAAATTAATTAAACTGAAAGTGACTTAAAAAAAATATTTTATAAAAAAAAGTAACAATACTAAACTTAATTTATAAAAAAAACATGCATTCTTGCAGCCCCCTACTATTAGAGTAAAAAGTTCTGACCTTGAGCTTTAAGTCTTATATTTCAAAAAGTAATTTTTGGAATTTTATGCACTCAGGATAGATAAATAAAAAAATTAATTTTGTATAACATGTTATAATTTTTTGTCAATATTAATGAAATTTGAACTGTAGGTACCTACGTTTTTTTCTCTATTCCCAAATTTTTGAAATGGCGGTAATGTATTATTTAAATTTATGCACGTAACATAACTATGCATCTCTGTTTAATATACTTCAATTCTAACAGAAATTTGATAAAATTCGATTTGTTAGTTGATGATATTTATCAGTAATCAATTCATATAATATAAATTTTTTAAATATTTCTACTCCTAATTTTTTATTTTATTTGGTTTTAAACTTAGGGGTTAGAACTTTTTACTCCGATAGTAGTAACAATTACTATTGAGTCTGAAGATAGTCTCTGCCAATCGTGTACTACAGCAGTTACTTGTTCAACCTTTTTTGGGGTTAAAATTGACTATTTGTTGTTACCCAAATCAAGTACTACACCACAATTATTCTAATTTGAAATTATGTTAACATTAAAAGATTTTGCAAACCAAGAACACAAAAGAAAATTGTTTTGCTGGTCTATAGAAGTACATAAAAAAATTAAAAAAATTGTGACCATAGGGATGCAATAAAGAATGTTGTCTAAAAAAGGCAGCTAGGATGGGGAGTTGTAACGATGTGTACCGGTAGTCTTAGTACAAGCTACTTATTATTAGAAAACTTCAAAAACATTATATTTGACTCTTACATAAAGAATGAATTATGACAACTGTTATTATTTGTTTGCAACTATAGCAGTTTATTTGCAACAGGGACATTTAAACTACTGGATTCTTTTTTGAAAAGTTGTTTATGTTAAGGGAGAAGTGTTGAGAGTCATCACCTCTAGATTAGTTGCACATAACGACTCGCGACGGGTAACAATTGGCGCCCTGAACGTGGGGCTCATTCGGAAGCACCGCGCACCAGCCCACACCTGAGAAGTCTCCCAGCATTCAACCAACGTCCGCCGAGACGACACCAACCGCATTCAACCAGCGTCCGCCGAGACGACAACTACTACATCCAATCAGCGTCCATCGAAACGACGACCACCGCCTTCAACCACCGTCCGCCGAGGCGACACACTAAGATCCCGGCCTGGACCCGGTAAACTCCGTAAAGTCGACAACCTCTTGGCAACGCTTCGCCAGTTGCTACTCGCACAACCCACTAGCCGACCCTTAGCGGAGACCTGACCAAAGACCCGGTAGCGTTCATACGACAGCTATAACCGCAATTTGAAAAAGAACCAACCACCGAGGAGCAGCGTCTTTGCTTAACGCGACGAGCATTGAAAGGTCGAGAAAGAGATTTCTGGATGTCAACCGACGCCAAATGCTGACGCAATCAACCACCACCATTACCAAACCATGACCAAAACAATGTCGGAACCCCTCGAGCAGCCGGCATTCGTCTCTAATCTTGAATCCGCTTTCGAAACGACATTGGAAAGCATACCATCAACCAAACTACCACTAACACTGACCGCCGAAACACAAAAACTAGAACCTGCTACTACGTCACACGTTGCCGTGAACTCATCTTTGGGGCCTGCCTTGAAGAACCTCATCCACTCTGTATGCAGACAGTCTTTACGATACCAAGCCTGCAACCAGTGGAAACAAACCCGACAGAAGGAGACCAACAAGAACTTCACCAACGTACGAAAGTGACCTGTTCTGAAAAGTTAGCGACGCTAGTCACCGACGTAAGCTCACATCCTGTTTGCTTTGAGGACGCACAACCATGCTGTTCAAAAATCGCCTTCACGACGCAGATTTCGCAGTCACTGGTAGCCGCTGCAGTAGAAGAGGATCCTCACGCTCCTAAGGTGAAGAAGCGGACCAATTACAAAACTACGAGAACCCATACGCCTACTTAAAATTACAAACAACGGCGCTGTCTGTCAACACTGCCTACCCAACCAATTCCGACGCCTATAGAATTCGGGAAAGAAACTCCACAGTCGGTGGAAACGTCTTCGAAGCGGGGGGGTCTGTTACCGTTCACTCTACTAGACGTTTCCACCACCTCAACCGCAACGTCCCACTTCCTGCGCAGAGCTGCCCTACCACTCTAGACCGTCTGAGGGTATCTGCAAGGGTTTAAAAGAAGCAGCCCGACAACCGCAAATCATTCCACTTTTGGAATCAGTGTTGGGTTAAGACACCTTTTCCTTAATGGGCGGCAGAGTCTGGTCGTCCGGCACTTAATCTTAGTGGAAGTCTACGGAGAGCAGACTACCGGGAGTAGGTAGATTGAGGCCTGGTACCTGCATCGCACCTCCGCTCTATACCACGCGCGCATCACCGCCAAGAGTAAGCGTATTGAGGCTTGGCGTAACCAACGACCGTTCCATATCGTTTCGTTTTGTATATATAGCGTGACCTGCGTTTGGAATTTCAGCAGTAATCTTTTTATGTCAGATCCCAAAAATAGATTCAGCCGGCTGAATTTGCGGTTTTCTTTTTTTTTTTCTCGATTTGTTAGCTCGGTGTAACCATCGTTTAAAATCGATTGGTTGTTTGAGTAATTTTTGGTAACGGACACAGTATTTGGATTGACGATTTTCATTTAATGTATTTTGAATTTGTTTTAATAGGATTTTAGATTGAGTTTAATAAGTTATTTTACGTTTTTAAATTCAAAGTTACAATTTAAATTGCTGATTAAGTTTTGTATTTTGTTACGCCGTGAATCATTTGATTTCGCGATTTTGTTTATTGAGTATTTCACTTGGTTTGTTGAGAATTCCAGTTGTAATTTATGTTTCCCTTCTGAGATATAATCGTAATTAAATATATTTTCGCCGTTTGTTTATTTTAAGTTGGTTCAAAAGTTCTTTGTTCAAGTGCATTCTCAGTACAGTCGTACTTTGATTTCTTTGTGTCAATCGTTTAGATTACGTGGAAAAATTAAGTCATTATCTTAATTTATTAGGCAGTTTAAATTCTTGTAATATAATATTTTGTCAATTTGACATTTTTACGTATAAGTCAAATGCCGTGTCCAAATGCTATGAATATGACGTAATGGGGACTGATTGCCTCTTTATCGCACTTCTTAATGGGAGTGTTTTCGTTCTTGAAGTTTCGAACACAGCCTTTGTGGAAAGGGTAGTCGAAAAAAGTGGATATATAGATGTGATTTTGGTAAATGAAGAGAGTCCGAAGTTAGTTGGTTGACAGTCGTCAGAATGTAGTTATCGCGGGTGATAATTCACCTTTTCTAGCAGTTACCGCGGAAGTAAATGAAAATGGTTCAGTGATTATTTAAGTGGAAAACAAAACTTTCCTTTTCGTAATTACGGTTCATTGAGATCACTGTTTTCCGAATTAATATAGCATGTATCGTTAAGTAAACGTGTGCGTGAGTTTGTTTCGCAATCTCATATCTTTCGCCTTGGGGGCGGATCAATAATAAATCTTCCGTTGGTAAATTATTCATCTGGATTTGGTACCCTATCGAGGTTCCGGACGACGACAGCTGGCCTACGCTAACCAAAAGCCCGACTACGAATAATTCAAGGTATTTATTTTGCACCATCTATTGATATGTGAAATTTTTGTTTACGCGATTAAGTGTTAAAAGCTTTGAATTTTCAAGTAAAATTTCAAGTGTCTCGAAGTTAACGTTAATGTAACTAATTAATGTCCGTATTTAGCGGTACTGTTATAATCCCGAGTTTAAAATTTATTAAACGGGACCGAATTCTCGATTCAAGTTATATATATTAGTTTTAAGGTATTTAAGTGTATTTGATTTTATAATTAATTAATTTCGACGCGCACACGGCCGTGAATTTTTGTTTTGTTTTGGTAATTAATGTTTACCAATATTATATTTTTTTTTATTATTATTTTGTTCTATATTGTGTATTGATTCAAACATTCAGTTTGCTTTCTTTGTTACTGTTTGTGTGAATAATTTTGTTACTTTCAATTCAATTATTTTATTATTTTATTCATTTTGTTTTTTTTGTTGTGTTCAAATAAATGTTAAATTGTTAAATGTAAAGAGCTTTTAATTCCGTCGGCCTCCGCGTGTGTAACTTTATTAGTTTATTACAGATTTTAGTGAGATACACTCTATCAAGGTAAGTCCGTTTAGGGTGTATCCTCCAGAAGCGGACTTGTGGTTGGCAAGGGCCAGAAGTCCATTAAGCTTTACTCCTTCCTGGCGCCCTTTGATTTCGACATTATTACTTCTCGATTTTGTGTTTTCGTCAAGTCAATCCAATTCAATCACGAAACTTTTAAATATAACCCACCCCTTCTCCATTGAGCTAGTGGCACAACACCGTTTATGTTACCTCATTTCAGGCAGTGACTTTGTGTTAATTTTGGCATGTAACAATAGTATTAGTATGGTACCTACGTATTATGTTTTGTAAATATATTATTAAACCACGCTAGTGTGTTATACGAGTTTGTTCTACCTTGCGTCTCGTAGTGAACACCGCCGTATCGCTACGCAGCCTAACTACTCGCGACGGGTAACTACCGCGTACCGACGCCGTTTTTCCATAACGACTCGCGACGGGTAACATTGCATTTTGGGTCGGCGCTAGCAGCTAAAATAGAAAATTGGGTTTTTAAAATGCGTTTCTAACGGTCTACCGGGTTAGCTTCCGGATAATGCAATGACTAGAATCTGTGAAAACCCGAAACAATGAGCTGCCTGTTGCAAAACGGAACTCACAACAGTTATCATTAGTTACGTGCCTGTGTAGTCAAAAAACGTATCATCTATCAGAGTTCTGAAACAATTTTTAGCCAAAGCAACCTTTAAAGCAAAGAGGTCCAGCGACTAGTTGCATCTTCTATTATAAAAATCCATCTATAATTAATTAATTAATTACTAATTTTAAATCGGCGTTTGAATCTGTTTGTTGGGTTTCAAGTTGGAGGTTTTACACATTTAACATTCTTTGTATTTAATTACATGATTACCCAATCCGCGGCACATACTTGTCCAATAGTATCTACTGGGGATGCATTGTAGAGTACGGTCGACTCCATAATAATCAACTAATTGTAGATCATAACATTTCGAGATAAATTTAGTTACAAAAGATTGTGCAGTTCCTCTTTTTAAAACTAAAACATAGCGATGCAGAAGAGAGGATTAGTTCTTATATACCTAACATATAGAAGCTTTATGTAACCTTGCCAAAGAATTGGACTAGATTTTTTTAGACGTTGGAAATTTTTTTTTGTTTAGGTTTTCAAACCCAAACTACATTTCTTTTAAAAGTTTTGAAAAAGACAAGAAAATTTTATTGCTTGTTTGTGTTTCTTTTTATTACTTAAGAGACAATGTGCTCCCGATTACTTACCTTTTTAATTAATTTTGTGTTAAAGGGTAGATTCTGAATTATAGTGTTGCGTTGTTTTATATAAATTTTTTATTCATTTTAATTGTGTTTAAATCATGTAAATTACTGTACTTTTTTTGGTTTTGTGTTTTGCCGAATTCAATTAATGTAATTTTAATCTTCCATCAATTTGTAAATAGCAATATACATATACAATGAACGATTTTGACAATACTCTCGACAATATTAACGCGTTCGTTCGCTACACTCGCTCACGGCGTTAAAACGTCTCGATTATTAATCGCTATTGTTAACAACCTTGTTCGTTAAATAACTATTATTTAATTTAGTAAATGTTATATTTTTTTGTAAATTGTAACGAAGCTTTTATTCAAGTGGCCTATCGCGTTTAGTGCATTTTAAAATTTCAGGTTTTAATGTTAATACACACTAAAAAAGTAAACTCTATTTGGAGTGTGTTTACCAAGACAGCGTGCTTTTGATTGGTCTAGAAGCTAAACTAAACTGCAAACTTTCCTTGCTTCCTTTTGATTTTGACTTTTAGTTTTATATATTTCTATTTTCAATTCAACCTACCCCTTTTCCACTGAGCACCGAGCAAAAACATTGTTCATGTTGCAGTTTACTTATGCATTTTTTTTAACATCTTATGCATGTAACATAAACCAGAGTAAAAACTACCATTTGTTACGGTCGAATTTTCTTTACGCACGCCTATGTTGCTACGGACGAAATTTTCTTTGCGCACGCCTATGTATTCCCAACGTGGAATTAATTTACGGTTTGGACGCCCCCTAACGATCGTTTCTACGCGCGACTGTCATTTACGACGAGTTCTTCAATTTGAAAACTAGAGAAAATGGCCGGTGAATGGGCGATTGAACGTTGTCTAAACTTATCCACCGTCTTGGGGACCAATCTATAAGTGTATAACACGTATATTTCGTTTGCGTCGTCACCGGGTAAGATTATAACTCTCATTTAGTAAAACTCCGTTGTAATTTCTCGTAATCTGATAGCCGTTCCCACCACGTGCGAGCATTTCGTTCCTAATGGTTAATTGTTAATGAGGCATACGACATATGGCAGTAACCGACTGTACCGAGTGTAACTAAAAGCTGTCGAGATTCTACCCAGGCAGCAGATAGCTGTGTAATCACAGAAAAGGGGTATAACAGCATCCGATTTCGGGTTGTGTTATGTGTATACTTTAAAATTTAAGTAATGATTTTGTAGATTTGGATTTCGTGAGATATTAGGTTGACACGAATTGCGATTCAAATTACTTGCAGGGTACGTGTCGAAGAAAGTACTTTCTTCACACCAGGAGAAACTCCTGTATTTGTGATAAGTGCTTTTATATCTTTTCTTTCGTCGTCAACGAGGTTACTCACGAAACTTTCGCTCATAATAATTTCGTACTGATTACCGTAATTGTAATACTATTTAGTTAGTAAATTTGCTTATACTACGTATGCTGTGTCCTACCCTTAATTATTGTGATAATTTAATGTTAATGCCATACTAATTATTTTTGTCTTATTGTCGGTAATGCCATATTCCTAATTATGTAAACGATATTTACTACGTACTATTCTTCGCTACTTAGTTCATTGGAATTTATTGATGTGATGTGTGCTGCCGATACTACAGGCATTTAGTTAGAAAATTGCTGATTTACTTCTTAATCAAAGTGTACGATAATTATTAATGTGAATCGTTACTCATTGTAGACTTTAAGGTTGGCGTATAAGCCAAGTGTGATAGGTATTAATTCTACCTCGAATATATTAACAATCATATCTTCTATTATTATTCCAACGTTAAACCATTAAATCGATTATACTTGTTAGTCTTTCTTTTTCTCTTCCCTGCTCCTGTGATTATCGTTAACGACTAATTACTTTTGACTACTCGAACAGCTGAGTAGAGGAATTACGAACCTAACATAGTGTTACAAGTTTTATACCGTCCTGTCCTGAGCAAGACAGAGAATTACTTTGGGATAAGCTCTGGCGCCCTGCAACATCCTTTCTGTATTTAGTGTGGACCTCCCCTCTCTCCGATTATTGCGAGTTGGCCATGCAGGTTCGTAAAACCACAAAAAGCTTGTAACACATTATTCACAAGATGTTTTTAGTTATCAGTAACATTTGAAGACTCTGACTGAATAAGCAATAACTCTTTGTATTTATCTTCAACATGTCCATAGTTTTTACTTTTACGAATTGTTTATATTTATGAATTTGATTTTGATAATTATTGTAATAAACATCAATAGCATAACTTTTTAAAAAATATATTTAATCTACTAGGAATTCCCGAGAAAGTTGCATATTCGATTAGTTTGAATGAATGTACTTTGTCACCAGTAATTTTTTCTCCAATGTGCACAATTAAAAGTCCAAAAATCATATCATTCTGTATATGTCCTAAAATACCAAATTTACCTGTTAGACGTGATAACAACTCGCAAGTTTTGGATATAAACACCATCAGACTTCATTTTTTTTGCTCAAGCAAAAACAATTTCTAATAAATGTGATTAGCGGATTTCAGGTAATCATAAAGCGTTAAAGTGACTACATAGCTTTATCAAAGCAACGAATTAAACTTTTAATCTTTTAATTAAGCATTGACAGTCCTTTGAGTGCATGTTCGTTACTTATATTGAGACATTTTTTAAATACCGTTATTAAGTAAATAAATGCTACAATATTAGAATTTCAGTCATCATTAAACCTTGCTTTACATACAGACAAATTTGCAGTATTTACAGTTTTAATATTTTTCAAACCTTTGTTAACTTTTTCTGACTGTAGCAACATAAGCAAACACTGTTTTGTCTAAAAAATTAAAAAAAATATAATTTGGGTAACTAAACAAATATTTGAATTGTGTAGTTCTGAGGATATAAGTTTCTTAAAACCAAACGCAACAATTTTGAGGAAAACAATTAAAAACTTTTAATTTTTATTTTGAACACTTGTTAAATAATGTTTATCACCAAAACGTAAGGCACCGCGTTGGGCGCCACTTGAAACAACAGGTTGTTTGTTGAACTTTAACTTTTGGTAAATTTAGAATTTTGAAATGCATTAATATTTTAAAGAATTCTGATTTAAAATTTAGTTGTTTGGTTATAATACAACAGGATGAAATTGCTATTTGAGTACTGTCTGTGAGGGTAACGGTATGTTTTGCATACGCCATCGGTTCTATTCAAACATTTATTGTTAAACGTTTAAATGACTAAACTAAAAAAAATAAATCTTTTAAATACAATCACATTAGAAACAGTAATAACAAAATAAAGTTTTTCAATTTTTTTAATTTGATAAAAAGTTGCATGGAACTATTTCTTATTCATTAAATTGTAATTTTTTTGGTTGTTTGTATATTTTTTATTGTTATAACAACTTTACGGAAATGATAAATTTATGTTGGTATTTAATATTCACACAATCCAACTTTGGCAAAATATCAAGAATGCAAACTTTGCTATAGTTACTATTATGGCGCAATATTTGGTCCAATAACCTTGGCATTAAGCCCATAAACCGGCAATCGACTAAGAAATAATTTTTTTGTGGTTTTAACAGAATTGGATTAAAAACATAAGAATACATTTTGTATATGTAAATAGATCAATATTCTTTTTAATAAAGTTTACTTCTTTAAATTGTTTTTAGTTATTATAATAACAAAAAAACTATTATTTAAAACGTTTAAAATATAAAAACTAAAAGGTATGTGATGGAGATTAAAGTTGGTCTAACTTAATCATAATTAATTTTAAACTAAAAATTTTTACGTTATATAATAAAGAGACGGATTATTAAATTTGACGTAAGATCTTACACTTTTTGATAAAAAATAAGAAATTAATACAACCTGAAGCTAATTTCTGTCACATACAGTTTATTTTATGCCAGAAGTCAAACTTAAGAAAAGTTAGAAGTTTCTTTACATAATACCTAAGCAATATACGTTCCTTTGTCGATAATGCTTTTTATAAATTTTCTTAGCACAAAACGTGTAATTTTAATAAATAAAAATTTACGGATTAGGAAAATTGAAAAGGAAATGGTATAGCATGAATTAGACTGATAATAAATTCATGCAACGGGCGAAGATAAATTAGAGCAAACGGTTTATAAATTGTAAAACATTACTATTTCCGAAGCTTAGCAGATAAATTTAATAAATTTTAGTATATTCTGAAAACTATTTTGGAATTGTGGCCGTTAGTCAAATTCCCAAGGGGTATTATTTAAATGTACAAAACATTAAATTTGCAGTTGGATTTATTTACTGTTTAATTTTATTTTTCGAACCGGATATTAACATTACATCAGTTCATTGAATTTAGTCTGGCAGTAATCCTATCTAGAACGGCGCAAATTTCGTTTATTTAATAATTCGTAAATTTGGAAAATAAAAATAATAAATGGGGAAATGGTATGTTTCAGTCAAAGACAAATTTGTCGTATGTTGTAGTTAAACGTGTAATTTTATTATACACGGGAAAAATCGTAATGTCTTTAGTTTATTACTATCAACGTGCTTATAAAGCGTAAATTTTTTTTATTTTGCCCGGACCATTTAAGAATAATTTAGTTAATGTAATTTTTTTCTACATTAAAGTAGCGTTGTCTTTTGTATAAAAAGAATAATTTTAGAAATTTATATGCAGGCGAGACATAACCTTTTTTGTAATGTCATTATATATGTGTAGAACCTTAATGTCATGTTATTCACGCTAAAAATAAATAAAAAAATAGTTAAAATAAAATACGTTACAAGTGGCACTCCAACTCGTGGCGTACTTCAGAAGATACATCGCTATCAGAGTCAAATCCAATAAATCATTCTAGCAGTGCCGATGCTAAATACAAAATTTGTTACCAACATTTTTCTGCAGTGAGTCCCGTTGGTATAACGACGTCAGCAGAGCTAGCGGTGAGTAGCCGTAGTTAAGAAATTACAACTAAGATTTAAAAAATAGCTAGGCGCCATTCCACGTACTGATCAAAATCCTTGGGTTTGGAAAGACCAAGGGTACGTCTGGTCATCCACTCGAAGCGAACAGATCAATTATAGTAATTTGACGATGCCGATAAATCATCACTGTGTGAGTCTTGTTGTACTAATGTACCCGAAACATTAAATACATCTGCGTCTTTTGTAACTTATCGCCCTGTTGGTTGGTGCATACATGTGATGAACGGATCTGATGATATTAGTAGTCGATTCGTTCACCGTTTTTATGTTATCAAAGTAAACACGTGTCACTGACAAGTACTGTTTACACAAGGTAGAGAGTGTATCCATTTTGCACGAATTAAGTATTTCGTTTAACTAGTAATGCAAAACGATGTCAGGTTTATTTATAAACTTTTAAAGATTTACGAGTCTGCACGATCGTTCACAAGCTGTCGAAGGTTTACGCTGCAACTCGAACTTCATGGACCGCTATCGAACTTAAATACTAACTTTCCCGATCATTATCGGCTAACTTCAAACCGAACGTAACCCGATCATACCCGATATTATCTGTTTTAGTGTAAATTTATTTTGCTTATTTTTGTATATATTTGTTTTAAGATTTAAGATTTAAAAAATAGCTAGGCGCCACTCCACGTACTGATCAAAATCCTTGGGTTTGGGAAGACCAAGGATACGTCTGGTCATCCACTCGAAGCGAACAGATTAATTATAGTAATTTGACGATTCCTATAAATCATTACTGTGTGAGTCTTGTTGTTGTTGTACCGTTAGTTTGCTCATGAGAAAATTTACGCGAGAACCCTTCTCTGTATCTTTTAAACATTTTATTGTTGGCTTCCTGCGCTTCCTCACTTAACTATCCTATAGGCAGTAAAGCGTTTTCTATGATAGTGAGCCCATGAATTAATACCTTATGTACGATAGGGAACATTGAATACCAGGGATATGTTTTGACAAACAGATGAGCTGTTTCCAATGTAAACGTCTTAAATAGTACCAAGTTTATAATATGTCCACTAGTCATGGTTTTCAATATAGTCCGAAATCTGTTGATGAGCCCTAGATTGACTCAACTAATATTGCTTGATATTTCTGCATTTTCAAAGAAACATCTACCAGTATTTCCATCGCTGCTGTTCCGATAGCCGGGTTTGCTTTAGACAATCAATCCAAGTTGAGATCCAAATTTCTCTAATGTCGTTTTTTGGTGTTTTAACAAGTTTTTTTGTTTTCTGCGCCCCGAACTTGGTATGTTTGTAAATGTAATTTGTATAAGATAACATCTACTATATATGCTCCCACGCAAGAAATCCCAAAGATTTAAAATTCAGCGCTAACACTCTCAAATTACTAAAGGAAAGAAGAAACAGAACATATACAACATCGGAAAGTTTTAAAGAACTAAAAAAAGGGTACAGAAAGTACTTCGAAAAGATAGACGGGATCGGAACACAATAATCATGGAAGAAACGTACTAGTACAAGATAAAAAAGACATCACTAATGCCTTCGAGAAGTTCAATAAGAAACTATACTCATCTGACTCACGTCCACAAACACACAGAGTTGTATTATACGCAGAATCCAAAGGAATGCCAGAAATCACAGAAGACGACATAGACGGAACATTGAGACAAATTAAGAAAAATAGATGTCCAGGCAAAGACCAAATCACAACAAAAATTCTGAAATTAGGGGGAGATTTGTAAAACAAACAATAACAGTATTGTTTAACAAAGGCTTGTACGAAGGAAAAAACTGGAAAGAATAGTAAAGTTATACTAATATTTAAGAAAGGTGTTAATACGAAGATCGAACTCTATCGACTGATATCTCGTTTATCACGTGTATATAAATTATTTAGTAAAATCCTAACAAATCGCCTGTCAAGAAAACTAGACTTTTATCAGCCGATGGAACAGGCTGGATATAGAAGAGGGTATAGCACGATTGACCATATTTATACTGTACGTACTCTGATAGAAAAATGTACAGAATCCAATGTAACTGTACACCTAGCCTTTATAGATTTCAAGAAAGCACTTCACACCATCGAGATGAGATCGGTTTTAGACTCCCAAGACAACGCAAGAATCGACGCTAGATATATACAAATCATTGAAAATATCTACGAAGAAGCATGAATACGAATTAAAATTGACAGACAAAATACCATTACAGGAGTGCGTCAAGGAGATACCATCTCACCGTAGTTGTTCACGTTGCCTCTCGAAGACGTTTTCAAGAAGTCAAAATGGACAATAAGGGTATCAACGTCAATGGTTCTAGACTAAACCATCTTAGGTTTGCAGACGTTATAGTCTTAAGAGCAGGTAGCATTAAAGAACTAAATGAAATGTTACAACAAATAAAAGCATCTGCAAACATAGGTCTAAAAATGAATTACAGATAGACGAAAATACTAAAGCCTGATGATGTCAGTATATACGTAGACAACAACTACATTGAGTGTGTAGACGAATACATACCGTGTGTCCCAGAAATTCTGAATCATACAGATTAACATGGGCAATGTGAAAATTTCGATTTATATGTACTTAAAAAAAACATGGCAATGTGTATCAGAGAACGTTTTGCGTAATAATTTTCAAAATTTAATAACAAATATCAAACATATTTCCAAAAACGTATTGCGTGGTAAAAAGAATAGTTTAAAATACAGATGTTGAGAACGTATCAGTAATAGTCACTTTAATCTAGTGATATCAATCGTACGACTGCGATAATATTGTCGCTACGTACGAAGGTTCAAATCCCAATACGGTTTATGTTTTTTTAGTTGTATTATTATTTTAAATGAACGACGATTAATTTTTATTAGTAAAGAGACATAATTAAACGTGTTAATTGTTTTTATTAATAGATTTATTTAAATATTATTTAAATTTTAGTTACAATGAAATGATGCCTGCTATTTTTTATAGTTATTTGTTTGCTTAAAACATATTAAAACTTTTTTGGCAGGTACATTTTAATTTATAACAATAAATAAACTTAATTGTTGAATCAACCCCCGGATAAATATTTATGGTGGTCCTGAGAAGGTTTGCTTGAATCCAGCGTTAAAAAAACTCTTCGTTTTGTACAGACTTGCATTTGCGTAAAAATTCCATTATTTCCTATTGTAGATAAATGAAATGAAATATCAGAAATTACGTCTACCTACAATAAAACAAAACGTAAGGCGGCGGCTTTAGGCGTCAAAAAACAATGGAAGATCCGATTATCTCATACTTCGTAGATTTCACATTTTGTGTAAAGTTTTTCTTGTTCGTTGTTTAAATAGTTGTATGCGCTTTGTAATTAGTTTCAATATTGTGTTATACATTTGTATAAATAATGGAGAGTTTATCTTTGGAGCAGCGAATATTCGTTATTCGTTTGCATTTTGGCGGAAGTAGTTGCCGTGAAATACAACAAACATTTGCAGGAATGCTTGAAGATGTGCCGAGTTATTCGACTTTCCAAAGAATCGTAGACAAGTTTTTGACAACTGGATCTGTTCAAATCCGTAGTGATGATGTGCCTAAACCACCACGGAAATTGGAAGTAAGGAACACCAAAGTTGTGTTAGCTGCAGTTTTCATTATAAATAAAACATCATCGGTGCGGAGTGTTTAGGTAGAAACAGAAGTTCCAAAATTAGTGGTACAACGCATTCTTTGAAAGCAACGATACAAACCCTATAAAATTTGTAGATGCCAGGAGTTGCAAACTGGCGATGACAACTCTAGGGTAGAGTTTGTGAAGAAATGCAGGAAACATGAAATGCCAACAGTAATTACTTGCGTAACGTTGTTTTCACCGATGAAAGCATATTCACTATACACAACGTACCTAATACACAAAACTGCAGAATCTGGGCGCGTCAAAACCACAGCATGACGTCGACAGTGCGGACCCAGTATCATCAAAAAGTGAATGTGTGGGTCGGATTGTTCCTTGACAGAATTCTCGGTCCCTTCTTCATTGAAGACAATCTTTATGAATAGAGTGGTTCTAGCATTACGAGAGACAGTGGAAGATTTGCAGCAAGAAGTTTGATTCCAACAGGACGGCTGTCCGGCGCATATCTCGGTGATATTTAACAAATACCTTCCATGGTGTTATTAGTTCACGCGGGCAAGGTCACTGGCCGCCACAATCTCCTAACGTAGCACCTTGTGATTTTTCCCTGTGGGGTCATCTTAAAAACGGAATTTATCAAAACCGCCTCAATTCTTTAGAGAATTTGAAGATCACAATCCACCAAGAATGCCGGCAAATTGATACTCGGCATCTAGCGAATGTGCGTCAGGAGTTTTACAATAGACCGGGTTACTGTCTAGTATAAAACGGAGAACTTTTTGAACATTTGTATTAAGGAAACTATCCCAATCGTGTTATTTTCAGAACCACCAAAAATATTTATCCAGGCATTTCTTCAAACACGATGATGATTGCGTATTAGTATCTTAGTATCTGTTGTTATTAGTGTCAACAATTAAATTCATTTAATGTTATAAATTAAATTGTACCTACCATAAAAGTTTTAATATCTTTTAAACAAATAACTAACTATAAAAAATAGCAGGTATCATTTCATTGTAAATATATTTTAAATATTTTAAGAAATGCATTACGAGTTTAATAAAAACAATTAACACGTTTAATTATTTCTCTTTACTGATAAAAATTAATTGTCGTTCATTTAAAATAATAACACAACTAAAAAAAACATGAACGGCATTGAGATTTGAACCTTCGGCGATATTACCGCAGTCGTACGTTCTTACATTTGTATTTTAAACTAAGCTTTTTACTACGTGATACATTTTTGGATATATTTTTGATATTTGTTATTAAATTTTGAAAATTATTGCGCAAAACGTTTTCTGGTACACATTGTCATATGTTCTGATACTGGAAATATGTTAAAAACACTTTGGGGACGTATAAATCGAAAATTTTAATTTCCCCATGTTAATCTGTATGCTTCAGAATTTCCGTGACACACGGTATATCTAGGTCACGTTATCAAACTTGGAAAAAAATTCAGAACATCACAAAGAGTCATGGAAAGAAGCATACTTGGTATCTCACCCAGATGCACAGTGGGACGAAGTACCTGCATTTACGGACAAAATGCGAAATTTTTCATTGCTTAGAAATCGATTTAAACTATGACTAATGTTTAGACAAATATTTCAGCCTCCTGATGACTCATAAAGAAGGGTGAAAAAGGCCAGAATTGTAATCTTTCAGGTACTCCAACTTTCGTGTTAGACGAGTACCGTTGTATACGTTTATGTTTTCTCTGTGCGTTTGCAAGTGATTTTAAAATATTTGTGATTATTTTGTGTTATTGAATTATTATGGATTTATTAAATCAGGGTAAGTACGTGTTATTATGACATGGTTTACTATATATTTTGTATTTGAATACAAAAATTTGTGTAAATTATAACTTTATTTTAAGAACGCTTTATTGCACAAGTTCTAGTTGAGCTACAAAATTTGCCTTGCATTGCCCGACTCTCTTTCTTTTTTTAAAATACGATTTATACTGTAGTTATTAAGGTACAAAAAAAATTAGCTGCCAAGAGGTGCCAATTTAAAAGTTATGTTTATTTATTTTCGGTCCTGTAAAAGTAACTGTAAAGACAGTGTTGGAACAAAAAATGTTAGTTCACTTTGCATCTATATTTATTTATGTTTTAGAAACATCCATATAAAAGCTTATCGTTGCAAGGGGCGCGCTTCCCTCAAAAGGGGGTGTGTAGGAAAAATTTTGTTTTCGTATTGTTAAGTTCACTGAGCATATTAAATAACCCACTACTAAATTGTTAGTGCATATTAGTAATATTTATTTTATTCAACAGAGATTTCTCAAAAATCTAGAAGAGATATTCTTCAAATATGGCTTGAAAAAAAAGGTCAGGCTAACAACATTAAGCGACAACATGTTATAGATACTGTTACTAGTAACTTAGATGATGAGAATGTTGGGAAAGAACTTATGGAAAAAATAAAAAAAGATATCCGTCGATGTTGCAGTGAAATTGAAAAACGGTGGCAAAAATGCAGAAGAACAGAAAGCTTATTTCTAAAAAATAATTCTAACTGGTTAGATGAAAATTTGTTCGACTTACCACCTGAGATTGTTCATGAAGAGCTAGTGGAAGAAACTCTTGAAGAAAACTTGCCATCAACAAGTACTGGTCGACCTGCCGCTGCATTTAGAGAAATTGGGGACCGATTGAAAAGGCGGAGAACAAAAGAGCTTCGCGAGCAATATAGTTCGAGTGAGCTGGCATATGTAGCTCAAATGAGTCTGCGATCTGCTGGACAAAAAGATGCCGCAAAGTTGATTCATGAAGCAGTTGAGACTACACCAACTAGGCCCTCAAGAATAAGAGAAGCATGGACCAAAACTAAAGAAAATGAGTTAAATCCGTACTCATCCGATGAAGCACTAGCCTTATTCATCGATACCAGATTGACAAAAAGTCAGTATCTCAAAATTAGGATTCAAGCAAAAGCAAGACATGCGGACATCTATCCAAGCTACCAGAAAGTCCAAGCTGCGAAGAGAGCCTGCTACCCTCCAGACAAAGCTATAACAGTCACTGAAACTTTAATGGAAGTGAACTTACAAGCTGTTTTAGACTTAAGTGTCAGAAGAATTGTATTGTCGCAACGGGAAGTATTTGAAGTCGTGTCTGCTGAAATTTCGCAAGAACTTGTAGTTGTGTCAAAATGGGGCTGTGATGGAAGCAGTGGACACAGTGAATATAAGCAAAAGTCAAGCGAAAATGTGAGTGACAGTGATATGTTCATAACTTCTTTTGTACCGCTTCAATTATACACTTCTTCTGCCTCAAAAAAACACATTATTTTGTGGCAAAATCCGCGACCTTCTTCAGTCAGGTATTGTAGGCCTATTCGTTTACAATTTAAAAAGGAAACAACTGCACTATCACAACAGGAGGTCGAATATATCGAACAACAAATTAATGTTTTACAAAAAAGTCACATTCAGGTTGCAGGAAAAACGTTTTTTGTAACGCACCAAATGGCACTTACAATGTTAGATGGTAAGATTTGTAATGCCGTAACTTCGACAACATCTGCACAGAATTGCTATATTTGTAATGCAACTCCTGTTAAAATGAATGACCTGGAAACAGTAAGCGCTCGAAAAATAGATGAAGCAACATTTCGATTTGGCTTATCACCGTTACACGCTTGGATAAGGTTTTTTGAATGTTTTATTCATATATCTTACCGCTTAGATTTTAAGAAGTGGCAAGTTAGGCAGCCCGCAGACAGAGAAGTTTTTGACAATAAAAAAAAAAAATTCAGCAGGACTTTAAAACGCAGTTGGGACTATTAATTGACCACGTAAAGCCTGGAGGTAGTGGCACATCGAATGATGGCAACACAGCTCGGCGTTTCTTTAAACACGCTGAAGTATCGGCAACTATAACGGGGATTGATGAAAGGATAATTAAATGGTGTGCGGTGATACTCGAAGCCATCTCTTCTGGCTTTTCTTTAGACCCAGAAGCGTTCCGAAAGTACACTTTTGACACAGCCAAATTATATGTAGAGTTATATCCCTGGTACTACATGCCTGTTTCAATGCACAAAATTTTGATTCACGGTACGGATATCATTGCACATGCCTTACTTCCAATGGGACAGCTTTCTGAAGAAGCACAAGAATCCCGGAATAAGGATCTAAAGTTTTACAGAAGGAGTCACACAAGAAAAATTTCTCGACAAACCACAAATCAAGATTTATTAAATTTGTTACTTATTTCGTCGGATCCGTATATAACATCATTTAGAAAATTGCCATTAAAATTTAGAAAAATCTCTCCCTGAAGTTTTGGAGCTTCTTTCTCCTCCTAATCAAGAAGAAGCAGTGTTATTAACAGACGTGTCAGATATTTCCGAAGAATCTAGTGAAACTCTATCCGATAGTGATAGCGACTGAAATTTATATTTAAATTGTTATTGCATATGTTATTCACATACTGACTACTTGAGTAAGCAACAAACTCCCTGTGATGACTGTTAGTTTTATTATTCTTTGTATTAGGTTTACATTTATTATTGTTCTCCATCACCTTCGGGGATAGTCATGATAGAGTATATATCTCGTATACATCTTGTTTTTGAGGTAAACAATCCAGTAGTAAACGAATAACCATCAACGTACTTCGTCAAGTACTAACTCTATATTAATTTTACACGGCTATATTCATAAGTTTCCAACATTATTATTTGTGCACCTACTAGTTCATTATTATTTACAAGTTTATATAATTAAAATGATCAAAAGGTGTAACGACTTTTATTTTTTGTTTCTATTTAATCAAAAACGAACAAAAACAAAACACTGTGAGGGTGAGCATTATTCAAGAATTTACACCCCATAATTCTAAATATTGTTTTTTCAAAAACTAATTTCATATTCGTTTTCAGAGACCTCAAAAACCCCCGAGTAACAAATTTCAGAAAGATTACTTAATTTTTGGAATTAAGTCCGCAAAATCGGGTACTTCGTCCCACTGTGAGATGTAAAGATATTTGAAAGAGAACAAAGATCAGAAACGTAACCGACGACATAGCAAAGATGAAATGAGCTTGGACTGGATACGTGGCTAGACAAATTGAAAATATATGGACACACAAAATCACAGAATGGAGACCAAAGACAAAATAAAGTATGGAACGCCCCAAAAAGAGATTGGCAGACAACATTAGAAGTGTAACGGGTAAAAGATGGATTAATACTGCACAAGATAGAGAAGAATGGAAGAGACTGAGATTGACCTACCTGCAGGAGTGGACAGGTTGAAGAAGAAGAAAGAAAATTTTAACGTAAGTATAAAGTGTTCACGATTACATTTGTAACAGGGTAACGATGGTTAAGACATTTTGCCCTCGGACAATTTGCACCCTGCAATTCGTTTTCGGACAGATCGCCCCTTGATGCTTCGCCTCTCAACGTTATCTTGAATTTTTGGCATATTTGTAGTTCCTCTTTGTATATTATAGTTTTCCTACCGTATTCCATAGGTGTGATAATAAATTGTGATATTAGGTTTTTATTATAGCTAATCGAATAACAAACAAATGTGACTGTTAATTTATATAAGATTTATTTATTTTAAACAGTTGCAAAATAAAATGCAAAATTATTGGCAATTCCTCTTAAATAATCTATAATATTTCTGTTATCGTAGTCATGAACTATTACATGGATACGAGTCGAAAAAGTAGCGTAGCGCTTGTTTGGGCGCGGTGGTGGACATTCGATTAATTTAAAAATATTTGGGGAACTATCACACACACTTTGAAATTCTCGATGCCAACCCTTAATATGGTTATTAGTTCGATGGTGGCGATCTAAGGTACGTTGGTACATGTTCCACATTTGATCCGGAAAACAGGGTAAACGTCTCTGTCTGCGACCACGGCGGCTGATGTAGATATTTTCAAAATTGTCCACAATCGGTTGGGCCTCGGGTGGAAGGTTTTCATACTCTACTAACTGATCAAATGCCTCAAGAACTCGATCTGCATGCACAAAGGTAATAGCTGGGATCATCCGCGCCCATAGAGCATAATTATGATTTGTTTGGTGCAACATCTACGAAACAGAAAAATAATTAACAAAAATTAAAATGAAAATGATTGTATTACCTGTAATCCCTCAGATTATACTCTTCGCCATACATTTTGGCATAAATGCTCCCATTGCTGCTGCTTCAAAGTCCAGCAGGATCCTAGTGGGAGACAACCCAGGTATCAAATTTTGTAACTTCTGATAAGTTTCCTTGGTTTTGTTTGGTAACAAGGCGTAAATGGCAGATATCACGGTTCCATATTGCTCAACATGGATAGTATATAGTTGGAAAAATAAATTTGGAGTTCTATCTCCATACCAGCTATCACTTCTGTTTAACATATTCAAATTATCATCTGTAGCAAAAATTAATATCTTGTCAGAAAGCAGTCTGTGATGGGAATCGTACTTCAGGAACTGTTGGTCCACGTCTTCCACGTTAACTATTTGATACTGTGGGGAAATATTCAAGTGTTCCAAGTAAGTTGGTAACTCTGGGAGGCTTTGTTTATTGCGTTGTCGGCAAGTTGTACGTTTGATGGCGTCCTGCCTCGGGGCAATTTTGCCATAATATTACCATGCACATTCTACAGATTTGTTGCTAATATTTGCTTAGAAGCTTCTTCTGTATCGCGCGCTCGCTCTTTCATACGACTCAGAATATTTAACACGGAAACTATGAGCACCTCAGAAACATGGTTGTGAAGTGTTACTATACGAACAACTTCTGCCCCGTTAGCTAAAATTTCCAGATGCAACCTTTACATTGACTTTTTTTTCACAAACCCATATGAACTGTTCTTTATTTTCAGTATTCTTCGAAAAAACATACACTATATTTTTGTTATCAATAAATTTCTGACCTCCTATATTTGCTGTAACAAACGACATGATCGGTGTAACTTCGAACGATTATAGTGTTAAACTAACCGAAATTAATGGGTCCTTAAGCACCATTTATGATTAAGATGCTATTATCACAATTGCACAGTTTTCTAATTACTTAAGTCAATGTTGGTATCGAAATTAATCTAGAAAAAGCCTAAACAAATATGGAAAAAAGTTTATTTAATATTTAAGAGCGAAATGTCATAAAGGCAAAGTGTCACAAGGAGCAAAAAGTCTGGGGGCGAATTGTCTCGGGACAAAATGTCCGGGGCGAAATTTGAGGGGCCAAATGTCCTTATCCCGGTAGCGACACTGTGTATATTATAATGTTATAAATAATACCGAGTAAAAGTATATAAACACTTATGAAAACAGAATTAACATAAGAATAAATTATAACGTACAGATATCAGACAGGTGCAAAAGAAACATCTAGCTGTTTTGCAACTATCGATAAATGCCAAAAGACAATTAGACTCTTCTGCATTGTCATGCAGTTCATAAAACGGATCGATGTTAATAAATGCTGACTTTGAGCAAATTTCAGTAACAAGTTTCTAAACACCTGATTCTTACAACTTCTTTATAACACTGCAAAAGTCCGATAAATTATTGTTGACGTTTCTTTCCCATCAAAAGAAAAATTTGCTTGTGATTGCAAATTAGGTGTTTTAATTTATTCTAATTACCTTGAATTTAGTTTTTCTAAAATATGTTACCATTTAATTGCAAAAAAGTCGTCAGTAAATAGCAAGGTTTATAAACATAACCTAAAATATTTAGTTTACAAACCAAACATTTTTTACTCTATACATACCGTTAAAACTAAAGCAATAGCATCTACACGGTTCTAAAAGATTTCGTTTTTAAACGTGTGGGTTTACATGCGAATTACTAACGAATAATTATGTACACAAGGTTTATTTACATTTTATACAATATGATTACAGCGCACAAGGTGCCATGAGGTAGATGTTTACGGAATACAAAACAACTAAACTAACTGATAACGAACTACGACTAACGAAACTAAATCTCGGTATTCCGCTGGAAATCTTACTGTTCTACCTGCCCTCGTAGTTTTCTCACTTGTAGGTGGTTTAAATTTGGTTGTGTCTTCTAGGTTTGGTGTTCTTATGATGTTCTTCGGAGGATTGCTACTTGTATTGTTGTGGTTGAGATCTTCGGCATCAATGAATGCTGGTTTAACCCTATCCATTGATATCACCTGCTGTTTGTTTCCAGTTTCAATCGTGATGGTTTTGGGTGTTCGAGATACTACCCGAAAGGGACCATTATACGGCGACTGAATCGGTTTCCGGACTGTGTCATCTCGAACAAACACGTGGGAACAATTGCTTAGTTCCCGGAAGATGAATGGTTTCTGTTTGTTGTGGTGCTTTATATTGGTTGGCTTTATCAATGTAAAATGTTTACGAAGTTAGGTTATAAACTCAGAACCATTATCGTCGTCAACAGGTTCGAAGAATTCACCAGGTAATTTTAGATTTTATCCATAAACAAGTTTGGCTGAAGTTGCCTAAATATCTTCTTTGATGTATGATCTCATTCCGAGTAACACAGTAGGTAAACTTTCTACTCACGATTCGTTGGCATGACATTTTATAGATTTCTTAAGTTGTCTATGTAATCGTTCTACAATTCTGTTGCCCTGTGGATGGTAAGCAGAGGTTTTAATATGCTTTGAACCTGTAAATTTCGTTAACGACGAGAATAAATTGGGGTCCAATTGCCGACTTCGGTCTGTTGTTATTCGGAGAGGCACTCGGAACCTCGCAATCCAGTAAAAGAAAAATGCAGATGCAACTGTTTGGGCTGTTATGTCCGGAATTGGAATGACTTCTGGCCATTGTACAAAGCGATCTATGCATGTAAGACTATAGGTGTTGCCTATGGTGGTAATGGGCCAATCAAATCAATGTAGACATGTTCAAATCGTTTCGATGGTGGCACGAAATTTTGGAGTGGCGTGATAACATGTCTGGTAATCTTGTTTCTCTGGCAGGGAAGACATTGACGACACCATAACCTACAATATTTTCTTACTGATGGCCATACGAACCTTGTTGTAATTATTTTTCTTGTAGCCTTTGCTCCTGGATGTCATAGATTGTGCATTCTATTAAATACTTGGAGTCAGAGTTGCTGTGGAACAACCGGTCGAATTTTTTTTAGTTGAAGTGTCGCAATAGATGTGAACATCGTATTCCGGGAAAAACAATTTTTTTATTTTTAATCCTGACGATGGCTGTTTTAGGAGTTGCTGAAGTTCCATGTCTGTTTCTTGCATCTTACTTAGATCTTGATAATTTATTGGAGCTAAAGTTGTTGTGGTGACGTTGCAGATTCGTGAAAGTGTGTCTGCAGGGATATTGTTGACACCAGCAATGTATTGTATGTCGGTCGTGAATTGTGCAATGAAATCGAGATGTCGAAATTGTCTCGATGTGCATTTGTCCAATCCTTGTTTCAGTGCAAACCTTAATGGTTTATAGTCTGTAAAAAGTGTAAACTGCCTACCTTCTAATGAATGTTTAAAGTAGCAGAGTATGCAGCGAAAAGTTCTCGATCATCAGCACTGTAGATTTGCTGTGCACTATTTAGTTTCTTGGTGAAGAATGCTAACGGTTGCCATTGATCATCTACAGCATGTTGTAAAACTCCTCCCATTGCTTTATTAGAGGCATCGATCATTAAAGAAAGTGGTGTTGATGGTGAAGGATGTGCCAGCATTGTTGCATTAGCCAAGGCGTTCTTTATTTTAATAAATGCGTCGTTGGTTTCACTGTCCCAAATAATTAGAGTTTTATTCTTTGTTTTAGAACCTCCTAAGAATCTATTCAATGGGGCTTGGATAGCTGCCGCTTTAGGAATGAAACGTCGATAGTAGTTTAGCATTCCCAGAAACTGTCTAAGGTCCTTGATGGTGGCTGGTTTCTTGAAATTTGTGATGGCTTCGGTTCGATCTTCTGGCTGTACCATATGCCTTTGCTATTGATGGTGTATCCTAAAAATGTTATTTGTTCTTGGCCAAATATTTATCGGGATTGAGGCATATTCCATATTCGTCGAGACGTTGAAAAAGGGTTCGTAAGTGTACAATATGCTCCTCTTGAGTTGTGGATGTTACTAATATGTCGTCAAGGTAACTGTAGCAGAAGTTCAAATCATTGGTAACTTCATCCATAAACCGTTGAAATGTCTGGGGTGCGTTACGTAAGCCAAATGGCATCCGAAGGAATTCAAAAAGGCCAAATGGTGTCGTAACTGCTGTTTTTGCAACATCGTCGGGACTGGTATTTGATTGAACGCTTTTAATAAATCGATTGTGGAAAATATTTTCTTGCCCTACAGCAGATGTGAAAAGTCTTCAATATACAAAATGGGATAACAGTCATGGATGGTTCTCGAGTTTAGGGCTCGGTAGTCCTCCGCAAGGACGAAACTCACCGTTCTTCTTCGGTGCAAGATGAATGGATGAAGACCAATTGCTTTTTGAAGGTTGTATAATGCCTTGTTGTAGCATTAGTTTGAATTCCTCCTTTGCGATGGCGAGTCGAGTTGGTGCTAATCTACGGGGACGATTAGTCACTGGTGGTCCAGGTGTGCCATCTATGTGATGTTTCACTATTTTTGGAACAGATGTACAATTGTTTGTAGGAATTCACTTAATATACTATAGTACAAATTATCACTAATAATAGTTTTTATGAAGCTCGTCTTGCACTTTACTAACTCACCAGGGATGTTAAGAATGTAGAATTGTCTATAAGTTTTTTATTCCTAATGTCAACTAATAAACTAAAATAACACAAAAAGTCTGATCCAGTGATTGGTTTGTTTATGTCCGCGACAATGAAACGCCACAAGAATGAACGTCTTAACTTTAGGTCTAGTTCTAAAGTAATAAACCCAAACGTTTCAATTTGTGTGTTGTTTGCGGCGAACAACGAAAATTGACCTTTGTTACGATTTTCACTAATTAGTCTTTTACGGTATACACTAATATCAGCTCCAGTATTGAAGAAAAAATGAATTTTTGTTCTTTGCTCCGTGACAAAAAGGCTGATTGGTGCCGTCGTCAACTGCCGCTACCAGCAACGGTTGTATTAGTTTTCCTGGGCGTGTTTAGCTTGTGTTGCGGGGGATCCATAAGTGCAAGGTTGTTCGCAACGGCGAGCCTTATCGCCAAAGCGATTGTGGTAAAACCAATAACCTTGTACGTTTTGACGTTTACGACTTATACTTCTTGAGCGAGAGCGCCATCTGTTTTAACCTAGCCATTCACGCTCTCCACCTCTGCAAAGCGGCTCCACCATTTTTGTTAGGTTTTCCACCTGAGTCTGTAACGCTTGTATAATAGTGGTACTGGATGCTTGCGCGATTGATTCTTTTTGGTTTAATGGGGCAATATGTGGGGTTGCTGAAGTCATGGCGCATGCGGTGATACGTACTTCCGCTATTTTATCAGCTATGGCGGCCATGTTTTTTAGCGTAACATCAGAACTGGCGGACAAAATTGCTTGAATGTTGGTGGGTATTCGCTGCAACCAAAGCATTTTCAGCACTTCGTCACTCACTTTGTTGTCCGCGAGCGTTTTCATTTCGCGTAACAACTGAGATGGGGTTTCATCACCGAGCTCGATATCATTGATTAATTGCTTTAATCTTTTATCGTAAAAGTCCGAAAACCTCTCAATTAGTTGGCGTTTCAGGTTTTCGTATTTGTCTGTTTCCGGAGGGTTAACTAAAATATCGCTTACTTCCTGTAACACCGCACTGTCCACGAAATTACCGTAAAATATTTTGTAATGTCCGATTTTACTTTGTACATGTAGAACTGGGCATCGACCTGGGTGAACCATAATGTAGGGTTTACTTGCCAGAACGGCGGTAATTTTACTTGGCGCACTTCTTCAACTGCTGCTTGCGGTTTTCCGGGGGCGACCGACACGTGGTAGGTCACTCGCGGTACACACAAGTTTTAATCGAGGTCACCAAATGTGGGTGGTAGCATGTGAATGACTAACGAATAATTATGTACACAAGGTTTATTTACATTTTATACAATATGACTACAACGCACAAGGTGCCATGAGGTAGATGCTTACGGAATACAAAACAAGTGAACTAACTAATAACGAACTACGACTACCGACAAAGCACGCTTCCTCTGGTTTTTTCTTTTGGTGCGGCGGCGAAAGAAGGCATTTGTAGTGGCGCGGTATATGAATGATACAGTGTCGCCACACACGGAATATACGTACGTCTTTTAAATTATGTTTTTATAATTATATATAATATATAATATATCCTGTACGGTAATAGCTTGACCTGTACGGAAATGAATTTGGTCAAACACTATGCACTATAATTTTAATTTTAAATAATTTAATGCCTTTCCCATTGTAAATAAAAAATACAGTGACGGAATAAAGAACGTTTAAAATACATTAATTAAAAGCAAAATAATTTGACCACGGCAAGCAATCGTAAGCACAGACCTCTGGGTGATGGGTTTGAATGGAAATAATTACAAAGATGTGAACTCCTTAAATTTATTAATTATAACTTAATAAACTATTTACATTAGAGAACAATGAACAATATTTGATTTAAACTTATTTAGAATAAAACAGTATTTAAAATAAAATATTTGGACGCCAATCACCTTTTAAATCGGTGATGAATAAAAAGCGTAAAATCTTACATCTAATAAGTAATTAATATTAAATCGTTGATTAAATGCAAATGTCGTGAACGTTTGATTCGTTATGAGTGAAAAATTTTAATAACACAATTTAATTATTTAAAGATAAATTGCAGAATCATAATTTTAGTTGACTCACCATGTTTAATATAACGTTATCGAATATCTTCTATTTTTAGCACATACTTTGTTCTTGTGATAAAATTCTTCAACAGGAATAAATACCAATGTATAATAAACTTCAATAACTCATAATCCATTAATTAAACGACAAAACCAAAGTAAAAGATCCAGAATAAAAAATCCAATAAACGAAATACCAGAAAATAAAAAGATCCAAAAGAAAAAGACCCTAAATACAAATAATTAGAATGGTTTTTTAAATGACATCATGTACTCACGCTGCGTTTACACTTAGCAACGGTCTTCAAAATAATTTCCTTTGTCTTAACTATTGTGCAATATTGCGAAGTCACAATAATTAGATGGAATGAATAAAAATTAAATTACATGCGTTTTTACGCAATAATCAAGAAAATTTGACTTCCCCGCATCACTACGACACGCACGCCAAGATTGTTCAAACGGAAATGCCAGTTTCAGCTACAACTCAGGTAGATTTGAAACAACGCGACGTTGCCACTGTTGCCAAACTGAATAAATTTACGTGCAATATTAGTTGCAAAAAATAAATGAATGTAAAATTGAATTTTAATGTAATGAATTCAAACGGGATGTTACACCATATACGTAACTGTTTTTTTATTTATTAGTTATTGGCGGCTACATGTTTCGACCTAACGGTCATCATCAGGCCTCTAAAATTATCAATTAAAGTAAAATCACAACCTTAAAATTCTTAATAAACTTATAATAAATAAATTAATAAATTAAAATTGAACAGTTTCTGTCAAAATGACATATAAATTAAACACAATGACAATATAAATTAAAAACAATATTGTTGGTATTAATTTAAATAATAAATCTTCTTTCGCTAATCATATATTAGAATATAACCATTGTTTTGATTATAAAAGTAACTACAAAATTCTTCATATTTGCAATAAAAGTTTAAAATTAAATTTTTTGGAGATAAAAGAAATTGTTAAACATAAAAACTCAGACCCAGATGAATGTTTAAATGAAATTGTTAATTTTGAAAATGATTATCTTTTTCTTAAATAATATTTTTGTTTTTATTTAAATTACTTTTATATTTATTTAATTTTCTTGTTAATAATATTATTATTTTATATACCTTTCGCGATTAATTTATATTGTCATTTTGTTTAATTTATATTGTCATTTTGACAGAAACTGTTCAATTTTAATTTATTAATTTATTTATTAATTGTAAGTTTATTAAGAATTTTAAGGTTGTGATTTTACTTTAATTGATAATTTTAGAGGCCTGATGATGACCGTTAGGTCGAAACATGTAGCCGCCAATAACTAATAAATAAAAAAACAGTTACGTATATGGGAAAGGCATTAAATTATTTAAAATTATAATTAAAAATCCCATTTTGAACTTTACAATGGATAATACAATCTTTACTATGCACTATGTTGTCTAATCGCAAAAAAACATACAATGTATCGTATTAGCTGTTAGTCGTAGAAAAAAAAACGTTACAATTGGATTTTTTACGAATGGTTCATAAAAAGCTTTGTTACATCTAAATGTTAAGTTTACATAACAAAATATTTGCATAAATAGTTTTATTTGCTAAAATCATCAGATTGGTAAATTTTGTTTTTAGAAAATATCGTCGGAAGTAAAAAATCTAACAGCTTCCGCTTCAATCTCTTTTATTGTAGAACTGTGTGACTGATGCATATCTATGCTTTATGATTCACATAAAAACTTGCTATTTAGAAGTCACGACGTCATAAAGTCGTAAGAAACTGACAAAAAAGCACAAACGTTTTTTTCCTACTTAATAGTCACTGATTTAACATTTACTTTGAGAAAAGTTACTATATAAAATGTGTGTTTATAACAATAGATAAACCCATAGAATTTACTTATTTACCTAAAATCACTTAATTTTGATTAATCGTATTTTACGTACATTATTATTATTTTGAGCCCGAATAAAAATATTTAAAAAAAAATTATTAAGCAATTTAAAATGAAGATTGTGTTTTTGAATTGTTATTAAAAATGTCGTAATTGAGTGAAACACACATAAAGTTCAATGTTGCCCAACCATTCAATTACCACTGTTACAAACACAAGTCACGATGTCAGTGCTTTACAAGATAACAAATGAGAATTTATTGCCATTAAGGCGTCAGCCTTTGTCACAAGTTATTGTAGAAGTAATTTTTCAATGCATTAGGGCAACACTAATTTATAGTAAAACAATTGCTTCATATTAAAGTAAACATTACTTTAGTAAACACAATTGTCATAATTAACAATAGCAACAAAAATACGAATATACAAATAAAGTAATGTAAGCACAAAATATTTTGAAATAATACATAACAGTTGGTAATTACTCAAAGCATACATACATACGTATTCTGGTGTTTCAGTATTTGCGTCAACGATTTATTACCTGAAACAAATGATACCATTAGTTAATTCGTTTTTTTAAGCTCTTCAAATACTTGGTATTGCAAAATAAATTAAAAACAATTAACCTTTCTTTAGAATTTTAAACAAACAATGTTTTTAATTTATTCGATAAAAGTAATCTTAATTGTGCACGACAATTGTGTCGTGTAAATTTTTTTTTTGTTTTGATAACGTTTTCGAATATGTATAAACTCATTGTCGCATGTAATATTCATTGACCTTATCTGGAATTTGACATTCACATATCCTATGCTAAACGAATTGTAGCTATCAGCATTTCCACTGGTGGTCGTATAAGCAGATAGGTTTGGGCTTTTTATGCGCTACTCTTCGCCTCCGTTTCAACAGAAAAATATTATTTTTATCCTTTGAAAATACAGATATATATATATGTAATTTAGCGGTTACTGTGTTCCATTACTGAACGCATTTATTTTCTTTGCTTCGTATTTTTACAGTGTTTTGAAACAACTTTGGCGGTTATTAGAAATGCAAAACAACTGTTTGTATACCAATTGAAAAAACAAGAAACAGAACTTAACAAATCCATATTCCGTACGTAAAAGTAAAAACATCAACTAATCAAAAATTCATGTTGTCGGTTCGTTACTTTAGTAACAAAATCTTTACGCATCCACAAGTCTGGAAATGTTTTGGCTAAATATTATGTAAATTTTTTTTATATTTATCGTATTTTAATATTTTTTAATAAACATAGACCGCTCGCTCTACATTGTTATGTACTTTGTATTTGTAACGTTGTTATTGTTTTTTTTTTAAATATTTTTATAACATTTCAACTCTAATTTTATTTTGTTAAAAATATTTTCTTAAAATTTTACTGCTTAATACTATTTAAATTACAAATTTTTTAAATTTAACTTAAGACGAAGTTGTATAGGATACTTTTTAAATTGTTAAAAGAATTCATAATTATTAATTATTAAAATTATTAGTCTACCAATATATAAAAGTGTTAGTTTTTTTTTAAATTATATTTATTTACATATGTTTTAAGAATATATTTATAAAGCAATTTTTCAAAAGGTCTACGAAAAACATATACAACTTAAACAAATATAAGATTCAAAATTTTTAACTTACATTTTTCGAAAAATGTCAAACATAAAAATATGTAACTAGAAAATTTAAGAAAATGTAAGTTTTACAAAATGTTAAACTTTAAATTTTTTAAAAATTTTAAAAAAGACTTATGGCGCAATTTAGAACGAATTCTAAAAAAAAATTAGTTTAAAATCATAATTGAAATTAGTTTGATCGTTTAACAAAAAATTTTTATTTGATGTTTTAATACAATTCAACTCTCGAGTAATTTAAGAATTTGTTTGTTATTGTTATTAATAGATAGAATGAAATAATTTAGAAGAAATGATTATCTAAAACAAGGTGTTCATTAAGTCTAGTTTGAAAAGATCTTTGTGTCATACCAATATAAAATTTGTTACAAGAACAAATTAATTTATAAACTCCACTTTTATTTGAATTATTATGACGATTTATATTATTATTAAACGTAATATTATATTAATAAAACTTGAAATTTTTTAGATTGTACTGATTTTGAAAAATTACAAAAATCTCCTTTAACTAAGTTTGTTACTAGTATTATTCATATTTTACAATTATCTGTAAACACTTTTAATTACTTTAATGTTTATTTGTCTAGTTTCAAAGTATCTAATCCTTCTATCCCTTCACTTTATTTTTTACCAAAAATTCATAAACCGAATTTTTCTATTAGACCAGTTGTAAATTTTATTAATTCACCTACACATAAAATTAATAAATTTTTAACTAAAATATTTAATTTTGAAATTAATTTCATTTCTATATACTTAATAGAAAACACGAATGAATTAATCAATTCTTTAAATAATCCTTCTGATACAATTTTAAATCTTATTATTGTTTCTTTTGATGTTAAAAATATTTTTTCTTCAGTTCCTCCTACAGATGTATTGTAATAGCGAAGGCTTCCACGGCCGGAATCTATACTAACATTAGAAAATCTTCCGGGTTTGGACCGTGTCATAGTTGCAACCGAAGCTGCCAACGTTTCGCCCACATTTTCGTAAGGGGCTTCATCAGGGCGTGAGATAAATCGCAAAACTCAAACAAGCAATCGAAATCTAACTAAGAACTTCTCAAAAGTTAGGTTATCTACTTGTAAAACAAGCCATAACCTAAACTATGAAAAGGTAAGAAAGAAAACGATAACCTGAAAAAGCAAACGAAAATCTAACAAAGAACCACTACCGAGTTAGGTAATCAACTTGTGAACCAAGCCAGATTCTAAACTCCGTAGAAGTGACTTAAGAAGAAATAGTCTCCGTATTTAACGGAAAAGGATCGTCACGGATGATTAAGCTTGACCCTGATTGGGTTACGGTTGCTAGGGGGCGTGTTTTTGTTAAATGACTAATAACCGGGAAACAAAGAGGGGATAGTTCGAAACCATGATCGCGATTGAAGTTATTGGGGTGTTTGATGATTTCTATGCTTTCTCGGAATTTCCTGTTGAAAAAGAATGGAGATTTGGCAATCAACGAAACATTATCAAAATCTATCTTGTGACCTGTAGTAAAATGATGTTCAGCGACCGCAGACTTGGAAGTATACCTTTTCCTTATACAACGATCATGTTCTGAAATGCGAGTAATGACGGAACGACCGGTTTCACCAATGTAGACTAAACCACAAGAACAGGGAATTTGGTGTACACCTTGAGATGAAAGTGTAGGAAATTTGTCTTTGGGAGAAGGAAGAATCTGAGAGATTTTGCCTGTCGAGTTGAATATGGGTTTAATACCATTCTTACGAAGGAGTTTCCTTATTTGATCTGTAACCTTGTGAATGTAGGGTAAAAAGGCCAATTTCGGGTTGGATTCGGGAGTAGAAATGTCCTTAGGTAATCGAGTACGTGGATGTAAATGACGATTAATAACTCTATGAATATCTCGCTTTACATAACCATTGTTCACTAAGGTTCTAGTAAGGTGACGGAGTTCTGAGTCTAGATTCTCAGGTTGACAAATAGAAAAGGCACGATGGACCAAAGATTCAAAGACAGAACGTTTCTGTGCAGGATGATGATGAGACGAAGCATGAAGGTATCTGTCCATATGGGTGGGTTTGCGATAAACAGAATGGCTTAGAAGTCCGTCGGGCTTACGAGTCACAAAAACGTCAAGAAATGGAAGAGAACCATTACTTTCGATTTCCATGGTAAATTTTATATCTAAGTGTTGATTGTTAAGATGATCAAGAAACTTAGACAATTCAAGATGACCATGAGACCAAACAATAAACGTGTCGTCAACATATCTAAACCACACTTTAGGTTTTAATATTGATGATTCCAAAGCAACCGTTTCAAAGGATTCCATAAAAATGTTAGCTACAACAGGTGATAGAGGAGAACTCATAGCAGCACCAGAAACTTGTTCGTAAAACTTATTATCAAATTGGAAGTAAGTAGAGGATAGACACTTTTCAATAAGAGGAACCAAACTGAAGTCCTTGCCATGTTGAGACAAAATCTGTTTGATGATAATAAGCGAATCCTTAATAGGAACTTTAGTAAAAAGTGAAGTAACATCAAAGCTCACGAGAAGATCTTGGGGTTCAAGTTTTATAGTTTCTAGACGTTGAATAAAATGCTGGGAGTTGAGGATGTGAGAAGAGGTTTTACCTGTAAACTCGCAAAGAATGTTGGACAAGAACTTGGCTAGCTTGTAAGTAGGAGATTGAATAGTACTAACGATAGGTCGAAAAGGAATACCTTGTTTGTGAATTTTGGGAAGTCCGTATAGACGAGGTGGTTTAGAATCTGATGGGGTAAGTTGACGTTTAGTTGCAGGAGGTAGATTGGAAGATTTGATGATTTGGCTAACCTCGCGTTCAATCCTCGAAGTGGGGTTATGGGTTAGAAGAGCGTAAGTTTCCTCAGACAAAATAGAATGGATTTTCGTAACATAATCAAACGCGAAACGTTGGCAGCTTCGGTTGCAACTATGACACGGTCCAAACCCGGAAGACTTTCTAATGTTAGTATACAGATGTATTACTCATAATTTCTAATCTTCTTTTACTTTCTGGTTTTCCTGATTTTGTAACAAATGGTTTATTCAAATTTACTAAGTTTTGTTTAAATAACGTTTTCTTCCAATTTGATAATCAATTTTTTAAACAAAATTTAGGTCTTCCAATGGGTTCTACTTTATCACCTACTTTAGCTGAAATTTTCTGAATTCACTTAGAAAACACATATATTTCTAAACAAACAATTTTCTTACAAAAAAATAATATTTTGGAAAATATATGTTGATGATGAATTTTTAAGTTGACCGTTGAATTTTCAAAAAATAATTAGTTACCTTTAATTGATTTATTAATTTCTTTAAATAATAATAACACTTTCTATTGCTCTTTTCACCTCCTCTAGAGTTGGTTTGTGTATTTTTAAGTCTACTGTTGTATTTGTTGGTGTATTTATATTTGTCTGTGTTTTGCCACTGAATAGATTTTCAAAATAATTTCTCCATATTTGTTGTAATTCAGTTTCTGTATATTTTGTGTCACCTTTTTCATCTTTGAAACCTCTTGGTTTTATTTTATAATTTCTCTTTTCCTGCCTTATTCTTTGATAAAACATTTTTGTATTTCTGTTTGTATATTCTTCTTGTACTTTTTTTTAACTTATTTTCGTTCCATTCCTTTTTTTTTCTTTTGCACCTATTTCTTGCTATCGTGTTTGCTTCTTTATGTAATTGTTTATCTTCTTCTGTTTTTGTTTGCAGCCATTTTATCCATTTCTCATTTTTTGGTTTGCATGCTTCTTCACATTCTTGATCGTACCATTCTTTATTCTTATTCACTTTTTTTCCACCTATCCATTCTTCCGCTGTCACTAAAATACTTGTTTTTATATTATACCACTCTTCTATTCTCTTTTTGCTTTTTTTATGCTCATCATCTCTTTTTTGTTCGAGTTTTTGTGTTATACTTTTTTGTAATTGTTGTTGTATTTTTACATCTTTAATTTTTTCTGTGTTCTATCTGGTCCTCATCTTGTTTTTAACTTGTTTTGTGCTATACTTTTCTTTTCTTTTATGGTTGCGATTACTAAAATATGATCTGTGTCTGCAGTAGCTCCTCTGTACGATCTAACATCTTGTATGTCTTTTAATCTATTTTTGGTTATTAAGACATGATCAATTTGACTTTTTGTTTTTTCCCCGCTACAGTTTTTATGTGATTTTCTTTTCCTACTTGCGCATTCAGATCTCCTAATATTATTAGGGTATATCGCATATCTTTATAAGTTTTCCATAAAATTCATCTTTTTTCTCATTTGTATCTACTTCTGTTGGGGCATATACACATATGAGAGTGGTATTACTTATTTACCCTCTTATTCTAAGCTTTGATATTCTGTCATTTATTGGTTCAAATTTTATAATTCTTTTCATTTGTTTTTGAGTTACTATAAATCCTGTTGCATTTTTACCTTGTTTTTTTCCTCCGCTCCAAAATATCGTGTAGTTATCTTTAATGGTAAAGTAGTTTGTCCTCCTGTTGTCAAGTTGTAGTTAGTTCTAGTTTTTTATCTTCTTTAGGAGGGGCAATAAAAACCACTCTAAACTGTTTTTATGGCTACGTTTCGTGCCTCTAGTGTGCACTTCTTCAGGCCACTGAAAATTTATTTACGGTAAGTGAACAACATTACACAACGTATATAACAACTAACTGAATTTGTTAACAGGTACAGCATACAACAAAAAACTTACAAGAAAAGGTTACGAGTGGTGGTAGTCCACTGGTCCAACAAGCATACCGTCTAATAACTTACTTAATCTAGTTAACATGAAATTAAGTCAATGATTAAAAGAATTTAAATATATATACAAAGAAAACAACGGACATTAAAGTTAAACAAACAATATACACTGAATGCAAATTCAAAAATAATTGTAAATATGATAAGGCTAATAGATAAAAATGACCAAGGTAGTTATCTTTGTTTATTTCACCTTCCTTTGCCCATCTCAATTCTTGTATTGCTATGATATCTATTTTATATTTTTCTAAAGTTTGTACAATATCTCATTTTTCCTGGCTGTATCATCGATCCTATACTCCATGTTTCAATTTTTATTTTGCCTTGCTTTTTTTCACTTTTATTTTGTTTTTGCTTTTCCTTTTTTCTGTTCTTTAAATTATTTGTGTAGTGCAAGCTCTTTTTTCATTATCCTTTTCCATTGCTTAATAAATGAAATAAAAAAATATATATGTATATATGTTTTGTATGAATATAAATAGATTTGTAGTATTTTTTTAAATATATAGATATATTTATAAACGTGGAGATAAATAAATAAATCGATATATATGTACAAATAAAATATGTAAAAGATATCACAGTTTATTTTTGTAGAATCATCATCAAAGACTATTATCACAGTTTTTTATATTATACTTATACGTATCTTAGGTTTTTTTATCTACAGTTGTTTGTATGTTTTTTTCTGTTATCTCCTTGCGTTGTTTTCTAGTTTCTCTTATATAATTTCTCCAGCTAGCGCAGTTGACTCTACCGGCGCTGTGTCCTTCCTTCCATAGTGGGCAGTATTCCGTTTCTTGGCATTCTTTGCATGCATGCCCTTCTTTTCCACATTTGTGGCACAATTTTGTCCTGTCATGACCTTTGCATTCTTTGGCGTTGTGCCCATACTCCCAGCATTTGTAGCATCTGATGACTCTTTGCTGCTCTTCTAGGCTACACGGTGACATTTTTACTCTTTTCTTCTTTTGAATTAATTTATTAGCTGCATCTTCTGGAACTCGGACTGTGACCGTCTTTGTATAGTTTCTCTCCTATTTTCCTCACGTTAACTTCCTCATTTCCTTTTTCTAACTCTTCTTTTATTCTATTTAACGCTTTTTCATGTTCCTCTATCGTTATTAACAATTTTCCTTCTTTGGTATGTCTTATGGTTTGTATTTCGATCCCTTCTTTCTCTTTTAACTGAGTTCTCATTGTTGTTATTAGTTCTTCGTATCCTTTGGTACTATTATGTTAATATTTTCTTTCTTTGTTTTAAATATACACTCTGCCATTTTCCTTAGTCTGTTTACGCTTATCGTCTTTAGTTTGTGTAGCATTATCTTTTCGTCCTCTGTTTTTGTTATTATTGTTTCTAGCTTCTTCATACGTCACCCTCATGTTTTGATATATAATTCTGATTTTTTTTTCGTTCGTGCTGTTTTTTGTTTTCGTTTTGGTTTCTTTCTCCGAGGTTTCTATTTATTCTATTCCTTTGTTTATTTCTGGATATACCTTTTCTATCATTAATTGTAGCTCTGTATTTTCTTCAACTTCTTTTTCCATTATCCATAGTATGCTTATTTCTGTAATTTCTTGTAGTGGGTGTCCTTTTGATCCGTAAATCCAAGAGCACGAAACGTAGCTATAACGCATAAACATCAAAAAACGCCGAAAAAATAAGTGCAAGTGTAACCAAAAAATACAGAAAAAAAGGCGAATCATTTGACACCAGGTAGAAAGAAGATGATGAAACGGTTGCTTTATAATAAAGCAGTAAATAAAAACGCGGGAAAAGAAATGATAAGGCTAACGCGACAAACGGAAGGGCGATAAGAAAAAAACCACAACGATTAAGGTAGGTAGGTAGAAATTGTGAACCTATATATCAAAAAAACTAAAAGTAAGGGCCAAAATAAACTTTATTAATAACAAAAAAACAAAATTCATATAAAACTTCGAAAAAGGGCGGAAAGTAGGCATGTGAGGTGTCAAAGAAAAGGCTAATATAGCAAACATGTTAAGAAAGGTAGCAAAAGAAAAAAAAACTCAAAACAAAGTAAATATACAGGTACAAAACGTTTATCAGTATAAATTTGATAAAGTAATAATACAGAAACAAATGAAGCGATAAGTGTCAAAATATTTATTGACAATAGTATATTTCAGTAGTTATCGCTAGAAAAAAATGAAGCTTACAAATAAAATTGGGAGTAGTTCCACAAAATTCTTGTGTTAAACGAATGTCGAACAATTTTACAAGAGGCACTCAGAAAATAAAGTGTCTAGTGTGTGTGAGGTTCCAACTGTTGTCTAGTCAGTGTTTTAGTCTTCAAACTTGTAAATTGTAATATTACCGCGCAGGTGAGGTGATACCCCAGTGCTGGTAAAGAAGATGGGAGCTCCCGGGTCCCAGGCTTCGAAAATCAGTACCCCTACTGGAAGAGAAACAAAAAATACGCGCCATAAAAGGACCTTCTCATGGCAATAGACGTTGCGGAAACATTTGCGGACCAATTTGAAACCGCCAGTAGTTCCAATAACCACGATGTGACCTCCCTAGAAACAAATCACAAGCTGTTAGAACTAGACGAGCAACACGGTAACTTACCGATTAACGCTCCATTTAGACAATCTGAATTAGAAGAGGCCTTAAAAAAATGTAAAAAATCTGCACCAGGACCGGATAGAATCCCCTACGATTTGTCAGGGTAGGTTTCTCTATCTTAAGAGATACATTTCTGACTTTATACAACAAGATTTGGAACAAGGGTACATATCCTACCCCCTGGAAAAAAGCCGTGATCGTGACGATTCCAAAAGAAGGTAAAGATCTCACACAACCTTCCAGCTACAGGCCGATTAGTCTAACTTGCTGTTTAGGCAAAATTTTAGAAAATATGGTAAGTGACAGGATTATGTGGCACTTGGAGTCTCACCAGCTCCTCGTCGAACAACAAGCAGGCTTTAGACAGCGCAGATCGACGTTAGACCAACTCGTGTATTTAGAAAAAGCGGTTCTAGAAGCATTTCGAAAAGGCGAGCATGCCGTAGCTGTCTTTTTTGACCTCGGAAAGACCTACGACACGACAAGACCAAAGGAATTTTGCGTAAACTATACGACTGGGGATTAAAGGGCAACGTCCTGAAATTTGTCGATTCGTTCTTAGACAACAGAGGTTTTAGAGTACGAGTGGGCAACGAATTGTCTCCCAGAAGAAGCTTAGAAAACGGAGTGCCGCAAGGGTCCACGCTCAGTGTGACTCTTTTTGCCAACGCGGTTAATGATCTAGCAGTATCGGTAGACCCAGACATTCATAGATGTCTATATGTCGACGATTTGGCAATTTTTTTCTCGGCGCCTAAAATGAAAACGATCAGCGATAAACTGCAGGAGGCAATTAACACAATACTGGTGAACTCGGCAAAGATGGGTTTTCGATTCTCCGCGCCGAAGACTGAAACCATTCATTTTTGCCGAATGAGGAAACCACATTATGGACCGCTCTTACGCATGAACGAAAGACCTATAGCCTGCAAAGAAACAATCCGATTTCTAGGAATTACCTTCGATACAAAACTGACATGGAAACCGCACATCCTAGAGCTCGTACAAAAATGCAAACTTGTTCTGAACGCATTGAGAGCAACTTCTGGGACTAATTTTGGGGGAGAAACAAAGACGCTGTTAGACATCTACCGGTCGATGATCTTAGCAAAAATTGACTATGGCGACTTAGATATCAAATTTACTATGGAAATCGAAAGTAATGGTTCTCTTCCATTTCTTGACGTTCTTGTGACTCGTAAGCCCGACGGACTTCTGGGTCATTCTGTCTATCGCAAACCCACCCATACGGACAGATACCTTCATGCTTCCTCTCATCATCATCCTGCACAGAAACGTTCTGTTATTGAATCTTTGGTCCATCGTGCCTTTTCTATTTGTCAACCTGAGAATCTAGACTCAGAACTCCGTCATCTTACTAGAACCTTAATGAACAATGGTTATGTAAAGCGAGATATTCATAGAGTTATTAATCGTCGTTTACATCCACGTACTCGATTACCTAAGGACATTTCTACTCCCGAATCCAACCCGAAATTGGCCTTTTTACCCTACATTCACAAATTTACAGATCAAATAGGGAAACTCCTTCGTAAGAATGGTATTAAACCTATATTCAACTTGACAGGCAAAATCTCTCAGATTCTTCCTTCTCCCAAAGACAAATTTTCTACACTTTCATCTCAAGGTGTATACCAAATTCCCTGTTCTTGTGGTTTAGTCTACATTGGTGAAACCGGTCGTTCCGTCATTACTCGCATTTCAGAACATGATCGTTGTATAAGGAAAATGTATACTTCCAAGTCTGCGGTCGCTGAACATCATTTTACTACAGGTCACAAGATAGATTTTGATAATGTTACGTTGATTGCCAAATCTCCATTCTTTTTCAACAGAAAATTCCGAGAAAGCATAGAAATCATCAAACACCCCAATAACTTCAATCGCGATCATGGTTTCGAACTATCCCCTCTTTGGTTCCCGGTTATTAGTCATTTATCAAAAACACGCCCCCTAGCAACCGTAACCCAATCAGGGTCGAGCTTAACCATCCGTGACGATCCTTTTCCGTTAAATACGGAGACTATTTCTTCTTAAGTCACTTCTACGGAGTTTAGAATCTGGCTTGGTTCACAAGTTGATTACCTAACTCGGTAGTGGTTCTTTGTTAGATTTTCGTTTGCTTTTTCAGGTTATCGTTTTCTTTCTTACCTTTTCAGAGTTTAGGTTATGGCTTGTTTTACAAGTGGATAACCTAACTTTTGAGAAATTTTTAGTTAGATTTCGATTGCTTGTTTGAGTTTTGCGATTTATCACACGCCCTGATGAAGCCCCTTACGAAAGTGGGCGAAACGTTGACAGCTTCGGTTGCAAATATGACACGGTCCAAACCCGGAAGACATTCTAATGTTAGTATAGATTCCGGCCGTGGAAGCCTTCGCTATTACAATATTAGAAATATGTGTGGGTTAACGAATAATATAGAGGACACACTCACCACAGAGGAAGGTATCGAAAAAACAATAAGATTTATAAAAATAATTGGAGCATAAGAATAAGTTAAAGCGCTAATGACCATAGCAATCGATGCACTATAAACACACAAAAAAAAATGTATAAACTTTTACAAAAGCCATGTTTAGTTTATAATTGAAATTGTTTTAGACAACTGTGCAATTGAAAATTTTACAAAATAATATTTGAATATCGTGTTATGTGCTCTCTAATCGAATCCGTGCAATGATATGATACAAACGTATTACTGCTGAACAGCGACAATTTTTATCTTTAAACAATATCTTTTTGGCTATACGGTTTGAAAGCAATTCGCTGTTTCTTTAAAGCATTTTATTTTAGAAAAACGTTATTTTTGTATGTCAAAAAGCTCTTTAAAGGTAACGTTTCTTTTAGTTTTAAGGCATTTAATAATGTTTACGTAAGAATTTTTTTTTAATAATAATGATATGAAAAATTATAAAAATAATAATAAATATAATTTGTGAATAAAACAATAAATAATACATTTAGCACCGGTTTTAGTGTCCTACTTTGAAACTATCGAAGATGTGTAAAAGCACACAAATTGTTAGTCGCGCTAAGGTTAAACATTGTGTACACATCAGAAACCACTTATCCACAGAAATGGCGGCTCAGGTGTGGTTGATTCATACTACTTGGCAATTTGTTAGAATATGTATACAAAGGAATACAAGTTTAAACACACAAAGGAAATTCAAATACCTCTGCTTGTGAACAGTAAACGTTTACATAAGAATTTGTATCCACCTTTCTATAATTAAATACAAATAAAATTTAAATACTTACAATTAAACAAAAATTACGTAGTAAAATTAATACATAAAATTCGTAAACCAATTTTCGAAAATTGGTCGTTTAAATAAGAAGGGTAAAGTTTCAATTAGGTTTAACTATTTCGCACGTTAAGCTGTAATTTCAACACCTTATTAAGACAACTTTTATGGGTTTAACGTTAATTTTGGTTTGTGTTTGCAAACTTTAGAAACGAAATTCGCAATTTCCTATGCAAATAAAAGAGATAAAATAGATTTGTTTACTAAAGTTAGATTTTTACTATTCAACGAAATGAAATGTTTTCCTTGTAGAAATGTATATGAGTAGACTATTTGCATTAAATCATACGTATCTTGCATACACTCAAATTTTAGATATTGAATTTTGTATTAGAAAGCCACAACCAACTGTACAATTTTAAAAGTGTTTATTTTGGAAATTTATGTTTTACAAATGTTGGTAAACAAATCAACTGCGTGTGCACGTGTTTTTTACGTTACAACAGCTTATTTCAAAGCTAAATTTATGTCACTTCATAAATCATCTTATATCAATTCAAATGTATTGGTTTGAATTTCTTTGTTTTCCTAATAACACATTTTTGTTTTTTTTTTACAAATATATATCCCAATTTTTGATGGTAATTTATTGCAATAAAATGTTAATTTTTCTATTTTTTTTCAAAAATGTTGTTCAGATTATTTTTTGTTTGGAGTACGGTCCTGTAAAAATACATTATTTAGATTAGGGCCTGCGAATGCATAAGCATCTTCTGGTCAGTGTGTTGTAAGTATCATCTATGTAAAGACGTCACACGCGTTGTTCAGTTCAAGCATTTTTATTGTTTTATATGCGAATAAATCGTTCTTTTTTTATTGCATTCAAATTGAACTAAATAACACAGTTGTTCCGGAGAGTGACTCGCAGGTTTCGTGATGCTAGATTATAAAGTAAATCTAAAAAGGCGCCAAAACGATGAAAAACGAAATTAGGGAGACATCGTTTAACTCTGTTCGTACCCGGAAAATAACAAATAACACGACAGCAGTAATAACACAAAATATATATTTATTTTATCACAGACAATAGTTCCAAAGAGGACGAAGAAGGTACATAAGTATACTACGTAATCGTGGGTCGGAGAAAATATAAGCTACGCCCTATACTGGGCAACACGTCGTACAGTGAACTCGCCTAGTCAGTCTAACTTTTACATTCGAAGAAGGAATGACTTTATATTTGTAAATTCAGAATCACAAAAGTATATGAAAAATTGAAGACTTAGAGACAGTCAGGTTTTTTACAGTAGCGGATTAGCTAATTGCGTACCTGTATTTATTTATTTATTTAATACGGATATACAGACTATATTAGCATATACATATTGGTTCGAGATCGTCGTTTCACTCGTCACCTTTTAACCTAGTAGATAAAGTAATATAATAATACGGGTTGATTTGAAATTTGCAATTATTTATAGGGGTTATCAGTTCGTTATTTACGCTTAGTGCTGGTGGATTGATGATCGTTTGATAACTGTGAAATTGAATTAAGTTTGTTTTGGAGCAGTTCATTTTAAGGTTGTTCAGGTTACACCACGTGAAAATATTGTTCACTTCTGTTTTTGCACAGCTTTCCACTTGATCTTGTGTTTCTCCGGTTACGACTATACTGGTGTCATCTGCAAATAGATACACTTGTGAGTGTTCAGTAGTCAGGCAATAGTTGATGTCATTGATGTATATTAAGAAAAATAACGGACCAAGAGTAGACCGTTGTGGAACACCGTTAGTAACGTCTGCCAAGTCAGAATAGACATCCGTTATTCTGCCATTATCTTCTCTGAACTTAATTTTTATGGTTTGTTTTCTATCTGACAAGTAGGATTTGAACCATTTCCACGGTACAACCTCTAATGCCATTTTAGCAAGAAGTATATTATGATTTACGCAGTCGAATGCTTTGCTGAGATCACAAAAGATACCAATTACTTTTGCATTACGTTCAAGTGTATTCATCTTGTCGGTAAGCACGTTTGAGATAGCCTCTGATGTAGATTTACTTTTTTGAAATCCAAATTGTTTCGAGAAGAGAATTCTGTTGTTCGAAAGAAAGCTTATTATTCTGTTATAGATCGGTTTTTCTAAAACCTTAGATAAAGATGTTATTAGCTAAATTGGTCGGTAGTTGTCAACAGAAAGCGGATCGCCTTTTTTATTACTTAAAACGTAATATTAAATCTAACACAAAACGTACATACGGCGTTAACACAAGTAAATTCCCTTTTTTAAAGCATGCAATCATTTGAGATAGCGAATGCCCCTCGACTTAATGTAGTAATTGATGGTAAAAGTTCCTTCCTAGAGAAATCGTAATCTTAAAGGTTTCCAACCCTTTTGTAGTGCAAATGGTTCAATTATAGCAACTTGACGTCAGGGAAATTTTTCCCCAAAGATGCCAGCTGTTTGTTATCTCTACGATAAAAAAAACGTGTGGGGGGTATGGAAATCCGCCCGAATAAGCTTTCACTAAATAGTCACAAAACTCATTTGCATATTCACGTGGAATCGCGCGAAATAATTAAATGGTGAAAACTTTGTTAGCCGTAGAGGTCTGTGTTGCACAAGACGATACCGGAAAATGAATAAACCTAGGACAAATTTTATACTCAAAAATTTTAACCTACCAACTTTTTAACATAAAAAATTCCCCACCAGCAACATAAAAATCTAGGAAGTGGACACTAAAAATCAAGAATAGAAATTTAGGCTTACGCCAAGCACAGAACCTTGAAATCTAAAACCAACCCAAATACAATAACACCCAAAATATGAAAAAACCTAAATGAAAGAGGTTTTCCCAATTTGCTAAGCATCATCAACCAGATGTGTCCTAAAGTCGCATAAAGCGGAATAATACTCCAAAAACAAAAAACTCCACTCATTAAAAGTCGACATCAATCGTTACGCTGTAAAGCAAAAAAACAACGCAGTCCCATAGACCTCACTGACGGACAATACTAAGCAAACCAAGAGAAAAAGAAGTATAGGAAAGAAAGAAGTTTAGACAACGGTCAAGCACAACGCCGTACAATCTCTTGAAACTCCAACCTACAAATACAAACCCAACCCTAAATATATATATATAAGTTCCCAAAGCTAACTAAACTAAAAAAGTGAAAAAAGAAAAACCAAGTATCTAGCAGATCTTGAATGGTAATATGCGGATTTAGAAGAAACTAAGACAGTTGTGTCCAAAAAGAAGAAAACCAATTGAAGAAATCTCAAGCGAAAAAAAGATTATGACTAAAAGTTCACATAAGTCGGACTACCTAAACGGCAGAGAAAAAAAAAATAATCCAAGAGTCACAACCACAAAGTTTCCAAAAGCTAAACACTATAGTGTAGCAATCCAAGAGAAATCCAAACCGCGTAACCCAAAACAAAACTAAATGAAAGAAAGAAAATGAAGTAAGAGTAAATATAGAAAAGAAAAACCTTCGCTTGCTAATCGGACGTTGTGAGTCCGTGCTCGTCGTGTTAGAATGACACATTGGAACGTAAATCCCGAACGGATTAGAATATTCCAAGAGCAAAAAATACCAAAGAAGAAAAATATCCTAACAGGGACTGACACGGAGTACAAAAAGCGACGTTGTAGTCTGTTCCAAGTTCCAAAACAAACAACAACAAAAACCTACTAAACCCAATACGGCAAGAAGGTTAAGTGAGAAAGAAAAGAAACAGTTGCAGTAAACACTAAAGAGAAAAGTTGATAAAAAGAAAGAAAATGTTTAAGCAACAAACTAATATAGAAAAGAAAAAAGCAAAAGAAGCAATTGAAAGAAAAGAAGGAAAAAAATAAAAGAAAGATAAGATTATATATTTCTATGTCCAACTAACCACCCCAGAGGTAAACCTTAAAGAGAAAGAAGAATGGTTGACACATAGAAAAGATAGATACGCCCAAGAAGAAAGAAATGAAAAGTAGAAAAGATAAGATATAGAGGAAAACGGAGAAAGATAATGCCTGATTCGTTCTTCTCCCCGTAGAAGAACAAAAAGAGAGACCAGCCTACGGTGCCCATCCAACAGCCCAAATTAAAAAAAAAAAAGAAAAAGAAAGAGAAAATAGAAGATATCAGATAGTCATAGAAAGGCAACGTACCAACTGCAGTCCCATATTGGAAAGTATATTTCAAGACTTAAATGCTGACAATGGTAATTTATTGCATTAAAATGTTAATTTTTCTATTTTTTTTTAAAATGTTGTTCAGATTATTTTTTGTTTGGAGTACGGTCCTGTAAAAATACAATATTTAGATAGAGCCTAAGCATCTTTTAGTAAGTGTGTTGTAAGTATCATCTATGTAAAGACGTCACACGCGTTGTTTAGTTCAAGCGTTTTTATTGTTTTATATGCGAATAAACCGTTTTTTATTGCATTTAAATTAAACTAAATATTCAATTATAATTTTTAGCGTACGCTACGTTTCTTCACTGTCAAGGCTTTTACTTCAACGTATTTAAGTTATTTTGAGAAAAGAAGTGTTATGCTGGTTTTCGTGTAACAAAAAAATAAGCGACGGCTAACACAGTTGTTTCCGAAGAGTGCGACGCACAAAATGATTTTATAATTAATTGTGTTAACCTAACATGTAGGTACGGTCAACAATCGACATGAACAACAAAGTACTAATCCTAAAATTTAAAATTGCAACACTTACAGTTAGGTTTTTTCCAGTAGGGGATTAGCTAATTCCGTACCTGTATTACCTAAAACGTAATATTAAATTTAACAAAAAACGTACATAAGGCGTTAACACAGATAAATCCCGTTATTTTAAAGCATACAATTCTTTGAGATTGCAAATGCGCAGCGTTTCCCCTCGACTTAATTCTTAAACTTAGCAATTCATGGTAGCAGTTCCTCGCAAAAGAAATCCTAAACGTTTCCAACCCTTAACGGTGTGAATAATTCAATTATATTAACTTGACGTCATGGAAATTTTTCCCCAAATAAGCCACCTGTTTGTTATCTCCACCGATAAAAGAAACGTGTGGGGGGGGGGTGGAAATCCGCCTGAATAAGCTTCCACTAAATAGTCACAAAATTTATTTGCATACTTACGCGGAATCGCGTGAAATAACTTGATAGTGAAAGCCTTGTTGGGCGTAGAGGTCGGTGTTGCACAAGACGTTACCGGAAAATGAATAAATGCCCGCTTATAAAAATTTGACAAGCGCCAACGAGAAGTGGGCGTGTCGAGGGTAAATTTTATACTCGAAAAATTTTAACCTTCCAACTTTTTCACATAAAAAATTCCTTTAATGGTAATATGCCGATTTAGAAGAAAAGTCAAAAAGAAAAACTAAGACAGTTGCGTCCAAAAAATCTGAGCGAAGGAAAAAAATCAGTAATGCAAGAGTCACAACCACAAAGTTTCAAAAAGCTAAACAATAAACTGTACCAATCCAAGAGAAATCCAAACCGCGTAACCTAAAACAAAACCAAAGGAATAAATAATAGTAAACGTAGAAAATCAAAACCTTCGCTTGCTAATCGGACGTCGTGAGTCAATGCTCGTCGTGTTGGAATGTCACATTAGAACGTAAATGCTAAACGGATTACAATATTCTACGAACAAAAAAAAACCCAAAGAAGAAAAATATCCTAACGGGGACAGACTACATCAAAAATTCCGACAAAGCGGAAATACGGAATACAAGAAGCGACGTTGTAGTCTGTTCCAAGTTCTAAACCAAAAACAACAAAACAAAAACCTACTAAACCCAATACAACAAGAAAAGAAACACCGTTGCAGTGAACACTAAAGAGAAAAGTCGATAAAAAGAAAGAAAATGTTCAAGCAACAAACCTAGATAAAAGAAAAGAAGCAATTGAAAGAAAAGAAGGAAAAAAAATAAAAGAAAGATATTTATATGTCCAACTAACCACCCCAGAGGTGAACCTTAAAGAGAAAGAAGCATGATTGGCACATAGAAAAGATAGATACGCCCAAGAAGAAATAAATGAAAAGTAAAAAAGATAAGAGATAGAGAAAGACGGAGAAAGATAAGGCTTGATGTTAATGCTTAATTCGTTCTTCTTCCAGTAGAAGAACGAAAAGAGCGACGAGCCTACGGTGCACATCCAACCGCCCAAATTAAAAAAAAAGAAAAAGAAAAAGAAAAGAGAAGATATCAGTTAGTCATAGAAAGACAACGTACCAATTACTGTCCCAAATTTGAAAGTATACTTCAAGACTTAAATGCCGACAAGCAGTATAAGAAACCCAAAAAAGAAAAAATCTAAACTAAAACCAAAGTGAGAGTCTTATTAGTGGCTTACCATTCTCAAAATAACCGACTGAGCGCATATAATTATATACAAATAGAAAAGTAGTCTGTCTCGAAGTAAGATGGTTAAGAAAAACCCAAAAGAAACTTACTAGAAACTTAAGAAAAAAAGAGCTTTAGTACAGCAAACTTGAAAAAAAAACAATTGGGTAGCACCCCAGCTATAACCAACAAAATACCGTCAACATAGTCAAAAAACCAAATCAACAAGTCAACATGACAAGAACTAAAAGAATAGCCGAAAGTCGAAATCCTAGAGCCAATCAAAACAGATTAGAACTTACGACGCTTAGGACGCCGGTGAAAAAGAAGAGAACGGTTAATAGGAAACAACGAAGCACAACCAGAAATGTCGAAACGAGAAGGTGTTGAAAAGAGAGATCTAGCTTTTGCATCCGTATAACGATTACGAACTTTAGAACGATTTGCAATAGTTTGTCGAGCTAGTCCAGAAGGAATAGACGATGTAGAGCCAGCAGTAACACGATCCCATCGTTGATCTAAACCAAGCGCTTTCTGCGACCGACTAAACGGACAATAGCAGACGTACCACTTTGGGTCTCATATGAGGCCAATAAAAACGATGCCAAAGAAAAAGTAAAGTCTTGGCCACACTACGATGACCAGAAGTGGAGTGGACGTGATGATTCAGAATAATTGGTTTGCGTTGGTCGTTCGGAACGACCAGCTTCCACAAATGCTTATCGTCAGGAGAAACCCGTATTCGTTTCCACAGAAAACCTTGAACCACTCACCAACAAGAAAATGGGCAAGGAGACGCTGACACTTTACCCACTAACTGGATATACTTCTACTTCTTCATTGAAGATAATCTCAATGGGATCTCTGATTTGGAATTTTTCCATAATAGGGTGGTTCCACCATTACGAAAGACGGAGGAAGATTTGCAGCAAGAAGCTTGGTTCCAACAAGACGGCTGTCCGGCGGACAACTGTAATTGTTCGGCAATATTTAGCAAATATCTTCCGTGGTGTTATTAGTTCACACGGGCAAGTTCACTGGCCGCTACGATCTCGTGACCTAGCACCTTGTAATTTTTTCCTATGGAGTCATCTTAAAAACAGGATTTATCAAAACCGCTACGATTCTTTAAAGAATTTGAAGATCGCAATCTTCGAAGAATACCAGCAAATTAATGTTTAGCAGCTGACAAATGTGCCTCAGCAGTTTTACAATAGACTGGACTACTGTCTAGTACAAAACGGAGAGCTTTTTGAACATTCGATTTAAGCAAACCATCCCAATGGGTTATTTTCAGGACCACCATAAATATTTATCCGGGGGCTGATTCAAACACGATGATGATTGTCTATTAAGGCTGTCTGATACGATCAACTTTTTCAACCAAATTTTGAATGAGATTTTAATTAAAATTTCTTCGATCGTGTCAGACACACTTGAACGAAATTCATGACGAAAAATAGAACCTGTTCTGTTTTTCATCTAAAAATATATCCGCGCATGCGAAGTTGGTTTTGTTTATTTTTGATTCGTTACGTATTTTGTGTTTTGTAACCTCAAATACGACGAGTATCAGAAATATCATGGAAATATCAATGCTTGTATAAAATAAAACACCCGTTATATTATTATCGCAGTGCAAGGACGGATACTCTGAAAAATACGTACGAAACAAATAAAATGAGGTTATAATCAGTTATAATTTTTCAGGTTACACAAGCATTGCGCATGCTTTCATATGTAATTTAATGAAGAATATAAATTAGTGTCATTCATGATGTATTTTATTTAAGAATTTGTAGCACTTTTCTTGATACAATATTTTTCGTTCAAATTCTCATTCAAAATTTCGTTGAAAAAGTTGATCATGTCAGACGGCCTTTAGTATCATAATCTGTTATTAATGTCAACAATTAAATTCATTTCTTGTTATAAATTAAATTGTTTTAATATTTTTTAAGCAAATAAATAACTATAAAAAATAGCAGGTATTATTTCATTGTAACTAAATTTTAAATAATATTTTAATAAATCCATTATGAGTTTAACAAAAACAATTAACACGTTTAATTATGTCTCTTTACTGATAAAAATTAATCATCGTTCATTTAATATAATAATACAACTAAAAAAACATAAACCGCATTGGGATTTGAACCTTCGTACGTAGCGGCGATACATCTTTGGAAATATTTTTTATATTTGTTATTACAATTTTAAAATTATTACGCTAAACGTTCTCTGGTACAGATTGTCATATGTTCTGATACTGAAAATATCTTAAAAATACTTTGGGGACATATAAATCGTAATATTCAAATTCCCCATGTTAATCTGTATGCTTCAGAATTTACGGCACACATTCTATAAGTTTTGTTAATTAAATGACAAACACTTTTTTACTTGTTGGATCTCACAAATAATGACGATCGGGTATATTTTAAGTTGTTGTAGTCACACATATGTATATTTTTATAAAATTATTATTACAAAATTGTGTAATTTCTCCAACTAATATAATCTAGATATGCATTAAATATTATTGATCGAATACTAATTTTTGTTTTGATGATGGCAATATTGTATAAAAACTCAAACCAAAAACATGAAGCAGCAATAACCTATGCTCATCGTTCCAACACACGTACAATAAAAGATCTAAACGTAAATATGTAAATTGTATTTAATTTAAATTACTTATGGCAACATTTTAATACAATTAAAACGTGGTGATGCGTAAAGGTTATATTTGCTAAATTACATAAAAAAAAACAGTTTAGCACCGAAATAAACGTCAATGTTATATAATATTTGAAAACCACCTGTCCGCAAAGTGTACGCAAGAATGGAAACGTCCAGTATGTTAACTAAATGTTGTAAACTCATTTACTGTGTAAACAGTGTAAAGTTTGTATGTAAACGTTTAATAATTGGTAAACATTTGTTTTTCTGTATGAGCAATTAAAAGGTTAAACAGAATGTGTTTGAAAACCTACATATGTAGTTAATTTTTATACATATTTAGAGCAAAATATTTATTTGTTGATGCGTGTTTATTCTTGTAATTAAATTGATGTAATACAAATTTAAAAATAAAAAAGTTGTAGTAATAAAATTTTAAGTGTTTTGGTTATGTTTAAGTCACCCACATCTTCTCTTCAGTCGTCATAAATAGCTATTAAAAAAAATTATAGAGCATGTTTTTTCTCGAAATTTTATTATAATACCATTTACTTAATATGTACTTCCGTTTTTACTCATTTCCGTACAATAAATTAACGGTATTTACATTTTATATTACATTGTATGATATTCTTTCAGAACTAAACGAATGTTAGCGAAGAGGTCTTCAGAAAAGAACAGGTCAGAAATTCTTTCGGTTGGGGCCAATACAAAAGACCATTGGAGAGTGCTATCCTCTCTCTGACTCCAATCTTTACGAAGATTTGCCGTCCATGCTCAGGGGAAATAAGTTACTAGCGGTAGATCCTAAGCAGAGTATATCCATTTCGGCTGCTCTAGGAGATATTTGTTCTGTGGATTGAAGACTTTTTGAGAACCAAGTGTGAAACGAAATGACGGTAAAAGTGAATGTTTTTTAATAAATTTGAGTTCTGTGGTTAAGCATGATACCTGCCGAAAACAATACACAAACGAAAATTTAATTAATGTATTGAAACATCGAGGAAGCGATGTTGCTCCTTCGCCGTTACCGTCAACACCTTTAAGGTCGGTTGTGCCAACATTTAATTGCAAGGATCATTGATGTTTCTGCAATGAAAAAACAACCCATGAATTTGCAATCAAACAGAAAAAGAGTCGCTTGTGTGACCCACAGATAATTTATAATCTTCAGAAACTTTCAATGAAAGACAGCATTTTATCATTAGTTCAAAACCGCAGTTATGAATGGGTTGAAAGAACAATTGATGGCGTTTCGATGGTAAATATAATATAATAAATCTATTTTCTGCCATCATCTGGAAAATAAGTTATCGACCAGTTACAAATGTTGTTGAAGAAATGGAAACGATCTATTGCTATCTCGAAGAGAATTCTGAGGGATGTCAGTTCTCTATTGACGAGCTGATAAATCAAATCGAAGATTACCGCCCGTATAGCAGAACAGTCAAGGTTACTTCAAAAACATGGTGACGACATTCTTATTGCAACAACAGCCTCAAGACCCACGACTGTCTACTTTTTGAAAACACGATTTAAAATTGTTACAAACTCGTGATATAAAAGCAAGAAAACTGACCCACAGGAAGAAAGATTACGAATTGTTTGAGTTGCAGCAACAATAGTCTTGGAAGATATCAGATCAGAGTATTTTTCCAGTAATCTTTTTTTCTGGTAGCTCCAGAAACGTTCCGTGTTTTCCTTCAAGATGTTATACTGTAAAATAAGCGCGACCCTACACAGAAGTGGCAGACAAAATGCACAGCTCTCTCACATTCCATAATTTCTGCTGTAAGACCTCGATCATTTTTGTCGTCGCTACATGTTGGAGTTGGAGCATTCCTGTACAAAAAAGTTGGAACCAAACAACTGATTAATATTTTGCCATCACTCGGATTCTGTTCTTCTTATAGCGAATCCTTTCTATTCGAAATATCTATGGCCTCACTACATTTCATGCCATGGGGGTATTCATTGCGTGACTCCTAAAACTGCTATTGCTCCGGATGAAGTTATCCGACGTCTTTCGCAAATGCCGTCAGCAAAAATTGTTGGGTAGTAACTATCAGTGCCGTTGTAAGTTTTTGAACGAACCAATGATTAGGGTTTGAAGAATTTTAGACTTAGAACAAATCCATCCTATTTCCAACGAAGTTGTACCATCGGCTTATGATTTTCTATGCATTTATGGAAAATGCGCGGGTTTTTCGTCTATACCTGAATAGAATGGTTTTAAAAAAGTTGCATGTATTATGTCTGTTCTCAGCCTAGCGACTATGACACTAATTTTACTGCTGTGCGTTCGGTTTCGGAACAATGTTTAAATCAACAAACTTGTTTTGTTACGTTTGATGAGCCTTTATATATCAAATCTCGATATATTATCGCTTTTTGTGGTCCAGAATCTGGTTTGAGCAATGTTATCGTGAGACTTGGAGGATTCCACATGTCCTTTATGGGGTCTTTAGGTTATATCATGGCAAGAAGCGGGCTGTAGGATCTTCTGAGTGTTATTTACGCGCAAAATTAGTGGACAAGATGTTAACAGGGCACGCATATGCTCGCAGCATTTGAACTCATATCTAATGCATTTAGCTCTAGCAACCATTGTTCTGCAAACAATCAATTTCACGCACAAAGATCTTCCACTCCATGAAACTCATACTACACAATATGAATAGATTAGCCATTCTCTCGGTCAAAAACGAATGCTTCTACCAAACTGTTGCAGGCAAATTTAAAGAAAGACTTTTGGAACTTGAAAAGAACGGTCCCACAGCACAACTTTGGGTGCAATACTTCCATATGGTTACTCTGATTAAACAGTTCGTTAAAGCAAAACGAATAGGTTGCTGGAAACTTCATTTGGATACGATCTAAAACATGCTCTCTTATTTCCGCGCAAGTAGTCATTTTTTCTATGCAAAGGCTTGCCACCGGTATTTACAGAACATGCCAAACTTGGCAGATAAAATAGACCCTTCTGATTTTATGACAAAAGGACTTTTTAAACGACAAGTTCTAGTCAGGTATTTGGTTTGACATGACCATCGAGCTGACGTTAATGAGGTCGATGAAAAGCCTTGGTAATCTTACTCATAGACGTGGGTTAATGGATAACGTTCTCACAATATGGACATTGGGAATGGTATGTATGCATAATGTTTCCTATGAAATTGAAAATTTCTGCGGAATATCCAATAACAGAGCAGCACGTAGACATGAGGAGTTCGCGCACCATCAGTGACGAAAAAAATTTGAAAAAACTTATTGATTAGTTCTCTTCATACCCTCCTTTCCAGAGAATTGAAGAATTTATATCTATAAGCACTGGTTTTGTCTGAGATGAAACAATCGTCAAAATTCTCGTGAAATTGGCATTCTAGCAATTTTCAAAACAATCGGCACCAACTTCGACGCTGTGAAGTTCAAACGTTCAGATAAAATGATTTCTCTTGGAATTATCAACAGCAATATCAAAATTAAACACGTTTTCATTCCCATTGATCCGCTGTTGTTATATCAAAAAATGTGTGTTGCCAAACAATCAGACAAAGAGCTGCAGGAATATCTTCAATTTGAACTGGTCCCATTTTTTTAGCTTTGTTTAGCGCAGAGGGAATGCGCAAGGGCACAAAATCTTCACTTTCCAAAGTTTTTACGGCTGTTCCAGACGATACTAAATTCGGATATAGCATTTTTGTCATAAATATTTTCTACTCAGAGTCATATGGCATTGCAACGAATCTGCATAAACTACGTACAGCACGTGCAAAGTCGTCATGGTTCTAACGCAGTCGTTGTTTTTGACGGGTATCCAAGTGACCCAGCTACCAGAAGTACAAAGAGTGCCGAAAGACTTCGCCGTTCAAATAAACAAACTTCCGTCGACGTTATATATCGACTAGTTGTTCCAGCTGTATCGCAAGAAAGATTTTTCCCAAATACAGCAAATAAAATTTCGATGCTAAAGAAGAAACTTGAGAATTTTAATTTACTACAGAAGATGCTAACACGGCGATCATTATGTCCGCATCGTTTGATTCCGTATTCATAGCAGGAGAAGATATAGATCTTCTCGTTCTGCTAACAGCACTGGCGAGATTTTATCCAAACGTTTACCTTTGCAAACCAGACAGAGAAAAAAATTACTGAAAAATGTATTCTCTTGGAAGTCTACAGTACGGAGAAATAGTGCCGGAAAACATATTGTTCTTACATGCCCTCAGCAGTTGTGACACTACTTCTGCTGTTTTCTGCGCAGGAAAAATTAAGTTTGTAAAAACACTTGAAAAGAACAAATATTTAAGCCAAACTATACATTCTTTCAAAGAGCAAAACGCAGATTCCAAAGTCGCGTTGCTGCGGGAGAAAGCTTTTTTATTGCTCTTTAGAGCGTTTCCAAAGCAAACGTCATTACTTTACGTTATCAAAATTTTGCAAGATCCGTTACGTACAGTAAATTCAATCTTGCTGCGTTACCTCCTACAAGTGAAGCTTCAAGGCAACATTCCCTTCGGACCTACCGCTTCTTTTATAAGCGATTTAACTATATTTTATGCATTAGCATCTTTAGATGAATGATAACAAAAAACCAATATTTGAAAAAAGCCATTTTTATTGGTTCGAAAGATTTAAATCTAGAAGTTGAAATTTTAGCATCAATATAATTATTTAAGTTTGTTGACACTATGAATAAAAACAAATTTTTATATTTAAGTTAGTTCTAAGAACTACACATTTCTTCTCAGTAATTGGCTGACATCAAAAATAAAAATAAAAACAAAATAATGTTATTACATAAGACGTAGTTAAATTGAGCTGTTAAAAACTGCACATTCTTTCCAAGCATACTAAAAATACAAAGTAACGGCGTATTTACAGATAATACGTACGCCAAAAAATAAAGCTAAATATGCAAAACTGTTTATGATCATTCCAATAATTAGTACATAGTTAATTTTTAATTGTGCTGTAACATTCCGCTGGTTTGTTTTTGGCAAATTATCATAATGTTGTAAATTGTTATTTTTTCTTTTAGATTAAAATACGTCTCTATCGCGTCAGCTATTGCAAAGTGTTAAAACAAAACTGATTAAATCAACTAAGATAAGTTAGTAAGTGGGTTGACGCTTAAAGTATGCAAATTTTAGATCCCACGTAGTCGCCACACTGACGATAACTGATAATCAGATTTTAGACCATTCTTTTAAAGGAATTCACATGCACCAAATAAACTCTATAACTCTATCTATTGTACATATACCGTCATCTACAGTCAGGAATGAATGTGATACGTGGGTTGCTACTTAAGGTATGAGATACAAATAAAAACAAATATTTATAATCGGAAATGAATTTATTGCTTCTCAAAATATTCTTCAATAAGATCAATGCACTTTTGCATGCGTTCGAACCAATTGTCGAAGCACTTTTTCCATTCCGATTGAGATACCTCCAAAACATGTGATTTGAACGCATCAGCCGCTTCTTCTGGCGTCGAAGAACGTTGACCTCGCAATTTATTTTTGATCTGCGGAAATAAGAAGAAATCATTGGGTGCCAAGCAAAGACTGTACGGCGGATGAGCCATCAATTCGATGTTTTGACTGCTCAAAAACGTTTTTGTTTGAGCTGATTGAATTGACCGTTCTACGTTGCTCTAATGGAACGGTGGCGATTTGTCCAGTTATTCCGAAAAAACGGGCGACCATTTGCTTCGAAATGCTTCGTGCGCAAACAACTTTTGTTGGATTTGGCTCGTTTTGAAAGACCCATACATTCAATTATTGTTTAGTTTTGGGTTCATATGCATAGATCTATGATTCGTCGCCTGTCACGATTATATAGTCTTTTTAAGCACCGCTATTGAATTTTTTCAACATTTCTTTGCACCAATTGACACGAGCTTTTTTTGAGCGATTGTCAAATTATGCGGTATCCAACGCGAACAAATTTTTTTGACAGCCAAATGTTCATGGTATATTGAATGTATGCGAGTCGAATTAATGCCCAAGTATGCCTCACATGACAATCTTGCAATATCAGTTTACGCAAAGCATCGATGTTTTCTGGCACATCAACCGATTTTGGACGACCTTCACAAAATTCATCCTATAGCGACCACGATAGAATTCGGAAAACCAGTGAAACACGGTGGCCCGAAATGGTGCTTGATCACCAAAAGTCGAAGCAAGTTGATCGACACACTGCTGTTGGTTTAATCCACGTCAAAAGTCATAGAAAATCATCGCACGAAAATGTTTTCGATTAAATAATGCTTTATATATACTTTATAAAAAATTAAAAATCATACTATTTCACACATTATCTCTAGAACCTGGACAACGATAAACTTTATTCTTCTGTCTATGTTCGCTACACACTGGTTTGTCGCAAATGCTGCACGTAATTTTTTTTGTCTTTTTTTCTTGGTCAAAAGTCGCATCTATCCCCAGAACGTGCAGCAGGCATTCGGGTTGCTGCAGGTCTACAGTTCCTATCTTCATCGTTGTTTGTTTGCAGTAAAAACAGATCTATAGCAGATCGTAGAATGAGGCGGTTCAGCTTTCCATTGGTGACCATGTTTGGAAACAAACATGTAGCCAGAAATACGTTCGTTCTCATTAATTGCACTGGAATCTAAGCCGTCATCAACATCTTGTTCCTCATCATCCGGTTATTCTGTTATATTTGTGACAGCTATTTCGTCCAACATTTCCACTTCCTCCTCAACATTATGTTCTACCTCCGATTCATCTTCAATTATTTGTAATGTCACTTTTCTCACCCCCACTGTCTTTCTCCAAAAGGTGTCGTAATTCCTTGTCAGACAAATATCTTTTCGTTATGTCTATAGTTAAATTCAACTTACAAGGCTTACAATAAATGTAAGATGACATTTGACCGTAATTCAGGCATGCTCAGTATCTTCGAACTAAGTAAATCACACCTGCGCTTTTTTTCGCATTTGTAACGTGAGTTACCATGTGGGGTAATTTAGGTATCCCAATCATAATTTTCACATTTTTGTGAACATACACCAAATACTTGTTGCAAATAAATTGTAGCCATATTTTTGAGGATAAGCGGATATCAGTCAGAATTGTGTACTTTAAAAAGAATTGCAAAAAAACTGCTCTGGGGTACCTAAGCTACCCTAAGTGGGAATGTGAAGGTTAACTTTAAACCATTTAAAATTTTGATCTACCAATATCCGAAATGTACTGAATATTATAATTATATCCTGAAAGGAACACAACCCATCGATTCTTTCAGCCGCTGTAATCGGAATACCTTTATTTTCCAAAATAAATAAAAATAAATATAACTTACGAATAGCAAAGATAATGGCCAACGCATCCCTCAATTCGAATTTGACATTATTAAAATTTGACCTCTGATTTATACTGAACACATTTTTATATTGGGATTTCAAACTAGAAATAACACTTCCTCTACATTAGACTTTGAAGATTCTATATTATGCTTTGACGATTCTACTATATCACTTACATTCCGAATTTTATACATCTCACTAAAATTTATTTTCTTTCTCCATTCAGGATTCAGAACGTTTAACCAATTTCGGCCTAATAAAGGAGAGATTGCCTCTTAATATTACAGGAAGTAAATTGAAATTTGGACTACCAAAATTGACAGATACCATTGCTTCTCCTAGAACACTGACATTTTGATCAGTTAACGCTCTTAAATCGTATCTGACAGGGTATACCTTCAATTGGTTAAAATAGAATTCAAAATCATTTACATCCATTGCAAGTTCCACTATCAATTTCAAAAATTACCTTTACTTGTTCTACTACTAAATTTACTTTTACAGGATCTTTAATATTGAAATCTAAATTTGACAAAAAACTTAATTCTAAAGGATTTGATTCAGAGTCACCTTCCGAAGAACCAGCATGTGTTTCTTCCACATTGTGAACATTTCGCTCTACTGATATGACCTTTCTTTCTGCAGCTAAAACAGTCCCACTATTTAACTGATCACTTATCAGAATCATCCCCAACGAAAACACGTTTTACAATAATCTGGCTTCTCAATCTTCTTTGAATTACTTTTATCTTTTTGACGCCCATACAACTTGTCGGGACTGTCTGGCAAAGTTGCATCGCCAGTGTCGACGTTTATGGACCTAACTTGTCCTTCTGCTAACTCCATTGATAGCGCGATTTTATAGCCGCGTCCAAAGGTCGAAACATCTTCTGACAATAACGTCCTTCTACTGCCTTGCGATCCGATTGCACAGACTAAACGATCTCTCAGACACTCAGAAAGGAACTGACAAAACTTATAATACTGTGGGTAACTTTTTAACTTGGTTACAAAAGTTTAAGTTTAATAACGAGACTTTTTGGGCTGTAATAACTGATTAAAGTACCTTTGAGAACATGGTATGACTTCGAGCTGGGTAAGTTGGGTGCAAGTAAGTCTTTTAATATAACGTATGCTTCACCACCTATTAAAGTTAAAAGTAAGGGGACTTTCTTGTCATCTTTCACACTATTGTAAATGAACAGATGTTCAAAGTGTTCTAAATACGATGTTACTTCTGAGACTTTATGGCTTTAATTGTTTAATGGATCCTGTTTAGTTATTGTTTGTGATGATATATTTTAGTTTATGCGCCTGTAGTTTCTCCACCAACATTGCGCGACTTAGGAGTTTGCGCCAATTTTAAAAGGTGATTAAAAGAAAGGGGGGTTAAAAGTTTAATTTAAAAATATAAAGTAAAATCTAAAGACAGATATATAACGAACCATGTTATAATCAACATTAAAAATGTATCAAAATCTATAAAATACAGTCCACTTATTTCGACAAGCAAATCTCAACATTTGGTCCTTCGAGCCGGATTAAATAATTTATGGTTCCATTTTTTATAGGTGAAGAACATGATGAATCATTTTCGACGCACAAGGCGACTTCCTGTAAGTTTATTTTTCCTTTAATCCTGTCCTTTGACATTAGCAATTAAATAATACATATTATTATTTAATTCAATTAATACAATTTTATAATACATTTAATATATGCTCTTATAGCTTATCAAATCTATCTTATACGCATTATCAAAATGACCCAAGACCCCAAAATACCTAAAGCATTAAAATCGTTGCTTTATCAACGAGGAATGCTGCAAGGACGTTTAAATAGCGTTTCTAACTACATTGACTACGTCAAAAATGATCCTGATTATTTGCAATTGTGATTATCACTTAGAATTGCAAACTCGTATTTCTAATTTTAACGGCACCCTTAATGAATTCAGCACCATTCAATCAAAAATTGCAGAATCTGAAAATTATTCAGAGGAATGTCAGTTATTCGGATTAGAATTTGAAAATAATTTTTATAATATTTCTGGAAAAATCAAATCTTTATTATCAGAATATGAAAACAAGTTAGACTCTAAAAATATTACCATGCTTCCGAATGTAAATGATCAAAATGCAGGTGTTAAATAGCCAACTATATCTCTGCCAAAATTTTCTAGTCAATTCGAAAACTGGTTGGAATTTCGAGATTCCTTTAATTCGATGATTAATTTAAATAATTCATTAACGCAAATTCACTATCTAAATGCCTCACTTTCTGGTGTTGCTGCCCAGGTAATTAAGTCGTTGCCGATCTGTGAAGCAAACTTTTCTACGACTTGGGATATGATCTGCCAAAAATTTGATAACCGTAAGTCACTCGTATTAAATCATATTAAATCATTGTTTAACATACCTCATATTAAAAAAGCCACAGGAAATAGTTTGCGTGAATTAATCGACAGTACCTTTAAAAACTTGCGAGCTCTTGAAAATCTAAAATTAGCAACTGGTGAGTGGGGTATTCTTTTAGTACATCTTTTAAGTGAAAAATTAGATGACAAAACTGCTTCTAAATGGAAAGAAACAAATACGTGCGATGAGTTGCCTTCACTCGCGTTATTTAAAGAATTTTTAGTAAAACGTGCAGAATTTCTTGATAAGATCAACTCAAAAAAGATTCGCGTAGGAGTTTCGTCAACTTCTAAATATAAAAATTTGAATGGCCCACGATCCTTTTTCTCCACGGGCGAGATTTGTATTCACTGTAAAGATTCCCACAAAATTTACGAATGTAGTGAATTTAAAAATCTTGAACCTTCCAAACGTTTTGATCGCGCTAAAGAGCTTAAACTTTGTATCGATTGTCTAAGAAGTAGCCACCCAACGAGATATTGTAGATCTCATTCTTGTGGAAGGTGTAATGGGCGTCATCATTCATTACTTTATTTTTCTAAAGATTTGAACTCTGTCAATGAAGCTAATAATAATCAACAGGTCACCTTGACTAGTCATATACATTCCAAAACTTTTCTTTCCACCGCATTAGTCGAAGTCTTTGATAAAAATAATCAGGTACATGATTGTCGTGTACTACTTGACAACGGTTCACAATCTAGTTTTATAACAAAGGAACTTTGCTCAAAATTGAACCTCCCCATTGAAAATACGTTTCTCTCAGTATCAGGTATCGGTCAAATTTATACTAAAATAAATTCAAAATGTAATGTCAAATTTCGATCAAAAAATAATAATTACACTGATACTATATCTTGCTTATTAATACCCGAAATTAGTAGCCATGTTCCTTCATCCTTTATTGATGTTTCTCGGTTGGACATTCCTTCATCTATTGAATTAGCTGACCCTCTCATTAATAAACCACATAAAATAGACATTCTCGTAGGACCTGAATGTTTTTGGCAACTCATATCAATAGGGCAAATTAAACTAGACACTAATCTCCCCATGCTTGGCTCGGTAGTTTCTGGTCCAATGGCTACCAGTCCTCTAAAAAACTTAATATCAGCGGTTTCTACACTTAACGCTATTCAGAGCACGCTTTCTAAATTTTGGAAAATTGCAGAATGTCCGAAAATAAAGGAATTATCTCCTGATGAAATTGCTTGCGAAACTCATTGCGCTACTACTATGAATCGAGATAAAGATAGTAGATTTATAGTATCAATTCCTCTGCGTTCTTCTATCAATGAATTAGGAAACTCCAAGCATATTGCCATGAAACGTTTTCGTTCTCTTCAAAGAAGGTTCAGTGTTGATCCTGATTTTCATAATATGTATTCCAGTTCTATGCTGGAATACGAAACACTTGGACATATGTCAAAGTTAACTGAAACCGAAGTACCCTTGTATTATTTGCCCCATCACGGCGTTCACAAACCTGATAGCACTACTACTAAGCTTCGAGTAGTTTTTGATGGATCTGCAGTTGAGGCAAATGGCAAATCTTTGAATAACATACAATTAGTTGGTCCAAACGTACAAGACAGCATCTTTTCTATATTATGTCGTTTCCGACAACACCAAATCGTCATATCATCTGATATCACTAAAATGTACCGGCAAGTTATGGTTTCTCCTGAGCAAAGCTTGCTGCAGTGTATCCTCTGGGCCCCGTCAAATTCTTCTGAACCTTTAACATATAAATTAAATACTGTGACATATGGAACTTCTTCTGCGTCCTTTTTAGCCACTCGTTGCTTGAAACAGCTTGCGATAGATAACTTTAAAACATTTCCTAAAGCTTCCTTAATTATTAATAATGACTTTTATGTCGATGATTTGCTTACTGGAGCTGATAGTGTTGACGAGGCTATAACTCCTTGTGCTGAAATAGTTGAAATTCTAAACCAAGGCTGTTTTCCTTTAAGAAAATGGATTTCTAATGACACACGTGTATTAGATAATAATTCTTCATCAGAAGATCATCCCACAGAATTAAAGATCGGTAATGATAACTGCAAAACCCTCGGCATATCATGGTCTGCAAGTTCTGATTCGTTATTATTTAAAACATATTTAAACGAAGCACCCAAGTCAGTCACCAAACGGTCAATTCTTTCCATTACTGCCCAGATATTCGACCCACTAGGTTTACTTGGACCTTGCACTGTGATCTGCAAAATGATTTTAAAAAAACTTTGGTTAAAAAAAATATCTTGCACGAGTCTGTTACTATGAGCATATTTTCTGAGTGGTCCAATTTTGTACATCAATTACATATTTTAAATGATCTCGCCATTCCACGTCGTATAGTATGTCATGCACCTAAAAGAATAGAATTGCATGGATTTTCAGATACTTCCGAAATGGCCTATGGTGCATGCGTATACTTACGAAGCATTGGAACTGACGACAATGTTTCTGTTTGTTTATTAACGTCAAAATCTAGAGTTACCCCTTTAAAGTTTCAAAGCATTGCTCGTCTTGAACTTTGCAGTGCAGTATTGTTAGCCAAACTAGTTCGAACAACTCAACTTTCATTACGTTTAAAAATTGACGCAATTTTCTTATGGACAGATCTACCATTGTACTAGATTGGATACACACTTTAACTCATACCTTAAAAACATTTGTAGCTAATCAAGTGCAGACTATTTTAGATAATTCATGCCTGCATGATTGGCAACATGTTCCTTCTAAAGACAATCCCGCAGATGTTATATCTCGTGGCATATCCCCGACTAATTTAAAATCTTGATCGCTTTGGTGGCAAGGTCCTTATTGGTTACACACCTCTTCTGATTTGAATCTTAAAACCCATCAGCTTACTGGTGACATTATTGAACTGAAACCAATCAAAACCATTCTTACAGCCATCAATCTACCTCCAATTATTTTAATTGAAAGATTTTCTAATTACTTGAGGCTAAAGCGTGCAGTGGCTTATGCTCTTCGGTTTATAAAGAATTGCAAATTATCTGCAGAAAATCGCACCTTCGGTGCGCTAACGCCTCTTGAATTAAAGGCCGCATTTATATGCTTAATAAAACATATTCAAGGAATAGAATTTGCTAGTGACATTAGTCTTCTTTTAACTTCTAAATCTCTTAAAGGTGATAGCAAAATAGCAACCTTGAATCCATTTTTTGATACTGAAGGCATGCTTCCTGTTGGAGGTGGATTAACCAACTCCAATTTATCATACAGTCAAAAACACCCCATACTGCTTCCTTCTCATCATCACTTTACTAGAATATTATTTCGGTATGTACATCTAAAATCACACCATGCTGGTCCTCAGCAATTATTGTATATCGTTAGAGAAAGATTCTGGCCTATTTCAGGCAAGAATACAGCTAAACAAACAGTTCGCAATTGCGTACGATGTTACAAAGCCAATCCAAAACCATTCTCACCTCTAATGGGTAACCTGCCTAAGGAACGGCTTACACCTACTTATCCCTTTCATGTGTCTGGCATTGACTGTGCTGGCCCTTTTATTATAAAGGACAGAAAGGGTCGTGCTGCCAAATTTTCCAAGTGCTATGTTTCATTGTTCATTTGTTTTGTTACGAAAGCTGTGCACCTTGAACTCGTGACAGATTTAACCACTGATGCCTTTATAGCATCTCTGAAATAATTCATCGCACGTCGTGGAAAGCCTTTAGAATTGCACTCTGACAACGCAACCAATTTCGTAGGTGCCAAAAACGTTTTGCACGAGCTTTATAGTTTTATCAAAAATAATTTTAATACCATTTCTGACTTTGCCAGCAATGAAGGAATCTCTTGGAAGTTCATACCACCTCGTTCTCCTCACTTCGGTGGAATCTGGGAGGCAAGTATTAAAAAAACAAAATTTCACCTAATACGGGTCTTAGGGTGTGCTCATTTAACATACTAGGAATTTCATACATTACTTACGCAAATTGAAGCCTTATTAAATTCTCGACCATTGAGTCCAATATCCTCTGATCCAAACGACCTACAGCCCTTATCTCCGTCTGTGACCTGCGTTTGAAATTCAGCAGTTTTCTTTTTATGACAGACCCCATAAATAGATTCAGCTGGCTGAATCTGCGTTTTTTTTTCTTTCTCGATTTTTTTTTTAGCTCGGTGTAACCATCGTTTAAAATCGATTGGTTGTTTGAGTAATTTTTGGTAATAGACACAGTATTTGGATTGACGATGTTCATTTAATGTGTTTTGAATTTGTTTTAATGTGAGTTTAAATTGAGTTTAATAAGTTATTTTACGATTTTAAATTCAAAGTTACAATGTAAATTGTTGATAAAGTTTTGTATTTTGTTACGCCGTAAACCATCTGATTTCGCGATTTTGCTTATTGAATATTTCACTTGGTTTGTTGAAAATTCCAGTTGTAATTTATGTTTCCTTTCTGAGATATAATCATAATTAATTATATTTTCGCCGTTGGTTTATTTTAAGTTGGTTCAAAAGTTCTTTGTTCAAGTACAGTCGTACTTGAATTTCTTTATGTCAATCGTTTAGATTACGTGGAAAAATTAAGTCATTATCTTAATTTATTAGGCAGTTTAAATTCTTGTAATATAATATTTTGTCAATTTGACATTTTCACGTACAAGCGAAGGGCCGTGTCCAAATGCTATGAATATGACGTAATGGGGACTGATTGCCTCTTTATTGCACTTCTTAATTAGAGTGTTTTGGTTCTTGAAGTTTCGAACACAGCCTTTGTGGAAAGGGTAGTCGAAAAAAGTTGATATATAGATGTGATTGTGGTAAATGAAGGAGTCCGAAGTTAGTTGGTTGACAGTCGTCAGAATGTAGTTATCGCGGGTGATAATTCACCTTTTCTAGTAGTTACCGCGGAAGTAAATGAAAATGGTTCAGTGATTCTTTAAGTGGAAAATAAAACTTTCCTTTTTCGTAATTACGGTTCATTGAGATCACTGTTTTCCTAAATAATATCGCATGTATCGTTAAGTGAATTTGTGCGTGAGTTTGTTTCGCAATCTCATATCTTTCGCCTTGGGGGCGGATCAATAATAAATCTTCCGTTGGTAAATTTTTCATCTGGATTTGGTACCCTATCGAGGTTCTGGACGACGACAGCTGGCCTACGCTAACCAAAAGCCCGACTTCGAATAATTCAAGGTATTTATTTTGCACCATCTATTGATATGTGAAATTTTTGTTTACGCGATTAAGTGTTAAAAGCTTTGAATTTTAAGAAAAAGTATTACAAGTGTCTCGAAGTTAACGTTAATGTAACTGATTAATGACCGTATTTTACGGTACTGTTATAATCCCAAGGTTAAAATTTGATTATACGGAACCGAATTATCGATTCAAATTTTATATTTATATGTTAGTTTTATAAGTTTATTTCATTTTGTTTATGATTTAATTACGACGCGCACACGGCCGTGAATTTTTGTTTTGTTTTGGTAATTAATGTTTACCAATATTATATATATTTTTTTTATTATTATTATTTTGTTCTGTATTGTGTATTTATTCAAACTTTCATTTTGCGTTCTTTGTTTCTGTTTTGTGTGATTAATTTTGTTAATTTCAATTCAACTATTTTGTTATTTTATTCATCTTGTTTTTTTTTTGTTTGTGTTCAAAAATAAATGTTAAATTGTTAAATGTAAAGAGCTTTTAATTCCGTCGGCCTCCGCGTGTGTAACTTTCTTAGTTTATTTTAGATAGCGAGATACACCCTATAAGGTAAGTGCGTTTAGGGTGTATTCTACAGAAGCGGACTTGTGGTTGGCAAGGGTCAGAAGTCCATTAAGCTTTACTCCTTCCTGGCGCCCTTTGATTTCGACATAATTACTTTTCGATTTTGTGTTTTCGTCAAGTTAATCCAGTTCGATCACGAAACTTTTAAATACAACCCACCCCCTTCTCCATTGAGCTAGTGGCACAACCCCGTTTATGTTACTACATTTCAGGCAGTAACTTTGTGTTAACTTTGGCATGTAACACGTCTCACTTCCTAATAGGTCGCACGATGACTTCCATTGCGGAACCAAAGTTGGGTCATCTTCCAGAAAACAGATTAAATTGCTACGAATATGTTCAACGTCTTCGCTTAAACTTTTGGAATAGATGGTACAAAGAATATCTCTGGCAGCTTCAAAATCGTCCTAAAAAAATAAACAACACTACAGAAGCTAAAGAAGGTGCCTTAGTTTTGGTTATGGACGACAATTTACCACTCTTATGCTGGAAAATGGGCAGAATCATCAGCATCTACCAGGGCGGCGATAAGCAAGGACGTGTAGTTTCCGTGAAGGTTGTAAATGGAGTGATAAAACGTGCTATTAACAAACTGTGTCCGCTAAGTGTGTAAACAAACCTCTAGAATTTATCAATTATTTAACAACGTTATGAACACTAATATTTATTAGAATAATATTCGTTTATCAGAATATTTTCAATTTTGTTTATGTTTATGTTTTGCTTTGTGGTTATGCTTGAGTTCGTCATTTTACTTATTTATGTTATTGTACATTATCTATGGCTATTGTTAAGTTTACAATTTGAACTTGATTTTATTGCGTTTATCGCCATCTTACGTTTACTTTTTCTATTATTTCAACTTGTTTATTTTATAATTTGAAATGAAATGAACACCTGTTATATGTAGAATAGAAATTCACTTAATTTTTTAATTTCAATTGTATTTGTAATACTATTTTAGGGTTTGAAGCTCTTAGCCTTCAAGGTGGGGTGCATGTTTAGTTTATTTGTGATGATATATTTTAGTTTATGCGCCTGTAGTTTCTCCACCAACATTGCGCGACTTAGGAGTTTGCGCCAATTTTAAAAGGTGATTAAAAGAAAGGGGGGTTAAAAGTTTAAGTTAAAAATATAAAGTAATATCTAAAGACAGATATGTAACGAACTATGTTATAATCAACATTAAAAGTGTATAATATCAAAGGTTTCCACGGCCGGAATCTATACTAACATTAGAATGTCTTCCGGGTTTGGACCGTGTCATAGTTGCAACCGAAGCTGCCAACGAAAGTGGGCGAAACGTTGGCAGCTTCGGTTGCAACTATGACACGGTCCAAACCTGGAAGACATTCTAATGTTAGTATTAAAAATGTATCAAAATCTATAAAATACAGTCCACTTATTTCGACAAGCAAATCTCAACAGATCCTATTAGCGACATTTTTTGACTATTAACATTGCCACCTTCACTACCACGTACGCATGTTTAACTTTATTATTTTCGGACACGAACGGAAATTATTGCACACGCGTAAGTTTGATGACTCACCGCCAAATAATTGTTAAGTATTAAAACTATAATACAAAATCGAACACATTCTCACAAAAGCAAGGTAGGTACAAGTCGATTTTCTACATATTAACATTAACGATACCACCACGTGTTGAGCCAATTTGAAAGGATTCCTGATTAATCCTTTTACTTTCTGCTGGAGGCTATAATTAGAAACACGTCCAAAAAGAGGCACTTGATCAATTAATCTACTTCCAAGACAATCATATTTGCAATGTGTGTGATGTTCAAAGAACCTTGGAATCAGATTAGTGAAAACCACTTGGATGCTTGTCGCGTTTAACTAGGATTCATTGTTTGTCGATAAGCAATTTAATTGTGATACTATCATATATCTGATTTTTCTTCATTTGCTTAACGATTTTAGTGGATGGTTGGAGCGTGCCGATAGCTATCCGCATGGACGACCGTAAGTACTCCTTTTTCTTTTACTTGTCAATAATTCGTACATTTGTCAAACGTGAAATACGTACGACATAGGTATACCTACTATCACAATTAACGCATCCAGATTCACAATTTCACAATCTCAGAATTGTCTCAAATACCAATTTAAATAAAAATTTTCTGAAATTATAACGAATACACGAATAAAAGTAATTTAAATCATTACAAAATAATCTAAAAACCAAGAAAAATATTTCAAAAAAGGATTGTATAAAAAATCGCATTTTAACAAATCTAATATGTAAGTTTTTTAGAAAAAAAATCACTGCAAAAAAATTACAATTTTAAACGAATATTATATGTACTATTTCTGATGTTTTAAAATCAAATAACGTAATTTCAAAATTATAGATTTTTAAAAAGTGTAAAATCTGTTGTATATACTTGTATTTATACATGCACTTACCCCATCTATAACCCAATTTTAAAACTTCGATACCTACTTACGTATTCAATGCAAGCATTTCACACTTGCAGCATAACTACGTGTTCATGTCAATTGCAATTTATAGATAAAAGAATAAGCTTACACAGAAGATTTGATTTAGTGTTAGTAGACAACAAACATTTTAATAAATCATCTTTTTACTAAACGTAAAAAATAAAGCAGATTACAACATAAATAGAAAACGCAATTTTATAGATATACAATTCAACAAAACTTTTAAAACATGTTTTTTTTAATATAACAAATACGGTTTTTACCGTTCAGAATTTTCAAACTTTGTATGTGTCATCAAATAGATTGATCACATTCATTCCCTTGATAATGTGAGTTTTACAAACCTGCAGCTGATTTTTCTTTTTCCAGATTTTTTATTTGCCATTTTATTAGTATCCGTTGAGAACGTAATTTAACATAAAAGAGAGGAAAAAAGTTTCTAAAGTACAAGTTCTTTTTAGTAATCCATCAAGTATTTTGATGAATTAACACGAAATGTTTATAAAACAGAAATTAAGTTCATTATCACAAATAATCGACGTGATGAAAGTAATCAAAAACTGAAATTAACCAAAATTACTTTTGTCACGGATTAAATGAAAAGTAAGTTCTAATTCGCATTTAAATACGTATTTTATACTCGATTAAGTATAAAGTGGTTTAAAGACACTTTCACTGATTTAGTTTCGTCTTTTTCGTTTAAATACTCGACTAAATATTAACACGTTTTGAAATTAATGTAAATTATCAACTGGTTCACAATTGCAATAATTTAAAACAACTTTAACTGGTTTTCAGCGCCCCCTAAAGAATTGAAATACTTTATATTGTTCGAACCTGAAAAAAAATTCAATTTCAATAAAGTTTTTTACTTTATTTTAACCCTATATTAACTAAACCTGCAAAGGCGTAATTTAAAAGAATATCTCGAGTTATTTTTAGATATCAGATTTTTGTAAAAAAAAGTTTTAAACGCTTTATTTAATATTTCGAGAAAGGTAAAAGCAATTTATTCTGTTTTTCTTTTATTATAACAGTATATCAACGTTATTTTATCGTAAAAAATGTAATGAATATTTTTTAATATTTTAGATGTACTGTGTTTATTTTTTAGATTTTTATAACAAAGATTTAATCTTAAGGTTTCAGTCTAAACAAACTAGAAAAAACTAAACAAAAAAAAATATATAACAATAGCAAAGACGATAGAACAGTCAAGTGAGGTAAGTAAAGCAGCAAAATTATAATTTTAATATAATTTCTTGAAAAAGGGACGAAAAAACAAAATTTGTTTTATTATAGCGTCAAAGCAAGTTTTTCATTAACTTCTAATTATGCAAGTAGTTTTAAAGTAGATAAACTAACACTTAAGTTTTATCCTATTAATATTTGATTATATCTTAAAGACTAGTTTTTATATAAAATTTAACGTAAAAAAGCTCAGAATTTTAATAATTTAAGTTAATTAACTCACATTACAAATTAAATTTAAACAGTTGTGTTTATCTACACAAATTAAATCAACAATCGTGTGCTATAGTTAAAACGCTGAACAGATGGAAAGAAGACCCCACCAGAAATGTTTTTGTAATTGGGTAATTTTAAGTATTTTTTTATGTGTACACAATTTACTATTTTAAAATAATATTTTTAAAGACCATCTGCTATTGTTGATATTAAGGTAAGAAATAATTTATTTTAAAATACCTAGCAACTGACAGAACAATATTTTTATAAGTTATTTAATACGTTATTCTTAAAGAGCGGACAGTTAGGCAAATGTCTGCAGCCTGCCTATTTTGCCTTTTTGTGTAACTTTTTGTCTTTTTCACCTTTTGAAAGAGTATTGTTTTATATTGCCTTTTGGCATATAAACTTTGAAAAGTTTGTGTAAACAGTGTTTTAATAGGTAGATGACAATAACGCATTACAAAATTTTACTTAAATTACGTACAATAATATAATTTACATTTTTTGCTCAAAAGATCTTACAAGGAACCTATAAATAACAACAAGGATTTTCATGCGTTCTTAAACAATGGTTTCCAGAAAACATTAAATACAAAAGCCGATTATAGAGAAGAACTATTGTAAGAATTTATACTAGGATTATATACAATGACAGGCTTAACAGAACATTATTTACAAAACCGGAAGGATTTCGGAATGAAAGTAAAGCAAACAAATATAGATAATTTTAATTCTGTCCGGTGGGATTCTTTTAATGACTGAAACACATGACTAAAATATTCTTTGTTTGTTATCAATATCTGTAATATTGTCACACTGTGATAGTCTCTTGCTGTTGCGCTGTGAGTAACTTTTAAAAAATGCCACCTAATAAACAATCAAAATTTGAAAATTATTACAAGTGGAGTCAATTCGACAGTAATTTAACAACCGACGGGGAAAACTGTTTTTGTTAAGTTTGTTTAAAATCAGTAAGTTTGTATTATCTTAATTTAAATGCTTTTAATTACTAGTATATGTATTATTTTAGATCGGTACCATGTAAAACAACACTTGAGTACTGGTTTACATTTAAAAAATATTAAAAAAACTATAAAACAACCATTGTTAAAAAACGTTATAGAAGATCGGCAGAATAAACCTGGCCCATCAAAAACAACTTTTGCTCTAGATTTGTTTGAAGCATTGGTGTCGGCTCAAATTCCTCTTAAAAAACTTGATATCAATTTTAGCAATTGCATCGAAAAATACACCGAACAAGTTGTTCCAGATAAATCAACTTTGAAAAAAAATTATTTAGACATATGTTACCAATCGGCAAGCAGTTTAATTAAAGTATTAATAGTTTTCATAATTTTGGTTTACCTTTTATAGAAAATACAGACAATAAGAAATGACATTGGGGACCATTACATTTGGACTTCGGTTGATGAAACAACCGATTGCAGAGGTCGATATATAGGAAATTTTGTAGTTGGTAAATTATCTGAACTAAAACAGGAAAAGCTCATTTGCTAGCACCCAAAGAAATTCCACAGACCAATCACAAAACAGTTGCAATTTTTTTCGATAATTGTTTACGTAAGTTTTTTTTTAATGATTGATTAATATCCAATCTATTAATTAAAATTATATAATTTCATGTTTGTAGGACTTCTGTATCCCAATGGCGTAAAAAAAGAAAAGATTCTCTTATTCGTAACCGATGCAGCACCTTATATGATCAAATCCGCTCAGGCATTAGAAATATTTTATCCGAATTTAAAACATTTAACTTGTCTGGCACATGGAATACGTAAGGTGTGTGAATTCACTAGAGACGAGTTTGCAATAGTAAACAAGTTAATTTTTGCCACCAAAAAGGTAAAAATCTCTAACATTTAAATTCTCTTTTTTATTATTGGACCTTGTTTCAGGTTTTTGTGAAAGCACCATTACGTGTAAGGGCCTATAAAGAAAAACTTCCAGATGTTAAACTTCCACCGGGACCTATCATAACAAGATGGAGAACTTGGTTATCTGCTTGCATTTTTTATGTCACAGATTTACAAAAAAAAGAGGTACAGTTCATACTATAATCTGACATTAATTGAATTGTCTTACTTCAGGTGGCTGAATTATTTGATGAGATTAGCAAACATTGTAAAACAAAAAAAGAAACTGTAAATTTTAATAGATATTTGTGCTTTTTTATTGCCTTTTTGGCAGGTTTAATATGCCTTTTATGTCACTTTTTTTTGGGATTTATTCTTGCCTTACTAACCGCTCTTTAGTTATTATTAATATTTCTTCAATAACACACGTAAGTTGAATCCTTTATTAGTATCTGGTAAAGAAACTAAACAAACGCAATATTAGATATTGTTATGGATGGAATAAAAATTTGTTTTTGATGTAATGAACTACCAACAGTACAGAAAGTTGTGGCTTGCATTAACGAAAATGAGAACTTGCCAAACATTAAAGTAACTACGTTACAAACATTATTGGAATAAATTGGGCTTAGGTTAGTTAAAGCGTATTGTGTTTGTAATGCACGTTGTTTTATGTACACAACTTGAAAAAAAATACAACTTCCGCAATTATAAATGTTGAACATTTCAGGCACAAGTGGTAAATAAAATGGCAAACACAAATAAACGAGTTGTGTTATGTTTGTCACCATACCAATGTGAGTTAAATTCGATTGAATTAATACAGGCACAAATGAAAGAAAAAGTTGCTAAAAAATATACATCATTTAACATAAATGATGTTAAAAAATTTATTTCTTAAAGCAGTGATTAAAGTACAATAAGAAATATGGTGACAGACTTTGCATTAGAAGTTTATGCATAAGTTTTCATTTTGTTGGATTTTTGTTCTTGTGTTATGTAAATATTTAATAATGCTATATAAAATATCAAAACTAATGTATTTATTACTTACTGTTAGTTGTGACAATTATAATTAATATTGATTTTTTTCAAATATTTGATACATGATTTCTGACTAATAAAAAACTGACTAATTTATAGACAACCAACAATACACATGTGCATATTAAAAAAAAATTACATTCTTATTATTCGTGTATGTAAATCTGACTTTATATAACTCAGTAGTTCTCTATTTATGTTAGATAGGCAGCACAATTTTACAACAACGCGACGAAAGACAACGGTGGTACCGGAGCCACAGTCATCGGTGCAATAAGAACCAAAGTTTTTTTTGTTTCATTTTACACATACGCAAGCGATTTTGTGTACTTTGGGATCGTTTGAGTAATTTCACGTTAATTTAAAGAAGTTATTCTATGTTTTTGAATTCATTTTTGTCAATCAAATTGGTAAAAAATTTTTGCATTCAATTAATTTGAGATTATTACCCTGCTTAAACATTCGTATTTTTCTTTTACATTAGTTTGGCATTTTCTTTGTCCTGGTAAAATTCCACATGTATCTAATTTATGTTTCCCTTTGAGATACTATTGTAATTTAATATATTTTAGCAGTTTGTTTATCTTAAGTTTGTTCAAAAGTTCATTGTATTAAGTACGTTCTTAGTGCAGTTGCGCTTATGTTTTTTTAGGTTAAATTACTTATATTACATTTGGAATCTACCTTATAATTTATTATTTCTAATAGACAGTTTTCTTATTCAGTTTCAACAAGTTAATGTGTATGAGTGTAACTGAATATTTTGGTGTGGATATTTTTGTTTTGTAGACGTTGCATTTCTCGCTATGAGAAAAGCAGTCTTCGAACACTACTTTTGCGTTTTAGATAAATCTGTTTGCATTTTTTTTCTGTCTTTGTTTTACCGTTTTTTTTCACAAAGAATTCCGTCACAGCTGTTTACGGAAGTGCTTGCGCACCAAGTTTATAGATATAGGTAATTTTGGTTTTGGGGGCAAGTGGTTCACAAGTTCACCAATCATTAAAACACATTAAGATGTAGTCTGGGTTTTAGGATAAATCAACTCTTAGTTTCGATGCACACGGGCGATTTTTATCGCGAAGTTCGCTGCGAGCGCGCCGCGAACTTTTTTCGCGTGGGGTAGTGGACCAAAGAAACAAATGGTGGGATTCACACGTAGAAGAGCTCGCAGCGAACTCGCCGCTTGCACGCTACTAGCCGCTGACGCTCGCCAGGGACTGCTACTTCGCCACGATCTCGCGGCAAAAATTCCTCGCCGGCGGTTAAGCAGTACCTGTGGACTCATTGGAGAGTTCACACGCCTTGCCGGTCGCTTGCGCTTGCATCTACAAATTAATCAGTGGTAGTTCGCACTAAACTTAAAGAGTACATATTGAAACTAAGTGTGCCTAAAGGGCTAATGATAAATTAAATTAACATTAAAAATCGAAGTTATAAAGAACCGTCCGGTACTCTTGAATAATTCATTGGCATAGTACCACGACAAAATTAAAAAAGTAAACGCGTGGACGGAAGTATGTTCACTGATGTGCAACGGGTTTGAAGACAAATCGGAGAAGAATAAAATGATTTAGGTAAGTAAACGAATTTTATTGCTGGACATAACACTGTTGACAGATAAAAAATATTTTGTCCCAATGTCCGACCATCCACATACTGCTCAGAAATTGTGTCTTCTCAAAAATTATTGACCCTGGTCCATAATGGTAAATTTTACTTTAAATACAATTATCTTGCCATGGAACAGCGCCAGCGTTGCTTACGAAATATTCTGCCAATACATTTCTTCTTTGAGTAAATGTTCGTCCTCCCTGTCTGATGTTGCTGTTATCAATGTCACACAAGCCGTTCATCACGAGCGTGTTCTCATACTTGTAACCATCATTTTATTATACTTATCACTAGATCAAGTTTTACATCCATAGATCTGTGAAATATTCTCCACTTATTTGTGAGGATGCCGAAGGAACATTCCACGTACCTACGACCTCTACATAAACGGTAGTTAAATATTCGTTTGTTGTAATGTAGAAATTTTCCCGTATAAGGTCTCATTACAAAATCAGATAGGGAAAATGCTTCATCTCCAACAAATTTATAGGGCATCATAGTTGTAGTTGTTTCCGGAAGAAGTTGTGGTCTTGGTAAGTTTGCTTGGCCCTTTTCTAACATGCTGCATAACTTAGAGTTTTCAAAAATTGTACTATCGGATTCTTTTCCACATGAACCAATTTCAATATAGTTAAACAAATAGTTGGCATTGGCAACTACGAAGAGAACAACAGAATGAAATTTTTTGTAGTTGAAGTATTGCGAGCCGCTAAAATCCGGTTGGACGATCCTTACATGCTTTCCATCTAACGCGCCCAAACAATTGTGGAAGTTTGCACGTTCAAAAAATATTTCAGCCTTTTCCAGCCACCCTTCGGCAGTGAATTGTGGTATACACTCCTGGCGGAGATTAGTCCAAATAGCAGAGCAGACTCTTCTAATTATTTTCGTTACAGTTGAATGTCCCAATCTGTACTGATAATGTAACTCAATTATACTGCACCCATTTCCCAAGTACCTAAAAAAATTGTTCTAATCATAAAATACATCGCAACAAGTGTTCTTCTTTTACAGGTACCAAACTTATGAAAAAATGGAAGGGGCTGCGGGACACTTTTATGAAAAGTATGAAAAAGAAAACCGTATCTGGACAAGGGGCCAGTAACAGATAATATATCTATGCAAAACAGATGGAATTTTTGTTGCGTTGTGGTATTTCATTTGCAACAACAACAAGTGTTGATGTAGATACGGAGACACAAACTGACGAATATGCGGATGATCCAGTTGAAGAAATAAACGTTGCAGCATCAGCGGAGCCGCCTGCAGGGCCATCAAGTCGTCAGATTCCACCACTTTCAATTACGCCTGAGGTCACAGCTGCAAAAAACGTTCCACCCAAGAGAAAGCACATTGCTAGTGAACTTTCGAGGATTCCAGCAAGAAAACGACGTGTAATAGTAGAAGAAGATTTATTAAAATTTATGAATTCTACTCCTGCAGAGACACCAGTGCAACCGACAGATGATGACAAAAGCTTTTTCGAGTCCTTACTGCCAATCGTAAAAACCCTACCCACTGACACCAAACTAGAATTTAGATGCAGTGTTATGAACAAACTGAAAGAGTGGCGGGCATTAGTTTATAGTGCTCAAAATGTTCCTTCCACTACCGCATTGATGCCTATCTACCAACAAGACGCGTTAGTGCCTCCGCAGAAAAGACATGCACCCACACATACTCCTGCTAATCTCAACTAACCACTATGCATAAGTTTAAATCAGTAACAGCAAACCATGCACAATCCTTCACAGCAACAATATTCTTACACCAACCTGCCCACAGTAAGTCAGGAAAGTCATACGGATCAATCACATCCGTGGGTGCTGTCACCAGACAGCAACTCCCAACATTCGTCATACACCTCTTACGACGGGAATATGATGGAATAAAATGTTTTATATAACATTATTTACTTGAATTTAGTATAATCATTATTATTCGAATATGTTGTTTTTACTTTATTCCTTGTTACCTTAATGTTACAGCCAACATCTCTACTGGATTGACTGCAAGTCGCATTGCTGTATTTTCAGTTTTTATGGAATCTCATTCTAAAGTAATTAAAGAATTTTAATGGGTCTTCTTGTAAATCACTAAACAACGTAACAAAAGCTCCTTTCAGAAGTCTAGCACTCACGAGAGGTTGAACCCAGTATTTTCTTTTGGAGTTAGTGTACAAGTTATGGTAAGTTAAGTACGCCACTGCAACACGTCTTGATACATCCATGTTTGAAGTAGACAACGTACTGATGATTCGTAGTTGCGATCTTTCGGAGAAAAGCTCGCTCGTGTCCATAGTGGGACGACGTGCTCGCGGCAAGAACGCTGCGTACTTAAGCCTTAAGAATTGGAGGTATTCGCTGAAGTAATGCAGAAAACAGTAAATTTTTAGTTCTGTTGGTGAAAATTGGTTTCCCTGGTTTGTAGAATTTACGACTTTTAAAAATTCCACTTGCTTTTGAGTTTTATTTTTACGTAATGTAGAATCATGTGTTAAGTTGTGCGACACGGTTCAACTTTCGCCTTAGGGCGGTTTATCAAGCATCTTCCGATAGAGCCTTGTCAATTTGTAGTACATTCCCGATTTTCTTGCCGACAACATCTTGCAACCTTACGAGCGTCCAGAAGCCTCTTCCTGGATCTACCTCATCGAAATTTAAGATAGTTATTTTGTACAGTTTAAACTAATTTCTAATGTAATTAAGTTGGGTTTTTTTGTTTGTTTTTCTTTATTTTATTTTAATTTACAATTTTGTTTGCTTCATTCAAGTTTAACAGTTTTTTTTTTTAATTTTATTAATTTGTTCTGTTTTGTTTTGTGTTATAAATGTTAAATTGTCAATGTAACAAATTTAAATAATTTTAGATTTTAGTGCAATACACTCTATTAAGGTAAGTCCATTTAGAGTGTATCCAACAGGAGCGGGCTTGTGGTTGGCAAGGGCCAAAAGTTCTTTTGAGCTATACACCTTCCTGGCGCTCTTTTGATTTTAACTTTTGTTTTTGTTTGTTTTCCAGTTTTCCAAACCGTAAGGGAGTTTTGAGTATAATCCACACCCATCTTCACTGAGCACCGGCAAATACCTCGTTTATGTTACTTTCATACAGGTAATTTCCGTAATAACAGCTTTTGCATGTAACAAGTTTTTTGTAGTGTTATATCAACAGCCTTTATAGCTTTTTCAGTTCAGTTTCTTTTTTTTCTTTGTCTTGTAACATGGATAAAAGGATCGTGATTATATTCCTTTGAGTTATAAACATTCAGGAAACTTGAAGTAAAACTGAAAAAGTTTTAAACAAATACTTTGCGTTCGCCATTGTTTCTTAGTTTCATATTTGTTTATTCAATGTATTTTGCCAACCAGCAATCACGCGATCGTTCTCTATCTGCTTTTGAATACCTGCAGACAGCGGGATCCTCTTTTAGGGATCATAGACATTGATCAGAATCTGAGTTGGATCACGAAGCGGATAAAAGTACTTTTGAGCAAGAACCTGGACCGAAACGTAATAGCGGTTCCGGTACGGTTCTGGTTTAGGTTCCTATAGACAGAAACGGTCTGGTTTTTGTTTCTTTTCGGTACTTTTCGTTCCAGTAATTCAACTATTTAAATAAATAACTTGAAAATTATGTTACGTGCATTAATTTCTGATGTAATACCCTGTATATTCATTACCTTCAAGTTAGATTTCTGTTTTTGACGCCCTCTCCCGAGTGTAGTTTTCTTGCATTTTTTGTCAAGACGTCAAACCGTTAACTACAAAAATCGTGCTTGTGATAAATGATTCTGAATCCTGAAAAATCAGAATTAATGAAATAAAAATTATAATTTGAGAACGCATTTCGAGTAGGTTATTTATCACAAGGTAAGCTTTTTCTATTAGTTTTTTTAGACTCTTTGGTAATTTCCTTTTTAATTTGATAGCACGTTCCGCCACGTTTTTGGCTACATGTTTCGATGCATTATCGATCGATGAGGGATTAATATCGACAAATACCTTCACAAAATGATTAGTATTCTGAAAGGCCTATGTACAAACTAAAAACAAGGTCTTGACAAGAACTTGTCTCCGAGATATTAATTCTTATGCGTCAGTCGATTGCGATACCAACCTTTAACTAATTGTGAGAAACAGCATTCGATACATCGGGTTCTTATATCTAATTTCTTTAGTTTTAGCAATTTTGTAGATTTCTGCTTTCGTGAGTCATTGTTGACACGTTTTGCTTTTCATAATTATTTTAGGCCTGCTCAACAAGGAAAACGTTTTCTTCGGGCAACTACTGGATTGTGGCTAAGTTTTATCTAATTATTTTGTCGCTGTTAAAACAAGTCACGGAATTTAGCTTCTTTTAACTTACGCAATTACAATAATTGTTCTAATACCATTTAAGTATTTTCAGTGATTATTTCTGTGATATCGCATGCTGTGAACCATAGTTATTTATCATGTAATTTTTCTTCGCTTATCGACACCTTATGCGTAACGTATGTATTGTGTGTTGCTGATACTTTCGCCATTTATGTATTTAGAACGTACTACAAAATCTATGGAGCTCGTTGTTAATAATCTAAGTTATTAAATTATAGTTGTTATGCATATTTTATCTTTCCTTTATGGTAACATATCTTTCTCTTTTTTTGGTGGTTACACGAACATCAATGTAACAAGGATTACGAACCTAAAATTCGTTACAAGCTTGGACCTTCTGTCCTGATCGAAACAGAAGTTTTACTCATAAAAGATCTGGCGTCCTTTAAGTATTATTTATTTGAACCTCCCCGATCTCCGACTGTGTGAGTTGGCCATGCAAGGTTCGTAAGACCTATAAGCTTGTAACAATTATTTATACAACTCAACAGAACCATAGATAAGTTAGAAAAATATTAATGTCATTGCCATTTTTTACCAAACATTAATTGATAAATAGATAGTAGACAATTATATAAACTTGTTACTCATCATTTGATATTGTAAACCCAAGATTCATTCGTTCAAAAGGTCACTTTATCTTATGACCAATCATCAGTTTATGTTATCGTCATTTACTTTAACTATCCGGTGTATTCTGAGAGCTTTGTATTTTAAAACTTCTCTCAATCATGTACAAAAGAAATCGAAATTTTGGTTCCAGTTACTGTTTAGGTCTAATTAAAAATACCGCTTTCGGTCCAGTATACGGTTTTATATCGGTCCAGTCCAGGTCCCTGCTTTTGAGTTGGCAATTTTTTATTAACCCGGCACGAGTTATTATGATTAATTGTGATATGCAAGGGAAAAACATTTCCAAGATTGAGAGAATGAGTAACGTTGTTAGAATTGTATGTGGTATACACTTTGTCCAGTCTTCATGGCATGGTTTAGTCGCTATCAATTTAAACAGCATTACAAATATCAATGCAAGAGGTCTTACTAAATGCTCCAATTGATACCTGGTTGTTTGGATCTGATCTGGGCGAACGCATCAAGAACCTGAAGGCTCAATCTCAAGCAAAAAACAAAACCCAAGATAGTTAAGTACTCAACTTTCCTTAGACAACGAAGGCATTTAAACTCGCGGATTTCGCTCCGATCTCAAGAGCCGGGTGCTCATCCGTGCAGACAGCAAATACACCAAGCAGAAATTGCAATCGCAGAAAATAAATGTAAATGACACCGTTATTTCAGATTGGTTCAAAAATATAAAATTCTTTTCACTAGTAGAATCACACATAGAGTCCTACCTAAAGAAAATGTCTGGTGTCAAATTGTATTAACAATTTATTAGCTTTATAGGTTATGTTGTCATATCGACTAACCTCTATATTTGTGCGCTTCCATGTTGCTTTCCCCTCTGGTAAATCAGTAAAAATTGTTATTTTTAACGTATCTTGTTTTCTCTTTAAGATATGGAATTTTATTTTTTAAGAAAATCGTCGCAAGCAGGATTCGAACCTAGATTATATTTAGAATTCATTTTGAATTATAAATCAAATATCTAATACACCGTTAATGTTAGAAATTTTTTTTATTTTAATAAATTGTTAGGAAGAATTATCTCAAAAAAAAACTGTAAAAATAATTGGAATAATTTACATACGTACAAAATTATATAAGAAATACTGTTAAAAATAGCGAATACTTCTACTTTCGGAGACCTCAAAACGTAAAATCTTGCAAACAAATTTTTTTGCTAACAAATTGCGATTGCTGTTATACTTTATAGAAAAGTAGAAATATGAATATACAAATTATTGTTAAAGTCGCTATGTATGTATTATTCTTTGTTTAACTGAAAATTTATTTAATAATAAACTTATGATTAACAATAGTAAGTAACTTTTATTACTTTCGGTACACAAGTAAATGTATTAAAATTAAATTACTCTTTTTATAACTGTAATCGTTTATTGTTAATGCGAAATCAAAATTCTCAACTTATATTCAGCTAATACTTGTAGATATTATCTACCTAGTCGAGCTCTATTCCCATGGTACTGAATTGCTATGAGCTTTAATACGATGATCATTATAACTTAATGAATGAACACATTTATTACATTAGAACCTCATTTGCATAATTAAAACATTGTTTTTAGTTGATAGTTTTAACATCATGGCTTTCCCAAAATACATTATTTTATGAAATTTTAATTTTGAACGTCAAAGTGACTACTTTAATTAGAAATGTTTAGTTATTGTGCATTTTCTTAAATCATTCTTTTGTAACATTAATTTTATTAGTTTAATATGTGTCATTTTATAATATATAGTAATTTACTAAAAAACTTTATTAAAACCAGTTTTTTTACTATTACATAAAAAAATGCTTTATCTTTTAAACATTTTTTATAAACAAAATCTTAATGCAAAAACGTTTTGTTACTATTAATACATTTGTATACAGTTTTTGTTTGTATTAACGTAATTTTAAATTTAAAAGTATAAACCAAAAAACAAAATACGTACATGTTTAACAATAGTAATTTTTAGTTACATATTTTTAAAAAACAGTCAGACTATGCTGTAATAAATTTATAAAATTTGCATACATTTTTATAGTAAAATCTGTCGGTATTATGCACGAAAAGTTCATAACAGGAATGAGTAACAATGTACCGTGTAAACCGTGTTATGCAGTAATAATACATTACAAAATGTTTAAAATAAATCCCTTAAATTAAAAACATTATATAATGCTTTTATTGTTTAGTTTCTGTGCGTATTTCGAAAACATATAATGTTATTGTAAATAAAAATTAAATCTATGTAAATGTAAAATTACTGAAAAGGTTCGTATAAAATTTGCAAAAAAAAAATAATTTACAATTTAAAAATTTCTTTCAATGATGCTCAAATATATAAATCTCTTTCATAAAAAATTATGACGTATGTAAAAATCCAACAATGTGAATTTTTTGTGTTGTGCTAGAAACAACAATCACTCAAAAATTTGTTTGAGTTTGTTTGTGTATGAAAATTCGTAAAAAATTACTCCTTGCATCAAAAAGTAATTACTTTTATAACAAAGTAATGTTGTTGATTAAAATATTCTTAAAGATAGTCAATCTCACTGGAACATAAATTTGTACTGCGCCTATACGTCGTTAGTATAGTACTGAACTGGTTTGTTACGTTACTGTGCAGTGCACTGTAAAGTGTTGCTAACAAGATTGCAATAGTTTTCTTTAATTGTGCTAATATTTGAATACTTTCATAACAATGTTGCCAATATTACGAATTAATTTACGACATTTGTAGTTTACAATGACAACGTTAGGCACGTTATGAAACTTTTTAATGTATTTATTTTGCCTTGCTGTTACTTTAATTAAAAAGTCTCGTTGTATGTTCTTTGTATACGACAAATTATTTTTAGATTTACTATTTTTTTATAACATAATAAAATTTTTCCGCGAGAGTACTTTAGTAAAGGTAGTAATGTAAATATTTAAATTGTTTACTGTGTAAATACAGTTAAACCTGTTAAAACTTGCTGGAAACGTAAATTTTCCGTTTTATGTAAGATTCCGTATTGTAAAGCTTTAATGAAATTATAAAACAATTTCTTTTAATATGAACACTTTTTAAAAGAAAACGGTAAAACTTTTATTTAATAAATATTTAATAAATGATGATGATTTTTAAAAGTGTTTAAAAAAATTGGTAGTTGTCGTTTGTTGATATTTTTTTATTTTATAATTTCTACGGTTCATTTTTTTAACTCGGTTCTTAAGCTAAAAATTTTTGAAAAGCAGTTGCTCTTACCTTCTAAACCCGACCAAAAAATTAAATGCGTTTTAAGTAATTTATAGTCACTGAAACTATTAACATTTGGTTCACCTTTCTTTCACAATCAAAATGTTTTTGAATTGTTACTGTTTTTGTAGTAAGCAAAGAATTATTTGTAAACGCAAAAACAAACTTCAAGTAAAGATATTGTCAATATCTCATTAGGTGTTCTTTGTTTGTTTTCTTTTGTTACTACGCAAATTAACTAAAAAGGAAAAAAGGAACTGTTTCAAAATTAGTTTTACTTTAGCATTTCTTGTGATTAATTGTGCTGTAAATATTTTCGATGTTTTGGTACGTTCTCAGCTGATTTTTGGATTTTGATTTTCGGTTGGTTTTAATATGTGCGGTTTACGGCAAATACTTTTGCTATTTTGAATTTTCTGTTTTAACGCGCGAGGACTCGCGCCTATATTGGTAACTTGAGTACTCTTTTAATTAATATCTAAAACATATAAATGTATATACATATATATAAATTAAACAAATATTACTCATCAGTTTCACTTAAATCAGAATTACTATCACATTGATAGCAAATAGAAGTTGTTTTGATTGTGTGTTCCTTACATACTGGAATCTGGCATCTGTTGCATTTATGTGTGGTAAATCTGTTTTTTCTTGTAGGACAAAAACCGCATCTTGGTCTAGTTCCAGCGTTTTCAGGTTTTAAGCTTTTCTTGGCATTAGAATCGAATTGATTTTTTGTCGAAGATTGAATGATAAACTTGTAATAGTAGCACGCCTTAGAACATGAGGGCGCGTTAGTTGTGTTTTGACAAAGTTGATATAAAGCTTTTTCTAGTCGAGAAGGTATTTGTATTACTTTTTAGACTATTTGGGAATTCACTGTTGCTATATTGAGCATGCTGTTGAAAATGGTAAAAAGCCAACGGTTGCTAATGCGACTCACAGAATATTCTGATTTCAGTCGATCCACGACGTCAACTCCTCCTTTCATCAGGTTGTAATGGGTAATAACTTCTGGTTTATGTGGTGTCGAATCGGGATCGATAGAGTAATTATCGTGAAGAGTAGAAATCATGAGTACATTTTTATTTTTTTTTGGGGACATAAGGTATTATCATACAATGGTTTGGTGCAATTCCAAATGCCAAAATATTTACAGGTCGATCTTTTACTTGAAGAAGTCTCGGTGGAATTTGCGGTTTGTTCTTGCGTAAAGTGCCTACCAACGTTAACTTATGATTGTCAAATAAGTCATTAGCAGTTCCTACAGATGTGAAATAATTATCAGCCGTTGCGTTGCGCCCAGATTTATCAATAGTTTGGATCAGACGTTTGACTACACTCTTGGCGTCATTAAAGATTTGGTATGGGCTATCTGACTGTTCCTTGCATACATTTGTAAAATATGCGTGTAAAAAGTCCTCGAATCGACGAGAGCATATATTTTGATGCCATGTTTTGCCGACTTATTAGCAATATACTGCCTAAAACTGCAACGACCTCAAAAAGCATCTAGCATTTCGTCTATGGTGACATTTTTGCCAGGTGTATAATAAGCAGAACAACTCTGGGCAAATCTTTCAAAGAGAGATCTTATTGGTGCTAATTTGTGAACCTGAGATCTTTCAGCCCTGGTCTCTAAATCATCAAATCTAATGGCTTGTAAAAGTAAATGGAATCGTCTTCTAGACATTGTGGCTAAAAAATAATCCGGTGCAGTTCCGTCAGTTGCCCATAGCTCCTTGGTGTTTAGATGTTGACCTTTTTTGACCTCAGCCATGTAAAGTAACCCTATAAAACCCAAAGTTTCTTGAAAATCAGTAGCTCTACAATCTTTTGGACGTTCATATGAAGGCAAAAATAGGTCCAATTTTTTATTGGTGTTGTTTATTATTTCGCCAATAAAATCATCTGCGAAATAAATTTTCCAACAATCAATAATTTCCTTTGCATTTTTGGCAGCACTTTTTACTCCAGGAAGCTTTGATATAATATTCTGACTGCAAATTTTCTTAGGAGGACTATTTGGTTTATGATTTAGCCATTGTGTGCCATCTTTTCCAGTATATTCGGGTAAGACATGCACTGATTTGTTTGCGGATAATGAAACTATTTTATCATAATCACCGAATTGTTCGACGTCAAAAGTAATATGTTTACTATGTTTGCTAGCAGCATTCTCTATTTCATCATTATCACCAGACTGTTTCGGTGTCAGATGCATGATCGCTGTGTTCACTGGTGGCATTCTCTAAATCAGAATCAGAGTCTACAAGAACAGATTCCCCGTCTGAAACTTCATCAAACCATTTTAGCAATTGCGCTTCAGTTTTTGGGAAAAACATTTAAAAAAATCACAAACGTGAAAACTCGCGTTGTTAGATTTTTGCTAACAAAAACACCAACGGGATCGCTCGCGCGTTGGATTAATTCTAACTTGCCCGGTTTTGGTGATCTTTTAGACCCTGTCTCCCCCACTAAACTACATAAAATACGTAAACAGTTGTCTATGAGGCATTCTTGAGGTATAGGCTCATTTGCAGTTCAAATAAAAAAAACTCTGTAGTGAAACTGAGAACGCTAGAGAGTTCTCCCGGGTTAAAATGAGTAGTACTGTTGCGTGCCATCGTTGTGCTTACAGAAATTGTAAAAACTCTAGAAAGAATTCTACACAACTTAATTTTAACGCTATTCCGGAAAAGTATACTTCAAGTAAGTTACATTTTTTACTATAAATTAAAAAAATAAATGAAAACGACTTGGACACTAAATTTCTCATAATTTTATTTTGAACAACCGGAGTATTATAAAAATAAAAATTACGTTGATGAATATTTTATATAGGCATTTTAAAAATTACACGGTTTATTTGAATCCATAGGTAAAAGAGTAGACGTTCGATAATGTGAACTAATTCAACTAAAAGTGTTTACATTATCGAAATGTTTACATTAGCGGGAATCGTTTTATTAATACACAAATTACCAAAAAAACAAAACATATTTTGATATCAATAAGTAGCAATGCAGATTAAATAAGAAGAAGAATAAGTTGCCATTTTAATTTTCTCCGACCTAAACTTATAGAAAACTAAAAGTTCCGTGTATGATACTTTTTTTTTCATCGGTTCCTCCTAATTTACATATTTCATTTGTTGGTTTTTGTTCCATGAATTAATATTAGCTGAGCTACAATAAATGTTTGGGTTTACCATTTTCAATAAATATACTATATTTGGAGAGCATTAGCATAGGATCGCAATTGTTTCTTAATTACGCTCTAGATAACATCGTCTTTATTTTAATCACTGGTGCGAAAGAGCTTTTTCTAACATTTTTTATTTAATTGCTGATAAATTTTGTTCCAGGTCATGTCAAATTATTAACTCTTAACGTCGTAGTTATAGTTACGTCGTTACCGTAGTGCGGTCTCATCAACCACTGTCAGTTTAAGCTTTGATTAAAAACTGTTGCTGGCAATGTTACTTGTTTTAAAGACTCTGATGTATTTAGGATTTTGAAAAAATAAACGAAATTAGAAGTTTTTGATATTATACGACGATAGTCTTATTACGTTTCAATCTAATGGTTGAATTAGCAAAATTACGTTAGACAAAAGTTGACCCATCTTTGTTTTTTATTTGTTCCTCTGGACGATGACTAGGTGCGTTATATAACAACGCTGTCATTAAAAGTTTCTGTTGTTTAGAATTTTTTTTAGATATCTAAGTTATTAACATTTTTGATTACATATTTATCATCATCCCTGAAGAACAAAGCGCTTCAGTGAAATTATTTCAGTAATATATTTCTAATTTCTATTCACCGTCTTTCATCGGCGCTGTAAATTCATTCTATATTTTTTAAACCGTGGTATGAATTTTGACTGTACTGATAATTTTTGACCAGATATAGACAGCCGTCGAATAGCATATCTTATTTTGTTTTTGTTACAAACTTTCTGTTTTTTTCATTTTTTCATTTAATAGTTTAGCCTTTACTTTAACTCTCCGGTTGATAGGCTGGGTCTGTGAGACCCAGGCAAATTTTTTTTTTGTATTTTTAAAATATTTTTTTTAGATTTTTGGTACCTTTCTAACTTTAATAAAGACGTTTCCTTAATTAGTCTTAATTTTGTCATCTGTCGTTTGGCTGCCAGAAGGGCTTTAGGCCTGTCAGATCCAACCAGTGTATTCATGTTTTTTTCCTACACTTTATTTTTTCGTATTTTGTAAAGGGGCTCATTTTTAGGCATAACACATTCTTAGGGCCTTCCCCTAGTTTCTAAGTATTCACACAAAACCTTTTGCATATGAGCAAGTCTCTAAATTTCAATTGTTTTTCTGCGTGTTTTGCATGTTAGCAAAATTTTATCTCGAGTTTAAGGCATTTTTATTTTTTACTCTAAATAGTTTATTTTTTCTAGAGAAATCCCCGTTCTATTTGAATTTTGTACGTACTATATAAAAAAAAGGATTTTTTTGGTTTAATTTCTATTGAAAGTGAAACTGAAAGTTAGTCGTGTTTTCCATTTTATTACTTTTGTTTGGCGAGATGGATGCTTTTGAACGAGAAATTATTAGTCTACAGGCACTTGACTATGAGTACCAACCTCGTTTCTGAAGCATTTGAGTCAGAACACAAAGGTGCACAAGACCTAATTAGCAAACACGATACAGATACGGAGCAAGAAGAATCAGATGAATATGGCAACCAATCAGATATTTCTAGTACAATCTCCAGATCTCTGTATTGTTACCCAATTGCTTGGTGTTCGCGCAGGTGCAAGAAACACAAAAGACGCCAATTCAGTGATGGATGCTCTTTTTTGAAGAAATTTTTGACACAGTTATCAAAAATACTAATTTGTATATACAAAAAATAGCACCAAGATACAAGAATAAATACGACGTTGTACTTACTAATCAAGTGGAAAAGAAGGAGTTTATCGGTTTGCTTTATTTGGCTTGTTTTCAGCATGGGGAGCAAAAACATTTTGGTCCGAGAGATTGGATGAACTTGCTGCCGTTAGAGACATATTTGAAAATTTCAATGAACAGCTTAAAAACAATTGTAGTGAGGATAAATATGTGACCCTAGATGAAATGTTAAAATTTCGTGGAAGATGTGACTTTCGTGTCTACATTCCAAATAAACTCAACAAACATGGGATCACAGTGTTTTCTACAGTAGATGCAAAAACATTTTACACGTCGCATTTGCAGATCTATGCTGGAAGCCAACCTGAAGGTCCCTTTCAGATAGAGATTTCTATAACAACTATCATTCTAAAAATGACGAACCACATTTCAGGGACTGGAAGGAATGTTACCATGGATCGATGGTTTACTAGCGTGGAAGCTGTAAGTCGTTTGTTACATGATCACCGCCTAACTGTAGTTGGTACAATACAATTCAGTCAAAAGTCGTTGCCAAAAGAAGTTAAAAGTGTTAAATATAAGCCTTCATATGTTTACAAAAAAGTCAAAGAATGTATTACTTGTATCGTCAATGCACTACGATGACAAAATAGACGAAAATACTGGTGATAATAAAGAACCAGAGCTACTAATATTCTACAATTCCACAAAAAGCGGTGTTGGTGTAATCGACAGGATGGTTACATCTTATAATGTAGCTCGAAACACAAGAAGATGGCATCGGTGGTTTTTTTCGGCATGCTCAACTTAGTAGCAATCAATGAATTCATAATAAATAAAACGAAGATGGAGAATTTTCAAAAAGCAGACGACTATTAGTGGAAAATTTGGGCAAAGACTTAGTGATAGAAAACATGAAACTACAAGCAAATATGCCAAGTTTAGCACGAAAAGTAAGGCTATTAGCGGCAACATTCTCAGGTGTCTCAGTCACAGAAGAGCCTCGGCCGACAACCTCAACTGCTCGAAGAAGGTGCAAATTCTGCAAAGACCAAAAATCAAGATATTCGTGCAAGTTTTGTGGTTCCTGTATTTGTTTGGAACACACAAATATTTTTCACAACTATTTTTATTCTTAGCAGTGCATAATAGATCAGGGTAACAAATGCATATCAGAAACTGGGGATATTAATGTCTTATTAGGGGAAAAAATAAAACACACTGGAGGGTTAATTATGTTTCCGTTAATTGTGATACGGTTTTTCCGTTGCTTTAATAACCGTTTATACAAAGAGTTTTTTATTCTGAATATTTTTGCGTTTTTGAAAATTTTTGATTTCTTGTATTTCTAAATTCACGTTTTTTTCTAAAATATTTGTCTTTAAAACTCAATCTTACAAATTGTTGTGGAATTTGATATTTTGTATTTTTTTGTGTTTACTTTGTCACTTAATCTTAAACAGATTGTATTATTAGTAATATAGAAATGAGTAAATAAACATAGGTAAATATTGATGTTTATGTTACCGAGCGTTCCACTTAATCCTATAGTATAAATGTTATGTTTACATTAACACAATGTTTCTATTACCAGGTGTTTACATTACCGAGCGTTTACGTATTAACGATGTTTTTTCGAATGCTAACACAAAATATAACTTCGAAAAAACTAATAATTATATTAACGAAGGTTTATACACTTATTAGATTGATAATAGTAAATATAGAAAAAATTAGACAAAATTTGTTTAGCCAGTTTTTAAGTTAAAATATATCGTCATTATTATGAATTAATAATAAATTCAGAAGTAAATAAATAATAAAACATAAAATAATACAAAATTAACCTAATTACAAATTGCATATTATTTCCAGATATTTCTAACCAGGTTAAACCTTCGTCATAGGAAGTGCTTAGAATAACAATGGAGGTTAGTGTTCGATCTTATTTTAGTTAGAAAAGAAATATTATTACTTCTTAGTAACTAACTCAGGAAGTTGACGAAAGCATCAGCTTGTTACTGACAAACACCGTTTAGAGTAGTACAATTACAGCCAAGTCAGTAGCCGATGTGCGAGTAAAACACAGTTTCTTTGAAGATTATGAAATTACGAAATAAACTAAATCGACAAAAAACCAAAATGTTAAAACTTCGAAAATCATATAAGAAAATTCAAAACAACAACAGCATTTTATATCTTCTTAAAAATAAGAGACCAGCGTTTAAACGATTATTGGTATGCAATGCTTCCATAAAACAGAACTCCGTAGAAAAATCAGAAAAACATGCATTGTTATCGTTTATTATAAATCGCTTAGTCATTATAAAATGGTTTAGGATTTAGGTTTTATTTTACCCGGAATTTCGACTATCACGTGTTGGTTGAGGATAGCTAATTTGAAAGTAGGTACGAACTGTTTTACAAAAAAAACTAAAAAAAAGTAGACGGAAAATCAGATAAAGTAAAACAGTGCTAAAACGATGCTTACATTACAATTAATACTAGAATTACGATGAACGGTTTGAAGATTCAAGTAGTTTAGGTCGTGAATCGTATTTAGGGAATGAAGGGTTAGTTTTTTATTCAAGGAGAAATTGCTGTTTTGTTATTTCATAAGCAACGGTTCCGTAAAATATGAAGCCCTCGCAACAGTTTTGAAAGAAATTGTACAAAAACTGTTTCAAATTGAATTAAAGCCTCGAATCTTAGTATGCAATTAGTGATCAAACAATAGAGCAGCGTTAACGCATTTGGAAGCAACTAAATTTAAACCAAAAGTTATCATTGATGGTAATGAATTGTATTTACCGTACGATCTTTTTCACTAATTGATGAGATTAATTAAAAACAATTTCATAAACGCGTTTGTCCAGGATAAGAAAATTGATTAATCCGATATTATTAAAACATTTTATATTGTACAAAGCAGCAACGTTTTAATTTTCAAAATATGCGCGTGAAATATGCCGTCGAATCAGCAATTAAGAGCACGTTGTCTACAGGTCAATTGAAGAGCGATAGAGCTCAAAAAAAATTGTGGTTAACTGAATGCAATTCACATAAAACAATAATTATTGATCAATTGATTAAAATAAAACTATTGATATATAGTATAAAAATATCTACTTGTGAGATTAAAATAACATAAAATGCAAGTTGCAAGTGAACGTTGGTTCTTATATTTACTTTTCATAATAATGTGCATTAAAAGAATTTTTCTCATTTTATAACATAGCAACGTAGCATTAGTGCTCAATATATACATATATATTTATAGTTAAAGTGTTGACCACATTAATGAATTGCGCTTCAGTACAGGCACATAAAGTAAACAAAAACGCAATCATACATGCATACAAGTATTGCATTCTTATTACATGAGTTGACTATACTTAGGAATACTTCAACGAATGGTAATGTATTGTTTTAACAAAATTAAACGTATAGTACTCATAAACATAAAACTTCTTAACAACTGTCTTACATGAGAATACTTTTCAAGATGTAATAACAAATATCTATCCTTATTAAGATATTGTGCCTTGTCTTTTAAAAGCAACTGCCAATTTAGTTTGTAGTTTTAGAAACGTCCACGTCAATTATAAAAGCTGTAACACAAATTACAAAATCCAATAACGTTTAACTAAAATTTATTTTAAATCTTTCTAAAACATAAATTGAAATATGAAATGTTTCAGACAAAAAACGTATTTGTATTAACCTATTTCAAAATGTCGTATTACAAAATCAATATTTTCTTTAATACATATTCTGCATAACAAAAACTTGCATGTTTTTACAAAAAAAAATATTTGAATGTATAACCGTAAAATGCTGCAAAGTGTAAATAAATAATTACATTTTTTCACAATTTATAATAAAAACGACTGCTACTTAAAAAAAACTAGTGACGAAATAAAAAATTTACTAATAAACTTACTAAAAAGTAAAAAAAAAAAAGTAAAAGTTTTTTATTACGCAAACAAAATTTTATGTTTGAAAGGCTGGCATGTTTTATTCTTGTATTAAACTATAAAAATAATTTTTTTTAGCTTAAAGTACACTCATTAATTTGCTCAAGTTGATTTGTCCTACAACAAAAAATTAACTATTTGTAGAGTACCTACAAATACATTGTTTTTTATTTACTTATTTTAAAATTACGAATGACATGTAATTACAACTAAAATTTACTATTTTAGACGTACACTAACAATAAATCTAACTTAATTTTTATCTATTAAAAAAACGGCATTTGTAAAGAAGTTTATAACAATTCTCTAACTTTTCTTAATAAAAGTTTAACAAATTCAAATTCAAAATAATATATTCTGCGAGTGGAAAATTCTGAGCGCGAGCGAATGCGAGCGTGAGGAACCACGAGTATTAAATTTCCATTCCAACCAAGTAACAGACCATACTTTCTCTAATACCAGAAACGTTGAGCTGAATGTAATATGATACAATTTAAGTAAATTTGAGTTATTCATATTGACACTTGCACAAAAATATTATTTTTATTGCATTGCATTAACATTTATATTATTTTCTGTTGGTACAATTATTGAAATTCAAAAGCATTGAAAATAATTTCAGGAGATTTGCATTTGGTAATGGTCGTAGAGAACACGACTTTGTTCAAGAAAATCTTTTATTTTTGCAGTTTTTTTATAGTGCATCGTATATATTTTTTATGTAAATTAAACTATTGATTTATTAGAATAAATGTAAATCTGCTATTCAAGCACAAGTCGTTGTTCGTTTGATTCTGCATCTATTTGAAATCGGTATTCTGTTTGTAATTCAGTTTTTAATATTTTCTTTTCAATAATTTTTAGTACTTTCAGTGATACTAACGCATCCCCGTTTACGATTGCTATTCAAAACTTTGTTATATTTTAATTTAATTCATTTTATTTCTATTTTAAATTATTCTTTTACTTTGTAACTAAAATATATAAGAGGCTTCTCTATGTCTTCAGTTGCTTTGTTTTTACTTAAATAAATTGTTAAAATATCTATTGATATATTAAACATAATGTTAATTTTACTATTAATATTTTAATCTAACAGCAAAATCAATAATAATTATAAATGCATAAAATTGGCAATTTGAATTAAATTTAATTAATTAAGGCAGTTAAACAAATTTAGAGCAAACAAAAAAAATGACTATACCCTCGATTAAATTAAGATAATTATGAAGTCTATATTTATTTTTGGTATTTGACTTAATTAATTTTGTGGACCCAAAGGCCTTTGTATTTAATTTAGTTACATTTTTAGTATAATTTTAAATTCAATTTACGTATTAGTAAAATTCATTTTATTTAATTTTTTTTGTAATCGATTATTTGTTATGAATATATTTGGTGTGTGCAATTTTGTTTATTCGCGTCATTATTAATTTTATTTTTTTCTTCTATGTAATAAATGTTAAATTGTTCAAATGTAACAAAGCTTTTAATTAATTAACCTGTTCGGGAGTCGATTAAATTTTTTTTTTTAGAATTTAGTGACCTTACACACTGAAAGGTAGGTTTTAATAGTGTGTACATCGCATGACGCGTTTTCTGCTTGTCAAGGTTCAAAAGCCTATTGAAGTTATTAACCTTCCTGACGCCCTTCTTATTTTTAACTTTGGCTTTTTATTTTAGTTTTTCCAAACAGTTACGGATTTTCAATTATAATATATTCTACGACGGATACCACTGAGTTCCGGCACATACTTCTTTTATGTTTCCAATCCAAAGCAATTTTCTTTTTAACATCTTTTGCATGTAACAACCGTTCACAAAACTTAATAATTTATTTAGGTTTCTGAAAAAATAATATTGAAAAATCAGTGATCGTCTACTGACGTAAAAAACTAAATCGGCTTGACGCTACAGTGTTGCGTCAGCGTCGCATCAACAGAATGCCAATTGGAGTGACGACGGAGTGCTGTTCTACGTAACTTAATGCCAGTTTAAACTCATTTTCACGTGACACATTATCACTTTTCTCAGAATCATCTTCAATCTTAAACTATGGACACGAGGTCTGTATCACTAAGTTCTTAATTACCATTGCCGACAACGGCAACCCATTCTTGGAGAAGATAGTAATCGGCTTCTTTGCAACCTGGTATTTGCTGCACAACCTGGAGAAAGTTTTTGTGTTCATAAAGATCAACAGTACCGACATGAAGTGAGATTACTGTATTACATTATACTGTGATATTGCCGAAGAACCAAGTGTCAGAGGTGTTGCAGCATCTGTATTATGGTACATCAAGAGAGAAATTTAGAGTGAAGAAAACATTAAGGTAAGTAAGAAAAAGAATTTATTGGGTAAGCCCTTTACAAAGAGTGGCGATTGACATCGCAAGGTTGTTCCCAAAATCTGATTCAGAAAACAAATGTATTTGGGTGGCGATGGATTATTTTATAAAATGGACGAAGACTTACGTCATTCCAAATTAAGAAGCATCTACAATTGCTTGGTGAAGGATTTTTTTTGTCGATTAAGAGTTCCGTTGGAATTACATTTCGATCAAAGCCGTAACATTGAGTTTGCTCTGTTTCAAGAAATTTGCCTACTGTTAAGAATTAAGAAAACTAGAACGACGCTTCTCTATCCTCAATCAGATGATATGGTTGAATCAAACAATGGAAAAGTACTTAACCAAACTAGTGTCCAAATACACAATGAGACTGGGATCAGTATTTGCACCTCTTCTCCGTTCACGAAAATACAAGTCAAACAATATTCCATGTCACGCTCGGTCGCAAAATACGACTACCATGCGACTTCCAATTTGGGCAAAAACCGGAGAAACAAATTGCTGGAGAAGACTAGGTCGGCAACTCGATGAAGAGGCTAGACGAAATACATGAGGCTGTTTCCAGCGACGGAATCAAGACCAGATGCGACGTCAATGCACAAAACGTTGGGTTTCAACCGGGCGAAATGGTATGGTTATATAATCCCCAAAGAAGAAGTCGTTTGTCGCCAAACCTGCAAAGGCAATGGGTGGGCCTTTATGAAGTTCTAGAGCATATTAATGACAACCACCCAGATGCAAGCCAAAAGTGGTTCATATCGTTTGCTAGCAAAAACAACGTTAATCCAGACCAGGCCCGAACCAGGGTAATAACAAGCATAACTAGAAATCAAGTCGAGAAAATGGACTTTGATAATGATTATGACCATGTACGAGAATTTTGGAAAAGCTAGGTTTGGAGTTACAACCGAGGAGAAACAAGATCTGTTCCAAGCACAAAAGGATTGCATCATTGCACACTGTGTGAGTGAAGAGTGAGATGTTCAGAAGGATTTATATTATTTATTTATATAAAAAAGGTACGACGGTTAAATGAACTACGAAGACAGATACCGACGATCGGCAAAGTCTTAACAATTCGTTTTGACTGACGCTCCATTTTCTATTTGACCATCAAAAGTACTCACGTGCAAAACCGTTATATGAAAATTTGTGGCAAGCGTTATAAAATCTCAAGAGAGAAATGGAGTTCCATAACATTAAGAAATTGGCAGTACTCAAGCATATAGAATAATAAGTAATTTTGCAATACAAAGATACGTTATCATTTATAACTGGAGATGTCCATATTGCCGGCTTCTTCAGGATTGATTTTCTATCGCTCGGCGTATTCCTTATATAAGACTGGTGCACCCAACCGTGTCCTCATCGCTACAGTGACCGCGTCAGTGTTGCTGAAGTAATAACCATCTTTTCTGTTGACGGTTTTGTATTAAGTCTACAATCAAGAGAATAGAACAAGACCTATGCAGTGTTATGCAGGGTGTTAATAGCAAAACTTTACACACTTTAGCAGGTGATAGTAGAGATGAAAACAAGAAAAAAATTCTAATAGATTTAGGTGCAATACTCATTGGTTTTCGAGATAAAGTTTTTACAAAAAAAAACTACAACAAACAACGCATTTAGCACACTCTAAAGTTATCGCAGAAGATGTTCAAACTGTCGTCCTTGCTCTGGTAAACAAAGTTGCAGCCGTCGTTGTAACGTGCACAGTTTTTTCGTTTGATTACGTCTGCTTTTATTTAACATTTTTGTGTACACTGTTAATATAAATCCTTTTGCGCAATACATTTTTACGCGCTGCACATGCGTTATAAGTTCTTCTTCTTAAGTGATCAACCATCTTGGGGCGTTCGTCATGGCGTGAGGACGTGTTTGTCCTGCACAGCGTGCAGAAAATGTCCACATGTTAAATTTGTACGGTGGAATTCTGCTTTAGTTGTATGCAATACCATCCGCTTTCGTTCGTTTCAAATTTACGCTTTTGTTTGTTAAAGAAACCCGTAATCTAAAAGGGGTAAGTGATTCCTTTGTTTCATTACACGTGGTGTGTAACCTTTGATTTTGCGTTTTAGTTTCTTTTTTTTTGTGCGTACGAACTGAAAGTTATTTTATGATGAGTTACGATATACGACTACGTTTCTGATTTATTCGATGCTTTTCGATTTGTGTACGTATGAATTTATGGTTACGAAAATTTGGTTTGGATACGTACGCCTTTTTACGAATTTGAGGTATGGAATGCGATATGAAATTATGGTTTACGCAGCACGTTTGATGTTAGTCACAACGTCGCTATTACGAAGAATTTCCGTTATGAGTTAGGATTTTCATGTGTGAAAATCGATAATTATTCATAGTTACGTTCGATGGAATTTGATTTGGATGTTTCGAATGAAAATTATCATACGATATGTTTACGATATTCTGGTTATAGGATCTGTACGGTTATTAGATCAAATCAGAATAATTACGGAAAATTTGGAAATTTATTGTGCATTTCAAGAAATTCGTAATGTTGCATAAATCGGATAAGAAAGATAAGAATTGCGTAATTCAAGTAAGTCACGTGAGACCACGCCCATGCGCTAAAGTTTACGAACAGAAACAAGTAATTAACCTTCAAATACAAGTATGTACCTAATTAAGTGTTAGTTTTAAGATTTGTTTATATGTTCGTTTTTGGTTTCAATATTTACCCGTTATAAATTTAATATAAAAAATATTGTGGCGTCCAAATTATGTTTCAAATTATATTTAAATCAAACGTCAAATTAGAATTGTAAATATGAGTGTACGAGTAGAATACCCCGTCCCTGAATATAATTTGAACAAGACTCATTGCTCTAATCTTATATTTGTGTGTTGTTTATATTTAAATAAATTCATAGAGCTAGCCCGGTGCATTAGTTATTTTTATTATTATTTTAATTATGATTATGTTACATATTTGGCACCCTTAAAGTAAAGTAAGTTTTAACGTTATATCGTCGAAGAGACTTACGCACTTGATGGTAAACACCTAGAGTCCTTAGTTGTTGGCAGGCGTTAACAATTCGCTGCCAAAGTTCATCTTCTGTGTTCACTTCAGTGGCGTAAACAAGATTTTTTAAGTACCCCCAAACAAAAAAATTCTAAGGGCGTTAGATCAGGACATCTTGGTGCCCATGCGACAGGTCCTCCCCGGTCAATCCATCTGTTTTGGAACCTTTCATTTAAATAGTTTCTTACTATACGCGAAAAGTGGGCTGGAGCTCCATCATGCATAAAATACATGTTCATAACAACATCTAATGGCACATTCTCCAGTAGATCGTTCAAATTGTCACGTAAAAATTTTAGGTAGGATCACCCACCATGCCTACCCAAACATTTATCGAAAATCCAAATTAATGATTTCTAACATGAATTGCGTGCGGATTTTCACCTGACCATTCGTGCATATTGTGGAAATTGAAAACTCCATCACGAGTAAAACAGGCTTCGTTTGTAAACAGAATGTTTTCAAGAAATTTTGGATTTATGTTACATTCAGGTACCAGCCATTGGGAAAATTGGATGCGCGGACGGTAGTCCGTTTCTCTCCGTAGATGATGAACCATTTGTAAGTGATACGGATGAAGTAATTGTTTTTTAAGGGTCTGCCAAACAGATACAAGATTGACGCCGACAGCTCTACTTATTCGCCTGGTACTCACATGAGGATCATTATCTACAGCTTGCAAAATAATGTCTTTGGTGTTTGGCGTACGTACTCTACAAAGTCTGCCACTGTCTGATTTTGGCGGCTTAAAATAACCTGTTTCTCTTAACCTACGGTCGACTTCTTGAAAAGTTGGATGAGATGGAATATGCCTCAAAGGATATCTCTGCTGATAAATTCGTTTAGTTTCTCGCGAATTTCGATGAGCTTCGCCATAACATAACTGCATATCGGCGTACTCCGCACATGTAAATTGAACCATTAGTAGTTTCACCGTTACACTTGTTACAAAATGTTGATTGGCATGTATTCTGCGATTGTTCGTTTATCGCAATAACGGATATCGCATTCATAAGAGGTGTAAATAAAAATTTTAAAATTTCATATCTCGAAAACCAATGAGTATTGGACCTAAGTGTATTATAATTTTTTTCTTGTTTTCATCTCTACTATCACCTGCTAAAGTGTGTAAAGCTTTTTTTATTAACACCCTGTATACTAGGTATACTAAAGTTATCCGAAACCTTAAAATTATCCAGAATCCTAAAAATTCTTCTTCTTATACATACCCCTATAATGAATAGGATTTTAACCGTTTAATTACAACCAGAATGGAATAATTTCTTCCTACTATTGCTTAGCTTCTTTTATCCGACCAAAGCGATAGTTTCCTCAACGAAACGGAATTTTTCTATTACGACCAATGCGATAATTTTTTTTACTATTGTAGAGATTCTTCTTTACGATGAATGCGGAAATTGTCACAACGAAAGCCAAGTAACAACATTACATATCACTACAAAATGCAGTACGATGAAACAAATAACATCATGGCAAAAGTGCGATAACAAAATTCGATTAATGGCTGCTTGCGATAACAAAATTCAAGTAATGGCTGCGTGCGATAATCATAAATCACTTATTCTGTTGAGCAAACGGAACAAACTTCTTTAGGTTATGTTTTTCGGTAGTATCTTTTTGGGTTTTGGTTCTTATAATTTATAAGACAAGAAGAGTACCTTACGAATTTAAATTATGAAAAATTTTATGTAATTTAAAAGTATTTTAGAATATAACAAATCAAATATAAGTTAACAGAACAAATAAATATTTAGATTATAAGAAAATATTTTTTTTTTCGCAATTTACGACCAGTTTGTCCAATATAAAAAGAATTACAGCTACCACAATCTAATTTGCAAACACAAGATTTATTCAGAATAATAACTATCATTATTATTAACAAGTAAAGATTTTAAATTAAATATTGATAAAAAAGAAATGTTAATATTATAACGTTTAAATACATTTTGAAATTGAAAAGAAGATGGACCAATGTAAGGAAGAGAAAATTTTTTTAATGTTGTCAGAAACTTGCTTGGCTGTGATGATTTCCAAAATGCTAAAATTCATGAACTAAATAAGCCTATTAAATCTATAGTTTTTTTTTTATAACACTCCTGTTTCTAAAATTTCATCTTGGCTAAATCAAACTTTACCTTCTTAACTTAAGTTTAAATTTCCTTTTTCTATTTCTAAATCACAATCATTAGTTGATGAATTACTTAGTTGAACTTTAGATAAAGTGTTTTCTTATATCTTTTGATAATGTAAATTTTTTTCTAAGGATTCCTTTTATAGAATGCCAAAATATTGTTAATGAACATCTATTTGAATCTAACCTTCTTGATCGTTTTTGCGATTTTTCATTTAATTCCCTAAAATTATGTTTAAATCAAAGTTTTTTCATTTTTAATAATCATATTTAAGCCTTTTTTTAGACGATACAATTTTCTTGTACAAGAAAATAGCATACAAATTGTAGAAACTAGAACAGCTTCTATTTTTTAATATTTTCTTGTTCTAGATCTTAAAAATAGTAATTTGCACAATCTTTTTGTACAAGAAAATTGTCTAAAGTAGGCTTTATATTCAAAAAGGTAATAATTATGACTCCTATCCTAACATTAAGTTTACTTCGAATAAGAATCTAATAACGTTCTTAATTTTCTAGATTTATCTTTAAATAGAGTTAATAATTCTATCAAAATTGGTATTTATCGTGAAAATAATACTACTGATCGTGTCATTCTTTTTTCTTTTTCAGATTCTTTTTAACTATTTATAAAAATTACCTCTTGATAAATTTAATTTTAATAAAGAACTTATTATTATTTATAATTTAGCTAATATTGACAATTATCCTCTGAATATGAAAAAAAAATTGCAATTATATTAATATTAAAAACTTAATTTTCCACTTTCTGATGACGTTAAAAAACATATTTTTCTTTTCCTTACATTGGTCCATCTTCTTTTCAATTTCAAAATTCATTTAAACATTATAACATTAACATTTTTTTAATATTTAAAATCTTTACTTGTTAATAGTAAAGATAAAATTTATATTATGAATAAATCTTGTGTACAAATTAAATTGTAGTAGCTGTAATTTTTTTTTATATAGGACAAACCGGTCGTAAATTTTGAACAGGAATAGCTGAACACTTTTCTTACAATAAAAACAATAATGTTGGTGTCAATTTAGCTGATATATCTTCTTTTGTTAATCATATATTATATAACCATTCTTTTGATTATAAAAGTAACTATAAAATTCTTTGTAATTGCAATAAGAGTTTTCATTTAATTTTTTTAGAGGTATAAGAAATTGTTAAACATTATAATTTAAAAACAGATGCGTGTTTAAATTAATTTGTTAATTTTGATAATTATTTTCTTTTTTTTAACTAGCAATTTTTATTTTATTTTAAATAATTTTTATTTAATTCACTAGTTAATATTATTATAGTAATTTTTTTTTATATAATCATCTTGTTTAAAATTTGTTTAATTTCTATTGTCAGATTGACATATTTCAAATTAAGTAATTTATATATTAATTGTAAGTATATTAACAATTTTAAGGTTTAGATTACACTATTAAGTTAATAATTTTAGTGGCCTGACGATGACCATAACGGCTGAAACATGTATCCAAGAATAATTAATAAATGAAATATATGGGAAAGGCGTAAACTAAATTATTTACAATTACAATTCAAAATCACATTTTGTGTTTTTTAAACTTGGATAATACAATCTTTAAAATAAATGTTTAATTTTTGTTTTTATTTATATTATTTCTTTGGTAATTTTTTCTACATCTTTCAAAACTTTAACATACTGCACAATCAGACATAAAGATTAGTTAGATGTTCATTAAAGCAAATTTAAGTAACGTATAAAATAATTACAGTACGAGTGAGTGAACCTTTATTATTAACAATTTTTGTTAACGTAAATACTATATTATTTTTTTTTAAATCTTTAAACCTTCCCATTAAGTTTATTTTTTATTTTAATAAACGCTACATATTTCAACTTATGGTCATCCTCAGGCGTATACTATAAAATTAAAATTATAAAATCAAATCTTATTTTAAACATAAATAAATAAAATTGTAAATTGTAACTTCAAACTTTGAACTTTGAATATTAAACTTTAAAAAAATGATTATAGAAATCTGAAAAATAATATAAATTAAAATAAAATTAAAAAATTATAAAAATAAACTTACCAACATTTATTATTCAAATTAAATATTTGAAGCTTGGCAATTTAAAAATACAAAATTAGCCTAATAATATAAATTCCTAGGTTAAAACAAAATAATATAATAATATAAACAATCAAACAAAAACTAATTTAGAAAACGTAAATTATTATTAAAGTTAACAACTTCATTAAGAAATAAATCACGATTAAAAATGTAATATACTTTGCCTCTTGATCATGATAGTTTTAACAAAGAAATAAATATTATTTATTATCTAGCTAATATTAATAATTATCCTGTACATATTATTAAAAATTTACAATTTTGTCTTTTATTAAAATTTAAGATTGTTCATCTTTAACACCTGTCTCTAATCAATCAAAAATATATTTATTTCCCTTCTTTATATATGCCCTTCTTCATTTCAATTTCAAAATCTATTAAAACATTTTACCATTAACATTTCTTTTTTGTCAAAAAATAATAGTAAATCTTTATTAGTTAATACTAAAGGTAAAAAAGGTAAAGTAATATTTTAGATAAATCCGGTGTTTATAAATTAAAATGTGGTGATTGCAACGCATTCTATATAGGACAAACAGGTCGCAACTTTTCTATTAGATTTGTCTTGTATTAAAAATAATAACATTTTGTTTAAATCATCATTTGCTAAACATATATTAAATTCTCATCATTCGTTTAATTCTAAAAAAAAATTTTTTTATTTTACATATTTGCAAAAAAGGTTTGAAACTAAATTTTTTAGAAATAAAAGAAATAATTAAAAATTACAATTTAAATCGTAATTTATCTCTTAATAAAGTTGTTAAAATTTAATACTAATTTACGTTTTCCAAATTAGTTTTTGTTTGAGATGATTTCCATTATTATATTATTTTGTTGTAACCTATGAATTTATATTATTAGGCTAATTTTGTATTTTTCAAATTTGAAATTGCCAAACTTTAAATATTTATTTAATTAATAAAATATTGGTAAGTTTATTTTTATAATTTTTTGATTTAATTTTAATTTATATTATTTTTCAGATTTTTATAATTATTTTTTTAAAGTTTAATATTTAATATTTGAAGTTTGATTTTTCAATTTTAATGTAGTTAGTTTATGTTTAAAATAAGATTCGATTTTATAATTTTAATTTTATAGTAGACGCCTGAGGATGACCATAAGTCGAAATATTTGGCGTTTATTAAAATAAAAAGAAACTTTATAGGAAGGTTTTGAGATTTTTAAACAAATAAAATAAAATAATATAATACAAACCCATTTAGAGTTTTCAAAAATAATTCATGTAAAAAATAAACGTAAATACTAGTTTCATTCAGTATAAATGTATCAAAAATAGATAAAACTTTTATCGTTACAAAGACGACTTTTTAATTAGTTTTTAAAATACTAATAATTTGCATTGTTTTTAACAAACAAAACAAATTAAGTTTAATCAGAAAAACTCAATTTATAATTGATGATCAGATGGTATTTCTGACAAAATAAATTTCCAATTATCTTTTCTATGTTAATGCAATTCTTAAATTGTCAAAATTACATTATTCAGTTCAAATAAAATTAAAAAATTTCATTCTAAATAAAAAATAATATAGTAGCAGTTCGCTATCGCCAAGAAAATAATACTTGGTTTCCAAATGTAATCTAATATCACCTGCAAAACAAAACGACTAATTATACATCAAAACGGTAGCAACACGATCTGAAAAAATGTTTTCAATCTACCAGTCTAAATAAATAAAATTTGAAACCAATGGAATGAAAACTCAAACATTTTTAATGAAAAAAATTCGTTGCAACTCTTTGTAACGAGCTTTGCAGGTATATAAAAAGTGAATGTTGATTTCAAGAAATTTATTTTGCCTTGCATAAATTAAAAAACGATATTAAATTACTTAAATTGTAAAGATCTTAATAAATATCAAGCTCTAAATTACTCAAATTCTCAAATAGATTTAAATTATTCTAAAAAATTTACACAAATAGTAAAAGATAGAAATACTTAAATACTACTATTAATTTTGTAAAATGTATTAATAATTAATTAGTTTGAAATAAATTTTACTTAAGTTTTGTATATCATTGCGGTAATTGATTCAGTTATTGTTACGTTTTATTTCAATGATTTCTAGAAATAATCTGTTAAATATATTTTTTTCGACATGTAATATTTTTGGATTTTGATAATCAAAGTTGTAGAGGTGATTCATGAAATTTTCTGTTAGAGCTGTTTTTGTGTTATCCAGATGTAAATGCTGGTTTTTGATAAGGTTTTTGTGTTGTTGAATTCTGTTTTTGAGCAGTTGTTTTGTTTGTGCTATGTAAATTGCCGAACAATTTTGACAGGATAATTCGGATATTAGATTTGAGTAGTAATTTGTATCGGTACGGTTTTTTTAGTTTAGCGAAGATGTGTTTTTTATAGTGTTTGTGTTTTTTGAAACTGATAGTGAGTTTGTAATTTTTTTTAATTTTTTAGATAAATTTGGAATGTATGGTAAACTGATGTATTGTTTAATGTGTTTTAAGCAAGGATTGATATTTTTGTTAATAAATTCTATTGAATAATTATAATTTTGAGTATTTTTTTGATTTTTCTTAAATTTTGTATGTGGAATTTTTTTGGCGGTCTGTTTTTTTTTTATATGTGATATTGTTTATCTAATTTCTGCCATAGTTTTAAGGAGTTATTACAATTTGTTTGAATTAATGCAGTTGGGTATTTTTTTTTAATTTTGTGTTATCATTTAGGATGTTGTTCATTTTTGTATTATAATCTATAGTACACTATTACTGTTTTTTCAGTTTTGTCTGCTTGTGTTATAATTATTTCATGGTTTTGTTTCAAAAACTTTTTTGTAGTTTGTAAGTGATATACAATTAAATTATTTAACTTAAAGTCTTCTCTACAAAAAATATTTTAATTTTAAATTATCTTATTTTATAATAAACATGTTTCGACATTTTTAAATGTGATCATCAGTATGTCTACAAACAGTATAAGGTATTAAAAATATAGCTCAATTATAAAAAAGCATACCAAGTAATATAATTAAACTGACAAATGTCAAAAAACAACAAATTAAAACTATAAATAAACATGCAGTCAGAAATGATAAAAAATAAATTTAAATTTAAAAAATAGAAAGGTAAAATTAATATTTAGAATTAAGAAAAGGATAAGTGCTTATATCGAGAAGTTCATAAAGACACGTAGAAGAATTATTATTAAAAAAACGATGAATTTAAAATATTTTTTTGAGAAGAAGACTTTAAGTTAAATAATTTAATTGTATATCTAATACTCCACTTTGAGGATGGATTATTTTAACGTTATAAAAAATTTTGGTCTATATTTTGTAATTCGATACTTTAAGAAGCAAATGGTGAATTGTAAACACAATTGATTGAAGATATGATTTCCATTGTTATACTATTTTGTTGTAATCTAGGAATTTATATTATTAGACTAATTTTGTATTTTTCAAATTTGAAATAGTTAAACTTCAAATATTTAATTTGATTAGTAAATGTTGGTAAGTTAATGTTGATAATTTTTTTATGTTATTTTAAATTATATTATTTTTCAGATTTTTATAATTATTTTTTTTAAATTTAGTATTTAATATTTAAAGTTTGATTTTCCAATTTTAAAGTAGTTAGTTTATGTTTAAAATAAGATTCGATTTTATAATTTCAATTTTATAGTATACGCCTGATGATGACCATAAGTCGAAACATTTGGCGTTTATTAAAATAAAAAATAAACTTAATAGGAAGGTATTGAGATTTTTAAACAAATAAAATAAAACAATATAATACAAACTCATTTAGAGTTTTCAAAAATAATTCATGTAAAAAATAAACGTAAATACTAATTTCATTCAGTATAAATACAAGCATTTATTAATGTATCAAAAATAGATAAAACGTTTATTGTTACAAAGACGACTTTTTAATTAGTTTTTAAAATACTAATAATTTGCATTGTTTTTAACAAACAAAACAAATTAAGTTTAATCAGAAAAACTCAAATTTAAAATTGATGATCAGATGGTATTTCTGACAAAATAAATTTCCAATTATATTTTCTATGTTAATGCAATTCTTAAATTGTCAAAATTACATTATCCAATTCAAATACAATTAAAAAATTTAATTCTAAATAAAAAATAATGTAGTAACAGATCGCTATAGCCAAGAAAATAATACTTGGTTTCCAAATGTAATCTAATATCACCTGCAAAACAAAACGATACATCAAAACAGTAACAGCATGATCTGAAAACATGTTTTCAATCTACCACTCTAAATAAATAAAATTTGAAACCAATGGAATGAAAACTCAAACATTTTTAATGAAAAAAAATCGTTGCAACTCTTTGTAACGAGCTTTGCAGGTATATAAAAAGTGAATGTTGATTTCAAGAAATTTGTTTTACCTTGCATAACTTAAAAAACGATATTAAATTATTTAAATTGTAAAGATCTTAATAAATATCAAGCTCTAAATTACTCAAATTCTCAAATAGATTTAAATTATTCTAAAAATTTTACACAAACAGTAAAAGATAAAAATACTTAAATATTACTATTCATTTTGTAAAATGTATTAATAATTAATTAGTTTGAAGTAAATTGTACTTAAGTTTTGTTTATCATTGCTGTAATTAATTGAGTTATTATTACGTTTTATTTCAATAATTTCTAGAAATAATCTGTTAAATACATTTTTTTCGAAATGTAATATTTTTGGATTTTGATAATCAAAGTTGTAGAAGTGATTCATAATATTTTCTGTTAGAGCTGTTTTTGTGTTGTCCAGATGTAAATGTTGGTTTTTGATAAGGTTTTTGTGTTGTTGGATTCTGTTTTTGACCAGTTGTTTTGTTTGTGCTATGTAAATTGCCGAACAATTTTGGCAGGATAATTCGTATATTAGATTTGAGTAGTAATTTGTATCAGTACGGTTTTTTAGTTTAGTGAAGATATGTTTTATAAAGTGTTTGTGTTTTTTGAAACTGATAGTGAGTTTGTAATTTTTTTTTAATTTTTCAGATAAATTTGGAATGTATGGTGAACTGATGTATTGTTCAATGTGTTTTAAGCGTGTATTGATATTTTTGTTAATGTATTCTATTGGATAATTATAATTTTGAGTATTTTTTTGATTTTTCTTAAATTTTGTGAATGGATTTTTTTGGCGGTCTGTTTTTGTCTTTTTATATATGTGATATTGTTTATCCAATTTGTGCCATAGTTTTAACGAGTTATTACAAATTCTTAGAATTGATGCAGTTGGGTCTTTTTTTTTTAATTTTGTGTTATTATCATTTAGGATGTTGTTCATTATTATTTATAATCTATAGTAAATTATTACAGTTTTTCAAATTTGTCTGCTTGTGTTATAATTATTTCAGGGTTTTGTTTCAAAAACTTTTTTGTAGTTTGTAAGTGATATACAATTAAATTATTTAACTTAAAATCGTCTCCGCAAAAAAATATTTTAATTTTAAATTATATTATTTTATAATAAACATGTTTCGACATTTTTAAATGCCATCATCAGTATGTCTACAAACAGTATAAATTATTTAAAATATAGCTAAATTATAAAAGAGCATACCAAGTAATATAATTAAACTGACAAATGTCAAAAACAACAAATTGAAACTATCAATAAACATGCAGTCAGAAATCATAAAAATTAAATTTAAATTTAAAAAATAGAAAGGTAAAATTAATATTTAAGATTAAGAAAAGGAGAAGTGCTTATATCGAGAAGTTTATTAAGACACGTAGAAGAATTATCATTAAAAAAACGATGAATTTCTTAAATTTCAAGATTGTTAAGATTATGGCCTTTAAAGTATTTTTTTGAGAAGAAGACTTTAAGTTAAATAATTTAATTGTATATCTAGTACTTCACTTTGAGGATGGATTATTTTAACGTTATGAAAAATTCTGGTCTATATTTTGTAATTCGATACTTTAAGAAGCAAATGGTGAATTGTAAATACAGTTTATTGAAGATATGATTTCCATTATTATACTATTTTGTTGTAATCTAGGAATTTATATGATGAGACTAATTTTGTATTTTTCAAATTTGAAACAGCCAAACTTTAAACATTTAATTTGATTAGTAAATGTTGGTAAATTTATTTGTATAACTTTTTTATTTTATTTTAATCTATATTATTTTTCAGATTTTTATAATTATTTTTTTAAAGTTTAATATTTAAAGTTTGATTTTTCAATTTTAAAGTAGTTAGTTTATGTTTAAAATAAGATTCGATTTTGTAATTTTAATTTTATAGTATACGCCTGAGGATGATTATAAGTCGAAACATTTAGCGTTTATTACAATAAAAAATAAAAAAAATTATTAATGTACCAAAAATAAGTATAAATTTTATCGTTACAACGACGACTTTTTAATTAGTTTTTAAAATACTAATAATTTGCATGGTTTTTAACAGACAAAACAAATTAAGTTTAATCACAAAAACTCAAATTTAAAATTGTAATATTTTTTTTTAATTTTTAATTCTATAATTGCAACAACATAAATTAAACACTACTGTAACAATTTATTTAATCAGATGGTATTTTTGATAAAATAAATTTCCAGTCATATTTTCTATGTTAATGCAATTCTTGAATTGTCAAAATTATATTATTCGGTCAAATAAAATTAAAAAATTTAATTCTAAATAAAAAATAATGTAGTAGCAGATCGCTATCGTCAAGAAAATAATACTTGGTTTCCAAATGTAATCTAATATCACCTGCTAAACAAAACGACTAATTATACTTCAAAGCAGTAGCATTATTTTTTTTTGCTTTAAGTATAATTCTAAATTTTCAGTTGTTAATTTACAAAGGTAATTTCTATGAGAATTGACGCTACTAGATGAGTTTCTTGTTGAACTAGGATATAGAAGCTTATCAAACGTTATGCTTTTGCCTGGCCCCCTACCAGTTTTGTGTCGTTTGTCTTGACGTTCAATTTCCTATTGAGCAAACATCATTAGTTTACGTTTTGTAAGTCATTTTTCGGTAGCATTTTTTTGGGTTTTGGTTCTTATAATTTATAAGACAAGTAGAGTTCCTTACAAATTTAAATTATGAAAAATTTTATGTAATTTAAAAGTTTTCTAGAATATAACAAATCAAATAAAAGTTAACAAAACAAATAAATATTTAGATTTAGATTGTAACAAAATGATTTTTTTTTCTTTTGCGCAATTTACGACCGGTTTGTCCAATATAAAAAGAATTACAGCTACCACAATCTAATTTGCAAACACCAGATTTATTCAGAATAATAACTGTATCATTACTATTAACAAGTAAAGATTTTAAATTAAATTTAGATGAAAAAGAAATGTTAATATTATAACGTTGAAATAAATTTTGAAATTGAAAAGAAGATGGACCAATGTAAGGAAGAGAAACTTTCTTGGCTATGATAATTTCCAAAATACCAATATAAATTTTCTTTTATTCTCTAACAAAGTTAAATATTTCATTACAAAACGTTATAGTTTACTCTTAATAAATAAATCTTTTTTGCCTCTTCTATATGGTCTTCCAGAAATTCATAAACTAAATAAGACTATTAAACCTAATTTTTTTTATAACACTCCTGTTTCTAAAATTTCATCTTGGTTAAATCAAACTTTACCTTCTTACCATAATTTTCAATTTCCTTTTTCTATTTCTAAATCATCATCATTAGTTGATGAATTACTTAGTTGAATTTTAGATAAAAAATAGAGTTAATAATTCTATCGAAATTGGTATTTATTGTAAAAATACTACTACTGATCCTGTCATTCCTTTTTCATCTTTTTATCCTTTTTCACACAAAATGTCATCTTTAAGATTGTTTTTTAGCCGTTTATACAAATTGCCTCTTGATAAATTTAATTTTAATAAAAAACTTAGTATTATTTATAATTTAGCTAATAATGACAATTATCCTCTAAATATGATAAACAAAACTTAAAAAAAAAATTTGCAATTATATTAATATTAAAAACCTAACTTTCCACTTTCTGATGACGTTAAAAAAAACATATTTTTCTTTTCCTTACATTGGTCCATCTTCTTTTCAATTTCAAAATTCATTTAAACATTATAACATCAACATTTTTTTTTCATCTAAATTTTATTTAAAATCTTTACGTTTTAATAATAAAGATAAAATTGATATTATGAATAAATCTTGTATACAAATTAAATTGTGGTAGCTGTAATTCTTTTTATATTGGACAAACCGGTCGTAAATTTTGAACAGGAATAGCTAAACATTTTTCGTACATTAAAAACAATAATGTTGGTGTTAATTTATCTAATAAATCTTCTTTTGCTAATCATGTTAGAATTAGAACAATTCTTTTGATTATTTGAAATGAAAGTCTTAAATTAAATTTTTTTAAGATAAAAGAAATCGTTAAACATTATAATTTAAAACCAGATGCGTGTGTAAATAAAGTTGTTTTAATTTTGATAATTATTTTCTCTTTCTTAAATAGCGTTTTTTAAATTTTATTTTAAATTATTTTTATTTAATTCTCTAATTAATATTATTATAATAATTTTTTTACATACTCATCTTGTTTAAAATTTTAAATTTTCTTTTTTTTAAATAGCGTTTTTTAAATTTTATTTTAAATTATTTTTATTTAATTCTCTAGTTAATATTATTATAATAATTTTTTTATATACTCATCTTGTTTAAAATTTGTTTAATTTATATTGTCATTTTGACATATTTTAAATTAATGAATTTATATATTAATTGTAAGTATATTAACAAATTTAAGGTTTAGATTACATTATTAAGTTAATAATTTTAGTGGCCTGACGATGACGATCGGTTGAAGCATGTATTCAAGAATAATTAATAAACCAAACATATGGGAAAGGCGTAAACTAAATTATTTACAATTACAATTCAAAATCCTATTTTGTGTTTTTTAAACTTGGATAATACACTCTTTAAAATAAATGTTTAATTTTTCTTAAAAAATTACTTTCTTGGTAATTTTTTTGCATCTTTCAAAACTTTTTCATACTGCACAATCAGACAAAAAAGATTAGTTAAATGTTCATTAAAGCAAATTTAAGTATAACTTATAAAATAATTACAGTACGAGTGAGTGAACTTTTATTATTAACAGTTTTTTTTAAGTAAATACTGTATTATTTTATTCTATTTTTAAAAAAATCTCAATACTTTCCCATTAAATTTATTTTTTATTTTAATAAACGCTACATATTTCAACTTATGGTCATCCTCAGGCGTATACTATAAAATTAAAATTAAAAAATCAAATCTTATTTTAAACATGAACTTACTGCATTAAAATTGAAAAATTAAACTTCAAATATCAAATATTAAACGTTAAAAAATAATTATAGAAATCTGAAACATAATATAAATTAAATTAAACTTATCAAGATTTATTAATCAGATTAAATATTTGAAGTTTGACCATTTCCAATTTGAAAAATACAAAATTAACTTAATAATATAAATTCCTAGGTTACAACAAAATAATATAATAATATAAATAATCAAACAAAAACTAATATAGAAAACGTAAATTATTATTAAAGTCATTAAGAGATAAATCACGATTTAAATTGTAATTTTTTATTATTTCTTTTATTTCTAAAAAAATTAGTTTTGAACCTTTATTACAAATGTGTAAAATTTAAAAAGAAGAATTTAATATATGATTAAGAAAAGATGATTTAAATATACTTTTCCTCTTGATCATGATTGTTTTAACAAAGAAATAAATATTATTTATTATCTATCTGATATTAACGGTTATCCTTTAAATATCATTAAAAATTTACAATTTTGTCTTCTATTAAAATTAAAAATTGTTCATCTCTTACACCTGTCTTTAATCAATGAAAAATATAATTTATATAGGCCCTTCTTCATTTCAATTTGAAAAATATTAAAACATTTTAGAAAAATTAAAAATTACAATTTAAATCGTGATTTATATCTTAATGAAGTTGTTAACTTTATGTTTTCTAAATTAGTTTTTGTTTGATTATTTCCATTATTATATTATTTTGTTGTAACCTAGGAGTTTATATTATTAGGCTAATTTTGTATTTTTCAAATTTGAAATAGTCAAACTTCAAATATAAAACTTTCTCCATAAAACATATTAAATTATTTTTAGGGTAAATGGTGTATTATTTATATAAATGCGAGCTTTCGAACTTGGTCTAAGTTCTTCGTCAGGCAAAAATTAAATTAATATTTTTGCCTGACGAAGAACTTAGACCAAGTTCAAAAGCTCGCATTTATATTATTCTAAATAAATAATACACCATTTACCGTAAAAATAATTTAATACAACTTCAAATATTTAATTTAATTAATAAATGTTGGTAAGTTTATTTTTATAATTTTTTGATTTTATTTTAATTTATATTATTTTTCAGATTTCTATAATTATTTTTTAAAGTTTAATATTTAATATTTAAAGTTTGATTTTTCAATTTTAATGTAGTAAGCTTATGATTAAAGTAAGATTGAGTTTTATAATTTTAATGGATGAATGATGACTATAAGACAAAACATTTAATGTTTATTAAAATAAAAAATAAACTTAATAGGAAAATTTTGAGATACTTAAAAAATAAAATAAAATAATATAATACAAACCCACTTAGAGTTTTTGAAAAGAATTAATGGAAAAAATAAACGTAAATACTAATTTTATTCAATATAAATGCAAGCATTTATTAATGTACCAAAAATAAGCAAAATTTGCATTAATGTTTTTAACACACAAAACAAAGTAGGTTTAATTACAAAAACACAAATTTAAAATTATAATAATTTATTTTGTGTTTTTAATTATATAATTGCAACAACATATATTAAACAGATAAAATAAATTTCCAATTTTATTTTCTATGTTAATGCAATTCTTGAATTCTCAAAATTATATTATTTAGTTCAAATAATTTAAAAAAATTTAATTTTAAATAGCAGCAGATTGCTATCGTCAAGAAAATAATACTTGGTTTCCAAATGTAATCTAATATCACCTGCAAAACAAAACGACTAATTATACTTCAAAACAGTATCAACATGATCTGAAAAAATGTTTTCAATCTACCAGTCTAAATAAAGAATACATATAAAAGTTGAAACCAATAGAATGAAATTTGTTGCAAGTCTTTGTAACGAGCTTTGTAGATATATAAAAAGTGAATGTTGATTTCAAGAAGTTTGTTTTACCTTGCATAACTCAAAATATTAAATTACTTAAATTATAAAGATGGAATCTTAATAAATTTCAAGCTCTAAATTAAAAGTAACTCAAATTCTCAAATAGATTTAATTTATTCTAAAAATTTTACACAAACTAAAGATAGAAATACTTTTGTCATTTTTTATACACCGTCAAACATGTAAAACATGTAAACATTTCAAAGTAGTAAAATAAATCGAAATGTTTACATTTGCTTTAATCATATTTTTTTATACGTTACTCTTTTAATGTTTACGTCAATCCGTTATCGAAAAACTTTGCACTTGACAGTTTACCCTGTTTAACATTTGAAAACTTTGATGTTTTTACTTTTACGTTTTATTTTATACACGTAATTGGTGAATTTTATTTATGACGTAAACGCCAGATAACTTTGATTAGAACGAATCTCTGGGGGTGTTAAATCATTCAGTTATATAAATTTCAATTAATCAAGTTTGTGGCAGATTTTGTGCTGTGAGCACATTAAACAGATCTAATTACAACTCTGGCCGAATCAAATTGGTATTCTTAAGAAGAGCCGTAACTTAATAAGCGTTATAAAACTTTGAACAAAAATTCTGACAAAGAATCTGTACTGTTAACCAATAAAGGAATCAAAGAATTTATTGGTTTTTATCTCAGATTGGAATGTGCATTGTGGCTGGGATTTAGGTACATGCATAGAAAATATTTAGTTGTAAACCAAAGTTTTTCTTAAATTGAGAAACAAAAAATTGAATTAATTTAAAATCTATATATATATAAAGTGAAACAAAAATACCTAAATTGAAGGCAAGAAGAGCAATAATGGATGTTGACATAAATCCAGAACTCGCTGCTGATGCAGGGTTAATCGAGTTTCCACTCATTATTAAGAAAATTTTGCTATATCACGACTTTTTACATTACTAAAGAATTGGCTCAGATACTTAAACGTTGTTTAACATCACGTTTGCACATAATCACATCTTCAGTTTTCAGTCGTATATATCACTTCAGCAGTTACCACTCCCACTCTTTTATGACACTCGAGAAAAAGTTAATATATTTCTTTAACGTAACGCGAAACTTCAGCAAAAAAATGTTTTTCGATTAAACGTCTCCAGACAAATATTTTTTTTATGAAGAGGACGATATTTAAAAGTTGAAAAACAAATTTGAAAGTTTGTTAAAAAGTCTCGGAAAAATTAATTTTTGCGATTTCGACACGTTTAAACGAGAAAAGTCAGTTTCTGAGTCGGTCAGATCAAAAACAAACGTTTAAGCAAGTTTAGCAGTTTGAATACAGAGTACAACGGAGAAGTGGGCGTGACTCTTCTAACTTTTCGGATATAAAGTTGGCTCCGCGCTATTCCGGGTTCCGGGCACAACTGCCAAACCCGACGCGTCTGCAGGGTCGCGCGCCAGCGCACACACCCCCTTTGTTCCATAGCTTACAGTCAAACAATATACTTGCAAATTTAGGATGCATTCATGATTTACAAAGTTTATCTTATCTTAAATCTTCTGCTTCTGCTTCAAGCGTTTATGAACTGGTTGAATTTCTAAATACAAAAATTTGCGTCTTCCAACATTCCATCAATGAAATATTTTAGTTCGCATAAACTTATAAAATAAAGTTCTATTAAAGATTTTAAAACAAATTTAATTAAAGAGTAGAGACACGTCGAGTTTAACTAGAAACGTACTCAAACTTTAAAAATTTTTTTTAGTTTAGAAGTTAGAGCACCTATTAGGAGCTTTTGTGGAGAGTAAAAACCAAACAATGTTGGCTATTTAATAACCACGTTTCTTCAGTTGTTTGTTGAGATCTTTGGACAAATTAAAAATAGTATTTGTTTCCACTATTAATATTAAATATTGTCGGTACTTAAAATAATTAATTTAACGTACATATTATAAAAATTATTAATAATTTAAAATTGTATTATTAAATAAAATAAAATTTAGTTTTAGAAATTTTTTATTTTCGGCTAAACCTAATGTAGTTTGGTTTTTTAAAACGTTTAGTGTTTTTTGTTCTTAGTAAAAAGCAAAAAAATTGTAAAGCAATTGCTAAAAAATTCATAAAATTTTTTTGGTAAAGTTACTTACCATCACAAACGAAGCTTTGTCTACCACGTAATATATTTTGTACAATAATGTAAGAACCGTAATTCTTAGAAAAACTTGTTGCTGAATTGAAACAAATGACTAATTTTAAGTATTTAACACATATGTAACTAAAACATAAGCAACTGAATAGAAAGCTTACTATGGCAGAAATGAACTTGTTTTAAATTACATTTAAAAAAATCTCTATTGATGTAACGTGTTCAAGCTTGTCAAAAATGTTTGGACACAGATATCTTTGCAGAATATTATTTGCTAAATTAAAAAAAAAACCATTGTTAACTTAAGTTAAATAATTTTGGTGACTGCTTCTAATAGACTTTTAAATTATAGTTTAGGATATTCAAATTTGGTTGCATCAAACAACGTAAAATTTAAATATTTTAAGACAGACGCAGCTGTTTTTTTATAATCATGTTTAATTAGCATTGTTTTTTTATTGAATAAAAAAAAATTAATTAATCATTTTTTTCAAACTTTAGATAATTGTTTACGTTTCGCCTAACTTGTAGGCTTTTTCAAAACCAATTACACAGTATTCTATGAAAAATATTAAAATTAACATTTGTTATAATTATAAAATTGATTATTGTTTAAAATAACATAAACAAATTAAAGATTATACAGTTAAAATGGTTATAATGATTTTTATATATTGTGTCAAATTGTATTATAATAATTTAATAAAATAAAATGAGGGCTTACCAAATATTAAAATAACACACAGTAATCAATTTTTGATTTTGAAAGAAAGTAAATATTAATTTTGTATAATGTATTAATAATTATTTAAAATGTTTTTAGAATGCCATCTTGTGGTAAAAATACCACATAGGATAATATAGAAAACTATAAATCAGTACGGAGGGTAGAAAAGTTGTCATTGGATTTAATGACAGCGAAAGTCAATGATCTATCGACAAGTGACGCTGTCAAAATCCCAACTATAAAATAGGTTAGGAACAATGTCAGTACAATTGTGAAAAACAACATCAGAACTAGCGGACAGCTGTTTCGTTCTTTAGGAACTCGTCAGCACTAGGATACACCGATGTGTTTCCACAACTATACTGACAGACAACCGTACTCTTTTATGTCGTGTAGACATTACCATCATATTTAAAATGTTTTTAGAATGCCATCTTGTGGTAAACATACCACATAGGATAATATAGAAAACTATAAATAATATAAATCCAATGACAACTTTTCTACCCTCCGTACTGATTTATAGTTTTCTATATTATCTTATATGGTATTTTTACCACAAGATGGCATTCTAAAAACATTTTAAATATGTTGGTAATGTCTACACGACATAAAAGAGTACGGTTGTCTGTCAGTATAGTTGTGGAAACACATCGGTGTATCCTAGCGCTGACGAGTTCCTAAAGAACGAAACAGCTGTCCGCTAGTTCTGATGTTGTTTTTCACAATTGTACTTACATTGTTCCTAACCTATTTTATAGTTGGGATTTTGACAGCGTCACTTGTCGATAGATCATTGACTTTCGCTGTCATTAAATCCAATGACAACTTTTCTACCCTCCGTACTGATTTATAGTTTTCTATATTAATAATTAATTAGTTTGAAATAAATTGTACTTAAGTTTTGTATACCATTGCGGTAATTGATTCAGTTATTATTACATTTTATTTCAATGAGTTCTAGAAATAATCTGGTAAATGTATTTTTTTGAAAATGTAATATTTTTGGATTTTGATAATCAAAGTTGTAGAGGTGATTAATGAAATGTTCTGTTAGAGCTGTTTTTGTGTTGTCTAGATGTAAATGTTGGTTTTTGACAGGGTTTTTGTGTTTTTGTATTCTGTTTTTGAGCAGTTGTTTAGTTTGTGCTATGTAAATTGCCGAACAATTTTGGCAGGGTAATTCGTATAGTAACTTGTATCAGTATTGTTTTTTAGTTTAATAAAGATATGTTTTTTTTAAGTGTTTGTGCTTTTTGAAACTAAGTGTGTATTGATATTTTTGTTAATGAGTTCTATTGGATAATTATAATTTTTGAATATTTTTTTGATTTTTCTTAAATTGCACAATCAACAAGTCCAAAAATAATAGTTTTTTTTTAGGGTCAAAGTCGTAGACCAGGGAAACTTGATGCGTAATACAAGGGTGTGCAGCCAACGGCGACACCCGTTTTAGCCTGTCAGTGTCCAAGACCGTTCGCCCGTAGCTTCGGCTACATCCTTGAAGAAGACCCTGCTTTTACAAAAAGCGACGGATCTAGGGGAGTAAACCCTGAATCAAAAATCCCTAAGGGGCTGTCTATTTTAACATAGGCAGTACGGGGATCGCCAAACCCGAGGTACCCGATGGATCTGAAGAAGAAATTTTCCTTCTCCTTGTATACAGCGTCAGAGGAGTAAACCTCTGTAAACAATCCGTTAATCCAAGGTGTTATACGTACCGTGCCGGTGGATGAATGGCTTCACGTTACGAAGTCACGAACGGTTGTCTTGAAAGTACCTGGCGACCCTTTCTAGTCAATTGCTTTGGTGTGGTAAGGGCGCACTGCCGCACTCGACGTATAATACGTCCCAACTCGTGGAAATAAAATGAATGTCAATCGTTTCAAATCCCTAGGGGCACCTGCCCCCATAAATCTGGGTGCAAGTATAGGTTCATCTAAAAACCTAGTTACGAACCAAGAAAAGGCAGTAACACCCCGGTTTCTGGTCGTGAAAAATGGCGACTTTAGTAAAGTACCTGGCTACCTTTTCTAGTAAATAGCTTTGGTATGGTAAGGGGGCACTCCCGCAATCGACGTATAGTACATCCCAACTCGTAGGAATAAAATGAATGTCAATCGTTTCAAATGCCTAGGGGCACCTGCCCTCTTAAATCCGGTTGAAGGTATAGGTCCTTCTAAAAACCTAGTTACGAACCAGGAAAAGGCGGTAACACCCCACTTTCTGGTCGTGAAAAAAGTCAATGGTGACTTCAGTAAAGTAGGCCTGTTTGTCATACAAAGAATTATATGGTCTAATTGGTGATGCCAAAAATATAAGAATAATAAAAGACGGTTTACTAATAGAAACTGTAAGCGCAGCTCAAACGAACAAACTACTACGAACAGAAAGACTAGGTGAAGCCAAGATTGAGGTTACCCTTCATAATACGTTAAATTCTTGTAAAGGAGTAATCCACTGTAAGGACATCTTAATGTGTACTGTAGACGAGATATGTTTAGAACTTAAGAATCAAGGAGTTATTAAAGTCAGACGAATAAAGAAAAAGGTAGAAGGTGAACTTTAAGATACGCCTAACCACGTATTGACTTCCCTCTAAAATTAAGGTAGGGTACCTTTCAGTGCCCATTCGGGTATACGTCCCAGCATCCATGCGATGCTTCCGTTGTCAAAAGTTCGGCCACACCGCACAACGGTGTATTAATACGCAATTGTGCGTCTGCGTCTCTACCAACAGAGTGTGTTAATTGTAAAGGGCAACCCAAAGCTATTTCGAGGAACTGCCCTGTATACAAACAGGAAACGGCCATACAAGAGGTAAAAGTAAAAGAAAACTTGTCCTACTTTAAAGCCCGAAGGAAAGTAATCCTTCCAACACAACAACAAGGCATTTCATATGCGAAAATAGTCGAAAAGAAACCACAAGTGGATGTCACTCAACTAGTACAGGAAGTAGTGCCCACTTTGGTAACCGTGTTAAAAGACGTGTTTATTTTAAAAACAACAACAATGTCACAACCAAATACTAGAGCTAGCTTTTCGTCTAATTCACACGCCATTTCTTCAGGCGTCACAGTCGATCTGCAGTTGGCGACTGCCGATAAACATAAACAATCTTGACTCTCTCTCCGTTAGACGAGGGGTCAGATGCAAGTGAAACGTCCAATAAAACAAAAAAGGGTTGGCCAAGAGGCAAACCACGAACGGTCACCAAGCAAAAACTGTCTATGAGCGGTGACGATACGTGACTGTGATATTATCGTTAGAGAAAAATCTGTGTTATTTCTGTGATATTTTAATCGCATTTATTTAAATTTATCAGAGTTATTTATTTATATACTTGTTTATTTATTACATAATTATATTTATACAATTTCGTTCGTCTATATTTACATAATATTTGTCTACATGTCTTTATATTTTATTTATTATTTATGTCTTACATAATCCAGTGGAATTGTGACGGCTTCATAACACATTACTGCCACCTGAAACTCCTAGTCAGTGAATATAGATCTATTTGTCTATGCTTACAAAACTCCTATCTGAAACCAGGACAACCGTATTCTCTAAAAGAATACGAGGCTTTTAGACAAGATACAGTAACCGTTCAGAGAGGAATTAGTGGGGTAGTCATCGCAATTCGAAATGACATCAAGGCAAAATGTATACCTCTTACTACTAACTTACAAACTGTGTGCGTTATGATCACGCAGCCTTTCACTTTATGCGTATGCAACGTATACTTACCTCGGTTTAATTGGACTCTTGATGACCTTCAATCCATAGTTGCTCAGTTGTAACATCCATACCTGCTCGTTGGCGATTTCAACGCTCACAATCCTATCTGGGGTTCAGAGAAGTTAGACGCTCGTGGACGACTGCTAGAAAGTTTTATAAATAATAACTCCAGTCTAACCTTACTGAACGATAGTTCACCTACCTTCCTAAACGCCAGATCCAACGATTTTTTGGCCCTTAACCTCTCTTTTTGCTCCGCATATATCACACTAAAATTCCAATGGAAAGCTCTCACCAATCTGTACGATAGCGACTACTTTCCCATTACGATGGAATGAAATATACATCTTCCAGAAAGTTATATTCCTGAAAGATTGAATATTTATAGGACAGATTGGGATCCTTTTAGATCAAACTTGCCTGCCGTGGTTGTTCCGGCCGAAACAGAAATTGTCAACGAGATAACCTTCTTGACACGACACATAGAGAACGTAGCATTGATTGCCGTTCCGAAATGTGGAGGGTATCATTTTAGGAAAAAACAGGTTCCATGGTGGAACGATAATGTCAAAGAGACCATCTCACAGAAAAAGAGAGCTTTCAATGTTTTCAAAAAGCACAAAACCACAAGCAATATAATTGCGTTTAAACGCGCCAGAACAGAACCGCGTCGAACGATATTACGGAGCAAAAGAGAATACTGGGAAAAGTACGTGTCCTCGATAAATGCCAAATCACCGATTTCGCTAGTGTGGAAGAAAATTCGTAAGATTTCCGGATGTAAACAGCCTTTGCGTTATCCTGTTTTGAAAATGGATGGAGTAACACTAACCAATCCGTCTGAGGTAGTCGATAAGTTTGCGGACCATTTTGAGCAGGTCAGCAGCTCACAAAACTTCAACGAAAATTTCCGCAAACAGAAACTGATTTTAGAACGGAACCTCAACTTCATTTCCGACCTAAATTACGACTACAATGCCCCTTTTACAGGAGTTAGACCAAGCGCTCGCAAAATGTAAAAAGAGCTGTCTCGGTGAAGACAAGATCTATTACGAATTTTGCAAACAAACCGACGATTCTTTTAAGAATTCCATGCTAGCAATTTTTAGCCGGATATGGACCGAGAGCATTTACCCTTCGAGTTGGAGGGAAGCCATTGTTCTCCCGTTACTGAAGAACGACAAAGACCGGTCGGTGGCTCAAAATTATAGACCTATAGGCTTCACGTCATGTCTAAGTAAGCTGCTCGGATCGATAATAAACAAAAGACTTGTTTGGTGCATGGAGAGGAACAACCAATTAGTAAACCATCAATTCGGTTTCCGGGCAGGAAGGTCATCGTTGGACAACCTGGTCCACCTGGAACTCTCAATCATGAAAAGTTTCGATGCCAGATATCATCTAACGGCCGTTTTCTTTGATATCGAAAAAGCTTATGACATGACGTGGAGATTTGGTGTGTTAGAAAGGCTATACGATTGGGGCTACAATCTACCCAAGTCCATTTTATCCTTTTTAAGCAAACGATACTTTCGAGTTCGTTTGGAGCTGGAAACTTCAAGTCGTCGAACGCTGAAAAATAGCATTCCCCAGAGTTCTACCCTGAGCGTCACGCTCTTTGCAATTGCGATTAACAATATTTGCGACGGTTTAAACCAAAATATCGGTCGCAGTATTTACGTTGACGATATCGCAATTTTCCTTTCCGGTCCTCTGAAATCTGACATAAATCGAAGACTTCAAGAGGCAATCGACATCCTAGTGGCATCGGGCGCAGAAAGAGGATTTAAGTTCTGTAGTTCTAAAACAAAATGCATGCATTTTTGTAATATGCACACTCCACATTACACACCATGCATGACAATGAACGGCCAAGTGCAAGGCAAAAGCTAATAGGGCGTTAAACCTCATTAAATGTGTTTCACACACCAAATGGGGCGCTTGCAGAGACCAACTTCTCAACCTATACAAGTCCCTAGTACTATCTAAGTTAGATTACGGTTCGATCGTGTGCAGTTCGGCAGCACAATCAATCATACTTTAAACGCCATCCATAATGCGGGTATCAGGTACGCTATTGGAGCCTTCTATACAACACCTTGCCAAAGTTTGTATGCCGAATCCGGTATTCCACCACTTACAGTTAGGAGAACCATATTTTGCCCTTTCATATATAAATAAAATTAGAATATGGAGAAACCACAACTTGACCAGGTCAGCGCTAAAAAGCAACCCAGAATCATCCATACACTCCCTATCTTCACACGGCGGTCAAAATAGCAAACGATAGCTACGTACCAGATGATCCACCATGGCGCAGAGGACACGTTATAGAGCTCCAAACCACTAAAGGCCAGAAACAGCAACTTTTATCTTCTGTAAAACAAAAAATGCAACAGAAATGGAAAGAAGAGTGGGCGCAAAGTGGTACACATCTCAGAGAAATAACGGAACGGCAGTCATACAAAACGCCTTATGCGCAAAGAACAAGTGATAATCACGAGACTGAGACTGGGACATACCCAAATCACATTGTCATACCTCGTCAAAAATGTTGCTGTCCCATTCTGTGACAGGTGTCAGAGGGTTCTCACTGTTCAGCACATACTTTTGGAATGCCCAAATCTAGTAGAAATGAGAAGGAAATATGGTTTTGAAAATAAATCTTTAAAGGATATGCTAGAATATGACGTACAACGCGCAAAAAAAGTTTTTAAATTCTTAGGCGAGTGTGGCCTACTAAGTAAAATATAGAAGAAGAAAAGGAAAATATTTGAGAAAATAATAAGATAAAGACGAACAAGTGCTAATAGCCTTAGTTGCTGATGCACTCTAAACAAAAAAAAATAGTTTTTTTGTATGATTTAGGTTGTGCGTGAACTGTAATTTATGTAACGGTCTGTTTTTGTCTTTTTTCTGTACCAGTTTGTGTAGATTGTGCCGTCATTGTTGTGTATGAGAGTTAAATCTAGAAAGTTTATTTGTTTGTTTTTTTCTGTTACAAAATTGAATTTTATCAGTGGATGAATGTTGTTAAATTTTGAAAGTAAGCTTTTTTATCATTTTTTATGAATAATTACTAAAATGTCATCAACGTATCTTTGGTAGAAAGTAATTTCTTTAAATTGTATAATTATATCTGCTTCGTAATCGCTTATTACTAGGTCAGTAATTGTGGATAAGATCGATTGGCCCATTGCCAATCCTTGTATTTGTGAATAAATTTTATTTTGAAACGTGAAAACTGTAGAGTTTAGTATTAGTTTTATTGCTTTAATAAATTCAGTTTCAGGGATATTTTTCCAATTTTTTGTAATGAACGAGTAAACTAGTTTTTGTGGTATGTTTGTGTACATTAATATGATGTTGACTGATACAAAAATTTGATTTTGAGGTGTTATTAAATTGCTAATTTTTTGTTTAAAAATCCAAGAATTTTTAATAAAATTTTTGTTTAAAAGGGTATCATTGTTTAATATGTTTGAGAAGTATTTTGATATGTTATAAATCGGACTGGTGTATGTAGTAATAATAGGTCGTAATGGGTAATTATCTTTATGTAACTTTGGAAGGCCATAAATTTTAAATAGAGTTCCGTTATAAATTATTAATTTTTTATGTGTAAAATTAATATTTAGGATTAAGAAAAGGAGAAGTCCTTATATCGAGAAGTGCATTAAGACACGTAGAAGAATTATCATTAAAAAAACGATGAATTTCAAGATTGTTAATTCGTTTCCATAAAGCTTTAGAAAATGGTGGAAAAACCTGGTCGTATCGTATAAGAAACGCAATGTGTTTATTAAAAAATTACACAAGAAGAATATTGAAACCGAGACATCTGCGTTTAAATTGAATTGAAAAAACAATTACGTTATAACTAAAAATATAGTAATTCTACAATAATAAACTAATTTTATACAAGGTATTGTAATTCTTATGTAAAATTACTATTAGTTATTTATAATTTTAGAGATACTACATCTTTTCCAAATATTTTTGTAGCATTCTAAACGGGTTTACACAAAGTACAAGTACAAATTTCGTAGAATTCTTTGCAACATTGAACATATTAACAAGTTTATTATTTACCTGCTTTTGGGTACTGAGGTCAGAAATAGTTATATAGACCCTGAACAAGAATAACGAAAGCTTTCTTTACTAATATGCATTTGGAGTTCGTGTTTGCAGTTTGCGAAGTTTAAATTTTTATATCGAGTTTTAGTGCAACGTAATTATTGTATAATCAGATAAGTGCCTAATAATTTTCTTATTTTTTATTTTTGCATCCTGTTTTTAATATAGAAAAGCAAAAAACTATTTTGTAAATAATTTATTTTAACGCATCGAGTACACCCTAAATTCAATGTTTGCTTAGTTGGCTGTTCAACGTAATTAATTAATAAACAACACATTTTAAAAGATATATAAGTAAATATATGCAAAAACCAGTTTCTAAAATTTATTTGAATATTATCCTTATTGTTTGAATAGCAATCCCAAGATTATGTTGTATAAAAGTATTAGTAATTTCTGTACGATTATTGTTTTGTATATCTTGATCTTGGTTTTTGATTCCTGTTTCTATATTTGCGATTATGTGTTGTACAGGTATTTTGTTTTGTGTGTTTAGAGGTAAATTCAATTTTGGTCCATATTTAATAACGTTAGGTACTTTTTTAGGGATATTTATGTTTGTTAGATTTACAATCCAGTTATTTTTTTTGTGAAGGTTTGTATTATGTTGAGATTGGTTTGGTTAAGTTTATATTTTTTTTTGTATATATGAATCTTTGATTAACAAACACAATGTTTTGTGGTAGAATTTATTTTTAACTATGTTGAAAGAGTAATTGTTTGAAGAATTAAAAAAAATTATATGTGTAAGATTTGAATGATTTATAAATTTTGGTAAAATTGATTTTTTTTGTACAAGATAAAAGGTAATCCAATTTGGCACTTACCCTTATAATTTTGTTGTTTATTTTTTTTAATTTTTTGCTATTGCTAGTTTAATGAATCCTTGAGTGTGTAGAATGTGGTTGAATATATGATGGACTTGATTAAGTTTGTTGTTTTTAAGACAGAAGCAGCTGTTTTTTTGTTTAATTAGTATTATGTTTTGAAGATTTTATTTTTTATATATAAGCAGCAATTTGTTTTTTTTTCTTTATTTTCTTTATTTTCAAACTTTACATAATTGTTTACGTTTTGCCTAACTTGTGGTTTTTTCTCAAAACCAATTACAGAATTACACATTATTCTGTAAAAAAATATAAAAATTTACATTTGTTATAATTATAAAATTAGTTAGGCGAAAACGTAAACAATTATCTAAAGTTTGAAAAAATAATGACTAATTAAAAATTTTTGTTTGTTTAATAAAAAAAAACAAATTGGTGTTTATATATAAAAAATAGAATCTTCAAAACATAATACTAATTAAACGTAAAATTAAAAAGCTATTAATAGGTTTGGTAGGTGAGTGGGCGTGGTAGAAAAAAGATTTAATAGATGTTTGGCTCACCTTTTGGCTAGCTTCTGTTGTAGATAGTGGTGAGTCGGTTTGTCAGTACCGAATTTCTTAGGGTAAGCCGTGCCCTAGCGCCATCTTTTCGTCTTACGTGTAGAAAATTATGTTATAAAGAAACGAACTATTGAGCTAGAGAAAAAAATACCTCAAACCCTCAATCCTCAAATGTACGTGAAGTAATAAAACAATCTAGTTATCACAGACAGAAAGTTATGTTTATTTCGACTAATAAGGCTCGATACAGACACGCGTTTGCTTGCCGCGCGGCGCCGCGGCGGCACCGCAGCGGCTGCCTCAAAATAAATACACACTTAGCGGCGAAATGACGCCAGTTCGCAAGTTCCTTCCGAAGATGGAAATTGTCAGGAGAAAACGTGCAATTTTTGCATTTTTTGTATACAAAATGTTTATTAGGAAGATCAATAGACGCTATTGGATACATACATATACTGAGTTACGGCTCACAAGAGGCAGATTTGTTACCTCTTTTTTTGATCGCGAGGACAATCCAGATAGGTTTTTTAAAAAGTTCCGAATGAGCGTGAAGCCATTTGATGAGCTTGCGAGGAGGCTTACCGACAAGATCAAGTCCCAAGATACACCAATGAGACGCGCGATTCGTCCGGTGGAAATGTTGGCTATAACTCTGAAGTAAGTTTATTTTATAAAGTTAATTCAATAATTTCTGTGAATCAACCAACGTAGCAGAAGGAGTCATATTTGGGTCAGAAAACAGCGATACTGACCAAAAATAGTTACTAATTGCCAATAATTACTCTTAAAAATCCATTTAATTTCGCTTTTGTTACATAATGGTAAAGTTTGAACCGGTGTTGGTTTCTTTATGAGAACGCGTTTTTACTGCATAAATAAAAATGTAGATAAGATGAAGGTATATAATCAGTTAATTATAATATGGTGCTACTTGGGAACAGACAAAAATAAAGTGACCAGATCATAAACCCTGCAAGCTATTTTATTAAAATAAACATTCTAGAATACAATATATTTCTGTTAAGCTACCCGCTGCCAAGATACAGGTCAATACTTTCTTATTCACGGTCAACGTCCTGGCTTACGGAACCATCTGATGAAGAGGTTGGTTGTGTAGTTAGACCACTGGTATAAGGCTGAGACAATGCCGTAGAGGTTTGAGACCATGTAGGAGAAAGTTGAGACCACGCAGGAGAGGGTTGAGACCGTGTAGGAGAGGGTTGAGACCATGTAGGAGAGGGTTGAGTTAATGTAGCAGATGCTACATGAGGTGTCGGAAAGAAGAATGGTCGGAGTTCAGTTAGTCGAGGAACATGTTGGCGGGATGGAGTTAGTGGATGGGGCTGTGGTTGATATGGGGAAATGGTTGCTGCATATCCAGTGTACCTTTCCTGTTGACGCACATTACATTGCGGGATAAATTGTGTACTGTGTTGAGACATTCTTAAACGCTTTATGGTGTTCAGCACTTCACAACGAAACTCCAGCTTCTGGTCTTCAGTGAAAGCACTTACGGATGGAAGAAGGCTTTCAAAAAAACTTCTATCCGGATTGATTTCTGGAGTTGCAGTTACAGTTGTAGACGGAATTGGAGCCTTCATATACTCTATAGGTGGTTTCATTTAAAAAAAATGGTAGTGCTAGTCGTACATGAAATTGGGACACCCTGTACATTACTGTAAATGTCTAAATATGCGGAAGATAAAATAAAATTTGACCTGTCCGATCGATTTGCCTGAAAAATATAAATGTCTTAATTATTGAATACATTCCATACTTAAGCAGCACACTGTATAATATTACTCGTATACTAAAAAATACGTTTCTTACAGGTATTTGAGAAGTGGATGGGATCAGGTGGACCTGCACCTAACATATAGAGTTGGACACTCAACAATAGGATCCATTTTGAGAAGAGTCTTTTCCAGAATTAACAGAAGATCGGTGGAAAGAAATTGCGGAAGGGTTTCAAAACCGTACTCAATTCCCAAATTGTTTGGGTGCCATAGATGGCAAGCATGTCAGAATTAGAAAACCACTGATAAGTGGTTCGCTTTTTTATAACTACAAGAATTATTATTCGATTGTATTACTAGCTATTGCTGACGCAAATTATACGTTTATTTACATTGACGTTGGTGCTTTCGGAAAAGACTCTGACAGCACTATCTTTGAAGAAAGTGACTTTTATAGGAGGCTCTATAATAATGAACTGAATCTTCCAAAAGCTCAGTCTCTTCCACAAACAGCAGGTCCAAACATGCCCTACATATTTGTTGCCGATGAAGCGTTTTCCCTATCCAAACACATAATGAGACCTTACACTGGCAAAGTTTTGGGAGACACGAAAAGGATTTTTAATTATAGATTGTCTCGGGCCCGCAGGAATGTAGAGAGTACATTTGGATTACTGGCAAATAAATGAAAAATTTTCCATAAAGCTATCAATGCAAATTTGGACTTTGCCAAAGTTATAATAAAGACATGTTGTGCTCTCCATAATTTTGTAAGAGATAGAGATGGGTTCGACTTGCAAGATATATTAAGTGTACCAGGGTTTATTGATGTGACGGACACCATCGGATCCTCACGACCACCTACTCAGTATACTGAAGCTAGAAACAAGTTAGCTGATTATTTTGTTTCTGATGTTGGCAGCGTCTCATGGCAAACAAACTTTATTTAATACTCTTTTACATACAATATATTTGACCTAAGGATTTGTCCACAGCTATTGTCATTTTTGTATTAACAAATAAATTGTTACGCTCCGCGTAATTTATTTACTTTTAAATCTGCATTTTATTTACTTTAAAGGAATTTTAACTTCGAAACTTCACGGTCGGATGACATAATATTTCACATCTGTAAACATTTAATAATCCACCCTCTACCCTTGCAAGTCGCCGCAGATTCGTTACAGATTTTCTAAACCTGCATAAGGAATTTGCATTACTGTACCACGTGACTATACATTTGACAAAAAAAACCTTTTTCGTTTGCGGTGAGACGTTTTTCATCAATCGAGCCGAGATTGCTTCTGTGATTCACTGTTTTTAAGTTCTTGATTGCCAGTCGTTTGATCTACATTTCTAAAAATCTGTAATTACACCGGATATAACGGGTCATCGACAAATAAATGATTGATTGGGATCACCTGCTTATCTCCAATAATCATTATACGTAGCTTTTTACGGATATAAAAGCATTCAAGTGCAGTGTTAATTACTAATTACCTCCGACGCTTGGACATTATTTCAAGAATTTTACCGTTTTACTTTTACTTTTTCCACATCGTCATCTCCGTCTTCGATATCCTTAAATAAATTATTGTTGAACATTTGGTGCATCTCGCCGTCATCGTGAAGTGTTACCCTCATTCCTTCCGGTCAACGCCGTAGCGAAAGAAACTGCAGTCCGGCTTCGAGTTAACGATAAGTTAAATCAACCTTTGCTTACCAGTTTCACTAACTTTTAATTTATACGATTACGTCATCGATCTGTTTACGTCATAACTGCTAATTATTAAAATTTCACCTTAAATATTGTTTTGTTTATCATTTGACATAAATTTTAGAATTCACTTACTTATTCAATTTTATTTTTAAATTTTTTACGGGTACATTTATGTAATAATTTTTTTTTGTTTCAATACAATCTAGTGAAGCATATTGTTAGCGTATTTATTTCGCCGCTCACTCTTAAAGCTGCTAATCCCTTCGGAGTTCTGATTATCAGCCCTATCTTTTGAAGAACCTACGTGGCGCCCTAATTCTAATTCTCTTTTTTTTCTGCCCCTTACTATTCATAAGTATTCTCTTCTTAACTTACCCACCCCATTGTGCCTACTAAGACCGAGCCACCGAGGCCATTGCATTTTTTGTAAATTGTGTTGCCAATCAAATCTTACCGTAACAAAATAAGAATAATACACTTAAATATAAATTTTTTTCTTTGTCCTTCATCTCATCAAATCCTTCTTGAAATTGACGCGCAATTGTTATCCATGCATTTCTCTTTTTGTTCCGGTCATGATATTCAATGTCAATTTCATCTAAATTGCCGGATATTTCGGAGACACAACACCGCACGTCTGTATCGTTCTACTTACAACAATGAAGTACGAGCCGCGCTTGCGTGCGCGGCGCCGCTGCGTTCCCGTGAGGAGTGGCGGCGCAAAATGCACGCAAGACGAACGCGCGTTACCACAACGTCGCCGGAAGCATGTGTGCATCGGAACATGCATTAACTTGTATCACAGACCGCAATTGCGGTGCCGCCGCGGCACCGCGCGGCAAACAAACGCGTGTCTGTATCGAGCCTAACTATACAATTGATAGATACGAGTAACAACGATAAAGTTCTCCTACTAACGTAAACAATAAATACAATCGTAATCATATTGTACCCAGTTAAAACAAAGAAAAATACCGTAGATCTGGAAGCATTAGTCTCTACCTTAATATACCGCATCAATCAGTTAAAGACAGTGGTAATAAAAAATAAACGCGTTTGCAATTCCTTATAATTAGTGATCAAAATTTCTCCGAACAGCTTGACGTAAAGTGCAGGATTAAAATATAATATTTTGGGGTGTTAATTACCTTAAGAGTATCCATAAGCATAGCACCGCTTCCAATTCCCTTACATAAAGATTATTACAGTTCAATAACAAGCGACTTAATAATTTATTGTTAGCAATAAATGATAATTAGATTGACGATATTCGTACATTAAAATATTTAAATTAGTAACGCGCACAAGGAGGCGGTAGAAAAGAATTTTATATATAATTTTCATCTATGGCAAGCAATAAAAACCGTGAAACGTAAACAGTTAAATAAATAAAAACTAAAAAATTACAATAAAATTACACTGTAGAAAATAGGTAAGAAAAAATAACAAAAATTAATTATTAATTTTAATTTGGTATTAAGAACCAGTAATTAGAATTTAAGGATTACGTTTCTAGTTTAAAAAATAAAACATAAAGGACAAATTATTAGGAGTAGAAAAATAAAACATTAATATTTAAGTTTTAAAAATTTGTAAATTGACTGTTACGTGATACAATTTTTGTATAACTTTACCATGTTGTAACGTTTAGTTTAACTAAATTTGCGTGTAAACCTTCCTTTATTTTTGTTTTGTGGAGTTCCTACTTTTTCAGGGCGTTGCCAGCCTTGAGATTCATTCGGTACTGAGTCTCTGACGAGTACACATGTAGTACTTATATTGTTGAAGTGATGTAGTTTCTTTATCTTAACTAATACCTACAATATCTTTATAAAAAAAAGTCTGTGTTAATAATACAGGTATGTCTTTCATTTTTATTTTATTGAGTTTATCTAATTCCCAGTTTCTATTTGTTTTAGACTTTTTTTTTTCTTTTGTTTGGTACCGAATTTTACCTTTAACGAAATTATCATTATCTTAACAATTCTAATGGGTTTGATATATGAATAATACAATAAATACCAACGATCCGAATTTCTAAACAATTTGTAACATAACATATACCAAAATGAGTATTATTGATTTACTGTAATCAACCCTATAACAAAAAGTTCGACATGTGTAAAAACTGATACAAAAATGTATAAAAATGTAAGGTTGTTATTAAATGTTTTATTTACATTTATATAAAAAATTTTTGATTAAGTAATTAATTAATTCCAGCAAGTGAACATTATGTTACATAAAATGTGACATTGCAAAACTTGTTGTTAAAGAAAGATTTAAAAATATCAACAGAGTGGGCGTACACATACTGGCTATAAACCTACGCTAATACAAGAAGCATTATAAATATTGCAATTATATTAAAAATATATTTTTAATTTAATCTTAAAAAACATTTAAACCTACGTAGAATAAAATAATAAACCTTCAAATCAATATTTATACACAAAAAGGAGCTTTATTAAAATACACAATAGCAGCAGCACTTAATACAAGCAATATGAAAAAACGAAATAAGCTCATCAATTTTATATTTCCATTTGAAATAAAATTGTAAGAATGAAGTAAACTACAATTGTCTGTTGTATTATATTAAAATTGATATTGCCAATTATTTTTAAATTTATGAATCTGATATTTTCTTACTTTAGTATGTCAAAAAGAATAGGGCAAAAAATTATCATATGTTACAAATAATATATTAGTTCTATCTAAAACACATTTTTTCATTTATATTTTTCTGGCCTTTTTACATATACATTTTTGAAAAGTTTGTGTAAACAGTGTTTTAATAGGTAGATGACAATAACGCATTACAGAATTTTACTTAAATTACGTACAATAATATAATTAACATTTTTTGCTCAAAAGGTCTTAACACGAACCTATAAATAACAACAGAGATTTTCATGTTTTGTTAAACAATGGTTTCCAGAAAACATTAAATACAAAAGCCGCTTATAGAGAAGAACTATTGTAAGAATTTATACTAAAATTATGTACAATGACAGGCCTAACAGAACACTATTTACAAAACCGGAAGGATTTCGGAATGAATTATATTTTATAGGTCTATTCAGTACCTAAGTAAAGCAAACAAATATAGATAATTTGAATTCTGTCCAGTGGGATTCCTTTAATGACTGAAACACATGACTAAAATATTCTTTGCTTGTTATAAACATTTGTGATATTGTCACACTGTGATAGTCTATTGCTGTTGTGCAGTGAGTAAGTTTTAAAAAATGCCACCTAATAAACAATCAAAATTTGAAAATAATAACAAGTGGAGTAAATTGGACAATAATTTGACAACCGACGGGGAAAACCTTTTTGGCAAGTTAGTTCAAAATCAGTAAGTTTGTATTATCTTAATTTAAATGCTTTTAATTACTAGTATATGTATTATTTTAGATCGGTGTTACTAAAAAGTACCATGTAAAACAACACTTGGGTACTGGTTTACATTTAAAAAACTATGAAATAACCATTGTTAAAAAACGTTATAGAAGATCAACAGAATAAACCTGGCCTGTCAAAAACACCTTTTCCTCTAGATTTGTGCGAAGCATTGGTGTCGGCTCAAATTCCTCCTATAAAACTTGATAGTATCAATTTTCGCAATTTCCTCGAAAAATACATCGAACAAGTTGTTCCACGTGAATCAACTTTGAGAAAAAATTATTTTGACATATTTTACCAATCGGTAAGCAGTTTAATTAAAGTAATAGTGAACACAGTTTTATCTTAGTTTAATTAAAGTATTAATAGTTGTCAACATTCTGGTTTACCTTTTATAGAAAATGCAGACAATAAGGAATGAGATTAGGAACCACTACATTTGGTCTTCGGTTAATGAAACAACCAATTGCAAAGGTCTATACATAGAAAATTTTGTAGTTAGTAAATTGTCTGAACTAGAACCAAGAAAAGCTCATTTGCTAGCATCTAAAGAAATTCTACAGACCAATCACAAAACAGTTGCAAATTTTTTCGATAATTGTTTACGTAAGTTTTTTTTATGGTTGATTAATATAATCCAATCTATTAATTACAATTATATAATTTTATGTTTGTAGAACTTGTAACGTCCCGTTAGAGTTCATTACATTTAAAATTTAATTTTACATTCTTTTATTTTCTGCAATTAATATTGCACGTAAATTTATTCAGTTTGGCAACGTCGCGTCGTTTCAAATCGACCCGTATAATTGACTTTGCTCGGACTTCCGTTTGAGCCATCTTTGGTTTTTCACGTGAGTGGTGCGAGGAAGACAAATTTTCCTTATTATGGCGTAAAAACGCATGCAAATTAAGTTTTTTTCATTCCATCTAATTGCTGGTGAGTTTACCTTTATTTTGACGTCATATCATATATGGTGAGTCAACTGGAATTTATACTACTTGTTACATTTTGAATTCAAGTTATTTAAATTGTGTTATTAAAACTTTTCGGGATGCATACTCGATAACAAATTAAACGTTTACTACTTTTGAATTTGATGTCAATTAATAATTAGGTATAAGATTTTATGCTTTTTATTTATCACCAATTTAAAGATGATTGGCGCCCAAATTTTGTTTTATTCTAATACTGTTTCTATTCTAAATATTGTTTTGATCCAAATATTGTTCATTTTTTTCTTTAATGTAAATAGTGTATTATGTTATAGTCAATAAATTGAAGGAATTCACGTCTGTGTATTTATTTTCATTCAGGCTCACACCCAGAGGTCTGTGTTTCGACTGCTGCCGTGGTAAAATAATTATTTTTGCTTTTGATAAATGTATTTTTACAATTTTTATTATACGTTTTTATTATTATTTTTATTACACTGGCGCCCAACGTCGGGCTGAATTTTGAATGAAGTAATTACTGTGAATTTCCTAAATTTTGAATTTTGAATACTTTTGTACTTTGTATTTTTATTTGTGTTGTGTATTTTAGGTTAAGATTTATTCTTGAATTTGATTTTATTTTATTGTGATAATGTATTTTGTCGTAGCTCTCAAAAGTGACGAGCTAAGTTATGAATTTTTTTGCCGAGGCGTTGTTGCTAGTAATGAAAATGTCGATAGTAGACGAAAGTTGTTACGAGCTAAATTATCTCTTGAAAAATTTGATTTAACGATTTTTCCAAATTATCCAAAAGTTGACATTGACCAACAAGATGAGTTGAATATTTTAAATGATAAAGTAAATGAATTAAACGCAATATTGAATAATTATGAAATTAAACCGAAAAAGAGTGAATATCTTCGATTAAGCACACGCTTTACTCATGTTTTGCGTAGGTTGAATTACATAACTTTCAGTGATGAATTTCTTGATATTTCTAATAATTTAATACATGTGGTTACTGATTCATTAGTTTTGCTTGAGAGTGTTGACGGAACACAAGGGTTATCTTCTGATTTTAATTATTTTGTTGAGGCTATTGAGCATGAATCTACTTCTGTTCAAGTTGCTTCTTCTGTTGACATTAATGTTCCAACAACGTCAATTCCGACTATGACTAATATGAATACTTCTATTCCCTCAGTTACATTTTCAAGTAACGATTTTTCAAATTTATTACGAACTTTTCAATCTTCGAGTAGACGTCTACCAATTTATAAATGGCAGTTAAAGTTTACTGGAAATCCTAAAGATATTTCAGTTTTATCTTTTGTTCAACGTTGTAATGAGCTTAGAGTGGCGCGTAAAGTTAGTTTTCAGGAATTATTTGATGGAGCAATTGATCTTTTTGCTGATTCTGGTTTATCATGGTATCGTGCTGTTCGCCCTACTGTTAATTCTTGGGATGAATTGGTTCTTAAATTGAAACAAGATTTCTTACCCCAAGATTACAATGAAAATTTATTAGCTGAGATAAAATCTCGAAAGCAATTAGTTAAAGAGTCTCCGACTGTTTTTATATCTCACAGGGTGAATCAATTCTCACAATTAGACATTTCAGTACCTGAAACTGAACAGATAAAAATTAATAAAAGAAATTTGCAATTTTATTATGCGTCTTAACTTGCTTTGAAGACTATCACTTCTATTCTTCAATTAATTTCTTTATGTAAAGCTTTGGAAGCTGTTAAGCCAACAGAGTCTTAAATTAACCCGACTTTGATAAACGATTCAAACATAAATTTAAATTCTAAAGGTTCTGGTACAAAACCCAAATCAACGTTTTTTTTCAAAAACCTAAGGTTCACTCAACCAGTTCTAATAAAAATTTGATTATTAAAAATAAATCAATTTCGAAACCTATTTTAGTTAATACTGCCAAATCAACTACGGTTTGTTATAATTGCAGTGGAACAGGCCATTCATTTCATACTTGCTCGCAGAGTCAAAGAAAATTCTGTTATTTTTGTGGATATTCTGGGGTTACGGTTAGAGGCTGTCCCAAATGTATTTCAAAAAACTAAGTTTTGAGAAGCATCGTGTCAGTCAATGTTTCTCAGTTCCTATTCATAAGACTGACAAAACTGATTGGAATAATTGGCTATTAAAAGTCAAACATTTTTACAAATCGTTTAAGGTTTCTTCAAAATTTTCTCAAAAGGCTAGGGATTCCAGACCTCACTTGAATGTTACAATCTTTAATGAAAATTTTCTTTCTCTTTTGGATTCCGGTGTTAATATTTCAATTTTAGGTAAGCCAGGACTTTATTTAATTAATAAATATGATTTGAAATTGAATATGAATCATGAATTTCCTTCATTAACTACAGCCGATGGTTCTTTTCAAAAAATTTTAGGGACAATTAATTTGCCTTTTGTTATTAATGGAATTACCCGTTCATTAAATGTCATTGTGTCTGACACAATTGAAACTGCTTTAACTTTAAAAATTGATTTTTGTCAAACCTTTGGTTTAACTGTAGATTTTATTAATAATGAATTCTTTGCACATTCTGCAGAAACTTCAAATGATTAAATCTTTGAGTGACTTAAGTGATGAATAAAAATCCGATTTGTCGAAAATTATTAAATTATTTGAGTCTCTAGACAGACCTCAATTAGGTTTAACTAGTAGAATTACTCACTTGATTGATACAGGTAATGCAGTTCCAGTGAAACAGCGTTATTATCCTTGATCTCCTGCAATGCTTGAGCATGAAAATAAAGAAATTAATGAAATGTTAGAACAAAGTAGCAGAACAGCCTAGTACAAGCCCTTGGAGTTCTCCAATGGTATTGGTTAAGAAGAAGTCAGGCGACTATAGAGTTTGCTTTGATGCTAAAAAATTAAATTCTTTGACGAAGAAGGATGCATATCCACTTCCTTATTTAAACGATATTTTAGATAGATTTAGAGATGCCCGATATTTGACGTCTATTGATTTAAAGAAAGCTTTTTGGCAAATTCCTCTTGATGATGCAAGTAAGGAAAAAACTGCTTTTGCTGTACCTCGTAGGGGTTTATTTGAATATAGAGTTACGCCTATGGGTTTAACCAATGCTCCTAGCACTCTTCAACGTTTAATAGACACTTTATTTGACGAATCTTTATCTCAATTTGTTTTTGTATATCTTGATGATATAATTATCATTTCCAGTAGTTTTAAAAAACATTTAGAAATTTTAGAAAAAGTTTATCAACGTTTAAAGAAGGTAAATTTTACTATTAATTTGGCTAAATGTGAATTTTGTAAACCTGAATTGTCATATCTAGATTATCTTATTAATAAGAATTGTCTTCAAACCGATCCTTCTAAAATTCATGCAATTGTTAATTTTCCGTTAGCTAAGACAGCCATGAAAATTAAACGTTTTATTGGTATGTGTAGTTTGTATCGTAGATTCATTTTAGCTCCTATTTTGGCTCCTATTAATAATTTGTTGAAAGGAAAAAAGAAAAAAGAAACTGTTGTTTGGACCGAAGAAGCTTTAAAGTCATTTGATAAAATTAAATCACGCTTAATAGAAGCACCCCTATTTTAGCTAGTCCAGATTTTACTAAACCATTTTATTTACAATGTGATGCTTCCAATTATGGAGTAGGTTGTGTTCTTACACAAGGGAAAGAAACAAATGAAAAAATCATTGCTTATGCGTCTCGTACTTTGAATAAAGCCGAACGTAATTATTCAATTACCGAACGTGAACTTTTAGCCGTTACCTTTGCAATTCATAAATTTCGTCCTTATATTGAAGGTACTCATTTTAAGGTTATTAAAATGAAAATAAAATAAAGGTAACAGTGGTTTAGAGTTTTACATAATATGCGACATGCCGATTTATATTTCATGTAATAACCTTTGGCCCACCCATCAGTTCCTATTGTCTCTATATTTATATTATTTTTAAAAGCAGTAGAAGTTGAAGCACGTTGAGTGCTATGTGGAGTAAATTGTTGCGCATTAATCATCAATCTCTGAGGGTACTCACCTAATGATTCCAAGTAGAATCAGTAATAAATGATGAGAATATGTTAGTAGATTTTTGTGGTACGTTGTTCCTAATTAAGGCCTTGCAGATAAAAGTCTTGCCATTAACGAAAGGTTCTTCCACAATGGGTGTGGTTTTCTGGAAGGAGAAAATAGAAGCTTTGGTAGGTAGGTTACCAAACTTATGTAGACCAGAAAGACACTACCACAATGCCACTTCCTTTATCAGTAATCAACTTAAACGTATAAAAAAAATATTTTCTCTGCAGATAGTAAAAGCATCTGTCTTGTAAGCTTCTAGATCTGGTGTCTAAGATAAATAAATCGCATTTCTGATTTAACCTAGATGCAAAGAGGTCTATGAATGGTGTTCCAAAAGTATTAAGTATCTCCTTAAAAGCAAAGTCCGCTAGTTGAAATTCAGTATCTGCCTGTAAATTTTCTTTTTGAAGAAATATATGAAGCAAAAATACAAATGTTTCTGGATTCATACCACCCATCCGGTTTATATAAGAAATGGCAGTGGTGTTATCTACCCTTAGCAAGATTTCACAACCGCTACAATTATAAGCAAAACATTTTAAACGAAAAAACACTGACAGGAGTTCCAAATAATTAGTATGTTCTTTATTTTCTGAGGTAGACCAAAAACCATGTGCCTTATTATCATTACAAAATGCACCCCACCCTGATAGTGAAGCATCTGTAAATCTCTCTCGTTTGAATTGGTTTGAACTAATTGGATTAATTGATGTTAATATATTTGACTTCCACCACAAGAAATCACAATTAAGATCGTTCGTTAGTACCATTTCTTACTAGTTATAGTTAATGTTATTAGGTTTGAGACCTAAAACTTTTTGCCTTTCAAATATTTTTGTGTACACCCAACTATATTTAATATCAGGACAGACTGATAGTCCTAGGAACTTTGCAAAATCTAAAATCTTGCATTTTCTAAGAATACTGAACTTTTCTAATAGTTTGCTTAATTTAAATCTTTTTTTCCCAGGCTGGAGTAGACAATCGTTGTTCTTTAATCTTAAAGGGAATTTTGTATCCTTAAATCCAATTTAATATTGATTCATCAGAAGTTACTTGTGACCATTCATGTATAAAAAGAACAAGCCTACCAGAAATATATATTAGATTTAAAACTTCTTCCGAAATTATGTTCGTTGTGTTTTCATTCGGGATGTTTTTTGTTGTCTGTTCCGGTAAAAGGTGTCTTAACTTTTCCGAGGCTAATGGTATTGTCCACCCCGTCGAAGTGCTTGGTACTACTGACGTGTTGGACGCTAGTTTTTGATTAGATTTTACTAGAGACAAAAAACTTTTGTTTTTCCATTTTCTGAGAATTTTTAATTTCATCACTAAAGTTATCTCCAAAAGGATGGTTGCTGATTGAGGTTTTGTCTAATGTTTTTGTAACATTAGCATGCAGATGTGGTTTTATTAGTGCTCTTCTGATTAAACTTTCCGAATGATGTAAACTTTAGTTCAAATCCTACCAATAGCAGAGCGTCCAGCACCAATTTGCTGTTATAGCGCAGCCAACCTGGCATCTCTTTCCAGATGAGATTTCTGTATGCACGCCTTTGCTTCCGGGTAGAGCAAAGGTGGATCTAGGCAACAATTAGAAGGCGAAGGATACTTTGAAAGTAATTCTTGTTTTAGTTGTGGATCTAAACCATTTTTATAATGGTTAACCAAAACTCTGTCACATTATGTGCTACCTCACAAATCTGGGTTTTCTTGTCTTAGTTTCTTATCAAGTTTAAAATCTACGATGGAAAAGTTTTAATAGCAAGTTTTGGATCTATAAACTCTGCGATACAAAGGCAGACAGAATTGAATTTCTATCCGGAGGCAATTGACGTTTAAATAATACCACTTTGTACAAAAGTGCATATGTACCAGATACGATTGGTATTTCCATTCGGAGGCAATTGATAACTAATACCATCTTGGACGAAAGGGCATATGTAACAGCATACGATACGTTTCGGTTCTCTTACCTTTTATAAATGTTTCTTTGTACCTGTTTTAGTTTGTGAGTCACCAGGTAGACATTATTATTTTCAGATAGTTTGATTACAGGAAGCCAGTAGGATAACGTTTTCTGAAAGTACACCTGAATCTTGGTAAATCAATTTTTGATTTTAACTATTCGTTGTCGCTACATTGCTGCTCATAAATCATATTTATTACGTGTGTCTAAAAGCTGAAAGTGATTTGCTTCTTATTACTATTAATCAATTAATTTAAGTTAAATCGTTATCGCATGCTGATTACGTCAACTGTCAATTATTATTATTATTAATGTAATTTACTTACAAAGATTTTTGTATGTTCTGATTGTTACACTCTTGATTTGATTGTATTGTAAAGTTGCCGATACTTCTGGTGTTTTAGTACTTACGTATACTTGTCCTCAAATTGAATTTACCTACTGTGATGCTATCAAGTTATCTCTAATTGTTATTGATTCAAATTTTAATCTATTTATCCTTCTAAAGTAATTAAAGTACAATTGTTGTTAATGATTTCGTTTCTTTCTTTGTTTCCTCCAGCTTTACGAACCTTAACAATTTTAAATATGCTTCGAGTCTCCTGTGTTGATCTAGCAGGTGTTATATTTGCAAAAAAAGATCTGGCGCTCTTTAAAATAAAATCACTTGAACCTCCTCTCTCTCCGATAGGTATTGTTTCAATCCTACAGCGAGTTGGCCGTGCAGGGTTCGTAAACTACAAGAAGATTGTAGCAATGTGCTCTACGGGCATGAATTAAGTTACTTAAAAATTACAATGCCTTTCAGGCAAAGGATAATATACCCGCCGGCGTATATTGTCGTCCGACAAATGCCTCGCTACAATGAAGGAGCAGCAAGTAGAAAATTTGTTTGTTAGCACACATACTAGAGCATTCAAGTCGTTTCGTAGTTTCGTTGCCGTTTAAAGACATGGAATCGATGCTTGTTTTTGAAGGCATGCGAGAAATCGCACATTGCCGTCTTTTATCACTTAAAAGTTGTTATTGTTGAACCCTTTTATACTGAAAAAAATATAATGAGTTCATCAGCAAATAATGATCATAAAGGGGTTTCACTCAATGATTCTTGTTGGACCGAAGCTCCAAAATAATATTAGTTTGCTTTTACCTCGTTTTCGTTTGTACTAGTTTGTGTTCGCTTGTATTATTGTAGTATTGCCTTTGCATAGATAGCTTCCGTTGATTCTTTGGCGTTTCTCACCTACCAAGTCCATACAAATATATCAATTGAACACAGTAACTTATGGTGTTGCATCTTCTTATTTTCTAACCATCTGCACGTTGTGACAATTGTCTTAAGAAAGCCAGGATGATGTTACGTGTAAAAAATGAAGCAATGGCTTGCCTGAAATAAAGTAACATAAACCAAGTTTTACCGGAGCTCAGTGAAGACGGAGTGGGTTATATTCAAAAATTCCGTGGTTGCTTGGAAAACTCGAACGAAAACAAAATCAAAAAGTCAACTCAAAGGGCGCCAGGAAGGAGTTTAGCTTAATGGACTTCTGACTCTTGCCAACCACAAGCCCGCTCCTGAAGGATACACTCTAAATGGAATTACTTTAATAGAGTGTATCTGACTGAAATCTGAAATGAACTTAAATTTTACATAACGCCGAGGCCGACGGAATTAAAAGCTTGTTTACAATTTAACTATTTAACATTTATTTGCACAATCAAAACAAAATAAAACTATTGAAATTAACGCAAGTTAACAAAATTAACAAAAAAAAATGTAAGAAAACATGAAAGGTAAAACCAACATAAAATTAAAAACAAAAACTAAAGCTAATTGAATTAAAAAAAATTTAAAGAAATAAAACACCAAAACAATGGTAAATCTTAATTACCTAATTCACGGCCGTGTGCGCATTACATAGAAATCACTTAAATATAAAATGAAATAAATGCATTTATTATAAAACCAGGATGAAAATTTTAATAGTAAAATTTTCCGGTTAACGTCAAACAAATTTTCAACACAACGAAATTTTGTCACATAGTTTTCACATATACAGACAATCATCATTTATTAATTACATTATTGATAAACTCGTTAATTCGCAACTCTCATTTTTCTTAAAAACCAAAGCTTTTAAGACACTTAAACACGTAATTAAAATTCACAAACTTTAAGTAATCGGTACAAAATAAATACCTTAAATTGTCGTCGTCGTCGTAAATCCAGGAAAGAACTTGTGGTTGATCCTGGGTTGCCAGATGTAATCAAGAATAAACGTTGAAAGGTGTCCCCAGACTATGTACCATCAGAAGGTTCTCAATAACCGCCTCTTAGGCGAAGATATAACCGCGTCGTATCATCCGACGAACACGGTTCTACACTACGTAAAATAAAAAACTGCTAGCGCGTGACATTCTCTTAAAAGCCGTAGATTCTACGAATTAGGAGAAACAAAACTCCACTAACTGCACTAAAAATTTACTTTTTTGGCATACTGCTTCAAGGGGATGAGTTTACCACCCCAAAACCAACTAACAAACTATCGTATTAAAGCATTTCGACGACTGTTAACCGACTGGCTCTTTTCTCCACAAAAATCACATATACATATATATATATAAGCTTATTCGATTACCATTTTCACAATGGCAATCTCACCAAGAAGTGCAAAGAGGATGCAAACAGATTAAATAACATTACAAACGTAGTGTTGGGCCACGGTTTTTGTTTCTGCGTAAACTGTCAAAAATTGACAAAATATCACATTTTAAGACGGTCATAAAATTTAAATTGTCTAATAAATTAAGGTAATGCCTTATATTTCCACATAATCTAATGGAACACAAAGAAACTAAGTACGACTATACTGAAAATGCACTTAAAATAAAGAACTTTCAAACAAACTTAAAATAAACAAACTGCTAAAATATGTTTATTTACAATTATATCTCAGAAAGGAAACATAAATTAGCCCTGGAATTTTGATCGAACAAAGAAATTGTCAAATAAACACAATCGCAGAATACAGGTGATTTAACGGCGTAACAAAATACAAAATTTTATCCACAACTTTGAATTATAAAGTTGAATTTAAAAACGTAAAATAACTTATTAATATCAATCTAACATCAATAAAACAAATCCAAAATACATGAAATGAATAATGTCAATACAAATACCGGGTTTTTCACGAAAGTAATCAAACAACTTTAAAAGACGGTTACAATGAATTTCCTCTCGCTTTGCAGGCGATTATCGACAATTTGTACACAGTAGCTTCGCATGTGGAGCCGTAACACATTAGATTCGTTAATAGATTGGCTAACCCAATTGATTAAATTGCATAATTCTGGTTGTTTGAAGTTATGCAAATGGTGCGCTAATGACCCATTAATATCAGCTTTGTTACCGGCGGAACATTGCCAAACTACCTTCTTCTTGTTTGTCACAGACACTGATGTCATTTCAAAGATTTTTTGTTTACGGCGGCACGCTTATATGGATTTATTTTCATTCAGAATTAAACCAATAGGTTCGCTCTAAGAGAACCATTTTGTCAGAAGTCACAAAGATTAATGACCTTTGTCCACTTACATTTTTAGCAAAACGATAAATACAGCATCTGTCGATTATAGGTTTAGATTGGGACACAGAGCTTCATGACGATGTTCGTAGTCAGTAGGAAAAGTATAAATCATCACTCGTTGGTTTGTTTCTCAAAATTTCTCGTTGTATAAAGCCTTTGTTTTTCGACGCGGTTTCAAACACGCAAAATTTTATTTGTCCTTTAGCAGTCCTTAATTCTCGATCTCTATGTAGTCTTTTTTCAGATCCCAGTGATTTGAGCGTGTTATCACCTGGTCATTTTCTGACCTTAAAACCTTTAACACCCGCACCGGATCCAGATTTGTCACATTTGAAAATCACTCTTGTTTAGCGTTGGCAATTGTTACAAAGAAGATTGCACCAAGACTTTTATTGCACAGAAAAATGAATACCTGCACCCACTATATCAACGCGGAAAGTCATTGGTCATCAAATCATAGGTACTTGAGCCAAATAGTTAAATACACCCTGTACATATAATTTTTTTACTCATAAAGCCAATGCACATACACCTTTTTTACAAACTTTACAATTGTCTTTTGATTGATTTGCACATTTTTTAGTTTATAATTGTCTTTGCTAGTTTGCTGATTATGGCCCATCTTCTTAATAGTAGTGGATTTTTTTGTACGTACGTACTCACTTCTTAGTTCATCGGCAAGTTTTAATTTATGTTTTCGTCAGTACTTATTTTGTAAATTGTCCATGAATTTATAGCTGCTAAATTAAATTTGTTCAAAAATATTTGCCAGGGTCACCTCTTGGAAGACGATTTGATTGAATAATTCTTTGCCGTTTGGCTCAAAAGATCATATCTAATATTGTTGTAGAGTTTTACGGTTTTCGGTAGTTTATTTTGTCTTTCGCCAATCAAAAAATTATGGATACTACTGAAAATGCAATCTTTTTGCTTGAGCAGAGCGCGGAAATAAACAAAGTACCCGGAAAATATGTAAATTAACTTTTTTAAATTTGAAGCGGTAAATGTTTTAGCCAAGCACAATTAGCAAGTACCGTTTCCTTAAAAATTAAATTACGATCCAAATTCCTTGATTACTTTGTGTTTGTTTACATCTTTACCTGCTGTTTTACTAAAAAAATAGTCAAGACCTTTTTACACGCCGTTATTTGTAAACAATGTATTTATAAACATTTTTTAAGTATAACCTGTGTAGCATAACCTTTAACATCGCTACTACTTTCTATTCAATACTTTAAAATCTGTATTTAATTTCATTGTTAATTATACAAACAATAACTAATTTTGGATATCTACATTACTTACTTTCTGTATTTTTTTAGCTGTGGAATCTAAATCTAAAAAAATCTGTTCATTCCGAAGTTTGATGAAGAAACAACTAAATCATCAAAATGATACTGAAATATAAACAACCAAAGCAAAGGGGCATAGTAAAAAATAGAATTAAAATTTCAATCTTTGAAACTAAATAATAATAATGACTGTCGAAAGTAATAAATTATCAAATTCAGCTGAAACGTTCGACAATAAAATCGACCAAAATGACTAAAATGCGTACGCACTGAATACGTACTTAATAAAATAAAAATTACAATTAAGATGAATTTCAACACGTAAAACAACTTCGATAAATTAATGCGAACTTACTATAATGATCATAAAAAAACTGGTGTGGTCACCACACGACTTTTCTATAAGGACTGATGAAGGAATGTCTACCTATTTTTTTAAGGTTATGTTGTTTTAAAAGCACTTCGAAGTGAGATGTGCACGTTTGTATTGACTTCCTAGCATGCTATAATTTTTTTGAAAATTTTCTCCTCGATTTTATTAGGATATAACCGAAATATGGCAAATTGAGCTTATGCTGTCATATTGACTAACTCCTATATTTGTGCGCCGTGATATTGCTCTCCCCTGTAGTAAATTAGTAAAAATTGTTATTTTTAACGTATCTTACTTTCCCTTCAAGGTAAGAATGTTTTTTCTAAAAAAAAATTGTCGCAGACAGGATTCGAACCTAGATAATATTTGTGAATTCATTTTAAATTATAAATAAAATATCGAATAAATTGTTAATGTTAGAAAATTTATTTGAATATTAGGAACCATTCCAAATTTGAAGTTACTAGAAAAAATAAATTGTCAAAGTTTTTCTTTACATGCAACAACTAAAGTGTTAAAAACTGAATTTCAATTATAATTCTGTCATTTTCAGCAAAAACATTTAAAAACGACTTTAATATTTGTTTTTATAATTTAAAACACATTATTAAAGTAGGGAAAAATCTGTAATATGTAAACATTGAAAAAATTTAAAACTTAATTTGTTTTTAATAACTTAAGTAAATTAAAGTTTATTATACCGCACAAAAACATTAAATTTGTTTAATGAAAAAATAAAACAATGTTGTGTACATTCTACATTTAAATGTAAATGAAAATTTAATTGGGTATACAACTAATTAATCAAATAGAGACAAGTTAATTCGTTCTTTTAAATTTTACTTTAGAGTAGAGTTAGGCTTAAAAAAAAGAAACAGTTAAGCTTAATTAGTATTCATGTTCGCGTTTGAGTATTAACATAACAAAATTGTAATTAAATTAACAATAAAACTAATTTGCTAGCGTGCTATACATAATAAAAACGTAAGCTTGGTCTGTTCGTGGCACGTTTCTCTACAAACGACAATCTAGACGTTTAGAAAACCAAAACAGTGGGAAAGTTCAACTGATACTGACAGAAAAATTTTAAATACAAGTTTCTTACATGTTTTGCGCTTAAAATATTATCTAAATATTAAGTAATATTTTTAGATTAATTTTTGTACCCTTAAACCGTTAGTACTTTTATCTAACAAACAATGTTAATATTACAAATGGAAAATATTTGTTTTACAGACATATAAAAATAATAAGAAATTTTAAATTACAGCAATTACTTTTCGTACAGAAAATCAATAAATCAAAAAAGTTATTTGTATATTTTTAAAAAACGCATTTGTTCATTAATTTAATATTTAAAAATCAATATGATAAATTGACATTACTAATATTGTTACGAATTTATTAAAAACTAATTTATTTAAACGACTAAAAATACGTTTACTTATTCTAGAAATATGTACACTTTTAAATTAACCGAACTAATTAAATCTAATAATATTTAATAAAAACACTTACACTAATTTATGTATAACCGTTGTATAACACTATCACTTACACGAAGATAAGATAACGTCCGCGGATAGCTTCACACTTGTTTACACTAAAAATCACGTACACGATTATTCTCGCTATATTTATCTAGACACACGCGTGCTAACGACTTATTTATTTCCACTGTAATAATCTTCTTAACACTGCTGTATTCGCATTCCAGCAATAACTGACCTACGATTTCTCTCTTCGGTATATATACACATAAGGAAATCCTTCTGGAGTGTTCCCTATTTTTCGGTATATCTTCTAGAAGATGAATAACAGCTACTAGAAGGCTCTTGAATTTGCAGATAACTTTTAGAACGTTTCACTGCCCCCTTCTTAGGACTGTTCTGTCCCAGAACAGGAGATTGGATGCGACACCGGTAAAAAGGATCGTGGCGATAGCGACAGCTTCTTCCATTTCGGCAACTTCCTTGACCATAAAAGTAACAGTCAATGGACTTTTCCTGACCCAATATTCTCCTTGGTTGGTAGCTACAGACCAACACTTGAATGCCTGTTCCTCGGAAGACGACCTCCAACATGTTTCGAACTGTCCTCCAATTCAGTTGATCTAAGCCACAACCAAGCTTGGGTACTGCCCATTTCTTAACATGATGGAACTCCATTTCTCTCTTGAGACTCCATAATGTTCGCCAGAGATCTTTGTATAACGGCTTGACACGTGAGTATTTCTTGGTGACCAGATAGAAAACGAAGCGTCCGTCACCACGTAGTCCTAAAACTTTTCCGACTGTCGGTTGCTGTCTTCGCAATTCATCTAGCTGCCCAAACTTCTTTTAAACACGATTGCAACCCCTCTGGACATGTCAAGATCCTCGCTCACGCAATGTGCGATGGCGTAATCTTTTTGTGTCTGGAACAGGTCTTGTTGTTCCTCGGTGGTAACTCCGAACCTAGCTTTTCCAGAACCTCCGTCTAAGTTCATAAACTTCGCGAACTCCATTTCTTCGATTGGATTCCGGGTTCTGCTACTTATTACTCTGGTTCGGACCTGGACTTGCGTATTGTGGCTTTTGCCAGCAAACGGGGCTAGACGATCGACGTCGACGTCGACGTTGGCTTGCCTCTGGGCGGTTTTCGGATGCGGTATATAACGTCGTTAATACGCTGCACGACTTCATAGGGGCCCTCCCATTGCCTTTGCAGCTTCGGCGACAAACCACGTCTCCTTTGAGGGTTATACAACCAGACCATATCGCCAGGTTGAAACCCACCATTTTGTGCCTTGGCGTCAAATTGAAGGTTGCATGGCAATCGTATTTCACGACCGAGCATTACACAGGATGGTGTTTGGCCTGTGCTTTCGTGAACGGATGATCGGTATGCCATTAGGAAAATGTGCAAGTACTGATCCCAGTCTCTTTGGTGTTCGGACACTACCTTGGCTAAGTACTTGCCCATTGTTTGATTCATCAGTTCAACCATGCCATCAGATTGAGGATGGAGAGGCGTTGTCCTAGTCTTCCTAATTCCTAACAGTCGGCAAACTTCTTGAAACAGCCCAGACTCAAAATTGCGGCCTTGATCGGAGTGTAATTCCAACGGAACTCCAAACCGGCAGAAAAACTCCTTTACTAATATGTCTGCGACTGTAGCTGCTTCCTGATTGGGTATGGCGTAAGCCTCCGTCCATTTCGTGAAATAATCCATCGCCACCAGGATGTATTTATTTCCCGAATCGGATTCTGGGAACGGCCCTGCGATGTCAATCGCTACTCTTTCCAAAGGGCTTCCTACGTTGTATTGCTTCATGGGTGCTTTGCGCTTTCTCGCTGGACCATTTCCTGATGCGCAGACTATGCATTTACGGCACCATTTCATGACGTCCTCTTTGCAGTTCATCCAATAGAATCGTTCTCGCACTTTACCCAACGGCTTCTTAATGCCAAAGTGTCCTCCTGATGTCTCATCGTGGAGATGCTTCAACACTTCTGTTACCCTGCTCTTTGGCACTACCAACTGTAGTCTGTTTCCCGTGCCCTCGGCACTTTCTAGGGATCGCCTAAGAAGATCGTCTTCTACTATCAAGAAGTCCCGCTGCGCCCAGTACGCTTTGATATTTCTGCCCAAAGCACTCACTTCTTCCCAGGTTGGTCGTCGGCCGCTTTCTTTCCAGTCCAGGAGTAGTCTTATTTCAGTATCGTCTTCTTGTTCGCAACGTAACTGCTCAGGTTCCCACTCATCATCATCATAGCAGTTCTCCGGAGGCATTCGACTTTTTCTTCCAGTCGCGAACAATAACTGCAGTCCGCCGGACATGGTCTTCTGGACAAGGCATCAGCGTTCCGATGATTGCTTCCGGCACGGTGTTCTGTGTCATAGTCATACTCTTGCAGTCTCTCGATCCATCTTGCCACTTGTCCTTCTGGGTTACGGAACTGCAGTAGCCATTTTAAAGCGGCGTGGTCTGTTCTCAGTAAAAATTTTCGTCCATACATATACTTGTAGAAATGTTCGATGGACTTAACGACTGCCAACAGCTCCCTCCTAGTCACGCAATAATTTTTTTCTGGCCTGGACAAAACCTTGCTAAAATACGCGATAACCTTTTCTTGTCCATCTTGAACCTGCGAAAAGACCGCGCCCATGGCCAGATTGCTTGCGTCTGTATCCAAAACAAATTTTCCATCTTCTCTTGGATAAATCAGAATCGGCGAAGTGACTAGGGCTTGTTTTATTTGATTAAAAGAATTTTCGCAGTCTTCTTTCCATCTAAATTCTGCTTTTTCTTCGGTTAATTTTGTCAATGGTTTGGCAATATTGGCAAATCCGGGTACAAATCTTCTATAATAAGTGCACAACCCAAGGAAACTTCAGACCTGATGTTTGTCGATTGGTCTTGGCCATGCTTGCACTGCTCGGATTTTGTCTGGGTCAGCCCTTACTTCATCTCTAGATACGACGTGGCCAATGTATTGGACTTCCTTCTTAAATACGTGGCACTTCTTTGGGCTCAGTTTGAGGTTAGCCCCACGTAATCGCTGGAACACTTCCTTCAAGTTGTTCAAGTGTTCTTCAAACGACTTTCCAACCACGATCACGTCGTCCAGGTAAACCAAACACGTCTTCCAAGACAATGCGCGCAAGATGGTCTCCATCAACCGCTCGAACGTTGCAGGAGTGTTACACAGGTCGAAGGGCATTACAGTGAACTGCCACAAACCAGTTCCGATCGTAAAAGCTGTTTTTTCACGATCCTTGGGTTCTAGTTCTACTTGCCAGTATCCACTCTTTAAATCTAACGTAGAAAACCACTGGGATCCTGACAGGGTGTCTAACGTATCGTCAATTCTGGGTAAAGGGTAGCTGTCTTTTGTGGTCAGGTTGTTTAGTTGCTTGTAGTCTACGCAAAACCTTGTTGATCCATCCTTGTTCTTTACGAGTACCACTGGGGATGCCCATGGAATACTTGAAGGTTCAATCACGCTTTCTCTCTCCATATCCGTAATTATTTGTTGGGCTTCTTCTCTTTTCGCCAAAGCCGAGCGTCTCCGGTATTAATTTTACGTTTCACCACGTTAGTTCTTCCTTTGGAGCCACTCCCCAGCACGAACACATATTGGTACTCTTGGATCAACACTTTAACTTTAGCCAGCTGGTCTTGGCTGAGGTTTTGGCATTTGGTGGTAAGAATGTCCAATAGATGTTGTGGACACTTCTTCGGCAACGTATCTTCGTTCGTCTTCACGCATCTCACAATTTGTGATACTGGCGTGCATTGGCCTACCACGGTCTTCTTTTTCAACGTTACAGGATCTGAGTTGATGTTTAAGATCCTTACTGGCATCGTGATTTCCATTCAGGCGTGCCATCACCACACTTGCAGGCAGAATCACGTCTTCACTCAATAAGACTCGCACGGCTGCCTTCTCTGACGAATGAAAAGGAATTTCTTCATTGTCGATCTTCAGGACATCGTTCTTTATATCCAAATGGAACCCATACTTCTTTATCACGTCCATTCCCAGGATAACTTCTTCCGTGATGTCGGCTACCAGTACTTGATGGTCGAGTACTCCATTTCCCAAACCAATGGTTACTTTGACGTGTCCGTGAGTAGGTATTTCTTCGCCCGTCGCCGTTCGAAGTCGTACTGTTACTGGTAATGTCTTCTCGTTTTCCAATAAGATGTCAGGACGAATGATGGTCTTTGTCGTTCCCGTGTCAACCAGCAACTGGACGCTTCTTCCATTGATCTTGCCATCGAGATAAATGCTATGCAACTGCTCCCTAGGCGATGCCATTTGAATGGTAATCTCCGGGGCATGGCTCGTTGAGGTCGACTTTCGCCCCATTCGGTCGACCCGTTCTAGTTTTCCGGACGTTCTTCTGGTCTTCTTTTGGGATTAGTACAACGGTGTCGTACGTGGCCCACTTCTCCGCACTTCCAGCACGTCAGTTCTCTTCCTCGAGCTACTCGTTCGCGAAATACCCGTCGCACTATATCTTGTTACATGCAAAAGTTGGAAACAATGTCACTGCCTGAAATGAGGTAACATAAACGATGTTGTGCCGCTGCTCAATGGGGACGGGGTGGGTTATATTCTAAAATTCCGTGATAACTTGGAAACGAGATTGACATAAAATCGAAACAAAATGGTTCAAAACTCAAAATCGGTTAGGGCGCCAATCAAGGACACGATGATTATAGCTTCTGGACCCCTGATAACCCAAAAGCTCATCTGGTTGGTTACAACCCCTGGACTTACCTCGAGTTGTAACTTGCTAAACTCTGAAATGCACTTAAAAATTTACGTACGCGACAGCTGAATGAATAAAAGCTCTTTACAGTTTAACAATTTAACATTTATTGACTGAATAATATTAAAAATAAAAATGAATATCAAACAAACTTGAATAAAAAATACTAATCAAGACAAAAATTCACAAACTGAATATAAAAATTCAAATATATATATATATATATAAAAAAATAATAAAAGCGTTAACTCGTTTTTCAATAAAACACAATAAATATAAAATTCAAGGCATTGTCCGCATATTTAATCCGCAAACAACAAATTAAAAAAAAAAATACAAAAGTCATAAAATATACGTCCGAAACTTTGCTTCGAACTAAACGTTCAAACAAATTATATGTTACATTTCGTTACATTATCTTTCATGCATGAATAAGGCTTACTTTTACATACACAAAACAAAATTAATTAATTAAAGCGAACTTCACGCAAACACCTTCAAGTGTTTCTTGAAATATTTAACGTTAGCCGTAATTCAGTCGGCTCAATTCAAAGCTTTTAAATCATATCAATCGCGGTTCACTTCACGGTAATAACAAATTCGATAAATACCTTTACTCAATTGTATACTCCAGATGAACTGCTGGCCACAGCGGTTCCAGAAGCTTCGAATTTAGATCGACCCCGGGACGGTCTAGGTGTTCTGTAGTCGAATGCAAGCTCGGTGGGACCCCCAAACAACGGAATGCCGGCGGAAGATTTATTTCACTACTTAATTGAAATCCGCACAAAAGCGAAGACAGGATTTTTAGCACAAAACATCGAAAATAAATCCAACTCGAACGTGAGTTTTATTATGGATACCGTGAAGTTCCTTAAACCGTAAAATTACGAATTTGGAAAACCAATATTTCCCCTCACACCACTCAATTTTCACGGCACCATTTGTTTAACTTCCGCGGTACTGCCTAACGGTAGGGTAAAACACCCCGAACACTTGACTACCTTCCGGTACCCGGTATTCTTACTTGCGACAAAAGATCATCCCCAAAATCAAAATTTTACTCCTTATATCACCTCGTAATCCCACTTAAATCACAAACTTGCGCCGTAAAATCTTTGTAAAAGATGGAACACTAAACAAACTAAATTAACAAAGATGAAAACTATAATTGCCACGTGCGTCATGTCACGTAGGCCCTCGAAAGAAAGAAATTCTTCTCACAGAAAACGCTTACTCCGTTAAATTATCAGGTGGTCCAAATCGCGCTCGTAAAAGAACTCAACATAAACAAAAGTATAGATACTAAGAAAAATTTATCAAATTACATTCCAAAAAGGAAATCGTAAATTAGATAGAATTGTTATTTTACTGAGATAACCAAAAGTAAAAACACTAAATCAAAATCAAAACCACGGAACTTTATGCATTTAAAAAATAAAAAATACCAGTAATAATTGTGAAATAACTATGAAATACAAATAAACTTAAATCAAACTTAATAAAATAACGAGTAAAACGTTTTCGATGCTAACATCGAACTAGTCAATCGTTAAAAAAAAACAGAAAATTCAGCCAGATGAATCTGATTACGGGGTCTTACATAAAAGATTCACGACTAAATTTCAACGCCGGTTACAATCTTCAATGCTTTCTTCTGTGTGCGAGGATACTTCTGCAGCACAACGGAGCTTATAGCTGCCTCGGTGCGACGCTTGTTTCGCCGCCTCGAACTCCAAAGCATAGGTTAATGCGTCATCCAACGTCTTCGGTCGAGCTAACCGGAGCGTCTGCTGTGTTTCGCTGTCTCGGAGGCCGTCTACAAAGGTTTGAATAGCCAACTGCTCCAAGAAGGTATCTGGTGCTGTAGGATACGCAAGCCGTGTTAATCTAGCGATGTCAGCCTCAAACTCTTGAAGACTTTCGGCAGCTTTCTGAACCCGACTGTTAATTTGAGCTTGATAGACTTGTTGAAGATGGGCATCTCCATATCTCATTTCTAATCGTGATATTAAGAGTTCGTAATTTTCTGGCAGGTGGTTAGGAACAGTTTGTAAAATTCCAAGCGCTTCTCCACGTAAGGACACTATTAAAGACGTCGCTTTCTGCTTGTTACTCCAACCATTAGCTGTAGCTGCGGCTTCAAACTGCTTGTAGTAGGTTGACCATGGAACTTTACCATCAAAATTTGGCGGTACAACTTTAAACTTGTGGGTGGTTTCTTCCCGACGGTCCATTATTAAATCTTCACTCGTGACACTTCCTTCACCATGGTAATTCATTTGGTTCATTCTTTCTTCGAGCAGTTTCATTCTGTCTTCTAAATTATCCTCTATTGTGTTTATTTTCTCATTCACAGATTCGCAAATTTCTTCTTTCAAATTTAGCATATTTGCTTGGGTTTCCTCTTGAACAATTTTAATTTAATGAAAATACACTAATTTATGAATAACCGTTGTATAACACTATCACTTACACAAAGATAAGATAACGTCCGCGGATAGCTTCACACTTGTTTACACTGAAAATCACCTACACGATTATTCTCGGTATATTTATCTAGACACACGCGTGCTAACGACTTATTTATTTCCACTTTAATAATCTTCTTAACACTGCTGTATTCGCATTCCAGGAATAACTGACCTGCGATTTGTTTCGTCTGTATATATACACCTAAGGAAATCCTTCTCGAGTGTTCCCTATTTTTCGGTATATATTCTAGAAGATGAATAACAGCTTCTAGAAGGCTCTTGAATTTGCAGATAACTTCTCGATCGTTTCAATATTTTTTCTATAATTATACAAGTCTGAATATAACGTTTTATTTTCTAAGGTTTAATTAGTTTTTGTTAATATTCTTTTTGTTTTCCGCAAGAATTCTTATTATTATTTTCTTAATTAATAATTTAAATGATAATTAATAGCTGATCTACTGTAGTAATTTCTTCAGTGCACATTCAGCTAGAATCTACCATTCACCACCGACAACAAGCCTAGAAGCACTCCTCGGCGTTTACCTTTATCATCACCAGCGATTAATAACCGCGTCTACACAACGTAATGGTCTCACCGTGGCGCTATTGACGAAGTTACTTCCCTTAGGTTATTCCAATAACATTGCAATAAGAACTGCGTCGTATAATAATTCAAGCATCGATAACCATAAACTACGATTGTACTTTATCGTAAACTACACCTGCTTTAATTATCCGGTCGATTGTTGTTATATTATCTGCAGTTATTAAAACCGTTGTGTCCATAAGACCACTCTCCGATTTAATGTAAAAAAAACCTCCAGTAGTGTATCAATTGAAAACCGGCATTCTTATCCTAAAATAATTTTTACCTGCAGTTACTACTGCGTCATTTATTTGAGTTAGTTTCACAGTTACATGTAAGACGATTTCTTCATTTAATACACCCGTAATTACCCAAAGTCCTCATTAAAACAAACCACAAACCATTAACTTTTTAATCGAAGAATATCAATGAATTGATTGCAGTTTCAGATATTTAGGTTAAAACTTGTAAGTGATAAGCTAGTTTTAGAAACTAGTAGTAAATATAGAGGAGAACAAAAATAATAACATGGAAAGCATTGTAGACTTTGCGTTGCCAATCAAATGTTAATTCGAAACAGCTACGTTAACTATCACATAATGCACAAAACTATATTTGAGGCAGCAAGAAGAGAAGCGAAAAACATCAACATCTATATAACATACAACAGAAAAACGAAATATTCCATAAAAGGGCCAAGACTACAGAGTGCTAATAACGGACACTAGATATTTTTTAGCAGAGCACCCTGGAAACAAAGAGAATATCAGAAATTAAAAATATCAGAATTAAGAAAACCAAAAAAAGCAAAAGAATACAAAAACAAATTAGAGGACGCCTTAGAAATATAAGAAACGAAAGAAGTAGATCGAAGAAAAGAACTGGACAATATTAGAAACACAGATATTAGAAGAGACAGCAAAAACCTGCGGAAAGGTAACAGTAAAAAGAGACCAAAAAGAACCCGGTGGTAGAACGAATAAACAAAAAAAGAAAGCAAAGACTAAAAAGAAAGTTTAGATAAAGTATATACTAGAACACTGCAATAAACAACATTATATTCACATTTTTACTGCAAATAATTGTATAAATAATGATATGTGTAGTCTTATTAAATTCTCCAATGAACATGACTTAACTATTAATGCAAGCAAATGTTCAGTTATGTTATTTGGCATGCCGCTAATAAGGAATTTCAACGTTGATAATATATCAGTGACTATTAATAATGTGAGATTGCCTCTTCTGGATCACGCCAAAAACCTTGGTTTGTGGTTTGATTCAGCACTAAGATTTAAAAAACATGTTTCTGTCATGATACAAAGATCATTTGCTAGTTTAAAATTAATATATAATAACAGATATATTTTGAATAAAAAAATTAAAACACTGCTTTGTGAGCTACTTGTACTGTCTCACTTTAATTATTGTGATACTGTCTACGGACCTTGTTTGGATCACTCTGACATTCGAAGAATTCAGCTAATGCAAAACTCTTGTCTTAGACTTATTTTTGGCATAAAAAAGTATCAACGTATTTCATATAAATTAAAAGAAATCAAATGGTTAAATATGTCAAATAGAAGAATGTTGCACTTTGGATGTTTAATTCATAAAATCATATTAACAAAAACTCCCGATTATTTATACAATAAAATTCAATTAAGAAAAAATTTACATCATGTTAACATACGTAATAAAAATACAATTTCGCTTCCTTCTTATAAAAAATCTATTTTCAAAAGATCTTATTCTTACAATGTTAGTTCAATATACAATTCATTTCCGGAAAATTTAAAATCAGTAACACTAAATGTTTTTAAAAATCGCCTCTTCAATATCTTACTTGATAGACAATAAGTTACTTTTATCTTTGATAATTATGTTTGAGTTTACTCGTTGGCAAAAAAACGAAGTTAAAATAATTTCTTTTAGTTGAAATTTTAGGGTTAAGTGGAAGAGCAGATGTGTGACTTTGTTAAGTACACAATAATCTGAACTTCGCCCTGTTGGGTTTACTAATACTAATATTAATATCTATATATATTTATCTATGTATGATTATTATTATTTTTCTTTTTTCTCGCTTTCTCTCTCTCTGTAATAAGTATGCCCAATAAAAGACGATTATTATTATTATTATTATTATTATTATAAATAAAAGAAAAGAAGCAGTACAAAGAACAAAACATAAAATCTGGGAAGACAACGAAAAACTTTTTGGAAAGTTATTATAAGGCTAAGAGGGAAATATAGAAAGCAAAAAAAAATAAAAGGTATGCAGAGAGTATGTATTATATTTAGCATATTTAAAAAACAGGATAACAACCGGTGCAGAGAAACGAGAACAATTCATGAGGAAGAAGAAGAAGAAATAGAGGCATGCAATAGAGGAGGTGATAGAAGCCATAAAACACATTAAGCAGAAGATAGATATCTGAACCCCAGAAATGATAAAGCTGAAAATAATAGATTAAAGTGGATAAAAGAGATATGTCGACTAGCATAGAAACAGGAAAAGTACCAGATGACTGAGAAAAAACATAGTGGTACACAAGAAGGGTAATAAAAATGATTGTGGCAATATGCCTCTCTTCGGTAGTACAGAAGATATATTCAAGAATACTGAAAAGACGATCATTAGAAGTTGAAGAAAAATTATGCAAATTTATTTTACAGTAAGAGATGTTCCAAAAAGGAGATTAGAAAGAGGAAGCCATTTGTACCTAGCACTTTAAAATATAAAATCAGCATTTAACCCGGTACCCAAACAAGCGTACCAACTGCAACAAAAAAGGGCATACGTTAATGCAAAAAGAAGAGTGCAAATTAAAAGGAATTGATCTGAAAGTTTTGAATAAGAAAAGGGGATCAAACAAGAGTATTCACTAAATACAATGTCTTATATATGCAGACAACATCGTATTGCTACCAGACTTATCTAGAAAACTATGCTAGCAATAAACAAATGGAACAGATTGATAAAAAGAAAGAATATGAAAATAAACACAAACAAGGCCAGAACTTCTGCTTAGGATAGTTTCCAGTTGCTGTTGTAGCTGCTGGATTTGCAGATCAATCGGTGCGGTTGTAGGTTGGCGTTCTCTCGTCAGGAATACTATCGGCAGGTGTTCGCGACCTCGGCTCCACTATTGCGGTGCCCATGGAGCGATTCGAACTCGTCGTTGCTTGCGAGGGACTTTAGGTGCAATGTTACGCGTATGGTTCACTTAGTGTACTGGAGTTGGCAAACGGATGGCGCGAAGCTCTGGGTCTCTCGAAGGAGAGGCGTCTTGCGTGGTAATGGTTACTTTGAGGTCCTTTACGTGAACGCGCCCAACGGTTCGGTGGGAATCGGGTGATCTTAATTCTACGATTACTGGTGAGAGCAGTTTATGTATGATGTAAGGTCCGGCATATTTAGGGGCTAGTTTTGAACTAAATTTACGGGCTTTGTCTGACAAATGTCGTTCTTTCTTGTAGACCACCTCTCTTACTTTCGGTCGGTACGGGCGCCTTCTCAGGTAAAACTGTGTTTTTGTTAGACGAAAGCTTGACCTAGATTGTCTCTCGTTACCTGGAATATTTCTTGCAGTTTTTTGATTTGAGTGGCGTAGCTGTCGAGATCGCGTTCTCCAGGAGCGACACCTGGATCGAGATTGCGATGTAGTGCCTGAGGAGCGGTGAGTTCTCTACCGAAATTCAGCATTGCGGGTGTGAAGCCGGTGGATTTGTGAACAGAACTGTTGATGGTAAATCCTATTTCAGGTAAGTGCTGATCCCAGTCTCGTTGATCCAGACCTGTGGCTTGTGAAATCATCGTACCCATCACCATCATCATCATCGAGGGCGGTTAAATCGCTTTGAAAGCTGCGACGTGTAAACTGTGGCCCATTATAGGTAAGTAGCACTTTTGGAGTACCGTATTTAAACACTACCTGTTCTTTTAGGGCTCTCACGATATGCGTAGTTGTTGCAGGTCTGGCACTTTCTGATGTACGTACGTACCTCGCGCGCAATTCCAGGCCAGTAATAGTTTTGAAAAATTCGTTTTAAGGTTTTGGCCAGTCCTAGATGTCCGGCCGTGGTAGCGTCGTGACATTTATTTATTACCCGGAGCCGTTGTGGTTTAGGAACGCACAGCTTCCAACTGGTGTGGAAACCTTCGCTGGTCTCTGGGTTATTGAGAGGGAAGCTCTTGTACAGATGTCCTTGTCAAATTCTGTATTCTGGCCATTCTTTTGGATATTCGGCTACATTTTGGGTCATGGTAACGTACCAACGGTCCAGGTCCGGTATTTCCGTTACTGCACTGACGGCGTGGGTTTTTTCGGGTTCGTGCAACCTGGACAGGGTGTCAGCGACGATGTTTTGGGTTGATGGTCGATATGTTTGCCTCGAAGTCAAACTGTTGCAATTCTAAAATCCACCTGGCTAAACGAGAGGTGGGATTTGCCATTGTTTTCAGCCATCTTAGACTCCGGTGATCGCTAACCACTTGGAATCGGTAGTCTTCTAGATAACCTTTCAGTTTCCGCACCGACCAAACTACTGCAAGACACTGAAGCTCAATAATCAAGTATTTCTTTTCGGCAGCAGTGAGCGCACGGCTTATATCAGCTACTACTCGTTCGGGGTTCCTTGAGTTTGTGTGAGGACAGCTCCCAGCCCACTGGTACTGGCATCAGTCTGAAGTACAAACGGTACCTGAAAATCAGGACAAGCTAACACGGGAGCGGTGGTAAGGGCGGTTTTAATAGCTTGAAATGCCTCTTCCTGAGCTTCTATCTAGTTATACCGCGTTGCTTTTTTTAACAGCTGACTCAACGGTGCTGCGACTTGGGCACACCTTGGCTGGAATTTCCGGTACCACGAAGCCATACCAAGAAACCGTCTTAGTTGCTTCGTAGTTGTGGGTGCAGCGAGTTCGGTAATGGTTCCAACCTTTTCTTTATCGGGCTGTATTCCGGCGCTGTTCACTAGGTGTCCTAGGTACTTCAATTCGTTCTGGCATAACAAACACTTCTCTTCCTGTAATTTTAAACCGCGGGCACCGCAGGCGTAGAAATACCTTGCGTAGATTGTTTAAGTGTTCGTCAAACGTCGCACCTAGCACAATGATTTTGTCGAGGTACACAAGGCTCTCGCTTCTTTTTCGGGTCCGATGACTTTATCCAGTAGTCACTGAAAGGTGGCTGGGGCTGAGTGAAATCCAAACGGCATTACGCGAAATTGGAAAAGCCCTCTTTCAGGAACGGTGAAGGCGGTGACAGGCCGGCTTGCGGGATCAAGCGGAACTTGCCAGTAGCCATCCTTGAGGTCGATTGTACTGATGTATCGCGCTCCTCGAAGCCTGTCTAGAATCTCTTGAATAAACGGAATTGGATAGGTGATCTCGTTTACCTGGCGGAAATCAATACAAAAGCGATATTTACTTGTCGACTTTTTAACTAAGACCACCTGCGAACTCCAGGGCTACGGGATGGTTCAATTACTCCTTCTTATAGCATCCGATACACTTCGGCGTTCATGATTGCTTGCATGGCCGGATTTCAAGGATAGTATCGTTGTGTGACGGGCTCGATTCCGGGTTTAACGAGAATTCGGTGAGTAACGTCGGTGGCGGTATCAGTTAGGTTTTTGAACCGGGTCAATTCTTATTTCAGGAATGCATTTAATCGGAAAAGCTCGTTACCTGTGAGACTTTGAATGCCGCTGACGCCTGGACTAATACCGGTGCTACACTGGATGGGTTCGGCGTTGAGATAGAGGACGTTTTCGGTCACGCAAATTACGGCCTTGTACCGGCGCAAGAAGTTCCATCCAAGCAAAATATCTGTAGTGAGGTCTTCGAGCGCCTGACATTCCAACATCAAGGTTTGGCGTCCTACGCTTATGTTAAATAAATAATTTCCCGTTGTTTCAGCCATGTTTCCATTAGCTAATTGCACCCGGGTTGGTTGATTCCCTAGCGGTTGTTTATCTTGATTCCCTAAGGCTTGAATGCGAGGACTGATGTAACATCGAGCGGCGCCAGTGTCTACGAGGGCCTGGAACTTACGTCCGTATACGGTGACGGGCAGGAACAAACGAGAATCCATGGTAGCTAATGCGGGTCCGGTTGTTTTCTTCGTCTGAAAGAAATTAGTTACGGTCTGTAGCCACGCGGTCCATTCTTGTCGGTTTTGAGAGCCTGGCCTGGGTGATTAATAGAGGCTCCTTCTGGCTAGTCGGCTCGGTCCGTTTCCCGGATGGGAGCAGTTGCAGTCACGGGAGTAGACGCCTTCTTGTCCGCATCTCGAGCAGAAGAGTTTGAAGCGTCCTCGGCATTGCACCGTTATACGTTCGTGGCTGTCGAGTCGTTACCGGAGGTTGAATAGCGTTTACGGTGGCGTTTTCATGGCTTTGATGTAGTCTCTCGCTTTCTCGCTCTCTTTCTGGATTCGGGTACTTTCTGGAAGACGGTTAGCGATAACGGGACGGTGGTTTTCGGAAGTTGATAGGCTAAGTTACGGGCTCCAACTTGTGATTAATTTGACAAAAATCGGTTATGAGATGAAATTACGGTACGTAATTAACGCTTCCACCAAGGTTTAGTATGATTTACTCTCTTAAATGGAAGGATGATTGATTAATTTACAATAATGAATTTCGCGAACCGGTACTTAATTAACTCAGGAGATCTACACGTTTGTGTTTAATTCAGGGTGCGTGTAACGACTGCACTGCCCTCAGGAATGCTAAGCAGCCTGTACAGTTTTAAAGTGCTACACTAAATTAGTTATACAAGCCCTCGTAAAAGGTTTTGCCAGATATGTACGCCTCTAGCCAAACCCTTGGTAGGCTATATGTTCTTTTTTTTTGCACCTCAAACAAATCACAAAAAAATAACTTACCCAATTTACACAAAATCACTGAGTCAATTAGATGATACGGCTGGGTCGTTCTTGTCGTGGTATACAATCAATCGGCTAGTAAAAAAAAATTGCAAACGAGTCGGGTCAAAATCGCAAAACAAATTGGTACGGGTAGTCAGAATAGCTAAGGTCGGTTACTAATATTAGTTTGGTGTGAGGAATATCTCGTAATCGAGCTGGAAAATGAGTATATGAGAGTTTGGATAGGTGCGGTGTCCGCTTATATACCCGGGGATCGCCTTGCGCGTTTTCTAGCCGCTGGTGGAGTACGTTGGCAAAGCTCAAAGTCCTCGCGTAATTTTTCGAATTATTTATTAATTGTTTAAAAATCACAGGAACGGGATTCGTCACACTAATAGTTATAATGTAAATAAATATCACAACACAGCAGAACTAGAAACTTTAAACTGCAACACATGTTGCGTTTTCGCAACGCTGGGAATGAATGGGTTAAATCTCCTTGGACTTATGACTTAGTCCTTCGTTGGTTTTAATTATGAAGCTTAATGGTCTTGTTTGGACGTCTCATAATTTTGATTTTTTTAATGTTTTTAGTATATTTGGAGCTTTTAGTTAATTTGCCTAAAAAGAGGTACTCGTTATGGGTTATTATTATTTTGGTTCTGTTTTTTGGCAAGGATATCTATATCGTGTTTCGACCCCTATACAGCACTATATCTCTACCTAATGTACTGATGTTTCGGTTTTGTTTTGTTTTTGTTGTTGGGCAGTAGGGTAAGTCAGTCGGGATCGGCTATCTAGGGAGAAGTAGTTAAGGTTGAGGTTGAGGTGAGTTTAAGACTTCGACGCCACACAATAGTTCGGCGTTTCAACGAGGAAACTGTAGGCTGTGATTCCTGTGGTCATTTCCCAGTCTTGTGGGTCTTGCTTTCTCGTTTCCTTATTGTACCTTATTAACTACATTGGTCTTCTGCTGATATCTTTTAAGCATCTGAAACTAATTAACTATCAAATGATAGTCGATTACATTAAAAAATATTAAGTTTATGTCACACGGATGGTGTGAGGTACAAATTCAAATAAATCTCACTCTGTATTGAGCAATCTTACTAGATTTTAATACGGTCTAAAATCATCAATGAAATGGTTTAAATTTATTTACACATAAGAATAGATATTACAAATGAAACAAATAATAGTTATCGTTACGTTTTACGTATTACGTCAGATTTTGTTTGTTTTCAATATTCTATATTAAATACGTTTAAACCAAAAATTTTTATAGCACCAAGTAACTTTAAATTTAGATAAAGTTTATAGAATTCCAATAATTATTTACAGCAATTGCGTTTTACATTGCACGTACAAAACTGAATATTCGAAAAAACTTTTACTTTCTCACAAGATTAACAACGAAATAGAAAGCTAGAAGTTGACTTTATGAAACTTCCAAAAACGTTTATTGTAACGAAACAAAAACAAAAATTAAACAAATAAAAGCTATAATTTAAATTTGTTTAATTCCAGAAGTAAATAAAAATACTTAGTCAACATTTATTTAAGTAGAAATACGGCATTTATTATTAACGCATTTGAGAAAGACCTTTCTTGCTCTAATATAATTATGTACTTACTAAAACTTTGTACTTAAAATCGATACATAAAGCAAAGGGTTTTCTAAAGAAAGTCGATAAAACCGTAAAATAAACTCTTGAATTTCTCTCTTAAGATGAAAATACTTTAGTTGAGAAACATTCAGTGTCTGCGATACAAAGTGTATTGGTTTTACGTTACTGGCCAAAAATATATGTATGTCAGAAAACGACTTTTAGTACCAGCTGTTGCTAAAATTAGTGATAACTAAATAATAAAATTACATAAATTAATTTTATTTTCTGTTTTGAAGTCAGTTTTAGATGTTACATTTTATTTACGAATTCTGGATTTATTTTTTGCATTTTAAATACAACTTAGGTGTGCATTTTGCAGTATAATTTTAAGAAAGGAAAATGTCCGAATTTTGCCTAAGAACTCACGATTCAAAGTTGTCAGTGATTTTCAAAAACATCCAGCATATATTTTTAAACTAACATAATTATTACTACTAAACTGAAGTCTTAACTAAATTATTTTTGCATGCAAAACTTGTTATGTTAAAAAGTTGGTAGGTTAAAATTTTTCGAGTATAAAATTTGTCCTCGACACGCCCACTTTTTATTCTCGACTGTCAAACTTTTAAAAGCGAAGCTCATTCTTTTTTTGGTAACGTTTTTTAACAAAGTTGTTAGCGGTTTCTAGGACCAACAAGGCTTTTATCATAAGTTATTTCACGTGAATATGCAAATTAATTTTGTGTCTATCTGAACAAAAGTCTATTTGGGCACACCTTTTCTTTATCGGTGGAGATAACAAACATATGGCATATTTGGGGAAAAATTTCCATGACGTCACGTTGCTCTAATTTAACCATTCACCGTCAAAGGGTTGGAAACCTTTAAGATGGCGATTTCTTTTTGGGATGAACTTCTACCATCAAATTACTACATTAAGTCAAGGGGAATTGGGATCGTATGCTTTAAAAACGGAATTTACTTGTGTTAACGCCGTATGTACGTTTTGTGTTAGATTTCATATTACGTTTTAGGTAATACAGGTACGGACCTAGATCCTTACTGTATGAAACATAACTGTAAATATTACAATTTCTAGTTTTATGTTTAGTACTTCGTTGGTGATACATTTATGATTTTAAATTTACGAATATAAAGTAAAAGTTAGACCGACTAGGTCAGTTTACTGTACGACGTGTTGCCCAGTATAGGGCGTAACTTTTATTTTGTCCGACCCATGTATAAGCGTTTGGAAAATTTACGTAATTATACCTATGTACCTTCTTCGTCCTCTTTGGAACTATTGTCTGCAATAAAATAAATATATATTCTGTCTTATCACTTCTGTCGTGTTATGTGTTTTTTTTTCAGCTACGGGTAGAGTTAAACGATATCTTCCTATTTTCGTCTATTATCGTTTTGACGTCTTTTTAGATTTACTTTATAATATATATAATAAGCATTACGAAGTCTGCGACTCACTCTCCCAGAACAAGTGTCTTAGTTGTTGCTTAATTTTTTTTATTACACGAAAACCAGCGTAACAAACTATAGCGGAAATTTTAATAATAGTAAACACAACATTGCATCTATGCTTGCGCACATAATTAATCAATTTGTTCTAGTACAATAAAACGGTAAAATAAAACACACTTATTCATTTAACAAAAAATTTGTAAATAAATAATTTTCAAAATTATTTCAAATTGCAATCGATGTATATACAACAATAATAAAAAGACTTAACAAAAACAATAATTTAAGCGGCTTTAAAAATACTACAAAAAGCAAACAAAAAAATCAATATTTTTAAGAAGATTTACTTCAATAGAATGCTAAAAATACAATAAAGTAATAATTAATAATAAGACTTTATTTTAACATTTACGTAACGTTTTTGTATTTAAATAAATGCAGGTACTCAAACAAATATTTAATATAAGCTGATTTAGTATCAATATTTACGCAATTACTTTAAAAATAAAGGTAAAATATTAAAAAATTTTGTCAGTTTAACATCATTTTTTTATGTACATATTTTTATATTGAAAAACAAATTATTTAATATTTTACAAAAAAAATCCAGAACCAAATTAAATATTTTGTTAATACCAAATATTCATTCCTTTTTATTTTAGTATTTTAAATGTTAATTTATTGTAGTTTCTAGCGTTTTATTAAAGAAATTTTTAAAGAATTATTAAATAAATATAATTATAAAATTATATTCTAAAACCACGTGGATTTAAAAAAACGTATTTAAAAAACCTAAATTTTTTATTGCGAGGTTAATTCTAAAAAGAAATAGAAAAAAAATCAAAATTTTTAGAAGATATTGACGGATCTTAAAACATTTCACAGTTTTGGAAAGATCAGCTCTAATTTTGGTTGTAAAATTGTGCCTTCAGATAAAAAGTTTACCAAAAACATCTAAAATTTAAAGGAAAAAAATCAAAAAACAGCTAAAAGTAAATTAACATATCGTTTTAAAAAAAACCAACATCGCAAGCCTCATACGTGCGTAGTTACGTAATAGACGAAAAAAGTTGTCAGAAAAAGATGGTGCCGCCAGAAGAAGATGGATCATAGAAATTTCTTGAAGGAACGTGTTCTCGTCTGAAAAGTGCAAAGAAAGGAGTACAGTCAATAAATTCGTGTTTTGTAGTACGGATAGCGCAGCTATTCTTCGAGAGATTTACATCCCAGTGCCGATGATTTTCTTTCACATATGAAGAAACCATGGTTTTTAAGACACGATTAATCCGTTAATCGGGATTAGCTCTAGGGTGATATTTAGCCATGAAGAGTATCGTTGTCCCATAACTAGCACAAAGTTTAGCAAATTCTGTACTACAAAACTGGACACCATTGTTCGTAATACGATACTGAGGAGCACCGAACAGAAGAAAGATGTGTTCTTCGACGATTTTACAAACAGAAGCAACGAGAGCTGAACGTAACGCAAAGAACAGAGGACGCTTAGTAAAATAATCAGCGATCACCAGGCAGTGGACTACAATGTGACAGCAAAGGACTTGCTAAGGGTGTGATAGCTTCGCACAAAGAGCGAATATGCCAGGTGAACCAAATTGTTCCATGTGCACCACACACACAACGACGAATATAGCAAGCAACAGCTGTAACAGCTCCAATAATAATGTTGTAAAATTCTAGCATAGACTACATGTACAAGGTATAAGCATCTTTTTGAGTCACCTGGTTTACTTTTCTTAAATCGACACAAGACCAATAAATGTTAACCTTCTTCTTCACTAAAACAATTGGATTAGACGACGATTCTACAACACCCCTATACTTAACATTGAGTCCAACTCCTCATTAGCGACCTTCTGCAACGCAGGCGAGAAAAGATAGTAGCGCTGTTCAATTATCCAGCGGAAGTACGTATTTGGTGCTGAACCAGAAAAGTGTAACCAAACTCAGAATATTGTTTAGAGAACGCGTCTGCGACAACATCGTTTAAAAATTGTTCTTAACCCAAAAGAAGTTCTAAAATAGCACTAATAAAATCCGAGGAAACAGTATTAACCGAAGAAGAAGTAGCATTAAAAGTCTAAAAGTCAAGCCGAAAGTCAAGTATGAAGTTCATCGCTTTTCAAAAGTTAACACCTAAACACAGTTGTTGTAAAATTTTAGGAATAACCAAGGTGTTAAGCGTTTTCACTTTGCCTTTCAAAGGCAAAAAAATTGATCCTAGCACCGTACACTTATCGTCGTTATCCAAATTACAAGAAGACACAGTATAGGGAGAAAGACGGATATCCAAAAATTGATTTTGCCACTCTGGACCGCCTAGAATGATTCGAGAAGCACCAGAATCAAGAAGGTCAAAGAAAAAGTAACCTAAAACATTAACTTTAAGATATGGACGCTCATCATCACGAACACTGACAAATTTAAAATCTAAAAAAACAAGTTGCTTATCAGTCAAGTCCAGAATAGAATCCGAAGTTAAAGTGCAGAATCTAGAACTTGGTTCGTAGACTCCTAACCTAGTTTCCCAAAGCAGTACTACACTTTGCAATTGCGACGACTAACCCCTGTTTGCCCACAGACAAAACAGTAAAGAGGTTTGTCACAACTTGGCAAAATGTGTCCAGTCTGACGACAATTCCAACAAGTAACGAGAAAAAAAGATCCAAAAAAACCTCGGCAAGAAAAATTTGAAACAGAAGGAGTAGAGGTAAAAACATTTTTTTAAACCGTACTTAGAATCAAGAGAAGAAACCGATGCGCCACTAACGTAAGCCAATGTAGGTTCCAACAGTCAAGTGGTTGTCCACTAACAATTTAGTTAATTCCAACTGCTTACCTTAGTAAATCAACTGAACTAACATAGAGATCTGTGCCTAGCCTAAGGCAGATTGATAGTACGAAGTTAAGTTACGTCGGATCGTATTAAGTTGAGTTTCCTCAGAAACCGCCAAAGATAATAGCTAAATGAGACTTTGTCACATACATGCCAATCGTTTTTTAAGGCCCCATTGTTTGATTCCGAATCTCATCCCATAGCCGATCGTTGCATTCAGGTGGTAAGAATTCTTATTTTAATAAACCAACTATGTCTTGCCAAAAACGCAAAGAATCTCGATTTATCCTTATCTAGACACAACACCTTTTCCGTCAGGATTTCGGCACTACGCGACAGACATAAATCATCCACCCGCATCAAGAATTTAGTGAGCGACAACGAACTTTCACCCAAAAACTTCCACTTAGTTAACGAAACAATAGCAGAAACAGCTTTCGGAGGAGCAGAAAAATTAAGAAGTTGTTCTCCATTCGGAAGTAAAGCCTGTTTAGGGCTAGACGAAGGCAAATTGTCAAAATGAATCATGGTAGTTTTACTAGTTTTCTTCCCCTTAACCGTGAACTTATTACGTAGAGTTCGTAGTGGGAGTTTAAATTAACGATAACACTTTGATTCTTCTTCCCCATTAGGCGACATACAGCGACAGTGTATGTGTACCCACAAGGTACTAACTCGTTTGAAAGTAAAAGATTAAAAGTTACCATCAAATTTGCTTAGTAAAGTTTGTAGTTTAGCAATAACTTGCTCGACTGCTACCTTATCATTTAGTATACACTGAAGCAGTGATATCTACAGAAAAAGATGCTTTTATTATCTAAGTCTAAAGCGCTATGCACTACATCCCATAACCACATTGGGTTCGAACCCACGAGAGAGTAATACGAATTGTAGCGCCTGCTTCGGAAGCTGATTTACTTCTATCGCCAAGTAGCTATTTTAATAACTAGTTTTCTTAAAAGGACGGAAGAAAGAAAAAAAGAGAAAAAAGAGGTTAAATATTAGCATACTAATACAAAGTCAGGTTCTGCAACAAAATAACAGAAGCAAAGCAAAAATGTGAGTAAGTAGACTCCATCAATGACGATCAAAAAATAAAAGAATCAATGAAAATAGAAAGAATCAGAACCGCTCACACAAAATCAAACCTTGACAGTTTTTTTGCGGAAATTTTCAAGTAACTTAAAGGCAAGCGTCTAACTCAGTTTGATTCGGTAAGCGGGCCCCAAGTCTCGGTATGCTAATCCTACAGTAAATTAAAAAGGCGCCAAAACAAGTAAATAACATTCAATACAGACCTTTTTTAAATCGGTCGATCACTGTAAGAAACAATTGGCAAAGCACAGATTCTAACTATAATATTTAATTTCTAACAAGAGAGACTAGGCGTTAAAAGATAAAGAGAAGCAGATAGATAAATAAAAATTAAATTACAATTATAGATTCGTCGACTAATATGACACCTATAATATCGATGTAGGCCTTATCGATCATTGATTTTAATAAAAGTTTAATAGTATTCAAACTATTATTTTTTAATACCTATACAGTCGCGAAACGAGTCAATAATAGACAGTTACAATAATGATTTGCAAAACGAGATAAAAGTATCAGCACAAAAACTTACCCAACCGATAATTTTTCGTCACAAGTAGTAACGTTCACTACGTTCTTTTTATTTGATTTGTGAACGAAATATGCCTGGTATATAAACTTATGTACGACAGTTCTGTTAGGTGTTTTATTGGCTACGGTCTGTATTTTAAGAATCAAAGAACCTTTATCGACGTCATGTCAATATACTCAAACGACAATACATAAAATTAGAACTGATTCAAAATTTGCGACTGAAATTAAAATTAAGTCATAATGATCGCTGTTGTGGTTACATTTAGTAAATGTTTTGGTTAACGCTGACAGTTAACTGACAAGATTGAATACAATTAAGTAAAAAATAAAATTATACGATACTATTAAATAGTACAATACAACCACAAAGAAAAACACTATGATAAGTAAGGTGCATAAAACTGATTGACTAATTATGGAAGTAATTAAAAAGAAGGTGTCAGTCATATTTCGTCACTTCTGATTTACTAAAGAAGGTGGCCTTCACAGATTACATGTACTTACGACAGTCGATAAAGGATATAGTAGCAGTCCCCCGAAAACTTGCTAAAAAGGTAAAGGATGACGCGACAACGCCATCTTAAATTACACTCACCTGGAACGTCTCATAATTTATCAAATCGCTTATTTGCTCTATACTCTTGATAAGTCTTTCCCAGCACAATCCCTAAAAGCGTAATCACAACAAAGAAAATTTAGCAGAAAGAAAAAGTACTTACAATTAGCAGTCTAGCTCTGATGCAAAGTTTAACAACGACTTCGAAAGGGTAAAAAAAATAGTAAAAACAGACATTCGACAGCAATATCGCGCTTATCGCCACACGCAAAGGTGACTTGACAATTAGTAGCGGCGTATAACCAATACAACCGTTAATTTGAATTTAGAATAATATTTTTGACAAGTACCAAATAACGACATGCAACAAAGCTCTAGGGTTGCAAATTAAAAAGTACAAATTCTCATAATATTAACTGTTTAAAGTCAATGATTGTATAAAAACGAGTATGCGACAGACAGAAAGGTCATTTAATAAATTTTGAAATCGCAAGAGGGATAGTGTGTGTGAAGTAATGATAAAGTTATGTTTTTACAGAAATTAAAATCAAAAGTTAAGTTTTTATTTTAGAGCACTATCCCACTCAGTCTGCGTAGATTTAAACCAGTGTTTTTGAAAGCACAGGAGAAGGAATTAGCTGACTATCTTAGAGATTTGGATCTCAGGTTTTATGGATTGTATCAAACAAAATTGTGCATAGATTTAATACAGAAACCAAAACGGCTAGAAAACATTAGGTACAATATTTTTTCTCAAAAAATAAGTTATTCCTTAGAGCCCCAGAAAAGTGCAACCTAGGTCGCGTCATTGGCTTTAATAGAGTTCAGTGCCAATTTTTTGTCAGCTTGAACATCGTGTATGAAAAGTTGAAATTATTACCACACAATATTTTTAGTATTGAGAGCGAACTATCTACCGTTCCAAACACGTTTCTTAAAGTTTATACTTCAAAAAGCAATAAAACTGTGTCAAAAGTTGTGTCAGCTGAACGAGGTCACCTAGTTATAACGGAAGCTGCATGAGAGCTGCTGGTTCCACCAGATATCATTTTTCTTAAAACGAATGAGGGATTAAATTTTTTTGGAGCACCTCCTAGGACATTAAAAATAATATCTTATTTAGAGTATATTAACACTAATTTGTTTCTCATCTGCTTGGGACATTTAAGCGACTTTGTAAAACCGTCACAAACAGATCCAGTGGTTTTAATAATGGACAATCACACATCTCATTGCACGTTGCGTACCATTTTATTTGTTATAAGTCATTTCATAATCCTATTAACCCTACCTCCTCATGCATGTCTTAATATGCAACCTTCTGACAACGATAATAACACTATGACAAAAATACGGGATACAATAAATAAACAAAAGCAAAAATTGATTGAAGAAAAACAAAATAAAATACCTAGTCCAAACTTTACTAAAAGTGCAACAACTTTTGCGTGTTGCGTAACTTTTAGGATACCAAACACCTAATAGTATATATTTCGTTATTTTTGTTTAAAATATATATATATATTAAATGTTCAGTTTTATCGTTTCCATCATATTAAAAGTTTAGATTCATACATAAGTCAAAAAATGTTGAACAAAGTTTACGTTTGAAGCATTTCAAAGAATTTTTATGAAAGCAAAGTAGTTAAGTGCGTAATCTTGAGCAAGCCTACCCTACGATGTAAATGCTCGAATTTAGTAGGTAGTAATAAATATTAGAAACGACGAATGAATCTAACCGCAAAATGTAAATGTGCGCCATACCTTGGTAGTTCTTCTTACAACCATGGATTTATTTTACATTTGATTGTCACCATATAACGATTGGGTGGCTCAAAATCGCTTTTTTGCCTAGCATTTAAATTTTCGTACGCATGCAAAATGTCAAGCGCTTGTATTAACGAGAAGAAAAAGAACTCCAATGTTACCATCTGCAGCAAGTGAGTAACATAACTAGACTGCTAGATCGCGACAAACACAAAAGACGCATCTACTCAAAGCTAAGCAAAATAAATCATGATTATATTTAAGCAGATCGTTTTTGACCTCAAATAAGTTTATTTTAAAAAAAACGGGATTCAAAAGCATACTTTTTGTTTAGTGGTTTGTTCAATATTTTGTTTTTAATTTACAGTTGAATTAGTTTTATTTTTGTTTGTATTTGGTTATACCTTTATAATTTATTATTGTTAAAACGCGAAATATAAAATATAATGCATGAACAATAAGAGAATTTATTTACAAATCAATAATAAGGTCGTAGGAATTCTATAGTACATTATGGGTTTTTATTTTGACTTAAAAACAAAAATTTAAATTTGAACGCCACAATATTTATGTAATAAAATCAAGATTAGGAAACCTAAAAGTTCGTAATCTACCTCCAGAAAGTAAACTTCGACTTACCCTTTCAGATTCAAAATCCCTTCGTCTATACGACTTCCCACAATTCACAAACAAGGTATTCTTTGACCTATCGTCACTACTATCCAATTTCCTACCTATAAGCTAACCAAGTTCTTATCCAACATTCTTTGCAAATTTACAGCCTTTACTCACATGTTTACCTCTCAGCATTTTGTTCAACGTTTAGAAACTATAATACTTGAACCCCAAAATCTTCCTTTTTACGAAAGTTTCTATTAAGGATTAAGTTTATATCATCGTACAGATTCTGTCTCACCATAACAAAAAGTTGAGATTGGTTCCTCTTATTGATAAGTATTATCATCTACTGATATGGTTCACCTCTATTCTTTGTGGTAGTTAACATTTTTATGAAATCTTTTGAAACGGTTGCTTTGCAATCATCAATGTTAACACTTGAGGTTTAGTTAAAGTATGTTGACGACACGTTTACTGTTTGGTTTCATGGTCATTTCAAGTTGTCTAAGTTTCTTGATCATCTAAACAGTCAGCACTAAGATATCAAATTATAGAAATATAGAAATCAAAACTAATGGATCTTTCCCATTTCTCGACTTTCTTGGAACTCGTAAACCTGAAAGACTTCTGGGCATTCTGTTTATCGTAAACCCACTCATACGGACAGATACGTTCATACGTTGTCTCATTATCGTCCTGCACAGAAACGTTCAGTTATTGAGTCTTTGGTTCATCGTGCTTTTTCTAAACCGAAGTTCAATTCTACAAGGAAAATCTTTCAGATTCTTCTTTTTCTCATAGACAAACTTCCTACACGTTCATTTTAAAGTGTATACCAAATTCCTTGTTCATGTGATTTAGTTGGTGAAACCGGTCGTACCGTGATTACAGGCATTTCAAAACATGATCGTTGTATAAAGAAAAAGCATCATTCTAAGTCTGCGCTTGCTTAACATCATTTTACTACATGCCACTGTTAGATATATAAATAGATTTAGATTAAGTATTTATGGTACATACTGTATATAATAATAGCTAGGCACATGCATCTAAGAAAATACCCGTCACAATCATAATGCACGCTGTTGTTACCTACTTAATTAGTGGAGGTAATTTCTACTTATTTCATACTTGTGGTTAAGATTTTGATCCATTTACGAGGGTCGTCCACAAAGTAACCTCCGTTTTGCACTAAAAATTAAACCAATTGAGGTACAAAAATGTTACTATATACATCTTAAAACTACAACTTTTCTCTACTTTTCTATATAATCGCCAAACAAATTCAGGCACTTATCATATCTTTTAACAGTCTTTGAAATGCTGTCTGCAAAACATTCTGCTGCTTGGGAACGTAGCCAATCCGTTACTGCGTTTTGAAGCGCTTCGTCACTCTGAAACCGCTGTGATGCAAGCCACTTCATGTACGGGAAAAGGTAAAAATCACTAAGTGCCAAGTCCGGGCTGTAGGGCGGGTGGTTCAAAACGTCCCATTTGAATTTGGCCAAAAGTTTACTTGTTCTTTGAGCTGTGTGAGGGCGAGCGTTGTCATGAACAAACACAACGCCCAATGTCAAAAGTCTCAAAAAACTGTAGCCATCAATTTTCTCGCTGAAAACGTTTGGCCGGCTTTCTTTGGCTTGCTTAGAAAAGCAGTATGCCCCCATTGCATTGACTGCTGTTTAATCTCAGCATTCACATAGGCTACCCAAGTCTCATCAACGATTCTGTTCAGAAATTCTTCTCCTTCAACGTCATACCGAGAAAGAAAGTCTATTGCAGAGCTCATCCTGTTCATTTTGTGGTCGTCGGTGAACACTTTCGATATACAACGAGCACAAAACTTGTGGTAGCCCAGTTTTTCAGTCACTATCTCGTGTACAAGGCTCCGAGAAATTTCAGGGAAATTATCAGAAAACTGAGAGATTGTTAAACGCCAGTTTTCACTTATTTTTTCGTTCGCTCTGCTCACCAAGTCATCAGTCACATGAGATGGCCTACCGCTCATGTCCTCATCGTGAACGTTTGTTCTTCCATTTTTAAAAAAGCGAACCCACTGACGGACTACACATTCACTCATAATGTCAGGGCCATAGACCGCACACAATTCACGATGAATTTCAGCTGCTGAACAATTTTTCTTTCACAGAAATTGTATTACGCCACGCACTTCACACTTGACGGGATTTTCTATCGTAGCGCTCATGTTTTTAGTTTATAAAAAGAGAACGCGCGAACGTACGATGCTCCCTCTTCACAGCTAGAAGCGTTCTGAACGGTAGCGTCCACCAATGTCAGAATGGCGGCGGTACCCCCACTACTTTTCACGCTACACCCAAACGGCGGTTACTTCGTGGACGACCCTCTATAAACCCACGAGCTAAACACTAACCATACATAGCGCAACTGGCGAGGAGATTTTAAGAAAAACGCGGCCCAAACAGGTAAAAATGGCAAACGAACGGGCTGAGGATCAACAAGTTCACACGGTAAACATACCATTGTATGCGGAATTTATTGCAAAAAGGGAACATTTCGAGAGTTATACGGAAAGTTTCCAGCGTTTCACTACGATGTTTAAATTGTCTGCAGAAGATAAGGTGAGGTATTTTATTAGTCGCATGAGAGCCAAAATGCATGCAAAGTTAAACGTTATTGCAATCCCTAAAAAGTCAATTGATTTATCTTTTAAAAACATAGTTAAATTATTGCAAGTGGACATTTACCCTTTACAGTGTAAAATAATGGGGAACTTTTTTCTGAATTTTTTTTAGGGTTAAAAGATATTGCGATTCATGGCGGGTTTCATGGGGAGGATAGAGTCAATGAAGAATTGCGTGATCAAATTATATTAGGTATTAAAGATGAAAATAAAGAGATCTTAGATGAATTAACTTTAGAAATGGTAACCAACCAATGCTTTGCTGATGAGCAAGCGCATAAAAGGATTAACTTTTGTAAAAAGTTAGATTAACAGTATTAGTGTAACTGATAAAAGAAAGAAAAAAAACACATCTCCAGATTATTGAACGATCAAAAACTATTGTTGTATTTTGAAAGGCATACGAGTCCTAATTCAAACTTGGAGTTCTCAATGAATTTCATGGAGAGCATTTGGGAATAGTTAAAATGAAAAATTTTTCTAGAAGTTACGTGTATTGGAAGGGAATTGATTGAACACATGGCACAAATCATGTAGTAGCTGTAATCAAAGCAAATTACAAATGTTCAGGTACACCCTTAAGAATACCAAAGTGGACCCTGGCAAAGAATTCATATTGATTTTGCAGGCTATGTAAGAGAAAATTTTTCCATATTATTGTCGACTCATTTTCAAAATGGGTTGAAGTTTATATTATGAACTCGATAACTTCGTTTAGTACTATTTAAAACCTTCGTGAATGTTTTGCTAGGTACGGATTGCCCCTTATCTTGGTCTTGAATAATGGTCCACAGTTGGTGTCGGAGGAATTTAACAAATTTCTGAAAGATAACGGTATTAAACGCAACAACTGTTCCCTGTAGCCCTAGCTCAAACGGACAAGCCGAAAGGTACGGCCAAACAATTAAAAACTCATTACGATATTGTCTGCGTTTGCAGAAAAAAAACGCCACCAAAAAATAGCTTAAAAAACGCATCATCAACAGCAGCATCTGTTGACATGTATGGAATAATACTTAGTTTTTAAACATTTTGCTTTCCCGACTTTATCCACGCTAACACTATTCTGAACACATACGTACGGTGCGTATCTACCTATCTCGTAGACGAACGCGTTTTGCCTCTCGTTTTTCTTGCCACCCGTTTACACCAAAACGTACTTTATTTATTTATTTATTTTATTAAAGATTTGTTATTACAAATTTATAGTAAAATATGTAAGTTAAAAATTATTTTAGCACAAAAGCGATATATGTAATTTTAAAACGTACCTGCGTAATTAAAATGTAATGCATGTGTAATTTACATTTAGACTACATTGTTTAAATATAACCATTAAGCTCTAAACTGGTTTAATTCAAAAGCTTTAAAAACTTCAATTTAAACGAAATAGGGAAATTAAGATTCTATTAGAAAATAGGAGGTCCTTTTAAGTTGAAGTCTTTAGAAGTCAACAATAAATCTGTAACACGAGAACCTAAAAGCATGACAAACACTAATGCGCATTAAGTGATTTCCAAGGCCTGTAACTATATTACGCCGTAATTGAAATAGTAGATGCCGCTTTTAGCATCTTCGTATATGATGAACAAAAATTGCAACTTTTTTTCAAGGGTGCAATGTGCTCGAACCTGTTAAGGACTTTTATTGTTTCTCTGTATGATTCATAGCTAATTCGTATAAAAGAAAATTAGAGACATTAGAGAACCAGTTTCTTTTGCAACACCCTTACTTTAGTTAATGTTCTAATGGTTACACCAACCCTCGCCCCTTAATAAAGCATCTGTTTATCGGCTAAGTTAATGATCGTCTACATGTGAAAAGAAGGACGATGCGGCAATTTACTAAATTATAAAATACGCATGAACTGTTACGTTTATCTTCGATATTCGATAACCATTTACAAATAAAAAACTGAAGCTATTAATCAACACGCTCAATTACACAAGGACTCTTTAAATCGTGTGGTTATTTTTAGGATATTTGTTAAGCGATTAATGAGAGCTCAATTTTTTTCATTTTTTTCTGCAGATAATCAAATGCTCGTTTGAAACAAAAACATATTTTTAAATTTAAAATAAAATTATAAACAAGTAAGTTTTTTTTGCTAATTACAAAACGACAAAGTTCAAGCTAATTTTATTAATTAACTTGAGTAAAGTTCCAACTTTATTATTTTTATTTCAGACAAAATTTAATTATTTAAATTATTTTTTTTAAGTTTGTTAAACAAATTATGAGAAAACTTTCCATAATTAGTTTAGTAACAAAAAGTTATTTAAACTATACTACATTTATTCATTTTACAAAATTTGTATTTATCGACGTTTAAGTTTTAAGTTTCTATCTTAGAATAAAAATGTTTCCCATAATTATTTTCTGCAACGGTTTTTCTACATATACGGAAAATAAATAATAATTGCATCATTGTCAGAGATTGACTGACATTATTTAACCTTAAATTACATTTTACATCTTCGTAATTTGTATTTTTGTAAAATTTATAGTTGCTACAACACGACATTGAGATAGGTTAACATTTTATTTACAGTAACTGTTATAAAAACAATTCGAACCTTCAATTTATTAAAATGCTTCTTTTATTTTTATCGCTTACATTAATACATAGGTAAATGCGTAAAAGAAAGAAAATCATTGGGAAATGTGCTTCCATTTGACTTAGTAAGAAATGTTTATTAAGCATAGATGCAATCTTGGTTGAACGAACAGCTTTGAGCAATAATGTTGAGTTAGCAACGCTGGCAATTCCAGTAGATACAAACAAAATGTGTCAGTTTTAAGACAGTAGTTTTTAAGTCACAGTTTTTATGTTAGAGTGTAATAGTGAATTATCAAAAATAGTGTAAAAGTAAAAGTATTGGTTGTGTTGATTAATTAAAGTGCAAGAGTTAATCAACCCTACGTGAACGTCGAGACGAAGTAACCGTGCAAAATTCAAAAATGTGTATCTTACAAGCAAATAAAGAACGTATAATTGTGGAGACATCTGGATCCGGAAACAACGCAGCAACAACATTCAAACAATTAAGCAAAAGTGATTATATGCTTATTGAATTTTAGTATTAGTAGTTTTTGGTACAACCTATTTCATTGGCAAGGGTATACTACATTTAATGAGAAATATGGCAAAGGAAGAGATTACTTCACGAAGCAAAAAATCGCCCAAAAATAATTTGGCAACCGGGTCAATCAGCACTTAAAATAACTCAGATCTTGGAAAATTTATCACCTACGCAAATAAAGTCATGCCGTCACAATTCGATGGTAATCTAAACCAACTACCAGCATTTTTGGACGCACTAAGCTTGATAAAACATAATAATACCGGACTTGAAACAATAGCAGCGACATACGTCAGATCGAAATTAGTGGACAACGCCAAATAACTCATTTCAACAACCGACACTTTGAACATCATTTTACAAAAGCTAATAACTAGAATTGAAAAAAAAGGACGTTTACAGTATAAAATCTTAAGCTTTCGCGGTTCACGAACGACCATACGGCAAGAGCCAAGTTCTACTTACTGTTTTGGCTCTAAAGGAAAGACTAGGGCCAAGCCTAAAAAGTCTAGGTGTTTAACTACGACGCGGTCTAAGCCGAAGATCGCTTCAGCAAAAATGGAAAACCTTAAACAAATTGGTAAAACAAGCAAACAATTATTGGGTCGTGCCAAGTTTTAGAGTTTTCGGCGAGCGGTAAAGGTTCGAAAAGCGACCGGTAGAGTTCTTGCGACAATTTGTGTCACTGTGTACAATTGTGAATGAGATGATTACTGTGGAGCACAAGGTTTTTTGCGTTATTGAATTAGCAAAAAGTGACTCACAAATTGTAGTACAGTGGGCATTTTATACTAAATTCGGTATTGAACCACTAACTAGAAAAATCATTAGCCGTTGGTTTAAGCAATTTCAACAGAATGGAAGTGTATGTGCGCGAAAAACCACAGCCAGAACGCGTGCGTCAGAGGATGATGTCAGACGGATTGAAGACAGTTTTGTTGGCAGTCTAAGTAAGTCTACCAATAGTGCTAGTAGAGGTTTTAGAATACCCCAGCCAACTATATGGTAACTTAAAAGACGACGGGTTGTAGTCATTTTTTTTGTTATGCTTTAATTTTTGGTTACTGGAAAATATAAATTGCGTTACTCTCTTTTTGAAGCGTTTGCACATTAGTACATGTATTGAATAATTAGCAATATAATTATTGTGCGGATGTAAATACAGATAATAAGTTGTAGATTATATTAGTTCAATTACTCTTGAAAATGCCTCCTTACGCTACTCCAGATTTAAGGTCGGTGCGATGTTGATTGTTTCTAGAGCATGTGTGGGTTGTTTGCGTGTAAAATGGAACCGCAAGTATACAATTGAGAGGATCATCGGTAGAGGTAGACAAAAAATTTTCACTGAAGCTCAAGATATGATTGGGAAATCCATTTTCCACTCTCAAAAGCTATATACAAGAAACAGATTTTTTTGACTGTATTTCTACGGTATTGTTAAGATTTTGTACTAGTGGCCTAAGCAAAAAGAGATTCTCACCGAGAGAAGCAAACGAGTCTTAGAGACCAGTGGACAGCTGTTTCGTCCTATTTGGACTCCTAAGCAATGGAATACTCTAATACAGTTTCCACAACTATATAAAACAAATTGCCATAGTATTATCCCATTCGGGTGTTAAATTGATTAATAAATCTGAGGCTAAACGCCATCTCGTAGGAACGGAGCTACGTAAGAGTTAATCCACATAAAGGAAACTATGAAGTTGTTAGTTAGATAGTAAATATTACAACCGCGAATTTCAACAAATGTATTTGAATTAAACTTTGTTTATATAATTACAGAAACCATCTTAGAGACCAGTGGACAGCTGTTTCGTCCTATTTGGACTCCTCAGCACTGGAATACTCTAATGCAGTTTCCACAACTATATAAAACAAATTGCCATAGTTTTATCCCATTCGGGTGTTAAATTGATTAATAAATCTGAGGCTAAACGCCATCTCGCAGGAACGGAGCTACGTACGAGTTAATCCACATGTAGGAAACTATAAAGTTGTTAGTTAGATAGTAAATATTACACTTGCTTAGTACAGTTAGAAATATTATGCCGCGTTTAATTCAAATACATTTTTTTAAATTGGCGATTGTAATATTTACTATCTAACTAACAACTTCATAGTTTTCTACATGTGGATTAACTCGTACGTAGCTCCGTTCCTACGAGATGGCGTTTAGCCTCAGATTTATTAAAGTTATTATGTAATGCATCTTTTAATTTGTCAAATTCATTTTTATTATTATAAAAAACAAAATAATTATCAACGTATAAAGCAATTATTGGACAAAACCTTCAGGTTGTTGCATGTAAATAGTTTCTTTTAAATTTCCATGCGAAAAAGCATTTTCTACATCTAAATAATCGATGTTTCAATTTAATTTGCCACCTAAGGCAATCAATAAACGTAATAAACTATATCTTGTAACATCACACAAATAATCGGTGCCAAATATGTAACATAATACAAACGCATAACACATAAATTAAATAATGCACCTGCCTAGCTCACAAAAATATTTATTTAAAACACATTATAAACAAACTACATAAGAGCATTGAGAATTTTCATATTTATTTAATTAGAGTCGTGGGAATTCTTACGTTACTTAAGATTAATAATTTTCAATTTGATAAATACAAAAATTTATAAGTTGGACGCCACAATATTTTTTATATTAAAATGGTTAAATATTGAAACCAAAACAAAACTTAAAACTAATAATTCCAGATATCTACATACGTGTTCTTGAAGGTTTAATTTTACCACTTGCGAATCGCGCAGCTTCTATTAAGGTGTGGTCATGACTCATTGAATGATGCAATCTGGTGCAATTTCCGTAAATCGTATCTTTCACGAAGATTTAATTGATATCTTGCCTTTGAAATCAATAAAATTGATAATCGTAGATCGTAATTTCCATAATCGCAGACGTATAAAGATCGAAATCGTATTCATAAGACTTTCATACTCAAAAACATCGTATTAGAACGAAACCAAAAATCCGGAACAAAGAAAAAAAAAACTAAAACGTAAATTGCGATGAATTACCAATTCGAATCAAAACAAAAATGACTTACCCCTTCGAATTACGGGTTTTTTATTCTAATTTTCGTAAATACAACAAAATGCAAATGCGACTAACAAATGCGGTGCTACGAACAAACGCGGGCTTAAATAATTTTCACCATTGGGGCAAAAATTCACAAACACAAATTAAATAAGTGGTAATTCCACTTTTTGCAGCACGCAAAAAAATGTCTACTTTACTTCATTGCGAAACGTAAGATGGAGGATGACTTCGTACTTAAGAAGAAGGCTCATACGCATGTGCGCGCGTCAAAATGTATTGCGCAAAAGGATTTACATAAACAGTGAATACAAAAATGTTAACGAAAATCAGACGTATTCAAACGAAAAATAAATGCACGTTAGAATCTAGTTACGGGTGAAAATGTTTCGTTATAATCTATTTGCACCTTTTGGCTAAAACCTTTGGCAGCTAACCTAGCCTTGTGTCTTACTATGTCCCCATTAGAATTTCTTTTAATTTTAAAAACCCATTTGCATTTGACTATATTACAATTTGCAGGCTTATCTATTAGAACCCAAGTATTATTTTTAACTAATGAATTATATTCTATTTGCATAGCTGAACGCCAATTTTCACATTCAGTAGAAACAATAGCATCAGAAAAAGAAGAAGGTTTTCCTTCTGTACATAAATATGTGACAAAATCACGGTGAATAGTAGGCTTACGTGTCTGTTGGGAATACCTAAGTTTCATAGGCCGACCTTCTCCCCAGTCCATGTTTCGTCAGAAGCTTGCCCTGGGATTTTTTAGAAGGCGATCTGCTGATTAAGTCAACTGCTGTGTTGGCGGCTTCTGCCTACATACGTTGATCACAATTAGCTTCTTAAAGCATTTTACGCATCTTTTCCAGAATTGACCGATTATATCTTTCAGCAACCGAGTTATTTTCTGGATTGTAGGGCACTGTGAGCTGGTGCTGTATTCCGCTGCTTCTTAATATATCAGTAAATCTTTTGTTGCAATATTCCGATCCGTTATCTGATCGTTTTGCCTTTATTTTTTGCTCACACTGATTTTCTACCAATAGTTTCAATTCTAAAAACACGTTTAGAACTTGAATTTTAAAAATTTTGCAAAAACTGAGAGTAAAGATATACCTTGCTCCACCCCATGATTGTAATTAGAATGGCCCCATAAGATCTGTGTGCAGCAAATCCAGAATAATTTTAGCGATTTTTCCCTTAGTTGGAGAGAATGACTTTCTGTATTGTTTCCCGAGAATACAGGACACACACTTTTTTGGTTGTTCAGTAGATACAAATTAAATCCCTGTAGCAAGACGATTTTTTAGCACGTTCATGCTAAAGTGATTGAAGTGTCCTAGTCATTTGTGCCAAAGGTCGGCACTTTGAGAATTTTGAGCTAGATGCGCGACTTCAGGTCTGGTGTCCAAAACATAAATCCGTCCTATATTCGTGCCCGTTGCTACTATCTCTCTCTCAACCTGTACATATTGTTGGTCTACGATACGACATCTTGATTGGTCAAAAACTACGCTTGTCATTCAACAATCGCTCCAACGGAAAGCAAGTTTGCTGACAGATTTTCAACGTGCATGACATTAAAAATTTTTATATCACTATTGCTATCTGTTAGTATGACAGTCACATCACCAGTGGCACTGCATTTTAGTTCACTGTTATTGGCAGTGTAAATATTTTGCCCTTTATTTTTTGTAGTGATATTTGAAAGAATGTTTTTGTTGTTAGACATATGGTTGCTACAACCACTATCTATGTACCACAAACTGAAATCAGTTGTAGTCCTCGTCGAAGACAAAGCCAATAGGGCCTTCTTATGATTTGTCTGAAAACTTGATGGTTTCTGTGAAGACTTACCTTGAATGTTTTTTGAATTCTTCGAGGTAAAAGAGCCTTTTGATGCAAGTTTTTTACATTCAGATTTCCAATGGAAGGTGCTCTTGCAATAACTACACCATGGCTTCTTTGTTCCTGTAGATAATAAGGCAGAATTTTGTGCTTGTGGCTTAAGGTTGGTTAATTTGTCACCTTACAGTAACTTTTGTTTAAGGTCACTTGAAATTGTTTGTGACAAATTTTCAAGCGCCATAACCATAGGGTCGTATTCATCACTTACACTTACAGATAAAAATTCGTCATCCAAGGGTTTATTCATAGCCGTCAGTTGTAACAAGTTTAAACATTCGTTAACATAGTCGTCCATAGACTTAAAATCTAAAAGTTTAATTGTACATAGTCGTCGCAATATTTTTAAGCGACTGTACAAGCCCTTGTCTTCATATGTTTTTTGAAGTGCTTTCCAAGCATCTTTCGCAATTGTCGAGAAAATTACTATTGGAAAAACACACCTGTCAACGCTGAGATTTATTTTTCCCAAGACTTTTTCATCTTGTCGGTTGCGCTGGTCTGGTTTTTGGTAGTTTTCTCTTCCCTTCAATTTTAGTGTCGGTAAAAAAATTGTGGAATTTGAATGACTCATGATAAAATTAAATCACAAAATTACAAACACAATAAAAAACGTGGTCAGATGAGGTTAGAACATAAAACGACACTTTGTTGTTAATTTCCAATTGTACCTTTTAACTTATTCTGGGCGCATAACCTGTTAGCAGCGGCGCACATACAAAAAAATGAATAAGCGAAACACCTTATTATTACATACATTAGATAATATGTAGTGTCTACAACATAGTCCTGTAGGTATTTCTAACAAAATCCGCTATAGACAATTATGAAAGAATCAATTTAAACCCGCAATACAAAAATTATAACGACTTACCCCAAATAGACTTTCGCTCAGACACAAAATTCGACCGCATATTCATGTGGAATTCCGTGAAATAGTTTAATGATGAAAGCGTAGATACCGCTAAACGGAGGTCTGTGTTCTACAAACGTTACCGGAAGAAAAATGAAATCGTGCTTTTAAAATTTGACAGTCAACCACGAAAAGTGGGTGTGTCGATGATAAATCTTATACTAGAAAATTTTTAATACACCACTTTTTTAACATAACAAATGGTTCAAATAATATATCAGAGAGTTGCAAAAAAGAGTCAAATGGCAACAAAACAAACCAATCGCTATCAGCATTGGCAGCTTGGTTCTTATATGAGAAGTAAATTCACCCCCTCTAAGGTGGCACCAAGGTCGTATTGTGGATGTGCATAGTGGGCCTGATGGCATTGTGGCTAGTGTTAAAACATCTAGCAGAGTGCTTAAGCGGTCAACAACAAAGCTTTGCCTTTTTTTAATCAAAACATAAGACAAATCTATTTGTAAATAGTTTAAAATTTTTAATGTTTCATATATCAACATGTTACGTGCATAAAATTCTACTACCCTGTATATTCATTACACTGAAGTAAGCTTTTTATTTTCGACTCCCTCTAACAAGTTTTGTTTTTATTTCACTTCTTGTCAAGACGTTAAATCGGCCATTGCTTGAAATCGTGCTTGCGAAGTTTAAATTAATTTTCTAACATCATCGGCTTGTGTTGAAGATACAATATAAAACGACAACGCATTTCTATTAGTTTATACATTACAGGGTAAGCTTTTACTATTAGTTTTTAGAATTCATTTGTAATTTCCATGTTAATTTGTTAGCACGATCCGACACGTGTTAGTTCACATGTATTTGGTGTATTCTCTACCAATGAAGGGTGAATATGGACCAAATACCTTAATGGAAATATTGTAATTTGGAAGGCCTAATTTAAATCTAAAAAAGACACCTCGAGAAGAAAATTTTCTCCAATGTACTGTTCCTTACGAATCAATATACTACGACGTCACCTTTAATTTAATGTGTTCAACAGCATTCGAGAACCGATTTTTGTTTTCGTGAGTTATTGTGATGACACGATTTGTTCATTAATAGTTCAGATCAACTCAACGAAGAAAACGTTTTCTTCGGGCAAGTACTGGATTGTAGGTAAGTCTTATTTAATTGCATTTGCGTTGTCATTAAGGTCTCTCACGAATTTTGTTTAAATTCTAAATTACGTAATTACATCAATTGTTTTAATACCATGTAGGTATTTTCATTAATTATTTTTGTGCGTTGCATGCTGCGAATCATAGACTACTTGTAATTATCAATTTATTCTTTTACTCTATATACACCCTATGTGTAATTTAGGCTTATGTGTCTTGCCGTTACTTCTGGCGTTGATATAACCATCGTTGAATAATCGACGATAAAGTCTTGTGTTTGTTAATAATCGACGATATTTCAATTAATGTTGCTATACATATCTTTTTTTTTTGTTTTTTGTCCGTTGTGGGATACGAACCTGATTTTTTTGCAACCTTGGACCTTCGGTCTTGAGCCAAACAGTAGTTTAGACTTAGTAAAATCTGGCGCCCATTCTATTTACTTGAACCTCTCCTCCGACAAGTGCGAGTTGGCCGAGAAGGGTTCGTAACATCTATAAACTTGTAGCAAACATATTTCTTTGTTTATTTTTTTCAGTCATCATTGTGTTGAAAGTCATGTCTTTCAAAGGCGGGGTTATGTTAATCTTTAGTTAAGTATAAGCTTTGTATATGTAGTAGTTGAGTAGGCATATGGCCAAATGTATAAAAATCAACCCTTATTTACTTCGTGTCGCGTCGTAAGTGATCGGAAAAATAAGGCGGGAAAATTACACAGATAATAAATACAGATACATGTAAAGTTACTCAATACAAAAAATTAAGTTAAAAAAGAAAAGTTATTCTAACAAATTCTATTGGTTTATTTTAATTAAACTAATTAAAACGGGCAAGCCGAACGTCTTTATATTGTTGAAGGAAATATAGTTGCTTTTGTGGATTCGAATTATCTAATGAGGTATCAAACCGCGGTTACACCATTAATTTGTGTACAAAATTAAGTAAACTCGTGCAATTTTGAAAAGTTTAGAATATTGTTCTTTATATCAATGAATTAATTGCAAATTGCTGGTGTTACAATTTGGTTTTTTTCAAACTAAAGAATTATGCATTAAATTACTTGTAATTTAGTGAAATGCATTCTTGACAGTGTTCTTATAAACCGCATTACTTACTTCGCTGTACAAGAGGTCTTGAATGTACCGGCTTTTGATTTAAATTAATAGTAACTAAATTACAGCAGGTAGTTGGCCATCATAAATCAGATTACTTTGAACAGTGTTTGTGAAACTAGTCGCTATTTTGAATAATAATTATTTTAGGGCATGACACAATTATCGGTCGACTTCATAGAATATCAACCAAATGTTACGTTACGATTATACAGTAGCGTGTACAAACTCGACGATAAAATCCGTAAATGCAAACTGTAAAAACATAAACTAAACCAAAATGTTTGTTTTTCTTCTGTTAATATCATCAACACTTTACGCGAATTTCTCGTACCTAGACCTTTTTAGAAAATTTTATGCAAACGATACCTCAGTGAAACGGAATGGAAAATTATACTCCAGCTTCTGAAAGTATCCCATTTGGGAATCCGTGCCTTTGCATTCAACTTTAGCATCATCTTTAACGCTACATGACTCGAAGTTTTAATTTTAAGATTTAATTTTAATTATTTTTAGATTTTTACTGGTTGTAAAATGCAGTTTAAAAAAAATATGTTTTTTTTAATTGTTAGTTAATAAAAATTATCTGTTGAATATAAAAATCTACGACCTGTTATACGACAGCTAAAATACTGCTGCTACGTTGTTGACTACGCCCTTTGTATAAATCAAACGAAGCGAAATAAGAAACAGAAGCAAATAGTAGAGTACACTTTCTATAAATAACAATTCAGTTTAGAACACCACATCCTTCCGAATTGATATTTATACTTTTTACATCAACATATACATACCTGACAGCAAAAAATGCGCTTTTTCAAACCAATCCTTTTTGTTGTCATCTTGTCAACCACACAAGCTCTACTTTTTTTCTCCTTTTGGTCTTTACTAAACATGTGTAATTTAAAAAAATATATATCTAAAACAAGTTATATTATTTTTGCTAATTTGTAATAATAATTGCAATTTAATTATAAATCTAATCAAAAACAATAGACTGTTACAATTATGTTAAAACGCTTAAAAATTGTTATAGAAACAAGCGAACATCGAAAAACAACCGTTTTACGTGGTTAGTAATTAAAAAGCTAATACCAACCCAAGCGCATTTTTTAATATTGCTATGTAAAATTTTATAATTGCTTATAAACTTAATATTAAGACTAATTACAGTTTTTAATACTGCATAAAATAGAGTTTTAATTGCTGCGAATTTGTGTAATTCAAATATTTTATAACGTTGGTGGTTTGTTTTCTTATATTTATCACTGAAACTATCAGTTTAAGTTATGTTTTTAAAACTAAAATATTTTTTAGGTACAAAGAAACGATTGAAGACACGAGTAGATGATTGTGTCATGTTATTAACATTTTTATTTATTTATTAATTTTCTGTACAGTGCAGTTGCAGTATTTGATGCCCGCTTCCCACAATCCTCCAAAGTAAAGAATGTGTGCCGGTGCAAAATGCCAATTAATTCCTTCGCACGCGACAGCTTTGGGAATTATCTTATCTTGCGACCGTCAAAATTTACTAAGTTCCCGTATTTCGGAACTTGCACCAACGAAATTTGTTCTGTTGTCAGAGTATACATGTAGGGGTTTTACCACGACGCGCCACGAATCCACGAAAACTCAATAAAAAAAATTGTTGAGAAATCTGTCGAAAGCGAATTGGGAATTTCGAAGCCTACCGCCAACGCAAATTATGCTTTCGGAATCTAGAAGTGGGTTAATTGCCAGCAATGACGAAGTAGTTTTTAAAGGTTTTCTCTATAAAAGTTGTTTGAGCTCACTAGGAAACGATTCCGCTTGAGCGGCTTTAATTAGGATTACTAGAGACGTATTAATTTCCATGAGCATAAGTGGCCCTAAACAATTTTCAGAAAATTGAGACCAAGCCTGGTGAGACTTGAGAAATTTGAAAATCGAAAGGATGGCTCCGTTGTTACTAGGCACTGGGATTGTACCTTTATATCAAGAAGCTCTGCTTCGGTAGACTGGGAGTTGGGCCAGCATGACGAAACTTGAGTAAGCCAAGGTGGAACCTGCCACCACAGCATCAAGGTTTTTAAGATCGGGGAGTGGTTTCCGTAGAGAGTAAGTCGACAGGATTTGATTTAGTGGGGACTGAACGCCATACCGTGTCGGGAGTCAGTCTTTAGATGTCTGCGACTCTATTGCAGACAAAGGTTTTGAGTAAGTTTGGACTGGTTTTCAAACACTCCAAAACGATGTTGGAATCAGAACACAGAAAACATTTGGATATTGGAGCATCCAAAGCCTATACAACATGATCTGAGAGTTTGGCTAAAACAACTGCTTCACACAACTCAAGCTTGAGCACAGTTAAAGGCTTAAGGGGAGCAACCCTTGATTTTGCACAGAGCAAATTAACGTGAACTTGTTTGTCCATGTCAACTAAACGCATATATATGCATGCACCCAAACCACGAATGGAAGCATCGCAAAATCCATGAAAATGTATGTCGACTGGATTTTTACATAAAACATGCCTAGGAATCTAAGAATTGTATAGATCTTCAAATTCGCTACGATAAGTAGTTCATACGGACTGAATGCTATTCGGGATCGGGTCGTCCTATGATAACTTTTCCAACCATGGGCTTTGCAAAATAATTTTTGCCGTAATAGAACAAGGCGATAAAAGACCGAGTGGGTCAAAAATCTGAGATTCGTTTGGTTGTTAGTCTCTTAGTGGAAGCAAAACGAGATACAGAGTAACTAAAATGATCAGTAGAAAAAGACCAAACAAGACTCAACGTGGTAGTACGCTTCTGTACTCCGAATTCATCAACACCTGGATGCAGATCAGATTCAGGAATGTCCGATAAAATTATTGATCGTTAGAAATCCAGTTCCGCAGTTTAAAGCACCCTCAACTTAAAACATAAGTAAGATCTGAGCAGATGTCACAGGTTCTATCAAGACTATCAGCTCCTGTCCCGTTTGAGAATATGACAAATTTGTGGATTAGAAACTTCACAATCGATACCTAATTGGAACAAGCTACTAATTGCAAGAAACGAAGCTGAAGCCCTACCATAGGTGACAGTATTGAGATCGTATGATTTAACTGGATCTAATGGTGAAAAACGTCAAAATTTACTAAGTTCCCGTATTTCGGAACTTGCACCAACGAAATTTGTTCCGTTGTCAGAGTATACACGTAGGGGTTTTACCACGGCGCGCTACGAATCTACGAAAACTAGTTAAAAAAAATTGTTGATAAATCTGTCGAAAGCGAATTCGGAATTACGAAGCCTACCGCCAACGCAAATTATGCCTTCGGAATCTAGAAGTGGGCTAATTTCCAGCAATGACGAAGTAGTTTTTAAAGGTTTTCTCTATAAAAGTTGTTTGAGCTCACTAGGAAACGATTCCGCTTGAGCGGCTTTAATTAGGATTAATAGAGACTTATTAATTTCCATGAGCATAAGTGGCCCTAAACAATTTTTAGAAAATTGAGACCAAGCCTGGTGAGACTTGAGAAATTTGAAAATCGAAATAATGGCTCCGTTGTTACTAGGCACTGGGATTGTATCTTTATATCAAGGAACTCTGCTTCGGTAGACTGGGAATTGGGCCAGCATGACGAATCTTGAGTAAGCCAAGGTGGAACCTGCCACTACAGCGTCAAGGTTTTTAAGATTCGGGGAGTGGTTCCCCTAGAGAGTAAGTCGACAGGATTTGATTTAGTGGAGACCGAACGCCACAACGTATCGGGAGTCAGTCTTTAGATGTCTGCGACTCTATTGCAGACAAAGGTTTTGAGTAAGTTTGTACTGGTTTTCAAACACTTCAAAACGATGTTGGAATCAGACCACAGAAAACATTTGGATATTGGAGCATCCAAGGCCTATACAACATGATCTGAGAGTTTGGCTAAAACAACTGCTTCACACAACTCGAAGTTGAACACAGTTAAAGGCGTAAGGGGAGCAACCCTTGATTTTGCACAAAGCAAATTAACGTGAACTTGTTTGTCCATGTCAATTAAATGCATATATATGTATATGCATGCACAAAAACCACGAATGGAAGCATCGCAAAATCCATGAAGTTGTATGTCGATTGGATTTTTACATAGTAAATGCCTAAAAATATTTAAATCGTATAGATCTTCAAGTTTGCTACAATAAGTCTCATGATAACTTTTCCAACCATAGCTTTTGCAAAAGCATTTTTGCCGTAATAGAACAAGGCGATAGAAGACCGAGTGGGTCAAAAACCTGAGATACTGCTGGTAGGATGATTCGTTTGGTTGTTAGTCCCTTAGTAGAAGCCAAACGAGATACAAAAGTACCTAAAATGATCAGTAGAAAAAGACCAAACAAGACTCAGCGTGGTAGTACGCTTTTGGACTTCGAATTTATAAACACCTGGATGCAGATCATATTCAGGAATGTCCGATAAAATTATTGGATCGTTAGAACTTCACTTCCGCAGTTTAAAGCACCCTGAACGTAAAACATAAGTAAGATGTGAGCAGATATAACGGGTTTTATCAAGACTATCAGCTCCTGTCCCGTTTGATAATTTGACAAATTTGTGGATTAGAAACTTCACAATCGATGCCTAATTGGAACAAACTACTAATTGTAAGAAACTAAGCTGAAGCCGTACCATAGGTGACAGTGTTGAGATCGTATGATTTAACTGGATCTAATGGTGAAAAACGCCATAGAATGCGTTCTAAAAACCTTTTAACAAAATTCCTGAAGTATAAACAGGAAACTACCTCTAATGTCGTCTCCTGGCCTCTATCCACGACTAGCAAACATCGGGAGTGGGGTGAGTACCGATTTCCGATTAAATAAAATAAAATTAATTAAATTTCCGGGAGGCGCCACTGGGTTAAACAACCGACCACGGAGAAGGCTAGGATCAACCCAGAACTCCTGTGAACATTAGAATTAGACAATGGCACAAGTAAAGAAAAAAAAAGAAAATAACGATGGCAGCAGATTCTCAAGTTTTTAATAAAACTACCCTGTATTAAATATCGTTTACTAAGTTATACTGTACAAAGAATAATAAATTATAAACTACAGTTTTAAAAAAAATGTATCCTGCACTTTGTATAAATTATAATTGTATAGGTTTCGCCCACTATAGAAAAAACACGCGTGCTCGCGTTAACCCTTCTTTACTTAAGGTTATGAAAGTTATGATTATGCGTTGTGCCGAGTGGTTTTATAAATTTTTGATGGTTTTTGTTTGCGTTGTCTCGAGATAAAACGGCTGTAAAAGTACCTAACTCATTTCGAGATCAACACTACGATCTCCCCCAAAAGCTGCCCCTAACTGAAAAGGTCTTTCCCCTTATCCGACAGCGAGCAATTGCCTTCTATCGTACGTAACCTTAAACTTGTGCAATCCCGCGTACAAAACTATTTCTTAGAGGTCCTTACCAATATCTGGAGCGGTAGTGACTGTGGCCGAGGTGGAATGAGCAGATAAGGGGTAGTCTTGCGACTTGTTTCCTTCCGGAACTGCTAGTGGAACTTGGTGGTTGTTCTTTAATTGTTTTTTTTGTTCTATAAGCTTACCGAAGGTAGACACTTGGTGGTACAGAATCACACTTACCCACGATGTTGTTGGGGATTCCAATTATCGTACGATGTCGCCCTGTGTTTAATATCCGGTTCACTAACCGTAAGCATAAGGTTTGTTTAGTACCACTAATTTTTTTTAAATTGTAGATTATAGCCGCCTAATCCCACTTAGGAGTCTTATTAGCCCAGGTAACGATATACGAATACCAGCCAACTAATGGACTTTATGCAGCTAATATTCTTACGCACAGGTAATGCAACAACCTTCTTTCGGGTACGTGTTTACAGGAAGTGAAGAATTCTTTCTTGATAGCAGTGATAATCTATCAATAGGCCACCAATAGGTCGCTATACAAATTTGACCTGCACGTTAAGTTGCCTATACTTCGGCGTTGGTATTTTTAAACTTATTACAACCTTTAGCTAGGTTCCAGTCGAACCTGCCGGTGCATCTTTTCAATATTAGAAAAGATCGCATAAAAATACTTACGAAATCGTATTAAGATAGAAGATAGATCAGATGAATTGTGGGGCCTACCTTCTGTATGCTGCTAAAAGATTAGCTCGTTGTGGTTACTTAAGAACTACTGAATACCACTCGCAAAGATAATAGAAAATTGATGTGAGATTCAAACTAGACAACATGTGATCTAACTCTAAATATGCCCTTATGAATGCTGAATAACGATTAGAAAGTTCTGGATTGGCTTGAAGACACCGCTCCAGAGATAAAAATTACTTTTGAGCTACGGACAAAGAGTCGCTTAAAGCCTTAATAGGTTGTTTTAGAGGAATAGAGACTACAAATTTACCCTCTTGACCTCTTAGTATGTTTTGCACAAAATGGGATTCACAAAAATTCTCCGCCAAAGAGAAACTTCAGTCAGTTGGATAACTTTCTAATTCCCAAAATCGAGATAATTGATCTGAGATTTCATAAATGATCAGACGAAATTGTACCTGGTTAGAAAAACTATAGTACATAGGGCCAGACAAGATCGGTAAATTGGGACCCGCCCAACGCAGAGCAATTCGAACAAGGTTGATGAACCTATCAAAAGATCTATTTGACTGGGATGTCCAAAAATGAGTCAGACAATCGGATTTTGTCTGGAATCACAACTTAAGAATGATCTACCTGAAAGGAAGGCAGCATTCCAGTAATCTCGTCTAGTAGAAGGATGATGAATGAATGAACGGAGAGCTCGACATTGCAACTTCAACGTATGCGGGAAAGAGAGCCCTTTAACACAAAATCTGATATGTTTACTTGGCAAATAGGCAATCTCAACTATTCACATAAGTCTATACGTATAAAGCTTGATTGGCTGCCCGAATCAAGAAGTACACGTTTAGAGTGGGAGATTCCGTAAGTATCAAAAATCTTACAGTTTGCAATTGGCAACAAAACTTTGATTGTATCCGAGCAGAAAGCAGAAACAAACCATGGGGGACGCAGGAAGAGGTTCCAATGCCGAAACTTCTCTTGCTTGTCCCAAAGAATCGACGAAACGAAGTATGATACCTAGCTTTACATGTTCTGCATGTAATTCTAGAAACGCACAGAACTATTTGCAACAAACGATTTTGAATGGAATTTAGATTTTTTTGGCGCCACAATGTCTGCGTGCATTGTTGTGATCAAATAATTAAATATTCGTTGATTGCTTACGAAAGAATAAATTGACCTTGATAATCCCTACGATTTAATACATGCAGAAAAATGATATATGGAGAACTCGTACGTTGCGTTACAAATAAAAAAACACAGTACATGATAAATATATAAAGGAAGATGCACTTACTTGGTTAAGAAAGAACACCTGTTGAAATCTCGCGTCACTTGCGTTCTCTCTCGTTTTAATTGAATATGTATATGAGCGTCCCTCTTGGATTCACAAATATGCATCAAAATTGAAACTTGAGTTAGCGCTTTTTAATTGCAATATTGGTTTGGACCAAACTTGACTCAAAATTTGGCACGATAGGTCAATATCCGGCTCAAAAGACCAAATGTAGCGCAACTGCTTGTCAAATCGTTTATTTTGATTCGATTGTAGCAAGGTACAGAATTGTGAACTGTATTTTCTTCACTTGTTGCAATTCAAAATTGATCATTATTCTAAAGGGTATTTATTATATGATAATATATAAAACTTTACAATTTTAATCTAGCGTCTGGCTTTACAGACAGTTTAACGCTAACTCACATACATTAACTTCCAAAATCGCATAGGTAGAAGGGTTGAAAATAGAACAAAAGGTCTCAAACGGTCTTAAACAAAATATACAATGAATCTCAAACAATTACAACATAGAAAGAATAGGATTAAAGAAAGATCCAATAGGCAACAAATACATTCTGGGGTAAATTTTGACAGCCTACGGAGGGAATGAAGAGCTGAGTAAACACCGCTACATAATTGGGAAACATGATTTACCAAAGAAAGTGGGTTATTTAAGATGACTTCTAAATCCTTGACCGTCTTTGAAAATGGAACGACCATTTCCTCAACAATAATTATAGCATGGCTAGGTAAAGACCTTCGAAATGAAATAAATATCCTCATTTTTTGGTTGAACTTTGATAATCTAATTTCGGGATCAACTTTATCGACCTCGCTAACACTTACAAATCATCTGTAAACAAATGGTGTTCGCAGGCATTTAATTTGTTAGGTAAATCGTTTTTAAAAAAGGGAAATAATAGAGGCGACAGAAATCCCCTCTGTGGCACATCATACGCCAATGATTATAAAGAAGACGATGAACTACCATATTTGACTTGTTGGGTTCTACCAGTAGGATAGGAAAACAATATTTTGCAAGATGAGGCGAAAAGTGAATAATTGTATAGTTTTGACACCAAAAGAAAATGGCCAATTAAGCTAAAAGCGTTACTTATGTCCAGAAGCTTCAATACTACAACATTGCCCTTGTCAATAGATGCTCTGAAGTCATCAGTCACCTTGAGCACAGCTATGGCTAGACCTAAACCCAAACTGATTTGGAACCAAAATTTGCGCCCCCAACAACAGAAAAAAAGTTGTTTGAGAATATGACATTACCCCAATCGGGAGTAGAAGTACCATTGCTAAAGAGACCAGAAAAGTGCTCATTCAGTTCTTTTATGTTGACAAGACAGATAAGACTATTGCTGTCAACTATCCCATGCATCGTTACACGATTTCCAAACTCTATAAGTTTTTAGTTTTTAATCATTGTTGATATTTACGCATTAAACCAAGAAGTACCAAAATCTTTCGCCCTAAACCTTTTAACAGGAACAACTTGATCAAGTAGGTAGATGACCATTCCCGTGAATCAGCACACCATTAAATCAAGATCACCTAGTTCACATGCTGCATCCTATTCGATTTTAGCAGCACTTTGTAACATCTTCTTACAGATGTTTTTCAGCTGACGACACCATATGTTCCTACCTTTTCTCTTTTTTTAAAGTATAGAAACATGCACTGTACTAATACAGCAGGGATAACAAATTTTTCATAGGATAAGACGCGGAAAGCATTCTTTACTAAAAAAAGATAAAGAAGAGAAGGAGCAAACCGAAAAAACAAATGAGCAAGTTCAAATACAAATATAGGGACCCCAAGAGAGTGCAACAAGGTGAGCTTGGTTGAAGGTGAATATTGGAGATATATTTATATTAAAGTCACCTAGAATTACAGCGTGGTCAAATGATAAGACCACAGTAGGCTGAATCAAGTATATCAAAGCGAGGTGCTCTAAGACGATAGACTATTCTAACCAACATAGGCGATCCATTAGAATGTAGCTCGATAATCAGGTATTTAATAATAGAACTAGTGGAAGATAGAAGAATTATATTTAACATCGGATTTTATATATACACACTACCTCATCTCCTTTCAGCCGTATCATTATGCACCAGAGAGTAGTCTGGAATAGCTGCTAAGCTATTGCGCAAGGACGCACGTAGCCAAGTCTGAGAGATTCTTATAATATGTAGAGGACAAGAGTTCATATAATCTCTAATGCTGTCTTTACTAGAAAGAAAGCTTTGGGCATTAAAACGTGGCCGAATACAACAAAATAGTGGATTTTGAGCTATCATGATCAGGCGAGAAAGAGAGTGGATAACATTCTAAAAAGGAAGTGGAAGACTGGGAGTTGCTGTGGTACTACAAATTGTATGAAAATTTAGAAATAGCATTAATGTATGGGTAAAACTCAAAACGACGTAACAGTTTAGAGAAGAAAGGTTATAAATAAAACCTAAGCAATGTCAGAAGTTGGGAAGTAATTAAGATAACCAATATAAGTAATCACATCTACTATAATTAAAATGAAAAACATAAAAAATAATGTGATAGATAAAAAACGACATACGGTTCGCGTTAACTGTCGAAGCGCCTGTCCTAGAACCTACCTCTAAGAGAATCCTAGATTTCAAACACATAGATTGCGTTTGCTTATACACGAAAATCGCCAGAATATTTCTACATACCTTCAACGTGGTGCTTTGTGGTGGTGTCCTAAGTTGGGTAGGTTAAAGCGGGCGATGCGTTGTTTACCGTTCCAGTAGATACTCTCTGTGTCATATCCAAACATCCTCCTCTGCATCTCAATTTGCAGAAAATTTACTGCAGCAAAGTTCTTAGCAAAGCTAGTACGTGCAATTTCCTTGACCGGCACATTTCGCTCAACGACTTTTCGCCTTTTTCAGCTGCCACTTAAAGGTTTTGATCTTGGGCGAACGGTAGCGGCTGTGAGATACTTCCCAGAAGGGGCGTAACGCCGGCTTTTTTATCCCAGATATCCTTACTTGGGTCAGAATGTCCCACGTTTCCTGGACGACAGACAGTTCAAATCCTTTCTTCACGCAGCGGATTTTGTTGTCATTTAAAACGCATTCGCGTTTTGGATAACGACAGTTGTCCTTCGTGTGGCGTTCTTGACACCACAGCACATCGGATTCTCGCTTGTCGCGAATTCGATAACGTTCGGGGTGACGATGAACCCCTATCCCAAATTCCCTCAGGCCTTTTTTAGACTGGTGTCGCAGAAGTCAACAGGTCAGATTCAACTGAGCTATCTAGAGCTCTTCACTAATGAGTTTATTCTTCTTTGACTCAGGCACACCTCTAATGTCTATTGAGTTTCTTAGTGCGTCCTGTTCAATTTTGTTGAGCTGTAGTACAATTAGATGTAGGACATTACAATGTATTCCGTCGAGTCCGGGAGATTTTTTTTGGAATTTTACTAGCCACCGCAGCTAAATCGTCGCTAGTGACCCAGTCCTGTTGAGATCTTATTTGCACATTAGTGCGGTATATTATTTGAGCATGTAATGGGTTATGTGTAGTCGGATCGTTGTCAGGAAGCAGGGAGCAAAGAATAGCTTTATTAGTCTCGTATCCTGAAATAGTGTATCTGTTTCCGTCTCGGACATTAAAGTACGGTTGGATTGACAACTTACGAGAAGACAACCTGTAAACTAACCCCCACTAGCCGGTTGTCAAGTTTTTTTAAATAAATCTTTGCCAGGAGCTATACTTTGCTGTCTTCGCTGCCAGTTTGTACCGGTGAAACGCGGAACTTGGAACAGTTGGAGTCTTTTCTTTGGAATGCTGCAAGCTGTTAAAATTCGATGCGCGTCCAGTTCACGTATGTATATGATTTTGAGAATCGGTAAACATTGCCAGCGATAAGTTTTCAGAATACGCGAAGTAAGCGTTTCTTTGATCAACTATGGCTTTTAGTTTTGTGGGCAAGTATCTAGTAGAAGATATGAGGTGATGCAAATGTCGTGTCTATCTTTACAGGATAGGTAAGTTTTGATTGCGAACCAGCTTGGAGCGTAATCCTTGATGACATACATCGCAAGGACCACTAGACTTTCAGAAGGAGATTCCATTGAAATATACAAACCCATAATTATGTTAGCGCGAGTTAGCTATCAAGCATGTGACATTTTCCCTAGAGATCTGTTTCCTAAATCAATAGGAAATTTACCTATTGTTACCGCTAATACAATTCTGTACAGATATCTTTGATCAGTGCTAAGATTTTCAGCATCTGCAGGTTTTTCAGAATCTGGTGAAATGTAACTCAAAAACTTGGTCTTTGACTCTTTTATCAACGAAATGTGCTATTCAAGAATGGACTACGTTTTTTTCCCGATAAAATCAATGTTCTGTCTTGTCGTCTATCAAAGAATAAAGCAGTTACTTCGAAGATTTCGGCACTTTGTGGCACATTTTTTGTTTTGGCTCAGTTCCGACAAATCTGATTTTTATCAAAGACTTCAGCAGTCTTTGAAAACAAATCATAGTCTAGACTTTTAAAATAGAGCTGTTTAATAATAGGCGCCGTTGTTGCGACTTGCTTTGGTGTCTCGAATTTATCATCTTCCTCTAAAGTAGTGCATTCTAATTGAGATGAAAGGCAAACATGAGATGCGGTTGGGGATTCTTGTGTTCTATGATTTTTAATCTGAAGGTTTGACTTACCCTTAGATAATTTTTTTAAGTGCAAGTTAGTTTCTTTGTAGTGACAGAATCTATGCTTCCAATGAACCCTTTTTTGAATTGATAAGGAAGTTGTGCTTTCTTTGAGATGTTTTTTCTCTCGAGGACAAATACATTTAGATATATTTTTGCAAGAAGAAATGTCAAACAAAATTTTACTAGTTTTTTTTATATGTAAGCTCGTTCTAATTGTTTCGATTCAGTTTTATTTTGAGGCGGCTCCACTCATAGAACTTCATAACATCTTCATATGTCGGCAACATATTGTCTTTTAAGTCACCAAACAATGGGCTTTTCCATTTTTTACGAGTACGATACATATAGAAACGAGCGCAATGCATCTTATATTTAAGAAGGACTCTGCTTTACTGAAATGCAAGCGCCGCGGCGCAAAGCGAGTTAAAACGGGTTGATTTCTTCCCCCGTTCTATTTCTGCTGATTTCAGTCAACATACGTATAGTTACAACTTTCTGATTTGATCAAAAATTTATTTATTACTTAAATCTTATCTCAAAAATATTTGAAACTCTGACGACAATCCGGAGGGAGGACTTATCAAAATGCCCACCGGAAAATTCGAAAAAAGTGAAAACGGCCCAGACTAAATTGAAGAACTTGTAACCGTCGTTTGAGTTTGTGCGATTACTTCCGTGTAAGACCCGGTATTTGAATTGATTTTATTCGTTTGATGTATTTTGTATTTGTTTTATTCATTTCAATTTGATTTAAGGAAGTTATTTAACGTTTTTAGATTCATAAATGTCAAATCAATTTTGTAAGTAAAGTTTTGTATTCATTTATTTAGAAATTTTTACGGTGTTTAATCCTCAGTATTCTGTGTTCGTGTTGATTTGGAATTTTCTTTGTTCTGTCAAAGTTCCACTTATAATTTATGTTTCCCTTCCGAGATATAATTGTAATTAAATATATTTTAGCTGTTTGTTTATTTTAAGTTTGTTTTAAGTACATTCTCAGTACAGTCGTACTTATTTTGTTTGTGATAGTTCTATTAAATTATGTTGGAATAAAGTCATTCCAATCAGGTCGCAACAACTAATATTTATTACAGTATTGAAATAAAATATTTTGTGAATTTGGCATTTCACACAGAGTCAAAAACCTTTTCCCGACACTAATTTTGTGACGTAATTAAATCTGTTTGTATCCTTTTTGCACTTTTCTTTTCTTTCACGGAGGTTTCGAGCACAACTATTGGGGAAAGTGGTGCTCGATTTGGTTCATATATAAATAATTTTGGTGAGGGGATAGTAAGTTGATTGACAGTCTTAGAAATGCTTTAAAAAGATCGAATTGGTTGGGTAGTAAACTCACCCCCTTTACAAGAAGTAATAACACGGAAAATTATGCAAAAACCGTGAATTCTTTAGTGCAGTTAGTGGAGTTTCGTTTTTCTAGTTCCTAAAATCTACGGCTTTTAAAGTTTACGTGCTTTCAAGTTTTAGTTTACGTAATGTAGAACCATGTTTGTAAGTGGTACGACGCGGCTATATCTTCGTCTTAGTGGCGGTAGAGAAAACCTTCCGACGGTATATAGTCCTTTGGGGGACCCTTCCAAATTACATCTGGCAACCTAGGATCAACCACAAGTTCTTTTCTGGATTCAGTACGACGATAATTTAAAGCATTTATTTTGTACCAACTAATTAAATTTGTAGAATTTTATTTACGCGTCTAAGTGTATTAAAAGCTTTGGGTTTCAAGAAAAATAGTAAGTGTTGCTAATTAACGATTTTATCGATAATACAATTACTAAATAGCAACTGTCCGTATTTATCAAAACTATATGTGACTAAATATTTGTTGGAAAGAAAATTTGTTTGAAGCGGAAAATTTACTAATTTCGTAATTTACTATAAAGATTGGCATTCGTGTTTTAAAGGAAATGAAGTTATTTTATTTTGTATTTAATTAATTTCTATTTAATGCGGACACGGCCGTGCTTTAGCTAATTAAGATTTTCTATTCTTTCTTTTTATTGTGATTTTTTTTTATTTCTTTCAAATTTTGTTTGTTTTAATACTGTTACGTGCATAAATTTAAATAATGCATTACCCTGTATATCAGTTTAATTAAAAATTACTTTTATATTTCTTGACGCCATCTATCGGATTCGTTGGTCACTTTGTATTGAGTAGGCGACGTCCGGTGACAGACCGGCATTTTGACTTTAACATCGTACCTGTTATTATCTATGTCTGCGTGAGTGAAAAATTCGTTTTCTAAAATCATCCACGTGTTGGGACACGAGGGAAAATAGAAGTTTTCTTAATTAACTCAGTTTATTCACGCAGAGTAAGTGATTTTGTTCTTTCTTTGATTAAAGGTAATTTTTCTGTCTTGTTGTTAGCGCCATGTGCTACCTCATAACTAGGGGCATTCTGGTTATAATTTAACGTCCACCAGGAAAGTTGTGGCTTTGTTACGATCGTGTGGAGTATTCGAATCGTCAACGGCCATTCCACCATTATCTGGCATATTAACATCGATAAATATCTTGAGGGGACGATGCTAACTTTTATAAGGCCTACGAGTAGAAATAATTAAACCACAGTAAAGGGGTACAACGCATCCGACTGCCGGGTTGTGTTATGTGTGTTTGCTTTAAAATTTAAGTAATGATTTTGTAGATCTTGATTTTGTGAGGCATTGGTTTGACACGATTTGCAATTCAAATTATTTACAGGATTACGTGTCGGGGAAAGTACTTTCTTCACACAAGTGGAAGTTCCTGTGTTTGGTAAGTGATTTTATATGTATCTTATTTTGTTGTCAACAAGGTCGCTCACGAAACTGTTGTACATATTAATTTCGTGGTTACGAACGTTATTGAAGTACCATTTATATAGTAATTTTTCTTCTCTCATTTCGGGTTACGCATGCTGTGTACCACCAATACTTATTGTGATAATTTAATGTTAAGGCTATACTTATTAGCATTGTTTTATTGTCAGTAATGCCATATTACTAATTATGTAAACGATATTTACTACGAACTATTCTTCGCTATCTATTTCACTGTAGTTCACTTATGTAGTGTAAGTTGCCGATCCTGCTGTTATTCTATGTTGTATATTCTCACTAGTATCTACTTAGATTTGGCTATTTAACTTTTACTATAGTTATTAGCGAGATTAGCGATATCTAATTTTTCAAAACGAGTAGTAATAAATACAATGAAACTACTAGAGCAGATGATAAAACGACAAACGCTATTAGGTAATAATGAAACAACAAAAGCAAAATAGGTAATTTATATGTAAGGACGATAAATTAAATTAACGTATGCAAAATCGGCATCACAGCGACTATAATGCTGATACAGAAACTTCTGTTATGTTAAAAAGTTGGTAGGTTAAAATTTTTCGATTATAAAATTTATCCTCGACACGCCCACTTCTTGTTGGCAAATTTTTATAAGGGCGCATTTATTCATTTTCCGGTAACGTCTTGTGCAACACAGACCTCTATGCCCAAGAAGGCTTTCACCATTAAGTTATTTCACGCGATTCCACGTGAATATACGAATGAATTTTGTGGCTATCTAGTGGAAGCTTATTTGGGCGGATTTTCATGCCCTCTCAACACGTTTGCTTTTATTGGTGAAGATAACAAACAGGTGGCATATTTGGGGAAAATTTTCCATGACGTCACGTTGCTATAATTGAACCATTCACATCGTAAAGGGTTGGAAACCTTTAAGATTTCTTTTGGGAGGAACTGGTACCATGAATTGCTACATTCGAGGGGAAGCGCTGCGCATTCGCTTTCTGAAATGATTGTATGGTTTGAAAAAAATGGAATTTATTGTGTTAACGCCTTATGTACGTTTTGTGTTAGATTTAATATTACGTTTTAGGTAATACAGGTACGGAATTAGCTAATTCCCTACTGGAAAAAACCTAACTGTAAGTGGTACAATTTTTAGTTCTATTAATACTTCGTTGTTCATGCCGATTGTTGACCGTACGTACATGTTAGGTTAACACAATTAATTATAAGATCATTTTTTTCGTCACAAAGTCGTATGTATCTAAGTCTTCAATTTTTTTTAAGACACTTTTGTGATTTTAAATTTACGAATATGAAGTCATTCCTTCTACGATTGTAAAAGTTAGATCGACTAGGTCAGTTTACTGTACGACGTGTTGCCCAGTATAGGGCGTAACTTATATTTTCTCCGACCCATGTATACGGGTAGAGTTAAACGATATCTCCCTATTTTGGTCTTTCATCGTTTTGGCGCTTTTTTAGATTTACTTTATAATCAAACAACACGAAACCTGCAACTCACTCTCCCGGAACAATTGTGTTAGCCTTCGATTATTTTTTTGCTACCCGAAAACCAGCGTAACAAATTTGGCTCCCAACTGTCTCTGCTCGATTTTGTGTGTGCGATTATAATTCAGTCTGTTTTATTGATTCTTTTAGCTTTTCTTTGTCTTTAATGGGTTCGTTTTACTTGAAGTTTTACTTCGCTTCTTTAAGTGTTGTCGCAAAACTTAACATCAAAGTAACTTAACTAATTTTTATTTCTTTGTTTTTAGTGCTTCGAATTGACTTTATATTAGTAATTTACTTACTTTTATTTTAATTGGATTTCTAGTCAGACACGTGTCGTTAGACTTCTGCCTGCTTATTAGATTAGTTACTCCGTTTTAACAGGTAGGGCTTGCGTTAATGTCCATTTCTACTTTTGAGGAATTAGTGACCTATGGATGACAGCTCACTCAATCTAAGGCTTCCATAGACGAGTATAAACCACCTACGCCTTCTCAAGTTACATCTTTTGAGACAACTTTGGTTAACGCATGTGAACACTATGATAGTCAGCCGTTGTCTACTCCGGTTACCTGTTCTCTCAATATTTGTTCATTTTCTGCTTCGATATCTACTTCTAAATCTAATAATGCTGTTCGTTGTACTTCTAAAGATTCTACACCTGTACGTTTGGTTTCTTCTCTTTCTGATTTGTCAACTGGTTTGTTGTTTCTGTGGAAACGAATACGGGTTTCTCCTGACGATAAGCATTTGTGGAAACTAGTAGTTCCGAACGACTAACGTAAACTAATTATTCAGGATCATCACGTCCACTCCACTTCTGGTCATCGTAGTGTTGCCAAGACGTTACTTTTTCTTCGGTATCGTTTTTATTGGCCTCATATGAGACCTAAAGTGGCAGAGTACGTCCGCTATTGTCCGGTTTCTCGGTCGCAGAAAACGCTTGGTTTAGATTAACAATGGGATCGTGTTACTACTGGCTCTACATAGTCTATTCCTTCTAGAATAGCTTGGCAAACTTTTGCGAATCTTTCTAAAGTTCGTAGTCGTTGTACGGATGGGAAAGCTAAATTTCTTTCTTCAACACCTTCTCGTTTCGACATTTCTTGTTGTGCTTCGTTGTCTCCTTCTATTAAAAGTTCTCTTCTTTTTCACCGGCGTCGCAAGCGTCGTAAGTTATAACCTATTTTGTTTGGCTTTAAAATTTCGACTTACGGCTTTTCTTTTGGTTCTCGTCTGTAGATTTCTTGATTTGGTTTTTTGACTATGTTGACGGTACTTTGTTAATTATAGCTGGGATGCTACCCAATTGTTTTTTTTTCAGTTTGCTGCACTAAAGTTTTTTGTTTTTTAAGTTTCTAATAAGTTTCTTTTGGTTTTTTTAACCATCTCACTTCGGCCATTTAAAAATGGTAAGTCATTAGTAGGAATGTCAGTTTGGTTTAAGTTTAGGTTTTCTTCTTCTTTTCTATTTTTCATTTATTTCTTCTTGGGCGTATCTATTTTTTCTATGTGCCAATCATGCTTCTTTCTCTTTAAGGTTCGCCTCTGGGGTGATTAGTTGGACATAGAAATATATAAACTTATCTTTCTTTTATTTTTTCCTTGTTTTCTTTCAACTGTTTCTTTTCTTATATCTTGGTAAATCTTGAGCATTGTTTTTTCTTTTTATCAACTTTTCTCTTTAGTGTTCACTGCAACTGTGTTTCTTTTCCTTCTCAGTTAATTTTCTTGCTGTATCGGGTTTAGTGGGTTTTGGTTTTGTTGTTTTTGGTTTGGAACTTAGGACAGACTACAACGTCGCTTCTTGAACTCCGTACTTCCGCTAAGTCGGCATTTTTGATGTAGTCAGTCCCCGTTAGGATATTTCTCTTGTTTTGGTTTTTTTTTACTCTTGGAATATTCTAACCCGTTCGGCATTTACGTTCCAACGTGACATTCCAACACAACGAGCACTCACTGACGACTCTTACCTCATTTTCTTTCTTTCTTTTGGTTCTGTTTTGGGTTACGCGGTTTGGATTTCTCTTGGATTGGTACACTTTATTGTTTAGCTTTTTGGAACTTTGTGGTTGTGACTCTTGGATTACTAATTTTTTTTCTCTGTCGTTTAGGCAGTCCGACTTATGTGGATTTTTAGTTAGAATCTTTTTTTCGCTTGAGATTTCTTCGTTGGTTTTCTTTGCTCAGAGTTTTAAGATCTGTTTGGTTTTTTTTTTGTAGAAGAAACTCATATCGTATGTTGACGACTTTTTGCGTACAACTGTCTTAGTTTTTCTTTTTGACTTTTCTCCTAGATCCGCATATTACCATTCCAGATCTGCTAGATACTTAGTTTTTCTTTTTTTACTTTTTTAGTTTAGTTATCTTTGGAAACTTATATTTAGGGTTGGATTTGTATTTGTAGGCTGAGGTTTCAAGGGATTTTAGGGAGTTCTTCTTGACCGTGGTCTAAACTTCTTTCTTTCTTATACTTCTTTTTCTCTTGGTTTGCTTAGTATTGTTCGTGAGGTCCATGGGACTTCGTACTTCTGTTATGTTAAAAAGTTCGTAGGTTAAAATTTGTCCTCAACACGCATACTTCTCCTTGGCGATTGTCAAATTTTTATAAGCGGGAATTTATTCATTTTCCGGTAACGTGTTGTGCAACACAGACCTCTAAGCCCAACAAGGCTTTCACCATTAAGTTATTTCATGCGATTCCACGTGAATCGTTAATGAATGTTGTGACTATTTAGTGGAAGCTTATTCGGGCGGATTTCCATAGCCCCACACGGGTCGAGATCGGTCGAAATAACAAACGTCAAGTTGATATAATTGAACCATTCGCACTGTAAAAGGGTTGGAAACCTTTAAGAATGCGATTTCTTTTGGAAGGAACTTTTAGCATTAATTACTAGATTAAGTCGAGGGGAAACGCCGTATTCGCGATCTCAAATGATTGTATGTTTAAAAAAAAAAAAAACGGAATTTACTTGTGTTAACGCCGTATGTACGTTCTGTGTTAGATTTAATATTACACTTTAAGTAATACAGGTACGAAATTAGCTAATCTCCCACTGGATAAGACCTAACTGTGAGTATAACAATTTCTAGTTTTACAATTACTACTTCGTTGTTCATGTCGATTGTTGACCGTACGTCCATTTAGGTTAACAGAATTAATTATAAGATCAGTCTCTAAGTCTTTAATTTTTTTTTCTTGTTTTGAGTAATTTTTGTTCAAATAAATGCTAAATAGTTAAATGTAAACAAGCTTTTAATTCCGTCGGCCTTCACGTTATGTAAAATTTAAGTTCATTTCAGATTTTAGTGAGGTACACTCTATTAAGGTAAGTCTATTTCGAGTGTATCCTTCAGAAGCGGGCTTGTAGTTGACAAGGGCCAGAAGTCCACTGAGCTGTATTCTTTTCTAGTGTCCATTGATTTTTGACTTGTCATTGTGTTTTCTGTTGGGTTTTCCAAAACAATCACGGAATTTTGAATATAACCAACCCCGTCTTCACTGAACACCGACAAAACTTCGTTTATGTTACTTTAATTCAGGCAAGTGTCATTGTTCCAACTTTTGCACGTTACAAACATGGTCACAGTTTAAAAAAAAATCAACTGATGAACATGCAATAAACAATTTAATCTTCCAGGTAAAATACTAAAATAAATATATTGAAATTTTACGTTTTACCCTCTTAATTACTTTTTACGCACAGAAAACTTAAAACTTCTTTAATTTAATTGTATGTATCGTTTTCGTAATAGGTAATATACTACCTGATTATAAATTTTTTTTGTAAAAATAAAATCAATTACTAAAAGATCCATTCTTTAAAAGATTCTGTTGATACAACTATACGTCCCCGAGTTTCTACAGAACAATCATTTAATTAATAAATTAAATTAATAAGTGTGTATGCAGAAAGTATAATCACTAAGCAGATTATCAGAATTATATTTAAAGTAATTGTCCAAATGAATTAATTTTACATCAGGCAATTGATAAATAATATTAATAATGAGACGCCAAATTTAAGTATTATATTTGACTGGTGGACTAATTAACTTTGTTTAATAAAGTTGTTCATATTTGTATGATTCAGTTTTTTGGTACTTTTTATAATCAGTGTTTCATTAAACTTTTTATTTGAAAAATATTTGTTCAATTATAATAAATCATTCAAAATTGGCACTTTCCCGGAAATTACCCATTTACTATTTTGTTGTATAAATAAATTTATTTCTTTTTAATATCTAAATTAATTAGCAATACCTATGTATTAACGTAGATATTTTTTGTAATTGCTTCAATATACGCGTTATTTATATATCTAATTGTAAAGAAGATAAAAATAGATTCTTACTCATATTTGTAAACATTATAAACAAAGTAAATTTCATTTTTGCATCTAATGAAAGATTGAGTTTAAATATAAAAACATCAATATTTATCTTAGAAATAACAACAATAAATTAATTTTAAAAAAATATAAAACGTCACCAACATTAAAAGTAAGTGATCGGATTATATATCAGCTTAGGTAATTTCATTTGGAATTTTTTGTAGTATATACGTATTATAAATTAAAAAAAGTTATTTAAATATTAAGGTTGAACAACTACGCAAAAGTTTATCGTACAATAAAAACATATTCCTTTGTGCATCGTCGTTTCCGTCAACACGTTTTGCACAGCTGGTGCAGATGAAGTTAAGATTTGTTGGCAGATAGCAGAGCCAAATATATTTTAAGATAAAGAAATATATAAGATACACTTACAGCATTTTATTAAAAAAAAATCAAATATTTAAGAAAAATTTTATATTCTTATGTTTTACGTCTTAAATTACGACGCTCACTTAAAGAACATTGACGTTGAAATTTAAGTTTAAGTGTAACTCACCAAATGGGAATTTGCATAAAATAATGACGGCGTCTACTCACTGTATTCAATTTCACATTTATTATGTTCTCCTATTTACAGTAGGTCATTATATTTTAATAACCTTGGATAATCGGTTTTTGAAGTTGGGGCATTAATAAATAATTCGTCTTGTGCCTAATGCTACTAAATTATGTGTTTTTATGATGGCGTCTACTTTACATGCTGAAATTTTTTACAGATTGGAAAAACATTAAATTTTAGTTTTCAGTATTTTTTATAATATACTAATATAATACTTTATTTATAATAATACTATATAATAAAATTGTTGAGTAAACCGTACACAAAGATGTAATTTATTTTTTTATAAAAAATGTGATTGTATTGATGTACTTATCAAACGCTGTCAATTTAGAACACAACAAAAGTTGTACAAAGAATTTTGCATGTTCGAAATTATCGAATTGTAACAAAACGTAACATGAACTCTTTTTCAATTACTGGCTTAACACTGTGTAATGGTGTTTGTGCAATTGATTTTTTATATTTATTTTAAAGGCAAATTGACTTTGTTGTTTTTATTTAAATTTTACGTACTACAATTCTAAACAATTAAATTCCATCTAGGTATATCCAATTGTAAACGTGAAAATTATTTTTTATGGAATGGATAAAATTCGATAAAAATTGTTACTGTCAGCTCACACTGGATAATCAAATTTGAACATCTAATTCCCAAGAGGGAATTTATCTGCAGTGAATGTGTGCTGGAAACGAACTTTAGAATCGACGAATGTTATTGTCAGCCAAACCGATGAACTCTATTTCATAAAACCTGCAATATGTAACGGTATCTGTGAAATAACTATATAAGCCATCAACTTTTTATTCGTTACATTGTATATATCTTTCGTTTTTAATGAATATTGTAAAACTTTATACAATTTTAAACTAAAACTTTTGTCAACGCAACGCAAAAATTAATAATTGAGTTTTAAAAGTTTTTATTTATTAGTTTTTGATAAAGCTACAAAACTTTCTATATTTATTATACAGTATATTTTGTATTTTAGCAGTTAATTTAAAATAAATATATCAAACGTATTTTTCTTTAAAAAGTTTAATTTTTGTTTAATTGCGTTGTACTTTAATGCTTTTTAAATTAAAAATACGAATACGTAACATCAAAAAGTTAATTAATCATTTTGCTTAATGTGTACCTACTAAAACATTGGAATGTGACAAATTTAAAATTTTGGTAAGTTGCACAGTAACAAAAAAACGTTGTGACTATCCACGTGTTTATAAAACGTTGTTTTCAATTTTTTTTAACTTGGATTAATTTTATTGAGAAGTAAAAATTAAAAAAAATGGAAATAGTGTAAACCAATTTTATATGAAATATAAATTTAAAATTGCTACAAGCTTATAGGTGTTAGAAACCCTGGTCGGCTAACTCGCACTAGTCGGAGATAGGGGAGGTTCAAGTAAATAGAATTTAATGGGCGCCAGATCTTACTAAGTAAAAATTCCTGTTTCAATCAAAACAGAGGGTCCAAGCTTGCAACAAAATCAGGTTCGTAACCACGGACAAAAAAAAGAAAAATAGATTTGTATAACAACTTTAATTTAATATCGTAGATTATTCAACGATGGCTATATAAACGCCGGAAGTAACTGCAACACACATTACATAGACTTAAATTACACATAGGGTGGATATAGAGTAAAAGAATAAATTGATAATGACAAGTATTCTATCATTCACAGCATGCGACACACAAAAATAATTATTGAAAATACCTACATAATATTAGAACAATTGATGCAATTACGTAATTTAAAATTAAAAAAAAATCGTAAGAGCCCTTAATGACGACGCAAATGCAATTAAATAAGACTTACCTACAATCCAATACTTACCGGAAGAAAACGTTTTCCTCGTTGAGCCGATCTGGAATATTAATGAACAGAACAAATTGGGTCAGCACAATTACTTGTAACGTACTTTTACCACAACCAGGCCAGGCTCAGATTGATGTGAGACCTCTAAAAGCAGGTGGTACTTTTTCGAGGGTTATTTATGCTTGCTGTTTACCTGTCCAAAAAAAGCAACAAAGCCAAACAAAACATTAAAGGTTGCAAGTGAATTTATTTTAAGGAAGAAATTTACAAAACCTGTAACGTAAAACAAACACAGAAATAGAATAATCAACAAATGTGAATGTAAATAATAACGCAAAACCCTTAAAACAAAACAGTTAAAACAATGAAAAAGGGTTAAAAACCCAAAAATAAAAAAATGTCTAACTTAAATTAGCTTCAAGATCCTTTACATTGCCACTACAATAAAACTACCAAATAGCCTTAATAAATTTTAATGTAAATACCAAAATAATTGCGTTTACTAAGCAACATTTATATTAAGTACATAGTCAATTGGGTTTAAAAATCCCAACCAAACCGTTTTGATAAAATTTAGCAAAGTTCAGACTATCTTTAAACGGTACATGGTTTAATAACACTGGTCTGCCAAAAATTATTTTTTATCGAGCCCTGACTGTAGCGAACAGTTACGGGGCAGTATGCCCTGTCGTTCTTCTTTTTTTAAGAATCTGCTGGTGTTTCTCAATAGTGGACTGTATTTTTTATTATTTGAATAACAACCAAAGATATAACAACCATCTTGCTACACATCTATCTTTATTAATAATCATAATCATATTATATTCTTTTTAAACTAGGTGTGGCCAAAAACAACAAAAAAACCAGTGCCGTACGCAACACAAAAATACAAAGTACGATACACCGGCCGCCTTGAAATCGTAGATTTCTAAAGAAACAATACAATAACAGATAATTCAAATACAAAGTAATAAGAGACATACAGTATAAATGCTATAACACAACCAATACATTTTTTTGTAGTCTTAGAAAAAACGTGTACAATAAATATAACTTATCGTCTATAAGAAAATAAATATAAATAAAATAAAAGTTACACAAATAAGGATGACGGCAACTGAATATGAAATTGAGCCTTAAATAGGCTTGCTTTCTAAATTGTCTTGTTCTATCGTTTCGTTTGTATGAGGGAGAACACAAAGCTTGTGCACTGCACGCTTGATTTTCGTTTGGTTTGGTAACATTAGTGTAGCCGCACGTACTACGCCGTCTTCTGACCGATGTACTTCGACAACACGACCCAGGCGCCATTGTAAAGGTGGCAAGTTGTCTTCTTTGATCAGGATTAATACCCCAACTCGTAATAGTGTAACCTGCGTTTGGGATTTCAGCAGTAATCTTTTTATGTCAGACCCCGTAAATAGATTCAGCTGGCTGAATTTTCTGTTTTTTTTTGTTTTTGGTACGTTTGATTAGTTCAATAGTAGCATCGAAAACGTTTTGCTCGTTATTTTATTGCGTGTGATTTAAGTTATTGGTATTTCAAGTTGTTTTACAATCATTACTGGTATTTTTTTTGAATGCATAAAGTCCCGTGGTTTTAATTTTGATGTAGTGTTTTACTTGTTTATCTCAGTAAAATAACAATGCTAGATAATTTACTACTTCCTTTTGAAATGTAATTTGATCCATTTTTCTTGGTATCTATACTTTGTTTAGGTTGAGTTCTTTTATAAAGCGCGATTACGAGCCACGTGCAATTCAGCGAGCTAAGCATTTTTGGTGAGAAATGTTTTCTGTCGAGGGGCTACGTGTCAAGATGCACATGGCCAATTATAGTTTTCATCTTTTTTAAGTTCGTTTGTTTAATGTTCTATCTTTTACAAAGATTTTACGGCGCAAGTACATGAAGTTAAATGGGAAGTTTTAAAAGAGGTAAAATTTTGGTTTTGGGGAGGAATCGTTGGTCGCAATTAAGAAGTACCGGATACCGTGATGTAGTTGAGTGATTAGGGTACTTTTACCCTATCGTTATGTAATGCCGCGGAAGTTGGAACCGTGAAAATTAAGTGTAGTGGTGAAAAGTTTGATTTTTCAAATTTCGTAATTTACGGTTTAAATAGACTTCATGGTTTCCAAAAATAAAACTCACGTTCGAGGAATTTAATTTCGATGTGTTGTGTGGAAAAATCCTATTTTCGCCGTTGTGCGGCTTTAAATTATATTGTGAAATAAATCTTCCGCCGGTATTCTATTGTTTGGGGGTCCCACCGAGCTTGTATCCACCTACGGTACACCTGGAGCGACCGGAGTTCAATCTAATTACGTAGTTTCTGGAACCGCTGTGCCGATAGTTCATCTAAGTAAAGTTATTTATCGATTTTGTGTATTACCGCGTAGTGAACCGCGATTGATATGAAGTAAAAGCTTTGAATTTGAGCCGATTGAATTACGACTAACGTTAAATTTAATTATTTCAAGTAACACTTAAAGGAGTTTGCGTGAAGTTCGATTTAATTAATTTTGTTTTGTGCGTATGTAAAAGTAAATCGTATTCACACATAAAAGATAATGTAACGATTTGTAAACTATAATTTGTTTGATCGTTTAGTTCGAAGTAAAGTTTCGGACGTATATTTTATAACTTGTTTATTTTTAGTTTAATTGAATTGTTTATTACTTATGCGGTCAAGGCCTTGAAGTTTATTTTTATTTTGTTCTATTTGAAAAAGACGAGTTAACGCTATTTTTTTTTTGTATTATTTTTTTTTTTATATATTAATTTTGTATTCAGATTGTTTATTTTTTTTGTTTTGTCTTGCTTTTTTTTTATTATTTCATTGATTTTCTTTTATTCAAATTTGTTTGATATTCATTATTTTTTTTTGTTAATTATTCAATCAATAAATGTTAAATTGTTAAAATGTAAAGAGCTTTTATTCATTCAGCTGCCGCGTACGTAATTTTTGTTTTTTTTTAAGTGTATTTCAGAATAGTTACAACTCAAGGTAAGTTCCGGGGTTGTAACCAACCAGATGAGCTTTCGGGTAATCAGGGGTCCGGAAGCTACGATCATCGTGACCTTGATTGGCGCCCTAACCGATTTTTGAGTCTTTTACCGTTTTAGTTCGATTTTATGTCGATCTCGTTTCCAATTTATCACGGAATTTTAAAATATAACCCACCCCTTCTCCATTGAGCTAGTGGCACAACATCGTTTATGTTACCTCATTTCAGGCAGTGACTTGGTTTTACTTTGGCATGTAACAATAGTTCTGGCAAACGAGAAAACCATTTGACTCGCCGTTGCAGTTCTGGAATCAATTCGACGTTCCATCTCTTCCAGACGTCTCGTACGATCTTTTGTAAGTGCTGATAGTGTTTAAGTCTGTTCTCGTTGACAGGTATGTTCGGCTCAGGAAGAGCGACTAATGGTCGGCCGATCAAGAAATGACCGCAGGTAAGAGGAGAAAGGTCTGATGGATCAGTAGAGTAAGGACATAAAGGTCGCGAATTCAGTACGGCCTCTACTTGAATTAAAATTGTTTGAAAATTTTCGTAGGTCGTCTGGGTATTGCCCAACACTTTTCTCAAATGGAGTTTAACACTTTTTACTCCGCTTTCCCATAATCCACCCATATGAGGTGCGTTAGGTACAATGAACTTCCAGACAACTCCTTCACCTACTAAAAAATTAGATATGTCGTCTTGAACGACACCTGATTCTAAAAATGAGTATAAATCGTGCAATTGTCTTGCTGCCCCTATGAAGTTGCTAACGTTGTCTGACATTAAAGAAGAAGGCTTTCCTCTACGACCAATGAAACGTCGCAAGGCAGAAATGAAAAAGCCGCTAGTAAGATCGGTTACCAGCTCCAAATGAATAGATTTAGCAACTAAACATGCAAAAAGGCAGATGTATGATTTTATTAGCTTAGCGCCTTTCAGCTTACGATCCTTGATTAAGATGGAACCGGCGTAATCTACACCAACGTTTGTAAAAACGGATTATGAGACTTTGGAGCTACTCGAAAACAGGTGACGCATTTGTGATATACTTCTTTAGCAGTATTTTTTCCTGAGACAGGCCAAAATTCCTCCCTAATGAAAGCAGGAAGTTGTTGAGGACCGCAGTGAAGTAGCTTTTTATGAAAGTGTTCAAAAATTAGTATGGTGAACTTATGTTTTCTTGGCAACAGAATTGGAAATTTTTTATTATAAAGCAATTGTGATTTACCAAGTCTTCCACCTACTCTTATAATTTCTTGACTATCCAGGAAAGGGTTAAGATATTTGAGAGGGGCAGATTTTATCTGTTTACTTCGTTTTAAATTCGCTATTTCATCACTAAAACCTGACGCTTGGCATAACTGCATGAGTCTTGTCAAGGCTTCTTGTAATTCATTCACAGTACGGGAGCCCTGTGTGCGTTCAGAAGTAACACCTTTTTGGCTGTTAAACGCGAACCGTAAGGACCACGCAATAACGCGTTGTAAACGTATTAAGTTAGAGAATTTGGAAAATATGTTCCAAGAAGAGGATAAACTCAATAAGCAAGCGGATTCATTGGTTTTTAATTCATCTTCTGAAGATATCGATATATTGTTTTTTGTAAGCGTGTGATTTAGCGGTTTTAAAAGAAACGCGGAACCATGAAACCAAAGTTCATTATTTATCAATGCTTCGGAGGTAGCACCCCTTGATACTAAGTCTGTCCCGTTATCCTTTGAATCGACGTGGTGCCAATCTTTGGAACATGATAGCTCCTGAATGACAGCTATTCTATTTGCCACGAAGATTTTATATTTATTTGGCACAGCTTGTATCCAGTGCAAAACTATAGTAGAATCTGTGAAATATAGGATTTGTTTGAAGGAAAGAGACAATGTCTCGACCACTTTCTTCATTAACTCCGCAAGCAGAACGGCTGCGCACAGCTCTAACCGCGGAATGGTTACACCATGTAAAGGAGATACTCTAGATTTAGAGCAGACTAAAAATGTCGAACGTTCATTGGAAGGCAAGGTGCATATTATATAAATGCATGCACCGTAAGCGGTAGAACTGGCATCGCAAAAACCAATTAGATCTAAAGTAGAAGCATTGTGCAGAACAAAACATCTCGGCACTGTGAATTGGTTTAATTTATGGAATACAGAAGTTAGTCTTGACCATTCTTCACTTAATTCTGTAGGGATAAAATCGTCCCAGGCTAATTTTAGTTGCCACACCTTTTGGATAATAAGTTTACCTTTTATAATTATAAGTTGTAAAATACCCAAAGGATCGAATATTTGCGATATCACAGATAATAATGACCTTTTAGTATGTCGTTCAGGAAATGGCTTTAAAAAATATTTATAATGAAAATTGTCAGAGATGGAATTCCATGACACACCGAGAGTTTTTGTGCTCGCACGTTCACCAATAGGAACGGTAAAAAAAGGTTCAGTGTCAGTTGAGACACTTAATACTGCAGAATTGTTTGACAAGAAATTTTGTATGGGAAATCCAGCCTTACCTAAAATATCAATAAGCTGAGTGCGAATCTCCAAAACCTCCTCCACAGTGTCCCCACCAGTCAAAAGATCGTCCATATAAAAGCATGTATTTAGAATTTTAGATGCTCGGGGGAATTCGAGTGAGTTCGAATCAGCTATATGCTGTAAGCACTTGGTTGTTAAGTAGCTAGCACTAGCAGTGCCGTAGGTAATGGTATTAAGACAATAAGTGTCTATATTCTTTGAAGAATCATCCCGCCATAAGATCAAATGAAATTTGCGTAAAGCAGGTTCAATTAGAATTTGTCGGTAAGCTTTTTCGATATCTCCTACGAGGGCGACTTGATGTTGACGAAAACGAAGTAAGATCGAAAACAAGCCATCCTGCAAAACCGGTCCAACTATCTGACTCTCATTTAAGGAAATGCCCGTGTCACTTTTAGCACTCGCATCAAAAACTACTCTAAGTTTAGTAGTAGTTGAGGACGCTTTCATGGCCGCATGATGCGGTAAGTAGTAAGGAGGAATATTAGCTGTGCATCCTTCCGGACCCATAGTAATAATAATTGAATTAGTAAAAAAGGAACAGATGTCTGATGAGGTAGGTATTTTGGACATATGTCCTAAGCGTTGATACTCATTTATAAAATTAGTATATTTACTTTGTAAAATGGGATCATTGTCCAACTTTCTCTCCAATGATAGGAATCTATTGAGAGCTCGCTGTTTTGAATCTCCCAGAGAAAACAAACTTGCATTAAAAGGAACTGACACAATAAATCTGCCATTGCTGTCAGTTCGAATCGTTTTGTTAAAATGCGTTTCACAGTAACGCTCCGCCGGTGACAATAATGAAAGAGAATTTTTTGGCTTTGTCTCCTCCAACTGCCAGAATTTAGGAATAAGTTGTTCTAAGGATTCACATGACGTTGAAGGTAATTTTTCTACAGTGAAATGCGTAAACGTTACTTTCTTCTTTCTAGACATGTTGGAAAGTGGGAGGTTACCAGAAATGATCCACCCCAAAGTTGTTTCTTTCAGAATGAGCTTATGTTTACCCAATGAAACGTGACCATCTAACAGAAGATCATAAAATAGTGATGCTCCTATTAAAATGTCATTAGGAGCCGACTTGTTGAAATTATCATCGGCTAACATAATTCCGTAGGGCATAACGAGACCGTGTCTGTCAAAACTTACAACAGGTAGGTTAGCAGATATTGTGGGTGTTATTAGACAATTAAGATTAGTTGTGAAATCCAAATAACGCGAACGCAATTCAATGGTGGTAGTGCGGTTAATCTGTGAAGAACTCGAATTAATGCCCATAATGATGATATCAGAAGGTTCTTGATCCGCCTGCACCCTTGACTCTTACGACGGCTGTAGCTAGCAGCACCTGCACGTTAGATTGGACGCAAGATAAAGAAGTTTGATTTAGATCAGGAGAGTTCGCTACTTCTGCAATGGAAGAATTTTCAAAAACGCGGACCATGTGAAGAAGACTATTATGTTTTTTGTTGCATTTATCACATGTTATTTTTGAGTGGCAAGAGAGGTTATCTGCGTGCCTCAAGCAATTTTTGCACAATTTTAAAAAAGCAACCTTTTCAAACCGTTGCCCAACACTAAGGTCACGAAATTTTTGACAGTGGTTCAAGAAATGATTTAAATTACAAAAAGGGCATTGAACGTTCCTGTTGTTAGTGGTAATAAATGACTGTTTGATGTGTTGTGGTTTGTTAACCCGTTGGGAAACATGAGCGCTATTAGTAGTTTTCACATTCGCCGTTGAACCAACAAAGGATTTGTTTGCTTCAATTTCTTCGAGAAGGAGACAACGCTGTTTAAGGAAATCATCTATCTCTTTAAATGTAGGTATAGCGTTAGGTTTGAGTTCACTAAATTTTTCCCTCGTATTTGGGTCAAATTTATTCATTAAGATGTGGCTTAAGAATACCACAGAATCTTCAATATTTGTTTTGAGGTTTTATAGTGAACGGATATTTTTTCTAACTTCATCATGCAGAGCTCGAAGTTGGGTTGCGCTTTCTTTATGTGTAGGTTTTAAATCAAAGATATTTTTCACATGACCCTGTATTAAAAGTTTAGGATTATTGATACGCTCACATAAAAGATCAAAGGCAATACGGTAATTTTCACCTGAAGGAGTAATGTTAGAAATCAATTTTTTGGCGTTGCCTAAAAGCGTGCCCGCTAAATAATGAGATTTGTCAATGTTTGGAAGGTTGTTATTGTTGTGTACAAGAGATACAAAGGTTTCATAAAAGAAGGTAAAGTCACATAAGCTTCACTAACATTAGAATGTCTTCCGGGTTTGGACCGTGTCATAGTTGCAACCGAAGCTGCCAACGTTTCGCCCACTTTCGTAAGGGGCTTCATCAGGGCGTGAGATAAATCGCAAAACTCAAACAAGCAATCGAAATCCAACTAAGAACTTCTCAAAAGTTTAGTTATCCACTTGTAAAACAAGCCATAACCTAAACTATAAAAAGGTAAGAAAGAAAACGATAACCTGAAAAAGCAAACGAAAATCTAACAAAGAACCACTACCGAGTTAGGTAATCAACTTGTGAACCAAGCCAGATTCTAAACTAGGTAGAAGTGACTTAAGAAGAAATAGTCTCCGTATTAAAAGGAAAAGGATCGTCACGGATGATTAAGCTCGACCCTGATTGGGTTACGGTTGCTAGGGGGCGTGTTTTTGATAAATGACTAATAACCGGGAACCAAAGAGGGGATAGTTCGAAACCATGATCGCGATTGAAGTTATTGGGGTGTTTGATGATTTCTATGCTTTCTCGGAATTTCCTGTTGAAAAAGAATGGAGATTTGGCAATCAACGAAACATTATCAAAATCTATCTTGTGACCTGTAGTAAAATGATGTTCAGCGACCGCAGACTTGGAAGTATACCTTTTCCTTATACAACGATCATGTTCTGAAATGCGAGTAATGACGGAACGACCGGTTTCACCAATGTAGACTAAACCACAAGAACAAGGAATTTGGTATACACCTTGAGATGAAAGTGTAGGAAATTTGTCTTTGGGAGAAGGAAGAATCTGAGAGATTTTGCCTGTCGAGTTGAATATGGGTTTAATACCATTCTTACGAAGGAGTTTCCCTATTTGATCTGTAACCTTGTGAATGTAGGGTAAAAAGGCCAATTTCGGGTTGGATTCGGGAGTAGAAATGTCCTTAGGTAATCGAGTACGTGGATGTAAACGACGATTAATAACTCTATGAATATCTCGCTTTACATAACCATTGTTCACTAAGGTTCTAGTAAGATGACGGAGTTCTGAGTCTAGATTCTCAGGTTGACAAATAGAAAAGGCACGATGGACCAAAGATTCAATAACAGAACGTTTCTGTGCAGGATGATGATGAGACGAAGCATGAAAGTATCTGTCCGTATGGGTGGGTTTGCGATAAAGTGGATAACCTAACTTTTGAGAAGTTCTTAGTTGGATTTCGATTGCTTGTTTGAGTTTTGCGATTTATCTCACGCCCTGATGAAGCCCCTTACGAAAGTGGGCGAAACGTTGGCAGCTTCGGTTGCAACTATGACACGGTCCAAACCCAGAAGACATTCTAATGTTAGTATAGATTCCGGCCGTGGAAGCCTTCGCTATTACACATAAGCTTCCATCAAAATTAGGAATTTGATTCTTTGGTAATCTGGCACTCGCCATATGATTAAATAAAGGAACTATTTCAGCAGAAGTGGTTGCTTTTGGCATGTTTGTGCATTTATTATAAAAAACTGTTGCTCGTATGCAAATTTTTATAAACTTCCTCAGCATCAAGTTTAGTAGTTACATACTGGTAATCCTAATCTAACATTTTAAAATTGTCAAATCTTAGATTGAATTCAATAAAATCATCAACTTTTAGAAGTTCTGACTCGACAGAATCTAAGTATCACTCAAAGGACACAAGCTTATTAACCAACGTTTTACTGGTCGCAAGTAACAGTTTGATTTCCTTGCTATCTGGTATCCTGAATAAGGAATATAGCCTAACAAGCAGCAGCAATAAAAATGCACTTTATGTCAATAAAAGGTCAATGACACATACACAAAATTAAAATAAGAAAATTGCGTAGAAGCACATTGTTCGCTTAGAATCATTTAAATTAAAGTAAACTTAGTATAGTTTTAGGAAATACCAAAACAACTGTGTTGAACATAAAATTCAAGTAAACGTGTAAAACTATGGCAAGGCGTAATGTAAGAAAATGCACGTGGCGTGGCTAACAAAGGAAAAGAAATTTGCGGTTTTTCGTAAATAGTAAAATTCAGATACCTGTATTATGCAGATTATGCTTCTTAGATGGCTGCTTCTGTGCAGTTCATTCATCCATTAATTGATGAATCCGGCTCGAAGGACCAAATGTAGCGAACAGTTACGGCGCAGTATGCCCTGTCGTTCTTCTTTTTTAAAGAATCTGCTGGTGTTTTTCAATAGTGGACTGTATTTTTATTATTCGAATAACTACCAAAGATATAACAACCATCTTGCTACACATCCATCTTTATTAAATCATAATCATATTATATTCTTTTTAAACTAGGTGTCGCCAACAACAAAAAAAACCAGTGCCGTACGCAACATAAAAATACAAAGTACGATACACAAGTATAATTCAGTAACTTAGAATCTTAATAACTAAAATTCAATAACGTTTAGGATTAGTAATGATAATTCAGAAGTTTTTGTGATACATTCTAAGAACATAAATGAAGGAAGGGTCAGCAACCCACAATACATAAGTAGACCTCGGGTGTCGATATGCGAAGAAAATTTCCCATTAAATAACGAAGGTTTACAGCATGCAATATCAGAAAATTTGATATTGACAATATCTAAATGGTATTAAAACTATTGCACTTGCGTATGTTAAACAAATTAAATTTCGTGAGTGACATAATAATTAAAAAGAGGACTTACCCACAATCCAGCACTTCTCCGAAGAAAACGTTTTCCTCGTTGGGTAGCCTGAAATAGTATAAATGCAAAGCGTGTCAACGCAATGACAATAAGAACCCGATATATCGAATCACAACCGACTGACGTCTAAGAAGTAACATTCGTTTTTGGTGTGGATAATAGGACTTCAATTATTTATCGATATTCATTCTTCATTGTTCTTAAGTAATTAAATCGACACATGTGGCTAAAGCGTGGCGGAACGGCTATCAAATTAAGAAATAAATTACAAAACAATCCCATCAAAACAGATGTAAATAACTTACCCTGTGACGAATAAATTACTTTAAATACGTAATGAATTTATAATTTCATTTCCATCACAATTGATGTTCTATTAAATTTTTATATTCAGACGACACAGGCAATTTTAGGTAGTTGAGAGCTTAAATTACTTGACCGCAACATGTCAGTAGCCAGAAAGATTGGCAAAGGGCGTCAAAACCGGAATTTAATTTTAATTCAATATGCAAGGTATTACGTTATGAAAATTTTGCACGTAACACAAGATTTGGTAATTCCATGATTAGTTTTTTTAATGACATCTTAACAGCGGTTACTGATAAGTGTTCTACACGTAAAGAACTTTATGAAATTTTGCTTACTTTGGATTAGTTACAGAGAAACTTTTTTAACAAGGGGAAATTTGGAATTTTGGTAAATTGCACCGTAACGAAAAACGTTGTAACTATCCACGTGCTTATGAAGCGTTGTTTTCATTTTTTTTTAAATTTTGAATTAATTTTATTGAGAAGTAAAATTTTGTTAAAAAGTGGAAATAGTATAAACGAATTTTATATGGAATATAAAACAACATTTGTTACGTTAAAAATTTCTACAAGCTTATAGGTGTTACGAACCCTGCTCGACAAACTCGCACTAGTCGGAGATAGAAAAGGTTCAAGTAAATAGAATTTAATGGGCGCCAGATCTTACTAAGTAAAAACTCTTGTTTCAATCAAAACAGAAGGTCCAAGCTTGCAACAAAATCAGGTTTGTAACCGTCGACGAACATAAAAAAGAAAGATAGATATTGTTTAGTTTATTTGTGATAATATATTTAAGTTTATGCGCCTGTAGTTCCTCCACCAACATTGCGCCAATTTTAAAAAGTGATTTTAGTGGAGTTAAAAGTTTCAGTTAAAAATCATAAAGTAAAATCTAGGAATATATATATATGTAACGAACCATGTTAGAATCAACATTAAAAAATGTATCAAAATCTATAAAATATAGTCCACTTACTTCGACAAGAAAATCTCAACATTTGGTCCTTCGAGTAGTCGGATTAAACAATTTATGGTTTCACTTTTTATTGGTGAAGAACATAATGAATCATTTTCGACGCACAAGGCGACTGGCTGTAAGTTTATTTTTCCTTTAATCCCGTCCTTTATTAGCAATTAAATAGTACATATTATTATTTAATTCAATTAATACAATCTTATAATACATTTAATATTTGCTCTTATAGATTCTCAAATCCATCTTATACGCATTATCAAAATGACTCAAGACCCCAAAATTCCTAAAGCATCAAAATCGTTGCTTTATCAACGAGGAATGCTGCAAGGACGTTTAAATAGCGTTTCTAACTACATTGCCTACGTAAAAATGACTGATTATTTGCAAAATTGTGATTATCACTTTGAATTGCAAACTCGTATTTCTAATTTTAACGGCACCCTTGATGAATTCAGCACCATTCAAGTCTGAAAATTATTCAAAGGAATGTCAGTTATTCGGATTAGAATTCGGATTTTTATAATGTTTTTGGAAAAATCAAATCTTTTTTTATCAGAATATGAAAACAAGTTAGACTCAAAAAATATTACCATGCTTCCGAATGTAAATGATCAAAATGCAGGGGTTAATTTAACCAACCATATCTCTGCCAAAATTTGTAACGTCCCGTTAGAGTTCATTACATTAAAATTCAATTTTGCATTCGTTTATTTTCTGCAACTAATATTGCACGTAAATTTATTCAGTTTGGCAACGTCGCGTTGTTTCAAATCGACCTGGGTTATAGAGCTTAAGATCGCACTTCCGTTTGAACAATCTTTGGTTTTGAGTGATGCAAGGAAGACAATTTTTTTTAATTATGGCGTAAAAACGCATACAATTTAATTTTTATTCATTCCAACTAATTGTAGGTAAGTTTACCTTTCTTTTGATATAATTTTTCTATTGAATTCAACATTTTTAGTGAATTCACAATGTTACGCAATACAATTAGACAACGGAATTTATTTCAAGGCCGTTGCTAAGCAGCGTAAGTACATCATGCCATTAAAAAAAAAACATTCTAATTATTTATATTTACGGTATTTTTTTTTATTTCGGATTTTTTACTGGATCTTTTCTTTTGGTTTTGTCTTGTATTCATTGGATTTATACATTGGTTTTATGCTTGCTGTTCTTTTGGAAGAATCTTATCACTTCAACAAAGAATGTGATAAAAATAGAAGATATCCGATAAGGTCGTATCATATATGGTGAGTCAATTGGAAATTATGTTACCACATTTTACATTCACATTAATTAAATTGTGTTATTAAAACTTTTCGGGATACATACTCGATAACCAATTAAACGATTACTACTTTTGAATTTAATATCAATTAATAATTAGGTATAATATTCATCACCAATTTAAAGGTGATTGGCGCCCAAATATTGTTTTAACCCAAATATTTTATTCCAAATATATTTAAATCCAAATATTGTTCATTTTGCTTTAATGTAAATAGTGTATTATGTTATAGTTAACAAATTAAAGGAATTCACGTCTTCATATTTATTTTCATTCAGGCTCACACCCAGAGGTCTGTGTCTTCGACTGCTGCCGTGGTAAAATAATTATTTTTGCTTTTAATAAATGTATTTTCACATTTTTTATTATACGTTTTTATTATATCTTTTATTACAAATTTTCTGGTCAATTCGAAAACTGGTTGGAATTTCGAGATTCCTTTAATTCGATGATTAATTTAAATAATTCATTAACGCAAATTCAGAAATTTCACTACCTAAATGCATCACTTTCTGGTGTTGCTGCCCAGGTAATTAAGTCATTGCCGATCTGTGAAGCAAACTTTTCTACGGCTTGGGATATGATCTGCCAAAGCTTTGATAACCGTAAGTCACTCGTATTAAATCATATTAAATCATTGTTTAACATACCTCATATTAAAAAAGTCACAGAAAATAGTTTGCGTGAACTAATCGACAATACCTTTAAAAACTTGCGAGCTCTTGAAAATCTAAAATTAGCAACTGGTGAGTGGGATATTCTTTTAGTACATCTTTTAAGTTAAAAATTAGACGACGAAACTACTTCTAAATGGGAAGAAATAAATACATGCGATGAGTTGCCTTCACTCGCGCCATTTAAAGAATTTTTAGTAAAACGGGCAGACTTTCTTGATAAGATCAACTCAAAAAGGATTAGTGTAGGAGTTTCCTCAACTTCTAAACGTAACACTTTGAATGGCCCCCGATCCTTTTTGTCCACGGCCGAGATTTGTATTCACTCTAAAGATTCCCACAAAATTTACGAATGTAGTGAATTTAAAAATCTTGAACCTTCCAAACGTTTTGATCGCGCTAAAGAGCTTAAACTTTGTATCAATTGTCTAAGAAGTAGCCACCCAACGAGATATTGTAGATCTCATTCTTGTGGAAGGTGTAATGGGCGTCATTCATCATTCATTACTTCATTTCTCTAACGACTTGAACTCTGTCAATGAAGCCAACAAGTCACCTTGACCAGTCATATACATTCCCAAACTTTTCTTTCCACCGCATTAGTAGAAGTCTTCGATAAAAATAATCAGTTGCATGATTGTCGTGTACTATTTGACAGCGGTTCACAATCTAGTTTTATAACAAAGGAACGTTGCTCGAAATTGGACCTCCCCATTGAAAGTACATTTCTCTCAGTATCAGGTATAGGCCAAACTTATATTAAATTAAATTCAAAATGTAATGTCAAATTTCGATCAAAAAATAATAATTACACAGATACAATATCTTGCTTATTATTTCCCGAAATTAGTAACCATGTTCCTTCATCTTTTATTGATGTTTCTCGGTTGGACATTCCTTCATCTATTCAATTAGCTGACCCTCTATTTAATAAACCATATAAAATAGACATTCTCTTAGGAGCTGAATGTTTTTGGCAACTCATATCAATAGGGCAAATTAAAATAGGCTCTAATCTCCTTATGCTACAAAAAACCAAATTTGGCCGGATAGTTTCTGGTCCAATGGCTACCAGTCCTCTAAAAAACTCAATATAACTCCTGATGAAATTGCTTGCGAAACTCATTACGCTACTACTATGAATCGAGATAAAGACGGTAGATTTATAGTATCAATTCCCCTGCGTTCTTCTATCAATGAATGAGAAAACTCCAAGCATATTGCTATCAAACGTTTTCGTTCTCTTCAAAGAAAGTGCAGTGTTGATCCTGATTTTCATGATATGTATTCCAGTTTTATGCTGGAATACGAATCACTTGAACATATGTCAAAGTTAACTGAAACCGTAAAACCGAAAAAGTACCCTTGTATTATTTGCCCCATCACAGTGTTCACAAACCTGACAGCACCACTACTTAGCTTCGAATAGTTTTTGATGGATCTGCAGTTGAGGCAAATGGCAAATCTTTGAATAACATACAATTAGTTGGTCCAAACGTACAAGACAGCATCTTTTCTATATTATGTCGTTTCCGACAACACAAAATTGTCATATCGTCTGATATCGCTAAAATGTACCGGCAAGTTATGGTTTCTCCTGAGCAAACATTGTTGCAGTGTATTCTCTGGGTCCCGTCAAATTCGTCTGAACCTTTAACATATAAATTAAATACTGTGACATATGGAACTTCTTCTGCAGCCTTTTTAGCCACTCGTTGCTTGAAACAGCGTGCGATAGATAACTTTAAAACATTTCCTAACGCTTCCTTAATTATTAATAATGACTTTTATGTTCATGATTTGCTCACTGGAGCTGATAGTATTGACGAGGCTATAACTCTTTGTGCTGAAATAGTTGAAACTCTAAACCAAGGCTGTTTTCCTTTAAGAAAATGGATTTCTAATGACGCATGTGTATTAGATAAAATTTCTTTATTAGAAGATCATCCCATAGAATTAAAGATCGGTAATGATAACTGCAAGACCCTTGGCATATCATGGTCTCCATGTTCTGATTCATTATTATTTAAAATATCTTTAGACGAACCACCTAAGTCAGTCACCAAACGGTCAATTCTTTCCATTACTGTCCAGATATTCGACCCACTAGGTTTACTTGGACCATGCACTGTAATCTCCAAAATGATTTTGAAAAAGCTTTGATTAGAAAAAATATCTTACATATTTTAAATGATCTCGCTATTCCAAGTCGTACAGTATGTGATGCACCTAAAAGAATAGAATTGCATGAATTCTCAGATTCTTCCGAAATGGCGTACGGTGCATGTGTATACTTACGAAGCATTATACCCTGTATGTTGGTTTAATTAAAAATTACTTTTCTATTTCTCGACGCCATCTATCGGGCTTGTTGGTCTCTTCGTATTGAGTAGACGATATCCGGTGAGATACCGGCATTTTGACTTTAACATCGTTCATGATATAACCTATGTCTGCGTGAATTAAAAATCGTTTTCATAAAACATCCACGTGTTTGGACACGATGGGTAATAAAAGTATTATTCTTTAACTAATTTAATCCACGCAGGGTAAGTGGCTTTTGGTCTTTTTTTTTGATTAAAGGTAATTTTTGTCTTTTCGTTAGCGCCATGTGCTACCTCCTAAGTATGGATGTTCTTGTCTTAATTTAAAATCTACAAGGGAAAATTATAATCGAAGCTGTAGACCTAAGAAAGCTGCGATATAAGGGCAAAATTTCGGAGCGGGGGCAATTTATACCAGTAATTAATATCACCTTGTTCGGAAGATCCTAAGTACCGGATACGATTGAATTTCTCTTCGGAGGCAATAAATTAATACCATCGTAGACGAAAATACATTGTAACAGTATACGATGAGTTCGGTTCTATTACTTTTTTAAATGTTTCTTTTACTTGTAGTTTGTGAGTCGCCAGGTAGACACGATTATTTTCAGGAAGTTTAATTACAGGAAGCCAGTAGGAAAACGTTTTCTGAAGGTACCCCTGAATCATTGGTAAGTCAATTTTTGCTTAATTATTCGTTGTCGCTACGGTGATACTCATGACGAACTATATTTACTGATCGTACGTTCGAATTGATTTGTTGTGATTATTGTTACTCAATTAGTTTAAGTAAATTACTATCGCATGCCAATTACGTCAACAGTCAATTATCATTATTAATGTAATTTACGTATTAAGATTTTTATATGGTCTGATGGTTACACTTTCGTTTTACGTGTAGTGTAAGTTGCCGATACTTCTGATATTCTAGTACCTGCTTATATTTGTAGGTACTCGGACTAAAATTATTCTTTGTCATGCTATCCAATTGTTATTGATTCAAATTTTAATCTATTTATCCTTATACAGTAATTAAAGTGCAATTGTTGTTAACGATTTAGTTTCTTTTTTTCGTTTCTTCCAGCCTTACGAACCTTAACAATTTTGTACAAGCTTCGAGCCTCCTGTGCTGATCTAGCAGGAGCTATTTCTGCAAAGAACAAAAGAAATGGCGCCCTTTAAAATAAAGTCACTTGAACCTCCCCTCTCTCCGACAGGTATGGTTTCAATCCTACAGTGAGTTGGCCGTCCAGGTTCGTAAATTACTAGAAGCTTGTAGCAGTTTGTTTAATAACGTCAAAATCCAGAGTTACCCCTTTAAAGTTTCAAAGCAGTACTGTTAGGCGAACTAGTTCGAACAATTCACCGTTCATTACGTTTAAAAATTGACGCAAGATACTTTTTTTTATTGTTTACACTTTTTTGTTAATTTTAACTATACATTAATTTTATTTTTACAATTTTACACTTCCTACGAGACACCCCATACCGTGTTTACGCGGTGTTTCTACTTGGAAGATCGCCTACCATATGCTTGACTCCTGGCGATCTAGAGGCATATGCGAACGCGGCGCATACATCTTGTCCGCGAAAAGGTTCAGCTTTTTTGAGCCGAAATTTCCAAATAGAACCCATTTTTTAATTAGCTCCTCTAAAACCTTTCCAAAAACTGGATCTGATTAGAAATTACTTTATTCCCAAATTTCTTTTTCACACACAACATCCAGGGATTAACCGAGCTTTCCTGAAAAGACTTGATTTTTATATAAGAACTCACGTTAAAGCCATTCTTCATTTACCACACTGTCTTCCGGATGCGGCTCTCTACGCCTCGGTTAAAAACGGAGGTCTGGGGAATTTTAATTTCCGTGCTAATGTTCCGGATATTTTATTTCGACGGTTAAGGAATCTCGGGGTAAGCGATTCACCACTCGCTGAGGCTATCGCAAACCATCATCTCATAATCAAACTTGGCATGAAACTGATCAACATAAATTCACACATCTGGGTTGGTAAGCTCAATATTAAATCCTACTGGGCCGATTAACTAGACAATTCTTACGCGGGTAATGGACTAATCCAGGGTCATCACAACACCCATAGTGGTGCCTGGATTTGCAAGCCTCCAACGAATTGATCCGGTGCTGACTATATATCACGGAATTTCATCTACGCTACAATATCCTTCCCTGTCCCTGTGGCATTCATAATTCAAGAAACCATGCACCATGTAGAGCCGGTTGTGTGCAACGGGAAAGCTTATCGCATATTTTACAAAAGTGCCTATTGCTCCACAATGACAGAATTAGAAGACACGATCATATAGTTAATAAGTTGAAAAAGTTCGCTGAAGAAAATGGTTTTACCACCCAGATTTAGAGACGACAATGGCCGACTTCGCAAACCCGACTTAATATGCTTTATAGGGTCCTCAATCACTATCCTGGAGGTTTCCATCTCGTGGGAAGGTCCGCGTAAACTACACGTCAAGGCGGACAATAAAATCACAAACTATAACGACAGACTTTTTAAAGAAACTGTTATTAAGCGATATCCAGCCTTTCCTACCATTATCATAGCACCATGCATTATTTGAGCCAGAGGCGTATGGAGCAGTACAGCCAATATATCTTGCATCAATGGATTAGAACTTCAAACCAGCCATATAAGACAAATGGTCAATGATACCATCTTAGGCTCTATCTTTATTGATAAAGCTCACCAAACTATCATCTGGGAGACAATCCACAAGAAGTAGGAAGAGCATTGACGATTCGTAACTAGTTATATTTGTCAAATTTTTCTGTACTTTCATTTTTTTAAATATATGTTGTTATGTGATATGTATATTATTTTTATGAAAACATCTTGTACGATCAATTGATCGAAAAGTTTATCTACAACACTAATAAACATGTTCTAGCCAAATGCCTCGTCATCTAATTAGTGACGCGCATGAATGGATTACCGAGATTCTCAACCTGTCCCTACGTACTATCTAGCGAAACCACAGCCAAGGGAACGAGCTTGGAAAAATTTGTGGGGAAAGAACACCCTGTTCAGCTTCACTCTAGTTTGGCATTGTAAAGAGACACGAGAGGTGCAGCATAGGTGGGCGATGCAACCGTGCGGGTAGACGCCTCGCGCGTTTTTCTCCCCCCCTCGTCACCGTCCGCTAACCACGCGGCGCGCGGTGGTCACGACGTTCTCACATCAAGCGCACCCCGCCCGATTAATAGCCGATTGCGCAGTAGGAGTCGTCGCGTTCAGGGCGCGGCTCCGGCTCGCGCGTGGCAATGCCGCGTCGTCGTACGCGGTCATGTCGTAGCGGTCGCTGTCGTCGTCCCGGTTCGTCAGCGGGCTCGTCTCTGCGCGCATCGTCGGAAATCGCAACTATGCTCGGTCGCGATCCGATTCGAGGACACCGCCAGACAGAGTTGGACTGGGGCGGTACATCTGTCAAAGAATAACTCAGGTGTCCCAAGGCCAGCTCAGCGACGACAGAAATCTCGTGTAGAGCAAAAGGGCAAATGCTCAGTAAGCATAGGGACTGCGAAAGCAGGGCTTATCGATCTTTTTGGCTTTTAAGAGTTTTAAGCAAGAGGTGCAGTATATTTAAATGTCTAAATGTAGTTTTGTTCAAAATTGTACTGTTTAAGTTACGAACATAAATCAAGACCGAATGGTTATTAAACAATGTCACTCAATCATAATAAGCAAATTATTGTTACTTGATTAAAACCAAGACAAATTTTGGGAAAAACATCTTGCTTAGTTCCAATAGGAAATGTCGTTCAACGGTTTCGGATTGAGAAAACTAACCAATGTTACCTGTATATTGCCAATAAAATTCAAAACAAATTTAGTTTGGGATGTGACTGGTTCCATATAGGTATAAATAGGTATTTTGCATTTCCACTAAGTCTTTAGATTTACCTATAAGAATTTATAATTGTTATCTGCCAACTTTAATTGCCAAGTTTTGTTGGTTGACATTTTTATTGAATTTTTTATTTTAATTTCTAGAATAGAAGAAATTATTATTTATATAACTAAAATTGCATTTAAAATTTTTTTAGAATTAATGATAAAATACAAGTTTAATGTTTACTGATACTATTTTAATGTAATCAAAAATCGAATAACAGTTATGTTGCTAACATTTTAAAATATTGTTTTGCTAATTTTTTTTGTTTTTGAAGAAAAGTTAATTGTGTTTCTAGAGACGTAAGATTGCGATGAAATAAATGATAGCAAGAATGATAAAGCAATTTTGATTTTATTTAAACTGATGATGTCTAATAGAACATCAATCACTTTGTGAAACTCTTTTAAAATATAGTTAATGTAAGGTATTTTTCAATTTTGCAGTACATCCTTCTTAGAGTCGCTTTTTTTCAATTTGTTTACAAAAAAGGCAATTTTTAAAACAAAAACCTATGTAATACAATTGTAACTCAATATAAATACTTTTATAAAATTTTTGTATCTTTGAATACGTAGTTTTTTATCTAAAAATTGAATGAAAGTTCAGTGCATGTGCACGTATAAAAATAACAAACTGTTTTATCTAAATAAATTTTATTTGCAATGGTATGTACCTTTCAGTTTGAACGCTATTGTGTTACAGGAAAGGTTTTCTCAACGATAGTGCAAAGCATACATCTTTTTAGAAATAAAAGCTTACTTTAAAACAATACTTTAGATGTTTTTTTTTTTATTTTTTTACTATAATCCAAAATGTAGAGTACAAATAAATCAAAACTATTTTTAATTTTGGTTTAAAAATTAAATTTTAATAATAATAAAAATTAATGTGTCGCTAGTTATTTTATCAAAAGGACATCAAAATTATATAAAACAATAGATAAACGCAAACGTTGTTCCGTTATTTAAAGCATATTGTAATTGCACAGAAAACGTGTATGAAAAATGTTCTGATAATTATAATCAAGCTATTGTACATATAAAAATAATTTTAAAATTAAACTTAACAATCACAAATTTGTAACTATAAAACCGCCTATTCCTGTAACACAATCGCTTAAATTTATAAAATTTTTCCTTGGGCTTTCAATGGAAATTACAGAGAATGGACAACCTTTGATTTGAAGTAATAACATTCTGCTGCTTATATATATATAAGCTCCAGTAGTTTCTAAGTTTGTTAGTATTCACCTGATGACGATTGCAGATACCACAGCAATCGAAACGTTGTGTATATTCATTTCAAAATAATAAACAATGAAAGTTCAGCAGAATGTTATTACTTCGCATCAAGCAACATTGTTTAATACATTCAAGCAAACCTTTGATTTGCTTAATAACGTTGTGTAGAAAAGCGATAGTTTACCTAAGTAATATAAAAAAATTTCATCATTTGTTAACGCAGTTATACAAAGAATTTGCAACCGTCGTTTGAGTTTGTGCGATTTTCTCGTGAAAGACCCGGTCGTAATTGTTTTATTGATTTAAGGAAGTTATTTAACGTTTTTAGATTCATAATTATCAATCAATTTTGTAAGTAAAGTTTAGAGTTCAAATATTTCAAAATTACTACGCTGTTTAATCATCATTATTCTGTGTTTGTGTTGATTTGGCATTTTCTTTGTTCGGTCAAAATTCCAGTTGTAATGTATGTTTCCTTTCTGAGATATAATTGTATTTAAATATATTTTAACAGTTTGTTTATTTTAAGTTTGTTTAAAAGTTCTTTGTTTTAAGTACATTCTCAGCACAATCCTACTTATTTTTTTGGTATTAATTCTATCAAATTACGTTGAAATGAAGTCATTATTTTAATTTATTAGACAGTTATGATTCAGGTCTCAACAACTAATCTATATGACAGTAATGAAATACAATGGTTTGTCAATTTGGCAGTTCGCGCAGAATCAAAAGCCGTTTACCAACACTACTTTTGTGAAGTAATTAAATCTGTTTGCATCTTTTTTGCACTTCTTGGTGGTATGGTTTTCTTTCACGGAGTTTTAAACACAACCATTGTGGAAAAGGTAGTCGAATTAGTTAATAAATATAAGTGATTTTGGTTTGAGGAGATAGTTAGTCAGTTAGTTGGTTGACAGTCGTTCGAAATGACTTAAGTATAGGGATGTAGTTTGTCGGGTGGTACATTCACTTTTTTTTAGATGAAGAATTACCTTAACAAGGGTACAGTGAATAGTTTGTTAAAGGGGAAAACTTTTTTATTTCGTAAAGCAATTACGGTTTATTAAATTTCACTGGATACCAGTTCGATTTCGTATTAACGTATTGTGGGTTTGTGCGTAAGTTTGTGTTTCAGAATCCAATTTTCGCCTTGGTGGCGGCTCATGGAAAACCTTCCTACAGTACATAGTCTTTTGGGGGTACCTTCAACATTCCTTCCTTTTTACATCTGGCAACCTAGGATCGACCACAAGTTCTTTCTTGGGTGTATGACGAAGACAATTTAAGGTATTTAGTTTGTACCTATTAATTAAAACTGGTGAATTTTAATTACGCGTTTAAGTGTCTTAAAAACCTTGTTTTTTTTTAAAGAAAAATAAATAAGTGTGGTGAATTAACAATTTCGTCGATAACATAATTAATAAATGATAATTGTCCGTATTTGTCAAAACTATATGTGACAAAACGTCTTTGTGTTAAAAATTTATGACGTTAATCGGAAAATTTACGACAAAAATTTTCATCTTGGTTTTAAAATAGATGAATTTATTTCATTAATATCTATTTATTGCGTACACGGCCGTGCATTAGTTAATTAGGTTTTTTTTTATTTTTATGATTTTATTTTCGTTTTAGTTCTTAAAATTTTTGTTTGTTTTAGTACTATTATTCAATTAACTTTTTTTAACTTTCATTTTTACTCACGTTTTTTTTTGGTTGTTTCTCTTTAAAAGGTAATTTAGTTTTGTTTATATTTATTGTTTATTTTATTATTGAACGATTATTTTTTCTGATACTTCCTTCCTTTTGGTTGGAGTTTTTGATTTTTTGTAGTATTTTTCGTTTCTTTTTGGGTTGGGTGTTATTGTATTTGGGTTGGTTTCGGATTTTAGAGTTCGGGTTGGCGTATGCCTAAATTTTTATTCTTAATTTGTTACCTGTAAGTATTCCGGCGGAGAGTTTTTGAGCAGATAACTAGGTTGCCGACTACCCCTTGGGTCGTGGGTAACCTACTCAGAACATAATAGGGCGCCAGGTAGCCTTGTTGAGGTTTCCGCGCACCACTGCGGAAAAGCCAGGATTGCCACAACCCCAAGAAAACACTAGGTAGTGTATAAAGTTTTTTATTGGCTTGCAGAACTCGAAGCGTGAGCTTACTCCGGCTAGGCCCGCCCGAAAACAATGTATATAAATGTAAATAAATAGGTATAAAAAATGTAAATAAATAGATATAAGTAAATAATTAGATATAAGCGAATAAATATAAGAAAGTGATCGGTATAACTAAATAACTCTCTGTAAATATATGTATAAAACTATATGATTAAATAAATCACATTGCTTAGCAAAATACAACTAACTGATTAACAATAATTCGCGTTTTGAGGAACATCCAAAAATTAACCGCGTAGTCTCACGCAAGGCTTTGGGGGAGAGAAAACGCTTACACCCGTGCCAATTTAGTTAGACAGTCCGATAACAAACTAACCAAATATCTAACCAGTTACGATGGACGGTTTGCAAATTTACGCTTCACACTGTATAATACTTTCGGTGTATGACTAGCGAAATGTAGCGATAATGTGCAAACAAAAAAAACGTAATTATCCCGGCGTACTTAATATCCTGTAAAGATAGTGAAGATTAACTCGTTTCAAGTGTGTGTGTGGGTGTGCGAGAATTCAAGAGTTGATTCAAATAAGAATTATGGTAGTATGGAGTCGAGGTGTGCGAGAACAGAGGGTTCGCTGCGTACGTTAAACTACCTAGCGATAGACAGGCGAAACGTGGATAGTTAATTCTTAACTAATCAAATTGATCTCACCCACAATTTTCCAGTTCGTTTGCCCTCAGCAAACGTGAACCAGCTCCGTAGTGTCGGGTTCACCAAACACGAATACGACGATCACAAAAGACGGATAATCTCTACGACTTCTACACCTTATAGGTAGCAAAGGTGAGAGCGGAGCTAGAGGTATGATTACAATGGACGAATTCCTTACCAGGTGTTATACGTTACTATCTTTTAAGCTGCCGGACAAATTCCGTACACCAGCTGTTAATTAATTGCCTCAAAATCAAAAATATAATCAACAGTGCAAAAGTTGGAGTAGTGAGGTAAGATTTCAACAAAACTCACTAACTTCCACAACGTCGCAGCTCTTTCTCCACGTTCTCAACCTAAGAATGTCGCGAGGAGAAAGTCGTCGGGTTATCAACTTCGATAAGAGGTCAAGAACCACCTTATCTAACTGGGTCAAATAAGACGCGTGTGGCTGGTTGCCTATACCAAGGCGTTTCCGTCCTCAGCAGAAATAATAATGTTACAAGTTTTAGCTAATGTCCACATTCTAGGTTTTATGTTACTGGGGGAGGATTCTTATGTTAAAAATATTTTGATTTAATTTTCGTTCTGTATGAATTTTGTCTCGGAAGTACTTTTTATATACAAAACGTCATCTGTCCTTCCAACATGTAAGGTTTCATATTTTATCGGGCATTTCGATTTCGTGCAGAACGAAAGTCAGACGAATAAAAGCCCGTGGGTTTCTTCATTATTAAATATGTTAAATCATCCACGTCGATTTTGTGTACTAAATGACGGTCTGTGTTGAGGAATTCATCGAGAAACTTTGGCTGCTTACGCGTGTCCTGTTAATGTTGAGATGTTTGTTCACCTTGGAAAAAATTCCTATGACGACGCTACAGGTTACAAAGTATTGAAAATGGTGTTGAATTTATTTTAATTGAGAACATTTAAACAATTAGGTAATTGCTATGATAATATTAGAAGATCGTATGAACCTAAGAAATTGATTTGTGATAACGCTATATGTACGTGATAATTTACTTCTCAGCAAATTTTAAAAAATTGTGGGGAAGGTGCCGTTTTAGGATTTACAACGGTTCGGGATGACCCTTTTATTGTGTCAACAACATTAAAAAATCATCGCTTTAATGCGGTGCAACAATAGCTCTGTGAAATATGAGAAGTGGCTATTAGTAAGTAAACAGTGAGAAGAAGACTACCATCTACCTGAGCCCTAAAACAGCTGCAATTAGTCCAAAACTTACCTCAGCTCATCTTCAAGCAAAAGATCGTCTGAATTCGACACTGGAACAGTGCAGTTCTGTTCTGTTCTTAGATGAGAGTAGGATATATTTCTATGGTAGCGACCGTAGAAGAAAAATGTACCGGAAACCAAGACAGCGGTTTGCAGAATGCATTGAAGAGTAGACTGATTATGGAGGTGGTTCTTGCATAAACTGACCCTGCTTTCATCCTTAGGGGCGACCGCGGTCACGGGAGAAGAGGTTTAACAGGTTCTAGGTATATTAAGATAAATTTCTTTTTAGGCATGACAATGGGAAGCCGCACACAGCAAGAATTGTGCAAGACTACATTACAGAAGTCGGTTTTCGGGTTATGGAGTTGGCAGCCTAAAGTCCCGATCTACGTTTGTGGGATGGGCTAAACAAAGCATTTGAGCTAGACTTCGTGCCCCAACCTCGATCCAAAAGCTTACTGTTGCATCAGAAGAAGAGTGGCTTAACATCCCGCAAGGAAAAATTCCGAACTTGATTGGATCTATGCCTGATCGTATGAAATATGTTTAAAAATTGATTTAAATAATTATCAGTAACTATACTTCTTTTACTAATAAAAAATGTTAATTTGTTTTATGTCTTAATTTCTCCATATGAAGCTTAAAAAGCCACAATAAATTTTAATAAACGCAAACACAAATTGTCTTTGAAATAGCAATTTTTTTTTTGATCTGATAAATAATTTCTAAAAACAATGTAGTTAAAATCAAAGATTTACAGTGGGTTAATTTCTACGGACGCAAGTGTATTTACTAATGTAAGTTTGTTTCTTTGGAAATGTAAAAGTTAAGCCAACAAGTTTCATTTTATGTACGACGTGTTGCTTAACCGAAAAATTTTTGCATCAACGATTACTGTCTGTGATATTTCACCTTGGTACTCTTAATTGATAGCATCTTTGTAATTCTACATCGCTTCTTTTTTTCTGACCTCTCTTTCTTTGTTAAAATAAATACATGTTGTTATAACCTGCGTTTTGTCATTTGTCCTCTTTCAGTATTGGATAAATTTAAACGGTATTTTTCATTAGTAGCTTTCAACTGTTTTGGCGCTTACTTTATGATCATCACACCAAAACCTGAAATCCACTCGCCAAATGATACTGAACTAGTCGCCTGCATTTACGTTACGGGTAATCCATGTAACAAATAGAATAAAGATGTTTTTTATATTGAAAATAATCTGTTAGTTTTAAACGCAATAAGCAACCGGTTTTGTAGAATGCGTTGAGGTGCTTGCGTTGTTTCGGTTCATTCCGGTTCAGTCAGTGTCGCTACAACTCGCACTTTGTTACGTGGAGGTAGACAAATTAAGGAATATACTCGCTAGAAGTCGAAAAGTGGGAAGGGTTCTAACTTGAAAAAAAGTATTTATAGACGCCAAGTTAATGCTATAAGTGATAACTGACAGGAACTAACAGTCAGCAGCAGGTACTTCCCACGCACTTGATAAAACTGTAAGAGCAAATAATAGTTTATGAAGAGAAAACCTAGATACCAAATACAAAAAAAAATAGTATTCTTATTATCACCTTAACGAAAATAGCTTAACATTTATTACAATAATTAAGTAGTTATATAAATTACTAGAATGTTATTATTAGCAGTACGTCACTGATCCTAAAGAAACTACAAAATAAAGTGAGGTTATATGAAATTTAGTAAGGACCCCTAATTTAAATTTCCTGCAGTTATGGCAATATGCAAAAACTAACGTGACGCGTGATAACAACTAAAGGTTGATAGTACAAGCTTGAATTATTCAATTTGGGTTTTAGGTTTAATTGCCCTGTCTCACGAAGTTACTATTTGACATGCAATTCCTTAGCTAAAATTCTTACATAAAAGTTTAATCAATTAATTATTAATTATGAAATTATTTTTTTAACGACCGTACATGACGTTGAATTAACAAAACAAATAGATTACGAGACTACTATTAATCTAAGTGGTGCTTTTGCAGGCCGCGGTACAGCATAACTTTGTCTTCGCTAATAAATAAACGGAAGGATCTGACCTGTAAATTGTAAGTATCGAGTACGTACTTACGTTGGCATCCGGATGTCTACACCATTTACGTTTGTGATAGCGTAAACCAAAATATCGCTATTTTGAGTGATAACCGAAACGGCAATTCTCAGATGAGTTCATAACCATAGCAGTGAAGCTAAGTAATAGACACATTATAATAAGAAGGAAAAAGTAACAAAAAAACAAAAACTACTCAAACAACAATAGATTCAAGTCGCCATTTGGTAAAACCTACCAAAAGGTATTTAATCTTATCAATCAAACAGAAATTTGTGTGTGAATAGCTGTAATACAGATAAATTCTTGAGTGAGTACATCTAAAAGACAAATTTTAATAACGTTGAATTTACAGAAGACATTCGTACCTAATGACTAGTTTCAAGCAAACATGGGCTGATCAGTACGAAATTTGTTAACCTTTTGTGGTTTTTATTAGCGTTTTCAAATGGAAAAGAACGTCATAAGCGAGAACGAACTTATTTAAGCGTCAAAATCTCCCACCAACGTACGCTATTTGTGATAAATTCGTATGACCAATCTAAAAAAAACTAAATAACGTGAGACATTAGGATATATAGGGTTAAACAAAATCGAAAAAAAAAGAAATGTAATTTAAGTCTATATATGACAGGTCTAAAAATGTAATTAAAATCGGTAATTCCTTGTTGCAAGTTAGATTAAACGCAACTTTTACATTACAACTTTGTCGGGTGCCTCTCATCGTCTATTCGTAAAATTTTACCCTTTATCTAAATCATAATTTATAAGTTATTTTCAAGTTTTTTTTGTTATAATTTATTTGTTTTTTTCTTTTTTATTGTGTTTCTGGGATGATAGTAAAGTTTTTAGCTAGCTTTTTTGTTTTTGCCCAATTATTTAAGAAAAAGGTTTCTCTGCAATATGTAGTTGTAATTGGTAACATTTTTTGAGACATCCTGTACATGTTTTTGGTAAATAAATTAATTTTATAAGAAATTATAAAACTCTGATTTTTGTAAACGTGCAAAACAGAGACATTTTACTTGCAAAAGCTTTAGACACAATATATACAGGGTTATCTACAAGAGATTTAAAAAACTAGGGAAGACTGGGGAGGTGTGATACTATGGGAGAGTTGATGCACCTTTAAATTTGCCACCGGAACTGCTTGCCGGGCAACTGTTTTGGCATCGCTGTAATGCTCTTGCGTAGGCAAGGCATGTGATCTTAGTGTGTGTTCGTCTCACTGTGAAGTTCAGAATTTACGGCAAAAAGACTGATTTCAGTGAATATTTTGTGAATTTTTGAAAAGTAAGTGTAAGCATTTTAAAGACAACTTAACACAGTTATCCCGGTTATCAAATTTACATAGGATAGTGCATACTTTTAGCTCTAATTTGACTTAAAATTTATGTAAATATTGTAGGTTAGATTTTCTGAAATTTAAATTTTTATAAAATCAGCTGCACAAAGAGGATTGATACATTTAATTGTGGGGAGATATGATACATGTATCATTCCTCCTAGATCTGTGTTTTTCAAAATATTAATTTGCCTTTTAATTTTAGGATTCCATTTAAGTGGAAAAAAAAGTAGCTGGATACCAGCGTCTCCTGAACGAATGAGGACAGCTGTTCAAAAAGTTTTAGATGGGTCTAAACTAAGACCTACAGCTAATAAATACCGTATCAATAAAATGACTTTGCGAAGATACGTTGCGAAGCACAGGGACAATGGCGATAAAATGAAATTCTTCTCCAACTATGCAGGTTCTCAGATTTTTTCTGATGATGAAGAGAAACGTTTAGCAGAATATTTATTAACAGCTGCCAAGATAAATTATGGTCTTACATCAAAAGAGACATGAAAATTTGAATTTTTGTACGCTTTAGAAAATGAAATAAAATTCCCAGAACTGGAAAAGGAATGAAACAGCTTTCTATGACTGGCTTCGAGGCTTAATCCAACTAACATAATAAAGGGATTTTTAAAAACGGGTATTTACCCCTTCCATTCGCACCTTTTTGCAGATCATGACTTTCTTACTGTAAAGTTTACAGATAGACCTGATCCATTACACCGAGAAAAAACACCATCTGCTTTTAGCGATGGACACCATACACCAGAACCAATTCCTGAGACCCCTAAAAAAATAAGAGTTCCTGGACCTTCCCGCCCTTATAAAACCCCTGAAAAAATAAGAGCACTTCCTCAGACTCCACCAAGAAAACGACAAAAAACAGGAAAGAAACCTGCAAAGACAAAAATCCTAACAGATACTCCTAATGTGACAGAAATAAAAAGTGAGCATCAAAAAAGACAAGAACAGAAGAATACTGCTGCCAAGAAAAACGCCAAGAAAAAGCTTACTACAGACGAAATATCAATTAGGACTATCAATATGAAAAAGATTGTGAAGCAGAAAAAAGAAAATGCTGTAGAGGATGAGTCTGATTTAGATAATCTCGCATTCTACTCATCATTGTCTAGCGAAATAACGGATATAGAAGAACAAATTGAGAAGGAGAGAGAAGAAGAAGATTTTTTATAAACATGAAAAATGTAAATGATTATGTGTTAGTACGATTTGTGACTAAGAAAACTGAAAGACACTACGTGGGAAAGATTTTAGATAAAGTAGAAGGTTGGAGAATATTTGATAAATTTTATGCGACGAAAGAAGCCTGGCTACCATTTTATTTTCCCTGACGTCGAGGTTCAATCTATTGTATCTGAAGACGACATTAGGATGTTACCGCCACCAAGTCCTAATCATGTTCTTTTCTCACCACGTATCAAGGCTCCCACACATTGTATCAAAACTCCCTTACTATGGGAGGAATGATACAAGATGCAAGTTTATGAAAAAAATAAAATATCTCTCATTATACCCTGAATCAATAGATTTCAAACAGCTAAAATTCATTGCAACTTAATAGGCTACTTAAGGCACCATTTATAGAGCTTATACTTACTTGTATTTTTTACCTCATGTGTTAAGTGTATCAAACCTCCCCAATCTCCCCTTATTGAAACTCAAAACACGGCTTAATTTTTAACGTATTTTTTATCATTTTTAAAATGCATGTTCAAGTAGTAGTCATTACTAAAATTAAAAAAAAAATTGAATAAAGTAAAAAAAAGTAAATAAGTACAAAAACAATTTATATTTGAACTTTTTCAGTACGTTTTTTTCTTAAATTCAATTCTGACTACTTAATGATAATATAATGAATTTAAGTAGAAAATATCAAATTCTACTGATCCGATTATTGTTCCACAAACAAAACAAACGATTTACATGAATCTCAGAATAAAATCGTAATTTTCAATATATTTACGACATTCAGTTACAAAGATTAAAATTGCTGAAACCAAACGAAACGTAGTTTTTGTAATGATATTGAGTCAAGACGGCATTTATAAGACTCGAAGTCGAAAGTTCATAGCAGCGTTGGAAAAGGAATTGGGGAATAAAGTTTGTTAAAAGTTATTAAATTTCTCTAAGTTTGAAATTCTTCTTTGTACAAGTTTTGTGTAATCTGGGGTAGTGGTGATTTCCATTATAAAGTCAAATGATGAATACATTAAATGTCGATGTTATTAGTTTTTTTCCCCGACAGATAATTCATTTATACCACATGCTTACAAATTTCAATTCTAACATTGTAAAAGTACTTTCGTAAGTCTAATATAGTTAATTGTGAGTTTAACAAAAGTTTTAATTTGATATAACGTTCTGCAGTAAATTTAGCGTGAAAGAATATGCATAGAGAAGAAATAATAAAACTGACATTTTTCCAATTTCACCATTTATACGATATGAATAAATTTTCCTACGAAAAAATTAAGCATTAAATAATAGGATACATAACTTTAATATAATAGCACAAATATTTGTTGTTGCAGTAAATTTACGAAGATAATTATTAATTTAAATGCTACGTCTTTCAACAGCGTATGTTGCTAAAAGCCCAAACTCTGACAACGTTCATTTAATTTAGCCCGCGGGATCACGCAGTTCCAAGGGGTGTGGTCGCTGCACTATTGCAGTGAAACTCGGATTTCCCATAAGTAAGATAGAATACCCAGGGGAAACAAATACAAGGCTGCAATCACATTGAGGATCGTTTATTGTCTGTTTGTTGAAGGAAAGTCTCTAAACGACTTATTTAACAACGTTATAATAATGATTCTTTAATTTTTTTTTGTCAAACATAAACCAATCACGCAACTTACGTTTAATGCCCATATTTCAAAATTAATTTTAAAAAAAAGATGGAAATTCAATTAAACATTTATATTTCACGTAGCAACTTAAAAATTTATAGACTGCGCCTTAAAATGATCTTTATGTAGAAACAGAAGATAGGAAACCTAGCTCTATAATGAATGCAGACTCGCGTCTCTCAGGTACTGTAACAAGATCCCGTAGGATACGGCACACTGAATATGATTGGATGCCAGAGAAAACCTATTTTCTACAAACAAACTTCAAAAGGGGCTTTCTAAGAACAATGAGCTTACAAATGTGAAGAAGGCGTCTATTTCGAATACGGAAGTATTAGTAGATACGACAACGTCGATATCTATTTATGATTGTGTGTGGGTTTGCAAATTTAATAAAAGCGACTTAGGAAGGAATGAAGTGGTATTTAATGCCACTTTAACATGATTTAGAAATAAGTAAAAAATCTAGTAAATATGTAGCAATCTAAGAATTAAATTGATACGTTTAGTAAACACGGTTAGATGCAAATTTTAACATAGATGCCATATAACAACATTATCAATTATTAGAGATCTTTAATGTTATTATCAATTATTTTTACCAAAAATATTAAATTAAATTAAAGTTGGTGAACCAATTTGTGCGTTAAAACAGTCGATATTTTCTTGGTACTATTAGTTATATGTAAATAAAATATACAAATGGACAAGTTTGAAACAAACTTTGTCAGATAAATGATCACATTTAATTTATAATATATTTTGTAATAAGAACTTAAGTTTGTCTTGTCATTTGTATACATCGTAGCCTGAACTCAAATAATCCTGTTTTATTACCATTATCAAATATTTGTTCACAGCGTTATGTTTGAATGATAGAAACGCTAAGAAAAAAAAATCAAAGCATTTTAGGAAAAAAACAAAATAAAACAAAGAAAAAAATGTTATGGTCCTTTACATAGGTAGCATTTTTAAATAAAAAAATTCACAGATATCGCAAATCTTGCAACTATCGGAAGGTGTTGAAAACAAACACAATATTACCTACATACTGTAGTGTAATAAGTGGTATTAGAGATAAATAGTATAAGTTTTAGCTGATATATAATTGGTAATATACTAGAATTAAGAATGAAAGATAAGCAGCAATTATATAAAAAAAAATATGTTAAAATGTTAACCAATATTAAGACTTGGCAACAAGGGGAGAAAAAAAGAGAAAGAAGGGAGATTTCCGGGGTGTTAACGGTGACAGGGTGAAAGAGACACGTGGTTTTGGATTTTTTTTTAAAAAGGTGAATAAGTTAAATTATTGTGAAAATAAGAAAATAACTTAAAATTTTAATGTCACACGGTAGTAACTGAATAAATAATAGTGTTAAGTGAAGAAAGTGTCTGTGATACCAGGAGAAAATGCGGCAGAAAAGAAAGTGATGAAGAAAGGCATGGAATACCGAAGATTAAAATTCCTTTGAACAAAATCATTGTTCCTATATTTGTTAGACCAGGAGAGCAAAAGGTTGGTTATATTTGATGCTTAAATAAAGTGTTAACTACAGTTAAAAAATAAAAAAGGAAAACTTGATGCTAAATATAAACAAAAAAAACAATTAAGAAAAGTGGTACAATTACGATACACAGGAGAATTTTATACGGAATAAAACATGATTGTTTTTATGTAATCAAAATGGTATCATATTCATTTAACTTATTAATACGGTACACGGGAAAACTTTAATTGCAATATTTTTTTTTTGTAATTTAATTTGTTTCATTTCTGTTTTATGATTTTCGTGTGGTAAAAGAAAACTTTGAGAGTAACAATTTTGAGGTATATTGATTGGTAGTTGTTAGATTAATTTAAGAGAATAGTTTGTTAATAAATGTTGCTTATTTCCATTCGAAGTTCGCTTTATTTGTTGTGACAGTAAATACTATCCACAGTTACTTATTTATAGTAGATACCTGAAAGGAGTAAATGTTCTTTTTAATTGATTCAAATAGTTTATAAATTAAATGAGCTAGTCTGCATTATGGGCATTATTAATGGCAGGATTCAATGATTCAAAATTTTCATACAAAAACAGTACATAAATAATTTGGCGCCTTGCAACGTGGGGCTCGAAAGATAAATTCGCAAACGCTTCGTATTGATTTATGAATGGAAAAGAAAGTTTTGTATAAATTAAAAATTAAGATTAAAAACAGACTTAACGTTTGTAACCACAAAAAAAATAATGTATATGATTAGGTTATTACATCTACTATACATGCTTTATTCGTATTTTATTTACATTACTTACAGATGACAATAATAGGTAAGATTTGTTTTCAATATTTAATATGAACACGAGAAGTGGTAAGAAAGGCAACATGGAGCAACATGAAACCGAAGATATTAGTAACAAGACAAATGAAACAGAAATAAATAAAATTAAAATCATAAGCGAAGAAATGGAAGAAACAACCGAAATAAACATGGAAAAAGATATACTAACATTAGAATGTCTTCCGGGTTTGGACCGTGTCATAGTTGCAACCGAAGCTGCCAACGTTTTGCCCACTTTCGTAAGGGGCTTCATCAGGGCGTGAGATAAATCGCAAAACTCAAACAAGCAATCGAAATCTAACTAAGAACTTCTCAAAAGTTAGGTTATCCACTTGTAAAACAAGCCATAACCTAAACTATGAAAAGGTAAGAAAGAAAACGATAACCTGAAAAAGCAAACGAAAATCTAACAAAGAACCACTACCGAGTTAGGTAATCAACTTGTGAACCAAGCCAGATTCTAAACTCCGTAGAAAAAGATAATGCAAATCAATTCAATGCTGGGATGTTGATGATATTAAAGGTACTACAAGATAACAAGGATGAAGCAATAAAAAGAGACGAACAGAACAGAAAGGAATGGATGAAAGTAAGACAAGACGATAAAGATGAAGCAATAAAAAGGGATGAACAATATAAAGAAGAATTTGTGAGTATTAGGAAAGAACTTAGAGAGGCATTGACTATCAATGAAGAAATGATAAAAAAAGTTGAAAAACATCAACAGGAGATGAAGCAAGAATTCAAAAAGGACATCGAGAGGATAGAAACACAGCAACAAGAGATGAAACAAGAAATTAAACAAAATTTGAACAAAACAATAGAAGCAAATGCAAATCATACACAGACGGAATTTAAACAAGAATTAATAAGAATTGAACGTGAAAAAGATGCTGCCGATTAAAAAATTAAAGAAAATGCAGATAATATAAACAGAATTAACAAAAAAATTGATCAAGAAAGACAAGAAATAAATGTGAGAATTGACAACAATAAGGAAGAAATAATTAGTATAATAGAAGAAAGACATAATGTTGGAATGAATTTAAAACAAAGTGATAGGAGATTAGAAAATCAAATAATTTGGAATGGTGGATTGGAGTTCAGTGAAGATGGGAAAATTAATCCGAATGTTTTTATGAAAAACCTAGAAAGAAATGTGAAACCAATTACAAATCTGGACGCCTTAAAAACGATAATCAGAATGACCATGAAGGACGACGCCATCATATGGTATCAGGGCATTGAAGATAATTTCGATAGTTTCGATGAATTTAAGAACATGTTTCTGGACCAATATTGGGGTGAAGCCGAGCAATATAAGGTGAGAGAAAAAATCAACACAGGCCGATACAAAGGCTATGAAGGATCAAGAGAAAAATATGCGACGAAATTGATTAGTGAAGCTCAGCAAATTAGTCCAGGTTATAAAGAGAAAGAATTGGTTTATTATATAGCCAGACATTTCGAAGATTTGATTAGGATACTAGTGGCAATTGAAAAAATTGAAAATACTACCGAATTTATACAATTATTAGAAAGACTAGATCGAGTATTGAAATTTGAAAATGCAAACAGGTATCGAAACATAGAATACAAATTTGGGACGGTCAATGAAGGTATCTACTCACCAAATAATCACCACCATGAAAAGCAGAATGGCTTTAAAGATTATCGTTATCAAGGAAATCAACAGCAATTTGGGCGACAAAACAACTACAGGTACAAAGAGGAAATTAGGGAAAGAACAGGATACCAGAATTACAATCATAGAGATCAAGGATACAATAATTTACATAGACAGTATAATGATTATGGAACCAATCATGGGCCACGAAGGCAATACTATAATGAGAAGAACGGAAGTAGGACCAATGATAGCAATAACAATGGATGTCAACGTCAGAACGAGGAAAGACAAGAACGAAAAGAGTATAGATATGATCGTACCTATGAAAACAATAATATCCAAAGAGACATGAATAGTGAGTATCGTGAGAAAAGAGGAAATCAGAAGAGGTTTCCCAACGGAAGACGGCAATTCGTAAACAACGTTAATGTTAGCGAGGTAGAGAATAGTGTTAAAAACGATCAAATTCAAGATTGTGATGAAGGAGCAAGTTGTTCCGATGTAAGGAGACAGGATTTTTACAATGCGACAAGCCAGATAAATTAATCAACTATGTTCACCCAAAAAATTTTATAGAAACGGACGCAACGAGTATTGATCATAGGACAGTAACGCTACCAACAATTGAAATAGTATTTGAAGAAATAAAATTAAAAGCATTGTTAGATACAGGATCAGAAATATCTCTCATAAATGGCGAAGTTGTGAATGAAAACATGGAAAAATTAAAAAATTATATTATGCCAATGAAGAATATAAATCTAGTCACTGCGAACAATAAAAGAATCAAGATCGTTAATAATATCATAATGGGAAACATGAAGTTGGGTAAAATCGAGAATAGTTAGAGTTTAATAATAATGGATAAAATGCGTATGGACTGTTTATTAGGAGTTGATGCTTTAGAAAAGTTCAAAGTTAAAATGGACATGGAAGATAAAATTATTAAGATAAATGATGAAGAGTATAGCTGGAAGGAAAATGATGAAGATTACAATGGTATATTAAACGCTAATATTATGATTAATAATGAAGAAGAAAAAGAGATAATTGAATTAAACTGTCCAGATGACAGAAGGGAAGAGATTGAATCTTTATTAAAAGAATTTCCTGACATTTTCAATGATGAACAAAGCATCATAATAAGAGGATATGAACATAAATTAACATTAAAAGAGCATACGCAATTTAAAGGAAGATCTTATGCAATCCCGCAAGCACACAAAGAAAAAGTATGGGCGGAGTTAAAAAAGATGGAAGAAAAAGGTATTATTGAGAGAGCAACGACAGAGTATATTAACCCACTGGTAATTGTAGTAAAGAAAGATGGCAACATTCGCATGTGTTTAGATGCACGGAAATTAAATGAAATCACAATTCCGCAGTATGAGAGTCCGGAAAATGTAGATAATTTGTTAGCAAAGCTTGGCAGAGGTAAAATATTTAGTAAATTAGATTTAAAAAATTCATTTTGGTTGGTACCGTTATGTAAAAAATCCAGAAAATATACCGGTTTTATGGTTGATGGCAACGTATTCGTATTTTGTGTTGTACCGTTTGGCTTGTCGACATCCACTTCTGCTTTAGTAAGGGTGATGCAACATATACAGTAAAAGTGAAACAGAACATAAAGAGCACATTGAAATGGTTATAAATACCTTAGCAGAGAATGGCATGAAGCTGAATATAAAAAAATGTGAGTTTTACAAGAAAGAGGTAATATTTTTGGGCTACACTGTAAATGATGAAGGATTGTCAGTAGATTTAGATAGACTAAAAGTTATAAAGAACTATGCTAGACCAAAAAATTTAAGGATGCTACGTGGATTTCTTGGAATTTTAAATTATTATAAAAAGTTCGTACCTGATTATTCCAAAAAGACTATACTATTATTAGGTTTATTAAGAAAAGGAACAAAATGGAAATGGAAAGAGGAAGATGAAATTGCCTTTCAAGATTTAAAAAGTGTTTTCTATACCAGGTTAAAACTAATACATCCTCATTTTGAAAAAAACCTTCATTTTAACGACAGATGCTTCTGATCAAGCAATCGCCGGAGTACTCTCACAAGAGATAGAAGGAGTTGACAGACCCATTTATTTTGTTTCACGGACATTAAAAGGAGCAGAGTTGCGCTACAGCACAGCCGAAAAGGAAATGCTAGCGGTTGTACATTCAGTTACAAAACTGAGATTTTATTTGTTGGGAAGACGATTCGTAATAAGAACCGATAACATGGCTATTACGTATATTCGAAGATCAAATCTAAATAATAATAGAATATATAGATGGGCACTTCTATTGCAAGAGTATAACTTTGATATAGTTCATATAAACGGGAAGAAGAATGTCGTGGCAGATAGTTTGAGCAGAAAGAATTATGACAACCAAGAAAGCAAGTACATGATAGCGATGAACAGGTTAGAGAATGATGATGGTTTATATTCAGTAAATAAAATATTACAAGTACAAGGTGAAGATGAATTAAGAATTTTAAGAGACGATCTAGAAGAATTAGGTGAGATGAGGGGATAAAATTTGAAAGATGGATTTATAATAAAAAAGATTGAAGACAATGAACTATATGTAATAAATGAAAAATTGACAAAAGATATAACGATAGAATTGCATTTAAGATATGGATATGTGGGAATACAAAAGACTTGGATCATTTTTAGAGGAAATTTTTATTGCAAAAATGATAGAAAAATTGTTAAAAATGTAATAAATGGATGTCATACATGTGCGTTAGCGAAGTATAAAAACCATACGAACCAAAATGTTATTAAAAGTATCAAAGTTGAGGAACCATTAGATTTGGTGACAATTGACTTTTTGGGAAATTTAATTGCGTCAAATGATGGACACCAGAATATTCTGGTAGTAATGGATGCTTTTTCTAAGTTTGTGAGATTGTTTCCGACAAAAAAATGTAACACGGACACATCAATAACATGTATGCTACAGTGTATTGGACAGGAGGGGATACCAAAAAGAGTTCTTGCAGACAATGCGTCATACTTTGTTAACAACAGATTTAAGGATTTCTTTGAGAGTAGGGATATTAAGTTGAATTTTAGTTCGGTAAGACATCCGCAAGGAAACCCTACAGAGAGAATTATACAGGAGGTAACAAAATACTTAAGAATATTAGTAATGAATGATCACAGAAGATGGTATGAACATTTGGAAATTGTTGAAGACTACATAAATTGTACACCTAATGTAATCACTGGTAAACCGCCAATTTACTTGTTTAAAGGGATTGTACCGCCTAGGCCATGGAAGATAAATATAAATGACAAGAACTATGAATTAGAATTACAGCAAGCTAAAGATAAATTACATAGGTATTTAAATAAATATGAGGAAAAGGCAAATAAAAAAATTAAGAAACGGGTAATATTTGAAATAGAAGAATTAGTGACGATAAGAAGACTGAGAGTCGGTCGAAGAAATCTTAATCAGTGTGCAAAGTTATTATTTCCGAATGAAGGACCATTTGTAATTAGAAGAAATATAAATTATACCACATATGATTTAGAAAAATTGAATGGAGATTATAGAGGAAGATTTCATGTAAACTTAATTAGTAAATATTTAAATAATGAAAGTTGAAAGTAAAAATGATGACTGAGAGAGGATATAAATAAAATGTATGAATAAGTAACATTGAAAACAAGGATAATAAAACTGACATTCACATATAGGGTTACAAACGTTACATAAGTGTTTTAGTTTAACTGATTTTATTCAAAGAAAATAAGTTCTTTTCTTTTCAAAAATCAGAGGGGATATTTATGTAGTGTAATAAGTGGTATTAGAGATAAATAGTATAAGTTTTAGCTGATATATAATTGGTAATATACTAGAATTAAGAATGAAAGATAAGCAGCAATTATATAAAAAAAAAATATGTTAAAATGTTAACCAATACTAAGACTTGGCAACAAGGGGAGAAAAAAAGAGAAAGAGGGGAGATTTCCGGGGTGTTAACGTTGACAGGGTGAAAGAGACACGTGGTTTTGGATTTTTTTTAAAAAGGTGAATAAGTTAAATTAGTGTGAAAATAAGAAAATAACTTAAAATTTTAATGTCACACGGTAGTAACTGAATAAATAATAGTGTTAAGTGAAGAAAGTGTCTGTGATGCCAGGAGAAAATGCGGCAGAAAAGAAAGTGATGAAGAAAGGCATGGAATACCGAAGATTAAAATTCCTTTGAACAAAATCATTGTTCCTATATTTGTTAGACCAGGAGAGCAAAAGGTTGGTTATATTTGATGCTTAAATAAAGTGTTAACTACAGTTAAAAAATAAAAAAGGAAAACTTGATGCTAAATATAAACAAAAAAAAACAATTAAGAAAAGTGGTACAATTACGATACACAGGAGAATTTTATACGGAATAAAACATGATTGTTTTTATGTAATCAAAATGGTATCATATTCATTTAACTTATTAATACGGTACACGGGAAAACTTTAATTGCAATATTTTTTTTTTGTAATTTTATTTGTTTCATTTCTGTTTTATGATTTTCGTGTGGTAAAAGAAAACTTTGAGTGTAACAATTTTAAGGTATATTGATTGGTAGTTGTTAGATTAATTTAAGAGAACAGTTTGTTAATAAATGTTGCTTATTTCCATTCGAAGTTCGCTTTATTTGTTATGACAGTAAATACTACCCACAGTTACTTATTTATAGTAGATACCTGAAAGGAGTAAATGTTCTTTTTAATTGATTCAAATAGTTTATAAATTAAATGAGCTAGTCTGCATTATGGGCATTATCAATGGCAGGATTCAATGATTCAAAATTTTCATACAAAAACAGTACAATACGTAATATCCTTGTGTATATACATTATAGTTAGACAATGAGATAGTTTTATATGAAAACAGATTGTTTATTCATGTTAGATGGCGATAGTGAAAACCAGATATTAATTAAATGCAAAGCCTCAAACCGCTTTTGGTTATTAAATGATTGCAAATGATGGCGGCACAAGTAAGCTACTTACACACGCCATTAGTTTCGACATACGTGGAAAGCAATGTTTTACCAGTTAACTTGCTTTGATTCTTAAAACTCTGAGTTTGCAGAAATAATTCGTACACTTTAATTTCTGTTTATAAACAAAATATAGAATGAATAAAATAAACGTTTCTATAAAATTATAATCGATTGAGTGGTTTGTTTCGTTTACTTTGTTTAATTTTCTTTTCATGCCGGAAGCCAACGAAGATGTGCTAATTTAATTTTTTTTTAAGTTTTATACTACTCAAAAGGCACATAAAATATAAATATACAAGAGCTTATTAGCATTTTAGATGTATCTATAGCAATAAATACAGGGCGATGCTTCACAGATTCGGACTTCAGAACCAAATTAATGATTTAAATTTTGGTATAAATTACTATCACAACGCTCGCCGTTTATCGGAATCACGGATAATGTTTTCAATTGGGTAATGTTATCACTTTACTAAAGTAACAATCCGGACGCTACTACATAGAAAAAACGCCGCTTATAGTAATCATAATTTCGGTTTATGTTATCACTTTATTCTCAGGTTTGTTTCTATACATGATCAATAACTTATTTTGTACGCATTTTTTGAGCTGAATTTTCACAATACGTTTGTTTACCGTGAAAAATTTTATCCTTGTACTCTAAAAATAGCTGTTTTGTATGTTTATCTTATTTTTGCAGTATTATTAATTTAAAAACTTTGACTGATTTACGAAACGGTATATTACTTCAACATCTGTAAATATATAAGCACATGCCTTCTTAGAACAACAAATTAAATTAACTACGTCTTATGTGATAACGTTATTTTGTATTTATTTTTAGTGTCAGCAAATTTCTGAGAAGAATTATGTAGTTCTTAGAACAGTGAATGAAACATCATAACGTTGTTTTTGATTTCTTTGTTGGCTCAAAATGCTGATTTTTTTTAAACGTTTTATAAATTTTTTTTGCTTGTATTGACGCTTTGATTTCACCTTCTAAATTAACAACCTGTTAATCACATATATGCTGTATGTATGTACTGCTTTCTAACAAATAAACATTTTTTTCTTAATTTCCGATACTGTTATCATTCTGTTCTTGTTATCAAAAACCTCTAGTCCCAACGTGATTCTATTAAGCGGCTTGCACTGCATAGTTAAAAACGCAGGCATGAGCCCAGAAATAATGCCAGCATTGCTTACAATATGCTAGACCCCAGATGTATTTTTATTATGTCAATAAACAAAAGCATGTAGAATATTTCTGTTTATTGACATAAAAGGACCATTTTTACTAATTTATATCAAATTTGAATAGAAATGCTGTAAATTTGATAGTTTATTTTGTTGTTTTGATTGCTCGAATACTTTAAAAAAATATATACAAATTAGAAACCGGACGTTCAATTATAAAATTTTCTTCTATTAGGGGAATGATTATGTTTCTCAGAATACCAGTTGTTTACGTAGACCGAATTTCATAACTTAAGTGTTATCGTGCATAGATATAATTTTCTTTCAAGGTTATTTTACATGTAATAAAAAGAACGTATGTTTTTTCAAAATCTATTCAAGCGGGTGAAGTGTTAAGAAGACTGTCGGTTTGAATAAATAAAGCTTATAACGCGTATGCTAAGATAAATAAAAGTGTGGATTTTTTTTGTTGTTTAGGAAACGAATTATAAATATATGTTGTTTAAAATGACAGAAACGCTAGCCTAAGATAGAGTACAAAGAAATGTAAAACATTTTTCTTAAGGAAAAAAATTTTAGGGAAAACAAAATAAAACAAATGCAAGAATGTTACCGTTCTTTACTAGATCTGTAGCATTTTGAAATAAAAAGTTTCATTCTTTTTAATTAACAGTGTCGTTTATTTACCAAATGACTTAAAACCTGAAGCACAAATCTTACAATTTTAGCCAGCTACATATTGAAGCATTGGAAGCCTTGGAACGCTTATCGAAAAGAATAGAATGTTTTAGATCCCGGTAACGGAAGATTATAAAAAAGTATTTAGAAGAATATGGTTTAGTTTTTGATTCAAGTCCGAAGAAGTGTTAAGAAGACTGTCGGTTTAAATAAATAAAGTTTATAACGCGTGTGCTAAGATAAACAAAAGTGTGGATTTTATTGGTTGTTTAGGAAACAAATTATATCAACACAAACATAGAAAAAATTGTGAATTGATAGTGAAACGAAAGATAACAACCCGGATAGTGAAATCAAATAAATCACACCACGAACAGTGATGAAACATTTAATTGAAGTCATTTTGAAGTTAAATGAGAAATACATAAAAAAGAGAATTGCATGAAGCTAAAATTAGATAAATAAATAATTGATAAAGAAATAAATCAAATACAGTCATTTCACAATTTTCTTGGAAAGGCAACCCAACCTACATACAAGAATGTCTATAAACTAAGCAGACTAGAATTAAGCAAAATAATTAGAAAAATACAATTTACTGATGGAGGTCAAAGGTCTAACCTTTTACGGTGTAAAATCAAGAAGGAATATAAATCATTAACCATAATAAATTAGAAAATAGTACCACTTGTTACGGTCGAATTTTCTTTACGTACGCCTATGTTGTTACGGACGAAATTTTCTTTGCGTACGCCTATGTATTCCGACGTGGAATTAGTTTACGGTTTGAACGCCCCCTAACGATCTTTTACGCGTGACTGTCATTTTACGACGAGTTCTTCAATTTGAAAACTACATAAAATGGCCGGCGAATTGGCGAGTGAACATTTCTAAACTTATCCACCGTCATGGGGACCAATCTATAAGTGTATTACACTTATAATTCGTTTGCGTCGTCACCGGCCGTTCCCACCACGTGCGAGCATTTTGTTCCTAATGGTTAATTGTTAACGAGGGATCCATTTCGAATACCAATTTCGTCAAATAAATATTCTCTGAGGCATACGACATATGGCAGTAACCAAATGTACCGAGTGTAACTAAAAGCTGTCGAGATTCTACTCAGGCAGCAGATACCTGTGTAATCACAGAAAAGGGGTATAACAGCATCCGTTTTCGGGTTGTGTTATGTGTATACTTTAAAATTTAAGTAATGATTTTGTAGATTTGGATTTCGTGAGATATTAGGTTGACACGAATTGCGATTCAAATTACTTGCAGGGCACGTGTCGAAGAAAGTACTTTCTTCACACCAGGGGAAATTCCTGTATTTGTGGTAAGTGCTTTTATATCTTTTCTTTCGTCGTCAACGAGGTTACTCACGAAACTTTCGCTAATAATAATTTCGTACTGATTACCGTAATTGTAATACCCTTTAGTTAGTAAATTTGCTTATACTACGTATGCTGTGTCCTACCCTTAATTATTGTGATAATTTAATGTTAATGCCATACTAATTATTTTTGTCTTATTGTCGGTAATGCCATATTCCTAATTATGTAAACGATATTTACTACGTACTATTCTTCGCTACTTAGTTCACTGGAATTTATTGATGTGATGTGTGCTGCCGATACTACAGGCATTTAGTTAGAAAATTGCTGATGTACTTCTTAATCAAAGTGTACGATAATTATTAATGTGAATCGCTACTCATTGTAGACTTTAAGGTTGGCGTATAAGCCAAGTGTGATAGGTATTAATTCTACCTCGAATATATTAACAATCATATCTTCTATTATTATTCCAACGTTAAACCATTAAATCGATTATACTTGTTAGTCTTTCTTTTTCTCTTCCCTGCTCCTGTGATTATTGTTACCGATTAATTACTTCTGACTACTCGAACAGCTGAGTAGAGGAATTACGAACCTAACATAGTGTTACAAGTTTTATACCGTCTTGTCCTGAGCAAGACAGAGAATTACTTTGGGATAAGCTCTGGCGCCCTGCAACATCCTTTCTGTATTTAGTGTGGACCTCCCCTCTCTCCGATTACTGCGAGTTGGCCGTGCAGGTTCGTAAAACCATAAAAGCTTGTAACACACTACTTCAAAACAAATGATCAGCATAAAAATAAAAATGGCAAAAATGGAGAAAATATAAAGAACGTTTAAGCAGATAGGGGGGAATATGAGTAAATTAAATGCTTAAATAGACGCCGTCATAAGAGAACCAAAGTATCTTAAAGAGGAAAATGTTAAACTTTTAGAAAAGATTGCGGCTCAAGAAAGGAGAATAAGTATAAGTATAAGAGACGTAAGAAAGAAAAATATAGTAATAAAGGGAATAATTGACAGCACGAACGAAGACGAGAAAGAAACACAAGAAAAAAATTCCCTGGTAATGCAGAAAATAAGAACTAACATCAATTTTAAGGAGGGTGTAGACAAAGTAAGCAAAATTGAGAAATATAAGGTAAGAAAAACAAGGCCAATAATAATTAAACTGATAAAGGAGCTAGAAGTAAAGGATATAAAGCTCAATTAAAATACGATAAGTAGGTAATTAATAACGAAGTATATAGGGTAGAAGAAACAGAGATCGCACATGAAATTGAAAACGGAAGCGAAGTCACAAGTTAAAAAGGACGGTAGGCCAAAGATCCCCAGAAGGTGATAAGCTCAAGGAAAATCTTAAAAACATAACTCAAACCACACGAAAAAATCACTAGAAACAAATGAGGTTTAGGGTAATGACGACGGACGCAGCAACGAAAAAAGACGTAATTTACACAAAACACAAATAACCAATTATAAAAATAAACAAGAAAACAAGCAAACCAACAGAAGCAAGGAAATGATAAACAATACAAGTGGAAAAGAAAGGAATAAAAAGATAAGATAAAACTAGGAACATGTAACATTAAAACATTATTAGACAGGTATAATGGAAGAGATTGGAAAAGAAATGTAATGGTACAAAATTAGCATAATGGCACTACAAGAAATAAGATGGGGAGGCAAAAGTAGAATAGATAAAGCAAGTTATATAATATTATATGGTGGAAATGTAAAACTAGGCCACCATGGGACGGCTTAGATAAAAAGCTTAGAAAAGACTTAGAAGAATAGATGGAAAAATAGCGTACATTAAAATCAAAAACGCAATTGCAAGCATCATAGTAAACGTTTACCCACTAACAGAACGAGCAGCAACGGAAGAAAAAAAAAAGTTTTCTACGACAAACTGGAAAAAAAACATGCGAAAAGATACCTAAACACGGCACATTAATGGGAGTAGAAGATTTCAACGCAAAAATAGGTAGCGAAGTCTTTATAAAAGCTGCAGCACGAAAGAAAACTATCCATGAAATAACATCAAACAATGGAATAAATCTATGTCACTTTGCAATACAAACAGGCATGTTTATTGTAGTACCAAATTTAAACATAAAAAAGTACATAAAATGATATGTAATATACTTGGCAAAAACAAAGGAAATTAAATAAATCATATTCTAATTAAAAAGAAGAGAAAGTACATGATAAACGACGTAAGATCATGCAGAGAAACAAGGGTAGAAATTGATCATAACCTAGTAATACCAGAACTGTGTTACAAGAAAATCAGGTTCCTCGAGTTGGGCAGCCAATAATAAATTGTTACGCTGGTCTTCTTGTAACAAAACAAAGCAACGGCTAGCACAGCTTCTCCGGAGAAGGATCGCAGGTTTTGTGATGCGAAATTATAACATAAATCTAAAAAAAGGCACCAAGACGATGAAAGGTTAAATTAGGGACAAACCGTCTAACTCTGCCCGTAGCTGGAAAAGAATAAATAACACCACCGAAGTAATAACACAAAATATATATTTATTTCAATCATCGACCCGCATCAAAGAATTCAGTGAGCAAGAACGAACCTTCACTTTCACTCAGATCACAACAATATTCTATTTCATATTTATATTGGTGTGCGTGAATCACTTAACTGCGTTCTTCACACTTTACCGAAAGAAATGAAGTCGTGTTTTAAAAAATGACATTGTATTCCTACTCAAACAAGAAAAAATGGGCGTATCGAAAATAAATTTTATACAGGAGACAAAGATTCTACTAAATTAATAGAGGAAAATATTTTCTTACTGTTCGATACTCCTCAATACATTATCTCTGACAATGGCGTTCATCTTCGCAGTCGAGAGTTTACTCGTTTATGTGTTCAATATCGCATTACTATTTTGTTTACGGCTCGTTACAATCCTCAAGCCAACCTTGCTGAACGGGTTAATAGGGTAGTAAAAACAATGTTGGCGTCTCATGTAAAAGGAAACCAACGCTCATGGGATGTTCACTTACCGCACATTGGTTGCGCTATTCGTACTGCGAAACATGAAATTATTGGGATGTCACCTTACTTTGCTTTCTGTGGTCGTGAACATTACCTCTATGGAGACTTATTAGGTAATCCTCCTTCTCCGACAGAAAAACTTCTTGAACCGAAATGTCCAATACATCCACGCAACGAATTCTACAAAAATATTCTACAAAAACTTGTAAAAAGTCGTACGCTAATACTGGTCATTGGTATAACTTACGTTGTCGCTCTGTTCGTTTCCACGTTGGAGACCATTTTTGGAAACGTAACTTAGTACTTTCTGACGCCAGCAAACATTTCAATGCTAAGTTAGCACTGAAATTTATCGAACCTTTGGCATGTTAAAGACCTTAAACCTGCTGTTTCGAGCAACGAACCGTATCCTTCTGTAGACTCTACTTCTAGGATTTGCTCACTATCTCCATCTCTTTACAGAGTAAGAGTTTGACAAGGTGTAACATCTAGCTTCTGCTTTTCTCTGTCTTTCGCTATGTCTTTCTCTTCTTTCTACCTTTAGGGTACTTTTCCGGTCTCTGATTCCTTGTCAATTCTTCTATTTTTTGAATTGGGTCTTTTTTTGATTCACTGTTTTTTCTTTCTTTTTTTTTTTGCTTATCCTTTCTTTTGCTACATTAGGCTTAGTCAGTTATTCGTTTTGCTGTGAAACGGACTACAACTCCGTTTTCTGTAGTTTATGTACTTCCCCTTGGTCGGATTTTTTGGATGTTGTTAGTCATTTTTAGGATATCTCTTTTGCTACTTTTCTCTCTGTTGTTTTTTGCATATTCTATTCCGTTTATCGGCTTATAAGTTTCATTGTTACACAGCACAGTGATCGTAATTAATAAGTGTTCGTTTAGCAAATGATAGTTCTTACGTTTTCTTCTTTCCTCTTTTTTCTTTCCTTCTCTTGGGATTCTAGTTTTGAGAATTTGGGTTTCTTATTTTGGGGATAATTTTTAGGGTGGTTTTGTATCGAACTAAGGGATGCGGTTTAAGGAGATTTTAGGCTACTATCTTTTCTATATTCTTTTTTCTCTGATTGTTTGTACCTTACTTTTTGCTATCGTTTTATGCGCTTTGGAAATCAGTAAACTGTGTTGGCATTCTTATTTGCTTTTGGATAAAATAACTCTTGGTTCTGTCTTTGGTGTATGCCTAAATTTCTATCTTCATTTTAGTTTTCGTTTTGTTATCCTCGCTCCACGTTTTATATATGTTACGTACATGCATTGCAAAACGTGCTACCCTGTATATTTATTACACTGAAGTTAGATTTTTTACTTTTGACGCCCCCTAACGAGTTTTGCTTTTAGCTTCACTTCCTGTCAAACGTTAAAACGTCCATTGCTTAAAATTGTGCTTGCGATGTTAAAATTAATTTTCTAACATCATCGGCATGTGTTGAAACTATGATATTAAACGACAACGCGTTTCTATTGGTTTATTCATCACCGGGTAAGCTTTTGCTATTAGTTTATAGAATTCTTTTGTAATTTTTATGTTAATTTGTTAGCACGACGCCCGACACGTGTTAGTCCACATGTATTCGGTGTGTTCTCTACCAAAAAAAGGATAATATCGACCAAATACCTTAATGGAAATATCTACCGATAAAATCGAAATTGCCAACAGAATATTTTGCTCTAAAAACTTATCTCATCTTCCTGAACTATATGAAGACGTAACGAACCGACTTCATAAAGCTTATGAAACTAACTAAAAATAATATAACTTACGTAAACGTTATGTAACGATTTCTCTTGGTGATATAAGTTGGAAAACAAATTTTACTCTGTCTGATGCTTCTAAAATTTTCCCTTGTATTAGTTCAGGAATGCGGGTTTGAGGATTAAGGTCTTTAAAGGAGAATGCGACTGCATTCTTGGCAAATGACATATACACGGATTTGTTAAGGATAGATTTACAGGCTTTGTTAACGGATTTGAGGATAGGTTCGCGGTTGGCGGGGAATAAGTACATTAGGGATAAGGTAAAGGTTTTGAAGAAGGATTTAATGGTTAGGTCTTCGTCGAAGGTAGGCTCGTCGGGAATGGACGAGGTTTCGGAAGCGCTGACGGGTTCGGGTTGGGCGGCGGTTTGTGGGGTTTCGGGAATGGATTTCCTGACGGCGCAGGCAAAAGAGAAAGTAGGATGTGGGCCGGTGCAGTTATTGCATTTGGGAGGCTTGGTGTTAGTGCATGCGTGAGAGGAATACTTTCCCCGGCACTTCGGGCAGATCGTCACACGCGTTGGACAGTCCTCACAAAGTGACCCACCTTGGTGCAAGTTGAGCAATACTTAGGGACCGGTGGTGGAATGTTGGATGGTTTGCAGGGGTAGTGCCTGCCGTGCATGCAGACACTTTTGGTTAATAGGAAGTCGAGGGTAGGATGTAGGATTGTTAGGTTTAGGGCCGGATAATTGAGTTAAGGTTACGTTAGGATCGCCATACAGGTGCTGTCGTCAGGAAGAGAAGCGGAGGTTTCGAGAAGCGCAGTGTGGTTGTGGTTTAACTTAAGGTTCGTGAGCGGTAGGTTAAGAGAAAGGATTTAGTTGAAAAACTCTTTTTGGGTTTTGATGGTGAGGGGAATGTTCCAGAAGCAATATCGGGAATTTAGTGGTCTGGAAGTTGATGCGGTAGATTCAATTGTGGTGCGAGCGGAAGTAGAGGTAGTTGAGGATCTTGAGTTGGTGCGGGAGCGGGTAAATAGGGTAAAAGCGTCAGGATCGGGATCAAGCGGGGAAGCGGAAGCATGCGCGACGCCGTGCTTTACCATCGTGAGATAGTAAGCGTCTCAAGTAGTTTGGTAAGCAGTAAGCAAAGCAAAAAGCAAAAATGGAATGTTCAAAAACTTAGCTGTGTTTCGGCGATCGTTCCGTTAGTTCCGCTGAGACCTGGCTACAGTCTGTCCTCGGAGTCGGCTCGGCTGTATGCGGGCAGGGACGGCTTGGATCGGATCTGTGGCGCGATTTCACTTAACACGACCGTTCGGTTCGAAGAACACACGACTAATGACGTTATTTTAATCTGGCGGCATTTATAACAGTTGCTTTTGCGGCCGTGCATCCATTGGAGAAACGGGTAGAAACCTAAGCATTGGTATTGAAAAACATCAGTGGTAGATTTTAGTTTTCCTTCCGGAGATTTGGAAACCAGTTCTATCGATTAGAGGCCGGTCTACCAAAGCGAAACTTAACGGCGTAATAAATCAGTTTATTCCAGGCTCTGATAATATTCACTGTATATTATGACGAAAGCTCAGCTTGTGTGATTAAGACAACACGACAATTATCCAGAATGGAAAATTGTAGTACGAATGCAACCCATGGAAACCTGAATTCTACTATTTTCTTTCTGTGTTCTCGTCCTATTATCCTGCAATTTTAATGTATTTAATTTATTAAAGTTTATAAAATATTTCAAGCACGAAAACTTAAAAAAAATTAATTTATAATTATCAATTTTTACTTATTAAAAAAAAAGTAAAAGTATTATGAAATATTTTTTAATTATCGCATACGTTTAAATTCGTTTATGTGTAAATAATTTTTATTTACTTTGAATATTTCGATGTAAGACGATAAAAAACTTTAAAAATGTTTAATATTAATAACGATTTTAAAGTTTCGTTTAAAGACAAGTTGTAAAATCTAATTACGATGTTTTTAAAAGCAACTCATTTTAATTTGTTCCATTTTATTTTATATTTATTAAAAAAGTTTTGCAAACCCGATGATACCGTGAAAGTTAAAATGTCACTTGAGCTTCAATTAATTTATAATTACAACCAAGCTTTTGCATGTTAAGCTATGTGGATGATACCATGAAATAAAAACCAGTAGTGCGAAATTTATGTAAATAAACTGTCAACTTTTTTTTAGGTTATTTCTTCATTTATGTTATTTCATACATATTCATTCATTTTTGCTATTTTTTTTCTGACTGTGTATCAATTCGCGTTTCACTTAACCACAATTTCAGCTGTAAAATAAAAAATAAAAACTTTATTGTTGTAATACACTATAAGAAATTAATCTGATTAAATTTGGTCGGTCAGCATTTATAAACTAAAATAATTTTCTTGATGAAGCGAATATTTGAATAAACCACGTAAAATCGTTTTTAAAAGAGGTATGATTTAAAATCAACATAAATAATTTTATTTTACATTACGTACATTACGAACAAAACATTTGGTAACCGACTCATAAGCATGTCCTTTTATTTCGTGGGATAAAATGCTTGTGTTTCTACATCCTACAATTCTAAACCAGCTTTTCATTGGATTTCAGCAAGAATTTAATTTACTTTTATCGACGTAGTCTGGCTTTTATATATTCAGTGCTATTCTCTGTGCCAATTCAACTTGTACGTATACCTTTGGACATAAGAGTACCGGATTTCATTTTTTAACATTTCGTCCACTTTTTTAGTTAGAGCACATCTAATTATGTCAAAAAAATTAACATATTATTGGGGTTTACTTTTGGTTGATTGTGGTATTCTACCAACTAAATCGTTTATTTTTACGCAATTTAATCTCACTGAAAAAGCTGTAAATAATACAAACCAAAAGTCAATTTTTCGCACACTTATTGCACATATTATATAAAGCTTGGCACAAATTACTTCATTATAAATAATTCTACAAAAAAATATTTTAAATAATTTTTTTATGAAAAAAATGTACGAGAAAATTACTCTACGTAACTATTTAACTGAACAACTGTAATTAAAGTGTACTTTAGTAGTCATCACTGAGATTTACATGTTACAAGTTCAATAAGTACAAGTAGCCGCAACAATTACACATTCCTATCAGAGACAATGTGGGTTTTACATACTAACTCATGTTACACTAATGCTATATAGAACCTGTTGAAAACGAAAACTATTCCTGTTTTACTAAAGTTATTTTATTAAGGATAAATTAGAAATTCCCGTTTTAACTAACACATAAATAAATTATTTTAATTATTTTTTTGTTAGCACATACTACTATGAATTGAATTGTAACAGTGTAATTTTCATCATATTACAAAATTTCAACTGCATTTTCATACATATTCAATTTTTGTTCGTAGCAATTCTTGTTTTATTCTTACGCTGTGCTTTGAGATTGATTTAGCTTAGTTTGCATATTCGTTTTTTTAACGGATACGCAGTATTTCTTATTCAAACAAAAACTTTTTTTTGCAATTAAGTAGGTTTATACGTTTAAGGATTTAATTTTTTTTTCTGGAACTCGTGCGGTAACCTAAATTAAAATACTACATTAATTTAACTAAAAAATTAATCAAAAAGTAATCAACTGAGAATGATTTGTTTGGATTGTATTATAAAAATACGATTTTGTTTATTTATAACTAAAACGTCGATATATTTTTAAAAAGTAACATTTTTAACATTATGTATACTACATCTATTAAAGAGTTAAAAACTATTATAAATAAAATTAATGTAAACGATTATACAATACAGTGCACGCCGCTTAATAAAATGAATAAGGACTTAGAGTTTTTGATAACAATAACCAAATACTAACATTTGATATTTGAATATAAAATAAACGTTTGTTAATAATTCTGTAAAGGAAATGTGTGTTGCGTACTTGAAATCACGTTGGTGATGGAATTTTTGTTATTTTAATAACATAACGATTATTGCATAAGTAATGTATATAAATACAAAATAAAAATGATTTTATTTTCCATAAATCTGTGGCTTAAACCAAAAACTTAATAACATAAATTGGTCCTTTGAGCCGGATATCGAGGAAATCGTGGATTGAATCAGTATCTACGCGTCCATATTTCAATAAAAAAAAGTAAAACATGAGAAAGAAAGTGATAATTAGCAATTCAAGTGGAGTGATATGGTAACATCATAGCATCATCACCAATCAAAAGAGGCGTAATCTAGAGTAATCAACAATTATACGAGTTAGCACAATAGAAAAATTCCTACACATATCCTTTAGGTTTTAAGTAACGACTAACAAACAAATTTTAATACAAACACTTTCATACAATAGGCTTAATTAGTTTTATTTGTTATAGAAGGTCAACAAACAATCATTCTTTTGAGTAACAGTTGAGACAACTTCCCATATCCGAGTGACCTACCGAGTTGAGTTTTATTTGAGTATCGATTGGTGAGTGTACTTAATCCTTTCAAACGTTCTTGCAAACCACAATATTTGAGTTAGTTTACATTTCTCCTGAGGGGTGGCACCCTACCAGGCGCGTCCCCAGGTGGCGGACAAGGGAACGGACTAAGTGAATGATCGTATGTGATGCTTAGGTTAATGCTAGGGATAAGGTTGCTCGTCGCTTATGAACAGTGACTCGCAGCAACCAAAGACAGCATCGTGGACCAGCAACCCCGCTCGGCTGTCGTGTCGTGGTCAAGGGCTTGCACAGGGAATAACGGCGCCAATATGTGTTTAATGTGCCACGTGCATCAACCATGTCGATATACCATGCACGAACCTGGAGCGCTTAGGTTGGTGCGGGGGGTCTCGGCTTAACCGCCTGGACCAAAAGGAGACAAGCTCAACAAAATCCTAAATCTCAAGGGTCAGGGGCCGGATCGAGGGGATGCGTGGCTGAATAGAGGATCAGCATTTCCTGGCCCCAACCTCGGAAAACCGAGCGCCACTCCGTTGTAATCAGTCGCCTTACACGTGTGCAGGAGGCACCGCACGTGTGGACATTTTATTTTCCCCACACTCGTGGGACTTATGTGGACCAAGTAGAAATAAAAACAAAACTTTCCGCCGGGGTACCTGGTACTGGTGAGCGTAAAAAACTCTCCGGGGCAGCGCGCCGTAAATTAAGAAAGGCAATGAGAAAACCAGGGCAACCTGTCATTTCATTGCCCAAAGAGGGGCAACCAAGCACCTCACAGAATAAAGCTGTCTTTAGGACTGGGGCGCAAAAGCAACGCCGATCTGACGACAGCACTCCCAAGGGAAGTACCTTAAAAAAGGCAAAGTCTGGGATCAAAAAGGACACCAGAACTTTCAGCGAAGCAGCAACAGGCTTCAAAATGGCTTTTGTCCATAAAGACCTGGAGTGCACGCTGTCGGAGGAGGAAACAGGGCAAATTAAAACCTGGATCCTCGATAGAATCGACACTCTGTCCATTGGGGCGGTTTCGCCCAAATTTACGGAGTGTCGCTACCAAGGGGGAGCGCTGTTAATTACATGCGCAGACCAGGTATCGGTGGATTGGTTGAGAACGGAGCTAGGGAGAGTAGCTCCGTGGAAGGGAGCTAAGCTTCGATTTCTCGAAACAAAAGACTTCCCAAAACCAGTGCGAGCACACGCCTGGTTCCCCGGGGCAGAATGCTGGTGTTGTAACCAGCAACTGGCGTGTAGAGGACAGGAAGGAGGACCCCAAGGGACAAACATTGATTGTCCTTATGGACCAAACTTCCCTTACGTCAACCTCACTAGAGTGACGTTTAAACTCCTCTCCAAGACGAAAGTAGGGGGACAGGAGGCGACCAGTATGGAGTGCGAAGAGACGACAGTGGTTGAGGGGCCCTCAGAGGAACCACAGCCCACTGCGTCATCCATTGCACCCAAGTTGGTAGGTACAGGTTTAAATGGTTAAACTTGTACAAATAAACCTGCATCACAATAGGGCAGCATCTGCTGCTCTCTGTGCTTATATGAATAAACATTATATTGAAGTAGCCCTGGTACAAAAACCTTGGACTTTGGAAATTCTGTTGCAGAGACCTGGCGGCAGTGACGCTGATAATGAAAAGGGATGGGAGCGAGAGGGAGCTAGTGCTCAGATCCGCATACCTTCCCTACGACCAACCAAATCCACCACCAACTATAGAAGTCTCCAAACCGGTGGACCACTGTCAGCGGAAAAGATAGCAAATCCTCCTCGGATGCGATGCCAATGCGCACCACACTGTGTGGGGCAGCACGGACATCAACAAATGAGGTGAGTCTCTCCTAGATTATATTATTAATAAAAATCTAGAGGTGGCCAACGTAGGCAACGAGCCGACCTCAAATCGAACAGATTCCAGAAGGTGCGAGACTCCAAAAAGCTTTACAAAGAAGAACAGAGGCTAGAATCGATTCCTTGAAGAAAAGTGTGGGGGTTACACCGAGACCGTAAAGGAGGTCTTGGAGCTTCCCCTCCAGTCACACTTTCCGGGAGCAAAGACCCTAACCAAATCTGACGCTAGCGTATCAACAACTCTGGAACCCCTCTCGAGGGGGAACAGGACAGATTGGGTTCTAGCTCGTCAGATAGTGAACCTAACCAAAATTAGGTGGACACAACAATAACATTTTAACAATAATTGTGATTACAACCTAGTATGTACGTATGGTCGACTGACCACCAATCTATTAAGAATTAAAGTAAAAATGTAATATTTACAGTTATGTTTTATCCAATAGAGAATTAGTAATTCTGTACCAGTATTATCTAAAACTCAATTGAAATCTAACACAAAATAAAACGTACATACGGCGTTACGACAAGTAAATTGTTTTAAATTAATACTGTCACTAAAAATAAGCGAATGCACAGTTTCCCTCTAATTAACTTCGTAACTTGAGTAATTGTTTCTTCCAATATGATTGTATTCAATCTCTTTAACTTTAGCGACGTGACATCATAGAAATTTTAGAATTGCAACAGGTGCTTATCAGCTTCACAGATAAGGAAGACAGGCGGAGGTATGGAAACCCGTTATAGACAATTATTACCCCAAATAGACTATCGCTCAGATAGACTCAAAATTTGATTGCATATTCACGTGGAATTGCTTGAAATAGCTTAATGATGAAAGTCTTGTTAGGCGTAGACACCGCTAAGTGGAGGTCTGTATTGCACTAACGGTACCGGAAGAAAATGAAATCGTGCTTTTAAAATTTGACAATCAAACACGAAAAGTGGGCGAGTCGAGGTTAAATCTTATACTAGAAAATTTTTAACATATCACGTTTTCAACATAAGAGGTTCCAGCCTAAGAACGCAAGGTCATTATGAAGGAATACCAAGACGCTCCGACCGCAGGCTACTATAGAGAAGACCGAACATTCTAGCTTATAGCCACTCGCTAGGCATGAGGAATAACATTGCCGGACACATCAAACGCTGCATAGAGTGCCAAAGGTTCAAAGCAAATAACCAGCAGCCAGCGGGTCCCAATAAAGAAAAATGGATTTTTGTCACAGAAGATATAATGTCGAGAAGGGTAAAATTGTTTTTTCATCAACACAGCAAACGCGGAGACGTGTGCACGCACCTTAATTAGCAAGGTTTTCTTAAGATATGGCACGCCACGTAGAATTCGCAACGACAACAGTACACCGTTTGTAAGCGGCGTAATGCAGCACGTCTCTTATTGCCTAAATATCCAGCATAGCTTCACACCAAGTATATCATCCACAGGCGAACAAAAAACAGGGATCTCAAAGCCCAACTAGCCGTACTGGTACAGCGCACACACGACAGCTGGCCAGACAAATTATCAGGTTCGCCTTAAATACGGCAGCCTTACCAAAGCACAGGATACACAGCAGCATACTTAACCTTTGGAAGGGAACTAAGAACCACGGATGACGTGACACCTAATCAAAAGGCATTTATAAAAGGAGACACTTTTATACCTACCATCACCCTGTATCTTCTAAGAATAATCGACACCATCAGACAAGCAAAAAAAATAACGAATGGGCACAGGATCGTGCCAAGAAAATTGCAGATCAAGGGAAACAAGAAGACGTAACACCCCTGCATTTCAACCTTGTCAAGATAAACCTTAACGAGTCTTAACCCCGACATTTCCTATCAAGTTTAGAGGGGGAGTCTGCGATGCACGTCTATAATATATTGCAATGAGGTAGTTTGTTGAACTTGTTGGTTATGCAAGACGCGTGACATACATCAGTTGAAATTGCAGCAACCTTATAATTTAAATTATTTGCTTTATAAATTAATTGAAGCAATGTTTTATAAACAAAAACAATGCTTCAAGGACAATTTTATTCAATAATAATACTATAATAAAAAACACGTGTAAAAGAAGCGAGATTTTAAAAACATTCAATAAGTTATTTTAAAAGTTTTCTAATTTGTATAAATGGACATTGTACGACATAAATAAGACAGTTACAGATAGAGAATAATTTAGTTGTTACAAGCTTTAGGTCTTACGAACCTTGCACGGCCAACTCACACAGTCGGAGATAGGGGAGGTTCAAGTGAATAATAATTAAGAGCGCCAGATCATTTATAATTAACACTTCAGCCTCGATCAAGACAGACGGTCTAAACTTGTAACGAATTTTTAGGTTCGTAATCATTGTTACTCTGGTGTTCGGATAACCACAATTAAAAGAGAAAGGTATGTTACCATAAAAGCAAGATTAACAGGTATAAAAATTTTAATTTAGTAACGTAGAATATTAACAAGAGTATATCTAATTCTCAATTCATAAACGCCAGAAGTATCGGCAACACACAATACATAGGTTAAGTCGAAGCGAATAGCGAAGAAACTTTCGTAATAAATATCGTTTGTACACAGCATGAGATACACAAAATGATTAATAAAATTATCTTAATGGTATTGTAACCGTAAACGTAATTACGGAAATTAACATAAACAAAAGTTCCGTGAGTGACTTTTTTGACAGCGAAAAAATAATTAAATAAAGTTACCCACAATCCAGTACCTACTTGAGCGAAAAAAACCTTTTCCCCGGTGAGTAGCCTGGAATAGATATTGAATAGCAAATCGTGTCAACACAATAACTCACGAAGATAGGAAGTTACAAAATCGTTAACAATAATAAAGAAAATAAGATATAATAACCCGTTGTATCGAATGCTGTTATTTGCGATTACGAAAAGGTGGGTATCGCAATCGACTGGAGTATGAAAAATAACATCTCAAAGGCAAATGCTAGTCAAGACTTCGTTTTCGTTGTGGAAAATATGCCATCCAGAATCTTAAGCGTTCAGTGACGTTATTTATCAATACTATTACTTCTTCATTGTTCTTTTATTAAATCGAACATGTGGTCGAAGCGTGACGAAACGGCTATCAAATTAATAAAGAAATTACAAAAGAATCCTAACAAACCGGATGCAAATATCTTACCCTGTGCCAAATAAATTGCGATAAATTCGTAATTAACTTATAATTTCCTGTCCATCACAGTGGATGTACTTAAAATCTTTGGAATTAGGTCAATTCTGCAACATGTCAGTAACCAGAAAGATCGGCAGAGGGCGTCAAAACCGGAATCTAATTTTAATTCGATATACAGGGTATTACGTTATGAAAATTTTGCACGTAACATAGTGAATGCGTGGATAACAACAAACAGCCACGAAATGTCATTAATTCAACAAAATTAAGAAAATGAAATATTAAATTGAAGCTAGTTACAAATGAATAGCCAACTCATAAAGTAAAAAGTTACTAAAAAAAAAGATGTTATCCGTTTCATGTACTTTGGGTTTGTTTTAGTAACTTCACGTTAATTTAAGAAAATTAGTTCACGTTTTTAAATTTATCGTTGCCAATCAAATTTGTAAGTAAATTTTTGTATTTAATTAATTTGAAATTATTACGCCGCATATACATCCGTATTTTGTATTTATGTTGATTAGGCATTTTCTTTGTCCTGGTAAAATTCCAGTTGTATCTAATTTATGTTTCCCTTTTGAGATCGTATTGTAATGTAATATATTTTAGCAGTTTGTTTATTTTAAATTGGTTTAAAAGTTCATTATAACTACATTCTTAGCGCATTTGGAATTGAGTCATGTTTAATTTTTATAATTTATTACTTCCGATAGTTTCAACAAGTTAATCTTTAGGAGTATAATTAAATCTCGGTTTTATCTTCGCCTTGGTGGCGGCTTATTGAAAATCTTCAGACGGTAACTTGTCGAATGGTTGGAATTCCCTATCAAAGTTCCTGCCGATGTCAACTGGCCTTGTAAGAGTACACAAAATTTTTGTGGCCATTTTTACTTTTATAATTATTTAATTTGCAAATAATTGCATAGCTACACAGAAATTTTCCGTCAGATACGAATTACAGGTCAAAAGGTTATTTATCTTAATAAAACTAATCTGATTCATCGAAAAGACTCTTGGTAAGAAATTGTTGAAAACACCAAGTTAACCTAAAATAATCTGATTTACCATGACTGCTTCCCTTTAGTTTAATTAAATTTAGAAAATACCTGTAACACGTTTCTAAAGCTAAAACCCCGTAATTCATTCAATTAACACAGGAACCAAAAACCTGGTTAATCTTAACCTTCTTTCCTTACAGGTACTTTAAATATACAACAAGGATCGATAGAGGGCCGTCGCAGGAACGCCGAGGTAGTGGCTCTATTACCGCCGCCGATATAACAAGAAATTAGACAATTAAGTTTTATTTTCTGTTATTTTATATACATAGTGTTACATGCCAAAGTTAAAACAAAGTCACTGCCTGAAATGAGGTAACATAAACGATGTTGTGCCGCTTGCTCAGTGGAGACGGGGTAGGTTATATCTAAACGTTTCGTGACTAAATAGGATCAACTTGACGAAAACACAAAATCGAAAAGTAATAATGTCGAAATCAAAGGGCGCCAGGAAGGAGTAAAGCTTAATAGACTTCTGGCCCTTGCCAACCACAAGTCCGCTCCTGAAGGATACACCCTAAACGAACTTACCTTGTTCGAGTGTATCACACTAAAATCTGTAATAAATTAATAAAGTTACACACGCGGAGGCCGACGGAATTAAAAGCTCTTTACATTTAACAATTTAACATTTATTTGAACACACACAAAAAAAATGAATAAATTAAAATAAAAACAAATAAAGGTATTGAAATTAACAAAATTTACCACACAAAACAAAAAAAAAACAAAGACGTAAAATGAATGTTTGAATAAATACACAATACAAAAAAAACAAAATTGGTAAACCTTAATTACCAAAACAAAAAAAATCACGGCCGTGTGCGTGTCGAAATTAATTAATTATAAAATCAAATACACTTAATTAACTTAAAAAAAACAATAATATAAAACGTAAATCGAGAAATTATTCGGTCCCGTCTAACAAATTTTTAATTCGGGATTCTGTCACAGTTCCGATAAATACGGACAATAATTAGTTACATTAACGTTAAATCAATTCGAGACACTTAAAATTTTCGTTTGAAATTCAAAGCTTTTAACACTTAAACCACGTAAATAATATCTTCACGATTAAAAAAATGGTGCAACATAAATACCTTGAATTCGTCGTAACTTCAGGAAAGAACCGTTGGTTGGTTCTAAGTGGCCAGATGTCTACGGGAAGAATAACGTTGAAGGGTACCCCAAACAATTGCAATGACGGCGGAAGAATTTTCTTTTTAACACTTAAATAAAATCCGCACAAATACGAAGACTGGATGTAGCACAACCCAACGATTGCATATCCAACTTGAAACGTGAGTTTTTATTTTTGGAAACCATGAAGTCTACTTAAACCGTAAATTACAAAATTTGGAAAATCAAACTTTTCCACCACTACACTTAATTTTCACGGTTCCAACTAACTTCCGCGGTATTACATTACGATAGGGTAAAAGTACCCTAACCACTCAACTACATCACGGTACCCGGTATTTCTTAATTGCCACCGAAACAATCCTCCCCAAAAACACAATTTTACTTCTTTTAACACCTCGTATTCCCACTTAATTCAATGAACTTGCGCCGTAAAATCTTTGTAAAAGATGCAACAATAAACAACGTAGATTAACAAAGATGAAAAATGCCATGTGCATCTTGTCACGTAGACCCTCGACAGAAAGAAACATTTCTCACCGAAAACGCTTACTTCGCTGAATTGGCAGGTGGTCCCAATCGCGCTCGTAAAAGAGCTCAACATAAACAAAGTATAGATACCAAGAAAAATGGATCAAATTACATTCCAAAAGGAAGTCGTAGATTATCTAGCATTGTTATTTTACTGAGATAAACAAGTAAAACACTGAATCAAAATCAAAACCACGGAACTTTTATGCAAAAAAAAAAATACCAGTAATAATTGTGAAATAACTTGAAATACAAATAAACTTATATCAAACGTAATAAAATACCGAGCGAAACGTTTTCGATGCTAACATCGAACTAATCAATCGAAAGAAAAAAAGAAAACCGCAAATTCAGCCAGATGAATCTAATTACGGGGTCTTGCATAAAAGATTCACTGCTAAAAATTCCAATCGCAGGTTACAATAGTTTGTTTTAATATTTATTTTGTGAGTTGAAAATAAAGGCATATTTGGACCTGGCATGTTTTTCTCCGACTAGATGCTACCCGGAAGGCCGCAGTAAATTGCAGAGAAAAACTAAGGGTACACGCAGTGGCCCCTTTACAGCCTAAAGCTAACCAGGAGTCCGTCTACGTACAAAATTTCAAGGCATTTATTGTTTACGGATTAAGTTATTTATTCGCGAGTGCAGTGATTGGAAAATTAATTATGAGAGTTCGTTGCTACATTTTATGGCGTTTTTTGTGCTAGTTTTAATTTTTTTTATTATTATTAAACAATAATTAAAGACGATATGTCACCTAGGGCAAGGGCCTGTAGTTCATTTGAGCTTTACCCCTTCCTGGTGGCCTTTGATTTTGACTTTTGTTGTTGTTTACTTTCATGTTTTCTAAACGGTCATGGAATTTTGAATACAATCCACACCCATCTTCACTGAGCACCGGCAAAACTTCGTTTATGTTTCTTTAATTCAGGTATTTTTTCAGTTGAGCACATAACAAACTTCAAATAAGCGATAAGGAGAACAGATAAATAGTGGCTCCACAATTTCCGGGGGATCTTTCGTCAATCTGCAGTGGTACAGTTAACATGTAACCAAGTATAAAGACATTTTAATCAGTTAGTTACGTGGTGCGCGCAAACGTTATAAAAAGTAAACGACGCATGACATCATAACCATGTAGTCATATACCAAAGTTGAAACTGCAAACGCAGCATATCAAACCAAATCGCAAGCGACAATAAATTAAAAGTGGACATGTACAATTAAGTCCTCAAAATAAATTGCTCTGGTTGTTTAAACAAATTTGCCTTTCGTTGTTAAAATAAATGACTTTTGTGGTTTTTTTAATGTGAAGAACTTTCAATGAAAAGATGGAAGAACAAAATGAACTATAATGGAAGATTTATTATTAAAATTATTTTATTTAGAACCGATCGTATCCTACTGTTTGTAACATTTTGTTTCATAAATTTGTTTTTTAAATATTTGTGTTCATAATAAATGTAAACAAAGTGTTTGCATTTGTTTATTTAAAAAAATTTTTGTTTCACTTTAAACGTTTTGTGAGGGCATTTGAACTGATTGATTATTTGAATTTCCCGCCTTTTAGACAAGCTTTGGACTCTGAGCACCCGGCTTATGTGGTGACGTCATAATCAAATTAAAGATTTTATTAGTTAAATAAAATTTCAAAAGTTAAATATCCAGTGAAGCATCATTCCATTTATTAAATATTTTAAACAATATCACCGCAATATGTTGGCGCCAAGTCGGGAAAAAACCAGTTTTTTGGTTGATTATGTAAAATACATCAAATTAAAGTTTATAAACCTAATATTTTTGAACCTAGTTGATTAAACTAAACCAAATCAAATAAATTATTTCACATTTGTAAAGCGTATTAGCATTAAGTTTCTCAATAAAATCCTTAGTACTTTGATTAAAGATCTATTTTGTATATTTTATTAAGCAAGTTGCAATTCAAAATGTTCAATTAATTAAACATTCTTTTCAATCTTGTCAGGGTATAAAATTTAATTTATTTGCGATAATGCAAATTACAATTCTGTTTCGTTCTATAGAAGTTAATTCGTTTACTTCTAAACGCAGAAAGTTTAAACTAATTACGTTGAATAGTTTTTTTTTAACGTTTGAGAACAATAAAAGATAATTTCATTACAAATTATTTACAATTCGTCGTATATGATATCAACATTAATTTGATCTTGTTTAAAACGCTGCTATGTAATAAATATAAATTACAGCTTAGTTTATAGACGCAGTTTACAAATAAATAGCTCATTTTCTACGACTGATAACGTTTTCGTTTTTGTTTTCTTTTTTATAGTGAGAGAAAAACAGATAAAGTAGAAAAAAAAGATTTTCATTTGGATTACAGTGATGTAAATTGGTATTCTAATTCTTCCAACATATTTCATCCTCTGTCACTATAAAATATTTTACTTTCGTATTTTTATTCTTAGCACGAATTCTTTGAATTATGACGTCGTTTGGATATACACGGAATATAAACCTCTTTTGACGCTTTAATATGCTTTATCTAACACCACCTCTTACTTGGCAGTTGAGACACAAACCGCTTTACATTTAAAATGTTTTTTTTTTAATAATATTGTTTTATAAAATTATAGTTTTTGCGCTTTCCATTTTATTAACGTTTTTATTATAATATAAATTTTGAGCTTAGATAAAATATAACGGCGAACGTTTGGAATCGTCTGTTAATCGATTGAAAAACAATGATAACGTATAAGCGTAGTTTTGTTTTGTCGTAGACATTTCTATTTTAAAGACATGTTTACAAATTACGTATTTAGTATTGTGTGAATTAAGTACATGAGACTACTTTTTTGTGATAGTTATTCTTTATTTCTAAAGTGGTTTCTGACACAAAAGCTTTATTTTCCAGTACGACAAAGCTCACAAAGTAAAAAAATGTATTCTTTGTTTGTTGAAATTAACGGAAAAAATATAATTAGAAGAATTATTGATAACAATAACGTTATTATTAAAAAAAATAATTTTTTAATGTAAATAATGTCTGCACGTTCAACTCGCTGTAGGATTAAAACAATGGCTATCGGAGAGAGGGAAAGTTCAAGTGATTTTATTTTAAAGGGCGCCAGATCTTTTTTGCAGATATAGCTCCTGCTAGATCAGCTCAGGAAGCTCGAAGCTGGTATAAAATTGTTAAGGTTCGTAAAGGTAGAGGAAACGAAGAAAGAAAGCAAATCCTTAACAACAATTGAAAACCTCGGGGAAAAATAGTAACAAGCCACAACATGAGTAAAAGTAAGATAATAATATGATTTAATATCTTGAGACCGTAAGAAGGCGCTGTAACGAAACGGCAGAGGTGATCATAATTGTTTCTAAAATTGTATAAAAATTGTTTGCAATTACGTGTGAGCCACCGGCGTGTTACATTTGACGCATCCGAGCAGAGGACAACTGGACCTGGACCTAAAAGTAAGCGTTATTAATTTTGTTTTAGACATTTTGGTTGGCGCCCGAGATACCTTGTCCGAAAATCCACAATGTCTGATCCAGTCGAACAAACTCCAGAAGGAATCCACGAACCAGACGTGTGGGTCAATTGGGTCTGTAATATGAAGAAAGACGATTTGGTGAACCGATTACGAACGTACAGACTAGAAACATCCGGAGGAGTTAATGAACTGAAAGCCCGCCTAATCAACTTTCTGAGAACCGGAGAAGGCTTGTCCAGCACGCTGACATGTCCCAGGAGCCAAGATACTTCTCGACCAACGTCTCCGAACCCGCTAACCGCACCGGCCGTCGTAAGTGCAACTGCACAACTATGTGATAGTGTTAGGAAATGGGGAATAAAATTTGACGGTAAGACCCACCCGATTTCGTTCCTGGAGCGCGTCGAAGAGCTCCAAAAGTGTTATAGCATCCCGGGTGCGACGCTGCTTCAAGCACTACCCGAACTGTTTAAAGATGACACCCTCCTGTGGTACCGGAATAATAAACAGCAATGGTCGAATTGGGACGACTTCGTAAGTAACTTTAAGCTACATTTTGTGGGGCCACGGTACCGTTACCATCTGGAGGAAGCAGTCCATAGCCGTGTGCAAAAAGATGGGGAAAACGCCGGAGATTATATGAATGCACTGCGAACTCTCATGCGACGACACGGCCAGATGTCTTCGGAAGCCCAGCTCGAAAGAATATACGAAAATCTCCGCAGTCCGTACAAATTGTACATCCGCTGGAAAGATTTTACGAATCTAAGTGAGTTAGAAATGTTAGCCAGGGACTTCGAGGCAATACCCAGTCAAGAACCGCGGCGACCACCGGCAGTCCGCCCTGTTGTAGCAACCGCGTCTCTGAACACAGCCCCACCAGCGGATGCTGTCCAGGAACAACCCAGGTCTTCTAACCAAACTGAAATATGTTGGCGATGTGGCCGACGAGGACATCTCAAGAACCAGTGCCACGGACGTTTCCCACTGTTTTGTTCTCGTTGCGGTAAGGACGGTGTCTACTCTCGGGATTGTCCATGCCCCCAGGCGGGAAACGGATCCGGCCGACTAGGATAAACGAGCCCCCGCTAGTCACACCGGCCAACCCCGGCTCTACAAATGACGTCGAGTGGAGTTCATGGCTAAAAACCGTCAAAAACGTCTGCTCTCGTTCACCCGGCTCTCTCTCCGCGGTAGCTTCCCTCGATTCACAGTTATTTCTGTCCGTAAGCGTGTATGGACAGTGGTTTCACGCCCTGATAAACACTGGTGCCGCCCGTAATTACATTGGTCTTCGACTCCATTCACTTGTAGAACGTGATCGCCAATCGTCAGGAGACCAGGTCGACAGTGTACAGTTGGCTAACGGGGAAATCGCACACACCAGTGGAAATTATGTATTTCCGATCCAGATTGGTAGGCAAACCGTCTCGTTTGACTGTCAACTCTTAGAAAATCTTACGACGGACATTTTGGTTGGTATGGATTTTTTACAGCGACACAATGCTATCGTCCAGGTACCGGAGCACGTCCTGGTATTGAACGGTGAACCGATACTTTGTAATAAGAACAATACACCCGGCCTCGAGGGTCTAGACAGCATTTCAGAAACCGAGCTACCCATCCTTAACCGGTTCCTACAAATCGAACTAGAACAGTTTCGAACAATGTCCGGACGCGCTACTGGAGTCACTCACCGTATAACCCTAAAGCCCGGAACTCAGCCCGTTAAACAGAGATACTACCCTCGCAACCCAGCCATGCAACAGGTAATGAACGTAGAGATCAATAGGATGCTGAGAGAACAGGTTATCGAGCCCTCTTGCAGCCGCTGGAGCTCACCCGTGGTACTGGTGCGTAAGGCAACTGGAAAGTACCGGTTTTGTATTGACTTCCGGCAAATAAATGATCTTACTGTCAAAGATGCTTACCCGATCCCGTTCATACAAGGCATCCTAGACAAACTTCGCGGAGCCCGATACATCAGCACCATCGATCTGAAGGACGGATATTGGCAAATACCCCTGGATACCGATAGCAGACCAATCACGGCGTTCACTGTTCCCGGCCGTGGTCTCTTCCAGTTCCGGGTGATGCCGTTTGGGTTACATTCGGCCCCGGCCACGTTCTAGCGACTGCTTGATGAAGTGATCGGCCCGGAGATGGATGCGCAGGCTTTTGCCTACCTAGACAACATTATTGTTTTAGGATCAACCTTCGAAGACCATTTAGCCAACCTTCAGAGAGTGTTTCAGCGCCTGCGGGCTCGGGGATTGAAGTTATCCGAAGAAAAATGTTCGTTCTGCCAGACTGAACTAAAATATCTTGGCCACGTAGTTAACCGCAACGGGATACGGCCGGATCCAGAGAAAGTTCAGGCAATCGCAGAGCTCGGCGCCCCGACAACTACGAAACAGTTAAGAAGATTTCTAGGCATGGCGTCATGGTACAGGAAATTTGTGCCCGGATTTGCTCAGATCGCCGGCCCTCTGACGGGATTACTAAAAAAGGCAACGAGGTACACTTGGACGCCGATACAGGAAGAAGCGTTTAACAATTTGAAGGCCGCGCTTACCTCTGCACCCATTTTGGCTTGTCCGGACTTTCGAGTCCTCTTGTGTTTGCAGACCGATGCCAGCAATAGTGGGTTAGGGGCCGTTCTCACCCAGATCCAGGATGGCGAGGAACGCGTACTGGCCTACATCAGCCGAGCCCTAACAAACGCGGAGAAGAATTACTCCATCATAGAACTGGAATGCCTGGCGGTAGTGTGGGCGGTCCGGAAACTAAAAGGCTACCTAGAGGGCTACCATTTCCAGGTAATTAGAGATCATCGGAGTCTCAAGTGGCTGAAGACGATGGCAAACCCAACGTCACGCTTGGCTAGGTGGATTCTCGAGCTCCAGCAGTTTGACACCTTGTCCCGCCTACATGAACCCGACACTACTAGTCCAGTCTGCACCCTCGCTCAACCGCAACCCACGTGCAATTGGTACAACCAGACGCGTGACAAGGTGAGAGAAAATCCTGAGACCTGGCCCGAGTACCAAATACAAGGAGATCAGCTATATAAAAACTTTCCCGTCAATAGTACCGAGGTAGGTGAGGGTTTCCACTCAAGCTGGAAAATGTGCATACCGAAACCTCAGCGCCAACAACTCCTCGCCGAATGTCATGACGCCCTTACAGCTGGTCATTTGGGTGTAGCAAAGACCCTGAAACGCATATTCCAAAATTACTATTGGCCCGGAATTGCAAGAGATGTTCGTACGCACGTCCGGAAGTGTCAGAAGTGTAATACTTTTAAAGAAGCAACAGGCTTGACCGCCGGGAAGATGCACTTCTTACGCTGCCACCACCCGTGGGAAATCGTGAGCAGCGACCTCATAGGTCCCTTTCTTCGCTCAAAGAAAGGTCACTGCTATCTACTGGTCTTTCAGGATAAATTCACAAATTGGACAGAAATAAGACCGTTGAAAACCGCAACCACCGCTGCCATTGTGAAAGCCCTGAAAGAACAAATTGTGTATAAATACGGTACGCCCAAGATTCTACTCACCGACAACGGGCCCCAATTCACCAGTAAAGTATACAAAGAAGAAATGGAGGCGTTGGGCATTCAATCCAGGTTCACGCCACCTTATACGCCCCAAGCAAACCCGGTGGAACGCATGAACAAAGTTTTGGGGACCATGATTGCTCAAACGACGGGACCCGACCAGCGAGACTGGGACCAGAGCTTAGCGGAGATTGGGTTTGCTGTGAACACATCGACACATTTATCAACTGGTTTCACGCCAGCACTTAAATTTTGGTCGAGAACTTACCGCTCCTAATGCCTTACACAGGACCCTGAATCCCGATGTACCGCCTGGTGAACCTGACGTGGGCGAACGACTGCAAGCAATCCAGAAACTCAAAGACTTGTTCCAGGTAACGCGGGACCGTCTCGCTCAGTCGTTCGTTCAGCAAAGTCACCACTACAATCTGAGAAGACGCCCGTATAAGCCCCGAATCGGAAACGCCGTGTATAAGAGGGACAGGCCAGTATCAGATAAGGCCAAAAAATTTAGTACAAAGCTAGCACCGAAGTATTCGGGGCCGTTCCTCATCAAAGCTGTTCTCTCTCCAGTCATTGTCGAGTTAAGGGCCCCAGACTCAAGGAGGGTGGTGGGACGAGTCCATGTCAAACATCTGAAACGCATCCTCGATACGCCGGAGTCTCCCACCCAGGCAAACCATGAAGGAGGACACCCAGCCCCAGTGGGAATCATTTCAAGTGTAACTGTGGAAATGTCACCTACCAAGACAAGGCCTAAAGGAAATAAAATAGCCCCGTGGGCCCCGCAGTGGTGGAGCCGAGGCAGAGATTTTCATCACCAGAGGCCCGAAGAAACCCCGTCCTGAGGAGCTAACACCACCCGCCACCGTGGATTCGCAAATAAACCAGCGGAACCAGCAAATGAGCAGACTATTAGAAGAAACCACAACTACAACCGTAGCTTCACAAGTGGACCGTCTAAGCGAACGGATGAAGCAATTATTTGGCGAAACACCGCCAAGTTCACCAACAACTTACCTGGGCGAGGAAGAGGCACCGCTCGCCGACGAACTGGAGTTACCGTCGCCAATGAAAGCCTTGCCGGTAGACTTGGAAATGCCTAGTCCTCTTACTCTCCAGGCCGCAAGGACAACCATACCTAAATTAGACCCTACGGCACCTTTCTTCGTCTCAATTCCCCTAGAGAGAATCTTTCGGAGTGAAGTCACGGCCCCCGAAAGACCGATCCCGACGCCGCCGCCCTGTCATATTCCTGAGTGCACTGCTACTAGGAGAGAAACATCGAGACCCCAAGGTAGGCTCGGAAGAAGCCTCAGGGCGTACCAACGCCGAGGACAGCGGCGAGTCCTTGTACACACCGGGCCCGGTACATTTGTACGAGTGAAGCGGGACATCGTAATGGCTATGGGAATAATACCACTAGGAGACACCACGACCACCGAAGTGTCGTGGCCGTTACCACCGGACCAACCCTTGTAATCTTCTCCGTTACAGCTTTGCGACTCGTACTGTAAGTACAAGATTAAGTCAATTTCTCCCAGAAATTCCCCTTGCTCATGTTTTCACCCAGGAGAGGGTGGTATGTAACGAAACGGCAGAGGTGATCATAATTGTTTCTAAAATTGTATAAAAATTGTTTGCAATTACGTGTGAGCCACCGGGGTGTTACAGCACAAGGAAGAAAGTGCGGTACTTGGGCGACAGATGGCGCCACAGTTATCTAGTTACGTTCTTCGGTTAAGAGTGAATGCTGTCTGATGTCGACGGAAGAACGGAATAACCCACACATTTTCATCATGGCGAGTGGCAGAGATAATGCGGTCAAGCGAAAATTGTTTATTTATGATAAAAACAGTGACAAAAGTGATATTTCAAGTGAAACGGATGATAGTGTAAGAGATAAGGACTATTTTAATAATTCGAGTAGCAGCAGCTTTAACAACAGTGTTTTCATCTCAGAGATAAACAGAATATAACGTGGCTTGTTACTTTTTTAACCTGAATTTTAAATGGTTTTGAAAGCTTAAAAATCTGTAAATTTTGACTGTTTAATGTATATTAGAATATATTTTAAGCATTTATTTCCATAACTTGAATTTATCAAACGTACTACTTACGTACTATTCTAAAAAAAGGTGTAAGATATTTGAACACAAAGAGGTTATATCATATATATGACTTGTGGCTTGTTACCTTTTTGCAAGCAAATTTATTAATTTCGGTTTGGTGAAAGGATCTGGTAAAAAAGGTAATCTATAATTTTTTTACATCAGAATGAAGATGCTACTAGAGGATTTATCCAATCGCCGGAGAAAAAGAAGGCCGCCAGGAAAAGGCAAATTAACACAGAATGCAGAAAAAAAGTTAAAGCCCAACATAGACGAAATCTTGGACATGGATATACTACTACAAAAGGGAAGACTCAAATGCCAAGAACTTTAGAACCACCACGTAAATGCAGGAAAAATGCAGAGAATTACTGCAAGGAGTAGATATGACTATATTTAAATCATTCTGGAACCTAGAAACATTTGATAAACAAAACGCTTATTTATTTGGCACAATAAAAAGTGTCGGCGAATGTACCCAAAGAAAACCAAAAAGCAGACATCTTCAAGATCTACTATGTTTAGTACTTTGTAAAAGTTAACGGAAAAGACCAAAAAGTTTGCAAACAAGAGTTCTTGTCTATTCATGGTTTACAAAACTCAAAAAGACGAGTTTATAATATCGGTACCCACATAAACCAAGGACTTCACACACCAAAAAGCGATTGCAGCGAAAGACACAAGAACCGGAAAAACAAGTTATCGGAAAAACTATCCAGTTTATTTATGAGCACATTAATGCTATTTCGAAATATCGGAGTCATTATAGTAGAGAACGTAACCCACAAAAGTGCTACATTGATCACGATATATCTATATCTTCTCTATAATAAAAGTACTATATCGCTTGGTGTCAAGAACGGAACATTATTCCCACAAAGGAAGACAGATATCGCAGAATCTTTTGTTCTGAATACAATATTGGGTTTAATATCCCTACGAGCGACACGTGTGCAACGTGTGATGAATATAATATTTTGCTTGATACCCACAAAAGTGATAAGAATAAATTGAAGGAAATTAAAACAAATTTAAAACTACACCAAAGGCAAGCAGAAGGAATGCAAACAAACATGAAGAATGAAATCCAAAGGTCTAAAAATGAAAATGACTTGGAAGTTATATGCTTTGATTTACAACAAGCGTTGCCAATTCCTCAGCTTACAGTAGGTAAAGCTTTCTACTTACAAAAAATCTGGATGTATAACTTAGGAATTTATGATGGTAAAACTGGAAAAAGTTTTATGAATATGTGGACGGAAGATGTCGCGAAACGGGGCTCCGATGAAATTGCTAGCTGCCTTCTCAAATTTATTAAGGAGCATTTTCCCACTCCCAGCAAGAACCTATTAGTATTTACTGATAACTGTGGTGGCCAAAATAAAAATTGGACCATTATGACATTATGGTTTCACCTAGTAAGGAGTAAAGTATACTAATCTATTGAACATAAATTCCTTGTCGTCTGACACACCCACTTATCATGCGATCGCGACTTTTCTGCAATTGAAAAGCATAAAAAATACTTGGGACAAGTTTACTCTCCTGAATGTTGGGTGGAAGCTGTTAAAGATTCGAAATCGTATTTGGTACGTATGTACTTTCGTACAAGTGGTATTAGTTATCAATTACCTCCGAATGGAAATTCAATTTTGTCTTGTCTTGTATCGCAGAGTTCATAGGTCCAAAGTTTCCTATTAGAACTTTTTCATCGTAGATTTTAAACTTGACAAGAAACTAAGACAGATAACCCAGATTTGGGAGGTAGCACATGGCGCTAATGAAAAGACATGGAAATTACGTTTAATAAAAAAATGAATAGGAAACACTTACCCTGCGTGGAATAAATTAATTAATTATAGATATTTTCATTACACATCGTGTCACAACACGTGGATGTTTTAAGAAAACAGTTTTAAGTTACGCAGGCATCAGGTTATATAGCGAACGATGTCAAAGTAAAAATGACGGTTTGTCGTCTACTCACTCGGAAAGGACCAACGATACTCGATAGATGGCGTCGAGATGTGGAAAAGTAATTTTAATTCATTTACTTGCAGTAAATTAATACTAATTTGAAAATGTTAAAAATAAATACTTGCATTAATTGTTTATAAACTAATGCATCCGATTTACAAATTAATTTTTCAGAAATGCAAAATTTTATTATAAAAATAATTTGAATAATTTATATACGTACAAAATTATATAAGATAAACTGTTAAAAATATCGTATACACACACTTCTAGTTTTTTTATCAGACCAATCTTTTGATAGAACCGAGAGACTATGAAAAGTCAGCTTGATACCAAACGGTTCGAGACTTATTGTGGGTACATCATTACACACACACAGACACACACATACATGTTTTGTAGTAGTTATAGGGACACCTGAAATAGACTCAATTGCGTGAACTTCAGAACTACAGTAACTGCTTTGTCAATATTAATTTCTTTTACTTCACTACTTTGCGTTATTCGATACACTCTAAATTCTTTGTACGATTTGTAAAAAACGATTGTGAGGACAGTCCTCCCAATTAAGTACACTCTGTTGAAACGGCCATTTATGTGGACCGTCCCGATATTTTGGCACACTCTACTCGTCTGAAAGATGTAGTTAATCATGTGGATTACTCCCATATATTGTCAAAACTTTTTAATTTGATTTTGTGGTCTATCCACGTTCTGCTTACATTTTTATGTACGAATTTTTTTGGATGACTTTTGTAGGGGAATAAATCTAAACGACGAAAATACTGAAGCAAAATAAATTAATGATTCATTTTAAAAACATAATTATATCGAGGGTTTCAAGCCAGATGGGCGTATACGCCAATTTGTTGAAAAACGAGATATTGGGTATATAGGAAGCTTATAACGTTTACTATGTTGGGACAGAAGGGCGTATGATTCTGACGTCACGTTACTCAACTAGTCTTAAGAAGATCTATATAAGGAAAGTTATGCTGCTGTACATTACAAACCAATTTCGGCAACAAAGTGTCGGGAAATTTTAATTCAAAAAAATATGGGTTTTCACATTTCCAAAAAGGACCAATGCTGGTGTCACCATTTTGAACAAATACCTGACGATAAAAAGACAGATGACAAAATAGTTGAATCTATTATTCATATCCGTAGAAACGTAGCTGCTAAAGATGAAAAAACAAGAGATGCTGAAAAAGCTAAGGCTGATTGTACTTATGTTTCTGCCAACTTTGATTTAGAAGCAGTTTTGTACAGTCCCCTTTTTTGCAAAACTTATTTTTTATAAAAGGAAATTAGCAACCTTTAATTTTACTGTTTACGAAATAGGAAACCATCAAGGGCATTGTTATATGTGGACCGAGTACGATGGAAACCGCAGAGCAAATAAAATCGCAACATGCTTAATGAAATTTATTGAAAATCGCTAAAGTCAAGGTCAAAAGTTTCTTGTTGCTGCAATCGCTCACAAAACTTAAGTCGCCGTTCAAAATCAACATCGGTTAACTCGTTGAACATGGTAAAGGTACGTGGGTCATTCACAAGTCACATGGGGACAAGTCTGGACTGTAAGGGGGATGTACAAGAGGTAGCCATCGTAAATTAGTCAGTTTATCACGAGTTAGAGCTGCTGTGTGGGGCCGTGCGTAATCGTGTAAAAGAAGGACATCGCGAATCGGTTGCTGGCGTCGTTTGTTTCGATAAGCTTCCGAAGCAATCTCGGCAACCGTAATGCGGTGATCGCCTTCCACAAGCTCACGCACGGCCAGAATATTGTCTTCATTTTCGCTGGTCGCCGTTTAAGACTTTCATTTTCGACTCTATCACGACCATCCCGAAATTTTTTGGCCCAATCAAACACTTGGGTTTTACGCAGTGTATCATCACCGAACTGTGCTTGAAGTCTCTTCAAAACTTCATTCGGTCTCACATCTTCGTTGACGAGAAAACGAATAATAATGCGTTGCGCAACAGACACTGGTACTTCTTGTTCAGTCATGGCGATACTGAAGTGGTGGACGTGACTGAGAGCGCCTTGTACATGGCTATCCGCTCTCCATACCCTCATCAACGATTCCCCGCCGCACCACGCTCCTCGCGTAAATACGAAAATCAAATGAACAAAATTCCGGTTTATATTTGAATGACCCACTACAAAGAATAATTTCTTAAAACACGATGTAGCGTACCATTGGACACGGACACATTAGTTGCGCGGCTTATTTCTCTAGTGCTACTTCGTTTACGATCTTTTACAATTTACAATATCTGCTTATACATTAAAGTAAAAAAAATATTAAAGTTTTAATTTTATTGAAAAGATTCTTCTTTCGTTCCTTCGATCCTTCTCGACCACGGCCTTCGTAGGTAGGAAGAACACCTTTAATTTCTGTAAGTCTTTGCACACACGCCAAAATAAAATTTATTAAAGGCAATTATCTGTTTGAATATTGCTCAACTCTTGATCTACGTGTGACAGAAATAGATCAGTTCTAAGAAAGCTGAATTTTGCATTTAATTATTTGAAGTCTTATTTTGGTTACAACCAAAGATAAACGTGATCGTGTTCACAAAGTACATTTTGTCAAGCTAGTTCAGTAATAATGCTAAAAAGTAAACGTTAGTATCTGTTTTAATTATTTTATAAACAATTGATTTTGTAGCTGATGAAATCAACCCATAATTTCTATTTGTTTAGATAGTCAGGGCCGGCCTGAAAACTTTAATTGCAAAAATCTCAAAACTGAGCCACTTTAGACCGAATCTTTAAAGGTATAACTTTCATTTAACGACAAAAGGAACCTACTCCTTGAATCTGTGGTCGTATTTCAGATACACCGTGTATAAACAAATGTATAATTTTTCATAAAAAAAGACTGATAACAAAATATTATTTAAAAACCTAGCAAATAATAATTAATTTTATATGTATATTACAAATATTTTTATACTTCAATTTCTATTTTAAAAATCCTATAACTTAAAAATGTAATTTCTTTTTTTTATTCAATTATTTCGTTTACGTTTCAAGGTTTTTGTGGAGTGTACAGTGTTAATGCTAGTTTTTATCAAAACAAATTTTAGGGTGAGCTGTTTCTTTGACCAACTTTAAATAAAACAAAGTTGACGTTGCTTACAAAAAAACAATGTAAAACATTATGACATCTCTCTTAAATAAAATTAAAAAAATTAATTTTGAATTAGCAAAAATTCCGATTTTCTCAAATATTTGCAAAAATATCAAAAATTTAAAAACGCGAGGTTCGAAAATTGTGTAACATTTTTTTTTCCATTTTAAATGAATCTGTACGTCGTATAGTTTAAGGAGATATAGTCCATTTTTATACGGAACATTTCGTAATTTAGAAATTTACTGATTTAACTAAATATCAATTCAATAAATAATTTTTTGTGCCACCTTATCCAATTTTTTTGATAAACTATATTAGGTAGAATACAAAATAAATTTAAATTAATTTTACATACAGGGTGGACTGTTTAAAAGGAAACGCGTTTATTTTGGGACACTTAGACTAGTATCTTAAAAAAACGCTTGGACAGGTCAATTCTTGATTTGTGGGGGACAATTTTTGATGTCAAACTTTACACTGACACATCAACCCTCTAGCCCCAACAACTCAAGAATTTAAATAGGGAAATGGGATCGAGCGACCCCTTATTTGATATGTCTTTCAATTCTCTAAGTGATAGTAAAAAATAGTAAAATTTACGCAACGAAACCAGGGTCTCTGGAAGAGTTGTGTCGAGGCATTATTAAAGAATGTCGCCAAATTACGCCACAGATCCTACAAAATGTAAGGAAACGTTTTGAGCAGAATTTGTATCATTGTCTGTAAGTTGGTGACGCACAATTTGAGCATTCGTTAAACTAATAAAAATTTCTTCTGGCGTTGAAATTTGATGTTTTAATTTTTTTCTACAGTTTTAAAATTTTTATAAACCTAAAAACAATGATGCACTCATATAGAAAATAGAGCATTTTTAATGAGGGTCACTTGACCACCTTACCGTAATTTTTGTTTAACCTGACAAAGTAAAATTTGAAATTAAATGTGCCGTTCAAAAGGTCAAAGGTGGCGAGGCTTAGGATTTTTCTTAAACAACACCCCCACCCTACTTAATCTAGAGGGTGGTTTTCATGAGGACAAAAAGACTGAAGAAAACTAATTTTGGCTATGCTGTCGCATAGAGAATTGACAGACGCTTCAATTGAGAAATCGCTCGACCCCCTTTTCCTATTTAAATTTTTGAATTAAGGGTTGCTGGTACTAGGGGGTTGATGTGTCACTGTCAAGGTTGACATCAAAAGTGGTTCCACAAAAATCAAGAATCGACCTGTCCGAACATTTTTAAAAAAAAAACTAGTCTAAGAGTCTCAAGACAGGGGTGTTTGCTTTTCAATGGCCCACCCCGTATAGACACTTTTAGTAACGTTTAAAAAAAGTAAAATACAAAGAAAAACCTTAAATACATATTTTTAATCTATTTTTAATCTGTTGCATGTTGTTTCAATGTAATGACTTTGAATTTTATTAAGTATATTGCACAAGGTACAAGTTTGTCACAAAATAAATTTTCTAATTTTGCAATTGGTGTAATTGCTTTGATTTTTCTACTTTACATAAATTAATGCATGGATCACGTCTTAATGTGTCAATGTTTTAAAATAAAAACGATTTGCACCATTCTAAAAAACGTTAAACTTTAAAAAACACCGTTGAGTTGTTACGTTATATCAAAAATTGCCTATAAATGTCACAAAACAATTTTCGTCATTAATTTTTTTTTGAAGTTACATACGTATGTATGTGCTACACTAAAATTACTTACTTTTATACTATTAATTAATTTTTTGTTGCTTAAATTTAAAGTTGTATCCAAAATATTTATAGTATCCTGTAATTGTGACAGTATCAAATTAAAAAAAAAATGTAATCTAAGCAAAAATAATATTTTATTTTTTTATTCAAAACAATGAAATAAAAAAAATTATTAAATCTTAATAAAAATGGTTTTATTTATCCAGTAAAGAATATCAATACCGGTGGCGACATCTAAAAAATTATTCTAAAACACTTTGAAAAGGAAAACTAGAAAATACAGAATGTGTAGAGAAAAAGAGAATTCTCCTTTTTTACAGAAAAATCTTTTAACAGAGTAACAGAGATTGACAATTACAGTTAAAAATACTATACCGTTTTATTTTGTCTAAATACGTTAAATGTTTTTATTTTTGTTTTCTTTCAGAAAACATCGTTTTTAATACAATTCATTTTTGTAAATAATTTTTATGCATTAAATAATGTATCCATAAATAACTCAAAACTATTGATTTTTACTGTGTTGTAGCTTCAAGTCTTTATAGTATATAAATTAATTAATAAAAATATTTTTAATAACACCACTTAAAAGAACTAAACTATTACGGTTAATTTCAGAAAGATTAAAAAAAAATAGACTCATTTACAGAAAATATTATATTAGCCTACTTTATCGAGCAAGTAAATTTACGATGCTTCTTCAATTAAAACCCATCTTTGCTTCAGAAAAAAAATATATTTACAAATAATTACCACTACAATTAAGGCACATTTTGTTTTACCAACTGAGTGTACCCCCCTTAAAGAATTCTTGTGACTGCTGCTCAAATAATTCTTTTACGGCATTTTGTATTTTTCCGTCCGACTGAAAACAATTATGTTCCAACTTCTTTTTCAGTGACCCAACGATGTGAAAATCGCAAGGCGATAAATCGGGACTATGTAACCGTCGTTTGGTTTTGTGTGATTGTTTTTGCGAAAGACCCGGTATTCGAGTTGGTTTGTAACGTGTAAATTCGTAAATGGGCCTTAATTCGCCTGATGGTTAGGCAACCTTGCCTTTACCCGTGTGAAATATCTGACCTCAAACTATATTATTCGATTTATGCACGTAGAGGGCGTGAGAGTAGTTGGCCATGTACGGATTTCCGTTTATTTGGTGGTACGAGTTTGTGATGGATGTGGCGGAGACGGATTGGTAAGAAAATGAGGTTTTCTCTCATTGATCATCATCTAACGTAAAGACGTTTTATTCTAGAAATTCTTAATAAATCCGCTCAAATGTCGCATTCGTAGAACGAAGGATCTAAATATTTCTAACCAAAGTCATAGAGTAGGTTAGTATTCGCACGTGGTTGATGGTGGAGACGTACCAACAAATGTTCGCTTTTTTAGCTTTCTTTCTGGGTTTTGTTTTCTGTATGGCTTTTTACAAGCGACGGAGACGTTTACTGCACTTATGAAGTAACGGAAGAGCACGGAGTTTGCCGAGGGTTAATAACGAGGTGTAACCTGGTGAATGGGTATTTCCGCAAATAATTTCTGGCCAAAAAGGTATTTATGCTTATATCTAAGTTATAACGCCTAAAGCCGGGGATACCGCGCGACCTCGACCCTCGTTCGTCCACGCGCTTCTGGGTCTCGACTTCTGCTGGCGCTCAACGACATCGTATAATAAATTGTGCAAATAACGTTACCGTTAAGTGAAATGTAGTAAGAACTGACTTCGACGTTTTGTGTACTTCCTTCCTAAACATTTGTCTTTTTGTTAATACGATACGCCTACTTAATCTATTTATTTGTTTGATTATTTGCCATCAGTAAAATAAAAGAAACTTCAATCCATAATGTGCGGGAATTTGTAACTATCAGAGATTTGGGAGCTTAAAACGAATTATTCTGTCGTAAAATGAATGATTGACGAAATTTATACCGGTCGTGAACTTGACGTCAAGGACCACGGGCGGTGTTGTTTTTCTTTAATTTTCACTTGCGGTCACGCGTGTACTTGCTACCGTTTATTGTAGTTGCGGCAGCGTAATTTAACTTTAGTACAAGCTTTTGCTTCCATAGTCTATTTTAGACCTGCGTTAACATTGTGATTTAATTGTTGTGTAATTTATGTATATGTAATTTATACCAGTGGCGTAACCGTCGATTTGTCTCTTTCCCTTCAATGAATTTCTCTAAATATATATAGATATAATAAATGATTATTGTTAATTCTGGGTATCTTTCTTTTGGGGTACCTCGGGTCTAGGATCTCCTTTTCTCCTGCCTAGACTTACTACGTTCGACTAAATTTCGAGAAGAGGTGGCGCACTCGGGCATTTCGCTTACCAAAGAGTATTCTTTTCACTTTGATTTTCTTTTACCCGGCGACCACCTGCGGTGAGACTAGCCGAAAGATAAGCGTGACATCTTAGTAATTTGTTTTTTTTTCTCCACCTCCCCCGTTGGAACGTGGCAGGTTTTATTTGTATACTTTGGGATTGTTTGAGTAATTTCACCTTAATTTAATGAAGTTAGTTCACGTTTTTAAATTCATCTTTGTCAATCAAATTTGTTAAGAAAATTTTCTATTCAATTAATTTGATATCATTACGATCAGGCAACACAACATACAACTAAGTATTAAATTGCTAAAAAAATTCTAAATGATTCTAATCAAGGTTAACTAGGATTCCAACAATTACTTCTTTCAGCCTACAGTCGCGAAACGAGTCAATAATCGACGATTATGAAAAACAAGATAAAAGCACAAAAACGTACCCAATCGAAAAATTCTTTGTCGCTAGTTTGTTCGTTATTTTCTTTTTATTTGATTTACGTACAAAATATGCGTGGTATATAAGCTTATGCATCATGTTTCTATTTTATGCTCAAGTTTGGCTTTGACTGCGTTCAAATAATTTGAAGAACTTGGACTGATATTACGTCAATGTGATGATACAAAGTTTGTAACTGAAGTAAAACTGAATCAGTGTAATCTACGTTAGGATTACCTATAATAACTGCTTTGCTTAAGGCTGACGGTTAACTGGCAGTATAGATAGAAAAAAAAAGAAATGTGATGCTTTAAATAGCACGCATAACGCTAGCATAATTAATTAACGAATGCACAACAATTACAAAATACGCTATGATAAGGAAGGTAAATAAAACTGACGAATTATAGAAGTAATTAAAATTATACGATCCCGAGACTTTAGACGAAGATGTGAGTCATATCTCTTCACTTCAAATTTAGTAAATAAGGTGCCTGTAAATAATTAAATAAGTCTTTTACATTGCATCCGTCAAAAGCGTAATTAAAATAACTAATAATGAAAATTCAGCAGAAGACTAACCTTAATACGACGTTCAACAGCGATTTTTAAACGGTGAAAGTAGATTAAAATAGGCGTTCAACAGCAATATCTCGCTTATCCCTACTCATAAAGAAGATTTGACTATCAGTGGCGGCGTATGACAGTGCAGCCGTTAATTTTAATTTGAAATAAATATTTTTGAAAAAACAATATAATGACGTAACAAATTGAACTTTTCTTAAATTTCGGAAGGTCTTTATATCAGAAATTATCAGCTCCCGGCTTGGTATATGCAAATGTTCTTCTGATATATAAATTATTTCTAGTGAATATTTTGGTTGTTAAATAAAAAAATAACGAATGTATTGTAAGTATGTGGGGATGGGAATTGCCTTTGCGGCTTCTTCGCTAATAAATGCAGGTTTAATTCTGTTAATGTATCAACCCAATTGGTGGTGTAACATGTAATTACAGCTTTTAATTGTCAATGCATACGTTCTACCATTCCGTTCGCTTGGGGATGGTGATTTGTGGTTAGGCAGTGTTCTAAACCCATGAAATTAGCAAGGCTGGTAAACGGCTGGCATTCAAACTGTCGACCACGATCTGTCGTAATTCTAAGTGGTACTCCAAAGCGAGCGATCCAATTATATGCAAAAGCCTTTGCTATGGTGTTGGCCTAGATGTCTTTTAATGGTATCACCTTAACCCGTTTTGAATTGCGATCAACGCACGTGAGACAATATGTATGGCATTGGCAATATGGTAGAGGACCGATTAGGTCTAAATGCACATGGTCAAAACGAGCTTCAGGTAATGGAAATGAACCTGGTGTTGAGTGCATATGTCTGTATACTTTGACACGTTGGCAAGGTAAACACCTTGTAGTCCAGCTCTTTATGTTCTCTTCCATTTTAGACCAAACAAAATGCTCTTTATCATATGTGTACTGCTTCTTACAGCAAGATGGGATAAGTTGTGTAACTTATTAAATATGAACTTACGGAATTTCTGCATCATCGTTAACATTGAAAAGTATCAGTTTCATATCTGTTTCGTTCTAAAGCAGATTTTGAAATTCATCGTCAGTACTTTGGGATTTCGCTAATTCAATATATAACAGGTCAGGCTGTGCTGTTATTGCATCTATCCGTGACATGGCATCAGCAACAAAATTTTGTTCCTGTTACGTATTGTATATCAGTTGTAAATTGCAATACATAATCTAAATATCTGAGCTGCCTGGGATACTATGTCTGAAATGCTTCACAGCCGCATAAGCAGCAAGTAGTTCACGATCATAAGTACTGTAATTGCACTGTGCCGAATTTAATTTCTGAGAATAGAAATATAAAGGTTTCCATATCCCATCCTGTAACTGTTGCAAGGTACCACCAATTGCTTTGTCGGCAGCATCGACGTTAATAGCTAAAGGAGCATTTACTTTAGAATGTACCAATAATGTGGCAGATGATAGGATGTCTTTAATATCTTCAAAGGCTTTTATATTGCTATCCGACCAATGGATCTTTTCCTTGCCGTTCTTGGATCCTTTTAGCAGGGTTGTTATTGGGGTTAATTTATTAGCTGTCTGCGGTATAAATCTTCTATAGAAGTTTAACATACTGAAACGTCCGAGAAATTACTTGCAAATGCAAGAGCCTTCTAGAAGCTGTTATCTAGTTTCTAGAAGATATAGCGAAAAGTAAGGAACGCTCGAGAAGGATTCGCCGATGTCTATAAATACGTAAGAAAGAAATCGTAGGTCAGTTATTGCTGGAATGTGAATGCATGCGGTATTAAGAAGATTATTAAGGTGAAGATAAATAAGTGATTAGCACGCGCGACGTTTTAAATAAATAACAGTGTACACCGAATCGAGTGAACGTGACTTATAGTGTAAACAAATCCGAGGACGTTATCTTATCTTATCTTATCTTATCTTAAGTGTTATACAACGGTTATACATAAATTATAGTGTAAGTGTTTTTATTATTAGATTTAATTAGTTCGGTTAATTTAAAAGTATACATATTTCTATAATAAGTAAACGTAGTTTTAGTCGTTTTAAATAAATTAGTTTTTGATAAATAAAATTCGCAACAATACCAAGAAGTCTGCTAAGGTCTCTAATAGTTTGCGATCTAGGATATTCCTGGATGGCTTGAACTTTTTCGTAAGGTGGTTTTATGCCCTCTGAATTTATCGTATAGCCGAAAACTACCTACCTACCAAAACTGCACTTCTCTGGATTTATTATTACACCATACTGTGTAAAACGCTTAAATAAAAATTCAAGGTGTTCCACATGTTGGTGTTCTTTTTCGGAAAATACAATAATGCCATCGATGTATAAGAAACAGAAGTAAAAGTCCTTAGTCACTTCATCAATAAAACGTTGAAAAGTTTGAGCAGCATTTCTCAAACCAAATGACATGTAGAGGTACCCGAACAATCTAAATGGAGTAGTAATGGCTGTTTTCTTGACGTCTTCTGGTGCTACCGAGATTTGATGCTAAGCTTTTTCCAAATCAATAATTGAAAAGATTTTTTTCCATATAATGATTGAGAAAAATCTTCAATATGTCGTACTGGGTAGTTATCTGGTATTGTACGAGCGTTTAATGCCCTGTAGTCTCCACATGGTCTCAATGCTTCATTTTTCTTAGCGACAAGATGCAATGGTGAACTCCACTCACTTGAAGACTGTCTTACAATTTGAGTACGAAGTAGATCATCATACTCCTTTTTCGCTGCCCTATATTTTTCGGGGGTTACCCTTTTGGCCGATTTGAGACTGCTGGTCCTGGTGTCGTACATACATAATGCACACGGAATTACCAGGCGACGTTAGTGTAACAGCCTTTGGGTATTTTTGCAACAACTGCAGGTATACGTCACTTGTCTCACCCATATAAGTTCGTATCGAATGAATGTTGGCAGCGCGCACTTGTCCTACACTAACTAGATTTGTCACAGTGTCTACTAATCTAAGGTTGCTTAAATCTACTGTAAGTCCATAATGAGTTGAAAAATCAGCACCGATTATTGCATGATCAATGTATGCTATTAGAAAGTTCTAGACAAACCTAAATTTAAACACTTACTAACTAAAAGATAGGTACAGAACTTAACCACCATTTACCGCACTTATATAAAAATCTTTTTGAAAACACCGAAATGTCCGCACCAGTGTCCACTAAATATTGTAATGTGTCTGCTTTAACGGAAACAAAAAGACGGCATTGTCTTGTTTTCCTGTCTACTGCCGCCTCGACAAACAAATTATTCAGTTTTTTTGAAAACTGCACGGTTCTCTTCTTTTAAGCGCCCTTTGTCTGAATCTGTCGTAATAAAAACAGTAGTTTGGATTATTTACTCGAGGTCGACTTTGAGAATTGAAACTTCTTTTGTAATTATAATGGTTACGGTTCGGTTGGCGCTCTGTTGGTCGGCCATTTTGTTCCAATTGCTACAACCGTGACGATATTGCTACTAATTGCAGAGAGATGGCGCTAACATCGAACATGTTGTCTTTGATGGCGTAAGTTTGTACTTCCGGTACCGGCGACGTGGGTACTGCGTTAAATGCCGCAACTGAACCTTTCGGCTACGTTTCACATACCTGGTCGGTGAGCCTGGCTGCGTCATCCAACGGTTGCGCAGCTACGGTTGCTAAAATTGTTTGTGCGTACGATCGCAAACGACTTATCCAAATTGTACGGAGTAAATTGTCCGACATTGTTTTTCCAGCTAATCCACGTAGATGACGTAAGAATTGACTTGGTTTCTGGTCTCCGAGTTCCTCGAACTCTAGCAGCTGTTGTGTTTTTTTCTCCTAGGACGTGGATAAACGGTCAATCAGCTCTTTTTTCATTTTAATATATTTATTTTCAGGTGGAGGCGCCACTATAATGTCTAATATGTCTGAAACGTAACGCGAGACTAAACTACCCGTAACTAATTAAAATTTTTTCCATCGCTTGTCACTTGGTTTAATAAAAATTGTAATTCTATTTGCACGAACCATGCTGCAGGTTGTTCTGGCCAAAACGGTGGTAACGTAAACGTTACACGTTGTGGTTGAGGTAAAGACGATGCGACCACGTTGTGGTTCGCTGTCTTTTTTTTACTTACGCGATATAGGGGAGAGTTGGATAAAATGGGGTACTGATCATATCGTGCTTGATAATTCAAAAAGTAGTAAGAATACATTCGCGTTACTAATATCAAAGTACACAGTTATGTTATTGGATTAATAACTAAAACGCATAATTCTTTGATTTTAATACTTTTGTAAAAATTAGATGTTTTTTGAAAGTATGCGTAATACCCCGTTTTATCAAACTGGTATGATAAAATGGGGTGGAAAGTACTGTAAAATGGGGTACCCCACTTTTAAACTAAATTAGTATTATTTTGCATATTTTAAAAACATATTATGGACATTATATACAAAAATCACATTCATATTGCTCATCATCTTCGTTAATCCCGGCACATATTTCATCGTTTGCACTTATAGCACATTACCCAACCTTCACAGGATTTCGAATTGGAGAATAGTTCATTATAAATTAGACACGCAACATTTTCCTCTTCGTCTTCTGACGAATCAACTGCTTCATGGACCGTTTCTGTTTTTTTCCTACTACTATCGATTCACCTTTTTTCCTTCTAGTTTGATTACTTTCTTGATTTTCTATCTCTTCTGGGGCATTGCCTTTTGAGGATTTGCTTTTCTTTGATTTTTCTTTCCGATTCTCAACTTCATGTTTTAAGTTTAGATTTCTTTTCACAGGCTTCTTTTTTCTAGCTTCTATTTCGGCAATTAACTCATTTTTATACTGTGACTCCGTTAAAACCACCGTTTTCCCCCTCTTTGTGGTTAATTTTTCGCTGTTTCTCTATTGCAATGCGGAACTGGTCTGATATCTTTAGGAGATAGTGCGAATGCAGCCACAGTAGCCTGTTGAGATGATGAGCTTGGTTTAGATAGTTCTTTTTTCGAAGATGAAGTGCTAGACAAATTTGTTTTTTCTCTACTCATTTCGGAAATTGGCGGTCCTGCAACTTCAAGTGGAACTGCATCCGAATCTCCATTTTCCATTGTGTCAGTGGTTTCTGCAGGCTGAAACATCCAGTCTTTGAACTCATTACGATCCATCGGAAAAGTCCCTGTCTTTCTGAACCCATTAACTGCAGTCTCCATAACGGCCGCTTTCATGAAAGCAGTGCCGAAAAGTTTTCCAACCTGTCTTCCAGGGTTCAATTGCATCCACTTTTTACACTCTTCAGAATAATAAGTGCTAACTAGAGATAAGAAGGCAACATCTAGGGGCTGCATCCTATGAGTGCAGTGTGGAGGGAAGCATAATAGGATGACGTAATTTTTCTTTGCCGCATCTATAAGCTCCAAAGATTTAGTATGGGTTGCGTGTCCATCTAAAAGGAAAAGAACTGGATCTTCTTCTGTTGGCTTGGCAAAATTAATAAAGCGCTCATACCATTTTTAAAAAAATATCTTTTTGCATCCAACCACTTTCGTGATATTCAGCTGAAGTTCCTGGTGGTGTACCTTCTAGTAACTCAGGATTAGCTTTCTTTCGAGGAAATACAAATATAATGGGCATATAATTTCCTGCGGCACTCATACAGGTTCCGCTGTAAGCAAAGTTCCTCGCTCCCCTGAAACAACATTTCCAACCTGACGTTTACCTCGCATGGCGAGAACATTCGATTGCTTTTTTGGAACAGTCGTCACACCAGTTTCATCCACATTGTAGATTCTATCTGGTGAAAATTGGTATGATACTTAGTAAATCAAAGAACTTGTTCACCACTGGTCTATTACAAGCCATTGCTCGAGCACGGGATGTTGCTTCTGGCGATCTAAGCGTCAGTTCAGGATTAAGTTTAAGGTATGAGTAGTAGCCAGCACTTTCCAGCCATCTGTTTGTCTTTGTTGAAATGGTGGGGCAGATTATTTTGTACTGCGAGTTCAAATGCATTACTTCGTAGTTCTTTTAATGTTAGTCCGAAAAATCTATTTTCCATTAGAAGAGCATATTCTACAAGTTCCTTTTCCTGCCTTGAGTTAAACACTGGTTTACGACTTCCTAATGAACCTTTCTTGCTTGCATCGGAAACAGTTGCGCCTGATTTGGCTTTCTTGACACGATTCTCCAATGTAGTCTGGGGTACTAAATATGCCTTTGACGCTTTAAAATAGCCCATGTTTCCATTTATCACCTCTTGAATCGCACGGCGCATGCTATCTTCCGACCATGACTGGCGGCTTGTTTTCCTTTTGTAATTACTAGCCATATTGTATAAACTATTGAACAATCTGAAAGGAAAAACTAAGTGAGAACAGTATAAGTTTGATAAAACGGCTTACCCCATTTTATAAAACCAACTAGTACCCAATTTATTCGCACTGATACAATATTTACAAAATGTGTTGTAACTCGGCTAAAATTTACAGTTTCCTTCTACAAGATATATCATTACATCGCTTAATATGTGATTAAACCAATAGATACTTACATGAGTTTATATTGTTAACGATTTTAGAGTCACCACAAAATTTTAATAAATCGTCCGAATACTTAACTTCTGTTTGCGAAATCTGGAAAAAACGTACAATCGGTTCAACTAACTCTAAGCAACTAAATAGAAGCACGTCGAACGCGGTAAACCACCTCCACGTGCTAACGGTCAAAATAAAGGCAGTAAAGTGGGGATACCCCGTCTTATCCGACCACTCCATTTTATCCAACTCTCCCCTACACAAATCACGTCGGGTTTACCACTACGGTGTCTTAATCACCAACAAACTACACTATACCCAACAATAACATTTATTTACAAATTTAACAATAAATTGGTAACTAACAGAACAAGTAAAATATGTGCGGTTCGCGGCGAGACGTGTACGCTGGACAGCAAGTGGGTCGACTTCTTTTCGCTTAAGATCGTGAACTTCTCTTACGGTATGCGCGAGAATTTTTTGTTTCCTGTAGCTGGTGATATTCCAGCGCTGCCAAACGTCAAACGCCACAATAGAAATAAATGAAGAATTCTAGCAGTTGCCTATAGTAATGTTAAATTTGTAAAAAAATGCGTTTTTAGAATTCCTAAAATTTCCAGACCACTCATCCCAAAGACTGGCATCTTTTTTGTACTAATAAAACTAATAACAATTTGAAATCAAATAAAATACATAGTAACATTTTGTAATACTAAATTTACTATCTACTACTTTTAGTTTGTTGTGGTTTCAACGTAGCTACATATACTTGTTGTCTTCCTTCAGTATAAATTTATTATGTTTTACAAAAAATATATAATTGAGTTACATATAAACCTAATAATCAAAACAAAATTACATGACTTAATTTTACCAAAAAAAAACTACACATATAAAATCACAATATAAATTATTTAGATGTAATTTAACATTGTTTTTTATAAAAATAATTTTACAACAATTTATAAATGGTAAAATAATAAATTATTTAAACAATGTTCCGTCTAAAAATTTGGTTTTTATAGTACAACATTTCCATTTTTTCTTCATAACAATTACACATATAAGATCGTGTTGTAACAACAAAACTATTACATGCAATTTGGCAAATTTATCTACACAAGTTCTGGACTTTTGTTGTAGTTAGCGTAACACGGAGATTGAGAATCGTATGATACTACAGAAGAAGAAATAAAACTATTATTTGGAATGCCCGTGTATCCTCCTATAGTTACTATTGTAGTTGTAGGCTTATTCATTTCAATATACAACGAAACCACGCAATACCATACATACCAAAGAGCACCTAAAATTATATAAATTTTAGTTTCGTGGTTAATTTTCTGTCAAATTTTTAAATATGTTTAAAACACAATTTTTATAAAGAAGAATAACATACAAAATTGTAAACAAAAATCTGATGATGATAACTACACCAAAATGTGATTTGATTTTTCTCCATTTACTAAAATACATAACAAAATTACTACCTGATATAACGGTGCCCGCTGTAAGTCCAGGAACAAAGAACATAAAAATTAAACAAAACAGTGAACATAATCCCAATCCAAAACCAACATAAACGATCCATGGTAATAAAAAATGTTTGTTCTCCTAAAAAACACACAAGTTTTAGCTAATGCACACACTTTTATGTTAGAAATGTTTGTTACAATTAAATTTTGCAATCAAAAATTACTAACCTTGACTGCACCATATAGCAACAAAATGTTTACCGCAGAGTAAACATATGAATAAATTACAATTATTCTAACATGGCTTTTGGTATCCTCTTCTTCAATTCCTTCTAAGAATACTGTGTGAGTAATTAAACCTCCAATTGTAAACAGCTAAAAAGTTATTTTGTGTAAATTTATTGTATCATTAATTACAATAACAGTATATTATTCAAGAAGTTAATTCGAGTAGCTATTATTACACGAGGATAATGTTTGTCCTAAGAAATACCTCAAATCAAATACGATTTTTTATCCACGGCTATGTATTTTATATAATTAATCAGAAATTATTTTAAACTAATTTGAATTAAATACAATCATTACCCCCGATTACAATTATGAAATTGTACGTATAAAGCAGCTATAATTGGTTAGTTAGATTATTGTATAAAATAAATCGTTTAAATGCGTTATAATTAATAATCGTAAATAAAAATTAATTAATCTAAATAGATGAGTAATTGTTATGAATAAAAACTTACAAATCCACATATTCCAGTAATGATTGTTCCAGTTTTTAAATCGCAACATCCACAACAGGAATTTAACAGCTGCATCTATCTCAAATAGGATGTAAAATTTGTTTTCAAATTCAACAATTGCCTTTTTTAGAAATGAAATGGATTTTTTGTTGCTAAACCTTATTATAATCACAATCATTGAATAACTACTCTTTCGCGTCCGAGTAAGGACTCATGACGTCAAAAGCGCCAGTCTGGCTGGCGCAAAGTAAAACGAAAGATTTACTATAGAAACTCGGCAGAGTTGTGAAACGTGTATAATGAAATTAAATTTGTAAATTACAATGTTTATATATAAAGTCGGTAAATTACACGTGTTAAATAATTAACAATTTTGTAAAAAAATTTAAAAACAATTGGGGTTAAAAAAATTAATTTTAGATGTAATGGTAATAAAATATTACTATTATTATTTAAACAAAATTTTATTTATTTTTTTTAGTACAATCAATAAATATTTAATAATTGATTTTGAAAATGTTGACATGTACCTATGTATATATTTACAAAATGAAACTTAAAGGTGCTTACTACAATTTTTTTATAATTATTTACATTATTATTACTAAAGAGCGGATAGTAAGGCAAGAAAAAATACCAAAAAAAGTGGCATAAAAGGCATATTAAACCTGCCAAAAACGCACAAATATCTATTAAAATTTACAGTTTATTTTTTTTTGTTTTACAATGTTTATTAAGTGCTATTATTTTCCCAAGCACAAATCAAATATTTTTCAATATTTTGACCAAGAAGCTGTTACCTTTTATCATGTAAAATAATTTTATAGAAGGACATCATCACAAGATGTTAGTGGAGCAAATTTAATGCCGATGTTTCTGTTATTGTTAAAGATATTTTCTGTTGATGCTTCATGACCTCCCCTTTTTGAATTTCAGTCAGTTGTTTAAGGAGGTCACAGGAAGGGTTTTTTGATGTGACGGAATCCAATTTTTGATTAATTTTTCTTCCTATAGTCCCTGGACATTAGTGTAGACTGAAATTTTTTTTTCAAAATTGAAAACGCCTGTAGTGTCAAACGACGTGTCTTGAGGTAACTAGTTTGTGATTAAAATTTGAAACATTTCTAATATGATCTTGAAGTTCCTCTTTACCCTTCTTTATCAAAGTATTAACTAGAACAGCAATTTTAGCCTAAAATCAGTGTAATAATATTTCAGATCACTGCGTCTGCGCAATTAAGGCGCAGTGGGCATGTCCTAATAATACAACGTCTCGGCTTAAGTCACTCGCATATTTCAGTGTCTGTTTAGTTCACTTTCGCGGTTGTCAGAACGTTTTTCGTAATATAGAAATGCCGAACACACGTAAAGAATCGTTTTGTGAAGTGTTCGGTTTATCCAAGGAATTTGATGGCAATGTACTTCCTACAAACTCGGATATTATTTGTGGTGTAGATTATTGTTAAAGGAGAACGCGAATGGAAAAGATCCAAGTATGAGTGACATTTCCAGAGCTGTACTAGCGGGTTTGAAAAATATATAACAAAAAGCATCAATTCTAATAATTTCTGATCAAAGAATTTTGAGCTTGATAGCGAACCTTAATGAAAAATATAAGGCTATGAAAAAGAACAAAAAGAAACCTCAAGAAAAAGTGATAACATTCAGAGAGCTTAGTGAAAAAATGCTATTTGATATATCCGTTTGTAAATGTAAAAACTTCTGTAATTGTCAGTGCAAAATTAAAGTGCCTAAACGAGAAAGAGATTTTCTAGTGGACCAAAGAACAGCTCGTAAATGGCAATTGGTAATATTGATAAGAAAACCAGCCAAATTCTTCAAAAGAGTTTTGCAAGGAAAGCTAAAGAAGCATCTCGACCATTATCATCTAAGGTTCCGGACATTACAACAAAGACACTTAAAGAAACATTTACACCTGTAATCTCAAGTATTACAACTTCTGTAGAAGAGCCTGCTACTTCAAAAATTTCAGAACCGTCAACATCATCTCAAACACTATTTTCTTCGGGTTTTGGAAAACGAATTAAATTACGCAATGTAGCCCAAGCGTGCGATTGAACAGGGATATCGGATCGATCAGCCTCAATACTAGTAAGCGCCGTTCTTTAGGATTTTCAAGTTATATCAAAGGAAAATCCAAAATAGTGGATAGAAGTAAAATAAGGAGAGAACGGAAGAAAAGACGGACAGAACTCCGAGATCAATAAGGAAAAAAATCACCAGCCGTTAAAAGACTTTATTTCGACGGTAGCAAAGACAAGACAATTTAGCAAGAAAAAATAAGCACGAAATATTACAAGAAAACTGTCACAGAAGAACATATTGTGTTAATTTCAGAGCCTAATTGTAAATACCTCGACCATATCACACCAACATCTGGAAGTGCTACAAATATCGCATTAAGCATCATGACATTCTTAAAGGATTTTCATACAAATTCCAATGCGGATGAATTGAAAGCAGTTGGATGCCATGGTACTGTCATAAATACAGGTTTGAAAAATGGTGTTATCTGACTGAGTTTGTCTTGACATTTCTTCAATACGGAGATTCTCGTAGTAAAATGTAAAAGATTCCATTGTTTTAATCGAGATCTCAACATTTCTGATGTTTCTTTGGTTAAACCCAAATCTTGTATCAAGTCATTGAGGTCGGTTGGAGTAATGAGATGTGGTTTGTTAAAAGGAGTATTAGTCAGTTTGCTTGAAAATGACACATTTAAGGCATTGTTTATATCGTTCTTATCTGTGGAATTTGCAAAAGAATTTGAATGCTTTGTAGTTAAAAGCTCACAATCAGTTCTTTTCAACGGTTGCGCTAGACCGCGTAACAACTAAACCATTAATGAATCACTTCGCCAGTTACAACCTATTTGCACGTATTGATTCCAGAAGTTTCCAATTTGGTATATTCCGCGATGACTAATTTGCTACTTCTTTTTGGAAGAATCCGTTGTAGTTGGCGCCGCGTTTCACGAAATAGTCGCCTATAAATGCTCAAGCTTGTTACACTATTTTTTTTTTATTTTAAATTTTACGGTAATATTAGTGAAAACTTATTTTGAAATTGTAACGTGTTACTCTGTTTCGGATACACGGAAGTCAACAGTGGGCAGAAGAACAGAAATGGCAATTTACTAGCGTAAACTCATCTGGAAGGCTTTTTGCGGTCGAGCGCGCACAACTACCCAACCCTCAAAGTAAATCGGGGCTTTGAATTACTCAGAAATTAGCGATTGCTTAACCTTTAGTCTGGTTTCCTAAATGATGGCGAAATTAATTCTTTAAACAACACAAAAGCAACAGCACACGTTTTTACTAATAAACGCTTTTAACAAATTAAGTTATCAATATTGTAAGAAAAGAGACGGAACAATCTGATAAAGTTAAGTGAAGTTGTAAAAAAAATATAAAAATTAAACTTAAGTAAAGGCCAGCACGCAACGGAACCAAAATCGCATCTAGCGAAAATGACTACAATCAAACGCTCCCGCTAACATACCGCCCACCTAAAATAAACAACGCTAAGTTTTATAAGAAAATAAAAAGGAAAATGGGTACAAAATAATAAAAACCATCTAGATGAACAAATAGGAAAAAAAGGAGTTAATTAGCCCCATGAAGCTGAGTTAAGCAAGAAAAGGAGCGAGTGAGGGGCTTTATCAGTGCCCTTACAAAAGTGAGCAAAACCTTGGCAACTTCGTTTGCAAGAATAACACAGTTCAAACCGGGAAGACGCTCTTATCTTAGTATAGACCGTTATTGTAGAAATTTTTGCTATTATTGCTATTCAAATCCTGGATGTAACTCGATCACTCTACTAACCAGCCATAACATTCCTTGGGGTCCTGGGTTATGTTATCATTTTTTTATTTGAGCTAAGGTATGTAAATATTCAGCGGACCAGCGACGCCAAAAAGATTGTATTGCGTCTAGAAAAGAAGGAGAATAAAGCAATGGCTCGCCAATAAGCAAATGACTTGGACTCAAATAGTTTGCAGCTTGAGCGGAATCAGATGAAAGGGTTTATAAAGGATGGTATTTTTACTCATTTAAAAAAATATGGTACAAAGTACGAGTCGCGCTATCAATTTTGCGATATAACAGACGCTTAGCGGACTTAATAGCTGCTTCTCAAAGGCCTCCGAAATGAGAAACATACGGAGGATTTAACACTTATTTAACCTCTAACGGACTATGTGAGTTTTTGAAACCTCACGTCTGTGTAGGATTCAAATGCACCCAATATTTAAAACACGTTTTACGCAAGAGTTTATGAGTTCCATTGTATAAGAAGTCATTTATTTATTATGTTTGTTGTATGGATATAAGTACAACAAAATTTAATAACAATAATAATAAATGCAAAATAATAAAGATCTATTTTACCTAAACAGAAAAAAAACATATGCTTGATGTACTTCAATTAGTTGTACAATAATATTCATAATGACAATGAAAGTCACTGCTCTTCGCACCTCTTGTACATAACTGCTGCAGTGGAGTGCTCTCCGCACGCAAATTTACCACATCTGTTACAAAATTTTCGCGATTTCCTATCTGCCGTCCTTTGATATATAGCAGCACCCTTGTTTGGATTGTAGAATTTCTCTCCTATTAATTTGCTGATCCAATTCAGTATGTGTTCTTTTAGATCGTTTTTTATGTTTTGGTTTTTTTATATCTTGTTCCAGTAAAAAACTTTTGCGGTTATCTGATTTATTTTGTGCCCAATCTAGATTTTGAGCATCTAAACTTTGAATGCGATCTCTATTAGGTCACAAAATATTGCCATTGACCATCTATTTGTTTTTCGTTGCGTAGTATACTGCTTAGCAAACATCACCAGTATCTACAACCCTTTTCATTGCATTATAATGTAAAATAATTTGTTAAGTAAATTACTACTGCATCTTTGGTACGTACGAGACAAGAGTCTGTACAGGTCTAAATGCGAACATACTCAAATACATACGCCTGCTGGAACTTAAGGAAAATAAGGTAATATTTCTTTCTCTCTCGCTAACGATCAGCTTCTGAAGAAATTGTCGACCATATCCAAACGCTTAGGACTTAGTTCTATCTATCTAAAACGACTCTCTGTCCTTGATTCTTCTCCGGACGATATATAATATTAGTACTATTCTCCATCATAAATAATTTTGGGATTCCTCTTACCTAGATAGACTTGTATATTAGCGATATATGAGATATCGTAGTTTTTTTTTCAAGGAATTAGGGAATGCCTAACGCACACCCTCGCCTAGTATCAATGACAAGGATAGTGTGGGGCTTGCACCCACTAAACCCCTTCTCCTTGTATTTCATCCTGGTACGAACGGAACCACCATAAAAAAGGGTATAACTTCATCCGCACCGGATCTTTCCTGCCTTTCATTCATTTTCTCCCTCTCATACTTTTCTTTGCTGCTCATAATCTTGTTTATCAGCATCTCTATTAGCTTCCAGTTATTCTCCTTTTTTATCATAATTCTTTTGATGTTTCCTGGCGTTAGCTTCTCGCCCACTTCGATTTCTGCTCTGGTGCGAGGTCCTTCCCACCTTCCACAATTAAACATTGTATGTTCTGGTCCGTCTTCTTCTTCGCAGAACCAGCATTTGCTTGACAGCTGTTTTCCTATCCTCTTGAGGTATGAGCCAAAACACCCGTGTCTTGTCAGAACCTATGTCATATTATAATTTGTTCTTCCGTGTTTCCTCGTGATCCACGGCTTGATGTCGGGTATCAAGCTGGCTGTCCATCTTGCCACAGTGCCTCTGCTCCACTCGTCCTGCCAGCTATTTACCGTGCGTTCCCTTATCCTGGTTGCGATGTCCTGTCTTCCCTGCGTCGGATATTTCCTACCTTTTTCCTGGATCTCCGCCCTCTCTTGTATCATAAGGTCCATTGGGCACAGTCCCCCTATTACTAAAGTAGCAGCGGTCGAGGCCGTTCTGTAGGCGCTGCACACCCTTACGGCCATGGTTCTCTAGCATCTAATTATCAGTTCTCTGGTCGTGCTAATTACCATGGCTTCGTGCTAGGCTGGCGCCGCATACAAGACGATCGATTGCATCGCTTTCTGCAATACCCATCTCTGCTTGGCCCCGAGTCCCCTAACGTTTGGTAAGATTACGTTTAGGGCTTTCATTGTTCTGTAAGCTTTCCCCGTAACCTTATCTACATGTCTTGCAAACGTGAGCCTATAATCGAACGTGACCCCGAGGTACTCCACCGTTGGGCTTGGTCTTATGGTATGTTCGTCCATTTTGAAGGTGATATCCTTAGCTTTTCTTGATAAATTGAAGATAATGGCGGTGGTTTTTTGGTGCTAGCTCCAGTTTATTTTCCTTCATCCATATGTTTAATGCGTGGTGGGCATCTTCCGTCTTTAATTTCATCCTCATCGGTTCCTATGAGGCTGCCATAATTTTGAGGTCATCCGCGTAGCATATTATGTCCACGTGTTCTTCTATGTTTAGGCATAAAACATCGTCATATAAGAGGTTCCACAAGGTGGGTCCCAGTACGAAGCCCTGAGGTACCCCTGCTGCTACTTCGATGCTGTCCTCCTTGCCTATCTTTATCTTCCTTTCGGACAAATAGGCCCTGATGGGTTTTTCGTTGATTATATCCCAGGCGGCTGTGTCGAACGCATTTCGGACATCCAGCAATACCAGGTAGCACCACCCCTACCATCCTTCTTATGTTTCTTTGCTAGATCCAGTATTCGTTCCATCGCGTGCACCGTAATGCTTCCTTTCCTAAATCCATACTGGTTTTTATGGAAACCTCCCTTGCCTTCTATTTCTTCCCGCAACCTGTCATTTCTTATATTTTCATAGAGCTTTCCCATTACGCTTATCAGACAGATTGGCCGGTAGCTCGCTTGTTCCTGGGCTTCTTTCCTAGGTTTTTCTATTAAAATTAACTTTGCTATTTTCCACTTCGCCGGGAACTCATTCCTTTGTAAGCATGATTTTAACAGTTCCCTGAGATATTCAGGGCGCACTTTCCCCACTGTCTTTACAACTTCTGGCAGTATGCCATCTGGGCCAGGTGCCTTATCGACTTTAAGTTTGTTAACTGCGTTGAGCAGCTCTTGCGTGGTGATGGATAGGCATTCTCGCCCCCCCCCCGCGGCCATGTTATATCCTGCCTCTCAGCTTGAGCAGTTGCTCATACCGGACGTTTCCGTTTCTAATCGTGTTTTCCGTTATTTCTTCTTTTGTCGCCGTCTCATCTATTCCCATAATCAATACCGTTTTACTCTCTTTTGACCTTATGGATCTGACTATCTGCACTTCTTCTAGCACCTCCTTTACCTGCTCCTTTATTTTCGTATTCCCCTCCTTTATTCTTATTGCGATATCCCCTCTAGCTGTTCTTCTTACGTTTCTGATTGCGTTTAGGTCATCCTTCTTTATTATCTTTTCTTGTAATTTTTTCAAGATTTCCGAGTATGTGCTTTGGCCCCTCTCTATGACCAGTACTTCCTCCTTGCTGTAGTCTCTAGCTACCTTTATTTTAATGCTGGCCGCTCTCGAGAGCGCTATTTCCGCATTTTCCTAATTTTCTTTGTTTTGTCCCCAGTTGGGATTATGCACACATCACATATTATTTCGTCTTTGTTCTTCAGCTCTTCTCTTATATATACGACTGTTTTCTCGTGCTTTTCTTGCGTTCCATTCCCTTTTCGGTGCGGACTGTGCTCGTTTGCTCCATTGCTTTCCAGTATCCTCCTTCTTGTTCCATCTTTGCACTTTCCGCTATTTCAGCGTATCTTCTTAGTAATACTTTGTTCCATCTATATTTTTTCTGCTCTTCTCTAGTCAGTAGGATTATACTGTCTCCATTTAGGTCCTCCCTTGTTTCTGATGTCGTTCTCTCATAGCTATTCTCCGTCCAGTCTCTTGAACATATCTTTGCGAATTCCTCGTAGTTCTCCACCTGGTGAGTTGTTAAATTCTCTTGAAGGTCGAACCTCCCGTTATTTTTGCATTTCGTGCATAATTTCTTATCTATTTCCTCTTTTTCTTTCTTTAGTGTGTTATATTCTTTCTCCATATGCTGATGTTTTTCTTTCAATCGTCTTAGTATATATCGCAGTCTGCCAATGCCCAAATCTTCAAACCGTATTTATCCGGCTTATCACATTCTCTCCTCTCATGTCTCGTTTCCAAATTGTCAAAGCGTAAACTCTTGTTAATATTTTGTATTGATCCTTTCTCGTGCAAGCAGGAATAATTGGTCTGCATTACACAGAATCAGTAGTCCAAAGCATCTCAACCGGCTCATTGTTCGTTTGAAGAGCACCAAGTGATAATAACAGCCCTAAGTACACTTTTATTTCTTGAGAAATTGTTGGTAAAAATTTTCTTTGTTTACTAGTATAAACTGCATTCTACTTGCTACAAAAGTTATTGGCCCTACAATTAGTTTCCGTAAATATGGTATTAATTACGTCTGGAGACATAAATAATAAAAATGCATCGGAAACGACTGCAATATTTGAAGAATATCGCATGAAACCAGGCGTTTTCTTAATTATATTGGCGCTACTTGGTTTGGTCGGAGTAGAAAGAGAAGGCCACTGCAAAAAAAAGCTTACTTAAAAAATTCGGACTAGAAATCCAAAGAGAAGCGCTACTCATAACTTCAGAAGTAATTCCTCGATAGGCTCAATCAGCAGGATTTTCGGTGATGCTATTTATGTCGTTTAGTGAGATCAAGAGTAGTTACAATACGATTAGCGACAAAGATATAAAGACTATCCGAAAAGAGTATGAGCCACGCAAGAATTATTTGAATTTTAGTATAAAAACGAGTTTCTGCAATAGTCGTAGAAGCAAAAATAGGTTTAATCAAATAGAAAAGGCGCGCTAGCAACAGCGTTTCAGAGAGCTTTGACTAAGCGATTATGAGGTGGCACGACTGTATTTGTCGAAACTCAACGGAACTAGAACAAGCGTAAATAGCGGCAGCGTCTCATTATTGAAAAGCATTGCAGAAACCAACAACGTGCAATAATTGATAAAAAGAAAAGGAGATTTTAGAATGTGTACTGGAGGAATATAAGGTAAGCCGTCTACCAATTTATTCTATTGGGAGACAAGAACGGGATTAAAAACGTCATTCCAACCAAGGCCTTCGGCTTATATCCGCTGTAAAACGAGCTTCATTGTAAAGACAAGAGGGGAGGTGAACCATAGAGAACCAAATATTCTAGCAATGTAATCAAGAACTGTTCTTTTAGTGCAGTTGCCACTAATGGGTTGAACTTGAAAGGAACAAGTGTCTAAACGATCATTCCAGCACAGGCCAAAGATTTTGAGATACTTATCCTCAGTCAAAAACCTAAGAAGAGTTTCTAAAACTGTAAGGACAACACTGGATTATTTTTGCAATTCAATACCTTTTTTTCTCAACAGATCATTCAGCTCGGTCCGTAGAATTAAAGAGTCCTCGATGGTGTTAACGTTAGTTATCAATTCATCAACATACGTATTCTTAAGGATAGCGACGGACACCGCCGGGTAATGAGAATCGCTAATCCAGGTAAGAGTTAAGCCGTACGTTACCGTATTCAGTTCATTCTCAACGACGGGATTTTGAATGGATTTGCGCAAATAATGATTTACCTTGAAGATAAGCAAAACCCTTAAAGACCTCACAAATATTAGTTTCCTTTTTACTGCATTTAAAAACACAGTGATGGGGTAGAACAAATGACGAAGAAGAAGTAGCAACAGACATTTGTCCCAAGTCTGGAAACAGACATAAATTGTTGATAAGCGATATAACAAGATCTCGAATTAAACGTCTTCCTCAATTTAGAAAGGCTTTACACAATGGCTTCGAACTAGCAGCAACTTTTACAAAAAATTTTATAAACATTTACAAACTAGTCGGGGTAGTCAGTATGAAGTGAAGTGTTGTTAACATTGACAACTAAACTAAATTTAGTCTAAGTACAAACTTCATAAATAATTAATTTCTAATTACGTAGACTGCTCAATTATGCCAACCATACAATAAAACTGTCAAAAAAAATTGATATATTTGTCAATAGGTTTTCTAAACTTGATTAACTCAAAAACATGAAACCAATCATCATTTTTATTATTTTGGTTTTTGAGTACTACAGTGAACCAGTGAACACAGGTATATAATATTAAACATGTTTGTTTAAAACTAATACTTGTATATTATTTAGTTATAATGCAAAGAAACCCCAAATGTTCATCGACCACAACATTGCTGAGATGGTAACAATCTAAAATACACTGAATTTTGTTACTGAAAATATTTTCAGCAACAGAAAATTCGAAAATACTACACAATGGATTTGGAGAAGAGATAAACAATATTCTATTCCAAGCATAATAAAAACCGACTGTGAGACATCTTCAGTAAGTTATACTTGGACGATAAAAAATGGTAAGTTGTTTTACTGTGAACGCTTAATTTCAATGACGTATTCCAAAGAACGCGGGAGGATAGAAACACAAAAAAAGTTTAAAGATAAATCCGTATTTATCTTGGATTACTACCAATTAGATACTGGTTTTTATGTGTTATCAGTAGCAGTAACAGGAGTTTTTCAAAAAGGGAAACTGACGACAACGGACAAAGTAAATCAGTTTTGTACACTTATGATTATAAATCAAAACTTTTTTAGTGTTTGATAAATATACGATCTGAAAATCCTATACCAGTTATTCTTGGAGGCAACGTTAGAATCGTGCCAAGTGAGACCAGCTTTATAGTCGATGGAAAATACTCAGTTAATTTAGACGTAAAACCAGAGCTCGTTGCAACGTTAAATTATAAGTGGAGTTGCGTTTGTCACACAAATCCAAAAAATAAGTTTTGTAAACACGCAATCATCTCTTATGGTAAAAACAATTAGGTTCACCTACTGTCTATCAATATACACTCAAAATTGTTGCTTTTTAGTTTTGGTGTTGTTCCAGAGTATTGTTAACCAAACTCTGTGACTTTTAAGCACCAAATCTAAAAACAGTGAGAAGTTAGGAGCTTTAACACCCACCTAAACAAAAAAAAATATTTTGAAATATAGTTCAGGAGTTCCATAATCCAAAAACAATTCTTCAGTTTTATTCTTATTTTTTTTGTTTTTGAGTATTGCCATTATCACTCCTGATAATTTTTTTTTACTAAATTTTAGATAATGAGGTAGAATTTCCTCCAGCTCCTGACGGCGAGCGATTCACTGTCTACCTCTCGGTTTCAACCGATTACAGTCCATGGTTTCAGACTAAACAAGATATAAACGTAATAGATGGTGGTTACAACATAGTTATTGAGTATGTCATCTTGATGGATTCCCAAAAATAATTTTACATTTACAGTTGTTTAAAGAATTGTCTAACTGTTGTCAACCATCGATCTCAAATATACCTTGAAGCATTATGTGAAAATTGTCCAAAAAATGCGTTCACTTGGATTATGAAACCTGGAGAAAAAAACGTAAAAAAAGAAATCAATTTCAAAACCGACACCGTTTACGGTAGCAAAAACCCCAAGTTAATAATCAGAAGAGATGTATTAGTACCAGGAGATGAATATCAATTCTATTGTTACTACAAAGGTAATTTAATATTAATCTTTGCGATTCTTCTTTGAATTCTTTCAAATTTTCTTAAACATGACTTCGTAGCGAAGCATAAATTTATAATAGATGTTAACACTCGTAGAAGTAAAATTCCAATTTTTGTATAATGTTTTAAGTTTAACTTTTCTTCTGAGTTTTTCGTACCGTTGTATAAACCTAAATTTGCAAACGTTTAAATCACTGGTCACCACAACCATTTGAAAGTTTCTCCTCCTGCAACTGCTTCACCTGTCACCTTTACCGTCCGTTACATTGATGTCGCCTTCAAGGTCCATCACCAAGGGTCGTTTCAAATTAAATGAAGGTATTTATCATTTATCGTTAATTGTGACCAAAAAACTTTAAGAACCCAATTTATAATATAGTTTTTAATTTTTGCCTAAATAACTTAAATAATAAAACGTTTCATTGTGATAATTTTTCTGTTTTGAATATTAGAAGCGTTTTTGAGCTTGTATATATAAGTTTAACTTTATTCGTTGCCATTTGGCTTACAAATTTGATCGTGTTATATATACATATATAATACATTTTGTTATCCCTTCTCCTCCTTAACTTTTTCCTCCTGCTCCATACTTCCTCCATCCATTCCGCTCCTTTTCCGTTTTCATCTAAGATTTCTTCAATTTTCATCACCTCTTCTCTTAGTTCCCTGCATTTCTGTCTCATGTGGTTAAGGTCTTTCGTTTCTTCTCCACATAGCTTGCACAACTTTTCTGGTTCTTCTTTCCAATATTTGTTCCCTAACTCCTCGTTGCCACATCTGAACCTTGCTACCATTTTTTTCTTTTTGTTGCTTTTAATCTCTCTATCTTTTAAATATTTCGGCACTCCTTCACCCTTGATATCTTTATAATTTCTATTATATCTGCCCTCTTTTATCTTTGTCCATCTACTCCCTCTTCTCTTAATCTCTCCACTTCTTCACACGCGTACCCGTTTCTTTTGTAATACTCTTCTCTGTCCTCCTGCCCGTACTTCACTTTCCCTCTATTACCAACCCCTACCAGCTGCAGTGGGGTAGTAATAATGGATGCAGAAAAATTCCAATTGGAATTAATAGTCAAAAGAATATTGGCCTAGCTCAGGAGAGGGGAAGTAGGTTAGAAAGAATAATGCAGCCGAATTTGGAGATGCACTTTGATATTTAAGAGATTTAGAAAATACCCAGAGATACAGGCGCCAGGTAGTTTATTTTGAATTAACAGGTGTAATTCTGGCTAAATTACCAAAGCCGATCAAAGAAATACATATACAGTAAATATACTTAACTACTTAAGGATACAATAGATATAAGAATAATATATACATATAGTAAGCAAATTAGACCTAAGTTAATATGGACTCTAAATACATACGAGTCGAGAACACAAATTAAAGAATTTTTGTAATTTCTACCGTTAGGGAGTAATTTCCCTCGGTGCAATCATCGTCAAAACAAATTTTCATTAATTACTCGTAGAGTAATCCAAACAAATTAAGTGAAATTTAAGTAAAAGTGAAGTAAACGTCTACTCAATCAAAAGGCTTAAGCAAACTTGGTCTAGTCACAATCACACGACCAATTATGAATCGTTAAAGCAAATAACACTACATAAAATGTAAAAATATAGCAGGATACTACCTTAGAGAAGCTTCTAGAAGCTGATAATTGACGTTACGTTTACTTAACTTAAGAAAAGAAAATTAGCATTGTAAATTTCCATAGGCTGCATCCAATAAAATCCGGTAGAAACGATCATTCGCCGTAATTATTCCAAATCGAACAGTAAGGATTAGATAAATTGTCTCAATCAGATATCGTAATTATAACACATAACGGCACTCGTCGCCATCTTTAGCATCGACGCAAGAGAGATGTGCGAGGTTGACTTTCACCCGCTATCTTGTACCCTTTTATTCTTTGTAAACGGTTACATTTAGGAGCAAGCAGCCAAGATAAATAAAGAAAATCGGAAAGATAAAAAAACCCTCTGTAAATATTTGTCTAAGTTAGCAACAATAAAATGTGGATTAGAAAACTTACCAAGCTAAGAGTTGACCATTTAAAAGTAAATTTTTATAGCAGCGTACAACTACGTGCTTAGCAACTACAAGACAAGCTGACAAAAAGGCGCGAAATACAAGTAACGCATGCGCTAAACTTTGGACTTAGTTCAAACCCGCATCTCCTTGTAGAGGCACATTTTATATTTACGTTGCAAAACGTTACTGAATAAAAGAAAACTGGTGCGTTCATTTGAGAACGTTACTAAATAAAAGAAAACGTAACACCTCCCTTTATCTCTTTCCAACATTCTTGCAGTATTTTGCAATCTGTTCTTTCCCCCATTTCTTCCTCGTATTTTATTGCTCTTTTTCCTGTCTCTACCCTTATTTTTTCTATCTGTACCTCCTCTCTCACAATATACCCCAGTGTATCCCTGTCCAATCCTAACACCCATCTCCAGTATTTTTCCTGTAGCCCCTCTACCTCCTTCCACTTTTTCCAGCCCCATATTCCCGCTCCATACATTACCACCCCCTTTATTAATTTTTCAAACAACAATTTTCTTTTTTTTATATCCATCTTAAATACTCTTTCCTCCACACCCTAGACTTGTCCTATTAGCCTGTTTCCTTTCTTCACCATTTCCTTTATGTGTTCTCCCTCTTTATTATCCTGTTTCATCGTGTAGCCCAGGTATGTAAATTCCTTCACTTGTTGCACTTTCTCATCACTCCATATCCACATCTCTCTTTTTCTTTTCCCCCCTCCTTTTCTAAATATCATTATCTTTGTTTTCTCCCTCAGTGTTTACTTCCATTTCTTTTTTTTTCATATATTTTTCTAGCGTTTTCATCATCTCTTTCATTTCCTTTTCCTCCTTAGCCACCAGCACTATGTCATCCGCATACGCCAACGACCATACCTTAGCTTTCCCTACCACTATCCCTCCTGTCTGTTGTCCTCTCATTGTGTCTTCCAGATCCCCCGTATATACTGATTCCCTATTCACTTTGTCAAAAGCAGCTTTTAGATCTACGAATAGTGCCACCATTTTCCCTCTTTTTTTTCTAGTTCTTTATTTGCTAAGTGTTTCAGTATATATATATGTTGTCTATCGCCCTTCTTCCTTTTCTGAATCCCGCTTGTCCGTCTGGTACCAAACTTCTTTCCTCTATTTCCTTCTGTAGTCTTTCTTGCAGTATTGTCGCATATAATTTGTATGTCGTGCTCAATAATATTACCCCTCTATAATTCTTGACTTTATCTTTTTCGCCTTTTTTATGGATTGGGCATATTATTCCCTCTCTCCATCCCTCTGGAAATCCTTCCCCTTTCCATATTTTGTTTAGTATTTCCGTCATCCTTTTTGCTACACTTTCTCCCCCGTATATCCACTCTTCTCCTTGTATCCCATCTTCTCCTGTCGCCTTTCCTTTTTTATATTCTTTATCGCCTCCATTACTTCTCCTTCACTTATTCTATCCCTATCTCCTTCTTCTTGTCTTACTACCGCGTCTTTTCTTTTTTCTTTTTTCTGCTTTTGTTCTTCCCCTCCCAACAGGTTCCGAAAATATATCTCCCATTCTTTAATTTTTATTCCTTTTGTCGTCATGTTTTTTTTCCTCTGTTTCTTTAGGTACTTCCATACATCTTCTTCCGTTTTTATTCCTTTGATCTGCTCCTCTTGTTTCTTTTTGTTTTCTTCCTTCTTTCTGTCGCATGTTTTTTGTATATTTTACTGCTCCTTTGTATTCTTCTTTTTCTTTCCTCCCTTTTTCCACTGTCTTAATGCTCTTCTTGCATTTTTCTTTGCTTCCTTGCATTCCTTATCCCACCATTTCTTCCATCCTGTTTTCTCCCCTTCCATTTTCTAAATCTGACTCTCTCTGTTGCTTTCTCCATCATCTCTCTAATTTCCTCTACACTTTCTTGTAATTTCTTCCCTATCCATACCGTTTTCCCTATTCTCTCTTTATATCTTTTTATACCCTCTTCTGTCCACTTTTTTTTAGTTATGTACTTCTCCTCTTCCTCTCTCTCTTCTCTTTCCCTTCCTTTCATTGTCAATTCCAGTGGTTGATGGTCTGACTCTACCTTTTCTCCCACCTTAAATGTCTTTACCTTTCCTGCAGCCTCTTCATTTGTCATTACAAAATCTATTATTGATTCTCCTTCCTCCTATGTACGTAAATTCCCCTTTCCATCTTCTTCTCTGTTCCCGTTCATTATTTCCCACCCTTTTTCGTTGCACAATTCCAGCAGTTCTTCTCCCTCTTTATTTATCACCTTGTCCTTTGTTTGTCTCTTTCCCGTCCCTTTTCTTTCTTGTATTCCCCCCTCTTCCCTTATTCTTGCGTTGAAGTCCCTTCCTACTATTATCAGTCCCTCTTCCCTCTCTTCTGTCATCTCTTCTATGTTTTTCCTTGTCTCTTTCATTCTACTGCTATAAACCGTCACTACTTTTATTTTTGTTTTTCCCCACTGTATGTTCCTTTCTACAACTCCTCTTCTCTGTTGCACTTTCTCTTTCTTTTCCTGGCTCAACCATTTTTTTCCTATCCCCGTTATTATACCCCCCTTTGCTATCTCTTTATTCTTCCCTCTTTCTGCATGTTGCCCCCCCCACTCAAATTCCTCCGGCAACTCTTTTTCCCACCACTCCCATTCTTTTCTTCCATCCATGTTTCCTGTAATCCCACTACATCCTGTTCCTTGGTGTACTTCCAGAAATCATGTTCCTTGTTTTTATTCCCGCTACGTTCCAAAACAATACTCTCAGCTCACTCACCTCCCTGTGCTTCTTCCTTACTTTCTTTTTTCTTCCTTCTTTTTCTTTTCCATTTCCATCTCTCATTATTCCTTTTCTTTGCCATTTCGTCAGCTTTCTCTCCTTTCCCACCCCCCCTTTGCCCTTTAGTTTTTTGCCTTTTGGTTCCCAATTTCTCTCCTCTTTCTCTGCTCAGTCCCCTATCCTTGTCGTTCCATATGTATCTGTCTCCGTCTATCTCCATTTTTCTGTACCCTACCCATACTCTTTTTCCTTCCGCTCTTTTTTCCACCGCTATGTTCATTATTTCTCTTTGTACTCTTCTTTCCTCCCATGTCAAATCGTGACTTATATATATTCTTGTATTCTTTAATTTCTTCTTCTCCGCCATTACCTTCTGTTTTTCCTCCCATCCTCCGATTTCTGCCACCACCATCTCATTTTTCTTCTCTTTGTTTATTACTGTCATTTTATTCACCTCTACTTTTACAATTAATTTTTCTTCCAGCATCCCTGCTAAATCTTTTTGTAGTTTTTCACTTCTCCGCCCCTTTATCACAATATGATTCTTTCTTTTCCATCTTTCCTCGTCTTCCGCTTTTTCTCCAGTTTTTCTATTATCTCCACAAGTTTCTCTTTTTCTTTCTCCCACTTCTTTTCTCTTTCTCCCATTTCTTTTTTCATTTCTTTGATTTTTTGCCTTATTCCTTGCATATTTTCTTCCATCTGTTTCATCATTTCTCTCATTAATTCTTTTAACTCCTCCATTTCTTTCCTTCCTTTTTGAGCTTGTATTTAAAAAACTATTTTTGCCGTCATCTTTGTTGTAATATTTTGTGCAATGGATTGAAGAAGAGAATACTAAACGATTATTTGCTTTTATATTAATACTGAATACACAGACCTGGTAACACAACGTATTATATCACCTATCTTGGTGTCTAACATACCTACTACTTATATACCGGGTTGACAAATAGTTTCAACACTCTACCTTAATTGTCAATCCTGGCTATTAAAGAATTTGAACTCTGATTGCCAACTATTACATTGTATCAACTAAGTCTAGAGTTTGACAGTGTTTGTGGTGCAATCCTGAATAAAGTCCCTTTGTTAATACGTCAGCTGTCATTTCATTAGAGTCAAAATAAGTCAATTGCCTCCTGAGTAGCAGCACTAAGAGCCATGTACTTCGCTTCAGTCGATGGCAAGGTCACCGTTGGTTGTTTCTTTGAATTTCAGGATATGGCAGCTCCGGAAAACATAAAAACGTGTCCTGTAGTAGAGCTGCGATCATCCTGACAACCTGCCCAGTCAGAATCACTATACGCATATGTCGCCTTCTCTTCCTTGCAATACTTCAACTCCCAAGTAAGAGTTCCTTTTATGTATCGGAAAAGTCTCTTTACAGCAGACCAATGAGCTCGTCCTGGGTTTTCATTAAATCTGCTTAACATACCAACTGCAAATGCTAAGTCAGGTCTCGTACCATAAGCAGCATACATTATACTTCCCAGTGCTTTGCGATATGGGATCTTACTCATTTCTTTTTTTGTTTTTGGTTCCATATCCTTTGAAAGTTTTGTATTCGGGTCTAAAGGAGTTAGAGCTGACTTCTTGTTTTCCTTTATTTTGTTCAGCCATTGACATAGGCTTTTCTGTTACTGTTGCAGACTCAAAATCAGAATTTCTGAATATTTGGGAATTTAGAGAAACCAATCCGGTAGCTTTCATTGGAAGCCTGGCATGTGTTATAAATTGGTTTAGCCACTGAACAAACGTGTCAGCATTTATCCATCCTGTTGCATTACAAACAGCTATATAACCATTTGTAGCATTATTTAGAAAATGTTGCATTCAAATACGCGTAAAAATACAAAATGGCAGGACATAGTTGCCAACAGCACTAAAATAACAGGCCACACTCACTTTTGTACCCCTTTCAGCTCATGACACTTTGATAACCCGCCGGTTTCCTGTTGTACTAAGTACATTGGAGTCTTTGTAGGAACAGCCTGTTTCATTCACAATATATATCTGGTGAGGCTTAAATGCTTTAGTAGCTAAAATTTCTTTATAGTTATTAAAAATGCAGCAATATTGTTGTTGCTGAATGCAGCTAACCTGACAACTACAGTAGCTTCGAGTTTTTGAGGAGAAAATCTATATTTTGACATAAAAGCTTATATCTACTATACACTATATATATCATACTATCGAGTAGTTTGCTGACGCCTCCTGAGGATCAAGTTTAGTATTAACACAAGATGTCAGGAAACTTCCAGGTCCGCTATAGAAATGTCGCAAGTTGGAAGCTCAGATAAGCTATTCGCCGTCTTAGCCGATTCGTTAACTTCCCCTTCTTTCTCTTACTATTTTTTGTTGTAATTAATTTATTGCACTTATGTCAGATTTTGTTTTTCAATGTTTTTGTTATTTAACTTGTAAGTGAAGTCTTTACACCCGTCCGCGTTATATTTTTTGTTTGTTTTGTTTAAGTATAATTTTTAGATTTAGGTCGTTAACTCTCAAAGGTAATGAGAATTAAAGCTACCTGGCGAGTTTCTTGGTGAACAAGAACTTAAAAGCTATTAAACGTTGTGATTTTATTTAACGCCGTACCAATTTAATCTTTATTTAGTTGACATTTTTTTCGTTGACATCCTAAAATTCAGGAATTTGAATTATCGTACCACCTACGCCCGCCTCACTCATCAAATCAAGCAGGCACCTTTATCTTACGCTTTATAGGAAACTTACGATACCATTTTTAGCACGTAGCAAATATTTGACGCCCAACGTGGGGCTCTTAGAGTTTTCGTTTGCCTATTTGTTTTTGTGAATTTTGAAAAGTTTTTATTGATTTAAATTATATTTTGAAATTGGTTATAAATTAGATGTCGACCGTTTATTCCATACATTAATTTATGAAGTGCAAGTCTTTTCGGTTGGGGAATTAATTAAGTTTGGTCGATTTATTTAATCCGCATGCAAGCTATTGAAGCATACACGTCATTGTAAAAAGTAGAACATAGAGCCTGATCTTGCTTATGTCACTTTGCAAACTAAGGATACCTCAGTTTCACGTTGTTCTAATGCCGTTATTAGGGATGAGAATTTGGCACTACCGATTAAACAACAATCTCGATTTTCTAGTATCGCTCCTTCCATGAGAAGACTAACTATAATAAACGCTCCTGCTTTACCTAACCGTAGTGTTGCGCAATTATGTTGAAATTGCAAGAAGCTTAATTTTCGTGCTGCATCTTCCAATGAACCTAAGAAGGGTTTATTTTGTTGTCGTTGTAGAGCTAATGTTACCGTCCGAACTTGTTTTAAATATTCGAAAGACGAGTAAAAGACATACTAAGAAGCCTTTAGTGACATCGGAAGTTAAAGTAAACTTGGTTGTGTATTATAATAGTTTATTTTGTAAGGAAAAAACGGTTTTGTAAAGAATAAGATTTTGTTAGATTATGTTTTTGAGTTTGCTGATTCTGATAAGCGACCTTTCGTTTAAGTCCAGACTTTTGGTCATAACATTTTCAGCTTACTTGATAGTGGCGCTTCACGCACTATTGTTGATTCTAAAGGTTGCGAAATTTTAAGTCAGTTAGGTTTAAAGTTAAATAGGTCTATTAAGGTAAATTGTATAATTGCTAATAGAAAATCACTGCAAAGTTTAGGATCACTTCTCGTTCCTCATTGAACTTAAAGGAAAAAAAAATATTGTTTTGGTCGTTTCCAAAGTTCCGCATAATTTGATTTCACTTGTCGATTTTTGGAAACCGGCAGACATCATTTCTGATCTTAAGTGAATGGCGTTTTGAAAGTTTGGATACTATCTCACAGTTACAAAATAAGGATTTAGTTCTTTATTTTCCTTATGATCTCTTGTCAGTACAGCTTAAGCAATTAGATACTTTATTTGATCATTTTTCTTCTTGATGAAACTTTTGTGTGTACTAACTTGATTAAGACAGCTTCCGATCCTATTAAACAAAGGTAATACCAAGTTTTGCCATTTATCCAAAAACAAATGGATCTGGAGTTAGAGAAAATGTTTAAGCTATGCGTTATAAAAAATTCTAGTAGAGGTTGGTCGAGTTCATTCTTATTAGTGAAAAAGAAAGGCAACTCTTGCGGTTTTTTGTCGACTTTAGAAAAGTTAACAAGGTAACCGAAAAAGATTCTTATCCATTATTTTACGTCTCGTCCATTTTGGCTCATCTTCGTGACGCAAAATTTAATCCATCTCTTGATATTAAGTTCGCTTACTGACAAAGTGAAAATTCTAAGCTGTACTTGTTTACAGTTCCAAACCATAGATTATTTTAATTTACGCGACTACCGTTTGACTTAGCTAATACATCAGTTTCTTAGCAACGATTGATTGATCGTCTTTTAGGTCCCGGATTAGACTGCAGACTTTTGACAGCAGGCACTTCCGAAAAACAACTAAGTCGCTTAGGGAAGCTGAAGGTAGAACAAGTGTCGCCGTTTTTAAGGAAAACAGATAAATCCCCTTCTGGTGTAATGAAGAAATTTGGAAGAGATTAAAAAAGAATGCATTAAATGGAAGATGAAAACCAGTAGAGCAAGGCGAGGGTTACCAGGCAATCTCAGAAACTTTCCGGCGGCTTATAAAAACATGCGCGATAAAAACAAAAAGCTAAAAGCATGGCAAAAGAAACTAATTGGGAGGCGCTGTGCAAGAAAATAGACTAAGATCCGTGAGGACTGCCATACAAAATTATCGTTAAAAAAAACAAAAAACACAACAAACAAACTTCTTGTCGTATGAAGGAAGACACATACAGGCATGGGCACTAGAAACGAGTCAATCACAAAATTCACGATAGAGAAGAGTATGTAAGCGGGTAGAAATATAGCTACCAAGAAAGCCAGAGGATCAGATAGGATTAAGCCAGAGACACTATTTCTTGTATTAAAAATATACTACTTCAAAGGAAAACTTTTCCAAAAAATTGGAAGTCGGCGAAAGTGGCACTAATACCAAATTGCATTAAAGGTTCCTACAGTCTAATTTGTGTAATTAACTGATTAAGAAAATACTGATTGAAAAACTAGAGAAAGGCAAATTGTCGAAATTGCAATTGGTTTTAGAAAGAAAAAATCCACGATTCACGCGATAGAAGAAATTGTGAGTACGGAATACCACTGCTAGATGGGCCGTGTTGGTGACATTGGACGTAAAAAACGTTGTGAATAGGGCGTCATGGGTAAAAATAATCCGAGCGGAAAAAAAGTAAGAAAAAAAATAACAGAGCAAACATAAGAGAGGGAGTGTCGCAAGGATCAATATTGGGTCCAATTGTATGGAACCTTTTCTATCACGCCGTACTGAACATTAAAAACAAACCAAGCGTTACAACCGTAGGTTTCGTGGACGATTTGGCCGATTCTAATGGTGGGTAGTGAACCTGAGGAGATCAACCATAAAGGAAAGAGGGCTCTCCGTAAAATCATACAATGGTTTAGCGAGAACGAGATTTGTCTTGCTGAAGACAAGATGGTGTTAAAAGGACCTAGGCGGAAAGACCAATTGTGCTTCAAAATCAACGGAGTAAAAATAGAGAGTACCAAAATAGTCAAACACTTAGGGGTATACTTGGATGGACACAGAAAGTTTGGGGCACACGTTACGAACATCATAAACAAAATGGAGACAAAAACGGCGGGGCTAAGTAGGATCATGCACAAAATAATCGGCCCACGCCAATTTAAATAAAGTTAATTTGTAGCGCGGCGAGGGCAACATTAACCTACGGAGTGCAAATATGGCACAGAGCGATGAGCAAAAATAAATACAACAGAATAATAAACAATTGTTACAGAAAGGCAACGTTAAAATTTGTTTGATCCTATAGGACGGCTGCCACAAACGCTATAAATGTCATTACTGGCACTGTACTAATAGACCTGATAATATCCGAAATAGGTGGACTAGGAGTGGGAAGTAATACGAATGACTTAACTAAGAATGTGAAGAGATCGTAAGAAAGCCGACACATCAATTCGACGTATTACACTTCCCAGATGTTTAGAGGCCACGGTTATTTGGGGCTTACGCAAAACATCAACAAAGCAGAATACGGGAACCGTCTATATTCCTCTGTAGACATAGACGACGCGGAACACACGTTGTCCCATTCTTCCAAATGGAGCGAGACAAGGATAATCTAGAAGGATTTTTAACAGGATGCAAGGAAATTGGCAAATCTTCGAGCAGGTTTGCAGATAAGTAATGGCTGAAAAAGAGATAGACGAGCGAAGTATGAGAGAGAACGACTAGACAAGGAGTGTTTGGCCTCTGAAGAAGTGCTCGTTATGGTGTTAATACCGGACCGGTAGATACAAGGAAGTATACGAAGAAGAAAGAGGATTTTTGTGTAAAGGTTGATGCTATTCCAGTACCTACTAATGTAGCTCTCGTTGCCATTTTGTACCAAATCTTGCAACTATTATCGTCACTTTTGAAAAAGTTTGCCAAATTTAATTAGACTAATGATTTCAGTGAAGTTTTTCAGATTATTAAAAATTGTTTAGGGTCCGTACCTATTTTGTCGTGTCCTGGGGTTTTATTGTTTTTTTTACAGTTCAGATTGATGCTTCCGATTTTGGTCTTGGTTCTGTCCTTACTCAGTTTATTGACTGTGAAGAACGCGTCATATATTATAATAGTAGGTCACTTACTAAATGTGAATGCAAGTATTCCACTACTAAAAAACAGTGTTTGGCTATACTCTGATCAATGGAAAAGGTACGTCCCTATCTTGAAGTAGCAAATTTTACGGTCCATAGTAAAGGAAAAGATCGTGTCCTTACTGATGCAGTCTCTTGGTTTGTTCTAGTTATTGACGAAATTGCTACCAAACTCGTGGAACGTGTACGTTCAACATTTTCCGCTTTTCGATAATAGATAATTATTGATGGAAAACTATTTAAGCACGTCATTCTTGACTATCCCAGTCTTCGTTCTGAAACAGAAACTTTGATCGATCTTATTGGACTTTTACCGCGTTCGAAAAGTGGATATTTGTACATTCTTGTGATTGCTCATTATTTTTCAAAATTTGTTCTGTTTTTCTTGTTACGGTCCGACGCTGCAACTGCAGTTACTGAACGGCTCGAAGAAGATGTTTTCTGAATGTTTGGAGTCGTTCAGTATCTGTTGTGTGATCTCGGCACACAATTTTGTAATTTTGAGTTTAAAAAAATGGTCGCGTCTTACAAATCTAAAATTATTTTTAACGTCAATTACCATCCACAAGCAAACATTGAATACAACCGTCATCATTGGGATAAGAACCTTGCTAAAGTAGCTTGTGGTATCCGTATCGCCGTTCGTGAGATAACCGGCTTGGCGCCATTTTTCGCATATTTTGGATGTGAAATTTGTCTACACTGCTTACGTCATGGCAATACCACCGATTCAGACTTGATTGATGATCTTCCTTTTGCAGAGCTTATATTTTTGGCTAAGCATTTCGTGATGTTTACGTGTATATTAAAAACCACTTAAATGCCGCTTATGTCCGTTCTAAACATTATTATGATTTGCGTCGTCGTCCAGCTGTTCTTTCAGATGCTTCACGTTATTTCTCGGCCAAGTTTATCGATCCGTTTTATGTAAAATCTTAAACGGCAGCGACTAACTCAGTATGATTCAGTTAATGGGTCGTAAGTTTTGAAGTGCTAAATTATAAATCAAGTTAAAAAGACGCCAAAACGGCGGAAGATTAGGATGACAGATACCGTTTAAATTTATCCAAAGCTAAAAAAAAACAAATAACAAAAACACAGGTTGTAACAACGAGTATATTTATTTTATCACAAAAAGAAAGGTCAGAAAAGAGAAACGAATAAATGCGATCAAATGTTAGAACGTAGGTCGACAGACACAGACAATAATTGTTGAAGCAATCCCCCTGCGGTTGAGCAACACGTCGTACAAATAATTAAACTTGTCGGCCTAACTTTTACATTCCAAAAGCAAATAAATTTACATTTGTAAATTATAACACGAAAATACAAATCTCGATAATTTAGAGAACCAAAGCGCGCCGTCTAATGATATATTCAACACAAAAATAAAGTTTTTATGGTTAATTGTGATAACAGGTACGTACAATCGAGAGTGCAAACGATTGACAACGTAGATGACGATAATTCAATTAGGAAAATATATTACTTACAGTTTAGTTTTCCTTTGAAGAATGCGACTAGCTAGTGGCACCTTTTCGCAAGTTCCTAAAATTCGGTGAAATAAACAAAGTCGTAGATACGGTGTTATCACAAGTAAATTTCCCTCGGTTCATTTGACTAATGAACAAAAACCAAATTCGCCGAATTTTCCCCAAATGAATTATATTATTTCGTAAAGTGGGTCCACCTCTATAGTTAGAATTTTATCCAATACTTGAAGGTTTCGATGTCTTCAAAGAAAGTGACGTGACATCATGGAAATTTTCCCAATAAATGAACCGGTTTTACTAGCTCCACATTGATGGAACTTCTTCTTCGTCAGGATGGATTGATGTAGGACCGTATTGAACCTTATATTTATACGTAATTTTAATAGTTATGGTGGCCACTCTATCTAATATACCTTTTAATGTGTCTAATTTTACAACTGGGCGTTTTTTAATTAGAACTCTTTTATTGTCATTTCATATGTAAAATAGTGTACTTCTCGTTTGTATAGTAACCTTACCGCTTTCTTTTCTTCTTACTTTTGATAGACCGATTATGTCATTTTTTTTTTATTTTAGAAGGTTAAATTGACATTTAGCACCACGCTTGTCAGGCGGGTTGGCGCGTTTTCACTCAGCTGCCCAATATGGGTCAGAAGCTGTTTGTAGCCGCTCACTCTGAGGCAGACGTTACGGTGTTAGTTTTGGTCCGTCCCGAGTATTTGATTTTCCCGGTACCACTCATATCTAGGAGGCTTTTCCCATCGGCCGCTTGAGGAGGCGCTTTATAGGGGGCTAGCAACATCTCACGGGACTGGTAAGTATTGTCAAAAAGATTGCAATCATCCGGAGACAGAGTCTTGACCAACTCAAAAAGGAGATAAAAGAGTTGTTTAGAAACCGTGTCTAACTGTCGTCTGATCTCCTTAATCTGTTTGCGTATCCACGCTAAGCTAGCACGATGGAGAATGTTTTTAGAAAAACCCGTCTGAATGTGGAACTTGATCTTGAGGAATGTAGGTATGATGCCTTCATCACAACGATTAAAAAACGTTAAAGTCGACAAAATTTTGACGAGCTTGTGGTCGAATTTAGAGAATGCGGAGGTTTTAAAAGAAATATTCTTTCCGAAGAGATTGTTAATGTAATAGCAAAGGCATCCCCAGCCGGAGTTTATACTAAGTTAATTTGTATTCTGGCTCTGACCAGCGTTGCATGGATTTAGCACCGTAGCATCTCGAAAAATTTATGTCTTGTTTGATAGTGTAACAAATTTTAAAACTAATTTATTTAAAACTAAATGTTTACACGATTATAACTACACGTAACTAAAAATCTAACGATAATTACACTAATCTATATATTACTATTAGTACTCCGCACTTTTTAATTTTATCTAAAACTGATACTTGTTTATGTTAACAACACGTACGCGACGTATTTATGTTTTACTAGCACCGGCACTTTATTTATTTATCTTCACACGCGTTAATCATTTATTTATTTTAGCCCGACAAAGTCTTCTCGGTTCAATTCGAAAAGCTGACCTATGCTTTCTTTGATAACTTTGCGAACGTTTCAATAGTATGTAGTCAATCATACTTTTAGTTCTATTTTCTGGGTTTCTTTCAGTTTGTGTTCGTGTAAGTGCAGTATAAGTAATTTTTCACTTACCATGTAAATCATCATTTATCTTCTGTCAGGAATTTAGAACCTCACGTTTCTCGAGTTATTTCTAGCCTCTTATTATAGGAACTGCGAGTTGTTTGCCAAATCTGGGTACTCTCACTTATAAACCTGCAGATTATACCTTTTGGGGATCTCTAGTTTGTAGCCTTTGGTGTCACTGATCTCTATGAAAGTACTGCCTCTATAGAGTTGTCCTCAATTTACGCTAACTTTTGTATCAGACCTACGAGTTGTCTGATGAGACGGAACCATCTAAAACGCCAAAAACTTAAGCTTAACCCAAACCCGGTTTATTATTTTTTGTTTTCGTGTAGAGACAAACCAAGAATGCTCTTTAGAGAAGGAGCGCCACTTGTCGTAAGAGGCGGCTAAATAACAGTTCTTTTATTTTTTTCTTCTACTAGATTCTTAATTCTTCATTTATTATTTTGTGGTTGCTAGTGGTTAGATACTATAGGGTGGTGTTGGTTGTTGTGGGAGCAACACAATGCATGGATTTCGTGAAATGCAGCGCTCTCTCTTTTATGGTTCAACATCATGCGTTTAGTGTCAAACCCAAGTATAATACCCTTTTTTTTGGTTAGGTTAATTTTGTATTAGGTTTTCGTTCTGTATTTAACGTTCTTGATGTTTTTTTAGGCTTGTTGAAATCAAGAAATTTCTAGTTTTAGTTCACGTTTTGATTAAATTTTTTGAGTTTTACTCCTATGAGAGTAGTTTGAGAAATCACTCTTCTAGTAAGGAGGGTGTCATAGTTGTGTATTACATTTTAAACTGCTATATCATGAAATTCTAAGGGAGCCAGTCTACTCCATTTTGTAATATACAATTTTTGTTTTGAACTGAGCAAACACCTTTATGTTACGTTCTGTAGAAAATTTTACGAAAACATATTTTAGCACGTAACATTCTTAACATTGTTTTAGATAAAAAAAGTTACGCTTATGAGACAATAAAAGTCAGTGATGTTCCAAAAATGCCTGGCGAATGTAGTATAAGTCCAAAGAGTGGTACAAGCTTTGTTACGTTATTTACAATTGTTTGTAGTAACGTATCGCATACACAGCCAGTTACTTTTAGTTTATACCAAGTTTCCAACACAGGTAAACTTAACTGTAAATAGCTAGCTTCTTAACTTAAAATTAATTAGATTTGCTACTGGCGACAACTGACAGTGGAGAATTTGAGGTTTATTTGCCGACTGGGACTAAAAGTCTTTATATCAAAATATCAGACCCAGATAACCTATACATTATTAAAAATGTAGCGGTTCAAGTAGATCCTTTTATAAATCAAATCCCCGAGGAAGATAAAATACAGACATTAACTCAAAAATACGATGATATGATACCAAACGCATTAAAAACCGGAAATGCGGAGGTGATAGTTCAAATGATGAATATGATCGCTTCAGAAGCAAAACTTATAACAGACGACAAATTCAAAAAGAAATTAAAACTAAAAATTCTTGGAGATTTGGAAAAAATTCCACTTCAAACTCAAAACGACATAGCGCAAGTTGCTTCGCTGAATCGAAATTTGTGGGATATCCAAACTGAACACGATCGGTCTTTTAGAAGAACTTCAGTCGAATTTTCACAGAAAGCTGCTAAATACCAGTTGAAGTTAATTAATCAGGCTCCTTTTCCTGACAAATTGGATTTAGATGTAATCAACACACTTCCGTGAGTATTACTTAGATTTAAATGTGAATTTACGATTCAAATCAGAGATTTGTTATGGGTTGCAAATCAAAGCCTTGAAGCTTTTCCATCGGAAACGGTAGTTCAAGATTTTACTTTTATAGTTACAACGCCTACAGATATGTTAACGTTTCCGGTCGTTTCTGAATTTTACGTTGATTATAAAGATGCCGATTTAGATTATTTAAGCAGAATTAGAGATGTAAATACATCAAATTGTTTGGTCTTACTCTAATTAATCACACTTTAGTATAAGCATGCGACTAAATCTGCCATAAATGTGTTTACTTTAGCCGGTTTAGCAACTGCAAAGACTTTAACGCCAGGAGAACCAGTCTCTAATGTAATTGATAACGTTCTTCAAGCTATTACAGATGGTCCAAGAGCTCTGGCACGTACAAAACTTGGAGTTTCTGATGCACAAGTTATTGGGTCACAGAGTTTAACAGATATTTCAGATTATCTACACGGAGTGGTAAATTTATCTGAAGTTTTGTAAATTTTTTTCAGATAAAATGTTTTAGGTATCGGTTTATCCTGACAATCCTTACTGGTGGCACAAGGACGATATAAACATTTCCACCAAAATTTTAAATGCCAATTACTTTCATAAAGATAAGCTTTTAGGTAATATTAAATATCCGCTCCAATTATTTTTTGCTGGGAACTGGATCGATCCGATACACAAACAAGGAGTAATTACAATACCAAGCAAAACAAACAACACCGAATTAGACCAATACGTTGCTGTTCATCGTGTAGACGTTAAACAAGGAGGTGCTCTCATCGTTGATTTCTACGATGTAAAAGAAGCTTTAAACGTACGTAAAATGACTTGATGTAGCACTGTTTTTCGGGTGTTGCCGCGTCACAAAACTTCTACTTAACGTTTCGCTGATCATGCTGTCTGATGCTTCAGAAGATTTCTAAGACTGATGTTATCGTCTTGCCTTACTCATTATATACCGTCTTTCGCCGCCGCTTCGCTAATCCGTGTCCGTTCATAAACGTCTGGTGACTTCTTCCATGTTCTTCACGCAGCGTAGATCTCCATGTGTTGCTTATTATTTGCTGGTGATAGTGTCTGCTTCGTGCTAATACCTTTACGTTCCCGTAATCAATCCGGTGATCTCCATTCTCATGTAGATGTTCCGCTGCTGCAGATTTGTCCGTGCGTCTGAGTTGACCGTCTCGTAGATATTCTTTAACTTTGCACTGAATGCTCCTTCTTCTTTGGGCGATGTAACTCTTGCCGCACATACACTCTAATGTGTATATACCCTTGGTGTGTAGTCTCGAAAGTTGATCTTTATTCGGTGGTATAAGCTGATCTATTTTCTTCACTGTGTTATAACGTGTAGTGATGTTCTTCTTTCTAGAACCCTCTTTAGTCTGTCAGTGACTCCAGCAACGTAGTAGTGTAAGTAAGCATATGTTTTTGACAGTGTCTACGCAGCAAGCTCAGCTTGTTTCTCCTTCTTCTTCTGTGGTCTTATTAATTTTTTGTGAGCGTCCTTGATGTATTTGATTTCCTCCGGCTTGTGTTCTTCATCACTAATTTTCTCTGCTTTTCTTAGAAGTTCGGTGATGGGGGATCTCTTCTGTTGTGGATGATGATGAGAGGATGCGTGTAGATACCGGTTTGTATGTGTTCCGTTGCGGAATACGCTATGACTAGCTTGTTGTTGTCCGTGCGTGTTACTAGAACGTCTAAAAAGGGTAGGGTTTTGTTTTTTTCTATTTACATGGTGAATTTGATACTGCTGTGGTGTGCATTGATATGTTGAAGAAAACTTTGTAATTATTCCCGTCTGTGAGGCCATACGGCAAAAGTGTCGTCCACGTATCTGTACCAGCATTTCGGTTTCCTGTCGCTTGAGTTGATAGCCTCTTGTTCGAAAGCTTCCATGAAGATGTTGGCTATTACTGGTGGCGCTGCGTGAAGAACATGGAAGAAGTCATCAGATGTCTATGAACGCAAATCAACAGACCAGAACGGACACGGATCAGCGAAGCGAACCCGAAAGACGGTATATAACGAGGAACGCCAGACGGTAACATCAGTCTTTAGCAATCTTCTGAAGTAGCTGACAGCATGATCAACAAAACGTTTTGTGACTCGGCAACACCCAAAAAACAGTGCTACATTAACACCGACCAAGAAACCTTGCATTCTAGTAAAATAACTTGCTTGTTACATCAAAAATAAACACTAATTGCAGATTGTGATGACTTACAACAGAAAGCCTCGTTTGTCTGACTTCAATTCGAGCAGCATTTCTGTGACAGAAAAATCAACGCATGTATTCTATCCGCGTAAAGACCTAATAGACTTCGGAAATTGTTGGTTTTATATAGGTATACTCCCAAACAAAACACAAGTATTAAATTTAAAAAAAAAAGATGAATCAATAACGGTAGGCATTTTTAGACACCATCTGAAGCAAATTTAACTATAAATTACGAAATTTCTTTTGTTACTATAATATGTAGTTACTGGAGCAACTCCTTTGAAAAATGGATTAGTTCAGATTGTTACGTAAGTTGCGCCAAATGTGGAAGCTTTTGTAACTGTCACATTTACAGACTGGAAAAAAAAGCAATAACACGCACATACACTGTTTTTGTACACACCACTCGTCTTACGCTGGAAGTTACCTAAACGCACCAAGCGTGTTAGACCCGTACAAAAAAATCGTTTTTACACTAAAAATACACACATCTTCGGTGATTTTTATTTTTGTTGCAGTTGCGCTATTAACATATTGCGTTTTGTTGGTGTTTGTCGCATCAGAACCCGTACACAATTTTCAAAAACCTCTTTTTCTAACTGACAACGTGGAAAGTGATGATTACTATTATCTGATAGTCGTTAAAACAAGTTCCCGAAGTTCTTCTGGCACGACTTCAAACATTGGGCTTCAAATCATGGGTTCCATGGCAAATAGTCGTGTAAACATACATTTTAAATTTTTCTTTTCTATTTAACATAATTTCCAGAAGCATTTAATTAATTTTCCGGATCCGTACACTAAGCTTTTACAAAGAAGCAACAAAGATCAGTTTGTGTTAGCAACATGTGGACGTTTGGGAGAATTAAATTGTATTTGGTTGTGGTTTGACTCTGTGGGCACCAGACCATCTTGGTACGTACTTTAACAATATTTATTTTTGTAAAAGAAAAAAATTAGGCATTGTGAATGGATAACCATAACCGATTTGCAAAACAACGATAAATGGTACTTTGAAATTCGTGCATTGTTTTCTGTGTTAGATGGAGGATACTGTAAATTGTTAATTAAACCTTCTGTAAGTAACGAACCAAAAACTTGGACATCTGTTTTTAATAATCACAACTGGAATTTTACAACACTGTAAATCAAATATCTTTTGTATTAATTGATTACTACGTGCTATTGTTGCAGTCGTAAGAATCGGTTATCATACGTTGTACGTCTCACGATTATTTTATCAACTATTTTAACAACGTCCTCAGTAACTCTCGTACTGTACGGAGTACCGAAATTTCGTAGATCGGATGGTTTCGGATACGGACATTACCAAATATCTACCAAAATAGTATTTTTGTCGTTTTTAAGTTCTTTGGTATCGTTTTTCGCAAATTTATATTTTGTCACAACATTTAAGTAAGATTATTTTTAAATAATTATTGGAAAAGTTATTTTTTGTGTTGCAGTAAGAACCGGAATGACGAGCAATATAAGGAAACTTGGTAACACTAACTTGCTTTTTTTATCAATATTTTTAATTATATTTTAGGAACCGTTTAATTTTTTTTGTAACTTTTAATTTAACGTTTTTGGTTGTCTTTGGGTTTTGGATGCCGTACGTCGATGCCCTATTATGGTTAACATCAACTTTTGGTGCACTTATTCTAATTGTTGTCTTTTTTGAAACAACATACATTATTTTGACGAAAAGTTGTGATCAGGTATGTTTATTCGGATACACGAACTTCTTACGGTAAAACGTAAGCTCTGCACTCGGTTGAAGTGCGGTCAATTACCTGTATTACTAAAGTTTTGGAAAATTGAAGGCAAATAAAGTAACTAATAAAATTCAGTCTGTCGACGTGCTGATTTAAATTCGTTAAAGAGGCGCCAAAAGTTTTTTGCGCCCCAACGTGTTTGGTGCTCGATACTCTTTGTGGTATTAACATTTTCTCTTTCTTTCTTTGATTCTTTTACTACTTATTAATTATAACTAGTAAATTGTACTTACTTAAATCGTTGTTTTGCTTCTTTTATGTTAGGTCGGTTAAACTTTCCCTCTTATTAGATTATTAGCAATGTGTGCGATACAATACAATTACTATTACGTATACTTTTCGGTTTTCTTTAATAGTTTATCTTACTTTGTGGTAAACTTGAATGGAGCTGTACTACTGAAAATTTTCTTTTTTTCGATAATTTAGCAAAATTCTTTTGTCACTTAGATGGCTACTTGGCGTTTAGAAGTAAATCGGTTTCTAAAGCAAGTGGGTTTGATTCCACTGTGGTTGTTTCTACCATGGTACGGTGCGTATCTTTGTTATGTTAAAAAGTTAGTAGTTCAATTCGCGAGTATAAAAATTTCTCTTCAAGTATGAAATTTGTCCTTAGAATTCCCTACTCTTTCGTCGAAATGTCAAATTTTAGACAGCTTCACTTCCTCTAAGACCATCGACGAGCTGTGTACTTTTACGCCCGGTGCATCCTTCACCTTTAGATCGTTTCACGCGAATATGCAATTACATTTGTAAGGCTGAATCGGGGTAAGTGGTGTAAATTTTTTTTATTGGGGGTTTAATTTGATTCTGTGCTAATTGCCTGTAGCGGATTTTGGTACCCACCACATGTTCACAGTTATCGCTAAAGATAACTAGCAGGTGGCGTTATTGAAAACGTTATTTCTTATACACCGTCAAAGGTTGGAAACCTTCAGGATTATCCCTCTTTTGGAGATGAACTACGACAAAAACTGAGAAAACTTATGCTGTTAAGTCGAAAGGAAACGCTGTGCATTTGCGTTCTTAAATTATTGGATGCTAAAGGAGACCTTTTACTTGTGTTAACATTATATGCTCGTTTATATTGGGTTTAATATTACTTTTTAGGTAATTTAAGTCGGAATTAGCTAATCCCCTGTGACCTGCGTTTGATGTTTCAGCAGTTTTCTTTTTATGACAGGCCCCATAAATAGATTAGCTGGCTGAATTGGCGTTTTTTTTTTTGTAGTTTGGTTTTGTTTTCGACGTTTGATACGGTATTAGCATCGAGAACGTTTTGTTTGTTGTTTGTGTGGTTTGAGTTTAATGATATTTCAAGTTGTTTTCAATCATTATTGAAATTTTCTTTTAAATGCATACAGATCCGTAATTTTGAGTTTAATTTAATACTTTATTTGGTTATCTTCGTAGAATACCAATTCAATATAATTTACGACTTCCTTTGTGGAATGTAAGTTGATACATTTTTCTTGTTTAGTCTGAATCCGATTAGATTAAGCGCAATCTTGAGCCACCTGCAGAAAATGCAAGTCTCAGCGTTCTTGTGGGAAATATTGTAGAGGTCTACGTGTGGAAATTCACGTGGCTAATTATAATTGCCGTCTTTGTTTTTCTCGTTTGTTCAATGTTGTTTCTTTTACGTAGATGTTACCGCGCAAGCGAAGAGAATTTGGTGGGAACGAGGTGTTAAATATGAGAGGTTTTGATTTTTGGGGAGGAATAATCTACAATCGATCGTTGGTGGCAATTTTAAATTACCGGTTACCGGTTGGTAAGGGTACGTTTCGTTATGCCCTACCGCGGAAGTTAAAAAGAAAATTGGTACCGTGAAAATGTAGTGTAGTGATGGAAAAGTTTGATTTTTATCTTCTTTTCAATTTTCGTAATTTACGGATTATGCAAATTTCACGGTGTCCATAATTATAACGCAAGTTTCAAGTTGGATATTCAATCGTTGGGTTGTACTGTGTCCAATCTTCGCATTTGTGCGGATTATGTTAAGCGTTAACCAAGAAATTCTTTCGTCGGCATAGAAAGTATTTGGAGTACCTTTTCGTTTGGCCATTCCGGACCATCTAACCATAAGTACGTTCCTGCAGTTACGACGAATTCAAGGTATTTATGTTGCACCATTTATTTAATCGAGAAGATATTATTTACGTTTACGCGATCAAGTGTTAAAAGCTTTGAATTTTCAATTAAAAATTACAAGTGTTTCGAAGTTATCGTTAATGTAACTAATTAATGACCGTATTTTACGGTACTGTTTTATTCCAAGTTTAAAATTTATTAAACGGGACCGAATTATCGATTCGAATTTTATATTTATATGTTAGTTTTATAAGTTTATTTCATTTTGTTTTTAAATTATATCGACACGCGCCCGGCCGTGATCATAGAGGTTTATAGATTGATTAATTTGTGCTGTTTATTTCTTTAAAATTCTGTATTGTGTATTTTATAATTTTGTTTGTGTATTTTATTCCATTAACTTTAAATTTGTTTTGATCAAACGTGCATTCACGTAATTTTTCTTTTATTTTGCTACTGTTTTGTGTGATTAATTTTGTCAATTTCAATTCAATTATTTTATTTTATTATTTTATTCATTTTGTTTTATTTTGTTCAAATAAATGTTAAATTATTAAATTGTAAAGAGCTTTTAATTCCGTCGGCCTCCGCGTGTGTAACTTTATTAGTTTATTTTAGATTTTAGCAAATGCACCCTCTAAGGTAAGTCCGTTGGGGGTGCATACTACAGAAGCGGACTTATGGTTGGCAAGGGTCATTAGTCCATTAAGCTTTACCCCTTCCTGGCGCCCTTTGATTTCGACATTATTATTTATCGATTTTGTGTTTTCGACAAGTCAATCCATTTCGATCACGAAACTTTTAAATAAAACTCACCCCGTCTCCATTGAGCTAGTGGCACAACCCCCCGTTTATGTTACTACATTGCAGGCAGTGACTTTGTGTTAATTTTGGAATGTAACATAAATAATTTGGCGCCCAACGTGGGGCCTTTTTCGAATTTTAGTTTGCCTGTTAAGTTTCGTGATTTTTGGAAGATTTTACCGTTTTGTAATTACATTTTAAAATGGGTTACAAATTGATTGTTGATCGTTTATCGCATAACGAATTACGTTATGAAATTTTGATTAGAGGTGGTGATGCATCTTTAGGTGTTGTCGTATTACGAGGTTTACTCAAGAATTTCCTTATTGAAGAAGCCGCCGGAAAAATATCTCGTCCCGTGTATCCGTTCGATTTTAATGCAGATAAGTTAGCGATTCGTGAAGGTATCGATGAGCTTAGAAAGTTAATAGATTCATTAAAAATTACTCCGACTACAAAATTTCCTTCTACAATTGAAACCAAAATTAAATATTTGTTAAACCGTATTGGCAATTCAATTCCTATTCAAGGTGACGATTCTCAAGTTAAAGATGAGTTTCTAAAAGATTTAGTTGTTTTAATTTCGCAGTACGAACTTTTGGATAAGCAAATTGTTGTTTCAAATCCGTCTACTTCCGCCGATGAAGTCATCGAACCTGTCGTTCAACCTTCTGTAGTTGATAACGCTTTACCGACGTCTTCTGCTGTTAGTCAAAATTTTATTAGTCATGTTAAGAGTATTTCAGTTTCTAAATGGAATTTAAAGTTTTCGGGTGACGCAAAGTCAATTTCATTGAATGCATTCTTAGAACGAGTTGCCGAACTTCAATTATCGCGTAACGTTTCAAGCCATCAGTTATTTTTGGAGTGTACTGATCTTTTTACAGGTCATGCATTGATTTTTGTTAGGTCTATTCGTAATTCAGTAAATTCTTGGGAAGACTTAGTTAAGTTTTTACGCGAACAATTCCAGCCTACCGATTATGACGAACGACTTATTGAAGAAATTAAGCGTCGTACTCAAGCTAATGATGAACCTATGGGTATTTACGTTGCAATTATTCGCAACATGTTTTCACGTCTCGATGAGCCTTTTTCTGAAGAAAAGCAGTTAAAGATTTTATTAAGAAATATTTCTCCCGTTTATCAAACTCAGCTTGGTTTGTCGTCGGTTACTTCAATTGAAGAGTTAATTAAATTTGGTCGTATTATCGAGGACCGCATGCAAGCTATTGAAGCTTACACGCCTCCGTCTCGTAGAAAGCAGGACATGGAGCCTGATCTAGCTTATGTAACATCTCAAGTTAAGGACATTGCAGTTTCTCGTTCTTCGAATAACGTTAGTAGTGGTGAAAAATCTACACCACCAGTTAGACAAAATTCACTATTACCGTCTTCGAATATCGCACCTTCTTCACGAAGGTTAGCTATCGTTAATGCGCCTGCTTCTTCTAATCGAAGTAGTCCGCAATTATGTTGGAATTGTAGGAAGCCTAACCATCGAGCTGCTTCTTGCAAAGAACCTAAGAAAGGTTTATTTTGTTATCGTTGTGGAAAATCTAACGTTACGGTCCGCACTTGTTCTAAGTGCTCGGGAAACGAGTAAAGGACGTACTAAGAAGCCGTTTGGTGACGTCAGAGGTTAAAGTTAAATCGGCTGTCTATTTTAATAGTTTGCATTCTTCGAAGAAAAAGAGTTTCGTTAAGAATAAAGTCGTGTTAGATTATGTTTTAGAGTCTGCTGAGTCTGACGAAAGACCTTTTGTCTATGTTAAAGTTTTTGGTCACGAAATTTTAAGTTTATTAGATAGTGGCGCTTCTCGCACTATTGTTGGTTCTAAGGGTTGGGAAATTTTTAGTCAATTAGGTTTAAAGTTAAATAAGTCAGTTAAAATTAATTGTATTGTCGCTAATGGTAAATCAGTACAAAGTTTAGGTTCACTTCTCGTCCCAATCGAAATTAAAGGAAAAATTGTTGTTTTAGAAGTTTTAGTTGTTCCTGACGTTCCGCATAATTTAATTTTAGGCGTTGATTTTTGGAAACAAGCAGGTATCGTTCCTGATCTTAGAAAAGGTGAATGGCGTTTCGAAAATATGGACACCATTTCACAATTGGAGGATAAAGATTCCGTTATTAAGTCTCGTCTCGATCTTTCCTCAGAACAGCTCAATCAGTTAGACAGTTTAGTTAGTAATCATTTTTCTTCGTCGAATAAAAATTTTGGATGCACCAACTTGATCGAACATCAGATCAAAACTACTTCCGAACCAATTAAGCAACGGTATTACCGAGTTTCGCCGTTTATCCAGAAACAAATCGATCTGGAGTTAGAGAAAATGTTGAAGTTAGGCGTTGTAGAAAAATCAAACAGCGCTTGGTCGAGCCCGATCTTATTGGTGAAGAAGAAGGACAACTCTTATCGCTTTTGCGTGGACTTTAGAAAAGTCAACAAAGTTACCGAAAAGGACGCTTATCCTTTACCTTACGTTTCGTCTATTTTAGATCGTCTTCGTGACGCTAAGTTCATTTCATCTCTCGATATTAAGTCCGCTTATTGGCAGATTCCTTTAAGCGAAGAGTCTAAGCAGTTTACCGCTTTTACAGTCCCGAACCGTGGGTTATTCCAATTCACGCGCTTACCGTTTGGTTTAGCTAACGCACCAGCTTCTTGGCAGAGGTTGATTGATCGAGTTTTAGGTCCCGAATTAGAGCCTTACGTTTTTGTTTATTTAGATGACGTCATTATTTGCGCTCCTTCCTTCGAGAAACACATGGAAGTGTTAACTGAAGTTCTTCGTCGCCTTAGAGAGGCTAATTTGATGCTAAGTAAAGACAAATGTCATTTTTGTAAACCTGAACTTAAGTATCTTGGTTTTATAGTCAATTCTACTGGTTTGTCGGTTGACCCGGAAAAGGTCGATGCAATTTTGCGTATTCCAGTTCCCACTGGTGTCGCTGAAGTGAGAAGAATTATAGGCATGGCCTCGTGGTATCGCCGATTTGTACCAAATTTTTCGACAATTATCGCTCCATTGACGTCTCTGTTAAAGAAGAATTCCAGCTTTAATTGGACTAGTGATTGTGATGAAGCCTTTCAGATTATTAAGAATTGTTTAGTTTCCGCACCTATTTTGTCTTGCCCCGATTTCAATGTTCCGTTTACAGTTCAAACTGACGCTTCTGATTTTGGTCTCGGTTCAGTTCTTACACAGTTTATCGACGGTGAAGAACGTGTCATTTGTTATAATAGTAGGTCGCTCACAAAGTGTGAACGCAAGTATTCAACTACCGAAAAAGAATGTTTGGCTGTCCTGTGGTCTATTGAAAAATTACGCCCCTATCTTGAGGGAACAACTTTCACTGTAGTTACCGATCACGCATCATTAGTCTGGTTACATAATTTAAAGGAACCTACCGGTCGTCTAGCACGATGGGCTGTTAGACTACAGCAATTTGATTTTACGATCATTCATCGTAAAGGAAAGGATCATGTCGTACCTGACGCACTATCTCGTTCAGTACCAGCTATCGACAATATTACTACCGATTGTGACATTACCGAACCTAAGTCTTCGGACAAATGGTTATCGAAACTTATGGAACGTGTACGTTCAAAACCTAACGCTTTTCCACAGTGGAAAATTAGTAACGGAAAGCTATTTAAGCATGTTACCGTAGACTATCCCGATCTTCGTTCTGAGAATGACAATTGGAGAGAAGTTGTGCCTAAGTCTAAACGACTCGAAATATTGTCAAAATTTCACGATGAGCCTACCGCTGGACACCTTGGTATCTTTAAGACTCTCGAACGAATAGTTCCGCTTTATTACTCGCCTAAGATGAAGGCTGACGTCATTCGTTACATCAATGGTTGTAAAGTTTGTATCACGCATAAGCCAGAACAGAAACGTCCTGCTGGCCTTATGACCCGTCATCCTGTTGTGGACAAACCTTGGCAGTTGATCTCTACCGATCTTGTTGGACCGCTACCGCGATCTAAGAGTGGTTATTCGTATATTCTTGTGGTTGCAGATTATTTTTCGAAATTTGTTCTATTTTTCCCGTTACGTTCCGCTACTGCCGCAGCAGTTACTAAACGTCTTGAAGAAGATGTATTTTTAATGTTTGGAGTTCCTCAATATTTTTTGTGTGATAACGGCACACAGTTTCGTAGTTCAGAATTTACGAAAATGGTTTCGTCATATAAGTCAAAAATTATTTTTAACGCTAATTATCATCCACAAGCGAATCCAACTGAAAGAGTCAACCGAGTCATGAAGACAATGCTATCGTCGTATATCGAAGACAACCATCGACATTGGGATAAGTATCTTGCTAAAGTAGCATGTGCTATTCGTACCGCTGTACATGAAGTCACCGGCTTAACGCCGTTTTTCGCTAATTTCGGACGTGAAATCTGTCTCGACGGATCACGTCATGGAAAAACTACCGATTCCGACACTATCGACGATCTAGCTTTTGCTGATCGTACATTTTTGGCCGAAAGAGGCCCAGCGTTTAGAGAAGTTTACGTCGACATTAAGAATCGCTTGAATGCCGCTTATGTCCGCGCTAAACATTATTACGATTTACGTCGTCGTCCAGCACCTTTTGAGGTGGGAGACACAGTGTGGCGGAAGAATTATGTCCTTTCTGATGCATCTCGATATTTCTCGGCCAAACTGGCACCTAAGTTTATCGGTCCGTTCTATGTGAAACGGAAAGTTTCGTATCAGACCTATGAGTTGTCTGATGACACGGGAGCATCAAAAGGCATATGGAACGCCAAGGATTTAAAGTTAAACCCGACTGGGAATAAATAGTTGTAGGTTTTACCGTTTGATTTTTTGTTTTAGTTTCTTTTGTTTTGTTTTTTTAGGTTAGTTAGTTTCGTTTTTGGGTTCCGTGTAGAGACGGACTAAGAATATTTCTCTACAGTGGGGACACCACTTGTCGTAAGAGGCGACTAAACAACGGTTCTTTTATTTCCATTTTTCTTTCTTCTGCTATCTTGTCTGTCCTTATCTTTTATTTCTGTAGTGTTTGCGGCTAGGTGCCATCGCTCGGTGAGGGCAGTAGTTGTGGGAAAAACGCAATGCGCGGATCTCGTGAAGCGCAGCGCGCCCTCTTCTATTGTGCAGCATCGAGTGATCTGTGTCGAACCCAAACATATGCTACCCTTCTTTTATCGTTTAGTTTTCGTTCCGTTTAGTTTCGTAGGGGTTCTCGATGATTGCGAGATCGCGAGAGCCATAGGTTTAGTTTCGTTTTATTTTTGCGTTTATAGTTACATTATCGTTTATTGTGTTTTGGTAGATAGTTGTAAGTAAACACTATCTCTAGTTAGTAGTTACATTATCTTTGTGATGACACTTGCCGCAGTTGACTTTGAGAGTGGTCAATGGGTAAGGTGCTTTGGATTCGACGTTATGGGTTGTAGGATCTCACAACATGCCGATCCCGTGACGCATGGCGTGCCTTCTTCCTTTGTCAATGTCGAATACATCGTGTCGAGCCAGACACTTCCCAAGGTCTGCCGTGTTGCATTTTTACCGATTATGACGTTTATTTTTTATTTACCGGATATGACGACTCTTCTCTTCTTCTGCTTTCTATCCTTTCTTTTCCATTCTTCTTTCGTTCTTCTTTATGTCCAGCGACTCCCTTCTGCGTGGAAGCCCCGCGCCCTTTATGCCTCTTGTTGACGACTCTTTCGCTATGTACTTGGACAAATCGTGTTAGGGACTGTCTAGGTAACCTTAAGTTGGGGTTTATTGGCCGAATTCCCAAGCCTAGTCAGGACCTCTCGCGTACCTCGGTCGCTCGACCGTGGTGGGCTTTGGCGGTTTTACTTTGATGTTTTTCTTTTAGGACCTGGGGGTAGCACTGGGCATGTGTCCTTTGCAAAACCCACCCCCTTGTGCCTGACGCGTTTTTACGCTCTTTTAAACGTTTACCGTTTATTAGATTTTTGTTTTTTTGAGATTTTTACGTTGATGGCCCGTGGCACGGGGTAGTACTCTTTTGTGGGCACCGCCGGTACGGCACCCGTGTAGTCGCTCTCCTCCCGCCCAGGGGTACTGCCTTGTTCAGTCGTGCTTCGTTAATTGCCCTGGTTGGCTTCACCAATCAGTTTTAGCGTCCACTGCTACAGTGTGGTTCCGTTGTGGTGGGTTGGGGTCATTTGGTCAAACCACAACGGCTGGGTCTCGTCTTTTTTTTTCTCGTCGTTTTGTGACCATGTGAGGGTTGGGTTATGGGTTTTCGTTTGTTTTTCTTTGTCTATTTTTAGAGTGATTTGAGAAATCCCTCTTTAAGTAGGGGAGGTGTGACCTGCGTTTGATGATTCAGCAGTTTTCTTTTTATGACAAGCCCCATAAATAGATTTAGCTGGCTGAATTGGCGTTTTTTTTTTGTAGTTTGGTTTTGTTTTCGACGTTTGATACGGTATTAGCATCGAGAACGTTTTGTTTGTTGTTTGTGTGGTTTGAGTTTAATGATATTTCAAGTTGTTTTCAATCATTATTGAAATTTTCTTTTAAATGCATACAGATCCGTAATTTTGAGTTTAATTTAATACTTTATTTGGTTATCTTCGTAGAATACCAATTCAATATAATTTACGACTTCCTTTGTGGAATGTAAGTTGATACATTTTTCTTGTTTAGTCTGAATCCGATTAGATTAAGCGCAATCTTGAGCCACCTGCAGAAAATGCAAGTCTCAGCGTTCTTGTGGGAAATATTGTAGAGGTCTACGTGTGGAAATTCACGTGGCTAATTATAATTGCCGTCTTTGTTTTTCTCGTTTGTTCAATGTTGTTTCTTTTACGTAGATGTTACCGCGCAAGCGAAGAGAATTTGGTGGGAACGAGGTGTTAAATATGAGAGGTTTTGATTTTTGGGGAGGAATAATCTACAATCGATCGTTGGTGGCAATTTTAAATTACCGGTTACCGGTTGGTAAGGGTACGTTTCGTTATGCCCTACCGCGGAAGTTAAAAAGAAAATTGGTACCGTGAAAATGTAGTGTAGTGATGGAAAAGTTTGATTTTTATCTTCTTTTCAATTTTCGTAATTTACGGATTATGCAAATTTCACGGTGTCCATAATTATAACGCAAGTTTCAAGTTGGATATTCAATCGTTGGGTTGTACTGTGTCCAATCTTCGCATTTGTGCGGATTATGTTAAGCGTTAACCAAGAAATTCTTCCGTCGGCATAGAAAGTATTTGGAGTACCTTTTCGTTTGGCCATTCCGGACCATCTAACCATAAGTACGTTCCTGCAGTTACGACGAATTCAAGGTATTTATGTTGCACCATTTATTTAATCGAGAAGATATTATTTACGTTTACGCGATCAAGTGTTAAAAGCTTTGAATTTTCAATTAAAAATTACAAGTGTTTCGAAGTTATCGTTAATGTAACTAATTAATGACCGTATTTTACGGTACTGTTTTATTCCAAGTTTAAAATTTATTAAACGGGACCGAATTATCGATTCGAATTTTATATTTATATGTTAGTTTTATAAGTTTATTTCATTTTGTTTTTAAATTATATCGACACGCGCCCGGCCGTGATCATAGAGGTTTATAGATTGATTAATTTGTGCTGTTTATTTCTTTAAAATTCTGTATTGTGTATTTTATAATTTTGTTTGTGTATTTTATTCCATTAACTTTAAATTTGTTTTGATCAAACGTGCATTCACGTAATTTTTCTTTTATTTTGCTACTGTTTTGTGTGATTAATTTTGTCAATTTCAATTCAATTATTTTATTTTATTATTTTATTCATTTTGTTTTATTTTGTTCAAATAAATGTTAAATTATTAAATTGTAAAGAGCTTTTAATTCCGTCGGCCTCCGCGTGTGTAACTTTATTAGTTTATTTTAGATTTTAGCAAATGCACCCTCTAAGGTAAGTCCGTTGGGGGGGTGCATACTACAGAAGCGGACTTATGGTTGGCAAGGGTCATTAGTCCATTAAGCTTTACCCCTTCCTGGCGCCCTTTGATTTCGACATTATTATTTATCGATTTTGTGTTTTCGACAAGTCAATCCATTTCGATCACGAAACTTTTAAATAAAACTCACCCCGTCTCCATTGAGCTAGTGGCACAACCCCCCGTTTATGTTACTACATTGCAGGCAGTGACTTTGTGTTAATTTTGGAATGTAACACCCCTACTGGATAACACCTAACTGTGAGTATTACTATTTCAATTTTTTTTTATTTGTGCTTCGGTGGTCATGTCGTTTATGACCATACGTGCATGTTAGGTTAACACAATTAATATTTTTGTGCTGCACAAACTCATATGCAGTGCGCGTTGAGTCTCGAAGGCTTGAATTGGTTGTTTGTCTACGATTTTAAAATTTGCGAATATAAATTCAGACGTTATGTTTAATTAAAAGCTTAGACCGACCAGGTCAGCTTGTTGTACGGTGTGTTGCTCACTATTCGATGCAACTTATAATAAATTCAACCCACGTATTTATATTTGCAAAAATTTATATTGATGTACCTTCATCTTCCGTGATAAAATAAATATATATTCTGTGTTATTACTTCGGTGGTGTTATTTATTCTTTTCCAGCCACGAGTAAGGTATCTCCCTAATTTAAGCTTTCAACGACTTGGCGCTGTTTTTTAGATTTATGGTATAATTTCGCATCACAAAGTCTGCGATCCCTCTCCGGAGAAGCTGTGCTAGCCGTTGCTTTGTTTTGTTACAAGAAGACCAGCGTAACAATTTATTATTCGCTGCCCAACTTGAGGAACCTGTTTTTTTCGTAACAAATTTTGGCACCCAACTGTTTGGGCTCAATTTTGTGTATGCGATTATAATTTCTTCTAGCTTTATTGATTCTTTTATCTTTTCTGAGTCTTTCGTGGGTTCGATTTACTATGCTCGCTTCTTTAGTTATTGCTGCACGACTTGATGTCGGAGTTACTTGACTTTATATTAGTAATTTACTTACTTTTTTTTTAGTTTGATTTCTGGTCAGACGGGTGTCGTTGGACTTCTGCCTTGATTTTTGAATTAACTCGACTACGTTGGTTAACCCTTTTTGGCTTATTAGATTAGTTACTTGTTAGTGATACTACTTGTACTTACTTTGCTTTGATTTGAGTTTTAATCAGACAGGTGTTAGCAGATTTCTGCTTTGATTTACTGCTTTGCTTAGTTTCTTGATTAGGTTTTATTGTGATTTTAGTGTGTTAACTATGGATTCTTCAGACGAAGAACCACCACTTCTTACTTCTTTGGACTCTGATTCAGAAACGAACTTAGGAAATTGGAATGGATGATCCTTCTTTACTTATAGAATTTCTTATTCGTATTGACGAGTTGTGTTTATCTCGTGGTGTTTCACAGCATCAACTTTTGCTATCAGCGCTTGAAGTTTTATCTGGCAAAACTCTTCTTTCTTTTAGGACGAACCGAACTTCTTTGCGTTCTTGGAAGGATGTTGCTGCGCTGTTGAAATCGGAATTTCTTCCGGTAGATTACGACGAAGCGTAATGGAGACAATTCGGAAGCGTACTATGGGAGCTAACGAATCTATTGGGATGTACGTTACCACCATGCTGTACCTCTTCTTACAACTGTTACAACCGGTCTCTTATCACCCGCAACTCAAGATCATGCGTCGTATTTTAACTCCGTTTTATCAGGCAGGACTTGCGTTAATGTCGATTTCTACTTTCGAAGAATTAGTGATGTATGGAAGACAGCTCGCTCAATCTAAGGCTTCCATAGACGAGTATAAACAACCTATGCCTTCTCAAGTTACATCTTTTAAGACAACTTCGGTTAACGCATGTGAGCACTATGATAGTCAGCCGTTGTCTACTCCGGTTACCTGTTCTCTCGATATTTCTTTACTTTTTGCTTCGATATCTATTTCTAAATCTAATAATCGTGTTCGTTGTACTTCTAAAGATGCTACACCTTTACGTTTGGTATCTTCTCTTTCTGATTTGTCGACTGGTTTCGGGCATTACCTGCCCTACTAAAGACCAATGGTACAACCAGTTAGTAGGTAAGGTATCAGCGTCTCCTCGCCGAATTCCTCGTTGGTTAGTGGTTCAAAGTTTTCTGTGGAAACGAATGCGGGTTTCTCCTGAGGATAAACGACCAACGTAAGCCAATTATTCACGATCATTACGTCCACTCCACTTCTGGGCATCGTAGTGTCGCCAGGACGTTACTTTTTCTTCGGCGTCGTTTTTATTGGCCCCATATGAGACCTAAAGTGGCAGAGTACGTTCGCTATTGTCCGATTTGTCGGTCGCAAAAAGCGCTTAGTTTAGATCAACGATGGGATCGTGTTACTGCTGGCTCTAGATCGTCTATTTCTTCTGGACTAGCTCGACAAACTTGTGCGAATCTTTCTACAGGTCGTAGATGTTCTACGGATGCGAAAGCTAGTTCTCTCTCGTCAACACGTTTTCATTTCGACATTTCTGGTTGTGCTTCGTTGCGCCCTTCTATTAACTGTTCCCTTCTTTTTCACCGACATTGCAAGCGTCGTAAGTTCTAATCTGTGTTGTTTCGCTTTAGGATTTCGACTTTTGGCGATTCTTGTTGTTCTCGTCTGTAGACTTCTTGATTTGGTTCTTTGACTATGTTGACGGTATTTTGTTGGTTATAGCTGGGTTACTACCCAATTGTTTTCTCCAGTTTGCTGTACTAAATTTCTTTTTTCTTACGTTTCTAATCAATTTCTTTGGGTTTTTTTTCTTAACCATCTTACTTCGGGACGGACTACCTTTCTATTGAGATTGGTAAGTCACTAGTAGGAATCTCACTTTGGTTTTAGTTTAGGTTTTGTTTGTTGGGTTTGCTATTCCGCTTGTCGGCGTTTAAGTCTTGGAGTAAACTTTCCAATTTGGGGACAGCAGTTGGTACGTTCTTGTTATATAACTAACTGATATCTTTTTTCTCTTTTTCTTCTTTTTTCTCCTGCAGGTTTGCCCAATTGGGCGGTTGATTGGGCAGTAGGGTAACTTCACTCGGGGTCGGCTATCTAGGGAAAGGTAGTCGAGCCGTACAACAACATCTGTACTCTCTTTTCTCCTTCTATCTTTCTTTCTTGCTTTATTTTCTCTTTTGTTGCTTGGACACTGCAACTATGCTTCTTTAGCCTTATCTTTCTCCGTCTTTCCTTATTCCTTATCTATTCTATTTCTCATTTCTTCTTTCCTAGGCTTAGGGACTTTCTATGTGCCAACAATTCTTTTTTTTTTCTTTTTGATCTTATTTAAGGTTCACCTCTTGGGTGATAAGTTAGACATATAAATATCTAGTCTTATCTTTCTTGTCTCTTTTGTTTTTCCGTTTATCTTGATTTGTTCCTTGAACACTTTCTTTTTTCTTTTTAGTAATTTCTTTCTTTAGTGTTCACGCAACTATGTTTCTTTTCTTTTGCTTTTCTTTCTCAGTTACTTCTCTCGCTTTATTGGGTTTAGTGGGTTTTTGTTTTGTTATTTTGGTTTGGAACTTGGAATAGACTGCAACGTCGCTTCTGATACTCTGTACTTCCGCTTAGTCGGCATTTTTGATGTTGTCAGTCGTCGTTAGGATATTTCTCTTCTGTGGGTTTCTTTTGCTCTTGGAATATTCTAATCCGTTCTTCGGCATTTACGTTCCAATGTGATATCCCAACACGACGAGCACTGATGACTCACGATACTCAATTAGCAAGTGAAATTTCCTGTTCTTCTTCTTTATTGATTCTTACTTCTTTTTCTTTCTTTCTTTTGGTTTTGTTTTGGGTTTCGTGGTTTGGATTTTCTTAGATTGGCACTTATTTAGTGTTTAGCTTTTGGTGACTTTGTCGTCGTTGACGACTTTTTGGGCACAATTGCATTAGTTTTTCTTTTTGACCTTTCTTCTAAATCCGCGTATCACAATTCAACATTTGCTAGACACCTGGTTTTTCTTTTACTTTTTTAGTTTAGCTTTGGGGACTTACATTTAAGGTTGGATTTGTATTTGTGGGTTGGGGCTTCACGGGATTTTAGGGCGTTGTCCTTGACCATGGTCTAAACTTCTTTCTTTCCTATACTTCTTTTTTTTCTCTTGGTTTGCTTAGTATTATCTGTCAGGTCTATGAGACTGCGTTGTTCTCTTGCTTTATAGTGTAACGACTGATATCGACTTTCAACAAGTACTTGTTCTGATACTTTTCTTCTGTTGGTTGAGTTTTGGTTCTTTGGAGTATCATTCCGCTTCATGCAACTTATGGACAGATCTGTATGGTGATACTTAGCAAATTGCGAAAACCTCTTTCATCTACGTTTCTTACTGGGTTGGGTGTTATTGTATTTGGGTTGGTTTTGGCTTTCAGGGTTGTCTCCTTGGCGTATGCTTAAATTTCTATTCTTGACTTTATGTAGTGTCCACTTTCCAGGTTTTTATGTTGCTGGGGGGGAATTTGTTATGTTAAAAAGTCGACGAGCTCTGTATTTTTACGCCCGGTGCAACCTTCACCTTTAGATCGTTTCACGCGAATATTCAATTACATTTGTAAGGTTGAATCGGGGTAAGTGGTGTAAATTTTTTTTATTGGGGGTTTAATTTGATTCTGCGCTAATTGTCTGTTGCGGATTTTGGTACCCACGACATGTTTACCGTTATCACTGAAGATAACTAGCAGGTGGCCTAGTTGGAAAACTTCAATGACGTCGCGTTATTGAAAGCGTTGTTTCTTATACACCGTCAAGGGTTGGAAACCTTCAGGATTATCCCTCTTTTGTAGATAAACTACGAGAAAAACAGGGAAAACTTATACTGTTAAGTCGAAGAGAAACGCTGTGCATTTGCGTTCTTAAATTATTGAATGCTAAAGGAGACCTTTTACTTGTCTTAACATTATATGCTCGTTTATATATGGTTTAATATTACTTTTTAGGTAACTCAAATCGGAATTAGCTAATCCCCTACTAGATAAAACTTAACTGTGAGTATTACTATTGCAAGTTTTTTGATTTGTGCTTCGGTGGTCATGTCGTTTATGACCGTACGTGCATGTTAGGTTAACACAAATAATAATATTTTTGTGCTTCACAAACTCATATGCAGTGCGCGTTGAGTCTCGAAGGTTTAAATTGGTTGTTAAATTTAAATTAAAATTTGCGAATATAAATTCAGACGTTATGTTTATGTAAAAGTTTAGACCGACAATGTCAGCTTGTTGTACGGTGTTGCTCACTATTAGATGCAACTTATAATCAATTCAACCCACGTATCTATATTTGCGAAAATTTTTATTGATGTACTTTCTTCATTCTCTGTGATAAAATAAATATATATTCTTTGCTATTACTTTGGTGGTATTATTTATTTTTTTCCAGCTACGGGTAGAGTTAGAAGGTATCTCCCTAATTTAACCTTTCATTGTCTTGGCGCCTTTTTTTAGATTTGTGTTATAATTTCGCATCACAAAGCCTGCGATCCTTCTCCGGAAAAGCTGTGCTAGCCGTTGCTTTGTTTTGTTACAAGAAAACCAGTGTAACAATTTATTATTGGCTGCCCAACTCGAGGAACCTGATTTTCTCGTAACATCTTTTTTTATGAGTTCTATTTCTTCAGCATTTGTCGAGGATAAGATAGCTGTTGAGCAAGCTATCACGGAGCTACTAACATTCTTAATCGAATTTGATGAAAACTTTTTGTCTTCTACTTTAAAACGAACTGGTACTTTGTGGGTACACATACAACATCGCTGTCTACATATGTCGCCTACTGGAGAAGAAGAATCACAACGTCATCGTAAATTTGGGCTAACGTTACAGAATTTGCGTAAGACTTTGTAGCTAAAGAAAGAAAGCTACTGAAACTACATTTCCTTTGTTTGCCCATTTGCCTTAGTCAAGTTCTAAGCATGATTCGTCACAGTTACTAACTCCGCATGAACCTCTTCTGTCTGAAATCTGAAACTAAAGTATCAGTCCGACTACTTCTGTTCTTCTAAAAGCTACATCTACTGATGTCTCGTTACCTAAATAGAATTTAATTTTTTCGGGTGAAGGTTCTTTTTCGTTTACCGAATTCTTGTGTCTGTCGCGTAAATTTGTTTAAGTCACCTGCTGAAATATTGTGTTTATTTAGACTAAAGCGAGATTCGTTACGTTTTTGGCAAAATGTAGTAACGTTACTAAATCAGAATTCTTACGTATACACCTAAAATCTAGAACTGGTGTACCGTGGTGGAGTCCTAAGTTAGATAGGCTAAAGCGAGCGGTGCGTTGTTTGCGAAAACACCACCAAAAAGCCCCTGCCGACGTAAAACCTCAATGGCTTGCCTCATATAAGGCCGCGCTTCACCGGTACAAACTGGCAGTGAAGACAGCGAAGTATAGCTCTTGGCAAAGTTTTGTTGAAAAAGGCCTGGCGACGAGTCCTTGGGGGTTAGTTTACAGGTTATCCTCCCGAAAGTTCCTGTCGATCCAACCGTGCTCAAATGTTAAAGACGGCGACAGATACACTATTTCAGAACTGGACACAATTAAAGTTATAGTTTCCACTTTATTCCCAGACGACGATCCATCGACGGACAACGCCTATCATTCCCAAATAAGATCCAGAACTCTATTGCTAAGTAATTCCCGACAGGACTGGGTGGTCACAAGCGACGATTTAGCCGCGGTGGCGAGCAAAATCCCTAAGAACAAAGCTCCTGGACTTGACGGAATACACGGTAACGTTTTGCGAACGGTTGTTCTAGATTCTCTCTAATCAACGATCGTTGACCTGTTCAACTCGTGCATAAAAATTGGTTATTTTCCTACCAGCTGGAAAGCTGGTAAGCTGATCACTATTCTCAAGCCCGGAAAGAAGGATCTCGCCAACCCTAACTCGTATCGTCCGATAACTTTGTTATCAGAACTAGGTAAACTCTTTGAAAGGACACTTTTGAAAAAGATACATGACGACATTCCGCCAAATATATTATTCCATCCTAGTCAATATGGCTTCGTTCCTGGCAAAACGACGACTGACGCCGCCCGTCGATTAATGACTATTGTACAATCGAACGTTTCCAAGTACAGACTAGCTATTTTCATAGACATTTCTGGAGCGTTCAATAACGTATGGTGGCCCTCTATAAACGAAGCTCTCCTCGTTAAGAGAGTACCTGCTGACGCTACGCGCGTCATTCGTAGCTATTTGTCGAATAGATCGATAACTTACTCTGCGAACGTTTCACGTTCAACCTTCACCAAACGACTGACGAAGGGCTGTCCACAAGGCTCGGTTTTTGGGCCGACCTTGTGGAACTTGGTTGTAAACGATCTCCTAGACAAAGACGTACCAGCAGACTGCGACATTTTCGCTTATGCGGATGACATAACAGTCACGGTATCCGCAAATTCCAGACGAGACTTGGAGGCAAAATCCAACACGTGCCTAAATATTGTGACTAGCTGGGCTGGCAGCAATAAACTAAGTATCTCTGCAGACAAGACTAAGTACATGGTTTTTGGCTCTACACTAAGACGAGATCCTTCACTGCGCCTCCACGATATTCCTGTCCGTAGGGTTTTCGAATTCAAGTACCTCGGACTATTGCTCGACGACAAGCTGAGTTTTGTAAAACATTGCGCTTTCGTGGTTGACAAGTGTAAGAGTGTCTTGCACTTGTTCTACAAATACTCACGTTTGAAATGGAACCTACACAAAAAAACATCTTGCGAATATCTTCGACAATGCAGTCATTCCCATGCTCACCTATGGCTTAGACATTTGGTACCATAGACTTCGACATTCCCACGTGGTCAGGAAACTGGCCTCGCTCCAATCCTTATTCCTGAGAACTATCCTAGGGGCGTATCGTACCGTTCCCGTCGATACCCTCTGTGTTATTTCTAAACATCCTCCCCTACATCTCCTATTGCAGGAAATCTACTGCACCAAAGCTCTTCGCAAGGCTGGCTCGTGCAATTTCCTTGACCAGCACGTTTCAAACGACGATTTTCCGTCCTTTTCAGCGGCCAAGCGTCACTTAAAGGTCTTGATCTTGGGTGAATGGCAGCGGCTGTGGGACACTTCCCATAAAGGGCGTAATGCCTATTCTATTATCCCGAATATCCTTACCTGGGTCAGAATGCCCCACGTCCCTGGACGAGAGGCCGTCCAAATCCTGTCTTCACACGGCGGATTCCGTTGCCATCTAAAGCGCATTAGCGTCTTAGATGATGACAAGTGTCCGTCGTGCGGCGTTCCTGACACTCCGGCGCATCGGATTCTCGCTTGTCGCAAATTCGATGATGATCGGAGTGCCCTGTCTTCCATTGTCAACCCCTACCCCGACTCCCCTCAGGCCATCCTCGAACTGGTGCCTGATGTAAATATTTATAGACCATTCGCAAAAAGAGACCAGAGCCTACAATAAGAATTGAGTTTTATTTTCTAACGATTTTGCATGGTTTTGTTATTTCGTCTTACAAGTACGCTATGGCAAAGTAGGTATTTAGTTTTTTTTTCATTATTAACAGCATGAATTTTAATTTAGAATCTTTATTTCAGTATTTTATTTTAAATAACCTTTTAGTTTCTTTTCGCCGTAGCTACTTAATTAACTCTGCCTCTCTTAGTTCCCTTACAAGTTTCTAAGTCCTTTTCCTACCTACTTGGTTTTATGCCTTAGAAGCGAGGATAAGCCGTAAGGCAGGTGCTTCGCTGAACCGCGTGCTCACACAGCACGTACCGATACCTAGCCCATCCGACAAGTCTAACTAGACTTTCCTTTTAACGACACTTTCCATACTCTTACCTATCCTTCTTGTGGCGAACTTGTACCAAGCAAGTTCGGGTGGTTTGGTGGGTCCACATCCTCCTCCTCCTCCATCCTCCTCCTCCTGAATAATGGGACCTCAGGAATTGAAGTCTTTTTCAGCGATTATCTTTACCCGCTTACGAAGAAACTCAATTAAAAACGATTAAGCGTAATTGGACTCCGACTTACCAGTCTGCTCTAGGATCAGCTCAGATCTTCACTTTAGCTCAGTTGGGTAACTGCTGGAGGAGTTTACTAAACTTTCAGTGGGTAACTACAAACCAAGTACTTCTGAACTACTCGATTGTTCGAACCTGCATTGGCATTTGCTAGTGACGAATTGGTCTTTTCTGTGGTTTCTATGTCTAAGAATCGTTCTGTCTGGTTCGAAAAAAACATTTTGGCTTCTACTCCTTCGGTTGGTACTACGTCTGTTTCTAATTCTTTTCGACGAGGTTTTCTTGGCTTTTCTCTTTGCTTTTATTGTTGAAATCGTCGTCAGAATATCTCTCTAAATTGTGACAAACCTCCAACGCGGTTTTTGCTATCGACAAACAAGGATCAATCGTCGCAATTGCCTTAAGAGTAGTACTGCTTAGGAAAAGACTTGACTCTTGACTTGACTGGCAAGCAGCGTATCCTTTTGGATTTTATATTTGCTAGTGTTTGTGGACCATTATGGGCGGACCAGTATGGAAAATTCTAGAATTGTTCGATATTCATCATTTTCTTTCTTTAGTGTCTTCATGTAATTTGACTAACGACAATAAGTATACGGTACTAATATTAGTTCTTCTTCTGTTTTCTTTAGAAGGTAAAGTAAAAACACTTAAGACCTTGGATATTTTTTAAGTTTCGCAACAACTGATTTTAGGCATCGACTTCGGGAATGCTATGAACTACTTGACTTTCGGCATTAACTTGAGACATTTAATTCTACTTTTCCTTTCATTGATATTACTTGTATTAGTGCTACCTCGGAATTTTTTTCTGTACAACAACAATTTTTAAACGACGTTGTCACGGACGCATTCTCGAAACAACCTTCTGGTCTTGGTGATACTTGTATCGTTCAATACCAGACACGTACTACCACTGAACGAATTAAACAGCGTCACTATGTTTTCTCGCTTGCGTTGCAGAAGATCGCTAACGAGCAATCCGTGGGCCAGTCCAATTGTTTTAGTAAAGAAAAAGAACACAACACTTATCGTTTCTGTGTCGATTTTAGAAAAGTAAACCAGGTGACTCAGGTGACTTGTATTACTTCTATCTTACATCGGTTGAAGGATGCAAGTTTTCTTTCCAGTTTGAATATTCGGTTGGCGTATTGGCAAATCCGTTCTAAGAAAGAGTTCAAAACTGCCCTTGTTTTTAGTAATTTTTGTTTCGTGTTTTTTTCAGTTTGTGCGCATGCCATTTGGATTACATAATGCACTTGCTACATTATAGCGATCAGCGGCTCCACTTTCTGCTGTTACTCGTAAATTTTTTTCTTTTTGTTGAACTTTAGGTCAGACCGCTTTTGATTCCTTTAAAAACACTTTGGTTGCAGCCTCGATTCTGTCAATTCATGATTTTTATCTTCCTTTTGTAGTACATACTGATGCTTTGGACTTTGGTTTAGGCGTTGTGTTAAGTCAAATGACTGCGGATGGTGAAAAAGTTGTGAATTACCTTAGTCGATCGCTCACTAATGCGGAGCGGCAGTATCCGGCTACCGAGAAAGAATTTCTGGCCGTGTTATAGACCATAATCGTCCTTATGTGCAAGGATTCCATTTCCGTTTGCAGAGTCTTTTAAGACGATTAGTTTGTTAGTCGATTCACGTCGTTTCTGATGCGTTAACTCGCTCTGATCCTTTATTAGAGGCTATCTATCTGTCTGAAATTTATTCTATCTTTAAGCTTAACTTGCCAGCTACTGAGTATTCGTACAATAAACTTGTTAAACGTGTCTTGAATAAATCTTATAAGTTTCTGAAATGGTCTGTAAATATGTACTTTATCGTCGTGATGTTAGTCCTTTCTTCTCTGATTCTTTTAATGATTTCAGAACAGTGGTTCCTACTAAACAACGTACGGAAACGATTCGTAATTATCAAGATCCTCCTGTTACTGGACACTGTGGTGTTTTGAAAACTACGGCTAGGATTTTACAACATTACCATTAACCCTGTTTGTGCGCAGACGCCGGTTGTTATATTCGTCGTTATCGTGTGTGTGCGGCTCATAAAGTGGAACAAGTTGCTCCACCTGGAATTTGTGTTTCTCGTGCTGAGTTATCACAGTATTGGCAAGTTTTTTGCTGTGACATTGTAGGTCCTCTGCCTCGATCTTTAAAAGGCGATAGTTATGTAGTAGTGATTATTTCTAGTTTTTTCTGTTCTTTCCGTTTTGTACAGCTTTTGCTACCTTCATTTGTAAAATTATCAAAAAATACGTCTTTCTTCTTTTTGGTGCTCCTCAGTATCTGATTACGAATAATGCTGTTCAGTACTAATGAGACAACTATACGGCGAAATGTCGCCCTAGGGCTAGTTCCGTCAAACGGATTAATCCTGTCTTAAAAACCATGATTTCCTTATATGTCAAGGAATCATCGGCATTGGGATGTAACTTTCTTAAAGAATTGACTATACCCCTTTCTTTGCACTTTTCAGAAGTGAGCATGTTCTTTCGGGAAATTTCTTTGGTCCATCTTCGTCTAATATTCGTATTTTGGAACCTAAGTTCTGATTATAAGGCTGACATGTTGACGATCTTAAAACAGATCAAGGTTTTTTGGACTATGATTCTAATGAGTATATATCTTCGTCGGCGTAGATGTGGATGAGTGAATCTATAGTAGAGAATTGGTTCTTTTTGGTGTCATTCTAGTAATTGGTTTGAGATATGGCGACTGATCGAATTTGTGTAGAGTAATACGACTATTTGTCGACTGTAACCAGACTATCTGTTAGTGACATTCTTTTATTGGTTTTAGTTTTGGGCATAGTGGTCTTGTTTGGAACTACTACTAATTTTGATTTTTTTTCTAAACTTGCTATATTTAGAGTTTTGAGTTTTTTTTCTATTAAAGGCTACCCGTTATGGGTATGTACGATACCGTTTTTGGACAGCGCAATATCTCTATCTACATCTGGTTTAGATTGGTTGATGTATTGACGTCTTTTTTTGGATTTTTTGATTCTTTTCTCTACGTTTGGGGCGCTTTGTTGGGCACGTTGAGTGATCACTAATTTTGTCTTTTATACTGAGCAAGTAATGAAATAAGTGTAAAACACCAAGGAAGGGTTATTTTGATATTTGGTTTTTAAAGCACCATCTCTTAAATCTGTGTGGTTCCTATGCTTAATAGAAGCTAGCTGGGTTTGTAATGCTGGGCGCCGGCGCGCTTGATCATCTCTGACGCATAAACCGTCTTAATATCATCACTAAGTATTCCCGAGTCGCTATGAGATCTATAGATTCAGTCGTCTTCCTGGGGAATGTTATAACCTCTAATTAGGGCTTTTTTTGCGATCCTGTTATCTTTATACGTATTTTTTGGGTTTATTGTTTTGTGGGATTATATTCAGGATTGGATTTGTATTTGTAGGCTGGTGTTTTATGGGTTTTTAGGGCGTTTGTTACATGTCATTAGTCATTCATTTTATAACGGTCGCAATTCAAACTAAATTGTACTACGCCGCTGGTTGCGGATCTCACTGATAGAAAATATTAGCTTTATGTTATGAATTTGTCTTGAGTACGCTAATTGTTTAAACGTAGACAAGGCCGGATTTTGGCAAATCTCTCTACATGTAAGATCTTATAATACGCAAGTTTCGTGAATAACTTTAGAGGTTTGCTGCTTGTTTTATTTTGTACTTATTTAAATTTGGTAGTTATTAATCTGTTCGCGACTGCATGCACACGAAATAGTTGATTTTACGATATACATTTAGAGTGATCGAAAGCAGCTTTAGGCACGTATAAAAGTTGTTATTTTTGACATGGTTTTTTACACGTAAAATATACCGTATAATACGTTTAGTTTATACGTCGTTTTTTAAGCGTATGTGTATAAAAAAGTAGTTTACGTAAAATCGACAAACATTAAATTTGAAATGTGGAATTGTGTTGAAACTTGGTAATCATTTTAGCTTGTTAACTGGTAGTGTTCTGTTTTATTTGTTATTAAAGTTTTTAAATTACTATTGGCATGTTACTATTGGATAGAATTATATACACTTACGTTTCTCGTCGATTTTTTGTTTTTCTATCCTATTTTCTTCTTTAGTGTGTTTAGGCGTACCCTTGCCAGTTCCGAGCCGAGAATCTTATCAATACAAGAAGTGGCGCCTATTTTTTCTTTCTTTTATTAAAGTTTACTCAACTACGCTTTGTTGCACGGCCATCTCACACAGTCGGCGATAGGGGAGGTTCAAATAAATAAAAGTTAAAGGGCGCCAGATATTTTATAAGTAAAGCTTCTATCTCGATTAGGACAGAAGATTCAAGCTTGTAACGAATTTCAGGTTCGTAATCCTTGTTACCCTGGTGTTCGTGTAACCAACAAAACGAAAGATATGTTACCATATAGAAAAGATAAAATAGGTATAACAACTTTAATTTAATAACGTAGATTATCTACAACGAGTCTCAAATTCTCAATCCATAAATGCCGGAAGTATTGGCAACACACAATACATAAGTTTACAAGATGTCAATAGCGAAGAAAGTTACATAACAAATATCGTTTGTACACAGCATGCGATACACACAAAATAATTAGTGAAACTACCTCAATGGTATTGAAACAATGATTGTAATTACGGAAGTTAACATAAGCAAAAATTCCGTGAGTGACTTTTCTGACAGCGACAAAATAATTAAATAAACTTACCCACAACCCAGTACCTACTTGTTCGAAGAAAACGTTTTCCAGCCTGAAATCAATTTGAATAGCAAATCGTGTCAACGCAATAACTCACGAAAGCAAGATCTACAAAATTGTGAATTACTACTAAAAGTAAGTACATATAAGAACCCGATTATCGAATTCAGGAAAGTTGGTTTCGCAGTTGTTTGTCGCATGAGTAGGATCTCGAAATATAGTCCTTGCCTTTTTTTTAAACGTAGGCCTTACAGAGTTATACTCGTTCCATAACGGTATTTATCGATATTCATCCCTGATCGAGAATGCATCAAAACATACAGCCAAAAACGTGGCGAGACGGCTATCAAATTAAGAAAATTACCAAAGAATTCAAAACAACGGATATGAACAGCTTACCCTGTGATGAATAAACTACTTTAAATGCGTAATAAAATTATAATTTTAATTCTATTAGCGTTGATGTTAATAGAAACTTCCAATTTTAAACTTCACAGGCCATTTTACGTAGTTGTCGGTTTATCGTCTTAACAGGAAATGACAGTAAAAAGAAAACTCGACAGGGGGCGTCAAAACCGAAATTTAATTTTAATTCAACCAATATACAGGGTATTGCTTTGTTAGCGTTTCGACTAGTGTCGACTTTACGACGAGTTTTGATACCTACCGTTGTGTAGGTTAGAGTTTATTTAGTTCTTGGAAATATCATTTCGCTTCATGCGACTCTTGGACACATTCCATTAATAATATTTAGTGAGCTGGAAAATCATCTTTTGTACGTCGCGAAATTCTGTTAATTAAATGATTTCTACGAGTTTAGATTTGCTCGATATTTCCGTTTCTCTAAACGTTAAGAAAACAATACGTGCTAGCGAAATGTTCAGTGATATTTATATTTAAGAATGTTGCAACAACCCGTATTATTATTGCTGTAAATCAATTAAGATTTTGTTGTTCGCATGTGAAAGACTCGCTGGGGTAAGAATGCATTTCTATTTTACGTTGAGATTTAATTTTCTTTTACTCTAACAGCAATTTCGGTTACCCTCGCGTGATTCCTCAGAAAATTTTTAACTAGTGTCTAATTAATTTCTTCATTGGGTTGACAACTAAAACATGCACAGATTTAGGCATTAAGCCGTATTTATTAAATGTAATCAAGTCAGCAACTAGTATTCGTGAGATAAACAAATCGAATCCAACATTTTCCGGTAATAAATGATCACGAAGACTTGGTAGCACACCTGTTAATTATCAGTCAAAAAGCTAACGCACATTGTGTGGTAACACACATAAAATTTTTGCGGCTTATTTGTGATACCACGTTGGTATATTTATTATGTTGATTTTTAGCATTTTTAAGGAGATGTTTTTGTATGCCATTAGAGCTAATCGCATGTTGGAAATAAAGTAAGTACCCTTTTTTTGTATTTAATTATTTTTTTTGGTGTTGCTAGTATGCACGAACCTTTAAATAAATGCATGTTATCACGAGTAACACCTATTGTTAGTTTAGTGGTGTCCTATTTGTTGTCCTTAAATGTTGTCAGGTGAAAACTAGCACCTGGAATACTTTTTCGTTTTGGCGCCTTTTTAACAAATTATAATCGGTACATCTATTGCTTTATTTACTCACTCTCCAAAATTTTGAGGTGCCGGTGCTTTCTTTGTTGTGGATTAAATTGATTGCACTTCAACCGAGTGCAGAGTTTACGTTTTACCGTAGCAAACTTTAAATTTAAATGGTAAATAATTCTTAGGACGATGTTTTTGTCAATACTGAAGAGATTTTAATACAAGCCAAAGAACAAAAAAACATTTTAACTGAAAATTTTGGTAAAGAGCTGTTACGTCCATTGTTTATTCATAAGTACCGAAGTTTAACCGTAGAAGAATGGAAGGTAAAAAATTACATAATTTATTCTTACTTAATTCTTCTTCTATAGATAAAAAAAGAAAAAGAACTTATAAGACGACGCGTTGCTGTCTTAATTCAAGACCTAATCATGTTCGGTGTTTACATCATACTCTTATTTTTTATCGTCTTAGCAAACAGAGACGCGTCTATTGTGTTTAGCAACAAAAGAATAACTGAATTATTAGTTACGGAAAAATTTGAAGAAATTCTTTCTTTGGCTGAGTAAATATGAGAAAAATTTATTCTAAAATATAGTCATTATTTTTAGTGTTTACGAGTATTTAAATGACACTCTCATCGACATAATGCATTCTATTAATTGGTACGGCTCTTGGAATGCCTTACAACCAGGTTTGCTATCAGATTACAGCAGTAAAATTTTGGGTGTTGGTAGAATTAGACAACAAAGAGTTTGTAAAGAATGTTGTACGGTTCCCAAATACTTTCAAAACTTCAGTTTTAAATGCATGCCAGAGTATTCGTGGTTAAGTAATGTTAAGGACGAGTTTATGGAATTTTGGAACCCTGTAGAATTTGTAGCAGTTCCACGACTTGCCACGGCTTGGAAATATACGTACGATGCTATGTCTGCATTTGGTAAATAACAAATTTATGGATTATAAGGGACTTTCGGCTTAAACCGCGTTAATCACCCAGACTTTTTAGGTTTCGTTCTAGTCTCTTCTTGAGAGCCAAAACAAGAAGTAGAACTTGGCCTTTGACGTATTGTCGTTCGTGAACCCAAACAAACTGACGTTTCGCAAAACATTAAAGCTTGCATCTTTAAAATGGTAAATGTCACTAAAGGAAAAAGTGTAAGTGACTATATTTATGTTATATGCGATTATGTGTCCTTTCCAAGAAGTTTGATCTTTGTCTTAGAGGATGTAATACTGGCAGCCAAGAGTCCTAAACCATCTTCTCGGTATATGTTACATAGATGTTTTTCCAGAGCTCCGCGGATTAGTCTGGGAAAGTAGAAAGGAGTTGTAGCCAGCACTTTAGTTTGGTCAAACTTGGACGTGTATCCTTGGTTCCACACGTGTTCTGTCATTACTGATTTTGTAACTCTGTGTTGTTTGCAGTCAGCTATATGTTCTTTTACTTTAACTTCAATAGAGCGTCCCGTCTGTCTTATATCACTTGATCTACAGAAACTGGGAGTCATAGTTACGACCGCACCGGGGGGTATGGGAATGGCGATGAGTCCCCCAATTTTGCACGCCCGGAGTGCCGTGCAATCTATCGCATTACTAAAGCAAATGCTAGCTCCTGGTCCTCGCACCCCGGGTTCCCGTTACACAGTAGGCGGTTAAACTAGTAAACTAGAGCCCCCCCTATCCGCAGGTGTTACGACCTAGTCTCTTAGTAGAAAATCGGCAGTTCAGCGTATAACTCGGATTGTCTCATCCTTTCTGACTCTCATTTTTGGTCGATGTTAGCTGGCCAGTATAGCACCCCGAACCAGCTTTACACACGCCCATAAATCGGGGGCAGAAGTGGAACGAGGCGAAGATAGAGTGCCGTAGCACCCTCCCCCCTTCTTAAGGGACATGTCGCACGACGGAATAAGTCGACGACCAACCTGTGCCTAAGCTAGTTCCCACGCCCCCGAGAGACCGACACCAATTGATAGAGCACCAGATAGCGCGTTCCCGGTGGGGCTCTCTATCACTCTCGGATACTTGTGTTGCTGCCGGGCCACGTTGGACAAGTTGCCGTCGTAGTCTCCTCTACCTTACAAAAAAAATGGATTCCTCTGCTACCTTGCAATTTTCGAACAGCCCCCGCCCTTTCCGCATAAATGCACCAGCATCCAGACATACTGGAATTGGGTCGATTGCTACACGTTCTATGGGTCTAAGGCGCAAGGCCACTCACATAGACCCTGGGCGTATTGGTCCACGTACGGTTACTACAAAACGCTTCCTCTGCCGGAGGGACTAGCCCCCCTGCCATGCTTTCGTATAATAGTACTCGGCCTTTCCTCTCCCTTCAGAGCTAGGTCCCGATTTACCGGCACTAGACCCCAGACCATGCCCCAAGTTCCTGTCTAAAGGTAAAACCGAGTTTCAGAATTGGAACTAAGTCCAGATTTACCGGCGGGAACAAGACAGGTTATGTCTGTCAGCCGTGCCTCCAGTTCCTGTTCAACTCCTTCCCTCGGAATTGGGTAGAGTGTCTATTATTCTAAGGTAAGCGGTCACATGACAAACCTCTCCCTCACGTATGAACCGTACACAATTAAGTCCACAATCCACGGATGTTAGACCGCCGTAGAGGGGAGCCAACCGAAAGAAAGGCGTCAAAACCACGTTTGGATACGGTACGTTTCGGCCGTTAACACAAGACCCAGACTCACGTCTGAACCTTGGAATTGGGTGGAAACGTGTCCGTTTTAAGAGCAACAACACCACATGGTGAAATGTAGGCATGTTTTAGAGTCCCTTGTTTGTCTTTGGCAGATGTAAACCAAGTGTTCAAGGTACCCGTGGTCAAAAAGACAGTTTTGATATGTTTCTTTAGCACCCTGCTTATTTTGTCTGTCGAACCCATACAGTATGGTAAATAAGCGGTGCTGGTAGGAGGTGATAAGTTTTCTTTGACTTTTGGATTTATTGCTCTTTTCCATGCGTTTTGGATCTCTTTGAACCCGTATATATTTTGTTGTTTATTACTTACGCTAATCGCTAATAATATAAATATCGTCCCTTACACTTTTTCTTTCAGTGATAGTTACCACTCGGAAGATGCAAGCTGCAATGTTTTGCGAAACGTCATTTTGTTTGGGTTCGCGAACGACAATACGGCAAAGGCCAAGTTCTAGTTCTTGTTTTGGCTCTCAAGTAGAGACTAGGTCCAAGCCTAAAAAGTCTGAGTGTGTCTAAGCCGAAAGTCGCTTATAAACAAAATAACCGCAAAGGCTTAAGATTTTAAATTACAAATGGTTGTTTTTGGCAAACTAATTTAGATTTTTAGGTTATTTTCAGTTGTATCCAGCAGGAGGGTACAGTGCTCCTTTAGGTCGTACTACTTACAACTCGTACTACAATTTACAGTACTACTTCAACACTAACTGGATAGATAGCAGTTCACGAGCATTGTTTATAGAGTTCTTGTGTTACAATGTTGACTACAACATATTCCACGTAGTCACTTTAATTATAGAAAAAAGTGCAACTGGTTTAATCTATACAACGCACAACGTAAGCAAGCTTTTCTGCATGACCATTATCACAACCTTCTAATTTAGATTATATCCACCCGTCTATTGTTTTTAAAAGAGAAACTAGCAATGATAATAGCAACCGAAATACTTTTGTTTCTACTTATAATCAGCATAATGTTAATCAAAAACATATACTTTGCAAAATCGCAGCGGCGTGATTACCTGAAGAACAAATGGAATCTTGTGGATTTATTCATAGCTACAATAAGTTTTTCATGTTTGGGTATTTATTGGTACCGTTCGTACTGGATCAAAAAATTTCTTGACGATTTGGAAACAGCAAAAAATAATAATTTTATAGATTACTTCGATTTAATACGCGTTGAGTACCTGTTAACGGTTATGGCGGCGCTGTTAATATGTGTAGCTACTGTCAGATTGTGGAAATTGTTACGTTTCATACCCGATTTCCAAATCTTTGAACAAACTATTTTGCGGTCGGGAAAACTTTTACTGGGCTTAGCCATCTGCCATTGGCTGATATGGTGCATGTACACCATCTTGGGATCTATCTTGTTTGGCACGCAGTTACATTATTTCCATAATGCTCACGCAACTTTAACAACCTTAATGTTATTATCGATGAATTTATATTCTGCTTTTGATTACAACGCACTGATACACGTTGGTGGTGTCTACGCGTATTTGTATTTTGCGTCATACGCGATAGTAATGTTAACTATTTATAGTTTCTATGTTTCTTTGCTGATGATTTATTACAGCGAGTGTAATAGAAAACTTTCAAATTCAAAGGAATATTATTCTCTTCGTAAATACGTTTCCGATGAATTGGAATATTATAAAGGATCGTTTTGGCGAAATATTTTTAGATTTAGCACAAGTCAAAAAATTAACGTGGAACAAAAGGTATCACCAAAAGACGATCAACACAGGTACGCCAATTCCATAACGCTATCTCCAGAGCAGCTGTTACTTATGTTGATAATTTCAAAAAACATCACAGATAATCGATCTACAAACAAAGATGAAAATGTTGAACAAAAAATCGCAACTACAATTTATTATCTAAGCAGAGCAAAAGCTAAAAGTGAATACAAACGTAGCTTAATAGGGTATAAAGTATCTGAAGACAATATACACACAATTATGTTTGATCAAAAATTATTAAATATGGAGTATATTGTACGTAAGATACTTGAAAAAGGTGTTGAAGAAAATTCGGAACACAAACCGTTTGATAAAGAATCTAAAGCTGAAGACAATCTCAAACCACAGCAATTGATAGAGAATTCGAATGGAAAGCAATTAGATCGCATCTTGCATGCGTTAACAGTAATATCGGATGTAGTCGATAATATCAAAGTGAGTTGTGACCCTCCTTGTAAACGTTGTCAAGAAAAAATGATTTGTTAATGGTATTAATTGATATCAGTTATTAGAAATATTGTTTTTTATGTAACTGTATTTAATATTTAATAAAACATTTGTATCTAATAGATTTAACTACTTTTAAGTATGTTTTTGTCTTTTGAAATCTTTTGACATTGCGTTCGTAATGATGAAAATGTAAGGATACGTGGAGGTAAGCTAAACAAAAACATTGAAAACTTACCCACCCAGGAACCGAAACTCAAAGAGAAACCAACCTGATAGTCAAAGGAAAAGAGAATTTCGAAGTTCCCTAAAATCAAACAGACCATACTTGAACTAGAGACGCATAAAGCAAAATAATACTGCCCGAGAAACCAAACTCAACAGAACCTAGAAGGCTAGTATCACGAACTCATTAGAGCCACCAAAAGGTGATTCCGGGTATGAATTATCAACGAGACGTTCTACCAAGTGAGGATAGAGGACCAAAGAGAAACTAATAGAAAAGAGGAGAGGAGAGAAAGAAGGGAGTTTAGACAAGCGTCAAGGACCTAAAAACCCCAAAATCCTAATAAAACTCCAGCCCCAGTTATACAAACTCCACCTTGAATACAACCCCTCAAAAAAGAAAAAGGTACTGATAGGAAAAGGAAAAAAGAACGAAGGTTTCCTTGACGAAGTGCTGGGCGATTGTGTGGAATCCGAGTCTTACTACCTAAAGCCCTTGCGTCAAGATGGAAATAGCGCACGTCAGCGTATCCAGTACTTGCCACGCCACGTTTCCTCCCGTCCAGGCAGGAATCAGATGTAGAATCAGTGGAAAGAAGAGCCAAGAAAAATTCCCCCACCCTGAAAGTAAATAAACATATCCTTATAATTTTGCCCCGAACGCAAAAAAAAGGACTACAGCCCGTAATCGCGTGACTGCAGCTGGAAGCGGTCCCTCCTGTACAACCACAAGCATCCTACGTGGTGGTGTGGAAAGGTGTATTATGCCTGGTCCAGAGTTTAAGGTTACCGGAACGGAGACAACCAACTTTCCCGGACACGCAGCTGTTGGGTTCTCGCAGCATCCCTCCCCCCCCCCACTTATAGAAACAGATCAAAACAAGAGAAAAAAAATACAAGAGGATTGAAGTAAAGAAGAGAGTACGTTTTAAGCTCTCTCTAGATTGTCGGTCCAAAGTGACTTTACCCTACTGCCCAAAGCAAAACTAGGATTAAACACATGAAAATGTGTGCACACAACTGTGAAATAACTTACTATCAGCAAAAAAATGAATCATTCAAGATAACTTAAAAGAACCCGCTACGCGGATGAGGTGCTCTTCTAAATATTCAAAAGCAACCTACTTCCTAATGACTTAATTAAACTTATTCTAAAGTAACCCGATAGCACCCTTGCTCAAGGGCAAAAGAAAGAAAGAAAACTATACGTATACATATAAAGTGACTAAGCAGGAATATTTTCAACAATATTCATGATTGGAAAAAGGCATATCTTAAACTACGTTGTTTTATAAAAATTAAAGCAAACTCAAAAAAAAAACGATTGGTGTATTCACCAGAGAAACTTGACCTAAACTTAAAGCTAATTTAATCCATTAAATGAAAGTCTGAAAGTAACTTGGTCAGCAGTTGCGATAAATACTTTAACCTAAGACACATACAAATCCCATTCCTTAACTTATTCCTTAATCAATATCAAGAGAAACTTAAATACCTTTTAATTTAGGTCGTTTAAGACTTCGTTGATATCGTAAGGAAATATCAGTAACCGAAGAAGAAATAGAGGATCCAAAATATAACGAGGAAACGTCCGGAATACTATAAACAAGTTTAAGATCTTTGACATGCTAGACGCCTAAGGATAGAGATGTATTATCCTCTAACTTACACGTTCACGGAGATTTTACCGTTCTAACACAATATGGTCCGCCAAGCTTAGGAGCTAACTTAGCGTTATGGAACTCTAAAGCACAAAGTATAATTACGCGTCCCCACTTGGTCGCCTACTTTGAATCTGATAGCACGACGACGGAGATTGAACACGTGTGTGTCCTTCATAGCAGCTTTCTTAAGTTTGTTGAGGATTTTTACTCGTAAAGACTCATACAAGGGATTTGACGTAGGAGAAGTACGATCAGAATCAATCAATTCTACTTGGTCTGCTGGAGAAATTTTCATCAAATCACCCAATAGTGTTTCCTTTACATAAGCAGAAGGTTGGGATTAACCCGCTGCACGGAATTGAACTACATTTTCTGAAATGATGTACTGAGGAGTACTAAACAATAAGAAAATGTTATTTTCTATAAGTCTAGAAATAGTAGAGGCAGTCGCAGATCGCATAGGAAAGAAACAAGAAAACTTGGTAAAATTATCGACAACCACAAGAATATAAATACGTCCTTTAAATGAACGAGGACGTGGTCCCGCATTGTCTACACATAGTACTTGCCAAGATCGAGTAGCTTTAGCACGAAAAGCAAAAAAACCAGCAGCGAAGACGCCCCAGAATTTTCTTAACTGCACCGGGACCAAAAAATATAGGAGAGTCATGATGATCGCCAATTTGATCGTTGACCCGAAGGAGATAAAGGTACTTCAGGTATGACAGACTCTAGAACGGGTACAGATCGAGATAAAGCATCCAAAACGACTTGTTCCTTCCCTTTGCGATGAATAATAGAGAAATAATACTTTTGCAGATGAATTGAATAGTTTCTTTCGTTTATTTTCAACGAGCAACTAATATAACTTATGACTTTTTCTCGTCGTGAGAAAGTTGTGAAAGAACAGCTCTCTACCCCCTCCACATCTCCGCCCTTTCTTCCTGCTCTAAATTCTTCGTTCTTCACCGCCGCTGTTCGGGTTACCAGCCCGACAGTCATCGGCTTCTTTCACGCCAACGATTTGCCTCGGATCGAGGGGAGGATACGGGTTCGTCCTTTCCGGGACCTTCCGGAACCCAAGATGCCAACCGCGGAGTTCCGGTTCCACCTGCATCTCTTGATGCACATCCAAGGAGACCATTAAACTATAAGGCTCCCAAACCAGGATCTTGTCCTGGCACTTCTACAGGCGCCGTTAAGAAAATTGCTGCTAAAACGAGAGCCGAGTCTGCTTCCGGCTCCCCTCGGCGCCCACCCTCCAGCCAAGTCGCTACACCATTTCAGTGTCCCACTTGCAACCGGATATACCAATTAAAATCTAGCCTAGCACGCCACGTGCGTAAATGTGTAAGCAACCAGCGAAGAACGTGCAATTACTGCGACGCTGCATTCGGCTCGTTTCCTGCCGTGCGACAGCACGAGCACCGGGCTTACCCGCTTGAGTACCCACAAGAGCTTGAGTCAAAACTATCCACCTCCGAAGCAATTCTAATGGCCCAGATCGCCAAACTCGAAGCGGCCTGCCGAGGAGGTGTAATTTCACACAAATCCATAACCGCTGCAATGATCCGGCTTGACCCAGATGCAAGTCCGCGGACGTCGTGAACGGCAAGACTATAAACATTATTTAGAACGAGCAAAAGAAGAGCAAAAAATCGTCGGCAAAACCCTGTTCTCGCGGCCTTTGCCTGATCTTTTTTCTGAACGTTCTACTGACCAATCGCCGACTACTACGGCCCCTACGACGGCATCAGCACTATGTCCATCCGTCTCTGCCAGCCCTTCCCAGCAAACGCAAACGACCTGTTATTTCTTCTCGCGACCAGGCCCCGTCTATCTCACCTGGACCCCGCCCACGCCTCGCATCACCTGCGTTCACGACTTCTAAGGCGCTTCCGCCCACTCCCACGTTGTTATTACCGTCACCTCCAAAATCTACGTTTTCACCTAGAGCTCCGTCGCCTGACTCCTACGCAGGAATTACACCCGACTTCGGTGACGTTGATACCTTCTTACGGCACATCATCAACTTTCGACCTCTCGTCGATGATCCCACACGCTCACTCATTAACACCACGCTCGCCGATTCACTAGACAATTTGCAGTCAAAGCTCGCCAGTTGGCTCCAACAACTTTTTCACATCCGCCGCCGCCCCAGAGGAAGAAAACGCACTTCCATCGTGCAGCCACGGGTTCTTCCACCTTGCCCGCCGTCACTAGCCAATAATCACCAACGACGGGCTGCCTCCTATAAGAAGGCACAAGACCTATACATTAAGAACCGCCGCTCTCTAGCTGACGCTATCTTCTCGGGCTCCCCGCTAGATGGACATAACTCTTATCCTCCGTTAAGTGAAGTCAAAGGTCTCTTCCGTCCTCTCTTCGAAGCTGCCCCTCAAGCTGACCCTCATGGTCTCCCTCGCCCGCCTGGGTGTATCACCCGCCCGAAGCCAGCCACTAACGTTTGTAGGCCTATCCAAGACAATGACATTAAGAACGCTTTGACCGGCTGGAGCAATTCCGCGCCAGGCCCTGAAGGAATCACCATTCTTCAAATCAAACGCTGCCCGCGGTACTCCTAGCTGTTCTCTTCAACATCGTGCTCTTCCGAGCCATAGTTCCGAAATCTTGGTCCGCCGCCCGAACTGTTATGGTACCCAAAAAAGGCGACCGGCTCGATCCTAGTAACTAGCGTCCGATCACCATTGGGTCGGCTCTTCAGAGGCTTCTTCACCGGATTTTAGCTCGCCGGTTAGTTCAAGTCGCAGACCTAAATCTTCACCAACGCGGCTTCCTTCACCCTGAAGGACTCCTAGCTAACGTCCTCGTGCTTGATCACTATTTAAAAAGCCGCACTTTAGCCCGTAAGAGCTTCAATGTTGTATCTCTCGATCTCCGAAAAGCTTTCGATACCGTTTCTCACCGAGCCATAGAACTTGCTCTCCAGCGCCACCAACTACACGATTCCTTAATACAATACATTATGGAATCTCTCACATCAGCCACTACGATCATCCAAATCGGTCTCCGATTCTGTTTCCATCGGCAACGGGGTTCGACAGAGAGACCCGCTCAGTCCCTTCCTGTTCGACCTTGTCATAAATGAACTGTTAACCGTTCTGAACTCCAAAACATCAGGAGGTTCCATAACTATCTATACGCGTGTCTCCGCACTAGCGTTCGCGGACGACTTGATCGTCCTTGACGACCGGGAGTTCACCTTACCCAGAACACTGGATTTGGTTCAGCGCTACCTGCAGCAATGGGGCATGCAGATTAACCCTACTAAATGCGCGTCCATCTGTGCAACAACCATCCAGGGAAAGTCAGTCGCCTGAATGAAGCCTGTTTTTAAAATCGGGAGAACCTGAATCCCCATTAAAGCCATTCCAGCGCTACACCATCTTGCGCAGCTATCTGGTGCCACGACTTCTCTACGGTTTACAAACTCCCTCCACTACCGGCGCTCTCTTTTACGAAGCTGACAAGATGATCAAGAGAACGGTAAAGAAAACCCTTGGGCTAAACATACACACCGGCGACCAATTTTTATATTCAAGCATCCGTGACGGCGGCCTGGGGATCCCACAGCTCCGACGAGTAGTACCTTATAACTTTCTACGCTGCCTAAACAATCTACAAACTTAGACTTACTATCTGGCGAAATATTCAATACCATGGGACCAACTGCTGAACTAATGGCTCGAATCTCAAAACTAATCGACGGAGGCTCTTCCACTGCATACTGGCGCGAACAACTTTCTCTACGACCATTCAACGCAGGTCTCGAGCAAGCCTGCAAACATACCGCCAGCCGCCATTGGCTCCTCCAGCCACCAAGATTTTGGACGCCTTCCGACTTCCGCCCGTGCTGTGCAGCTGCGAACCGCAAACCTGCCGACCGCCGCCTTGTCTTCCAACCCGAAGGAAGCCCGTCTCTGTCGAGGCGGTTGTCAGAAGGTGGAGTCGATATCACACATCCTGCAGGCCTGCCCAGTAGTACACTACGAGCGAATTTCTCGTCACAACAACGTGGTGAAGATGGAACTATCCCACACCAGGAAGAAAGGTTGGTTAACCGAGGTTGAACCTCATGTCCGGCACGCCAATGGGACACTTTATAAACCAGACCTTGCCATATCGAGGCCCCAGGAATCTAATCATCTCCGATGTGCAGATCTCATGAGAAGGGTCACGACCACTTTCCGACGCATGGACTCGGAAGAGATCGGTTTATGATAACGCCTCATTTTGCGAAGCCGCTGCTCGCCGTTGACCCAATCATAAACTTTCCTGCCTCTGATCGTGGGTGCCCAAGGGGTGTCGCCGTGCTCCAATCTTCCAAGGTCCAGGCTCTGGACCTACTTCGACACCTAGCAAGTAATGTGGTATCCGCAGTTTTCCGCTGGGGTTCTACGCTCCACCGTCGTTTTATGGCTGGGGTTTGGAAGTGAAGGCTACCAACAAAGAAGTAACAGTGAGTGCGTCCGCGTAGTGCCTCGTAGTTTTGTAGGTACGTGCGCTATGTCGCTAGTAACTGCTTGTCGCTTTAGTAGATTTAGTCTATTGCTTAATATCCATACGCTACCCAGGCTACTACGCCCATCTCCTTCCACTTTTCACATGATCCCACTTCCACTACTTTGCTGGCGTGTTTTCGAACAACTTACCATCTTCCTCCAACACTCTACTAGGAGTCAGTGTCCTTTGTTTCTATGATTGTGAACCCCTTAGCTCCAACACCTGGCATGTGCATTACACCCATTCCGTAGCTTATCACATGTACTAGGTACCGCATATTCTAGTGTACATCCTTCATGCGACTGTACACTTAACTGAACTAGTGTAGCTAATTTGTGCTCTGTAACTTGACTAGTAGTTAGTTTTCAAGTTTGTTTGCATTTCATCTTGCATGGATTATTGCTTTAGCCTTAGATATCTTGTATATTTAGCAACTATTACTCTAATTTATAATTCATACATGCTAGTATGTACAAACCCGGCGGCCGAAATGTACTTCCATAAACAAATAAAGTATTTGAATAGCCAAATTCTCGTCATCTAATTAGTGAAGCGCATGAATGGATTAACGAGATTCTCAACCTGTCTCTACCTACTATCTAGCGAAACACCAGCCAAGGGAACGGGGTAGGAAAAATTAGCGGGGAAAGAAGACCCTGTTGAGCTTGACTCTAGTTTGGCACTGTAAGAGAACACGAGAGGTGCAGCATAGGTGGGAGACGGGACCGTGCGGCTGAACGCCTCGGAACAAAAAAAAGGTGTCTTATAATGGTTACATGTACGTTTTTGACAAGGCAAGCAGAGATGGAACAAAAAAAATTTGGAGATGTGAGCGAAAAGCGAACAAGTGCCTAGGTCGTGTCCATACAACAGTGGATGACGAATATTTGTGCTCCTCGAGTAACCACAATCGTGGTAGTGATGCGGCATGCGTAAGTGTTTCTAAAATAAAAGTTGATATTAAAAGACGTCCCAAACAAACCATGGAGACTCCTGCCCAAACACTTAACAATGCCCTGGAGGGCACTGGGCCTGCAGTTCAAGCGCACTTGCCCAGCAAGGATACTATTAGAAGATTGCGTCAGCGGACGCGAAACCGTATCGTTGCTGCACCACCAACTCCGATGGATCTGGAAACGTTAGTAAGCGTACAGACTATGAATTTGCTCCTGGACAATCCGAGATGTTCTTATTGAAGGATACCGGATCAGAGCAGCCCGACCCATTTAGAATATTAATATTTGGAAGGGAAGATAACGCACGATGGAGCCAGCACATGAAACAATTTTTTATGGATGGAACATTTCGGCAAGCGCCTCCGTTATTCCACCAAATTTACGTTATTTTGGCAAACAGGGGTGGATTCGTATTTCCAGTTTTGTACGCGTTATTGCCAAACAAGCAACGGCAAACGTACGATCGGCTGTTTTCAATTATAAAAGAAATGTGGCCGCAACTTCAACCTGAAACTGTTTCGTTAGATTACGAAATAGCCGTAATTGGATCAGTTGCTGAAGCATTTCCAACGACACGGTTACTAGGCCGCCTGTTTCATCTTGTTCAAAATTTTAAGAAACAAATAGCCAGTCATGGGCTGACGGTACAATATAATACTGAATAATAATACCAAATTAGCTCTTTCTGCACGGATGATAATTGCATTAGCCTTTACTCCTCTAGATCACATCGATGACGCAATTGAAGAGCATTCTGCACAATTGCCGAACGAATTGTAACCAATTTTAAACTGGTTTGAAGATAACTACGTTAGAATGCGAAATAGAAACCACACACGCAGGAGGGCGTTATTTTTGCCAAATATTTGAAACGTGTACGAAAGAGTACATAATAATGAAGATCGTACTAATAATTTTGCGGGTGCTGCTTATCGTAGTTTGCAGTGCCAATTAGGTATGGACCATCCGTCGCTGTGGAAATTTATCGACGGCCAGAAAGGACGCGACGCATTGTATGAAAAATTTGTAGGTGGCCAAGCACCTCCTCACAAAAGGGCAAAATATCAAGCTGCGGATAACAGAATTACCACAATTGTTCAAGACTTTGAGAACCGAATAATTATTGAGTATCTCAGAGGCATTTCTCATAATTTTTTAATGGAGTGAAAGTGCAAATGTATTTACATGATTTTTTTGTTAACGAACGTAGTACATACATCTAATTTAATTTTTGACTTTGTAAGTGTAACATGTCACACCTTTAGTTTTGTTTATTTTTTATAATGCATGTTAATAAATTCTTTTTTAATCGTTATTTATTTTATTGTATTATTTAGTTAATATCTACTCAGTATAATGAATTGAGGTATCTAAAATTTTTAATCGACTGAAAGTGAAATTGTACTTACATACATTTTTTGTTAACCAACGCCAACGTAGTACATACATCAAATTTTGATCTGGCCCGTGTCAAAAAATGTTGCCCAATAACATAAGAATCCCATTTCACTTTCACTCCGTTTAACTTTTTTCTAGCGCCGAAACGCCCGGCGCCCAAACGCCCGGCGCCAAAACGCCTGGCGCCCAATCGCCGGCGCCCAAATGTCGCGTACCGTTAACAAACACTCAATTGCACAAGCATAAACTCAGCAACTGTGAAGTAAATGTTCTTTTACAATCCAAACATAAATGTCTTTACCTTTAATACGTTAATAAATAATAGAATGTTCAAACCTGTATTTAGCACTTTCAGTTCTTGCCCTTGCAGCAATCGTTATTGAATTCCACATTCAATTTGTGTCGTAACAACCCTTGTCTGATAATGATAACTCTTCCTATTGACGACGCAACTTGAGTAAGTTGTGATGTTTCTTGTGCACCTGTGACAATGATCCTTGTATTTTCAACCCAATATTAATCCGGCTCGAAGGACCATGTTTTTTGTTAAACATTTTATTGACAACAGGTACAAATTCAATACAAACTGTTATGCATTATAAAAACGATAAAATCTTTTTTGAGTTTTACAACAACCTTTTTTTATGACATTTTTCATTAATTTTTTTTTTGAGACATGTATTTTTAATAACTTCTTCTGAACTTAGAATAATAATAAATGTACTATTACTTTATAGAAAATCACTGAGCAGTACTCGTTACTATAGTCTTCAGTGTAGTGTATTAACTATGATTGGAGTTGTTCAGAGGCAGGGGTAAGTATCCCTAAAAACTGGTTTTCATTCAAAATTTATACGAAAACCGTGGCATAATAATTCATAAAATTAACAATCAAGAACGACACAAAACCCGTGGCAAATATATCTTGACTAAAGCACCTTTTAATTCAACACCATCATTTGGAAGTAATACAATTTATTTAGTCAATAAAAGTAATTTAATTAAAATAGTAAATTGACAAAATTTTTTTCCAGTTATTAACTTCAATTTAGGTAAAACTAATCAATATCACACGAACGACCTTCGTATACTCTCAAATAGAACGGAATGTCAGAATAAAGTGCGTGACTAGTTGTCTGCCTTGTCGAAAGTAGATCATCTATCACTTGTTTTCGATGTTTGAGCCATCTACGCTGATTTAAAAACTCTTGAAACACTTGTTTTGTTGTTGGCACATGGGTATTCAAATATAGCACAACCCTGTTCCAAATATTACCAACATTTTTTTGAAACAACCAGTATCTTGGAATCATCAAGCATTGCACTTCCGTCGATGCCACTATCCGACGATGTTCAAATATCTCTTCAAGACCAAAGCACGCCGTTTTTTGCAAAAAACAAACCTATACGTTTGAGTAAAAACAAATCAAATTAGAAAAATACGTACTTGCATAAAATGCACTTCAACATTAGAAGGTAAATTTGCAGTTGATAGTTTTTCGGCAATTTTCATTGAAACGTGTATATTCTTCGTTTCTCGATTGTCGTCATCATGCTCATCAACAGTTTTGCTAAATTTTTCAAATACAACATCTTAACAAAACTAAAAAGAAACATACTTAGCAAGATCTACGTTTGAAAACGCACTAGTCCTAGAATACGAGCGAATATCCGGTTCGTCGTTTGGTTCATATAGTCTGTATAATTTTTTTCCAGCGTGTACATATGGAACGACCATTAGATGATGAATTATTCGACAGGTTCCTTTAATTATAAAGTACACATGATTTGTGAAACCAACACCATCTCCTAGAATTGTTTCGTCCATATGAAAATCTTGTATTTTAGATAAGATACAACATTCTCTTATAGAGATTTCGTCCCAACTTCGAAAATAGCTAAACATATTCATTGCACGACATATCTCGTTCCATTGTTCTTGCACGGTGGCTTTTAACACCACGTCAAAATCGCCTTTTCTCAATCGTAAAAATTCACAATGTGCTAAAACAAAACGTAAATTTTCAATTGCGTTCTTAGATTACACCAACTGGCAGTAAGAATAGTAGCCGTTCTTGGAACTCCATGCAACAAAGAAACTTCGCCAAACATTGCGCCAGGTCCTTTACGCCCTACGTCTTGACTTATTTCTTTGTCCAATATAGGATCGTATATTTGTTGCCTGATGATTATTTCACCAGCTATAATGAAATACAAAGAATCAGCGGCATCTCCTTGACGCACGATAACTCTTCCCGGTCCGTAATACACAAAAAATGTTACACCAACTAGTCGTACTTTAACGTGCTAAAAACCCCGTTTTTTCCTTCTATTTTTAATATTTTGCTTAGTTCTTACTGCGGGATATCTTCGAAAACATTTTAAGCCACCAATAACACGGTTAAGATGCGCCTTTTCCGCTTCGGTCCTATTATTTGTTGGTTTACTTAATATTGCTTTATCTACCATTGTTAACCCTTTTTTTTCTTTTTTTCGCATAAGCAAAATGACATTTTTTTGTACATCGTAGCCCAATTCTTCGTCTTCGACGTCATCTAGCCAATACTTATTTGCCAAAGCAAATCTCACTAAGGCTCTAAATCTGCATTTAATCCTGAAAGATTTCGCTAAAATTTCTTCAGGTGTCTAACATAGAATCAGAATAGTATAATAATTCTTAATTAAGCAATAATTACCAAAGATGGTCGTTTTGTGCGAGATTTTTTATCGGCCATTTTAATTTGCTACAAAATAATAAGAATAAAATTAAAATGTGACAAACATTGATATCAAAAATTTGAAGTATGTTACTTGATAGTTATTTCATTGAATTTTCACAGTCAATTTTTTTGACAGTTTCAGGTTAATATCGTAACATAATGGAATATGCGAATGAGAGTATAATCCAAACGCAACCCAAAACAGCAGCTAAAGTCAGTAAAATACGATACGTGAAACTGTACCTTGTACCTTTTTAGACCAATAAGTTTCGACCGCAGATTTTCCTTCCTTTTCGGCCATCAAGTGTAATCTCAAGACTTTGATCTTGGATGAATGGCAGCGGCTGTGGGATGCATTCCATAAGGGACCTATTCCATGATGCCCAATATCCTAAACTGGATCTCACATCGCACGGCTGGTTCCGTTGCCATCTGAAACGCTGATGCGTTTCAGATGACGACCGATGCCTGTCATGTGGTGTTCCTGATACTCCGTCACATAGGATTCTCGCTTGTCGGAAGTTCGATGATGACCGGAGTACCCTAAGAACTAGAGTGAACCCGTTTCCCAATTCCACCGTGTCCATCATTAGACTAGTGTCCGACGTTAACTTACTCATTGTATTCGCTAGAAGAGACCAGAGTCAAACGTAAAACCAGAGTCTTCCTTAATTTATTTTTGCATGCCATTTTGATTTATTTATACAGTCAGCTACGACAAAGTAGGATATTTATTTAGTTATTTAATTGCATGGGGGTTTATTATTTTAAAGTATTTTATTTTGATTATTTTTAGTTTTACTAAAATCTTCAGTTTCTTTTTAGCCGTAGTTGACTAGACTAACTGGCCACATCCTGCCCATTACAATAACGTTTCCTTTTCCCGCCTACTTGGTTTCTAGCCTAAGAAGCGAAGATAAGCCAAAAGATAGGTGCCTCGCGCAACTTCGTGCTTTCTACGCACGAATCTGTAACATAGCCCATCCAACTCGTCTAACCAGACGATCCTTCATCTCGAAATTTATATCCTAAATTGTTTATTCATCTATGTAGCGAACTTGAACCAAGCAAGTTCGGGTGGTTGGTGGGTCTATTTCCTCCTCCTCCTCCATTGTGACGCTTACTCCTGGATCTGAAGCAGAAAGCTAAGAAACGGTTCGGTTTGTTCAAGGAGTTTACTTTCCTCTTCGACGGTGTTGACCGGGTAACTGCAGTGAAAACACCAGGGCTTCAAGTGTTCCTAAATGCGGATCTAGGAGACGCAAATAAACAACAGCAGTAAATAAAACAACGTTATTTTACTCTTTAAAACGGTAGCAAAACTGTAGTTTCTTTGAGCTAATCGAAGGGAGCAAAAGCTGTGGAGACAACAACTAAACAAGCGTAAAATTAACGATAAAAGCAATGACTAGTAGGCGTGCGTTCGGCAAGCGGCAAGATCGGTGACCAAGCAAGCATGCAGTAACGGTATTAAGCTCCGTAGGATTAGTAGAGGGGATTACTCGGGTTCGGATAATTGGTGAAAAAGACGTGTCTGAGAGTGGAACAAGTACACATGCGAAAATGTATTACGCAGGCCAAAGCCCGACACTACGAACACGACGCCCGGTAAGGAATAGCGTAGAACAAGTACTCGTGCAAAACTCTTCGTTACGTTACGGTATCGAGTAAGCGTTGAAAGATGTCGGGAGCGCAGTGGAGGTCCAAGTACTCGTGCAAAACTCTCCGTTACGTTACGGTATCGAGTAAGCGTTGAAAGATGTCGGTAGCGCAGTGGAGGCCAAAAGGCATTACTGGAAATAGGAAGAGACCTCGACGCGGTACGGTAAAAGCGGTTTTAGGTTGAGACTTGAGAAGTAAATGATTTTTCTCAAATGGTCCAAGATGCCATAAATATGCGGTAGCTGATAAGCGTCTTTTTCGGTGACGTCGTTTACTTTGCAAAAAAATACACAAAAGCGGGTAATCCCGTCGGTCTTCCGTCCTTTTACTATGGGCAAACTACACGGACTATGACTTGGTTCGAATACGTCCTAGGCGAGGATGCGGTCAATTTTGTCGTTAATTATCTCTCACATCATAAGGGTGATTGGACGGTGACGCTGCTTAATGGAGTGCTAGTCGCGAAAGCGGATGTGGTACTCTACCCGACGCAGCGCTTGCAGTTCCGGTAGCTCCTTATACAGGAAATCTTGCATTTACTTTTTGTTAAGTGATTCCAGGCTGTCTAACATGGTGCCACCAGGACTTTGTCGGCAGTTCTAAGTATACAGCGGCTTCCAAAGAAGACAAGTCCAGTCTCCAAGTTCATATGGAGGTTCTTTGTATGGAGAAAATCCACTCTCAAAATACACTCATATGTCATCTCCGGTAACGCGTTAAATGTGTGCTGGCTTTCCGGATCCTGACGATAACGACTTCGGAAATCGGGACCTCGGTTCCATTGATTACACTAGAAGATTGGTCTGTAACGGTTTGCGTCTTCACCCCCAGGTTAGCACAGATAGCTAACGGGATGAGGTTCAAAAAGATGAGACAGCGTAGACTTGGTGGTTTTCGATCTTCACGGTAATGTAGGGTCGGGTCGGTTGAATTTGGTTTGGAACGTTCTGGTTGTCCGGAGCGTCGCAAACTTCCCAGCTGCTAAGCTCCCCAGTCGTTTCCGTACTTCGCCAAGTATAGTCTCTGGATAATACTCCTCTTCTGTAGTTACCGGTCTGTCCGCACTTCCAGCAGAGATCAGTGTTTTCGACGGGAATATGAACGTGGTTAAATCGATCAAGCGCCTTGGAAAGCACAACGGTATTTGGTCGGTGGCTGGCGGTTTCCCATTTTCCGGGAAGGCACAGAGGTGCTGTTTCTTTTTTGTTCTCTGTCGGTGTCTCGACAGTACGGATGGGCTCAAACTCTTTGTATCACCGCATAAAGTCGGTTACTATCTAGAAATGAAACCGGTGGGTGTGTAAACAGTATTCCGGAAGCAGTTTTCCAAGCAACCAATACATTTCTTGCTCCTCAGTGAGTGTACCATGTCGTCGGATCAATGTTTGAAGAGCGCTTAAATAACCCATTCCTGAATAGCTTTTACGATGATGTCTTCCCCCAATCTCTGCATCGAGATTAATTCGGTAGTTCGCCGGCAGGAAGAACAATTGGAAATGTCGGATCAAGTCTGTCCAACAGTTCTAATTCTTCTTATTGTTTTAGTACTATTATAGCGCGTTGTCGGTAAGAATCTCTGGTAGCAGTAAATCCGGCATCAGGCCGTATTGCTTGCTGGCTTCGTCCAGACGTTCGAGGAATGTTACTGGGTCTGAGCTTCCACTTGTAGATCTTGGTCTGTTCTAGCAGACTACAAAAACTGGCCGAGCTCGAGATTGACTGATTAGCGGTTTCGGCGGCGTTTATTGGCTTTGGAGCTACGGACGTCGATTGCGGTGGTTTCGCATCGTATCGGTTGAAGTTTACTAAATCTTGACGCATCTCGTCTACGGTGCCAGCGGTATTCAATCTAAATTTATACATCTCGTCTTTCAGCTTCTCTTTCTTAGAAGGTAAATCCAACTTACACGGGGATCAAAGGTATCGGTAGTATCCTCTTTGGTGTTCATATTGATTCTCGGTATCTCTTCCTGCGGATGTGTCAAACTCGTTCTGATTACGACAAAAACGGTAACTACTAGCGGTAGTTGGAGAAGGGAACTCGTTCAGGAAGGTTTCGTTTGGGTCGGGAATAAGTGTCACTCGAGGGTGGTTGAAGGTGGTATAGTTTCCGGTAGTACTTGAATTTTTTCGGAACTGTTTCTTGGACGCTTTTTTAGTCGTCAGGGACACTTCGTTTTTGCCTAGCATCCGCGGTTTACTTTCGGGTAAATTCGGTAATGTTTGGGCATTTCCACAGTTTGTCAAACGGTAACTTGCTACTGCTCAAAAAAAAACCAAAGTCTCTGCTCGGGTGCTATATGTAATGCTTACTCTAGACGGACCTATCTGAAATAGAAATGCCAAGAGGACGGTACGCTTCTCGGGCGCCAGATTTGTTTGAGAAATTTACTTTCCTGTTAGACGGTGTTGTCCGTGTAACTGCAGTAACCAGGCAAGTATGCGGTGACGGACTTCTGTCGGATTGGTGGATAGGACTAATTCGGGTTCGGATGGTTGGTAGAGGGATGGGAGTCGGGAATGGGCCTAGTATCCGTGCGAAAATTTCTCAACACGTTACCTGAACCTAGTGTTGACGGTGTATTACGCAGGCCAAAGCCCGGCACTACGAATACGTCGACCAGTATGGACAGAGTAGCAAAAGATAGAGCGGTGTCTCTCGGAGGTTTGGTTAATATACTTAAAACGGTCAAGCTCCTAATGGAACTGGCGTTTTGCCGTTAGGGTCTCGGTTTTGTAACGGACAGTCGAAAGAGGGAGAACGACTTTAAGCGGGGATAACATGCGCTTTGAAGCGCGTTCGGTCCTCGTTCGGCTTAACCTAAATCAAAACTTAACTTAATAAACTTTGAAATAAAAATAAAATAATTACGTTACACCATGGACATAATATAAACGTCCATTTATGTACGTCTTAAGGATTACCGTTCCCTCATCAATTGCGGAACCAAACAATAGCTTTCATAATCTCGCATTCTCATATAGTGTATCTGTAGCCGGTGCCGTCTCGAACATTGGAGCACGGTTGTAACGACAAGAACTTATGAGAGGACAACCTGTAAATTAACCCCCATGGGTTTGCTGCCAAGCTTTTCGCAACGAATCTTTGCCATAAGCTGTACTTTGCTGTCTTCACTGCCAGTTTGTAGCGATGAAGTGCGGTCTTATAAGAGACATGCCATTGATTTTTTAGGTCTGCTGGTGTCTTTTGGTGGTGCTTTCTTAAACACCTACCGATTGCTTTAACCTATTTAACTTCGGGCTCCACCACGGTACTCCGGCTCTAGGCCTTAAGTGCATATGGTTTAAGCTATTTTTGCAAGAATCGAGGATCATCTTAGTCAACTTACCAACGACGGCGTCTACAGATCTAGGATCATGGCACAAGGACCACGTGAAAAATAGGAATAAAACTTGCGGCTGCCAATTTTAAGCAAAGAGGATCTACACTTTATACTCAAGGATTCTCTTAGGGATAGGTTGTTACATGCCGAAATTAATACAAAGATACTGCCTGAAATGTAGTAACATAAACGGGGTTGTGCCACTAGCTCAATGGAGAAGGGGTGGGTTTTATTTAAAATTCCGTGAAAAATTGGAAACGTGATCGTCGTAAAATTGAACTAGAACGATAAAATAGTCAAAAATCGGTAAGGGCGCCAATCAAGGATTTCTAATGGTAGCTTTCAAACCCCTGATTATCCGAAAGCTCCTCTGGTTGGTTACAACCCCAGAACTTACCTTGGGTTGTAACAATTCTGAAAAACACTTAAAAACAAAAATTTACGTATGCGGCGGCTAAATGAATAAAAGCTCTTTACATTTAACAATTTAACATTTATTGATTGAATATTTAAAACAGAAACAAACAAAAACAAAAAAAATAACAAGTACTAATTGATATCAAATAAATTTGAATAAAAGAAATGGATAAATGAAATAACCATAAGTAAGTAAAACAAATGCACAATCTAAACACAGAAATTTTAAAATATATATATAAACAGAAAATCTCACTATAAAAGCGTTAATTCTACTTTCCTTCGCAACTGAATTTCAAGATCTTGACCGCATATTTATAACAATTTAAATAACACAAAAACAAAAAAATACAGGTTATAAAATATATGTCCGAACTTTAATTCGAACTAAACAAAATATAGTTCATAGTCGTTACATTATCATTCATATGGTTTACGAATTACTTCTCAAACGCACCAAAACAAAGTTAATTGATTTTAATTTCGCGCAAACACTTCAAGCGTTCATTGAAATAATTAAATTTTAACGTTAGACGTAATTTCAATTGGCTCAAATTGAAAGCTTTTACTGCATTTTTAATCGCGGGTCACTACACGATAAAACAACAAAATCGATAAATACCTTATTTCTTAATTGGAGACACCAGTTGAACTTCGGTACCCAGTGGTTTTAAAAGCTACCACCTCGGATGGAATTCGGCTGCTCCCCAAACAATAGAACAACGACGGAAGATTTATCTCACAATCTAATTTTATAACCGCCACATGCGAATTTAGGATTTAATCATATACCACCTCACATTAAATCCCACAAACGTAACAGTTTATGTTTTAGAAATCATGAATTTTACACAAGCCGTACTATACGAAATTTGAAGAAAATTAACATTTTTCTCCACCACACTTAATTTTCACGATTTCTGATTAACTTCCGCGGTTCTACATAACGTCAGAGGGTAAAGTCCCCTACGCACTCTACTACATCTCACGGTAATCGGTATTGTTCATTGCGACCCACGATCGAATGATCCCCAAAACCAAACTTTTCAAACACTTCGTATCCCCTTACTTAACTAATTGCATGTGCGCAGTAAAATTGTGGTAAAAGAAAGAACATTGAACAAACGAGAAAAACAAAGATGAAAATTATAATTAGTCCCGTGCGTTTTAGCACGTAGACCTTGACAATATTTCCCACAAGAACGCTGAGACTTGCATTTTTGCAGGTGGTTCAAGATAGAGCTTAATCAAAGTGTAATTACCAAGAAAAATGTATCAACTTACATTCAAAAAGGAAGTCGTAAATTATATAGAATTGTTATTTTACGAAGATAACTAAGTAGAATCCTAATTCAAAAACAAAACTACGGATCTGTATGCATTTAAAAGAAAATTTCAATACTGATTGAAAACAACTTGAAATACCATTAAACTCAAACCACACAAACAACGAGCAAACGTTCTTGATGCTAATACTAGATTAATCAATCGAAACACAAAAAAAAAACTTACGGTGTCTTTCACAACGAAATTCAAACGCAGGTAACAAGGTACTAGACGAAAGGCTTCGTCAGTTAACTCAAATCATATCAGTCAAGAATCAAACAAGAAGAAGTAACGGTAATTATTGCAAACGGTGAAGATAGGCCCCAGATGATGCTGTGTACCATTGCTATCGTCCGCTTGAACGGCCGAAATATTTGCACCAACTTTACAATATTTCCCGCTGTTCAAAATCCAACGCTACTGGAGACAGAATTTGTGACAATCAGACATTATTTTAAATATAACAAACGAAAAGTGGTGCTTCCTTAACAAACAGCAGCAAAAGTTTATTTTCCATTCGGAACCAGCGATAGTTCTTACCACTAGAAGTTACAAACTCACGGAAGCTAGACCTCTTTTTCAAGTAGACCCACGCCGCAAGCCATATCCCATCAAGTAATTCTTTGGAGATGAAACACCTTTACATCAGCTATTTATGACGTCCAGGTCTCCCGGACCACTCGCCTGACCACAGAAATTGATGCAATTTTTGCGGATGGTGTACTGGAACTGTATGAAATTTCACAACAAACTCTCGCCTTAGCAGTTTTTTTGCATTCATCTCGAAAAAGACACTTAAGACGATTTCTCTTCTCATGATAGACCTTCAGACACTAGAACCACGGGAAGCCAAAACCTCAGCACTATAAGCACCGTGGCAGACCAAGGGTATTGGCAGATACTGGTACGAAGCGAAAACAAATTTCAAAACCGCGTTTGTAACATCTTTTGTGCTATACAGGTATAAGTGCATGCCTAATCGATCGATTAAGATCCGGACTCACGGGAGTGACGGTTTTCGCGTATCTATACGACGTAATAGTGCATCCGAGATTTTAGAAAAATATTTCGCTGACTTAAACGCGGTACTAACAGGACTAAAAGTATTCAGTTTGAAACTACGCCACAATAAGTGTAATTTTTTCAGAATACTTGTAAAGTACCTCTTACATATGATATTCTCAAATGGGATAAGCATCGACCCTGGCAAAGCACAAGCTATGGCGGACATACAAGAGCTACAAACCGTGAAACACTTGATAACTTTTCCTTAAACCTGCTCGTGGTACAGACAGTTTATCTCAAACTATGCTGCTCTGTCTCAACCACTTTTAAAACTTTGAAAAAAGAACATTCACGGGGAATAGGGTTCTTACGTTATAGAAGCTGTTTTATTGCAGGAACAAAAAACAGAAGAGCATTCAGTTAAATACCCAAGCCGCTTGTTGTCTCCAGCATAAAGAAATTACTTTGCCACTGAACCTGAAGCCCTTGTGATGGTTTGTACGTTTCAGTCAGGAAACACTTGCGAGGTTTGCCTGGTTATAGTAAATGTACCTAAAAGATCGATTCAGTATACGCGAAAGTCAATTAAAAGATCAGAAATAAAAAAAAATATATAAATTGTTTTAAAGATGCCAATTACACAATGTCAATGGGATTGGTATACCGTTATGACTCAGAATCCGATTCAGAAGAAGCTTAACTTTTAGTCCAGCCTAGGAAAGAAAACAATTATCGCTGAATATCATGACGCTCCGACAGTCGGACATTACGGCGCTGAGAGAATGTATCAAGCTTGATATTTTTGGGCAGGCATGAAAAAGTATATCGCTGACTATGTTAAAACCTGTAAAACGTTCCAGCAATACAAATTGCTTATTACAAACACCTGCGACAAGAAGATTTGAACAGATCGCTGTGGATGGCTTTGATCCACTACCACAGGAAATCTACTGTCACCGATAGATATCAATCGTGGAGGACACAGTCTCTACGTGGACCGAGCTCTTTGTCCTAGTAAAAACAGTAACCTGCGCCCACACTTTAATAAGTAATGTATCACTACGGTTTGAAACATCCAGAAGACTATTGAACGACAATGGCACACAGTTTGTAAGTGCTATTATGCAGCAAGTAATCCACTGCCTCAGGATACATCAATTGCTTACACCGTTATATCACCCTCAAACAAACCCGGTGAAAACAAAAAATCGTGTTCTGAAGACACAACTGGGCATTCTAGTGAAAAATCTACACGAACTATGGCCTCAGCACATCCCCGCCATAAGATTTACCATGTTTGTTTGCGACTCTATACAACACGCGGTCTGATGTTTGCGAACTCCAAACCACGGACGACGCTTCTCAAGATCAACGCACTAAACACATTCACGATGCACGGATCCATCAAAAGTTTGCTCAAAACACCCGCTAGAAATATGCGGGTGGTCACCGTAGAAACACTCTTCCTTACCTTTCAGGAGATCTAGTCCTTGTGAAAACTCATGCCCTTAGCAACAAAGTCAAAGCATTCTGAGCGAAGTTAGCGACAGCAAAAATGGACTGCTACGTACGATTTTGCAGAACCGAATTCCTGCAAAACTCTTGGCGTATATCATGCTGGGGATCTCACTCCATCTAAAGAGGAAAAAGGGACAACCGACTTAAACCTCAATGGCTTGCTTCTTACAAGCCCCGTTTCACCGATACAAACTGACAGTGAAGACAGAAAAGTATAGCTCCTTTTCGATTCAAATTTACCTGAAGAACTCGTTCTGAAATTTTGTACTGTATATTGCATGAATACAAGTCTACCCCTCCACAAGACCATGGATTCGTCCAAAGACAAATTTGCATCGGGGTAGTATATATTTACCATTTTATTATTATAATAATTTACATGGGGCAAATTTTAAATAATCTGTTTTTTGGCATTGGAACCGTTGCGCTGAGGTTTTCTTCAAAATGAAAGCACTTCAAAATATAAGAATGCCGTCGCGGCCCATCTTTGCAGAAAAAGCTTGCATGCTGAAGAGTGGATCTTTCTTCTACTTATCTTGTAGACGATTCATATGTATTGTGTCCATATGTAATAAGAGTCCAAAAAAAATTTAAGTTCTTCAACGGCTACTTCCTTCCATCGAGAAATGCGGGAGAATGCTGGGGGTTTCAAAGAGTTCTTCGGCATACCTATCTGTTTCTCGAACAACAAGTTCGCAAAAAGTGTCGTCAAGTAAGAGGTTGAAAAAATCGTTACCTGCAAGAGAAAATCAGCTAAGTTTTATTTGTAAGTGCCTATCCATCCCTAATTATTTATGTAATTTTAAGAAGTTGGTGCAGCATTTCTCCGATCTTGAACCCAGCTTGAAATATCAGATGGCATAACAGCACAGAGAGCTCTAGTTGTACGTTTTGGGGTTGAAGTAGTCAAAGACGGCAAATTGGTCGGTTGAAAGAGACCTATCGCACTTCCTTCAACTACTTGTTCTTCATCTGACTTCTGAGACATTTCTTCTTCAATTTCCAGAACACTATCGTCTCCCCTCCCCACCAAAGCATCCTCGTTGAACGCCCTGCACACTGGCGAAACATCGAAAAGAACGTCAATTGACGCAGTCAGCATTCAACGTGTTAAAAAAATCATGATGACATTCTCCCACAAATTATTTTCCCAATCAATATGACTTCGTTCCAGGCAAAACGACCACTGGCCCCGCATGTAGATTAATGAGCAGTGTACAACCGAACGACTTTAAGTACAAACTAGCAATTCTCATTGACACATCTGGAACGTTCAACAATAATAGAAGCTCTCGTCGTTGAGAGAGTACTTGCTGGTGCCATGCGCCTCATTCGTAGTTATTTATCGAATCGATAACTTATTTCTCGAACGTATCCCGTTCTGTTTATGACAAACGACTAACGAAGGGGTGTTCACAAAGTTACTACCAGCAGACTGCGACATTATCGGATACGCGGACACCATCACTGTCACGGTGTCCGCAATTTCTAGAGGAGACTTAGAAACAAAATTCAACACGTGCCTAAACATAGTGACAAGTTGACAGCAACAAACTAACGGTTTCAGCGGACAAGACTAAGTACATGGTTTTTGACTCCACTTTAAAACGAGATCCTTCACTGCGCATCAACAACATTCACGTCCGTAGGGTTTTCAAATTTAAGTACCTCGTACTGTGGTTTGTCGCCAGATTGAGTTTTGTAATACATTGCGCATTCGGGGTTGATAAGTGTAAGAGTGTCTTGCACTTTTTTGAGAAATACTCACGCTTGAATTTGGATCTACACAAAAAGTGTCTTGCGAATATCTTTGACAGTGCAGTTATACCCATGCTCGCTCATGACCTAGACATTTGGTACCACAGACTTCGACACATGTCCTTTTGCTGGCACGTGCAAATTCTTGACCAGCAAGACTTTTCATCCTTTTCAACGACCAAGCATCACATAAAGGTTTTGATCTTGATTGAATGGCAGCGGCTGTGAGACATTACCCAGAAAGGACGTAACGCCTACTGCCTTACATTGGATATTCTCACTTGGGCCAGAATGTCCCATATCTCCGGACGATAGGCTGTCCAAATTCTTTCTTTACACGGCGGATCATTTAAAATACACTAGCGTTTTGGATGACGACAGCTGCCTGTCTGTGGCGTTCCTGACTTCCCAGCACAGATTCTTGCTTGTCGTGTTTTTGATGACTTTCGAGGTGACCTGTTAGCCAAGATCAACCCTTATCTCAAATCCCTTCAGACTATCTTTAGAATGGTGCCTGATGTAAATGTATATAAACTTTTTCTTAAGAGAGACCAGAGCTGTTTTGTTATCTTATGCAAGGTAATTAAGTTTTATTAATTTGCAAGCAGTGATGGCAAAGTAGGAGTATAATTTTGTTATATAACATTGGACGTTTATTTAGAATCACTTTGGATTATGTTAGTTTTTGTTTTGGTTGTCGCTGTTTGATTAATATTCTGCCTTTCTTTATTTTTACTCATATATATCCATATCTTTTTCCTTACCGACTTGGTATTAACTTAGAAGCGAGGATAAGCCGTAAAGCAGGTTCCTCGCGGAACCACGTGCTCTCACAGCGCGCACAAATACTTGGCCCATCTTACTGGTCTTGTAAGACTATCCTATCTACTCGCAACATTTCCTTCCTTAACCTATCCCTCTTGTGGCGAACTTGTACTAAGCAAGTTTGGGTGGTATGGTGGGTCCACATCCTCCTCCTCCTGATATCAAAGCAAACTATAAAATAAAAGGGCGGCGCTTATATCGAACTAGTTTTAACGATGACAAGCGATGGCTCATGATGATGTCGGGCATCCAGGTTATGAATTTGGATGCTCTTACAGAAGACTTTTTGGTTCCTTAGGATGTGGCGATTTGTGAATAAATATATCGTGCATTTGCAAACTGGGCGGGGCGAAGGTTATTTAACAACCAATAGAACAGTAACCAATACCTTTCTATAGTGCATTTTGTGAATAGCGCAAGGGGAAACTGGTACATCTTTGTGGCGATTGACGGATTTATGAAGTTTGTGGTTGCCAAACCAACTAAAAGTTTAAGGTCTACTGAGGCAATTAACAAGTTGAAGGAGATATTCAGTGAGTTTGGCTATCCACGGCGGGTATTAAGCGCGACATAGGATTTGCATTCACTTGTATAGCGTTTGGCGACGTATGGCGTGCGACACGTCTTGAATGCTATCGCAACAGCTCGAACGAATGGTCAGGTAGAACGAGCAACGGATCAAATCGCAGGATTATACAGGCTTTGACAACGAGCGTAGATACAGAGGGTCCGTGGGACATGAAGCTGCCCGACGTTGACCCATTTATCTTCTCATCTGATGTTCTCTCATAGTCACGATATGATAACCCATCTGGCCAACGGTGAGCTTGCAGGCAGTACTGATGCGAACGACGTTGAATGTTCGGCGGGTATCCCAGGCAGCGCAACTGCGCAGAGATGGCGGATACTGTCATGATAGATGGCGATACAGTAATTGGCCCTACAGTAATCTCGGTACCTTATGTGGTGCGCTGGGTGACGACCTTGATGCCATTGCTAAGGAGGCAAAGGCGGGCGCAAAGCTCAGGCAGATAAAAATTTTTAGAAAATTCTAGAAGTTTAAATGAAGTAATACGAACGAACATAGAATACCAGATTAAAATTATTCAAGAGGAAACTTAAACAGATATGTTAAATTTAAGAGAAGAAATATGCAACGTTCTAGAAAATAAAATAGAAGCAATAGAAGATAAATTTTGATGGTAAAAGCAACCTACCACAAACAGCTTGAAGCCGCAGCTGTAGCTAATGGTTAGTGCATCAAGCTGAAAGCGACGTCTTTAATTGTAGCGCTACGTGGAGAAGTGCTTAGAATTTTGCAGACTGTTGCTGACCACCTCTAAAGAAATTACGTACTCTTAATTTTTCGTTTAGCAATGAGATATGGCAATGCTCATCCTCAACAAGTGTACCAAGTCCAAATAAAATGTGTTCAGAAGGCTGTGGAAAGTCTTCATGAATCCGAGGTTCACATCGCCAGCTTGACACTCTGGTTTCTCTTCAATATGCGAATAAATCTTTCACCTTCAGCTAAAGCGAAAGGAATCTGATTATTCATTGTGAGCAAATCGAAGTTGGATAATTAAGGCCGACAGTAATTTTGTAATTATACTGTTGTTATTTTGTGATAAAGTTGTTCCTTTCCACGGTGCTTTAGAACCTTACCTCCACGAGGTCAAAGGTGGGCAACGACTCACAGGCTATAAGTCCAACCGTTTCTGGCAATAAGCTCCTGTGAACGGCTAAAAGGGGTATTAAGTATCAGTTCATTTCTCCAGCCGGCACTCCACGAGCGTCGTGCTCTACCTCTCCTACTTCTTTAGCCTCCTCCGCCATGGAGGCTGAATCCGCCTCCACCAAGCGACGTCGTGAAGACGACGATGATGACCCTTCAGATACCTCTCCTGACAGTATCGAATCCTTATTCGACGCCGATATCCTCCGTCTTACTAAAGTGATCTCTGCTTGTAAGATCACGACTTCCCGTCAATCAGAAATGATTGACATTGTCAGCAGACTTCAAGCGACATTTCGTAAATCCTTGATCTCCCATTGCGTCTCGCAGCAAACTGCTGAAATTTCTAACACCTAGGCTGATGTCCAAACAGCCTTGCAAAATGTATCAGCCAAGCTCGCCACCACTTCCATTGCTGCACCTCCTGTCCAGTTATCGTATGCCCAAGCGGCTCGCTCAAAAATTGTTGAGAAGGTCAAAGTACCTTCTGGAAAATATGTTTCTCCCGTATACGTTCGAAAGTAGTCATCGTGCCCAAACCTGACTTTCCTCTTAAGTCAGCCGACGAAACAAAGGCGACTTTAATGAAAGTCCTTGACCCTCAAAAGTACGGCCTCCGACTCGACCGTGTGACTAAGACGGGCAAAAGCTCGATTAGTCTCGAATCAGAGAAGACTGACCTGACTAAAATTCCTTTCGACGTCCTAGACAAAGCCGGCCTTGTGGTTAAGCCCCAAGGCAAATCATTACCACGCCTATCCTTAATTAACGTTCCCACTAACCTGTCCCCTAAGCTGGTGAAAGAGGCAATTATTTCTCAAAATTTTCACGACACTTCTGATGAGGTACTACACATGGCCAATTAACACTTGAAAGTCCTATTCCGTTTTGGTCCTAGAGACCAACCTAACGGTAATTGAATCATTGAGGTCCATGCCGATGTTCGACGATAGCTTTTGGCATCGCGTCGTGTGTATGTAGCGTGGAATGCGTGTAGGGTCAATGACCATATCCGTGTTTCAATTGCCAGAAATACGGCCATCATTCGAACGACTGTAAAAGCGATATATACTGCGGCCACTGTGCTGAAAAGCACGAAACAAAAGCATGCCCTAACTTGGAAAGAGACCCCACATGTGCAAACTGCGTTGCTTTGGCCACAAAGGAGACATCGTCAAACACAAAGCCATCTACAACACCTGCCCAGCCTACCTGAAAAGGGTCGACGCCAAAATCTCTAATACAGCGCAAGTGAATCTTCGCAATTCACGTGTTGCGACTTTCGAAGCAATGGGTTTCTCCTCCGACAATAATATAGACATACTACTGACCCAAGAGCCATACGTGTTTACTTCAGGTTCAGAGTACAAGCTCGCTGGGGCGGCCGTACCCTTCAACAGGATAGCCGCATCCTCTTCTATGCGGTACTACTCGGCTATTGTTTTCAATAGTTCGAAGCCCGTCGAAGTGGTAACACTCAGCCATTTAACCAACGACTGCAAAGCGGTAACCATGGTTACGGTTGGAAACACCTCCTTGGCAATCGTTGGCGTTTATTGGCCGCCGAGTGAGGATGTTCGTATTCATCTCCAACACTTAGATAAAATTCTCGATGAACTAAGAGGCACTCCTATTATCATAGCAGGTGACTTCAATTCGAAATCGCCGCTTTGGCACTCCCCGGCGACCGACGAACGAGGACGATGTGTGGAGAACCTCGTGGGTGAACGTGACCTCTGTGTAGTCAACGAACCTCATCAGCCCTTCACTTTCGCTAGCCATCTAGGCTCAACAAACATAGATGTTACTTTAGCTTCTCCTTGTTTAGCCAGAAAAATAGTAAACTGGCGAGTCATCCCCGATGTTATAGAAAGTGATCACCGACTGATACGGTTTGAACTAACCGTCAAGGTCCCTAACCTTGTACCTATCCCTAAAAGAATCCTTGACTTCAAACGCATAGATCCTGTTCGCCTGAATAATGCTATCGCAAAATCAATTCCTTCGTATCTTCCACGTGGTGCTTCGTGCCACGATCCTAAATCTGTAGACGCCTTCATTGATAAGTTGACCAGGATGATTCTCGACTCTTGCCACAATGACTTAAACAGCATACGCCTAAGTTCTAGAGCTGGTGTACCTTGGTAGAGTTCTAAGTGAGATAGATTAAAGCGAGCGGTGCGTTGTTTACGAAAACACCACCAAAAAGCTCCTGCAGACCTAAAACATCAATGGCTTGCCTCTTATAAGGCCGCGCTTCACCGGTACAAACTGGCAGTGAAGACAGCAAAATATAGCTCATGGCAAAGTTTCGTGGAAAAAAGCTTGGAAACGAGTCCTTGGGAGTTAGTTTACAGGTTATCCTCTCGAAAGTTCCTGTCGATCCAACCGTGCTCCAATGTTACAGACGGCGACAGATACACTATCTCAGAATTAGATACGATCAGAGTAATAGTTTCCACTTTATTTCCAGTCGACGATCCCTCGACGGACAATGCCTATCATACCCAAGTAAGATCCCGATCTCTTTCGCAATGTAATTCTCGACAGGACTGGGTGATCACTAGCGACGACTTAGCCGCGGTGGCTAGCAAAATTCCTAAGAATAAAGCTCCTGGACTTGACGGAATACACTGTAACGTTTTACGAACTGTTGTCTTAGATTCTCTCTCGTCAACGACCGTTGACCTGTTCAACTCTTGCATAAAAAGCGGTTATTTTCCTACCAGCTGGAAAGCTGGTAAGCTGATCACTATTCTCAAGTCCGGAAAGAAGGATCTCGCCAACCCAAACTCGTATCGCCCGATAAATTTGTTATCGAAACTAGGTAAACTTTTTGAAAGGACACTTCTGAAAAAGATACACGACGATATTCCGCCAAATACCTTATTCCATTCTAGTCAATATGGCTTCGTTTCTGGCAAAACGACGACAGACGCCGCTCGTCGATTAATGACTATTGTACAATCGAACGTTTCCAAGTATAGACTAGCAATTTTCATAGACATTTCTGCAGCGTTCAATAACGTACGCGCGTCATTCGTAGTTATTTGTCGAATAGATCGATAACATACTCTGCGACCTTCACCAAACAACTGACAAAAGGCTGTCCACAAGGCTCGGTTTTTGGGCCGACCCTGTGGAACTTGGTGGTAAATGATCTCTTAGACAAGAACTTACCAGCAGACTGCGACATCTTCGCCTATGCTAATGACATTACCGTCACAGTTTCCGCTAATTCCAGACGAGACTTGAAGGCAAAATCTAACACGTGCCTAAATATTGTGACTAGCTGGGCTGGCAGCAATAAACTAAGTATTTCTGCAGAAAAGACTAAGTACATGGTTTTTGACTCTACACTAAAACGAGGTCCTTCACTGCACCTTCGATACTCCTGTCCGTAGGGTTTTCGTATTCAAGTACCTCGGACTTTTGTAAAACATTGCGCTTTCGTGGTTGGTAAGTGTAAGAGCGTCTTGCATTTAATCTACAAATACTCACGATTGAAATGGAACCTTCACAAAAAACATCTTGGAATATCTTCGACAATGCAGTCATTCCCATGATCACTTATAGCCTAGACATATGGTACCATAGACTTCGACATTCGCACGTGGTCAGGAAACTGGCCTCGCTCCAATCCCTATTCCTTAGAACTATCCTCGGGGCTTATCGCACCGTTCCCGTAGAAACCCTTTGTGTTATATCCAAGCATCCTCCCCTACATCTCCTTTTGTAGGAAATTTACTGCACCAAAGTCCTTTGCAAGGCTGGCTCGTGCAACTTCCTTGACCAGCACGTTTCAATCAACGATTTTCCGTCCTTTTCAGCGGCCAAGCGTCACTTAACGGTCTTGATCTTGGGTGAATGGCAGCGGCTGTGGGACACTTCCCATAAAGAGCGTAATTCCTATTCTCTTATCCCGGATATCCTTACCTGGGTCAGAATGCTCCACGTCCCTGGACGAGAACCCGTCCAAATCCTGTCTTCACACAGCGGATTTTGTTGCCTTCTAAAACGCATTAGCGTTTTAGATGATGGCAGGTGTCCGTCGTGCGGCATTCCTGACACGTCGGCACATCGGATTCTCGCTTGTCGCGAATTCGATGATGATCGGAGTGCCCTGTTATCCACTGTCAATCCCTATCCCGATTCCCCTCAGGTCATCCTCGAACTGGTGCCTGATGTGAATATTTATAGACATTTCGCAAAGAGAGACCAGAGCCTACAATAAGAATAAAGTTTTATTTTTCTAACGTATTTTGCATGGTTTTGTTTATTTTCTTGCAAGTACAAGTAGATACTTAGTTTTTATTATTATTAACAGCATGAAATTTAATTTAAAATTATTTATTTCAGTATTTTATTTTGAATAACCTTTTTAGTTTCTTTTCGCCGTAACTACTTAATTAACTCAGCCTCTCTTAGTTCCCTTACAAGCTTCTAAATCCTTTTCCTACCTACTTGGTTTTATGCCTTAGAAGCGAGGATAAGACGTAAGGCAGGCGCCTCGCTGAACCGCGTGCTCACAAAGCACGTTCCGACTAAGTCTAACCAGACTTTCCTTTAAATGATATTTTCCTACTCTTACCTATCCTTTATGTGGCGAACTTGTACCAAGCAAGTTCGGGTGGTTTGGTGAGTCTACATCCTCCTCCTCGCCAGCTTGACAAGGTTTGCGTATTCTACAGCACCAGATACCTTCCTGGAGTAATTGGCTATTCAAATCCTTGTAGATGGCTTTCGAGGTAGCAAAATGCAGCAAACTCTACGGTTAGCTCGACGTAAGACATTGGACGACCCTTTAATTATTGTATTGGAGTTTGAGGCAGCGAAACATGCGTCGCACCGAGACAGCCATAAGTTCCGCTGTGGTGCATAAGTACCCGTGCAGACTCTAGAAAGCATCGAGGAGATAACGCGACGACTACTTAGGGAAAGAAGAATGACGACTTTGAACTGCGGTGAAATAGGCCACGTACGACGACACCGTACTAATTCTAAGAAGACAAAAAGAGCGCTCGAACACCTGGAACGAGTTGTCAAAAAGAAAAAAAAGTCCATCTCATCTAGTCATGTACCAGAGATCACCATTCAAATGGAAAATTCAATGGACAAAGTGTTCAGTTACTGGTTGACACAGAAGCGACGAAGACCGCCATTTACCTTGACATGTTACTGAAGAATGAAAAGGCATCACTAGTAACCTTACGACTTTGAACAGCGAGGGGCCAAGGAATACCTGCACATTGAGAAGTAAAAGTCGCCGTTGGTTTGGAAAATGAGGTACTCTACCATCAACTACTGGTAGTCGACATTACGAAAGAAATTATCCTGGGAATCCTCTCTTACACGAGACTTTTTGGTTTCCTAGGATGCGGCGATTTGTAAGTAATAATGTTAAATCGATCATTTGCGAACTATAACTATGGGCGGTGCGAAAGTTACTTAGCAGCAAATAGAACGGCGACCGATACCCTTTGATATTATGCATATTGACCATTTGGGTCATTTTGTGAATAGCGCAAGGGGAGACCCGTACATCTTTGTGGCGATTGATGGATTTACGAAGTTTGTGGTTGTCAAGCCAACTAAAAGTTTAAGGTCCACTTAGGTGATTAACAAGCTGAAGGAGATATTTAGTGAGTTTGGGTATCCTCGACGGGTGATAAGCGCGACATAGGATATGCATTCACTTGTAAGGCGTTTGGCGACGTATGGCGTGCAACACGTCTTGAATGCTATCGCAACACCTCGGACGAATGGTCAGATGAAACGATCAAATCGCAAGATTATACAGGCTTTGGCAAGGAGCGTAGAGACAAGAAGCTGTCCGAAGTTGTCTAGGGCTTTAATAAGACAGTCAACGCAAGCACGCATTTCTCTCCTGCTCATCTGATGTCGATGAGTCACGATATAATAGCTGATCTGGCCAACGATAAGCTTATCGCAGGCAGTACTGGTGCGAACGATGGTGAATGTTCGGCGGGTGTCCCAGCAAGGGCAACTGCCGTAGAGATAGCGGATACTGTCATGATAGGTGGCGATACAGTAATCTCTGTACCTCAGGTGGTGGCGCTGGGCGACGACCTGGATGCCATTGCTGAGGCAAAAGTGGGCACAAAGCTCAGGCAGATGGCGGACGCAAATATACAAATGGCTGCAAGGCGTATGAAACCACAATACCATAAGAAGCGTAAACGTGCTACTCGCTTCAAGGTGGGCGACTTAGTGTTGTGGCGGAATGCAACTACTGCAAAAGCACAAAAGATATTTGATCGAAACTGTCAAAGGCGTTAAGGGTTATAAACGGTTTCAGGCGACCGTAGCGTGAATGCGATCTCTTAGAATCATGAAATCTAGGTGATTATTTTATTTCAGGATGGCTTTTTCGCGCGTAGGAAGCAAAGGCTGCGTGGGGTTTATAAACTCCTTGAATGTGGTGCAACTTCAAGCATATTCTTAATATAACAAAGTTTTCAGAAACACTTTTATCTTTCAATCACCTGTAAAAAATGCAAGTAATGAGATGGGGAAATGCCTAATCCTTAATTTAGATTAATTACAAACACTTCTACCAAAAAATATAAAATAAAACCAACAAAACTTAATTAAGTTATTTATTATAAAACTTATGCACGTAAAACGCATGCTCCTCCTACAGATTTAATTTTGTCTTCCGCAAGTTTGGAGAAGAATTTGGCCTTTACAATGACAGGTTGTTTAGGAAGGGTACCTTTTCCCAAGACCTTATAAAAACCCTGTAACAAGAAGAAACAATTTAGCAAATTTTAATAATCGTACGATTAAATAAGACATGCGAATAATCAGATATATGAACCTACAACATGCACATTCAGACCGCCTGTTCAAAATATCATCATACAATCTATACATGCATCAAAAAGTACCAATACTTACAGCTTGAACCACGTCTATAACAGGGGCTTTACCATCTTTATCGTTTTTATATTTTAACCTAGTTTTTTCCCCAACAAGACTCCATAATTTATCCAAATTTATAATAGGACACCATCTGCTGTTGCGTTTTAAGTGGTAATTTCGCATACCTAACTAAAAGAAATACGTTAAGCAATGAAATAATAATGTGATGAATGTACTTACTTTTCCAAAATACCCAGGATGGTATTTATCGAAGTTAATTCTGTGATGATGGAGACCACCGGCGTTACCTCTGCCACCGGGATGCTTACGATGTTTACCTAAATAATCGTATTAAAATACACAGACCAATTTATCATTCGCAACTTACCAATACGACCGTGTCCATGGCTCACGTGCCCTCTTAACTTCCTGGTCTTCTTTTTTCCGGTAGACTACAAATTAAAAATAAATAATGTGGAGTTAACCTCAAAGGCTTTATAATTTTTTATAAACACAAAGATAGGAATTATATCAATTAAAATGTGTAAAAACGTGATTTCAAAACGAAATTGCAGAAAATATTAATGGATGATTAGAAATTTTGTAGATTTTAACAGATTTTTATTCAGAACTCACCATGTTCGTGTCACTAAGAAAATTGTAAAAGAAATTTAACGTGAAGTTGGTTACACACCAGAAGTTAGTTGTGGTAGCTTCGATATGATTGGTGCACGAATCGCGGGAATTTTTGAATTTTGTTTATATACACTACCGTTCGTAATATTACATTTATTAACGCATTTAAACTTATTATTACTCAAGCTTATCAGTAATTTAGCATTTAATCAAACATTCCAGATATACTTGTAGTATTTATTAATGTCTTTGATCACCAAAACCATTAAAAATTGCAATATAAAGAACTATGCAAATTACAATAAAGGAAATCGTTACATTTAAATTTTCCATAGTCTACAATTGACATTTAAAACTAACATCTAATTAATGATGGTGGTGATGATGATGATGATGTGGAGGAGGTACTGGTAGGACACCGGCTATAAGTGGTGGAGGAGGTGGAATCGGGTTAAACATCGGTGGTCTTGGTGGTGGTGGCACAGGCATCATCGGAGGAGGTGGTACACCACCCATAATGTTAGCACCTCTTGCAATTATCGCGCTCGCCTTCTTAGCTTCATTCTTAAAAGCAAATTGTAAGAAAAACTGTTTCGTATCCCTATTCCAATGAGTCCAGAATTTGTTGTCGGTTTTTTCAACCTCACGACTTGGCACTTTAAACGCAATGGTTTCATACGGTTCGGCCGCAAATAATAAATATTGCCATTTACGATCTGGCGGTTCAATTTTCTGCTCGTACGCAGACATGAAACGATGTCTCGGATAAACCAAATCAGCAATTTCTACAAATACTTGTAAATATAACTTAAGTTGCATATTAAAGAACTCACCTGGGTAATCAATTTGAAATAATAAACTTTGTTGGCCACTTTCGGGATCTCTTTGTTTAGTTACACGATAACCCGGCCTTCCGATTTTAACAAACTTCTTAGGTTCTACCCGAGGCTTTTCGGGAGCAAGTTGTGAAGGACAGTCTTTTGCTTCTTTAGCTGCTCGTCGTGCTAAATTAGCTTGATGTTTTTTACCTTGTGTGTGTGCTAGGTAACTTCCCTCGTTATTATGTAAAGTCAAACACAGTTTACATTCATAAGAACCCAAATGATTTTTCATAAAATAAGGATCTTTTTGTAAATCGATAGTTTCCAAAGCCAGTTGACGGAGTCTTTCTCTTCTGTCTCGATTGGTTTCGGACCATGATGCTACTCCACCGCCACCGGTTTTACCACCGGGTCTATTTTGAAAATCCATTACGAATAATTATTTAACTTGAAATAACCAATTATTTAAGTTTATTTTAAAAAATGCTCTTAACATTTACAAAACAACCATTTTGAATTAATTGTAGTAATTTTATTTTTGTTTGAGTGGTCACAAATATAAGAAATCTAAGATTGGAACAACTATTATACGGGTTAATTTTTATACAAAAGAAAATATTTTATAATCTAAATTATTGAACATTTTCTTCTGTTTGCGCATTCTTTCAATAATTTTTAATTGCGTCATATCCCTAAAACTTTTCTTTTTCTTATGACACAGTACAAATAGTCAAACGCATTGCATGTAATGTTGAATTCTCATATAAGCCTATTTTTCAACATTTAATTATTCTATTGACTTAAAAATTCGCGTGTAAATTTCTATTGTTCTGACTGCTAATTGATGGAAATGGTCTAACTTTCAGTTATTTACAGATGAATCTGCAGCTACTGTGGCGAACTTCTGGATCTGTCCATAGAGTTCTTAAACATGCTGTAGATGCAGCAGAATTAAGTCAAGGGCTATATAATGAGCACAAAGAATATTTATTAAAGTGTTCCCGAAGTATTTCGAAACTTAAGAACGCTGATAGCAAAGAATGGTATATTTTGGATTCCGATAACGGAAGAATATAAATAATATTCGAAGGAAGGTCGGGTTCAGTTTTTGAGTAAAATTAAAAGTGTTAAGAAGACTACTTTGTCGGTTTAAATAAATAAAGTGTTTAACGCGTTCTTAACATAAAGAAATGCCATTTTTAGACAAATAAAAAGTGCGGACAGTTAAATATCGTTAGATTTATAATTAGTTACGTTTCGTTCTAATCGTGTAAATATTTAGTTTTTAAACGATTAGTTTTAAGATTCGTTACAGTTGTGTCACGTGTGCGGTCGCGGTTTTAATGTAAATATAAGTAATTTAATATCGCTTCCGTAATAGAAACGTTGTGTGATTAATACGTGCCTCGCGTGTGTTTGTTGTAAATGGTAGTGATAGCTCCAGTTTATAAACTTTTTTTTCTTTTATCGGTGCGTATAAATTAGTAATTTAATAATAAATAGTTTCGTCGTTCTTAAAATTAAGTGTTACCCAAAAATTGCATTTTAAAACTGATTGTAAGTAAACCTTATTAAATTCTTTATTTGTGTTATAATTTATGCAGGTAACCCGTATACAAGCAGTAAAAATGGATGTGAAACTATTTGAAATTCTCGATTTGATATATAAACAAATGGGCGAAAATTCTCAGAAAATGGACAGAAATCCTAAAAAACAAAGAAAAAGAAATTATTGAAAAATTCTTTAAAGTAAAAAAAAAATACAAACGAACATAGAGTACCAGATTAAATGTGTTCAAGAGGAAACTTAAATAGATATGTTAAATTTAAGAGAAGAAATATGCAACGTTCTAGAAAACAAAATAGAAGCAATAGAAGACACATTAGAAGACAGAATTAACCTGCTTAAAGAAAAAAATAATTGCCATGGTGAAGGAAGCGTCACAAGCAAAGATTTAATAATGGGCCACCCGGAAGAAACCACTAACAAGTTTAAAGTTGTACCTCCAAATTTTGATGGAAAAGTCAATCTACCACAAACAGTTTAAACCGCAGCTGTAGCTAATGGTTAGAACAACAAACAGAAAGCGACGTCTTTAATAGTGGCCTTACGTAGAGAAGTGCTTACAATTTTGCAGACTGTTCCTGAGCACCTTAAAAAAAATTACGAACTCTTAATTTTACGTTTAGAAATGAAATATGGAGATGCTCATCCTCACTGAGTGTACCACGCCCAAATAAAAAGTCCTGTTCCGAAAGCTGCGGAAAGTCTTCAAGAGTCCGAAGCTGACATCGCCAGATTGACACGGTTTGCGTATTCTATAGCACCAGACACCTTCCTGGAGCAATTAGCTATTCAAACATTTGTAGACGACCTGCGACGCAGCAAAATGCAGGAAATTCTACGGTAAGCTCGACGTAAGACATTGGATGACCCCATAACCTTTAACTCATGCATTGAAGTTTGAGGCAGCGAAACAAGCGTCGCACCGAGGCAGCCATAAGCTCCGTTGTGTTGCATAAGTACCCGCGCAGACAATAAAAAGCATCGAGAAGATAACGCAATGAATACTCCAAGAAAGAAGGATGACGACTTTGAACTGCGATAAAATAGGCCACGTACGACGACACCGTACCAATCCTAAGAAGCAGATTCGAACACCTTGAGCGAGTTGACCAAAAGAAGAAAAAGTTAATTTCACCTAGGTATGTAGGGGAAGACGGGGCAAAGAGGACCCCTTAAGACATTTTGGGTACTATTTTGTTTCCCTTAATAAAAATAAAGAAAACTGTATAGTCATAGTTAAGTATAGAATGTGTATTGAATAATAAAACAAATTTTATTCAGATCTGTTAACACAATAATTATAAGAAACAGCTTAAAATTAATTCTGCATCGGTCCTCTATGCCCCACAGTTTGGGGCAAAGAAGACCGGTTTTTAGTTATTACAAATTAAGCACAGAAATTCGTCCTCAAAGTCATCTATCCCTGCACACTCTTCATGTGCCCAGTTTCTGCATCCTTGACACTGTATCCACCCTTCTCCGCCTCTACTTGCACTGTATTTGCTAACACAGTACAGACAATCAACATCAAAAGCGGAATCACTTTCTTCACTGCTTTCATCTTGTATCTTGCTTGTGCTGGCTTCCATTTCTTTTCGATTTGGTTTTGATTTCACAATTTTGATTTTCTTGTTTGTTTGTAACTCGGTTCTTGGTTTTGGTTTTACAATTTTCTTTCTGTCTTCTTCCTGTCTTTCCAAAGCATCTTTAACAGAAGTGCTTGTCAGAATTTTTGAAGTCTCTTTTTTTCTTACTACCCGTTTAGTTTGCTTAGGACGGGTGGGTTTTGGAGAAATAATCTGAAGAGTTTCACCAAATGAGCAACTGGGTTGGTTATAATTCTGAGTAGATTCACTTTTCTTCATATTTGTTTCCTTTGTGAAAATAATGTTGGATACTTCTGGTGGTTCAATGTGGATTTCTGAAGAAACTTCCAACAATTCAGATGGCATGAAATCTGTTTCATCAAATATGTCACGGTTGTAAGGAAATATGCTAGTTGTTTCAAAACCTTTTATACCTTTTTCCACTGTAGCCACCTTCTGGAATGCCTTGCAACATAATTCTGCTGTCTCATAAATTGTGATTTGTCGTCCAGGATGAGAAGTCATATAAAAATCACACTCCCGTGAATATTGTTTTTTTAGAGGCCCAAAAAAACAGAGGTATAAGGGTTGCAGTCGATGGCTACAGTGGGGTGGTAATGTCAAAAGCGTTATATGATTTTCCTTTGCCTTGGTAATTCCCTGTAGTTGTCTATGACTTATGTGCCCATCAAGAATGAGTAATACAGGAGATTGTTCTGTTGGCTTTGCATACTTGATGAAGTGGTCTAGGTATTTCAAAAAATGTTCGCAGTCCATCCACCCAGATCCATTAGCATAGCCAACAGTTCCAGCACTTACTCCTTTGAGCAACATAGACGACATTCTTTTTCTGGGAAACAGAAAAAACGGGGGGATATATGATCCTGCCGCCGAAACTGCGCAACCCACTGTAATATTAGAACCTCTTTCCCCACTTACAATACGACCCACTTGTTTTTGTCCTTTCTTAGCAAGTATCTTGAATGATTTCTGTACAGTACTAATTCCAGATTCATCAAAGTTATAGATGTTGTTTGGGGTGAAATCAAATTTATGGATGACATGTTGTAACTGATCGAAAAAATGGTTAACTTGAACTTTGTTAAAACCAGCAGCTCTGTGGATACTGGTTGCCTCAGGTTTTCGAACAGACATTTCTGGATGCCGTTTTAGAAATCCAGCTAGCCAGTCCAACCCAGCTAACTTTTATTTTTATTGAAAATATACGGAAGTTTTAATTTTTTTGCCACTTCGAAGGCAATTCTTCTCACATCTAATGGAGTGAGGCCGTAAAATTGGTTTTGCATGTCGAGAAGATGTCTTACTAGTACATTTTCATCTTCGATAGAAAATACAGCTGTGAATAGGACCCGTAATAGCTGCTGTCTCATTTGTACGCAATAGCTTAAGTCTTCTTATTAAACACGTTTTGGGAACTTTAAATGTAGCAGATGCCAATCTCAAACTCATGCCATCTTTAACTGCCTGAATGGCTAGGGTAGCGGTCTTCTCAGTCCAGGATGGCTTTGGATTTTTCCTTGTACACGTCCCCATCTGCAACAAATCTAGATCTCATAGTTTCTAATAATACGGGGTAAGGAGGACCGCGGTCCGCTTTACCCCAAGACAGGTGGACCCCTTTGCCCCACATGTTACTACGCTAATGAAAATAATATAACCTCACAATGGAGCTTCTAAAGCAGGTTTACTTTTCATAGAAATAAAGCATAACTAAGGCATTTACAAGTATACAGGCAGCAGAAATGTAATAGACTACCTGGTATTTGAAAATGTTGTTAAAACTTAGAAATAATTAATAAGAACTTACCTTAAAACACTAAAATTGCTGTAAAATGAACAATTCTGACATTTGAGTACCAATATCACCAACGATTACTACTCGCGGTATGGCCAACCGTTTGTAACTAAAAAAATGCGGGATTTTCAAATAATTTAAAAAATACTTAGGTGTTCCTCTTTATCCCGGTGGTCCTCTTTACCCCATGTTCCCCTACTGAAAAAAAATTAAAAAATATAAAAAACCTATTTTCATTCATTCTGTGCTTATGTTTATTGGCGTCTTTCGTACCCACTACTCCTGGTGTTTATTGCGTGTTGTAAAGCTGCACCACAATTTGAATTTTTTCTTATGGATACTGTAAAATAAAAATTTCATTGTAATGCTAGTCAAATAACTTATGCACTTTTTTAGCAATTTCTAAACTAAATTATGAAGTTTTTGAAGTAACTATAAAGAATTGCTTTGTAAATAGTCATGAAATAAAATACAACACGAACGTCGAGTTTGGCAGTAATGCACTTGAAATCACATTACGTTAATATACATATAAAGTTAATGTTTTAAGTTTTAACCCATAAAATACTCTGAAGCCTCTTGCCATAAATTAAATTTAAAATATTTTTACAAATTTGTTTTGCTTTTTCTTGGTCCAGACCAATTACTTGGTTAAAACATGTCTCGTTTGTTGCATCTTTTTATCCAACAAAGTAGATTGAATCGATCTAAAAAAAAATTCAAATAAATACAACTCAGCAATAAAAATAATGAATTGGGAAATTGTAGATAACTAACAAACTAACATCCCATCAACTACAAATTCCAAAGTCACTTTATGTTTGCGCGAAATCGTGTTAGTTTTTAGGTTATATATTTATTATTAAGAAATAATATCGGTTATATTTGAATTTAATACTTACTTATTTTGTTAATCCATCCTAAACGATGAAAAACAAACACATTTTTTCTAAATTTTAAAGCACAAAATGGTTTGCATACGATAAATACAACATTTTGTGGCTAAAGCTAAAAAAAAATGACAAAAGCAAAGGTAGGGGAAGAGCTACGAGCTACTTCACGGTGACAGCGACGAGAACCGAACAAAAACGAATAATCTGCGAATAAAAATGTGTTTTAAACGTAACGGCAAAATGCGTTGTTTATAGTACTGGGACTTACGTACAGAATATGTACTTTTTATGCACTACAAAAACCATAAACGCATTTTGCCTTTAATCGCTGGTAATGGCATTGTACACTGCCGGACTTTCTGTGTTTATTGGGTAGTCAACGCCGGAATCGTCCGTTCTTCCATAAGCAATTGGAGCTCGCCGTTGCATCTAGTATTCAAGAAAATCGGATCGTTATCCCATACGACTTATAGAAGATTTTTCCCACTTACTAGAAGGCAAAAGCACGTACTCCGTAATCGACCTCGCCAAAGCATACCACCAAATTCCCGTAGCAGAGGAAGATGTAAAAAAACCGCCATAACCACACCGTTCGGTCTCTATGAATACGTATACATACATGTCATTTGGTCTACGAAACGCCGCTCAGACATTCCAACGCTTCATCGACGAAGTTACCCGCAGTCTTGAATTCTGTTTTCCATACATAGACGACATTATAGTATTCTCGGACAACCAAGAACAGCATACACAGCACCTACAAACACTGTTCAAAAGATTTGTCAAACACGGTGTCGTCATTAACACGACAAATGCGACTTCGGCAAAGAACAGGTCGAATTCCTTGGGTTCAGCATCAGCGCTCAGGGAATACAGCCTCCACACGACAAAATCGAAGTCATACGGAGCTACCCCCGTCCACAAACTATAAAGGGATTACGCCGCTTCCTTGGTATGATTAACTTCTATCGACGTTTTATACCACAAGCAGCAAACTTGCTCGCACCTTTAACCGACCTGCTAAAAGGAACACAAAAGGGCAATAGCGAAATCCAGTGGCAGGCAGATGCAACCCAAGCATTCGAAACAATCAAAGACAACTTAGCCAATGCAACCTTACTCACGCATCCTAAACACGAAACACGGTTGTCCATCGCAGTGGATGCCTCAGATAAAGCAATCGGTGCAGTGCTACAGCAACACGAAAATGGCACCTGGAAACCATTAGCCTTTTTCTCAAAAAAACTCAATCAAGTCAGTCGAATTACAGTACGTATGACAGAGAACTGTTAGCTGCATACGCTGTTAAACGTTTTCTACACAGCATAGAAGGCCGCCATTTCACCATATATACCGACCACAAGCCACTCGTATTCGCCTTCCAACAAAAACCAGAAAAAGCATCACCTAGACAACACCGGTACTTGGATTTCATCTCGCAATTCACCACGGAACGGACGTGGCCGGTACAGAAAACGTAGTCGCCGACGCACTATCTCAAGTCCGAATAGACGCAATTACGTTCAGTTCTGGGTTAGAATACGGCAAGTTGGCAGAATCACAACAAATAGACGACGAGCTACAAACAACACCAGCATGCACCTATAACCATTCCGCGTCGGTGACAACAAAGTCGAGCTATATTGTGACACATCCACCACACACGTGCGACCTTACCTAACAACCCCACACCGCAAGTTGTTTTTCAACAAACTACACAACCTAGCACACCCCGAGATCAAAGCAAGCAACCGACTGGTAAAACAACATTACGTATGGCCAAATATGGAAACCGACATAAAGAGATGGACCAACGAATGCTTACAATGCCAACGTTCCAAGGTACACAGATACACAAAACCTCCAACAGGTACTTTCCAAGTACCAGCATCACATTTCGAACATGTGCATTTAGACATAATAGGACCACTACCCTACTGTCAAGGATTCACATACTGATGTCTAACAAGGATCGACCAATATACACGTTGTTTGGAAGTAGTGCCGATGACTAACATCGAAGCCGTTACCGTAGCAAAAGCCTTTCTATACACATGGATTTCTTGTCTCGGTACTCCTCTACGAATTACCTCGGATCCGAACACATTATGACAACCGCATATGATCCGCAGGCGGACGGAATGATAGAGCGCACACATAGACAAATCAAAGCAGCCATCACGTGATATGACACTATCAACAGGGTCGACGCACTGCCCACAGTTCTCCTGGGAATTCGATCAGCCTTCAAAGAAGACATCAAATGTACAAGCGCAGAATTGGTCTACCGTCAAACTCTACGTTTACCTGGACAATTTTTTGAAGAGAAACACGCGAACATAACACTAGGTCAAATGCTAGACGATTTACACAAAGCCTTCCATAACATGGTTGCTACCAAACCTGTACACCATAACACAAGCAAAATATTCATACCTATGGACTTACTTAACAAGTTCTCATGTGAAAACACGAACGAAAAGTTAGTTCAAGTCTTGAGCTCTCAATAGTAAAGACTACACCTGTGCTCACATAGTAAGTTGAGCTAAACGCAGCACCCGTGCTAACATAGTAATGTGCAAGCAAGCAAGGGATGCTCGTGCTACATTGAAGTAGAGCTCCCGTAGCAATAGAACAAATGCCCACGCCGGAGTATGTCGAACGACGTGCATTCAGATCCGCATTCTACCGTTGGAGACAAGTAGCAAAGATTCCATTATTACTCTCGCCAAACGTCGCCTACGACGCCCAGCCGACTATCATTCGAGGCGCCTCGTCACCAGGTTCAACCAACCGCCACCAGCAGATGAACACACCATCCGTTGGCGTCTCACAGTCGCACCGCAGTCCGACGCCTACGCAGGAGTCAACAGTACCAAGCTACTAACCAACGACCCCTGTCGCAAGTTCATAGAAATGTTCGTGTAAAGATTTAGTTTCAATTAATGTTTCCAAATGTAAATATGTTATAAATAAATTATCACTCACAACATATTGAAACGTTCGAGAAATTATTTACAAATGCACGAGCCTTCTAGAAGCCGTTATCCATTTTCTAGAAGATATAGCGAAAAGTAGAGAACGCTCGAGAAGGATTCGCCGATGTCTATAAATACCGAAGAAAGAAATCCTAGGTCAGTTATTGTCGTAACGCGAATGCAGCTGTATTAAGAAGATTATTCAAGTGAAGATAAATAAGTGATTAGCACGTGCGAAGTGTTAAATAAATAACAGTGTACACCGAATCGAGTGAACGTGACTTATAGTGTAAACAAACAAGTGTGAAATCCGAGGACGTTATCTTATCTTAAGTGATAGTGTTATACAACGATTATACATAAATTCGTGTAAGTGTTTTCATTAAATATTATTAGATTTAATTAGTTCGGTTAATTTAAAAGTGTACATATTTCTAGAATAAGTAAACATAATTTTTAGTCGTTTAAATAAATTAGTTTTTAATAAATAAAGACGCAACAGTGGCGTCAGGTGTGGGGTATCGAATAGAACAAACCGTTTGCGATTTTTAGTGTGAATACCATTAAGTTATTTGATATCGCTCCCGTAATAAAAACATTGATTACGTAAATAACTTTTAAGTTTGCGATACGCGTGTTTATTTTTTATAAAGTATAAAATAGTGTTTATTAAACTTTTTCTATTAACAAGTGGATCGTTATTAAAATTTTGTGTTATACAAAAACTGCATTTTAAAAAGTAGTGTATTTAAACTTTATATTCGTGTTATATTTAAATTTATGCCGGTAACGCGTTCGCAAGCAGTTAAAATGGATGCAAAGCTATTTGAATTTCTTGAATCAATAAAAAACGGTCAAGAATCGATGAATAGAAAAATGGAAGAAACTTCTCAGAAAATGGAAGAAAAGTTGTTGGAAAATTCTAGAAGTTTAAAAGAAGAAATACGAACGAGCATAAAAAATCAAATTAAAATTGTTCAAGAGGAAACCCAAGCAGACATGTTAAACTTAAAAGAAGAAATTTGCGATTTTGTGAATGACATAATAGAATAAGTACAAGACAAATTAGAAGAGAAGTTAAAAGAAAATTCAAGAACCATAGAAGACAAGCTAGAGAAAAAATTGAGAGAAAGAATACAACTGCTTGAAGAAAGCATGACCCAAATGAATTGTCACGGTGAAGGAAGCGTCACGAGTGAAGATTTAATAATGGACCATCGAGAAGAAAACACTCACAAGTTCAAAGTTGTACCACCGAATTTTGATGGTAAAGTTCCATGGTCAACCTACTACAAGCAGTTTGAAGCCGCAGCTACTGCTAATGGTTGGAGCAACAAGCAGAAAGCGATGTCTTTGATAGTGTCCTTACGTGGAGAAGCGCTTGGAATTTTACAAACTGTTCCGGACCACCTGCAAGAAAATTACGAACTCTTAATATCACGATTAGAAATGAGATATGGAGATGCCCATCTTCAACAAGTCTATCAAACTCAAATTAAAAGTCGGGTTCAGAAAGCCGCCGAAAGTCTTCAAGAGTTTGAGGCTGACATCGCTAGATTAACACGGCTTGCGTATCCTACAGCACGAGATACCTCCTTGGAGCAGTTGACTATTCAAACCTTTGTAGACGGCCTCCGAGACAGCGAAAGACAGCAGACTCTCCGGTTAGCTCGATCGAAGACGTTGGATGACGCTTTGGTGCATGCTTTGGACTTTGAAGCAGCAAAACAAGCATCGCAACGAGATGGTCATAGACTCTGCTGTGCTGCAGAAGTACCCGCGCAGACACTGGAAAGCATCGAGGAGATAGCGCGACGAATACTTTGGGAAAGAGGAGTGACAACTTTGAACTGCGATGAAGTGGGCCATGTGCGGCGGCATCGTACTAAACCTAAGAAGAGGACAAAAAGAGCGCTCGATAATTTGGAACGAGGCGAGCAAAAGAGACAAAAAGTAGTCTCATCTAGTCAGACTCCGGAGATTACAATCCAAATGGCATCGCCTAGGGAGCAGTTGCATAGCATTTATCTCGATGGCAAGATCAATGGAAGAAGCGTTCAGTTACTGGTTGACACGGGAGCGACGAAGACCATCATTCGTCCTGACATGTTATTGGAAAACGAGAAGACATCACCAGTAACAGTACGACTTCAAACGGCGACGGGCGACGAAATACCTACTCACGGACAAGTCAAAGTAACCATTGGTTTGGGAAATGGAGTACTCGACCATCAAGTACTGGTAGCCGACATCACGGAAGAAGTTATCCTGGGATGGACGTGATAAAGAAGTATGGGTTTCATTTGGATATGAAAAACGATGTCCTGAAGATCGACAATAAAGAAATTCCTTTTCATTCGTCAGAGAAGGCAGCCGTGCGAGTCTTATTGAGTGAACACGTGATTCTGCCTGCAAGGACTGAAAGTGTGGTGATGGCACGCCTGGATGGAAATCTCCGGGAAGGCTACATACGCGCGATTGAACCAATGGAAGGCGGCTTAGTTGAAAAGGGACTACTTGTTGGCAGAACCTTAGTACGAGTAAAGAATACGATGCCAGTAAGGATCTTAAACATCAACTCAGATCCTGTAACGTTGAAAAAGAAGACCGTGGTAGGCCAATGCACGCCAGTATCACAAATTGTGAGATGCGTGAAATCGAACGAAGATACGTCGGCGAAGAAGTGTCCACAACATCTATTGGACATTCTTACCACCAAATGCCAAAACCTCAGCCAAGACCAGCTGGCTAAAGTTAAAGTGTTGATCCAAAAGTACCAAGATGTGTTCGCGCTGGAAAGTGGTTCCAAAGGAAGAACTAACGTGGTGAAACATAAAATTAATACCGGAGACGCTTGGCGGATACGACAACATCCACGCAGACTTCCTTTGGCGAAAAGAGAAGAAGCCGAACAAATAATTACGGATATGGAGAGGGAAGGCGTGATTGAACCTTCAAGTAGCCCATGGGCATCCCCAGTGGTACTCGTAAAGAAGAAGGATGGATCAACGAGGTTTTGTGTAGACTACAGACAGCTAAACGACGTGACCAAAAAAGACAGCTACCCTTTACCCAGAATTGACGATACGCTAGACACCCTGTCAGGATCCCAGTGGTTTTCTACGTTAGATTTAAAAAGTGGATACTGGCAGGTAGAATTAGAACCCAAGGATCGTCAAAAAACAGCTTTTACGATCGGCCTGTGTAACGCTCCTGCAACGTTCGAGCGTTTGATGGAGACCATCTTGCACGGGTTGTCTTGGAAGACGTGCTTGGTTTACCTGGACGACGTGATCGTGGTTGGAAGGTCGCTTGAAGAACACTTGAACAACTTGAAGGAAGTGTTCCAGCGATTACGTGGGGCTAACCTCAAACTGAACCCAAAGAAGTGCCACGTATTTAAGAAGGAAGTCCAATACCTTGGCCACGTCGTATCTAGAGATGGAGTAAGGGCTGACCCAGACAAAATCCGAGCAGTGCAAGCATGGCCAAGACCGATCGACAAACATCAGGTCCGAAGTTTCCTTGGGTTGTGCACTTATTAATGGAGATTTGTACCCGGATTTGCCAATATTGCCAAACCATTGACAAAATTAACTGAAGAAAAAGCAGAATTTAGATGGAATGAAGACTGCGAAAATTCTTTTAATCAACTAAAACAAGCCTTAGTCACTTCGCCGATTCTAAGTTATCCAAGGGAAGATGGAAAATTTGTTTTGGATACCGACGCAAGCAATCTGGCCATAGGCGCGGTCCTTTCGCAGGTTCAAGATGGACAAGAAAAGGTTATCGCGTACTTTAGCAAGGTTTTGTCCAGGCCAGAAAGGAATTATTGCGTGACTAGGAGGGAGCTGTTAGCAGTCGTTAAGTCCATCGAACATTTCTACAAGTATTTGTATGGACGAAAATTTTTACTGAGAACAGACCACGCCGCTTTAAAATGGCTACTGCAGTTCCGTAACCCAGAAGGACAAGTAGCAAGATGGATCGAGGGACTATGACTATGACACAGAACACCGTGCCGGAAGCAGTCATCGGAACGCTGATGCCTTGTCCAGAAGACCATGTCCGGCGGACTGCAGCCATTGTTCGCGACTGGAAGAAAAAGTCGAATGCCTCCGGAGAACTGCTATGGTTGATGATGAGTGGGAACCTGAGCAGTTACGTCGCGAACAAGAAGACGATCCTGAAATAAGACTACTCCTGGACTGAAAAGAAAGCGGGCGACGACCAACCTGGGAAGAAGTGAGTGCTTTGGGCAGAAACATCAAAGCGTACTGGGCGCAGTGGGACTCTTTGATAGTAGAAGACGGTCTTCTTAAGCGATCCCTAGAAAGGGCCGAGGGCACGGGAAACAGACTACAGTTGGTAGTGCCAAAGAGCAGGGTGCCAGAAGTGTTGAAGCATCTCCACGATGGGACATCAGGAGGACACTTTGGCATTAAGAAGACGTATAGTGCGAGAACGATTCTACTGGATGAACTGCAAAGAGGACGTCATGAAATGATGCCGTAAATGCATAGTCTGCGCATCAGGAAATGGTCCAGCGAGAAAGCGCAAAGCACCCATGAAACAATACAACGTAGGAAGCCCTTTGGAAAGAGTAGCGATTGACATCACAGGGCCGTTCCCAGAATCCGATTCAGGAAATAAATACATACTGGTGGCGATGGATTATTTCACGAAATGGACGGAGGCTTACGCCATACCCAATCAGGAAGCAGCAACAGTCGCAAACGTATTAGTAAAAGAGTTTTTCTGCCGGTTTGGAATTCCGTTGGAATTACACTCCGATCAAGGCCGCAATTTTGAGTCTGGGCTGTTTCAAGAAGTTTGCCGACTGTTAGGAATTAAGAAGACTAAGACAACGCCTCTCCATCCTCAATCTGATGGCATGGTTGAACGGATGAATCGAACAATGGGCAAGTACTTAGCCAAGGTAGTGTCCGAACACCAAAGAGACTGGGATCAGTACTTGCACCTTTTCCTGATGGCATACCGATCATCCGTTCACGAAAGCACAGGCCAAACACCATCCTGTGTAATGCTCGGTCGTGAAATACGATTGCCATGCGACCTTCAATTTGGCCGAAGACCGGAAGAGGAAGTCGCTGGAGAAGATTACGTCAGCAAGCTGGCAAAGAGGCTAGACGAAGTACATGAAGAGGTTCGTAAAAACACACAAATTGCCAGCGACAGGATGAAAACCAGATATGACGTCAAGGCACAAAATGGTGGGTTTCAACCTGGCGATATGGTCTGGTTGTATAACCCTCAAAGGAGACGTGGTTTGTCGCCGAAGCTGCAAAGGCAATTGGAGAGCCCCTATGAAGTCGTGCAGCGTATTAACGACGTCATATACCGCATCCGAAAACCGCCCAGAGGTAAGCCAAAAGTGGTCCACGTCGATCGTCTAGCCCCGTTTGCTGGCGATAACCACCATACGCAAGTTCAGTTCCGAACCAGAGTAATAAGTAGCAGAACCAGGAATCCAATCGAAGAAATGGAGTTCGAGAAGTTTATAAACTTATACGGAGGTTCTGGAAAAGCTAGGTTCGGAGTTACCACCGAGGAACAACAAGACCTGTTCCAGACACAAAAAGATTACGCCATCGCACATTGCGTGGGCGAGGATCTTGACATGTCCAGAGGGGTTGCAGTCGTGTTTAAAAAGAAGTTTGGGCAGCTAGATGAATTACGAAGACAGCAACCGGCAGTCGGAAAAGTTTTAGGACTACGTGGTGACGGACGCTTCGTTTTCTATTTGGTCACCAAGAATTACTCAGAGTCAAGCCGTTATACAAACATCTGTGGCGAACATTATGGACTCTCAAGAGAGAAATGGAGATCCATCATGTTAAGAAATTGGCAGTACCCAAGCTTGGTTGTGGCTTAGATCAACTGAATTGGAGGACAGTTCGAAACATGTTGGAGGTCGTCTTCCGAGGAACAGGCATTTAAGTGTTGGTCTGTAGTTACCAACCAAGGAGAATATTGGGTCAGGAAAAGTCCATTGACTTTTACTTTTATGGTCAAGGAAGTTGCCGAAATGGAGGAAGCTGCCGCTATCGCCATGATCCCTTTTACCGGTGACGCATCCAGTCTCCTGTTCTGGGACAGAACAGTCCTAAGAAGGGGGCAGTAAAACGTTCGAGAAATTATTTACAAATGCAAGAGCCTTCTAGAAGCCGTTATCCATTTTCTAGAAGATATAGCGAAAAGTAAGGAACGCTCGAGAAGGATTTGCCGATGTCTATAAATACGTAAGAAAGAAATCGTAGGTCAGTTATTGCTGGAATGTGAATGCATGCAGTATTAAGAAGATTATTCAAGTGAATATAAATAAGTGATTAGCACGTGCGAAGTTTTAAATAAATAACAGTGTACACCGAATCGAGTGAACGTGACTTATAGTGTAAACAGACAAGTGTGAAATCCGAGGACGTTATCTTATCTTAAGTGACAGTGTTATACAACGGTTATATGTACATAAATTAGTGTAAGTGTGTTTATTAAATATTATTAGATTTAATTAGTTCGGTTAATTTAAAAGTGTACATATTTCTAGAATAAGTAAACATAATTTTTAGTCGTTTAAATAAATTAGTTTTTAATAAACAAAGACGCAACAATATTTAACGTAACGTAACGCGTTTATAATTTACAGGTTAAATTTTTTTTGTACGGTGCGAATGTTGGTATATTATAATTTCTATGTTAACAAAAAAGAATTTATAGATTTGACACAGCATCTATTGTTAGTTAATAGATTCAAACAACTAATTTGCAATAAAACCGAAATGTAACTCTAACGTTGTCATACACTACTTGTAACAATACAAAAAAATACATCTTTTAATTATTTTTAACGGTGTGTAGCTTTTAATGATTCAAGCTTTTCTTCTAAATTCCTATAATTTTCACACTATCACGCGCTTTACACAATCGATTGAAATTTAAAGAAATAAAATATACATTAAAAGCTCAAACGCAACTCAAAAGCGAAATTGCATTTGAGGAAGCTGACGAACGTTAAATTAATATATAAAAAACCGACATAATAGGAAAAAATGTTCAAATTTTTTTTATCTTTCTTACTTACTCAAACTTTGTGCTAGTAGATAATTATTTTTTTTTATAATCTTGTTACTTCAGTGTCTGGTTTTTGTCGTATAAACTGAAAATTTATATTCGCTGCGTTTTCGTAACCACTTTTTGCTAAAAAAGTTTTCTATTATTTTAAAGTGTCGTTTACGTATAACAATTTAAGGAGAAAAAAGAAAAAAAATTAATTACCCACCTAAGCAATGGTTATTAATGACTAATACATTAATTTGATTAGGCTATATATTTTGGTACACAATATAACAACAGCTGTAAATATTACAATTAACATGAATTATATGTTACACGACAAACTGTACGCATTTAGCAAACAGCTTTGTAAATGTCTTCCTTAATAAAATATAATTTATTTACATACGAAATGGTTTTTCGGTGAACCTTGCTAATAACAATATACTATTTTTTAACATTCACAGCATATTTACTCAAAGTGTGTATTGACTATTAAAGCAAATATACATTCACATACGATTAATATAGTTACACATCGCTTTGCAACTAATTGGTAAAAGAAATTATGATATAAATGCCGATAATTATACTGCACAAACACAATGTTACTCTAATTGACGTGTAAGTATCTCTAATTAATGCACTTTAAATATCTATGACTATGCGGACATTCTTATTGAAATTGACCTACTTTGCATTTTCCCAATAATCAATTTTTTTTAAATAAAAACATTATTAAAGTCGATTTTATGCGGTGTTTAATACCAATAAAAAAACTTTACAAAAACTAACTGGTCGATTTTTATAGATTAATGCTAATTTTGATGATATTTATTAAATCGTTTGAATTTTTAGTTTTTATTAGCTACAGTTTATGCGATATCACAGCTCAACTACTTTTCTAAAAATGCATCGACATTTATTTGAAACGATTAGACGTAAATTTAATTGATTAGTAGTGATGTAACGATTACGTTGATATAAAACTGACACAAGATGATTTGTATATTTTTTTGAAACAATTCAAAAATGCACGAACAGTATCTAGTAAAAGTTAATTTCAAAAAAAAATCTATTTTTACAAAATATATTAACAATTTGTACAAAAAAAATGACGTATTTACAACTATATTCTATTTGCAATATAAATATATTTTTAGAAATCAGTCTTTTGGTAAAGATTTAGCTATCACAAATATTTTTGATATGTACAACGAAAAGGAGACTAACACGTGATGCACGTAAACTATTAACAAGTGCAGATAATCTAGCTAAATATATACATACATATTTTAAAAAGAAAAAAGTTATCAAAGAAAGCAAGAAATACGTGCAAAAAACTAATTTACAATGTAGCTCACTAATATTTTTAGTGAGCCAGTAATTGCTTTAAACGCTTAAACTGGAAAATTTTATTTGTCTTCAAATAGGACGATACTAAAATTTTGTAATTTTTTTTGCAATGTTTCTATAAAATTGTAAGCTTACGTTACTTGTTAAACAAAAACAAAGTTAAGAATTAATTTTTGTTTAATTTAAGTTCTGATAAATACATAAAACGGAAACGCACCAATAAAAACAAAATACTAATAGCAGAGAAAAAATAAAAATAAAATAAGAAGAAAACGAACAAGCAACACACAGAATGAAAACACAAATAAACGACAACAAACACATACTGAAAAATCTAATAAAAAGGAAAAAAACATTTTAAAGTAATAGCTTTGAATACAACCAATAAAAAATTTAATACGGAAATGCTTTAAACAAACCCAAAAAACACAAATGGTTGGCGTTATATAACTTAAAGATTACACATGTTATATGAATTTTTTACCATAACTGAAAAGGTGATATGGTTAAACAATTATTTTAATTGACCTGTCCTATGCACGTTTCGTAATATTAAACTGTTTTTTCTCTGGTTAGATACTAAAAAAAACATTAAAGGTAGGCGTTATATAACATAAAAATTACACATGTTATATGAATTTGTTATCTTGAAGTTACAGTAACTTAAAACATGATATTGTTAAACAATGATATTAATTGACCTGTCCTATGTACGTTTCGTAATATTAAACTGTTTCTTCTCTGGTTAGATACCAGAAAAACATTGGTAGGCGTTATATAATATAAAGATTACACATGTTATATGAATTCGTTATTTTGAAGTTACAATAACTTAAAACATGATATGGTTAAACAATGATTTTAATTGACCTGTCCTATGTACGTTTCGTAATATTAAACTGTTTCTTCTCAGATTAGGTACCAAAAAAACACTAATGGTAGGCGTTATATAACATAAAGATTACACATGTTATATGAATTTGTTATCTTGAAGTAACCATAACTTAAAACATGATATGGTTAAACAATTGTTTTAATTAACCTGTCTTATGTACGTTTCGTTACATTAAACTGTATCTTCTCTGGTTAGGTACATGTTATGAAACAGTACTCGTACGTATTTTAGAGAGTACTACCATCTTTGGTGTTTTCTTAAAACCCTCAAATAACCTTAAAAAAATTTTGTGGTTAGTTTCTGCTCAAAAATTATTATTGACCTTGGACCATGTACCATTCTTCCTTTACAATGCCCTGTATTAGTAACGACCATCATAAACTTAAACTTTACTTTCCCATAGGATGCAAAGCACACTGTGAATAAGAGATACGTCACAGCTGGGAAAAATGCCGGTGATGTTATAGTGTATTGAAAGTAAGTTTTTCTACCAATTTAAAATTGAACATTTCCTGAAAGATAATATATTTGACATTGGTAAGAAAAAGAATGTTTTTGTTAATCATTGTCGAAACACGTCGAAATTGTACCTTGGACCAAGTCAATTCTGTGAATTTAGATTGTACAAAAACTGCAATCGACAATGTTTTAAAGAGACATTTGCGGTTGAAAAAACAGCAAAAAATAATTCTGTTTTGAAGACATTGTTTCGACATCTAAAAGCTTATAAACCTTCAATTAATCAATAATTTTGCTACATATCAAATATTAAATGCAAAAAGTATTTACTGAGCAAGAGGAATATTTGTATGAACAGCATCTGAAAAACACTATGGTTTATCAAAAAATGATAAATAAGCCTGAGGCTACAAGTTTCAACCAAATTTGTGTGCTTGTTTCAAAAGTTGGAACTGTTGTTTTGACCGTTTTCAGTTTACTTCAGACAAAATTTATCACTTGGATAAAGCTGAAACTTTGCAATGCATACTCCTCCAAAAATTCTGGCACAGAAGAGACAAAAGCAGATTGAAGCTTGACGTCTAGTGAACGTGGCGTAAACGTTACCATGATAGATACAGTTGGGAATTATGTACCTTATGCTTATATTTCAGCGAGAATTCTTTAAAGAGCACAAACTCAAAAGTGCTCCACCGAGATCCGTTGGATGTGCCAACAAATCAAGATGGTTAAATAAACAAATATTTTTACTTCTCATATAAAACCTACGCAAAGAAAAAAGTGTGTAATTATGAACAATCGCCAGACACATTTATCTATACCAAAAATAAAATTTGCCAAACAAAACGAAATCATTTTACTAACGATGCCACCGCATACATAACACAAATTACAGCAACTAGTCCGTAGCGTGTTTGGTCTATATAAGACATACTGCACTTTAGTAAGTTTTGGTGGTCTTTTAATTTATCATCAAAGTGCTTGAGATGTTACTGACGACAAATTAATTAAACATGAAGAGATCAAAGAAGAAGCTTCAGAAGCCGCAATGAAAGAGCACAACGCTCAAACTGGCTTATTTAAAAAATCAAATAAATGCTAAATCTATGATAACAAGTTGTGTTATGGATTCTGTGTACCAGAAAGACATTCATCAGAAAACTGCATTTGATACTTGGTATACATTAAAACAACAGTTTGAGGCATCGTCAAAAAATCAGTTTTTTGAGATTTGTTCAGATATATAGATAGTGAAGATGTTTCGATGCAGATAGCAAAACTCAAGGCGCTCTGGAACGAACTAGATTAGGGACTAAAAGCAAAGAAAAATATGCATTATGGGATTTATTGTTTATTACTTTCAAGTCAAGTTGGATGATGTTAAAAAGTGACAATAGTGAAAGTTTTGACATTTTGCTAGTCCAACTTTTTTGATTCGAAAAAAAATTATAAAACAGGAGAACAGAAGTTCAGTTTCTCAAGAGGCTGTAGTGACAGGTACAAAGCAAAAGATTAAAATTAAGCACACAACTGCAGTTTGGCCATTGGGCTAAAGACTGTGCAAAATGGATTTCTGGTGGAAGAGGTTTCAGAAGCTGATGTACTCATCCGTCTACATGGCGAATAAACAATGGAGCTACTAGACATGTAACAAATAGTGATTTGTACTACATAGATTTCAAGAAATTTGAAAACCCATCTCGTACAAAATCACTAGGAAACAAATTTCTACAAGCTGTGGGCACAAAGACAGTAAGAGCAAAAATTCTACTATCGGAAAAATGTTTTTGCTGCAAGACGTGTGGTACGTTTCTTCTCTGTTTTTGGCAGCTCAAGATAGGAACCCAAATAGTGTATTTGAATCAACAGCAACTGCTGGTTTTCAAATTAAGAAAATTTAATGCTGTATGGAAAAGGAAAACTTGGGGGCACACTATTCAAAGCAACAATAAAATCAATACTGCTCGTAAAAAAAATTGTTGATAAGTTACAATTGTACCACGAAAGGTGGGGCCATCAAAATGTATGTTGGGTTACGGGTATCTGATGTCAGAAAAATTATAACTAAAGGAATGTTAAACAATGTTTTCATACATACAAAAATGTTAGGTGATTCAATCAGAGAAATAATAAGTAACAATGGGGGTGAAATGGACAACAAAGAGATCAGACACGTCTTAAGTACATTCAATTTGCGAACGTGGTTTTCGCACAATTATGGAAATAGCACAAAATTTAAATATTGTAATAGAAATTTAATTTTTCTACCGCTATGTGGGCAGAGTTTGTAGTAATCCTAAATAGAACAGAATAAACATCTCTAAGTAATTCCTTAAGTGCTTTGGATAGGTAAAAAACCAGGAACAAACACTTGAGAATAATAGGAATCATCTCCTAGATTCACATTCTCGATCGAAAACGTAAGAAAATGTACAAGAAGTCTATTAAAGGTTGCCTGATAGGATATGACAAAAATGAGCGTTATTTAAAATAAGAAAATAATTTAGAGACGTAACTTCTTATGTGAAAAAAAGTTAAGTCATTGTGACTACGTAAAACTGCCAATTTAAGACACAGAAGTTTAAGATGAAGGAAAGCAAGCGGTGTCTGAAGAGATAGGAAATTCCCAGGAAGGTGAAGAATCGTCTGAAGATGAAAAGTGTGAATCAAGAGACGAAAAAAAAAGAAAACCCGCTATCACAATTTTCCAGAAATTTAAGGAGCCGTTCAAAAATGTCTAAGCTAACGCATTTAAGAAGTTACGTAATGTTTGGTAAAAAAGAAATTTTTTAAGATACTACGCCTAAGTGGAGATGATAAAAAACATTAGTGTGGAGCAACTGAACTTTCAAGTTTGCCCAAGGAATCTAGAGTAATATTAGTCAAATATTAAATTATAAAAAGCTTAACTAAACATATCGTACGGATTTTAACAAAAAATTCAGTCTGGCACAACAAGATCCATGCTAAATATTGCAGCATTGGAAAACATGAATTTGATTCAAGGTGATGTTTCAACAGCATTTTTATATGGACACTTCTGCAGAGACATATACATGGAGCAGCCAGAGTGCTACATAGAAGGAACCAAAAGTATATGTAAATTATTACGAAATCTATGAGCTCCGTCAAGCTGCAAGATGCTGGAATATAAGATTCAGTAGGGGAGAGTAGGGTAAAACTGGGTAGGCGGGTCAAACCGGGTACCTATAGATCTTCCTGATGGGTGCTGCCACCTATCACACAGCGTACGTACTAGTAATAACGCACGCGGTAGACAGGTTTCGTTTGTTATGTGCAAAGCTTCTAAGATTAATCGCCTTTCAATACAGTTTTTAAATTAAAAATCTGTCATTTGTTGTTACAGAAAACGTAGATATACTATTCTATATTTAAGATGTTAAGTGTTTTTATTTATAAGTATGCAAAACAAATAAGTAGCATTTGTTAGGTAGATTTCAGTTTATTGTTCAGTTTATTAACTAATTATGATGTAAAAAAGGACCTATAGGGACAATCCCAAGACATTACCAGCGAAAGACAACCAGACAGAGTTGGTCTCAAAAGAGCATGACCGGTGCCATTAAAGAGTTACTCGATGGGAGAATGAGCTATAAGCGAGCTGCTCAAGCCTTTTGTGTTCCTCAGTCAATTTTCTGAGGACAGAGTAAAGAAAGCCCCACAACAAAATCTAACAGCAGGTTAGCAGCCACAAAAAAATTTGGTCCGCTATTGCACGGTTTTTTCCGAGAAACAAGAAGTTGAACTTTGCATCCACATTTTATGCCTGGAAGAAAGACTGTTCAGCCTAACTTTATATGATCTTTGTAAATTGGCATATGAACTAGCGGGGAAAAATGGCAGCAGTCATACTTTCAACACAGCTACACAAATGGCAGGAAAGGACTGGATGAACAGTTTTCTGAAGAGAAATCCCCAGGTATCATTAAGAAACCCCGAGAAAACCTCATTGGCATGAGCAAATGGATTTAATCGTGTCGCAGTAGGATTTACTGGAGTCAATCTACAGAACGCGCAATAACCAGCCCAGCGATATTTACAATGCAGATGAAACGGGAATTTTAACGGTCCCAAACAAGCCATCAAAGGTTTTGGTGCTTAGAGGTAAAAAACAAGTTAGGTGTTTGTCCTCTGCAGAACGCGGAGTTTTAGTAACTGTAGAGACCTCAGGCAATTTTATGCCTTTTATGTTTGTGTGTCCTCGGAAGAAAGCTAATCCAAAGCTAGTTGATGATGCACCTTCTGGGTCCTAGGCATGCTACCATGAAAGTGGTTGGATAAATAAAGAGACACTTTTATGTTAGTTTTTTTTCCAAAAGCATCTCTACAAAAGCAAAAAACTCTAGGCAGAATTTAAAAAAACCAGGATACTAACCGATACACTAATCAAAAACAAGATTGAAGTAGAAAAATTACGACTCGAAACCATGTTTCTGTCAAGAAATCAAAAGGATAAGGGTTTGAGACTAGCAGTACTGGTGAAAATTCAAATATACTTTTGGAAGATTCCAGCGATGATGAAAAATGTTTGTCCAATTTAGGAGACGAGGTTGAAGAAGAAAATTGATCAAAATTGAATTAGGTACTAGTGAAAATTGCCGAAAAAATAGCTGTCGGGTATTTTGTGGCAGAGATTGATTAAGTTTTTGAAAACAGGTATAATGTATTCTTATTACAGACGCATTCACGGAATTACGCCATTAGAAATTTTTTGACAAGTATTGAAACATCATCCATAAATTCCGATGATGTCATGATGCAACTTTCGCATGCTGTCAAAGTTGGAACGTCTAACGGACAAACCGCTCAGATCTGTTTTGATGTTGATTTCAATTATTATAAATTGTTATGAGCATGTAGAGTAGCAAATAAAGGCATCTTCCCTGGTCTAAGGTACACTGTACAGTGGTCCAAAATACAACAATATTTTGGACCAAATGATATAGATTTTTTCCCCATTTTCGTCGATTTAAAACGTCATTAGTTTGCAGTAAAGCGTATTTCTACAAAACAATTTCCTAACTAACTTTTAGTTAGAGATTCTGATCCAGCAAAAAAAATTTAAAAAAATACAAAATGTAGAAAATGAAAAAAGCAATAACCATAAATTACTAATTGGGAAAAAACCTTTGTCAAAACGACGTTAGTGTTTTGACATTACGTTGCCAAAATAAATTTATAATATAAAAACAGTCAGTAACATTCAATTTCAAGGTTACATACGATTTCAGAGAGTACGCAAAACAAAAAACATATATAAGATTGAATCGAAATTATAATTTATTATGAAGCGCCAAAGTAATTAATAGATGCAGTAATGTACACTCAAGAAAAGAAAAAACGGGACTTGTACCTAAGTACAAACATATAACTGCGAAAACGGGGTTTAACCCTAATCTATTACATCAACACAGGGCTTAGAACAATTTAGGTACATTTTACTCAGTCTGTTAAATGTTTATACTTAGAAACGGGTAGTGTCTCGTTTTTTCTTTTCTTGAGTGTACAATTCATCCCCTAACACGTTTGTAAAAAAAATTGTTTGTAGACTGAAATTTGTTGGTTGCAGACAACAGTTAGTTATTAATAATGTCAAAAAGACATTTTTGACAAAATTTTAGTAGCGTCCCAATTTATTATAAATCTATATTACTATAAAAGTTTTAGACGGTTTTTAAAACACCCTGTATTAGTCTTATTAAAATAATATTTTGGTAATATACACAAACTCGTTACATCACTACTATTACTATATTGTAAGCTTCAATCATCAATAACCGTTTTTAATTGCAGTAGACCAACGTGTTAAAAATTAACGTTAAAGTTCTAAGTAACGTACTATAAATTGACGTCTTAATTAAATTTTCTATTTGACAAGTACGTTACGGTATTAACGTAAACAAATTATTTATTTATGTATTTATGTTGTTTAGAAGCTTATTGCATTGCAAATAAAATCCATATTCTCTCCTACTCCAACAAATCATTTATTTCTAAATACCAACTCCTTACCTTTTACTTATGTACTTACATCTACTTTACAGGTCCTTGTAACCAGTCATGGAAGAATCCAATGCAAATTAATTAAAAAAATTAGTAATATATACAAAGCGAAAAGTAGTTTTTGATATAATTATAATCTATTTCTACACGTTGTTATAGTTTAATTCGTTTTGTGTTTGTGCAGTATATTTATGGTTTTAATTAATGTATAAAGTAACGTAAAATAGTAAATGTATTAACATAAAAACATTGCTTCACCACCGATGATTGTATACAGATAAAATTTTCGAAAAAAAAATAATTTGTAATAAAAAATTTTACATTTATAAATACGAAAAGTCAAAAAAGTTTATAAGTTATGGTGCTATTACGAATTTTGTAACGTTGATGTGCTTATCATACAATGTCTTTTATACATTACGTTATGATGAAACACAAAATTCTCGCTTTTTTTTTGGTAAAAATTTATGGAAGTACTTTGTCACTTATGAATTTATTCACGTATTTGTTTATATAAATGCGATGTTAAAAAATTATTTTCACGCCGATGCATTTGCATTGTTAAATCCTGTAATCAATGTTTCTAGAATGAATTTTATCGTAATGTTGTAAATGGCTTCAACATTTTCTGTATATCGATCTCCTAGTGTCGTCTTTACTGCGTCTAAGAATGGTTTCTCTATTCTCTGAAAAAGAAAAACAAGAATTAGAATTGTATTTGTAAATAATTACATAATTATTAGTTTTAGTAAATTTATAAATACATTTGTGAAAATATTTAAAATTAGATGTTAATTGGATCTATAATAAAACTAAGACAAAAAATCATTTTGGCATACAAACGTTAATTTGGAAAGTAAATACAAAACTCGTGGGTAAGAACACGGTATTTAGACGGCGGCGGCGTGCAATTAACAGAGATTATTGTTTACAATTTCCGCACAGATCAAAGCTAATAACGAAATTATTTAGAATCGTGTGGATGCTATTGCATTAGTTTAAACGGTACGTATAGAGTAAAAAAGTTTAGTTTGTAAATCAAATATTTTAGATTACGTTTGTAAACGTTGGTATTTAGTGGCGATTTTTTTGTAATTAGAATATTAAAACACCTAAGCTGCAATTACTTGTTTGCTTGCAGATTTTTCTTTTGATGAGAAAGAAACGCTAACAGTAACTTATCGGACTTTTGCGGTGTTATAAAGAAGCTGTAAGTATCAGGTGTTTAGAAACTTGCTACTGAAATTTGGTCAAATTAATTTAAAGAAGTCAGTATTTTATTAACAAAGATCGGTTTTATCAACTGCATGACAATTCAGAAGTCTAATTATCTTTTGGTATTTATCGATAGTTGCAAGATTTCTTCCGCACATGCCTAATATCTGTACGTAATAATTTATTCTTAGGTTAATTTTGTTTTCATAAGTGTTATATACTTTTACTCCGTGATAATTATAAGATTATAAAACACACAGTTACAAAAACACTTAATCACTGTTATCGTCACTTTTGTAATTGACATTTTTTTCTACAGTATCATCAATTTCTTTTTATTGCAACATTTCTTGTATTTAATTTTTATTATTCACAGTTGATTGTTGTAGCATATTAGATCTATTGCGGTAATTAACCATTGGTTAATAATAAAATATTATTTACCTGCGCTTAAAAAGTACAATTTCACAACCTACTATTATACGTAATAATAAAAGCCTATGCAACTAGTAGTGGAAACAAATATTTTGTTACATATCGTCTATAAAATCTTACAATCAAAGACAAAGCATTTGTCGCAAAATCTAAAGTTCACTTAGAACGGTAAACAAGTGTATAACTTGGTTTAACTTTATAGTCAAATTCAAAGCTTTTATAGCAGAAAATGCGCGAAGATTAAAAGTGAGCTTTAACTTCCAGGATGAGGCTTTTGGGCAGTCGACAGGTTGCCAGAAAGAATTGAAACGAGATTCGGATGATTTCTAATACTGCACTAGCTCCGTCGGAAGATTTTACTTAAACCCTCTCAAAGGCGAACTTGAATTGTGAGTTCATTACATTAAAATTCAATTTTACATTCGTTTATTTTCTGCAACTAATATTGCACGTAAATTTATTCAGTTTGGCAACGTCGCGTTGTTCAACTCTACCTGAGTAGTAGCTTAAGCTTGCACTTCCGCTTGGGCCACGCTTGGGCGTGTGTGTCGTAGTGATGCGGGGAAGACAAATTTTCTTGAATATGGCGTAAAAACCCATGTAATTTAATTTTTATTCATTCCATCTAATTATTGGTGAGTTTACGTTTATTTTGATATAATTTTTGGAGTTTATTATACATTGATTTTTGCTTGCTGTTGTGTTTGGAAATTTACATTCGTTTGGACGAATCTTATCACTTCAACCAAGAATGTGCTAAAAATAGAACGTATACGATAACGTCATATCATGTGGTGAGTCAACTGGAATTAAGTTACTACATTTTACATTCAAGTAATTAAATTGTGTTATTAAAACTTTTCACTCATAACAAATTAACCGTTTACTATTTTTGCATTTAATAGCAATGAATAATTAGATGTAAGATTTTACGCTTTTTATTGATCACCAATTTAAAGGTGGTTGGCGCCCTAATATTTTATTTTAAATCCTGTTTTATTTCTAATATGTTTAATTCGAATATTGTTCTTTGTTCTCTAATGTAAATAGTATATTAAGTTATGGTTAATAAATTAACGGAGTTCACGTCTTTGTATTTATTTTCATTCAAACCCACACCCAGAGGTCTGTGCTTACGATTGCTGCCGTGGTCAAATTATTATTTTTACTTTTATTAAACGTTCTTTATCCGGAATAATTTATTATTTACAACATAACACACAATTCTTTAATTCGGTAAATAACGAATAATAAATTATCTCCACTATGAAACTAAAAATTCACTCTGTTCTTCCATTGTTACTTCTCACGGAAACTACCGAATTCAATCTTAAGGGATCATTTTACAACCCCGGATCTACATTTTGATACTTTTTGTGCTTGATCAAATTGCGCTTTTTTTTAACCAAAATCTTAGTGCACTACCATTAAAAACTGTGACGTAAATCTTTGTGAAAGAAAACAGTACAACAAATAAGTGGAAAAAAGATGCAAACAGATTTAATTAACACGTAAAAGCAGTATTCGAAGACTGCCTTTCTCATGGCAAGAAATGCAACGTCAACAAAACAAAAATATCCAAACCAAAATATTCAATTACACTCATAAAGATTAACTTGTTGAAACTGAATAATAAAACTGTCTATCAGAAGTAATAAATTATAAGGTAGATTCCAAATGTAATATAATAAAATTCCCTGTCCGGAAAATTCTTCGAACGCAATTCTTCGAAAAGCAATTTTTCGAATGAGCAATTATTCGAATGAACAACTCTCCAAAAAGCAATATTTCGAAATGCATTTGTTCGAACAGACAATTTTTCGAATAAACAAATGTTCGAACTAATATTATTCGAAATGAAGTTTTTCTAGTTGTTGACATTTTTAGAATGGCATTCGAAATTCATACACAGGGTTTAAATATAAAATAGATCAACAAATAAAATAAAAAATACATTTGAAACATATATGTATTTATTTGAAGTATGTAATGTAAAAAAAACATTTTTTTAGTTTGTGTGTGTTAAAAGTTTTTGAAATGTGTGGTTCCTTTTTACTGTCACTTTTTTTATATAACCTAGTATCAAATATTATGAGCGATTCCACGTAGGTAATCCATCACATCGTTTGCTGGATCGTAATTTAGCACTAAACGCGCAATCCTTTCAACCCGATCCTTGTACTTTTTTCGACCGCGGAGAGGTTTTTAGCCACTGACGTATTGCTCAATACGAAGTTAATTGATGCTCCGTTCTCTTTTTATGGCAGATATAAAATTCCATAAATTTTGGTGATTTCCACAAACTTGTTGTTGAATTCATCTGTGCCAACCTTCCAAGAAATTATTGTTCTTTGCTAAGCCTTGCAATGCACCATCCTAACAATTCCAGAGAGAATAAGAAAATCTTAGCGGACGCCGTTGTTGGTGGCAATTTGTTCTACCAATCCAGTTTTCTTCAAAATAATCAAGAACTCCTTTAGCTTCTGGAGGAAACACGTTGTTATCGCATAGGTACTCGAAAGTATCGGTTACCCAATTTATGGGTACAAACGCGATAGCAAATAGCAGCATTTTCGTATCGCCGTTGTAATCCACTAGATGTGTCGAAATATGCATTGGCCAAAGTCGAAGAAATACCCGCGCTGTACCGTTTGAGGAAACTTTGTTTGAAAAGCATTTACCATGGCTATTTCAAAATTCGTCATAACAGTTTTGGGATGCACTTAGGTTCGAGAACCTTTATTTTCGTTAGCAGGTGCATATAGTATGTATCTACTGTTTTATTTGGTAATAGCGCATATACCAACGGCATCACATTGTTATCTTGTAGACCGTGTATGATGTACAGCTGTTGAAAAAGTGACGGAACAGTCTTAAAGGTTCCGTCAGCATACCAATGCCTGGAACGCGACAAAAGCTGCATGTTTCTTCTTGTGGTAAAAACAAGCATGCGATCTTCTTCTGTCAAGATCAAAAACTGCTATCCGTTCTCCGTTTGCGTATACATTTTTAGAAACACAATTTCTCTTCGATGTAGTGGTAATGCCGGCCCGGGATTATGTTTGATGCTAACATTTTGTATTGTTTGTTTCATAGAACTAACCGATGGAAGTTGAGCTGCTACAGCTTGAAACAATATAATGCGGAGCGTCTCGTGTATTTTTAGCATCGTCTCGGATCTTATTTAAAACTGTTACACTTTCAACTTGCAACTTTCAAAAATGTCTTTAATCGAAATATGTAAACCAATCAAAGGAGCCGATAAGAAGAGTATTTATAGTAATTATGGGTCATTCATTGGTAGTTTAAAGTAATGCCTAGTCCAAAATGCCAAAGATAACTTATGTCTAACGCGAATAGGTTTTTAATTATGGTTAAAATGAGTTGGTAAAAAAAATGAAAAGAACAGAGGAATGAATACACAATTTTACCAGGACAAAGAAAATGCCAAATCTCCGTAAATAGAGAATACGAATGTTGATTGACAAAGACGAATTTATAAACGTGGAATAACTTTATTAAATTAAGGTAAAATTACTGAAACGATCCCAAAGTACACAAAACAAATAAAACCAATTCGAATACCGGGTTTTTCACACAATCAAACGACGTTTACAGCATTTACAATACCAAAGCAGGTACGAATTGGTAACAATGCTTATGGATCCGACACTATAAATGTGGAAATGTTATTGCATAGAAAGTGGCAACGAAATCATTTAACTAATATCTGGTATGTACCAAAAGTCACTAAAAATTTGTTTTTGATAGGCTAAGAGATCGACAAAGGCTTTAAGTTTAAAGCAACCAGAAATGGTTGTGTATCTCTAAAAAATAGTACTCCTCAACTCACTGGAAAAAGAACACCTCGTGGTTTGAAATACAAAGTGTAGCAGCTGAAGTGTATCAGGTATCTGAAATCGAGACTTTCCAAGTATGGCATGAGCGTTTGTGCTATCAAAATAAGCAGCACGTAAATAATGTTCTTAAACTGCATGACATGGATGTAGAAATCGACGATGGATGTATGTTAGGGAAGCAACATCGAAGAAGCTTTGGAACACGACCAGATCGACCAACTACACCTGGTGAACTTATTCATGCAGACATCTGTGGGCCCATGCAAAAACAATCAATTGGAGGCGTTAAGTACTTCGTGTGTTTTAAAGACTATTATTCGAGATTTTTCTATATTAAAAAAAACCGAGGTTGCAGATTGTTTAAAAACCTTTTTAAATGAAGTGAAAATTGCTGAGCATACTGTTAAAGTAGTAGTGTAAGTTAATGAAAAGTGCGTGATCGATGATACCATGATGGATGAGGGATCATCCAGTAAAATTATGGACCGAAGCAGTAAATACTGCAACATATGTACTTAATCGAAGTGGTCCCACGTCTACAGATAAAACACCGTTTGAGCTATGGTATCGTAAAGACCGCAGGAGTATTGAACATTTAAAGGTTTTGGTACTAAGTGTTTTTATTTATGTGCGAAGACAACAAAGACTAAAATGGGACAAAAAAAGTGCCGTAGGGCGTCTTGTTGGATATTGCGGAGAACAAGATGGCTTCTGTATATGGCTTGAAAATGAAAACAAAGTTGTTATGAGTCGAGACGTTGTTTTTGAACGTGAAGATTACATCACGTGGAAATTTTCAAGTGACTATTTCCAAAAAGTGTTACCAGCTGATCAGTATGAAACAAAGCAATCGGTTTTAGAGGAAGTGGCGAAAAAAAAATCTAAAGTGTTGAAACACTAACCAAAAGAAAGCAGGTACCTGACACATTTCGGGAATGGTATCAGACAAAGCGGTGGAACAGATTCATTGCAAGTTAACATAGCAGTTAGTGAACCCACCATCTAACAAAAAGGTGATTGGTAGTGGATGGGTACTTCGTGTCAAAACAAACCCAGATGGAAGTATAAATTGTTTTAAAACCAGATTGGTCGCAAGAGGTTTTCCGCAAGCAGCAAGTATAGACTATGAAGAAACTTTAAGTCTTGTTAGACGATATTGGCAGTAGCAGTATCTGAAAAACTTTATCTTGCGCAATTTGACGTAAGTAGTGTTTTTTTATGTGGCACTCTAGAAGAGGAGGTTTATATAAAGCAACCAGTAGGATATGATAATGGCACAGGCAAGGTATGCATTGGCACCGTCGAGGACGCATTAATTCTACGCACCGAGCTTACTGATCTTCTTATGTTTCTGACTGAGGGTAAGTTTTTTAAAATCCTTGACCTCTGATGGAATCATCGTTTAGACAATTTTACCTTTCAAGATCAATCCTAGAGTGTAGACTGCACTAAAATACAATTTCCTTTTACATTGCTAGAATATTTGATGATCTATGGTTTATTTCTACTGTGTTCTTTAGAATGATGCTAAAGGTCTTGATTGGGACGACGCGACGTTCTTAGCCGCCTTCGAATGCACTAAAATGGTAGACGACTTGCGTTACATCTCTCAAATTTGCATACCAAGATGCATCTCCTCTTCTTCTTATCAAATCTTACACGTTGTTGGATTCAACGATGCTTCTCAGAAAGGATACGCTGCCGCTAAGTCAAAGCTAGCCCCATTACAGGTTCTGTCAATTCCAAGACTCAAACTGTGTGGTACACTTTTCCTAGCGCGCCTTTTCCATTCGGTTAAACGACTATTAAAGAAGTTCACCTTTACTGATGCTCAAGTAGATCTTGCGTGGTTCTCACTCTTTCTGCATCGTCTTCACACCTTTGTCGCTAACCGTATTGTGACTATTCATTACGTTGGTACTGCTAAAAATCCTGCTAATTTAGCCTGTAGCTACTCCTAAAGTTATGAGTAGAGATTCTCTTTGAATTTCCGGCCCGACTTTTCTAAGTAAACATCTGTCGCAGTGGCCTGCTTTTTCTATTCCGAAAGTTTTGGATTCTTCGCTACCTGATCTTAAATTTGGCGCAACTCTTCTTACTTGCGTTGTACCTTCTCATCCTTTGTATCCAGTTATCGAAAAGTTTTCTTCTTTTACAAAAACGCAACAAACGTTTGCATGGATACGTCGTTTTTTTCAAAGTTTGCAACCCGGCTTTTGCTCCTTATAACAAACTTCTACTTCTTACTCCTGCCGAACTACGCATCCTTGAGTCCGTATAACTCAAGCCGCTTATATAGACAAGAGATTTCGTTGTTTTGACAAGGTAAACGCTTCCCCGTTTTTTTTAGAACACTTTGTCTTCGTCTATTGATGAGAAGTATCTCCTTGGGTTAGACGGAAGGCTGGGTTTCTCCACCTTGTCGTCGCCTTCTCGTCATCTACTTTTATTACCTCAGCAAGCTCATCTCTCCGCTTTTTTGTGGTCTTACTATCAAGCCGTCTCTCTTCATTTTGGTCTTTAGATCGTTAAGTTCTATTACAATCTAGCTTCTGGATTATTTTTATGCGCAGTCTGCTAAAAAACGCATCTGTCAATGCATGACGTGTCATTGTTTTAGAGCTAACACGTTCAAGCCAACAATGACGTCTTTACCAGCGGATTGCGTAAATCCGCAAAGGGTCTTTGCCGTAACCGGCGTAGTTTATGCAGGACTTCTTACTGTTAAGGTTAATACTTTTGGTTTGTCTCGTACTACTAAAGACTATCTCTGTTTGTTTGTCCCCACCACCAATAAAGCTTTACATCTGGAGTATGGTTTGTCTTTATCAACAGAAGCTTTCTTTGCTTGTTTAGATAGGTTCATCGCGCGTCTGGGAATACCATAACGTATTAGATCAGACTGTGGTCGCAATTTTGCTGGCGCAGCTAAAAAGCTTGCCGATCTGTATGAGTTTTTGCGCAAAACGATCATTCCGTTTGCAGACGTTTTTCACTTTGCAATATTAATTGTGTTTTTAACCTTCGGTATATTCTTCATTTTGAAGGCCTCTGGGAAGCAGCTATTAAGTTCACTAAGTGTCTGTTATATCGCAAAATTGATACCGCAACTATAAGTTTTGAAGAGTATTGTACCATAATTCTCAAATCGAAGCGATATTAAATAACGTCTTTTCATCTGATCCCGCTGAAACCGCAAACTATTTGAGTTTTCATTTTCTTATTGGCGAGCTTTCGAACAACGTTGGTGACATCAGAACAGCATTATACAATCCTTTTGGCGTCGTTGGTCTGCTAAATATCTCCATACCTTAACTCCACGAAAACAATGACATCAGTTTCAGTTTAAGATCGCAACCGACGATAGATTTCAAAACCTACAAAAGTATTTTGATGTTGTTGATCCAAATCTCACTTTACGTTGACTGTAGCCATCAGCTACTAATCGCTCTTTATAGCGATTGATGGTAAAAACCACATCTGGTCCAAACAAACCTACCTACCAAGTATCGAGAAAAATTATCGCCACCGAACAAACAAGCCCTGAAAACACGGAATTCTTCATCGCTTTGAAAAGGGCACTCCTTGCAATGATCCCAGAAGCGCTTCAGATAGACATGGTCTATGGGTTCCTCCATCGCCGAGTCCGAAAACGTGTTCCGCGCACCTCGATGACGACATTCGAGGAATTACGAGACGAACTACGAAGAACAGAAGAAGCCACGGAGTCCCAACCGACGCCTGCTCCTGCCAGACCCAGGTGTGCCGACGTCGCCTCACGGAGCACACTAAAAACGAATGCCGAAAACGCAAACGAGCCAACTTCGTCCAAAGTCACCTCGTATGACGACCAGTTCCATAACTCCCAACGACAAGTAGAACCGACGTCACCAACGCCACCTCAAGGCAGGAAAACACACTAGTGGTCAAAATCTCTTGTTTTGGATGCGGAGCTCCAGGAGTGGTACGTAGAAAATGTACAAACTGCAATGGCAGAACCCCTACGGAAGTAAACGACTTTTACCTCGCAGAAATAAATCAAATTAAGACAGCGATGAGAATCCGGCCTATTATTTTCATCGGCGTTGGCACAGCATCAGAAAGTGCCTACCTGGCCACAGATGCGAAACAAAGCCTCGCAGGCCACACACTGTGCCAAGTACTAAAGAGGCAAGAACATAAATTCGCGGCGACACCGATGTACATCACCTTAACCGATGGCAAAGTACGGCGACGAGAAGTTCTTCAAAACAAGGTCACTATTCAACTACATCAGAAACAGGTTCTAACCGACTTGATTGTGATCCCAGATGCCAATAACCGCACGCTGCTTGGGGTAGACTTGAGGAGGCCAACCGGGTCATAAACCTAGCAAACCAAAGCTGGCACTTCATTGAACAACCAGATGACGAGCACCGATACATCCCGGAACCAGCTCCCAGTTTCTTTCTGAAATACCAAATCACCGAACTAGCTGATTAAAGAGACTACTCGTATGCAGCAGACATAGCACGAAGTGACCCTCGCAGGTGCAAGTACAGAATCCTACAGCTCTTCTGAAGAGATCCGACTGAGCACCACAAAACGAACAGAGAAGTGAAATTTATAACATATTTCCAGTGCGCTGTCACCACACGATCCACCCTTCGATCGCCCTTTGCCCACTGTGAAATTACCGCACTCACCTCAGAAAAAGAAGCCGTGTACAGCTAGACCTAGCCATGTTCGAAGCCAGCGAGCTGAACCTCCGCGACGACGAAGGAACCTCTCTATCTTCCTAGCAGCGCACCTCTTTTAATGCATTACTTCATGCACACCAAGACGTATTCCAGCCAGGGGGAGAAGAAACGCCGTATGCTGAGCATGAAATCGTCATTGGCACCCACTCACCTATCGCCTCACCGCCATATAGACTGACGTCGGTCTAATAAGCAATCTTAAAAAAGGAACTGGAGCAGATAATGAAAACGGGTATCATAGATGAGTGCAAATCTCCATGGGCCGCCCTAGTAGTCATGGTACCAAAACCAAACGAGGACACAAGGGTATGCATCAACTATAGGAAAATAAACGCCATCACCAAACCAGATCGATACCCACTCCCAAGGATCGATGATCTGCTCAACGCAGCTCGGACCCTAGTAATATCAACCATCGACCTCAAGGCAGGGTACTGGCAGGTGACTGTAAAAATGGAAAACAGCATTATTTCACCTGTATCGGTTCTGACGAATGTCTTTTTGTCTAAAGAAAGCCCCAGCCACCTTCCAGAGGCTCACCGATCGTTTTAAAGCTAACTTTCCAGACGTCACGATACTTGCTTACTTAGACGATATCATTGTATGGTCGAAGTCCCTCGATAACCATATACAAAACCTAGACAAGGTATTCAACAGGCTCCGCCAATTTAAATTAAGGGCAAAACGCATAAAATGTCACTTCGGCTGCCATCAAGTCAAATATTTTAGACACATCCTAACGCCAAAAGGGTTGCAAGCTGGCCCGAATAACGTCAGCTCCATAGCCAGCCTTCTGGCACCACGCAACATGAAGCACTTAATATCCTTCTTGCAAACTTGTTCATAGCACAGGCGGTTTATACCACAGTTTTCCCAGGTTGGAAAACCACTTTCCAAGTTACTAAAGAATCAGGCCGCATGGACGTGGGGGCCAGAACAGCTCGCAGTCTTCACAAAACTGAAAGCCCTACTCACCGAAGCATCCATCTTAAAACAGGCGAATTACGAAGCGCCATTCACGATAAGGACCGACGCAAGCCAAAATGCTATCGGTGCTGTCCAGACCCAAGGCACAGGACCAGACGAAAGGCCGGTTGAGTGTGCAAGCAGACTACTTCTCCCAGCCGAAAAGAATTCAACTACGGAGAGAGAAGCATTTGCGGTCGTATGGCTGTAACCAAGTACAGGGGCTACATTAAAGGAAACCCAGTTACCGTAGCCACCGACCACCAACCACTGTAATGGATGTCTTTAAAGTCCCCCTCCGGAAGACTGGCACCATGGGCGTTAACTCTGCAATCCTACGACATTACATTTACCTACACGCCAGGAAAACTAAGTGTGGTAGCAGATACGCTATCGAGACTTCCTTGTCTCCACGGTGAGGAAACGCAGTGCCACTTATGCACCATCACGATAGATGTACGCGCTCCGGCGGATATTCGGACGGGCCAACTTGCAGATCCAGAAGTAAAGAATATCATTGAATGCTTCGAGAACCCGGATCCATCCTTAAAAGATTACAGTCGATGGACCAACAGGGGATACATACCGATACTCTCCCGACACCGAAGCAGAAGAGTCACAATTGTTTGTTCCAGAAATGGACTGAGAAAAGATACTACAAGAGTACCACGATGCACCAACTGCGGTTCACTACGGCGGGGAACGATCTTTTCAAAGAATCGCAATCCGATATTTCTGGGTAGGTATGTGTAAGCGGATACTAGAGTACGTGAAAAACTGCCTCGAGTGCCTGAGATACAAAGCTTGCAATCAGAAGCCAGCAGAGCTATTGCAAACACCTATACAAACCCGCAAGTTTGAAACATTAGCCATCGATATTTTCGGATCACTTCCAGAAAGACCTAACGGGGAACGGTGGATCCTCATAGTAAAAGACACCACCACCAAATGGCTAGAGCTGTTCTCTCTAACAACAGCCGATGCAAAAACGTGCACAAACTCTGATACAAGAGATATATTCCTCAGATACGGAACTCCACGTCGACTATTAAGTGATAACGGCACGCAGTTCATCAGCGGGATCATGCAGCATGTCACATTCTGCCTAGATATTAAGCAGACTCTGGTCCCAGTATATCACCCCCAGGCAAACCCAGTAGAGAGGAAAAATAGAGATCTCAAACCCCAACTGGCTATCCTAGTAAAAGAAAACCATAGGTTATGGCCAGAAAACCTAGCACCCATAAGGTTCGCGATGAACACAGCAAAAAGTCAAACCACAGGACAAACGGCAGCCTATCTAACCTTCGGTAGAGAACTAAGAACAACAGACGACGCCCAGCGAGACCAAAGGGCCATAATCACTGCCGATAACTTCGTAGCAGAGATAACCCCGTATCTTCTCAGAATGACCAATATTCTGAGACAAGCTCAGCTGACACAAGAGTCAGAACAAGATAGGGGAAAACAGTATGCGGATAAGCAAGGGAACTTCCGGGAAATTGGCCCGACGCCGAGATGGACCTTGTCGCGTCCTTCAAGCGATCTCGCCAGTTTCCTACGAACTGGAGAACCCAAACACACAAGAGATCATAGAAAGTTACCACATTTCAGCCCTCAGTCTATACACAGCGCCGACTGCCAATCGACCTCCACCAGTTCGATCTGGCGAAGAGTCGGGACGCCATCAGCGCCAGAAAGGGGAGGAAGTAACAAACCTACTAAAAACACACCTAGCCAAAGGCTACCTACACTACACAACCTCATAAGAACCTTTTAAGTATAGTATAAACAACCACTAGAGAGGGCACCGCAACCACTCGCAGATACAAATACTACATTAAGTATACTTAAGGCAAGCAGATTAAGTTATTAAGCAGTTCAAGTTCCGAGTAACTTACGAATGGATTTACCGTAACTGTTACTTCTTTCCGTAAGAATTTCAGATACGTACGAATTGCGTATTCGATTTGACGAATCCCTAGTGAGAGGCTGCTGTAGCATCACGGTGACAGAATCCTTCGAGTGCTACGCGAGATTATCCGAGAGTGCGTTTTTTACTTAACTAATTTATTTATACCAAAATTTTTACACGTAACCAATTAAACGTTATTTATCTAAAATTGATACTGGTTTATATTAAAGGCACGTACCCTTGAATGCCGTTATATTTATCTCAACACACTTAATCACTTATTTATTTAAACAGTCTTCTTTATACTTCCGACTTCAAAAAACTGACCTATGCTTCCTTTGAACCGTTTTTATTTATTTCTGTTATATATATCGAGAACTTTCTACATTATTCGGTAAACGTTCTGGAACTATGAATGCAATTTAAAAATTTTAAATAATAAGAAACTTTGTTCTGCAACTTTGTGTCAAGCAGTCTCGAAGAGTATATGTGTAACAAAACAAACTTAATAACTTTTGAATAAAAATACTTTAAATTCGGGTCATATAGACAGTACCGTTAAACAAATTTGGTGATAATACTGAAACGTTCGAGAAATTACTTGCAAATGCAAGAGCCTTCTAGAAGCTGTTATCTATTTTTCTAGAAGTTATAGCGAAAAGTAGGGAACGCTCGAGAAGGATTTCCGTATGTCTTTATATAGCGACGAGGCAGATGGTAAGTTAGTTATTGCTGGAATGCGAATACAACAGTGTCGAGAAGATTATCAAGTTGAAGATAAATAAGTGATTAGCACGTGCGAAGTTTTAAATAAATAACAGTGTATACCGAATCGAGTGAACGTGACCTATAGTGTAAACAAACAATTTGGTGACTTTATCTTATCGTCGCGTAAGTGATAGTGTTATACAACGGTTATACATAAATTCGTGTAAGTGTTTTCATTAAATATTATTAGATTTAATTAGTTCGGTTAATTTAAAAGTGTACATATTTCTAGAATAAGTAAACATAATTTTTAGTCGTTTTAAATAAAGTAGTTTTAATAAATAAATACGTAACAATACTTTAATGCTTTTTCAAATCGAAAAGTAAGTTTTGTAATTTTCTTAATTGCGACACTTTTTCTGTGTTTGTCAAACTATTTCTAAACAAATTTAGAATACTTAAATAGCATGTCGGTGTAACGTTATTTTGTTTGTTTCTTCTTCTTCTTCATAACGCAGAACGTAATGTTAATGCGTTGCTCTTCCTAACAAGCGCCATAAAACAAGCTTTAAATTTCACGCCACACAAAGAACCGATATAAACCGATTTAAATGGTATTATACAAAGTTGATAACATTTTCAGAGCAAAAGTTTTTTTTCTCTTTATCAGACAAATGTATACGGACGAATTTTATTGGCTATACGATTTAATACTCTTAGGTCTGACATCACAAACAATATATTTTTTTTAATTTTAAAAATTCGATTTTGCATAAAATAACAAAATGTTTAAATTAAATTTGTTAAGCAATAAATATCTTTAAAAAATTATTTGCTACAAAACAATAAACTCAAACACGCGTTTAATTAAATTTTTGACAAAAGAGCAAATTTAGAAAGTATACGCGAATTCACAAATCGATTAATTTAGAAAGTGGTTTTCATTTTAGACGAAGTTATAGCTTTCGGTACTTAAATAAAACGTGTTATTTTAATGTTGACTTTGTTTTAAATTGTTTTATCAGTTTTGTGTTTGCACTGTTTACAACACCAACAAATAATCTTGCCAAGTACAATAACGAATTGAGTAAAATCAACAAACAATTCAACAGCAGGCTTTTTCTTAAAGAAAATGCTTTTCCTTTCAAAGATGTAGATTTTACATCGATATAAAAAGGAAACGTTTGAAATAACTTCAATAATTGTGTTTTGTAACGGTCTATAATGAAAAAGCAAACAAAATAATTTGATGAACCGTAACAAAAGAAAATTGATCTTATCTGGAAAATGGTTTATTTGCGGGCGTAGGCAATTAAAACTTTTTAACTGGTTTGTATTTATACGTTTAATATTTAACCTTCTTTAACCTACTGAAAATTGTTCCCCCAATAAAGATATGGCATTTAATGACAGTCAATTTTATTTTTATTGTATTTGTATTTACAGTTACCATTAATTTATAAAATTTGTGCTTTGAAAAATCTAAAATATGAACTAAAAACAGTTAAACTGTGCACTAAAAACATGCTTTATGTATTTGAATATACATATATTTAGAAAGAAAATAAGAATAATTACAAAAACATTATTTGCAATAATAAGATATTTATCAATTCCATAACAAATTATGATGTGTGTTTTTCTAGACTATCTAAAATAAAATTAATTATTAGGCGGAAAATGAGCGTTCCACTTCACAAGACGTCAATTCACCAAATTTAAATTTAATTGTTAAAGAGTGTTCTAACTATAAACCATAATTATCACCACCGCAGAAATTTCCTATAATGGTAATACTAATTAGGGGAGAGTTAGGTAAAATAATGTAGGCAGGTTAAACATGGTAATGGTAGTTTAAGCCAGGCCGTTACAGGAATCTGTTTCAAAACCAATACTATGGAAACTACTTCCAAATCTTACTAAATGGCGTCACATAATCATCATTTGCGCAGATTGCTTAACCTTTAAAACGCGTTGCTTTATCGTATGTTTGCTGCAAGGTACGACTTTTGCTTATTGTAAGTTGTAGCCGAAATCTTGCTAATACACTATGGGGATAATGTTATTTTAGTTCGTAGTCGTATAAAAACAATTGGATTCTGTTAATTTTTTGTGTGATCAATGGACATTATCATAAAAACAGTGGCTGTCTGGTAAACTGGGGTAGCAACCAATCTGCCAAAAGGGCTCCATAATACTTTAGTTAATATCAATTGAACGCCTCAGTGCAAGATAATTATTGGTTTAATGTCTCAATATTATTACAGATACATTATTCGTTTAATCGGCGTTCCAAATACAAACGGATATCAAGTCAGTCTTAGAATGAGGAGAACATGCAGAATGCAATACAAGAAGTGATAGATGGTCAAATAGGCTATACAAAAGCTGCCCAATCATCTCACGTTCTTCAAACCACTCTAGCGTACAGAGTTGGTAAAGTGAGAAATTACCACAGTTCCTAAAAAAATGTCAAAAGTTCTAGATCTGCGTGGAATGAGACAGATGGGATAAGTGATCTTTGGCGAGAGAGAAACTTTGGTTACCGTAGAAACATGTAGGAGCGCGGCGAAAAGTTGTATGCCTAATATTTTTGTGTTTCCCAGAGCTTCTTGATGACACTTTACCTGGAAGCACCGCCGAATTTCACTCTTCCGATTAAATGCAAAAAGATATATTTTTCAAATGGTTTCAAAGGTTTATAGAATTTACAACACCACCTTTTCCTTACCATGACAAATCTGTGCTCTCAACAGAATCAAAGAAACTCAAGGATGTGCCTTCGGTGAGTTTTGCGGTGAGTCCAAGAAAATTGGTACAATTGCCACAAGTTAGGAAACAAAAAGAAAAACAGAAACGACATGTGCGACGAGGGAAAACGGCAATTCTAACAGATAGCCCGTGTAAAAACTAATTGGTTTTACAACTTTCCTGCTAAGGAAAAAAATGGCTTTCGAAAGAAAACTGTGCAAAAAACTAGTTGCACCTCAGAAAAAGAAAAAATTACCATCCAAGCAGCAAAGGCATTTTACAACTAGTCTTACCTATTCATTATCAAAATCTGAGGAAAGATGGATAAGGTGCGACTCATACCGACAATGGTTCCATGAAGCTTGCGCTGGTGTAGATCCAGAAGATTGTGAGATTTACATTTGTGATTTTTGTTCTAACTAAGAACTTTCCTCTATGTTTATGTACACATAACCTTCATTTTTATTAACACGATGAATTTTTCGTCAATTTTCTTAAAGATGCTTAAATTTTTTGTCAACAAAGTCAATAATTACAATACTTTGGTCTAGTGAAATATTTTGTTTTTCCAGTTTAGTAATTGATAAAGCAATATAGACAAAGTTTGTTTGAAGATGTGCCTATAGTGACAGTTCAATAATGAATTTTTGAAAACATCTACACATAAAATCGTACTAGACGGATTTACACCTTCTGGAGTCGCAGATTTTGTAGATCACCTTAGTATTGGTAGAAATAAAAAGAAATTTTGACATCGTCAACCATCGCATATATAGGTACGAGTTTCTTTGTTTTGTTAGTTAGATAAATTTCGGAGAACGCACTTTGATTGCATTTTTTTCATCGCTTTCGTTGTGGTTTAGTTTAAAAATAATAAAAATGTTATAATAAAACAGAGCATTCGTCTTAGAATCGTCGTAGTATTTATAGCTTTTGTTGTAAAACGTTGCATTTGTAGTAGATTTCTAACATATTGGCCTTTGTTATAAAAGAAAGCATCGTAATTATATCGTGAATTCTTCTATATTTTCATCACAGTTTACGCATGTTATGTTGTTATCCTTGATATTCGTCGGACAGTTTTTAGTCAAATAATTTTTCAGGTAATTTTCACAACGTATTTTTAAGTAAAAAAACATTTTTTAGTATGTCTAAAGCTCTGATATGTGATACGCTGGTGCGTTTCTCTTTAAAAGTAAACAATTCTTAATCTAAATTGCATTGTTAGTGTAAAATTTTATTGCGTAAATATTTTGTTATTAATGTTTTCTTCAGATCCATAAAGGACATTGGTACCAAGTTTTTTGTTTTGTTTCATACCAAGTGGTGAGATGAAAATTTATTTAACGCAAGAAAAAAAGGAAATGATAATGTAGTTTTATGCCGGAAATAGTGCTCGTCAAGTAAGTGCCTACACTAATAGGTTTCCAAGGAGTACAACAACTGACAATATAATACACAAGCTTGAAACTACAAGCACATTATTAACTAATTGTAAGTGTAATAATTACGATTAGAATTTACGCCGAAACGAGAAAGAAGACAATATTTTCAATGTTTTGACGTCATAAAATCGCAAAATAAATTTTAAAAAAATAGCAAAAAATTCTTTAGCATGTTGGTCGTTATTCAAAATAAACAAAACCAAAGTAAACATTTAAGTGATTAGGAAAATGTGTCGGAATGCCTTTGGCTGGTGGGTGTACGTTGTCCTGAAGTTTTGGAGGAATGCTTCCTTTAGTGTTTGGCGCTAGATTTAAAATCAAAATTAAGTTTGTCACATCATCTCTTCTCTAGTGCGAGCGTGTCGAATTTATTCAAAGATCGGCACGAACTAACAATTTTATTGGTTGCCCCAACATTATTTTTGTAAGTGGCGGCGTTAACAGAATTCTAATTAAAGTGTCACAGTCCTCAGTCACAGTACCTACTGAGTCGCAGTCCGATGCCGTTAAAAAGGCGGGTTTAAGTACTTGTCTACAAATATATTTTTTTAAACTTAGTGCTGACTTTCACTTGAAAAATTGTAGTGGTCGCGAGACGAAAACGTGACTGTACATTGATTATTCAGAACGAATATTTGTTGTTTTCTATAGTGCCTTGTAGTCGTTGGTTCCACGTGTTGACGTAGTTGTGTGATGAAACTCTCTGGATCATTGCTGACATAGCGGGCTGGGCATCGCTGCAGTTCTCTATCAGGGCAAACAAGAGGAGAAGCGCATCATCAGTAACGCCAGCGCCAAGCTCAAACCCCACGAGGAGCGATACCATGTTAATGGACAAGAGTGCTTAGCCGTGGTGTGGGCGATAAAGAAGTATAGCCCCTACTTAGAAGATCGTCGATTCACGATACGCACCGACAGTAAAGCCCTTACGTGGCTGGACCGCAGCAAGGAAACCAAAAGCAAGTTGATGCGATGGTCTCTCCTCTTACAGGAATTCAGTTTTGACTTGGTACACTGCCCCGGAAAAGAAAAGGAGCTGCCTGACCATCTTTTTAGGCACCCTCAACCGACTCCACCTGAGATCGACGACGAGGAACGACTCCCTCTGCCTCCCGGCAACACAGTTGTTCTAAACCAGATCGTCGGCGAAGCAACCAACCTGACGATAAGGGTACAAGATGGGCAACAAACAGACGATGGAATACAACGCATTATCGCGGCATGGAACAGGGTTCAGAACCAAGGCCCCCGCGAAGACGATGTGCCCGAGACGCACCGCCAGTATGAGGTCATCGCCGGTTACCTGTACCGAGTAATCAACGATAAGCTAGCCCTCTTCGTACCACTGCAGCTCCGCAAGAGAATGACCGAAGAGTACCTCAGCGGACCGACAGCCGGACACCCGGGCATGGACGAAACCCTCCGAGCCATAACCAAACGTTTTTGGTGGTCCCGAATGCGCTCCCAAGTACAATCTCACGTACGATCATGTTGAGTTTGCGCCGCAGTAAAGAGAGGTCCGTTGCAAGAACCCGCCACTGTCCGACCTCGCGAACCTACGCAGCCGTGGGAAGTGGTATCCGTAAACTTGATGGGTCCCTACGAACCGACTAACAAAGGCCAGCGCTGGTTCCTAGTAATAACTGACCGGGGTCATCCGCTTGCCGCAAGGCCCTTCCGGCGCAGCCAATCGAGACGCAGCGCGATGATGGAGGTGATTCCCCGGATGCCGCAAAATGAATAAAAGCAGCGTTCCTGGCCGGCAGAAACGCACCAAAACTTTCGCGCTTAATGGTCCCCTGAGTCTGTGGGATCACCAACCAGCCTACGCCTGAGTAAATAGCGCGCGTTAAATTAATATTGTTTAGACTTGTACTCGTATGTAAATGTATTAGTTGTAGAAATAAAATAGAATTAAAATCGTGTTACTACACTTTCTTTAATTCCTTTCTGCCGTGTTGCGTAACGAACGCAACTCTCAAACAACGTTATCCTAATTACCGAGGTCGGAAGACACCGACGCCGACGTCGCGACGCTCTCCCCGAACCTCCACGGTAACAAGTTACCTTATACCTATACTGTTTTTTATTTTTTACAATATTTACAAATGTGACTACATTCTTCATCGTTGTCATCCTCCCCAGCACACGAACAATGTGCCACAGATTACCCATCCTTCAGTGGATTGGGAATATAAATATCCGCAATATAAACATTCCACATCAGAACCATCATCGCTCTCTTCTTGGTCTGATAAGGTGCTTTTATTTTGTTTTTTAGGTTTTTGTTGACCCTTTCCCTTTGCTTTATTTTCCTTTCCACTTGAAAATACTTTTCGCTTAGTAGCTTCTGTTTTTAATTTTTGATTTTCTGTCGCTTTAATAGTCTCCAACAATTCATTTTTGTAGGAAGATTCGGTTAAGATTGCAGTTTTGCCTCCTTTTCTCACCTTTCTTTTAGTCTACGTGGTCCTTGGCACAGCCATTATATCACTCGGAGAAGTTAATTTAAATGTTGAAATTTGAGGAAGGGGTGTGGAAGGTCTCTGATGGAAAGGTCCTGGCTGGGGCGGTTTTGGTTCCTTTTCAGTCGCTGTAAGTGAATTTTCTTTTGAACTTCTTATTTCTTCATTTAGACTTCCAGAATCGTGTATCTGTGGTTCAAGATGTTCTTGATTTTCCGTATCACATGGATTTTCGTTCCAAGTCTTCAGTAGGTAATACGTCATGTTCGTAAATATCTGTTGTAGCTGCAGCTATGAAGTCAGCATCAGTAAAAACAGAAGAATCGCAAAGCCAAATACCTGTTGTTTTAAAGGCATTTATAGCGGTTGGCATTGTGGCTGCTCTTAAAAAGGCTTTTCCAAAAAGATCAGCTACTTGGTAATGCGTCACGACGCGTCCTGGGTTTAATTTCGTCTGCGTAATAGGTGCTCAGTGGTTTCATGAAACCAACGTCCAAAGGCTGTAAGCGGCGTGTACAATGTGGAGAGAAGCTTAACATGACTACACCGCTCTTTCTAGCCTCATCAATTAGGTTTATATTCTTCGTGTGCGTTGTGTGACCATCCAGTAATAAAAGGACTGGATTATCTTTGGAGGCTCTGGACCATATCACAAATTCCTTAAACCATTTTAGAAAGAACTCAGCTTGAATCCAACCTGTATCACTGCATTCCCCTCAGGAACCTGGTGGTGCGCCGTCTAATAGCTCAGGTTTCATTCTCTTCCTGGGAAAAATAAACATAGGCGGCATAAAAGATCCGTCTGCACCAATGCACGTTTTAATTGTTATTATTTTTCCTTGTTCGGCAGATGATAACGAACCCACCTGCTTTCTACCTTTAGTAGCAATTATTTTATTAAGGCTTTTAGCAACTGTGGATACGCCGGTTTCATCCACATTAAACAATCTATTAGGTGTTATCTTATGTTTGGTAATTACACTGGAAATCAGTTCAAAAAACTTGTTAACAGAAATTCGGTTAAAGCCCATGGCACGTGCTGCTGAAGTATGTAGCTTCTGGTTTTCGTTGCGATAAATTATCATGTCTTTTAAGAAAACCAGCGAACCAATCTACTCCTGCCATTTTAGTAAAAGCATTATAATTATTGGGTAGATTGTTGCGTTGAGCTAGTTGATAGACTAGTTTTCGAAGGTCTGTAGGAGACAAGCCAAAAAGGCGGACTTCCATATCCTGAACATATTTCACCAATTCCAGCTCGTGTTCATTTGAGAAAATCTTCGACAAAAATTAGGATTATTGTTGAAGTAGTTTCTAATCTCTATGTTTGATATGCTGACGAAGTAAATATGTAAATTGATGATAAATGAATTTTAATCCTAATTTAATTACAAACCTTGATTACGCAACGAGACGTATAAGCATAACAAAAGTTGTTAATTCGTTTTGACGCAGTTTTTGTTTTTCAAATATTTATTTACAATAAAAGATTAATAAAGTTTTGATAAACACTCGATAAACAAAACCTTAGATTTTATAGTAATTCAAGTCCTGCATGGAAACATTGCTATAATGTAAAATCAAGATTCTGCAGTAACCTACGACAGTTGTTAGTAACCAACAGATGGATCGATGCTAATTTCTTAGCGGCGAACATATTTTTTTGGCACAAAATAAGTCGCAGGGTTCTTTATCTTCCAGTAAATAACTAAGAGTAATACTTAATTAGCCATTTGTTGAGGCTGGTTGGAAAACGTTATTAGTTGATGTTGTGTTTGCAGCCATTACTTGAAATAAGATAAAACGCTTTGAAACAACAGAAAAAGAAAAAAATCTACTGATTTTTTAATTAAAACTTAATTTCAACATTACACGAAATTATTACATTGTCGTCAAATTAATGCTAAAATCTCGTAAAAAGAAACAATTAACAAAGCGTTGTATTGCGAACGATAGTCTTCTCTAACAAGCGTAGTAATCCCTTGTGAGCTATCAAAGACTTCTGTTTGAATAATAAATCTTTTGCAGGCCGTTCAGATACTCACCAAAGCCATTATTGTCTTACTTGATGACGTTTAAAAATGATGATTGCTTTTTTTAACATTTTCCCATTATTACAATTTTTTTAACACAGGCTAAACTGTTAACTATTGTAAAATTAAACTACAAAAATAGAGTTTTGTTCTCTCTTCTCTCTTTTCACTCACATTTATTTTGTAAAGTAAAAATACATATTTGGAAAGTTTGCTGTATATGTACATTTAATTTTCCACCATTATAGAAAATATAGGGTCACGTTCAAACGGATTCCGCTTAATTTCGTTTCCGTTTCATGTCCTGAACGGCGTAATGATTTACAAGTTTATGCGGTTTTATACTAATTGCCTGTGAAAATTTAACTTTAAAGTTAAAATTGTTATTGACCTAAACGAAATTTTAGCGGAAACAAAAACAGTTATTCTGATACAACCAGAATCATTTTTGTAGTATAACAAATTATGGGTACTCTTACAAAAATGTTACTTTTTGATATTGTAGAAATAACAACAATAAATTTAAAATGAAAATTATTTTGTCAGTTGTCGTATTACGTTGGCGTTCCATTTCAAATCAAAGTATTATTCACGTTCTTTATAAATACTTTTAAAAGATATTCGTTGTTCTTTCAACAAAAAATTTTAATTTTATTGTATTAAATATCAAAATTTGCTTCTTGGACATAAAAAATGTTAAGCTTGTTCAATTTATTTACGTAGACATGCAATGGAAAATATTTTCGGTATGTAAAATTTCAGATAATTGCAAAAGCATTTTATTCAATTTTAGAAACAAATCATATTTTGATTATTATATAATCTTTATATTTTTACGTTTATTGGCTCCTGTGACGCTTGTGAAAAAAGTATATTTCAGAACGATATTTGATTATATTTGATATTCGATATTGTATAAGAACTTTCATTTTGGAGGTTCGGTAAAAAATAGATTTGTAAATGGTTTACTTCTTAGCAGAATAAAAAAATATTATTTGTGGTTGTATATATTTGAAACTAAATACGGCAATTTGTATATAATATTAGTAGCTTATTTTTTATTAAAGGTATTGGTTTTCTGATAAATTTCTAATATCAGATATAAATTCCGTCTTATAAAATTCAAAATTAGTTGCTTATTTTTAAAAGTTTGCGTTAAAAAGAATGTATAGTGTCCGAGCTTTAAACGTAACGCAATTAACAAGTCTTGATGAAACATCTTAATACTTGTTATATTAAAAAGTTGGTAGATTAATTTTCAAGTATAGAATTTGTCCTTCGACACCCCACTTTTTCGTCGGCGATGTCAAATTTTATAACGGCGTGTTTTTACGCTCAACGAGGTTAGGTTATTTCACGCGATTATGCGAATGAATTTTGTGGCTATTTAGTGGAAGCTAAGTAGGGGTAAACCGTTATATTTCTCTTTATTGGGGGTTTAATTTGATTATGTTCTAATTGTCAATAGCGGATTTCCATACCCACCACACGTCACCGTTATCAGTAAAGATAACGAACAGGTGGCATATTTGGGGAAATTTCCATGACGTCACGTTATTAAAACGTAACTATTCACACCGTCAAGGGGTTAGAAACTTTCAGGATTGTATTTCTTTTGAGACGAGCTGCTACCATAAATTATTATGTTAAGTCGAAGGCAAATACTGCGCATTTGCTATCTCAAACGATTGCATCCTTTGAAAAGGAAATGTATTTGTGTTAACGATGTATGTCCATTTTGTGTTAGATTTAATATTACGTTTTAGGTAACACAAGTAAGGGACGGTGGGGAAAGGTGACAAACGGGGTAAGATTTAACGAAACACCATAAACAATTTAAAATTCTTTCATGTTACTAACATCTAGTGGTTAATAGGTGAATTAATTTTATGCGGTCACATTCTGGTGGAGTTTGTAGTTTTTTCGTTCAAAGCACATATTTGTAATCTCATGTTTGGTTGTAAAATTATATATGTGTTTAACGTTTTATTCGAAAAGTACAGGTAAGAAAAATTTGATTTTTGCTGTAGGTTCTACCCTAACCTGTATAACAATGGTGTTCTATTTAAATTGAATAAATCTTAAGACGCTTTTTATATAAATTTTAAAACTCCTTGTTACCTGTAGTGGGGTAAGATCACGAATTTTATCTCAGTAACCAAATGCATTATTTTTTATTAATAAGTTTTTAATATTATCTAAGTAATCATGCCAAGAAGCTATACACGGAAGACCAATCGCGGAAATTGGTCTCAAGGCGCAATGATAGCGGCTATGCACGATGTTGAAGAGGGAACCCTATCCTGTGATAAAGCTGCAGCAAACTATGAAATACCTGAAGCAACACTTCGACGTTACATCAAAAAGTCGAAAGAGAACAAAGATTTACCTGAACACTCAGGAAGATATCACAAAACCTTTAATGCCCAACAAACTACTGAATTTGTAACTTATGTAAAATAATTTAGCAACCGAACATAGATTCAACCACGAAAAGAAGTCTGCTCGCCAGGACTGGTTCCTGGAATTTACGAAAGCCAATCTACTCAGTCTCTGAAAAGCAAAAGCCACGTCTATCAGTCGATTGATGGGACTCAACAGAGTCGCCGTTAGCCAATTTTTCAATCTTTTAAGAGATATCCGAACGAAATATAATTTTTTTGCAGATGACAGGCGTCTCCACTGTCCCAACAAAACTACCCAAAATGTTAACACCCACTTGTCATCGTAAAGTTACTGAAATAGTTTCATCAGAAAAGGATCAAAACATTACTGTTGTATACGCTATGAGTGCAGTGGGTGTCTATATTCCACCTTTTTAATTTTTGCTCGAAAGAGAATGAAGTCAGAGCTTCTGAATGGTACTCCTCCATGTACAATCGGTATCGCCCAACCCTCTGGATGGATAAAAACTGAGAGTTTTGTTAAGTATTTGAGACATTTTGCACACCATGCCAAGCCTTCTGCAGAACGTCCGATTTTACTTATCGTGGACAACCACAGTTCTCATATCTCGCTTGATGCCATTTACTTTTGTAGATCCAACAACATAGTAATGATAGGCTTCCCTCCTCACACAACACACAGGCTCCAATCTTTTGACGTCGCTTTTTTTTTGTTCATTTAAAACGTTTTATAGTCAAGCATGTGATTCAATGATGGTTAATCAACCAGGTACTCCGATAACTGACCGCAATTTTAAACCAATGTTTGGGGAGGCATATAGGAAAGCAGCAACAGTCAATAACGCAATCAAAGGATTTTGTGCCTGTGGAATTGCACCCTATATCCCCCATATTTTCGAGGACAGCGATTCTGCCCCAGCGGTTACAAGCGAAAAAAGTATAAGCCAAGCATGGATGTTTCTCACCATACTAATGATAGGATTGATGTGATTGGTAGTGAGATTACTAATGAAACCCTAGAAAATTCAAACTTTTCATCAGATGATAACATTGCGTTGACGCAAATAAGAACATTTGGTTTGGTTACACCAACGAAACATGATGGATAATCATCAAGGATTTCAGCGCTTCAACCTATAACATGCAATTTATTTTACTCCGCAAATGAACCAGGTCTTAGCTGCTCAAAATCACAGTCTAAAAGTTACAACTCACTTTAGGAAATCAAACCCTTACCAACTATTAATCGTCCTATTCAAAACCACCGTAAAAAGCTTTCGGCAAGCGTAATTTCTGTTACACCCATGAAAGAACAGTTAGAAGAAAACTATAGGTTAACAAAAGAAAAAGAGGAAAAGAAAAAAATAAGAAGACATCCTGTTTTTGTGTAATCTACCACGAACTTTACGTAGAACCACCAGTGGAAGAGTGGTGTCACGAAGACTGCTTCAGTTACGATGGGCTGTAACCGGCGTTGAAATTTAGCAGTGAATCTTTTATGTAAGACCCCGTAATTAGATTCGTCTGGCTGAATTTGCGGTTTTCTTTTTTTTTACGATTGATTAGTTCGATGTTAGCATCGAAAACGTTTTGCTCGTTATTTTATTACGTTTGATTTAAGTTTATTTGTATTTTATAGTTATTTCACAATTATTACTGGTATTTTTTTTAATTTTTAAACGCATAAATTTCCGTGGTCTTGATTTTGATTAAGTGTTTTTACTTCTGGGTATTTCAATGTAATAACAACTCTATCTAATTTATGACTTCCTGTTTGGAATGTAATTTGATCGATTTTTCTTAGAACCTACATTTGTTTATGTTGAGGTCATTTACGAGCGTGATTTGGATCACTTGATAATTTAATTAAGCAAGCGTTTCGTGAGAACATTTTCTTTCTTTAGTGTGCGTACGTGACATGACGCACGTGGCCACTATAACAAAGATTTTACGGCGCAAGTTCGTTGAATTAAGTGGGATTACGAGGAGTTAAAAGGAGTAAAATTTTGATTTTGAGGGAGATCTTTTCTTGGTCGCAATTAAGAAATACCGGGTTCCGTGACGTAGTCAAGGGTTCGGGGAAGTTAAACAAATGGTACCGTGAAAATTAAGTGGTGTGATAGGAAATATTGGTTTTCCAAGTTCGTAATTTTACGGTTTAATGAACTTCATGGTATCCATAAAAAAGCTCACGTTCGAGTTAGATTTATTTACGATGTGTTATGCTGAGAATCCAATTTTCGATTTTGTGCGGATTTCAATGCTGAATTAAAACATATCTTCCGCCGGAATTCTATTGTTTGGGGGTCCCACCGAGCTTGTATTCGACTACTGTACACCTAGACCGTCCCGAGTTCAATCTAAATTCGTAGCTTCTGGAACCACTGTGCCCAGCAGTTTACCTGGAGTATACAGTTGAGTCAAGGTATTTATCGAATTTGATATTATCGTGAAGTGAACCACGATCGGTATGATTTAAAAGCTTTGTATTTCAAGTAAAATTACAAGTCTCGAATTGAAAGAAAAACAATAATGTAACTAATAATGTTAGTATTTGACGAAAATACGTGATAAAAGAATTTTCGTCGAAGTAAAGTTTTACTATCAATAACGAATTATTTCACCTTTTATATTCAAGTAAGTTTATTTATGTAATGCGCCCACGGCCGTGATTTTAGATAAATTAAGATTAATTAATTTGTGCTTTGTTTTATTTCTTTAAATTCTGAATTTTGTATTTTATGATTTTGTTTTTGTGCTTGTATTCAATCGTTTTACGTATTTTTTTTGTTTTGTTTGTTTTGTTTTGGTTAATTTTGCGAATTTCAAAAGCAGTATTTTGTTTGATTTTATTATTACTATTCAAGTTTGTTTGAACCTTTTTTTTTTATTTCAAATAAATGTTAAATTGTTAAATGTAAAGAGCTTTTACTGATTCAGCCGCCGCGAACGTAATTTTTTTTTTAAAATACATTTCAGAGTTTAGTAAGTTACAACTCAAGGTAAGTCCAGGGGTTGTAACCAACCAGATGAGCTTCTGGGTTATCAGGGGTCCGGAAGCTATTATCATCGTGTCCTTGATTGGCGCCCTAACCGATTTTGAGTTTTACCATTTTATTTCGATTTTATGTCAATCTCGTTTCCAAGTTATCACGGAATTTTAAAATATAACCCACCCCGTCTCCACTGAGCAGCGGCACAACATCGTTTATGTTACCTCATTTCAGGCAGTGACATTGTTCCAACTTTTGCATGTAACAGGGCAAGGAGAATTTATTTGGGATTTGTGTCTGTAAGCGTCAACATACCCCATTACGTTCGTCATCTTACCCGCACTATGGGGTAAGATAAATAAAATGCTACTTTTTGTTGATATTTTTTTAAACTAATATTAGATCTTGCGTTTAGTTTAAAATCGTATTAAATTCAAAGGTAGATAGCCATTTTTATTTAAAATTATTAAAGTTACTTTGCCCAAAAATGATTTTTCTTGTTAACGTCGTCATCTTACTCCACCTTCCTCTACGGAATTAGCTAATCCCCTACCGGATAAAACCTAACTGTGAGTATTACAATTTCAAATTTTGCGATTCGTGTTTCAGTGGTCATGTCGATTGTCGACCGTACGTACATGTTAAGTTAACACAATTAATAATATAATTTTGTGCTTCACAAAGTCGTATGCAGTGCGTGTTGAGTCCCGGAGGTTTAATTTGTTTTTGTTATATACTTTTGCGATTTTAAATTTGCGAATATAAAGTCATTCCTTCTTCGTATGTAAAGGTTTAGACCGACAAGGTCAGTTTATTGTACGTCGTGTTGCCCAGTATAGGGCGCAACTTATATTTGATTCGACTTATGTATTAACGTTTGGAAAATTTATACTTATGTACCTTCTTCGCCCTCTTTGGAATTATTGTCTGTCATAAAATAAATATATATTCTGTGTTATTACTTCTGTCGTGTTATTTGTTCTTTTCCAGCTATGGGTAGAGTTAGACAATATCTCCCTAATTTAATCTTTCATCGTTTTGGCGTCTTTTTTAGATTTAAGTTATAATTTAGCATCACAAAGCTTGCGACTCCCTCTCCGGGAAAACTGTGCTAGTTGTTGCTTCTTTTTTTTGTTACAAAGAAATCACGTAAAAAATTTGGCTACCCAACTTAAGGGGCCTGATTTTTTTCTAACATACTGTATAAATAAAACTCACTATTTATTTCTTTAGTTTAGTTATTAAAAATGTAAATATCTGTTTTTCTGAGTTATTTATTATACAAATAAAGTGATCATCAAAGATAAAATTTGCAGTAGCAGCCACAATCCATAGGTTTTCGTTTTTTTAGCACAGACAAGAATCACCTTCACATGGTAACGAGCATACTTTAACCACTGCGCGTTTCACTGCTCCGTGCGCGGTGTTAACCGTAACCACTCGTACTACTACATCGTTGCCTGAATGAAGCTGTAACACAAGTTTCGAACAAAGAAGGGGGCAAATAATCATCCTTGATAAGAAAAAGTTGTCCTTCTCTAATGGTGGTTTATCCAAACTCCATTAAGAACGCCGTTGCAAGGAAGAGATATAATCCTTGCTCTAACGAGACAAAAAATGCAGTGCATTCTTTTACGTTGATATAGAGAAAATTTTATTCAGAAATGGTTGTAACAACGAGTGATGGTACTTCTGTTAATGTTCTTCCTACAAAAAAGTGTTCAGGGGTGAGAGGAAGGGAATCGGTAGGGTCGGAAGACATTACGGTAAGAGGACGAGAATTAAAAACGGATTCTATTTGCGCGAGTCGCAGACTTTACCGCTGCCTCCCATAAACCTCCAAAACGCGGAGAGTTAACCGGTACAAACTTCCAAAGTATTTCTTTACTAATTTCCGCTCACGATAACGTTTCGTACTTGTCTTTAAAAAATTGAGCAATTCGCGGATTTCATGATTTGCCCCAATAAAGTTCTTACCGTTGTCTGAGTTGTTATGTTAAAAAGTTAGTAGTTCAATTCGCGAGTATAGAAATTTCTCTTCAAGTATGAAATTTGTCCTGTGAATTCCCTACTCTTTCGTCGAAATGTCAAATTTTAGACAGCATATTTAACTTCACTTCCTGTAAGACCAATTTGTAAGGCTAAATCGTAGTAAGTGGTGTAAATTTTTCTTTATTTGGGGCTTAATTTGATACTGTGCTAATTGCCTGTAGCGGATTTTGGTACCCACCACATGTTTACCGTTATCGCTGAAGATAACTAGCAGGTGGCCTAGTTAGAAAACTTCCATGACGTCACGTTATTGATAACGTTATTTCTTATACACCGTCAAGGATTGGAAACCTTCAGGATTATCCCTCTTTTGGAGATGAACTACGACAAAAACTGGGAAAACTTATGCTGTTAAATCGAAGGGAAACGCTGCGCATTTGCGTTTTTAATTACTTTATAGGTAACTCAAGTGCGAAATTAGCTAATCCCCTACTAGATAAAACCTAACTGTGAGCATTACAATTTCAATTTTTTTGATTTGTGCTACGGTAGTCATGTCGCTTATGACCGTACGTGCATGTTAGGTTAACACAATTAATAATATTTTTGTGCTTCACAAACTGATATGCAGTACGCGTGGAGTCTCGAAGGCTTAAATTGTTTGTTTGTCTACCTACGATTTTAAAATTTGCGAATATAAATTCAGACGTTATGTTTAAGTAAAAGTTTACACCGACAGGGTCAGCTTGTTGTACGGTGTGTTGCTCACTATTCGACGCAACTTATAACCAATTCAACCCACGTATCTATATTTGCAAAAATTGATATTGATGTACCTTTTTTATCTTCTGTGATAAAATAAATATATATTCTGTGTTATTACTTCGGTGGTGTTATTTATTCTTTTCCAGCTACGGGTAGAGTTAGATGGTATCTCCCTAATTTAACCTTTCATCGTCCTGGCGCCATTTTTTAGATTCATGTTATAATATCTCTCCGGAGAAGCTGTGGTAGCCGTTGCTTTGTTTTGTTACAAGAAGAACAACGTAACTATTTACTATTGGCTGGCCAACTCGAGGAACCTAATTTTCTCGTAACAGAGTATAATAATTTCCAGTTTACCACGCCGTGATGTAAACCTTCTTAAAGCTAAAATAAAACATTGGTAAAACACACCAATAGACAGATATATGATTTTATCAGCTTGCAGCCTCGACCGTTACTCGGGAAGAAGGCAAATGACCCATAAGAGGTTCCACAGTTTTAGGAGAAACATGTAGTTTCGTGTAATCTTACTAGCTAAACTTCTTTCTGAAGTTATCCAATACTTATTACTAACAGAAAAGAGAAGAGCCTGCGCATCAGAATGCAGCAGCCTGACATGCTCTCTGGTCATAATGAGATGTAATAATGTTTTCCTGACAGAAGAATGGGATGTATCAGAGTATTGTGAATTGGCTAAACGACCGCCAACTTATAATGTCATGATCATCTAGAACTGAATTTAAGCAAACTATGCGGGCACACATTTTTACAGGTTGATTGCGTGACAATAACTCAGGGAACGACTGTTGGTGTGCCTGTTTAATTAGGTGCAAGTGAGCCGCATTGAGTTTTATAGGAAGACTGACTATTTCGTGTAAAGCGTATACAATAAGATAATGATCGCTCTAGTAAAGTAAAGTTTGAGTGCTTCTCAAAAGAGATCAAAACTGTGTTTGTAGTAAAGCATTGTACTAGCCTTTTTACTTCAGGCAATGGACTACAATCAATTTTAGACTTAGGCCAAAGAGTTTGACTTTCGTGCAATCATTTTGGACCCTTCCACCAATCACCGGATGTAACTAAACTGGAAGGCGTAACTCCTCTTAATAGAGACAACTTTAGCTTTTGAAATTGAAATATGAACAGCACATTGTCCTAATTTATCTGAGCGTAGAAGTATCACAAAAGCCATGCAGCTATTGAGAGATGGCAATTCCTTGCAAAACGAGATTATCGTTTGTACAACTCAGGGGGCACTATTTTATCCAACGATATTTTTACTTTCTATAATTCCTGGAGAATCATTTTTGCTACAATGGTGCACAAACTAATCAAACCCAATGGATCAAATATTTCGGCCATCTTTGACAAAATAAAGCGTTTCGTTATTGTAGAATTAGCAATAGGAGCTATATAAGATAGGAATTGATCATGTGAAAATGATCATATTAGTCCCAAGGTTTTCGTATGCTCCTTACACCCTATTTCTAATGCATGGAGATGAATATCTGTAGAATTAATTTGACGGAAAGATTATTTGATATCCACTTTTTCAAATTAAAACCTTCAAAAGATAAAAAGTTTTTTAGTGCTATTACAATAGATTGAGCTTCTTTTAACGTCTTTGCTTTAGTGAGAACGTTATCAACATAAAAGTCTTGCTTTATTACTCAACAATTTCAAAAATGATGATTCACAGTCTATACCCAATTGAAATAAACAACGTATGGCCAAAAATGAAGCGAACGTGGTACCATAACTTACTGTATCGAAATGATACGTCTGAACAGGATTACGTTCATTATCTCGCCGTGGAATTTTTTGTAAATTTCGTTGTTTGGGATCAAATTGCGTACCTGTATTTACGAAAAAAAAAGAATAGAAATTAGATCTTGTTCTAAGAACGGCACAGTCATCTGAAATGAATTCAATGAGTAACCAGTGCTCGAAAGCGAGAGAGACGAGATTCTCCAAGCAACAAAATGGGTTGCTTAAACGGAATCGAAACTACGAATCTTCCTTACTTTCTTCTTTTAGTAGTTTGTTGAAAATAAACTTTGCATAAGTTCTCTTCCATAGTGAGAGATTTGTTAAATGGAAATTGCTCGATTTCCCAAAAACGTGCCAATTGAGACTGAACATCTGTTGTCTACGTTAAATAACAATGGATCGATCATGCATAATAAGAATATTTTTAAAGACTATCCATCCTAACCGTGTCTTATGCAAAATTGGAAGATTAACACTAAATTTGTCCAATGCACAACAAATCCCAAAAAACTCCAATAAAAATACTAACATTAGAATGTCTTCCGGGTTTGGACCGTGTCATATTTGCAACCGAAGCTGCCAACGTTTCGCCCACTTTCGTAAGGGGCTTCATCAGGGCGTGAGATAAATCGCAAAACTCAAACAAGCAATCGAAATCTAACTAAGAACTTCTCAAAAATTAGGTTATCCACTTGTAAAACAAGCCATAATCTGAACTATGAAAAGGTAAGAAAGAAAACGATAACCTGAAAAAGTAAACGAAAATCTAACAAAGAACCACTACCGAGTTAGGTAATCAACTTGTGAACCAAGCCAGATTCTAAACTCCGTAAAAGTGACTTAAGAAGAAATAGTCTCCGTATTTAAAGGAAAAGGATCGTCACAGTTGCAGTTGGAAGCAATACTTGAACGCTGTTTAAAACAATGATTGCAATCTGTCAACAGCACGTGAAGCAGTAGCCTCAGATTAAAGCAATAGTACTTCAACCTTTGCTTTAGCCTGGAGTAATATATGTTCTTTGGCGTTACAATGCTTACAAGTGTACTTTGAGCAGCATCTATGGGAAAACTGTCCTTTGTATAAAGAATTAATTGAGACCTTTAGTTCTCTTGCCTTTGTGTTGCGAAATTCTACGTTTAAGCTTAAAAACTTTTCGCAATTTGAAAAAGAAAGAGTTTTTTTTACACAAGACACAAGACAATGAAATAAAACAAAGACCATCACTCTCATTAACGGAATATGCCTTAATTTGTCTGGACCTATCTGAGTGGTGTTTTGTATGCTGCCTAGACTCTAACGTCTCGACCGGATCAGCTTTTGATTTTATACAAAACTCATTCAAAGTGGGTAATTCAGTACCGGAATTTGTTTTATGAGTCTCCCACTCGCGAATTGTGCGAAAATCAAAAATTTGTGAGCTGAAATGAATGAAGATCGATTCATAAAGTGTGTTTTCGGACGCTAGCTACTTTAGAGCGTTTATATGCTTGCAGAAAGTATCATGAAGATGACGTAGTTTTGTGGATGATTCCTTCGTTATTGACTCAAACGGTAGTATAGCTTTAATATGATTATGAACTAACATGCGCTTGTTACTGTACCGTTTACATAACGAATTCCATGCAGTTTCATAAGAATCGGAAGCAAATTCAATGGATTCTATTACTTGAGCAGCATCTCCTTGATGAGATGATTTTCGATAGTGATATTTTTCTATCGTGGTAATATTTTCATTTTCGTGTATTAAGGAAAGAAATAATTCAGAAAGTTCTAACCAATTCTTACTTCCTGCGTCATGTTTAGGATTTGAAATAGTAGGTAGCTTGGTTGTGGTATTTGAATTCACCGAAATAACACTTTTATCTGGTCTTGGCGCCAAGTTCTCAGACGTTTGAGATCGGCATAAGGAATTTAAAGTATCTAGTAAGCATGATGTTCTAGCACGCACTTCCTAATATGATTCTTCAAAATCATCTATATCAAAACTAGTTTCTTCAGCAATTAAATTTATTTGAGTCTGAATATTTAAAAACTCATCGAAAAAGAACATAGAATTATTAATTAGATTACTAATTTGAAAATGCGATTTGTGTTTTATATCAGAATTGCAAGTTAACGCTTTTAAATGTTCCGATTTGATTGTAACTACAAACGTGGTTTTTACTACGTGCGATTAAGTGTGTGGATTTTTGTAGATTCGTAGGGTGGTCTGCTCAATCGTGCGAATATGTTTAGATGTGCAATAAATATTGTGACATGTTCGTTACGTTTTCGTTTGCAAGATTTTATCTGTTTTCAAATTTGATCCTCGTAATCGGTTGGTATAAATTCAGATTTAAGTAGCGAAACTAAGGAACCCCAATCAGTAACAACATTTTTTACACTACAATACCAAATAAACGCATCATCGCCAAATAATTCGACTTACGAGTTATAAAGTTTTTCCTGGATATTACTTAGTTCGGTTATGCGTTCTAGAAATGGAAGAAGATTATTTCTATCGTCATTGAAAGTAACATTAAAATCAGAAATATTAAATAATCTTGAAGTGCAATTTATAATGGGATGTTGTACATTAATCACGGGTGCAGAAAAAGTACTATAATAGGCTCAAATACGTTTTAAATAAAAGAAATAAAAGCGAATACATACTTGAGATTAGGTTTTACGTTTTACAAAAAAAATTATACAATTTTAAATATGAAATAACCATATTACAAGATACGTTTTAAATAATTTTAGTTACTTGTATTTCTGGCCCCACGTTGGGCGCCACAAATAAGTGTAATTTGTATTTCTTTTTTTTTCTTTTTACGTTACGCTGCGCGGCAGCTCGTAAGTGAGACATTTAGGGTGAGTTTAATTTTAATTAAAATTAGGCGCCATCTAGTCTTTCCCTTTTTACCCGGACTAGAACAGGGTTTTTCTTGTTTTTTTTATTGAAATAATTTATTGCTTTCAACTTTATTAACGTTAATTACATTTGCCTATATCACTCCGGTAATAGACCTACAATAATAATTTTCATAGTGGCACATGCAAGAATATTGCTTACCAGTTATGGAAAACTGGGAATAAAAATTGAACTTTTCTGCGGAAATTCTTTTTAATTATCTCAAATCTGAATTTTTTTTCCGCGAAGAAGGAATCCTTAATTTCAAAATTTCCCACAACTAGATAGTATTTTTAACCTGCGCGTGATTTGAACAATTTTTAAACAGAAAGTTGAGTTGCCTAATATATAAAATTAATACTAATTTGCTTATATTTAAACTACATCTATAATCTGAAAAGGGGTCTCGTTTTTTGTCTAGTTGAGTGTACAATAATTTAACACATATAATCAATTTTCCACACTAAAACAAACCATATCATTTTATTTGATATCCGATATTGTATAAAACCGGTAACGGTAACTTTTTTAATTTACTTCTTAGCAGAATAAAACAAAATATTGTTTTTGGTTCTATGTATTTGAAACTAAGTACGGCAGTTTGTAAGTAATATTAGTAGCTTATTTTTTATTAAACATTTTCTTAATAAATTTCTAATGAATTCTGTCTTATAAAAATCTAAATAATTTGCTTGTTTTTTAAAGTTTGCGTAAAAAGAACGTATAGGGTTCGAGCTTTAAAAGTTACGTATTTTAACAAGTTTTGATGAAACGTTTTATTATTGTATAAATAAAACCAATGATTTATTGAGTCTTTAATCCTAACTCGAAAAAGATTGAGAAAATCAGTAAGATATTCTAGTGATGAACTGTCAGATTTATAAATTCATCAAAACAAAAAAAAAACAGCAAAAACAGATCCCTAGACTATCACCACTTTTAAATCTCTACAACAAAGGTAAGGAACATTGCCAGACTAGCACTTCTTTAAAAAAAAAATTGCAATTATCATTATTGTATTATGAATCATCTACACACTTAGCATAACTACCTCAACATCAGGTATTTTCTCAGAGAATATCTTTAACTCCAAGGTCTCTTAATCGAGTAGACATTTTAGAGAATAATAAAAGTAAAAATTACTATTAAGGCTGTCTGCATTTCCTGTTACAATTAAATGTTTTTAAATTTTTTTTTAACAGGATATGGTATAGCCACTGATACACCTAAGCCATTATTTCTTAGCAAGGTAAATACACCTGATTGGTTGCCCTAAACTCAAATAATGATTTCATTATGACGGCAAAGTGCCACCTGGGTAGTTTTAATATAAAAAATAAATATAAGAGTTCTTAAAATAAAACTGTAAATATAATAGTTACGATAGAATACCTACGACCCTAATTATAAAAATGTAAATATCTCTCATTATTCTTGATCTATATTTTATATTAGTGTTTTTTTATTTACATAAATTTATGCAAGCTTGGATGGTATTTTGGTATAAATAAAATTACTTATTTTTGTAACTAAAATAAAAATTGGTTAATGTTAAATATATCTAAATTAGGTTAAATGATGTGGAAAGCATTATACATACGATACAATAAGAGGTTTCAATTGTAACCAAATTAAATCAATTGTTATATACGCTTTGTTAAAGTAACTTAGTCTCACAAGTATTACGTGTACTATTCAATTTTGATCTTTGTTTGTTGCGATTATACATAACTACATACCATAGAGGAGGTTCAAAAGGAAAACGCTAAGATTAATAAACTTAATTTTTTTTAAATTATTAGTTTGAGTTAACTACCTCACGTAACAGTAAAATAAATTATTAAAATTCCAAGAATGTTGATTATTACAAATACTTTTTAAATAACAATCATTCTTGCATTATTCAGTCGCATTAAGTAGATATTTTTGGTATAATGTTTACATTAAATAAATTGATTACTATAATATTGTACTAATCTGGGTATTGTTTATATACGTGTTAGAATTAAAACTGAAGTTTGATGCAGCACTATAAAAGTTTATGTTAAGTTGGATTGTTAAATCAAACATTTTTCCTAACATTAAACTTAATGTTGTTTGACACAAACATTAAATTGAATAGTTTCTTATTATTATTTACCACAATGTTGCATTGTACTAAGTTAAAATCATTGTTTGAAGAACAAACAATATCATTTGTTATGTTGCAAACAATCCAATACGTGACAAGAAATGTGTAATCTATGACGTGTTTAGGCATGTTTTAAATAAAAGCGAAAAAGCCTTATTGTTTTGATTTTTTTTTTACTAAAATATGTTAAAAATCAACAATTTAAAATTATATATTTGTAATCTATTCAAATACCAAATACTCTAATGTATTCTAGATAAGATAAACTTATTAAGGTGTACATTTTCAGACTCAGAAGAATAAGTAAAAATGAAACAAAATAAAAGAGGAGAAAATATTTATTAACAACGACTTAACCAAAACAAGAGAGGAAATAAAAATTAGGATAAAAGCATACGAAGCAAGGAGTAAAGGAAAAAATGTAAAAATAGGCTACCAACAACTATTCATAGAAAGAAATGAATGGAAATGAAACAAAAGTAAAGGCAACATAGAACAACAAACAAAAAACTATTAAAAAAACTAAGTGTGTCGCAAAAACAAACAAAAATGGCAGATTTGGCAAAAGACAAGGCGAAAAGCAAACCAAACAACCACACACAGAATAACAAAGAAACTAATAAACAGTAGTAAAAGAAATAAAATATGGAGAATACGTACATGTAACATAGGGAGTATAAGAGGAAAGGAACATGAGGTGGAGGAGGAAGAGTTTGAGAAAGCAAAACTGGAAATTTTGGGTATTACAAAAACGAAGAAAAAACGAAAAGGTAAAATAAAAATAAAAAGTCATACTTTCATATATAGTGGAACAGAAGAAAAATATCGAGCGAAAGAAGAAGTGGGGTGTATAATTAAAAAGAAGAACGTCAGAAATATTAAAAAAATACTTAAAATAGAAATGGAGCTGGATAAACCGTCAAAAACAACAATACTAGTAGTGTATGGACCAAACGAATGAGACGACAAGAAAAAAGATGAATTCTGGAAATTACTAACAGCAACAATAGAAGATACAAAAAGAAGATTAATAATAATTGGAGATTTAAGTGGAAGGAGCTTTGCGACCAGCTAGAATGCGATATCTTTGAAGACGCCTAAAGAATTATACGAGCCCAGCTAAAATACACAAACCCGAAGACATCCATAAGCAACGATAGAAGGAAAGAAGTAATCAGGGAACTCTTCATAGAAAGGGACCTGACAACATAGGAACTTAGCGCAAACATGACCGCGGAGGGGGGGGGGCGAGAATACCCATCCATCACCACGCAAGAGCTGCTTAACGCAGTTAACAAACTCAAAGCCGATAAGGCACCTAGCCCAGATAGCATACTGCCAAAAGTTGTAAAGGCGGTGGGGAAGACGCGCCCTGAATACCTCAGGGGACTGTTAAACTTATGCTTTCAAAGGAATGAGTTCCCGGCGGAGTGGAAGTTAGCAAAGCTAATTTTAATAGAAAAACCCAGAAAAAAAGCCCAGGAACAAGCAAGTTCCCGGCCAATCTGTCTGATAAGCGTAATGGGGAAGTTCTATGAAAATTTGATAAATGACAGATTGCGGGAAGAAATAGAAACCCACTATAGTTTTAGGAAAGGAAGCAGTACGGTGCACGCGATGGAACGAATACTGGATCTAGTGAACAAACATAAGAAGGATGGTAGGGTGTGGTGCTCCCTGGTATTGCTGGATGTCCGAAATGCGTTCAACACAGCCGCCTGGGATATAATCAACGAAGAAGCCATCAGGAAGGGTATTTCCGCATACATGAGGAACTTCATTAGGGCCTATCTGACCGAAAGGAAGATAAAGATAGGCAAGGAGGACAGCATCGAAGTAGCAGCAGGGGTACCTCAGGGCTCCGTACTCGGACCCACCTTATGGAACCTCTTATATGACGATGTCATGGCCATAAACGTAGAAGAACACGTGGACATAATATGCTACGCGGATGACCTCGCAATTATGGCAGCCTCAAAGGAAGCGATGGGGATGAAATTAAAGACGGAAGACGCACTCCACGCAGTAAACAAATAGATAAAGAAAAATAAACTGGAGCTAGCACCGATAAAAACCACCGCCATTATCTTCAATCTATCAAGAAAAGCTAAGGATATCACCTTTGAAATGGACGGATATACCATAAGACCAAGTGCAACGGTGGAGTACCTCGGAGTCACGTTCGATTATAGACTCACGTTTGCGAGATATGTAGTTAAGGTTACGGAGAAAGCCTTAAACGTAATCCTACCAAACGTTAGGGGACCCGGGGCCAAGCAGGGATGGGTATTGCAGAAAGCGATGCAATCGACCGTCTTGTATGCGGCGCTAGTCTGGCACGAAACCATGGAAATCAGCAGGGCCAGAGAACTGATTATTAGATGGCTGTAAAAGTGTGCAGCGCCTACAGAACGGCCTCGACCGCTGCTATCTTAGTAGTACAGGGACTGTGCCCGATGGACCTTATGATAGAAGAGAGGGCGGAAATCCAGAAAGAAGGTTGGAAAAATTCGATGCAGGAAATACAGGAGATCGTAACTAGGATAAGGGAGCGCACGGTAAATAGGTGGCAGGACGAGTGGAGCAGAGGCACTGTGGCAAGATGGACAGCCCGCTTGATACCCGACATCAAGCTGTGGATCACGAAGAAACACGGAAGAACAAATTATAATATGACACAGGTTCTGACAGGGCACGGGTGTTTTGGCTCATACCTCAAGAAGCTAGGAAAACAGCGCTCAAGCAAATGCTGGTTCTGCGAGGAGGAAGACGGACCAGAACATACAATGTTTAAGTGCGGAAGGTGGGAAGGATTTCGTACCAGAGCAGAAATCGAAGTGGGCGAGAAGCTAACGCCTGGAAACATTATAAGAATTATGATAAAAAAGGAGAATAACTGGAAGATAATAGAGATGCTGATAAACAAGGTTATGAGCAGCAAAGAAAAGTATGAGAAATGAATGAAATGCCGAACAAGCAGGAAGGATCTGGTGCGGATGAAGTTATACCCTTTTTAAGGTGGTCTCGTTCGTACCAGGATGAAATACAAGGAGAAGGGGTTTAGTGGGTGCAAGCCCCACACTATCCTAGCCGTTGATTCTAGGCGAGGGTGTGCGTCAGGCATTCCCTAATTCCTTGAAAAAAAAAAAGGTTTGATCTTTTATATACAGCTGCTAGTATTTTTAGCTTTTCGTTTCTTGCTATGTCTAATTACTTGAAAATCGTTTAGTTTAGTTATTTGAGAAAATCGCTTGCGGTTGACATGTTGTCGTCATTATGATTTTGTTAATTAGGATTTGTTAGGGTTTGGGCATGGTCCATTTTTTGTACTATTATTATACAGTTGCATTTGAGATAGTGGCAGTGGAGGAAAATCTGCATTGGATTAATGGAAGCTATCGTACAGTTGGTTTTGCATTTGCGTTTGAGTATGCAGCGTATTGTTGGCGTCATAAACATTAGTATTTGCGATGAAGCAGATTGTTCCAAATTTGTTGATTACTTTTGATAACATTGTAACTGCCAAGGTTGCGTCTGAATGTAAGTAGAATTTTACGGATTATATTGTGCTCGGTACATTTGATGTTGATTATTTAAGATGCCTTAGCAGGGGTGTCCAAGCTCCTTGGTAGTCTGTGCCATTTTTCAAAATTTGAAATTTTTTGCAAGCCACAATTAAATACATTTTGTAAAACATATGGAACGATAATATTTTTAAAAAAATATAATAACACAAAAATTATAAGAGAACTTGGGTACATTGATCAAAAGCCATAAATAATCCTTCAAAAAGCCGCATGTGACTCGCGAGCTGCAGGTTGACCTTCCCTGCTATATAGCTTTGTTGCGATGGGAGTTGCATTCGTGGATTATTGTAATAGGTAGTGTTCGGGTTCCCTTGCATTGTAGTTATTCTTGATAATTTAATATAATTTTAAAATTTGAGACTTACTTGAGAATTATAGTGGATTTAAACTTGACCTCCGCCGACATGAGTGATAACGGCGCCGAACTGGAGTAGATCCTTGCACTTGTAAAGTAAAATGCGAACTGAAGACCTTATATTTGCTGTATTTACTGCTTTCTAACTAGTAAATAATTATTTTTTAAATATCGGATATCGTTAGTCCCAATGTGATTCTATTAAGCGGCGCGCACTGTACTTCCAAAAACAAAAGTAAAACTGAACATATATTATTTTTTTAAATACCTCGTTAAAAAAATTATTTTGTTATTCTAGCTGTTTAATTATTTTTTTAAATAAAAATAAACAAATTTTAGGTTAAAATAACTACACAAAAGTTGTGTGTTTAATAACACAAAAATATGGAACGCCGTTGTATTTTTTAATCAGATATTTTGATTTTTACCTGCAAGTCATATCTGTAATTGTGTAGAAGATCTTAAACAATCGTTGTAAATCATCGGATATGAAACTTAAAAGTAAAATAATAAATTTAAAGTGCAATTCTTAATCGTATCATTTTTAAATATTAAACATTTTAATAAATTTTTACTTAAAAGTAGTATCCTTAATTCATTTAGATTGTGAATATCGTTTAGCATATTTAATTCAAATTATTTTTTACTTCTAAATATACAAGAATTAAAAATATTAAAGTGAAGAAAAAATTAAAGTGATATCCAAAATTCATTTTAATTTTGGATATAATCCAAAATTTTTACTTTCCCTAATTTTTTACTTACAAATGCTTTAGAATAAAGAATATTAAAGTGAAAATATAATTCAAGTGATATCCACAATTTAATATTGATATACCTAATTCAATATTGGTATCCATAATTCGATATTGATATCTATAATTCAATATTGATATCCATAATTCAATATTGATATCCGTAATTCAATATTGATATCGATAATTCAATATTGATATCGATAATTCAATATTGATATCCATAATTCAATATTGATATCCGTAATTCAATATTGATATCGATAATTCAATATTGATATCCGTAATTCAATATTGATATCGATAATTTAATATTGATATCCATAATTCAATATTGATATCCGTAATTCAATATTGATATCGATAATTCAATATTTATATCCATAATTCGATATTAATATCCATAATTCAATATTGATATCCACAATTCAATATTGATATCCATAATTCAATATTGATATCCATAATTCAATATTGATATCCATAATTCCCATTGTTTGGGAACTCTTGGTTGTAATATGTAGTTTGTTTGTCTGTATATGATGTAGTTCAAATGTAACTTTAGGCGCCAAACTTGCTTATGAAGTTTTAGTCTTAGTGTATTTCTTAGATAAAAGTGATAAACGCAGTTGTAGCCGCTACATAAGGGCAGCACCGAATCAAATTTAAAAATTATTAACAATCTAGCAATAATCTAAAATAAGAAATAATTTCGTATATGTATCAAATAATTATATTATATTTTCAATTCACCTACGCATTAAATACGTAACTTCCGTTGAGTAAAATATATAGGTTAATAAAATTTGAATAAAATCAGCTGATGACGCCATGAATATTATATGCAATTTTGTAGTTTGAACGATTAGTTGGTTTGAACTACACATTCCGATTACAACCAGGGGTTCCCAAACAATGGGAATTATGGATATCAATATTGAATTATGGATATCAATATTGAATTATAGATATCAATATTGAATTATGGATATCAATATTGAATTATGGATTGTTGTTTATAAGATGTTGTAGGCAATATCAATGGTAGTATTTAACATGGTTTTATTAGCTGAGATTACAAAAGAAAACACACCGCAATACGCGGGAACTTAAAACTTAGGTTAACTTGTTTCTTAGTGGCTAAAGTCCCTAAACTAAAAAATATACAGGGCTCGTTTACACTTTCAAATTCATTACAACACCCTCCCTATTTGAAACAAGTCCCTGATTTTTAATACAATTTAAAAATTTTACTTTATCTAAAGCCTTCGTAAAAGAATCGGCTATCATTTCTTTCGTCGACACATGTTTTAAGCATAGTTGTCCACTAATCACTTTTTCTTTTATAAAATAATGACGCACATCTATATGTTTGGTACGAGCTTGATATGCACCATTCAACGCTAAATTTTGTGCACCCTGATTGTCCACATATAACAATATCGAATCGAAGCTAGCGCACAACTCTTGACTTAATCCACGAAGCCACAGAGCCTCTTGTGTTGCTGCCGACATAGCCATATATTCGGCTTTGGTTGATGAAAGAGCTACAATGGGTTGTTTCTTGCTATTCCAGGAAATAGGCGAGCCGTTCTTAAAATAAATATAGCCACTGACTGAACGTCGATCATCTTGGTCGCTGGCCCAATCAGTGTCACAATATCCTGTTATATCCGACCCTGTAGTTTTCTTTCCACTAAACTCAAGGTTATAATCAATTGTTCCCTTTAAATATCTTAGGATACGTTTGACAGCAGCCCAATGCGCAGGTCCAGGGTTCTGATTGAAACGACTGACGAAACTCACTGCATAGCATATATCTGGTCGAAAAATTTGTGTGGCAAACAATAGACTTCCAACTGCCTCTTGATACGGAATATCTTCCATCTTCTTCTTTTCTTGCAAAGTTACTGGAGACTGTTGTTTTGAAAGTTTTTCGCCTGCACACAATGGAGTATCCACAGGATTACAGTTACTCAAGTTGAACCTGTTTAAAACCTGTTCTATATAAGAACGTTGATTGATCCAAATTTTCTTTTTGGATCTGTCTCTTGTTATTTTAAATCCGAGAATCGAATTAGCTTCACCATTGTACTTCATTTTAAAATTGTTCATTAGTTGATTCTTTAAATTATTTTTGGCTGCTTGATTATCTGATAGTACGATCATATCATCTACGTATATTGCCAAAACTAGCTTAAGGTTTTCTGTAATTTTTTAATAAATACATGAATCTGTTTTTGATTGTTTGAGGCCAATTTTCTTGAGAAAATGATCTAATTTTTGATTCCAGCAGCGGCTTGCTTGTTTCAATCCATATAAAGATTTTTTTAATTGACATACTTTATTGGTGTGATTGAACTGCTCTGGAGGAATCATATAAATCTCTTCACTCAGATCACCTTGTGAAAAGGCTGTAACTGCATCTAGCTGGTCAATGTCAAGGTCATGTTCTGCAGCAAACGCAAGCAAATATCTTAACGAAGTGTATCGAATAACAGGAGAATACGTTTCTTCAAAATCGATACCCTTTCGCTGTTCACAACCTTTAATAACCAATCTTGCTTTATATTGAGAATGACCTTCTTTCATTTTGGTTTTAAATACCCATTTACATTTAAGTGCCTTTTTACCTTTTGGTAAATCAACTAGGTCCTATGTGCCGTTTTCTACGAGGGCATCATATTCGTTATGTATCGCCTCGAGCCACAAACTTCCATCCGAACGATTGAGAGCTTCCTCTACGGTAAGTGGATCTTCGTTAATTACTACTGAATAGGTAACGAAGTCTTTTAATGTTTCAGGTACTTTTCTGGTACGTTGAGGTCTTAGACTAGGGGGAAATAATTCTTCTTGAAGTTCTGGTACCGTTACCGGAGATACAAAATCGGGATCAACTTCTTCCTCTTGATCATTCATCTCTTCTTGTTCTTCTGAAATATCTGGTTCAGCATATTCTTCAGAGGAACTTGAATCAGTTGCATTAGAATTTTCTTCTAAAATATATTCTTCCGCCAATGTAGTTTTCGGAAAATAGAAAAAATCATTCATATTTTGACTGCTATTTTTGTTTAACAATACGGAACCTTTTTCATTTTCTATAAACTGGACGTCTCTGGATAGGAATATACAATTCTTCTCTGGATCGTACAGTCGATACGCCTTCGATTCTAAACTGTAACCTACGAAGATGCAAGGAGTTGCTTTGGCATCTAATTTTCATCGTTTCTGAGCAGGAACATGTGAAAAAGCTTTGCATCCGAAAATTTTGGTATGCTTCACTGTTGGTTTTTTACCACTCCACAATTCTTCAGGAGTCCTTTTCACACACCTACTTGGTAAACGATTGAGTATATAGACTGATGTATACACTGCTTCAGCCCAAAATATATTCGGTAACCCTGCTTCGATTAATAAACAACGAGCTTTTTCCATAATTGAACGGTTGAGCCTCTCCGCTTTTCCATTTTGTTCAGAAACGTACGGTACTGACGTTTGATGTAGTATACCTGCAGTCTCAAATAGGTTTTCGATTTCTTTTCCACAGTATTCTCCACCATTGTCTGTTCGAAATGATTTTATCTTCTCTTCTGTTTGTGTTTCTGCAAAATTTTTGAAAATCTTAAAATATTCGAACACTTCGTCTTTGCTTTTTAAGAAATAAACAAACGCCTGGTAGCTGTAGTCATCGAGAAAAGTAAGTACATAACGAGAACCAGATAGTGAATTTTCCTGCATCGGTCTGAATGTACCAACTCAAGTACTCTTGACGATGATGATTCACTTGCTTTAAACGGTTGACAGTGACTTTTACCCATTATACAAACTTCACAAACAAAATCTGGCAAAAAAGTATCATAAAAGTCAATACCGTTAACAAGTCCATTCTTAAGCTTATTGAGACTAGTCGAATTAACATGTGCCAATCGTCTGTGCCACAAATTACATTGTTTTTCAGAAGAAACATTTAGCATCGCTGAACCATAAGATGTGGTTGATGAGGTCTCTATTTTAAACAAATTATTATGAAGACTAGCACTTGCGATCAGTTGGCCTGAATTACGAATACCAACAGAGTCAAAAAATACAGTGTTTCCTTTCTTGACAATTTGACTAACCGATAATAAATTGACATTCAACTCGGGAACAAAATATACATCACTTACTCGAACTTAAGATGTTTTCTTATCTACTGACAATGATAAGTTTACATTACCTACAGTGTCTGTAGACATTTCTTCATTATTGGCGGTTGTGATAGCTAGGTTGGTAGATTTTCTTTCATCCCGGAGAATATTTTGACTTACTGTCATGTGTGCAGAACAACCAGAGTCCAAATACCATACCATATCATCTTTTTCATACACAGTAAATGCGGAATATAAAGCGGAGTTTCCAGAACTGTTTTTCTTTTTGTCACAATTACTTGCAACACGACCATATTTATTACACTGGTAACATCGAACACCTTTCGACTTTTTATAACGATTGTTTGAAAACTGTTTATTTTTACCTGAACCATTGGCACCATATAAGGCAACAGATTTCCTGTCAGTTTCACTCGCGACCACAGAAATGTCTTGTAAGAGCTTGGTTTTTATAGAATCAGCAGTGACTGGAGTGCCAGAGCTTTCAATGCCCATTATCATCGGCTTGTAGCTGTCTGGTAAACCTGCTAAAAGTATAGTGCCTACCCACTCATCAATGACTTTTAACCCAATATTTGAGAGTTTATTTGCCGTTGTGATTATTTTATTCACAAATTCTTCAACCGAACTACTGTTTTCAAGTGTAGTAGTTATCAAAACTCCCAAAAGTCCTACACGTCTTGTTAAGCCTGTGTCTTCAAAAGCACTTGCTAAGTTGTTCCATGCGTTTTTAGCAGATTTTGCTGACTGTAAGTGCATGTAATTCAAGGGATCAACTAATAAAATTATCTTAGACCGTGCTTTTATTATTTTTTTTGTATCTGTTTCAGTACCCAACACAGCATCCCATAGTTCCTCATGTTCAAGATATGTTTGAACGGCGAACTTCCAAGTATCGTAGTTTTCGCGACCCTTTAGTTTTTCAATCGGAGGCAGCTGATAACCCGACATCTTTCTGATTCGAAAAAAAAACACACTTAAAACACGACTTAAGAATTACTCCGCATTTAGCGTAGGCCTGGGCCCATAACCTGTTGTTTATAAGATGTTCTAGGCAATATCAATGGTAATATTTAATATGGTTTTATTACCTGAGATTACAAAAGAAAACACACCGCAATACGCGGGAACTTAAAACTTAGGTTAACTTGTTTCTTAGTGGCTAAAGTCCCCAAAACTAAAAATATACAGGGCTCGTTTACACTTTCAAATTCATTACAACATGGATATCAATATTGAATTATGGATATCAATATTGAATTATGGATATCACTTGAATTATATTTTCACTTTAATATTTTTTATTCTAAGGCATTTGTAAGTAAAAAATTAGTGAAAGTAAAAATTTAGAATGATATCCAAAATTAAAATGAATTATGGATATCACTTTAAAGTAAAAATTCACTTTAATTTTTTCTTCACTTTAATATTTTTAACTCTTGTATATTTATAAGTAAAAAATACTTTGCATTAAATATACTAAACGATATTCACAATTTAAATAAATTAAGGAAATTACTTTTAAGTAAAAATTTTTTCAAATCTTTTAGTTTGTTTAATATTTAAAAATGATACAATTAAGAATTGCACTTTAAATTTTGTTACGTGCATAAATTTAAATAATGCATTACCCTGTATATCAGTCTAATTAAAAATTACTTTTATATTTCTTGACGCCATCTATCGGGTTCGTTGGTCACTTTGTATTGAGTAGACGACATCCGGTGAGAGACCGGCATTTTGATTTTGACATCGTTCATGTTCTAACCTATGTCTGCGTGAATGAAAAATTCGTTTTCTAAGATCATCCACGTGTTGGGACACGATGGAAAATAGAAGTTTTCTTAATTAACTCAGTTTAGTCACGCAGAGTAAGTGATTTTGTTCTTTCTTTAATTAAAGGTAATTTTTATGTCTTTTTGGTTAGCGCCATGTGCTACCTCATAACTAGGGGCATTCTGGTTATAATTTAACGTCCACCAGGAAAGTTGTGGCTTCGTTACGCTCGTGTGGAGTATTCGAATCGTCAACGGCAATTCCACCATTATCTGGCATATTAACACCGATAAATATCTTGAGGGGACGATGCTAACTTTTATAAGGCCTACGAGTAGAAATAATTAAACCACAGTAAAGGAGTACAACGCATCCGACTACCGGGTTGTGTTATGTGTGTTTGCTTTAAAATTTAAGTAATTATTTTGTAGATCTTGATTTCGTGAGGCATTGGTTTGACACGATTTGCAATTCAAATTATTTACAGGACTACGTGTCGGGGAAAGTACTTTCTCTGCACAACTGGAAGTTCCTGTGTTTGGTAAGCGATTTTATATGTATCTTATTTTGTTGTCAACAAGGTCGCTCACGAAACTGTTGTACATATTAATTTCGTGGTTACGAACGTTATTGAAGTACCATTTATACAGTAATTTCCTTCTCTCATTTCGGGTTACGCATGCTGTGTACCACCAATACTTATTGTGATAATTTAATGTTAATGCCATACTTATTATCATTGTTTTCTTGTCAGTAATGCCATATTACTAATTATGTAAACGATATTTACGCGAACTATTCTTCGCCATGTTCTTCACTTATGTAGTGTAAGTTGCCGATCCTGCTGTTATTCGATGTTGTATATTCTCACTAGTATCTACTTAGATTTGGCTATTTAACTTTGACTAAATTTAGATATATAATATATAGATATATTTGATAGAGTAATTAAAGTACAATTGTTATTAACGATTTAGTTTTCTCTTTCCTTCGCTTCTTTCAGCATTACGAACCTAACATCTTGTTACAAGTGATACCATTCTGTTGTGAGCGGACAGAAGTTACTTTGGGATAAGCTCTGGCGCCATGGAACACCTTTTATATATTTCTTGGAAACCTACCCCTCTCTCCGACTATTGCGAGTTGGCCGTGCAGGTTCGTAAAATACCTAAAGCTTGTAACAATTTATTATTTTACTGTTAAGTTTCATATCCGATGATTTACAAATATTGTTTAATATTTTCTATGCAATTATGAATACGACCTGCAGTTAAACTCAAAGTCAAAGTACCTGAATTAAAAATATTTTGGCTTTCACAGTACGCCGAAGAGTTTTTTATCACTATTAATTATGAATATGCTTGATATCTGTAATAAAAATGTGTTTTCCAAAATACCTGATTAAAAAAAATACAACGGCGTTCCATACAAAAACAAGTGAAAAAATTGAATGAAAATGTAAATCAAATAGCAGTTAAAAAGCAAAACGTTGGTTAATGTGTATAATGCAACTGTGTTAATTTGTCCTTTCTACCCGAAACTAAAATATAATTTCATATAAAGCACTTTCTATCTTTTAACTACGTAAAAATTTAATTTTTTCAATTTCAGTACTATCATTAGCATTACTCAATAAGTTTTGACAGCGAAATGCGAATAACAATTGCATGCTTTTTTAAGTTATTACTAGAATACATTTACAATTAGGCGACACTATAATCAAACTGAACTCCACCCAACTAATACCATGTTGTGTTTATTAAAGCGTACGTAATGTAATTAGAGTTCTCCGGAAGATATTTTTGTACCAATTAAGTAATTAATATTAAGGTAGCTTAAACTCAATTTTGTTTGTAATTACAATTTTATATTCTTATTTTGTTTGCTGATTTTGAATTGTTTAAACTTTTCTTTAATTACCTTAAACGTTATTAAATAAAACATGTCAAAATTACAATTACAGAAAATTTAAATTCGATTTAAAAAATATAATTCAGTTAAAAACTATGATCAACGTTTTAGTTTTCATTACACTAATTAATGCAAACAAATAAAGATACACAAAGTGAGTTGGCCTTTAATTAATTAATTAATTAAAAAACCACACCTATCTTAATTTTTTTAAATTGTAAACAATATTAGTTTTGTGCTTACTAATTTGTTTGTAGAACATCGAATATGTTTATACATAAAATATCAAAGCTTTTTCTTTTTACAATTTTTTGTAATATTAAACAATTATGTTTAAATAACGTTTTACTTAATAAATTGTGTTTGTTTCAAAGCAAATTCAATTATTTTCGTTAATTCGTGTGCTTTCAAAATTAATGTGTTGTAAAAACTAATTTTTGTGTTTATTATTAAAGTATTGATTCCATTCATAATATATTAGTTTAATGGTATAGAATTATTGTACAAAATTGTTTAAACGAATCTTTTAAGTAATAAATATTATTAAATAAAAGCTGATTTTAGATTGGTGTCAATAATACTATTAAGAACGTTTTTCGTTTCTTTGTTAAAAAAATATTTTGTTAGTATATCCCGTATTTAAACGTTTTCTTGCAAATCCCGAATTGCACGTTACACCTGGCCGTCATTCGGCGGGAATAGTACGTTTCGCCGCGACCATTTCGCCGCCAGGACTGTTCGCCGTGAAAACGATTCGCCGCGGTGACGGTGAACCAAGAAGTTTTAATATAAATGCAAATAAATTATTTTGTTTATTTTTAATCTAAAATAATAAAGTAATATAAACTTACATATTTACATTCCATTTAATCCATTTCAAAATTATGGGCTATTCCGCGAAGATATTCGATAGTGTCTCTTTCCTGATATTCCCGAACGAATTCGTCTGCGACTCCGTATTTTTTTAATTTTAGCGATAGACGTTCGGTCGTATACATTCCACATTCTCAATGGAAATATGGGCGGGCGACGTCCACCTCCTCTTCGATTTCGTCTTCGAACGTAGTTGTCTTCAAAATAGTCGAAAACTGGTTGATATTCTTCAGGTAGAAAGTTTTCCAAATCACCTAGCGCTTCCTCCATGTACTCTATAGGAATAAATGCCATAGCCGTTATTATCAGTGCCTGCAATGCAAAAGCAGCGTCGTTGTTATATAAACGTTGTGAACCTAATGCTGCCACATTTTTTTAAAAATTTTGTATTCACGTATTTCAGAATCAGGAAATTTTTCAGCAATGCTTTCAAACGCTGCCATTTTAAAACCACAATATATGTTCTGCGGACGCAAATTCGGAATTAAAACGCGAAGTTGCTCAAACAGTGCATCGTACGTAACTTTCCTTTTGTCCTAGAGAAGAGCGTAGCAAATGGGATGAACACCGCCATATTTCAATCCAGAAACAGTATAAACTTGGGTGAATAATTTTGGACATTTTAAAAGTTCCATCAACAAATACACTGGTGCAGTCTGCCAAAGTGTTGGTGTTACCTTGGCACCGAATATAAGGATGTGGTCATGTTGTGGTCCGCTATCAAACAGCAAGAAATTCTTTCGTTCGCCTTCTGCAACATTATACTCGCAATATTCTGGTGGAATTACAAGTGCTTCAACGCTAAGAAGATTCGTTGGAACATTTTTTACGGCGTTACGCTTTCGTCGAACCATCATCCGCAAAGCAGATGTACTCGGTAAGGCACCTTGGCAAGCCTGATTAGCATTTTCCAAGCAGTTATTAATAATCTGCGATGTTAATTTTATTGTATTTTTTTCCTTCATTCTTGTCACTTGAACATCAACCATAACTTTCGCGGCGTTGGATCCATGTGAATTTTCTTGATCACTTGATCACCATCGTTTGTGTGGATTCTAGCTTTACAACGCCCTCTTCTTTCACATCGGCAAAATTTTACTGCACCATCGGCTGATAGCCCATCAAAAACGTACTCGTAGCCCTCATTCACGAACTTTCGCTTTCCACGCTTGGATACGATTATTTGCTCCATTATAGGTACAATGTGTAACAATCTAGCACTAAAATACTTTTCCAACATGATTTCCTTTTATAGTTGAGAGAAAGTATTGATATTAATGTGATAATAAGGACTCATTAATGATAATCAGGGGTATTAAAATTGTTGTGCCGTATTTGTTAAAATCTTCTAATTAAATTGGTTTAATTATCTAAATATAGGTTTTATAATTATACCCAAAATGCTATTACATTTACTGATTTTCCCATTAACTTGAGCCTTTTCAAATATTTAATACAAGTGCAATTAGAAATTCCGAAATGTTAAACAAAATGCTTAGGAACATAAAAATATTTGCGTGAAAACATCCCCCTGCAAACTGTGCGGCGAACCGTAATCGCGGCGAATCGTTTTCACGGCGAACAGTCCTGGCGGCGAAATGGTCGCGGCGAAACGATCGCGGCGAATCAACCGCCGCGAATCAACCGCCGCGAATCAACCGCCGCGAAACGTACTAGACCCTCATTCGGCATTAGAACTAGCGAATGATTCATATCTGGGATTTTACACCATGTTGTAAATTTCATATAAAAACCAATAACAAATTTTTTTTTGCCTCTTTCTGTTTTATATCTAAAATTTGAAACAGTTATTGCATATACAGAACATATAACATGTAAGCCATACGTGGTTTTATTGGTTTTTATGTGGTAATCTATATACTTACAAGTAAAACTCTAAATGAAATTTCAACTTTAACTCGGGACTCCTCAACTGACTTGACTATTTCTTCTGGGTTATCTAAACTAACGTTCAGTTACTAATTTTTAATCCCTAAAAATTAAGTAATTTTAATTTATTTACTGCCAATTAATAAAACGCAAGGTTTACGATATCGCCCATCTTCATGCATCGCTTTATATTTTTTGGATTAATTAATATTGTAAATCAGTGCCTTTTTACATACAAATTTTGAAAACTTTGTGTAAACAGTGTTTCCAGAAAACATTAAATACAAAAGCCGCTTATAAAGAAGAACTGTTGTAAGAATTTATACTAGGATTATGTACAATGACAGGCTTAACAGAACACTATATACAAAACCGGAAGGATTTCGGAATGTATTATATTTTATAGGTCCATTTAGTACCTAGGTAAAGCAAACAAATATAGAAAATTTTAATTCTGTCCGGAGGGATTCCTTTAATGACTGAAACACATTACCAAAATATTCTTTGTTTGTTATAAATACCTGTGATATTGTCACACTGTGATAGTCTATTGCCGTTGTGCTGTGAGTAAGTTTTAAAAAACGCCACCTAATAAACAATCAAAATTTGAAAATAATTGCAAGTGGAGTAAATTGGACAATAATTTAACAACCGACGGGCAAAACCTTTTTTGTCAAGTTTGTTGAAAATCAGTAAGTTTGTATTATCTTAAGTTAAATGCTTTTAATTACTAGTTTATTATTATTTTATAATCAACGTCCAAAGTCTTAGTGGTCTACTAACAGGCGCTCCAATATACAGCCGCCGCGGCACTCTGTAAAGCAAAACCAGTATGAAGCATTTTTCTAAGTAACAGCTTTTTAGATGGCGGCGACTTAAACACCAAAAATCAAATCTGGGGCTTGAGAATTACTGCCATCAAAGGGCGCCAATTGCACAAAGCTGCACTGGCTCACGACTACGACTATATATACACCGGAAAACCTACATACTGACCGTCTGACCCAAATAAAGTACCTGATGCTGTAGACTTCTTTGTTACCAAAGCATTATCCCCTATATACTGTAAAGTAAAAACGTCCTTTGACCTCCTTTCAGACCACACAATCAGCACTTCCATTATAACAAAACAAAAAAAACCTTCCCTCTACAACAATCACACAAACTGGGAAACTGTACCGGGAGCACACCACCTTGTTACAAAAGTTCGTAAATGAAACTTGCTGATTGTAATATCGGAAGCACGCCATTTTCGTATTGGTGTTTGGGATCGTTCGTGCAAATTATGTTCGTAATATTGGTATTTCAGGAATCGTTGGATAACCAGCTGTTGTCATTTGTAAATTCTAAGCTGTGATTTGTTAAAAATATTTAAATATTTCATAAAATAAGCTAGATAACTTTGTGACAGCTACAGTTTAAAGCAATTAGATATTGACATAAGTAAAAAAGTAATAGTATGTTTTTGTTTAGATGTTGCCCATCAATTATTTACTTGTACGAGATTATGTGCATGAAGGGGATATGCAAGATCAGAAAGAGCGTCGGGATCAAATACGGACTCAAAACATTCAAAAAAGATTGTTGAGGTCAGAAAGTAATCCCTTCGCTTTACCAGATGGCGAGTTTGCTGGTCTTTATCGTTTAACAAAAGACATGGTGCATTATTTAATGCAAGAGTTGATACCATTTATGTCATATTCCGCTCATCCTAATGCCATCCAACCTGAACTACAAATTTTTGAAGCAGTGTGGTTTTTAGCAACTGTATCGTACAAAAAGTGATTGGGCAAAATAATGTTGTTATTAACCGCTTGTCAGTCATACACACAAAATTCCCTCAGACTGAAGAAGAAATATTGCAGACAAAGGAAGGTTTTATAGCAAAATTTAATTTGCCTGGTGTAGATTGCACACATGTAGCAGTATTAGCTCCTATAGAAGATGAACACAATTATGTAAATCGTAAAATATATCGTTCCAAAACATACAACTGTATCACTATCTGTAATTTTATATTCTAGGTATATATGAATATTGGTTTAGATTTGTAACTGTGGTTTAACAACGTAAATTGTAATTATGGTGGAGCTGTTCATGATTCATTTATTTGGGGTCAATCTGCTATCCAACAGGAAATGCAGAGGCGGTACAATGAAGAGCATGTATGTAAATTCATGGCTTCTAAGGGATTCTAGCTATCCACAGCAGCCATGGCTAATGAGACCTTTTTAAATGTTAAACCAGGTTCACCACAAGACAGATACAACACCAGATACTCTGCTGCTAGAAATATACTTGAGCGACTTTTTGGTGTTTTAAAAATGCAGTGCAGACAACCTGTTACGATATAAACGCCCAAAAGGAATGTTATAATGGCATGTGCCATATTACACAATATTTGTATTAATGCTAGGCTAGATGTTAATGTTGTACAAAATGAACATGGTAATGTACCAAATAATAATTTACATGGCCAAATTGTCGATGATCGGGGTAGAGTACACTTAATAATTTAGTGAGTTTTATTTTAATGAGTAATTACAATTACATATTAATATTTTTTTTTCTAACGATGCTCTATATTTTTGTTATAAAATATATAGAAAATCTAAATTATATATATATATATATATATATATTACATACTATTTTCCTAATCTAAATCATATATACCTATTTTATTTATTTACAAATAAGTTTACATTGTGTTTGATGTTGGCCAAAGATTCATTAATGCCTTGAAAGTTGATATTCATTTGCTGTAAAATAGCTATTAAAGTTTCGTTGCTTTCCTGATTATAATTTTCTAGTTTTCTTTTTTTTTAGGGTTTTTGATCAGGGATGTGTGGAAGTGAGGGTAGGTTGATATGTAGGTGAAGATGTATTGGAAATAGGATCATTATGGATTGTTTGTATTTGGGGCTGGTTATCGGAGATTGCGGTTAGTGGTGGAGATGGTGCTTCTAAAATTTGGGATGAGGCGTGATGCACTTGAAGAAGTTTGTTTGGTTGAGGTGGGTATTTAATGTGGGTGAAGAAACTTTGAGGGCTTAGGTTTGTGCTTACGGTTAGTGGTGTGTATGGGGTATTGAATTGAGAGGAAGTTTGTTGGGGATCACTCAGTTTGGATGTTGAAGGTTTTCAATGATTTTGGTAAAAAATTGGATTATGAACTTGAGTTAGGTCGGGTATGGTATTTGAAAATTATATTCAGGAAACCTGGCTCCACATCGTTCTTGCGTTAGAAACTTCAATAGCATTGTTTTACAGCTGGCTTCAGGCTTGTGGGCCCTAGAAAAGTCAACTTGGCTTGAAGTTTGAATCGTTTGAATGTGGTTAATTTACACCGGTGGTAAAATTTAATATATCTATACCTTTGGTCTAGACAATCTTAGCTTTTCGTTGTTGCCCCCTTTGTAACACGTGGGTCCCATTATGACCAAAAGTTTGTAGTCGCTTTCATCGACCATCTCATCTGGCAACGAACTTCCTCCTGTGGTCACTATAACTTTTGACTTAATTTTACATTTCAAGTCCACCACTTCCTTCTTCCACTGTGCTACAGTTTTCATCACAAAGCCAAGTGAATTAAGTCTAAGGGTTAAATTGTTCCAAGCCGTTCTTGAAAATTGGATAAATATTAATGCTTACCTTCTAAACGAAATGTTGTAATGCACAATTTTAAATTTCAACAATGTTTGTTGCACAAGGCACACGTACAGCAATTTCATGTTTTGGTTTTACAATGAAAGACAAAGATAATAAAAAGACGGTTGCAATTTTAAATGCGTTGTAAACAAAATAATTCGGTAATTATCCTTCAAGTTTGTAGTCCAAAAAAAGAGACAGTCACAAATTGAATGCAATAGAAAGACATGCCATGTCAAAACGACAGCTACAAGGCTTGGGGAAAGTAAATTTTGTTTGTGGGTGGTCAGAAAGGAAAGAAGGGTGAGACGTATGCTATTTTCTTGCGTATTCGCAAGGTACGTGCTACCGACTTTTGTAAACGAACGCAAAATTCCGATCGGAAAAAGAGCGTTGTCCCTATACTATTCAGAGACTATACAACGTGCAATACAATAAATAAGAATTCTTCGAAAACAGAAAAGGATATTAACCAACAAACAAAAAACATTCAAAATGAAGCCTTCTCCTCAACGCCGCCTGTTCACAAACATTCAGAAGTTATTGAAAGCTATCCACTTTACATTAAAACTAACATCGAGGATAAAAGAAGAGCTAGGCGAATCTGGCAGCAAACAAAGAATCGTATAGACAAAAATAAACTAAATAGGCAAATTCGAGGGTGAAAAACAGTCTAAGAAAGTAGAAAAACGAATCTTTTAACGAATATGTTAGCACTTTATCTCCTTCAGCAGATAGCAACTACACGCTTTGGAAAGCAACAAATTCTTTAGATAATGCTCGTACTCCTATTCCAAGAATGAAAAAGGCAGGCGGCTTTTGAGCAAGAACAGAAGTTGAGAAGCAATACTATGTACAGAAAACCTATCCACGGTATTTTAACCGCATTCCACAGTTGCTACACCTGAAGAGGAACCATATATTGAAGACTATATTCAAATTTTTTTTAGAATTAAGTCCGCCAATCTTTTACTGCCGAAGAAATCAAAAGTGAAATTAAACATCTGAACAACAAGAAAGCGTCCGAGTATCATCTAATTACTGCTAAACTACTGAAAGAACTGCCCCACAAAGCAATAATGTGTAAACTATATATTCTTAATGCAGTCTTGGGATTTCAGTAATTCCCAAGCTTATTGAAATTCGGCCAAATAATATTAATTTTGTAGCTAAGCAAACCTGCACACGAGGTTACTTCGTATAGTCCGATAATGTTATTACCAATTCTGTCAAAATATTTAGAGAAATTAATACTCAAGAGAATGGTACACATAATTGTTGAAAAAAAAAATTATTCCACATCAATTTGAGTTTTACCAAAAACACTCTGTAATAGCGAAGGCTTTCACGGCCGGAATCTATACTGAGATAAGAATGTCTTCCGGGTTTGGACCGTGTCGGTTACAACAACAATGACACGGTTCAAACCCGGAAGACAATTTTATCTTAGTATAAAAACACTCTGCTTTAGAGCAAATACACAGAGTCGTAGATCTAATCGAAAAGACTTTGAAGAACCATAATATTGTGTTGCGGTGTCCGGCACCTCGGCTTAATCTACAAAATCAAACGGTTCTTTCCACTCCAGTACTTTTTTTTCATTTAAGTCATACTTAAATAAGAGGCACTACCAAGTAAAATACGGTGAAAGTACTTGACGTAAAGCGTAAAGATTAAAACCAACCGAAATCCAAAATTACTATAAGCTGAGAACGTATCAAAACATCGAAAACATTTAAAACACAATTGAACACAAAGAAAAATAAAACTAATTTTGAAATAGTCTCTTGTTTCCTTTGTAGTTACTTCTATATATTACTTAAAACATATTCATTTTTTTGTCGGATTTAGACTGTTACCATTTCATTTTAAAGTGTTCGTATTAAATTAAATTGTTTCATAATTTAGTTAAAACTTGCGGAATCTTGCATTAAGCGGAAAATTAACTTGCTTTCGGAGAATTTTAACAGGTTTTATTGTATTTACATAGCAAACAATTTAATTATTTATCTTATTACTTTTACAAAAGTACTCTCGCGAAAAAAAATAATTTTTCTTTTTTTTTCACCTTTCATGATTTACTTGCGGACAGTGCGTCGACAACTCAGATCATTGGCACCGTACCGCTAGTTGTCCATCGCAATCTATATTTCTTCGTATAGCTTTGTCTCTCTCAGAAATTTCAGCATGTAGCTAAATTTAATTGGATTCGCTAATACCATTAAGTTATTTATCCCATGCTTCTCTCTATATTCTACTAAAATTGGACATTCTTCAAACACATGAAGAATAGTGAGATATGCTCCGCATTGTGAGCATCTTTTCGGGTTTGCTCCGAGTAGCAGGTAACTATGAGTCAGTCTTGTGTGTCCTATCCTGAGTCTGGTCAGAACCACCTGGTTTTTTTTTCTTTTGTGACTTCAGATTCGCTTGTTAGCTTACCTGAGGAGCAAGTTTTCTCAGCTGAGTGTTGTTGTTATCCCACGAGATTTGCCATTTTTTATTACTATTGTTAGCAATTTCTTTCAGGACATCTGTAATGGTAATTTCCTCTGTCGCCAGCGGATCGGAACATTCTATAGCATTTTTCGTGTCTTCGGGTAGATACCCATGGTTTTCTTTAACAAATTTAATGATTTTGCCGGCGTTACGTAAAGTGTTCCATTTGTCAATTACTCTTTTCGTTAAAGCGTCATTTGTAAATGTGTTTTGCAGAGTTCTAACGGATTTAAGGTCACAGAGAATTACGACTTTTTTATTTGATACGCGTTCGCTCACTTGTAACGCTTTTAATAGTGCCACACACTCGACATTGTAGCGCGTGTATATATCACTCATCCTCCACGCTAGTATTGCTCCATCTTGTATCACATAAACCTCGTTGCGGTCTTCAATTGTTTGTATTCTGACTAGAATGCGTCTGCCTTGACTTTCATTTACGCTGTTGGCGATGTGAGGCGCTTCCAGCTGCCATGGTGGGAGAGCGTTGGTTGATTCCCAGTACTTTTTATTTAGCTGGTTTTCAGAGTACAGCTCTTTGTGTAGACCTATTATTGCCGGAACTGTTCGGGTTTGCTGCCATTCATATTTGTCGTGCATAGGGGGATTCGTAATGATGTCACACAGGAAGTGCTTGGGTTTTGTACAGAGTTTAACGGCGTATCGCAGTCTTTGTTGTTGCAGTCTCAGTTTTAACGGTAGAGCATTATTTGTTACGTTGAGGCTTTCAGTTGGAGACGTCCTAAATCCACCCGTTGCCAATAGCAATGCCTTGTTCCACAATGACTCTATTTTCTTAAGGTGTGTCTTTGCGGCCGACCCGTACACTACGGACCCGTACTCTATTTTACTTCTTACAAAGCAGTTAATCAGTTTTTTCAACGTGTCTAGGTCCGCACCCCATGTGTAGCTTCCTAGAATCCTAAGTCGATTTAGCGTTAATCTGGCCTTCGTAACCACATTGTTAATGTGTGATTTCCAAGTAAGCTTGGAGTCCAAGGTTATGCCTAGGAATTTTATTTCGTTTACGCTAGGTATTAATACATCCTTGAGATATAGCGGCAAGGGCCTGTGTTCATGCCTGAGTCTGCAGAAGTGCATAGTGCGAGTTTTTTCAGATGAGAGTTTGAATCCCTTTTCTTCTGCGTCTGCAACTACCGTTGCAATATCTTCTTGCAGGCCGACTGATATTTCCTGCATGTCTCGTCCCGTTTTTACAATGCAGAGATCGTCCACATATAGCAATGCTCGAGACGTGTTCTTTATCTTGTCAGCTATGTTGTTAATTGCTATTGCAAAGAGAGTCACACTAAGAACCGAGCCCTGCGGTATGCCATTGCTTTGGGATACTGTGTTTGATAGCGTACTTCCGATTTTTACTTGCATAGTTCTGTTTTCTAGGAAGTTTTGAATCAGTCGGGGCAGGCGCCCTTTTAGGTTCCATTTATGGAGTTTTTCTGAAATTCCATATTTCCACACTGTATCGAACGCCTTTTGTATATCGAAAAAAACCGCTTGTGCGTGTTGTCTGTTTGTAAAAGCTTCGTTTATAATGTAGTCCAAATGTATTATCTGGTCCACGGTTGAATAGCCTCTCCTAAATCCTGCTTGATAGTGGCTGATTCTTCCTTCACTTTCCAATATCGTGACAAGTCTGAAGTTCACCATCGATTCCAACACTTTCGATAAGCAGGAGGTGAGTGAGATGGAACTAAAATTCTCCATTTTGCTTCCGTCCTTCCCTGGTTTAGGTAGAGCAACGATAGTAGCTAGCTTCCATGCTGTGGGATAATGCCCTGTTTGCCATATAGAGTTGTATATTGACAGTAGCATAACTTTTATTTCTAGGGGAAGATGTTTAATCATGCTAAAAGTGATTTTATGATGTCCCGGTGCTGTATCTTTTGCCCGTTTAAGAATCCTTTCCATCTCGGCCATAGTAAAATTGTCATTGTAATTATCGCCAACGTCGGAATTGAAGTTTATTTTGTCTTTCTCGCGAGTTCTTTTTTGTGTTAGGAAGGGTTCGTCGTATTGTGCGTCGCTTGAGATGCTTTCAAAGTACTTTGCGAAGAGGTTTGATACCTCCCGAGGGTTTGTGAATATTTTTCCGTTTACTTCCAATGTTGGGTTTTGAGGTGCTGAGCTTGTTCCTATTATAGATTTAACTTTTCGCCACATTTCAGATTGTGCACTCGTGCTACTTAAACTAGATGTATAGTTCCTCCATGATAGTTTTTGTGCCTTTCTCTTCTCCCATCTTTCCTGTGCTTTTGCTACTTTAAATGCTATTAGATTTTCTTCTGTTTGGTGTTTTTTATATCTGTTTAGCAAACGTTTCTTCTTCCTGTTTAGATTTTTAATTGTGTCGTTCCACCATGGCACTGGAGAACGCTTCATCTTACCCATTGTCAGTGGCATTGACTTAGAAGCTGCTTTAACTACCGAGGTCGTAAAGCTAACTATCGCAGATTCCATATCGCACTCTAAGTTTGGTGTTTGTATAACTTCAGCGAAGTGCGCCCAGTTTGCTTTTGTTGTATTAAACCTCCAGTCTGCTTTATATGTATTTGCTTTTATATTTGATTGGAGCATTATTGGGAAGTGGTCGCTATGGTGAAGGTCTTCTAGCACCGACCAGGTGAAGTTCGTAGCGATTGTTGGCGTAGCGAGAGATAGGTCAATAGCACTGTACCCTCCGGAGGATTCGTTAAAATGCGTAGGGTGTCCTTCATTCAAAACTATTAGCGAGTTGTCATTTATAAAGGTTTCAAGGATTGCACCTTTATTGCTTGAGCAGGAAGAACCCCATATTGTATTGTGACAGTTAAAATCCCCTAGAATTAATTTTGGTGACGGGACTTGGGAGATCACCTCTTGGAGTTGTTCTACCGTCCACGACGTGTCAGGTAAGTATATGTTTACTAAGTTAAGCTTGAATTTATTTCGTATCTCGACAGCGTTTGCTTATAGGGTAGTGTTTATTTGAATTTCTTTGACAAGTAAATCGCTCCTTGCTTAAGTTACTACTCCACCGTGGCTTCTACCACCTGGCTCTATTGCAGTTTCAGCACTAAATGTCCTATAGTTTTTAACTTGGAACGTTTCGCTCGGTTTTAGTTTGCTTTCTTGTAAGACTACAATCATAGGTTGTATTTCGTGTATTAACTGTCTCAGTTCGTCATATTTGTTTTTTATACCACGCGCATTCCATTGCAGTATGGATTCAGTTGCCATTTTGGGTAAAATAATATAAGTGGATATAACGTATGTAAGTATAAGTTAATAAATAAGTCAAAACGACAAAGAGGACAAACATATAGGTCACTAACAGGTAGAACATTTATCACAGTATGTGTATCACAGATTGGGTTATATATCACAGTTTTTGCTTTTTTGGTTTGTATGTCGTAACACTGGGGTTTTTCCTTAGGTTAGGCCGGGGAACTCCAAGCGGCCAACCTTTTTTCCGTTTGGCACTTTGGTTCGATAGCTCCTGGTCAGATTCGTCCATCTCTTTTATGGAGCTCTCTGACATCTCTGATGCGCTGGATTCCATAATCCAGTTGGATAGTGCTCTTGTGAATTGTGGTTTCCGTATTGTGTTAGATGGTGGTGGCATCTCCAAGTCGGGTCTGCTTGTAGGGGCTTGGGTTGTATCGCTTTTTCTCGGTATTTCATCATCCTTTGTTGCGGCTTCTGTAGTATTCGGAGCTTTGTTATTGTTACTTTTTGCGGTTCTTTGGGCAAAGCTTTCATCTTTTGTAACAAATGATTTGCCATAAACGATGCTCTTCGCTTCCTTGTATGTTAGGTTGTGTTTGGCCTTGACTTCCATGACAACTTTCTCCTTTATGTATATGGGGCAATTTGGGGATCGTGATGTGTGCATGCCTTCACAGTTTATACATTTTGGTGGATCTAGACATGGTTCTTCTTCCGCGTGGGGTGTCTTACCACATTCGCACATCTGTTTGCTTTTGCAGAACTTGGCCGGGTGTCCAAACTGTTGGCAATTAAAACACTTCGTCGGCAAGAGGATGTGACATTTATTTATGCGGCTTTAATATCGTTAGGTAGTTTGTTTTTGTTGAAGATCAGCTTGATGGTGGGTGTGTTTAAGATTTGGCCTTCCACCTTTCTTGTTATTCGGTATGCCTTTATGACTCCTTGGCCTTTAAGCTCTTGTACTATTTCCTCCATTGTACACGGCAGGAGATCAACGCACGTAATTACCCCTACTGACTTGTTAAGTCGATCGTTTGGAGTTACTTTTGCCTTCTTCCCTTGTATTGTTCCTAGCGCTTTTAGCTTCTCTAACTGTTCCTTTGTCTCTACTCTAACGCTAAGTATTCCCGCTCCCATTCTTTTAATTTCAACCTTCATGCCGATGTACTAAAAAAATTGTTTTTGTATTGCAAAAGGTGACATAGTTTGGTAGTCGTGTTCTGATATCTTTATCACGTGGTACTGTTCATCTATTTCCGGTTCCCTTTTCTCCGTACATTCTTTGTAATGAGGTCTTGGTTTGTTTCTTGTGCGCATACGTTTTTTTTTTGTGTTCTATATTGTCATCCGTATCAGAGTTAGTGTCGTCGTTTACTTGTTCCGTGGTGCTTTTTAGGAGTATTTTTTGGTTCTTCTTATGTACGGTCTTTCTCGTTTCATTTTTTTTGTTTCTTCCTTTTCGTTTATCACCGTTACAATGTTTACACTTTGTTCCTCTTGGTTTCTTTCCTCTTCTTTGTCGCTTTCGGGTCTCGACCTTGGGGGAGAGCTCCTAATTACGGGGGATCTACTCATTTTGGAAAATGTAGTACAAGAACATTGACAAGTACTATACAACGTTGTCATTGTACGTATGATTATTTAGTTACATTTTATACGTAAAGTAACAAACAACTACAAATGTTGTACATAAATTAATTTGTAATACTGACTACATTATTAAGAAAGTATTTAAATATTGGCAAAATTAAAGGAAACGATTACAGTCTTGTTAGCATCACTTTACAATACACTGCACAGTAACGTAACAAACCAGGTCAGTACAAAACTATACTAACAATTTCTAGGCGCAGTACAAATTTATGAGTCGCATACTTCCGTAAGGTTGACTATCTTTAAAAATATTTCAATCAACTACACAACTTAAGTTTCAATAATATTCAGCAATTAAACATTACTGATTGTTTATAAAAAAAATCTACAACATTGTACACAATTGTAAGAAATTTGTTTCCTTTTTACATTATGAAAAACAAAAAATACAAAAAATGTAGGGCACAATTAAAAAAAATTAAAAAAATTGTTCCTAAAGTAATTAAAGTCAACAAACAATAAATGTCCTAAAACAGATTTTTAAGTAACATATAAACTTATAATTAAGTTTATGAATAATATTTGCACTGATTATATATTGAGTGAAAAATTAGATTTAAAGAATCTGCATTTATTGACCGTACAAAACGTAACTTAATAGCATTGAATTTATTGTTATTCATAAATTACCATTTCTTTTCAAATTCGAACAAAATCAATAAACGAACAAACAGCTAAATTAAAGAAGACATGTAATTATCTGACTTGAACAAATTTAACTAATTGTGATGAGCTTACTCAATGGGTTTTGAATTCACTGTGTTACTACAATCAATTCAATTTAAAACTAAATTCATTATTTTAATGCTTAATGCTTAAATTTTTAAAATAAAAAAATTGGTTTTACAGTGACAAAAACTAAAATTGATAATGAAAAATTATTTTACAGTAAATCTACGTAATTTAAAAAAAATGTTTTTATTTTAAAACAAAAAATGTATAAATAGATAAATTCTTGCCAAAATTATAAAGTTTTAACAGCAATGTTATAAAATAAATAAAAAATGCATAGTTATACAGGGTTGTCCACTTGCTCTTTTTTCTTCGATGGTCACTTTAATAATATTTATACCAGAAAAAGTTTAGTAATATTTTTTTGTGTAGATGTAGTGTCGATTTCCTATGTACAAGACCGTACTCAGAAATGCACGTTCAGTAAAAAAGTAAGTATTCAATCGTTAACACCAGAGCAAAAAAATCTTAGATAAACATCAAGTATCTTGTCAATTCAATTAAAAGCGATTCTGAACTTCCTGCTATTGCATTGGATTTTATTACAAGAAATTCTGTAATACACGTAAACTTAATACAACTGAATCCATATGGAGTATTGATATTAAAAAGTTAGTTCGAAATGCATTTTTTGATTTAACAAATGAAGATTGGAAAAAGCAGTGTAATCATGTGTTGCATCTTTTTGAAGAAATGTAAAAAAACAACTTGTTTAGTTGATAAAGTTGTGGAAACTTTAACGTGTACAGTAAATAATGGTGATTCAGATGAGAGAAGAATTTTACGTTTTAAGTTTCCCAATCAATTACGAATTTGTTTTAATGTAACCTACGATCATCTCCATTCAGCACTAGAAATTTCTTTATTTATATTACCTTATTCAGGCAATTTTTCTTTTTAACAGCTTTTGCATGCAACAACCTACGAAGAATTGCTAAAATCTGACTTCATCTTTTTTAGCGTTTCAAAGATTTAAACTTGATGGCCGTTATGATACTAGTTTATATCCGACTGTTAAAATCATGTTCATTATCATGCCGTTTTCCTGAATGACTTGGTTAAACACAGGTTTAAATTTATTAAGAAAGCGTTTAAGTGTCGTGTCTTCTAAAGATTGTGTGCTATTATGGTATTACGTAGGGTTAGTAGCAAGTACCTGGCTACATGATGTGTCTGGTCTTATTCCTCTATGATATCCTCTATGATCGCGGAGGTTGTGATACATGTTTATGAAAAATTGTTTTTGGGTTTGATGATTTTGGCTTTAGCATTCTGAAGATCTTAAAAAAATTTTGGACCCTCCGTAATTTGATGAGTGGGAAAACCTTGATATATTGCACAAGTTGCAGGAATATCCCTGAATATTTAATATGTTTTTGAGTATGTTTTAATGTGATTATATATCTAATTCCTCATTTAGTAATTTTCGTTTTACTTGATAGCAGTCCAACGTAGATGCCACGTGAGATACTAGTATTTATGAAAGCCCTGTACAAATTGATACTTAAGCAATAATAACATTCAAAAATGCGTTTTTAAAAACCTAGTACAGTGCACGCCGCTTAATAGAATCACATTGGAACTTTTTGTTTTGCCATTTTAATCCATGGAAAACAGAATCCAAAAAATTGTTCGTTCCGAAGCATGAAACATCAGTAATGTCATTGATATTCAAATGACAAGTAGCTTGTCAATTCATTTTAAAGCGATTCTGTACTTCCTGCAGCAACAGGATGTTACATGTCGTTATTTACGTATTTATTATAAATAAAATTCACGCCTACACTGGTTTCTCGAACCAACATGTCGCCGATAAGGATTGAAATTGCGAGTTTCGATGTAAGGAATCTTACCCGTTCATTTGTATTTACTCACTAGGTTGTTCATACGCTTACTGCTGAATTGCAAGTAATCATTTTTATGTTTAAATTTCAACAGTGGTTATTCCCTTTACTTTTTAGCAACCATACTGTAATAAGATTAGGATATTCCGTCAGAATTTAAGCGATTTGGTAGCTTTTATGAGCGGTTGCAGGTAAAAATTGTTAAGATAACGTCCGCCATGTGGCACTTGTTACAGTGTTCTTGTTCGCTTTTTTTCTATCTTGTTTGCTTTGTATTGGGCCCATAGGTACCCTTGGTTTCTCCAAGCTGAAAGTTTACTATGCTTACTCACCGACTACGCAAACTAACCGTGGTGACGCGGTTGTTACCAACGGAGCCCATTGCAGAAAAAGGTTTGTAACACGGGAAATTCTTAAATTTTTTAAAATTTGGGTTTCATTACAAAAAATGCTGTTATACAAACAAACTTAATCCAATTGAATCCATATGAAAAAAAAATACGTTGAATAATATTGCACAACAAGGTATTAATATTAAACAGTTTGAAATGCATTTTTTATTTAACTAACGAAGATTGGGAAAAACAGTGCAATCATGGCTTAATCTGAAATTTGAAGGAAATGTGGAAAGCAGATGATTTAGTAAATAATAGTGACAATGAGCGGAAAACTGAATCGTGAAATATTGTTCTCTAAACCGAAATTGATGATAAGGTAACCAGTTACTTAATTGGTTTCTTTTCTTTATTATTTTATTTTTCGAGGAGTCTAGTAATACAGGATTAGGACCGAGTTAAATATTACGGTAAGTAAAGTTGTGCTTTTTCTGGGCAATTTTTTGAATACTTCAGCTTTTTAATGTTTTTACGAATTTCAACTGGAGAAAATGAGTAATGGGTAGAGATAAATATAATGGATCTCTTAATTTATTATTTCTTCCAACTTTAATTTTAAGTAATTAGTTTTTTACAATTTGTTCGATCAACTGGATTACGAAAGTTTTGCCATTGTTTTCTGGCTCGCCTTTTCTCTGCAATTTCAAAAAAAATATTTGTATTTTCTGGTGCCTGAGTTTCTACAATTTTTGAATTGTGCATGTAAAATGGTTACTATTTCAATTACTTTTGCTGTATTAATTCTCAAATTGAGTTGAAATGTTCGTTTATGTAATCTTAAAATGAATGAAATAATATCCTGATAATAACAATTAGGGATGCATCATCAGAAGAAAGATCATAATTTAATTTGACTTCTATATAATTAGGTAAAATTTTGTTACAAACAGTAGCGGCTGGTCCAGAAAGACTTTAGGGCGCGAGCCCCCCAGAAATATTCAAACATATTTATAGGTATCATCTACTTTTTATTACTCTAAAACATTAATTTAATGTGGTCATCGTTCAAAGCAACGTAACTTAAATAAGTATTTCTTGATATTCGGACTACTATTAGAGCCCATACCTTAAATGTAGCAGAGCATTGAAAGGGCTCGCGCTATTATAGCCTGCGGTTCAGTACTGGTTGGTCCGTAGAACGTGTTGTACATGTTCTTAGTGAAACGGTATATTTTTTGTACGTAATTTTAAAAAAATTCGTAGGCCTGTCGTTAGAAGAAAAGGATGAAATAAAATCTCTCGGAAAGCGTATTAAAAATTTGGAATTAAATTAAACAAATAATAAAGCAAAACTTAAGTACACGACAAAAGTACTTACATTAAAAAATCAAATAAAAAGTAAACAATAATAATTGTTAGTCGTTTTCGCTAGATGCGCTTTCGTTTCCGTGACATGCTGCTCCGTACTTAAGTTGACTTTACTTTAAAACAAATTTTGAAAACTTTAATGCCACTCGACTTAACTTGATAGTGGCATCGAGTCTCCTTTATGACCATTCTGGTAACGTTTGTTTAAACAAAAACAAAGTTATAATTTGTGTTTAATAATTAAATCTGAATTTGTACGTCTCAAGCCTTTAATTTCGCCAGCCTTTGGGATAGAATATTGGGGTAAGTCGAGCAATCGCTCATTCTGGGATCGAGTCGAGGCCTCGATTTATTTTGGGGTTGAGTGGTTGTGCGCGCCTTAATTAATTCATGCAGAGCGCTTCTTTGTGTTTCGGTGTGTACATTTTCATTTGCTAGCATAATTATTATGATTCCGGTGGATCGCTACCGGCATTTGCCGCCCTTCTTCAAAAAGCTTTCGTCGTTTAATTATAAATAAATTTAATCATTTTTGACTGCATTTTATTTGATGCATTTTCTAAAAGTCGGTTCCGTTTATTTTTCTCTTTTTAGTGATAACAATAGTGGTTATAATCACTGAAAACCTTGGCACATGGTTCAAGAGAATCACATGCCGATGTAAATTTAAGAGTTTGATCATTTTCTCTTCGATCCAATCAACACAATTAAACTGAATTACATTTCTTCTGATAAAAAAAAAGAATAATCAAAATCGCTTAGCGTCGTAAAGAACGATCAAACATACATTAAAAAAAATATTCCGACGAACTAAAAACCGCCTTTTTTTAAGTCAGTTGAAAAATAAGATACGATACGATACGATGAATGTCTTGTTTTATTTCCCATGTTTATTGTTTTATTCCAGTGGAGTCAATAAAACTTGAGAACATTTTAGTAGTTACTTATGTGCATAGGGCCATTATAATATCTGAAAACGGGCACATTACCTACAAAAATTTTAAAAAATGTAATCCACCTAAAGCCCGACTTGCCATGCTCGGTTAGTTAGTAGGTCGTTGGTCTCTTTTAATTTATTAGTTTCTATGACTGTCTGCGTTTTGTAGTTGTCAATCCCGATCCCCAAGTTATGTGCTTAGCATTAACGTCGCCTCCCGCAATAAATATGTGACCAAGTGTTTCAAAATAATCTCTAAAAATTTCTTCTGTGACATGTTTTGGAAAACAATGGACTGCCGACAAGTTTATTGTATGGCAGATTTTTGATTTGTGTTGCAGTAGGTTTTATATTGCGGTAGTATTATAGTGTTTTTTATAATAATTACTGCTCCACCGTGTGTTATTCTATCAACATTTATGAGTAAGTAGCATAAGATGAAAACTTAAAAAACGCTTCTGTAAAATGTGTGGGATATCAATACTTCTGAATTTGAAAAACGTACCAATTTCATCTTTTTTAACTTGAAACCCATAGGCGTTCCAAAGAACTACTTTCAAGAACTTGATGGCTATTACAAAGCATGTTCATTATCATGCTGTTTTGCTAAATGAGTTGAATCTTCTGAAGATTGTGTGTATTGCGTTGGGTTGGGTAGCAAATACCTGGCTATATGAGATGGTTGGTCTTACAGGTCTACGATAGTGGGATCGCGGCGATTGTGATTGATGTTTATGAGAAATTGTTTGTGCGTTTGGTAATTTTTGTTTGTTAACTACATTTTGAAGATTTTGAAAAATTGTGGACCTTGTGTATAAATCGATGGCAAAATTATTTGCAACAACAGGTATAAAGTCATTTTAAGTTTAATTTTTAAATTACAAGCATTCAATTTTTAGGATTGCCAATAAAATTTCCGTACAAAGTCACGGTTTATCAAGAATTAAGTCCTCTTGTCTTTTTGCAGCGTTTAAAATTTTGTGAATGGTTTAATAAATATTTAAATAACGATAACTTATTGGATTTAACTTTTTTTACAGACGAAGCATGGTGTAATTTAAATGGATATGTAATTAGCCATAATTATAGTACTTGATGTGCAACCAAAAATCTATACACTTTTGTGAAAACAACTTTACATCTTTTGAAAGTTAGTGTATGGTAAACGCAGAACGTTTCGGTACCATTTTGAGTTACCTTTTAGAACAGCGATGTGACAACAAACTTTAATTTGGTTATTTTCAGCAAAAATTTATTCAACAATTCTACAATAAAAGAATAATAAGCCAAGGGTTTGTTACGTGCATAAATTTAAATAATGCACTACCCTGTATATTGGTTTAATTAAAAATTACTTTTCTATTTCTGGACGCCATATTGGGCTCGTTGGTCTCTTTGTATGGAGAAGACGATGGACTGGCATTTTGACTTTAACATCGTTCACGATATAACATACTATGTCTGCGTGAATTAAAAATCGTTTTCTTAAAACGTCCACGTGTTGTAGCACGATGGGTAATAAAAGTATTTTTATTTAACTAATTTAATCCACGCAGGCGCCATGTGCTACCTCCTAAATATGGGTGTTCTTGTCTTAATTTAAAATCTACAAGGAAAAATTATAATCGGAAGCTGTAGACCTAAGAACGCTGCGATACAAGGGCAGAATTTCTATGCGGAGGCAATTAATACCATTAATTAATATCATCTTGTTCGGAAGAGCCTAAGTACCGGACACGATTGAATTTCTCTTCGGAGGCAATAAATTAATACCATCGTAGACGAAAAGACATTGTAACAGCATACGATAAGTTTCGGTTCTATTACTTTCTTTTAAATGTTTCTTTTACCTGTTGTAGTTTGTGAGTCGCCAGGTAGGCACGATTATTTTCAGGAAGTTTGATTACAGGAAGCCAGTAGGAAAACGTTTTCTGAAGGTACCCCTGAGTCTTGATAAGTCAATTTTTGATGTTAATTATTCGCTGTCGCTACGGTGCTACTCATGAATAACTATAGTTACTAATCGTGTCGAAACGTTCGAATTGATTTGTTTCTTATTATTGTTACTCAATTAATTTAAGTAAATTACTATCGCATGCTGATTACGTCAACTGTCAATTATTATCATTATTAATGTAATTTACTTACGACGATTTTTTTTATATGTTGTGATGGTTACACTTTTGTTTTAAGTGTAGTGCAAGTTGCCGATACTTCTGAAATTTTAGTACCTGCTTATATTTGTACTTGGACTAAATTTAATCACTGTGATACTATCAACTTATTTCATAATTGTTATTGATTCAAATTTTAATTTATTCATCATTCTAAAGTAATTAAAGTGCAATTGTTGTTAACGATTTAGTTTCTTTCTTCGTTTCGTCCAGCTTTACGAACCTTAACAATTTTGTACAAGCTTCGAGCCTCCTTTGCTGATCTAGCAGGAGCTATTTCTGCAAAGAACAAAAGATCTGGCGCCCTTTAAAATAAGTCACTTGAACCTCCCCTCTCTCCGACAGGTATAGTTTCAATCCTACAGTGAGTTGTCCGTGCAGGTAGCAGGTTATATCCTGCAGAATCTCCAAATTTTATGCCACTAGATCTTTACATTTAGGTACATTTAAAAAACAAAATATATAAAAATCAGCTGCGCAATATTAAAATTTCAAAACATGCAATTACTGATGCTATTGGAAAAAGAAAAGTAGATGAACTTCGTAATGTTAACCAAAATTTACAAAAAAGAGTTTCCACATCTATCGCAGCTGGAAGACAACATATTGAACATCGGTTAAAAAATTTAAATAATCGTTATTGTAACGACTAAAATGAAAACGTCTTCCCAGTTTCAACCGTGTCATTGTTGTAACCGAAATTGCCAACGTTTCTCCCATTTTCGTAAACGGCTTCATCATGACGAGAGAGTCAAATTGAAACACAAACAAGCAACAAAAACCTAACATCTAACTAAGCACCAATTAATCACTTAAATTTAATTTAAAAGTTACTAGTACTAATTTAGTAATTTTTGTTTTACTTGATACCAATCCAAGGAATGTTGGTTGCCTAACATATGTATTTATAAAGGCCTAAAAGTATAATAACATTAAAAAATGCGTACTTAATTACCTAGAATAATTAATTAAAATATTATGATTAAAACAATTGATTGATTATTAAAATTCATCAAAATTAATGTAAATAATTTAAACAAACTGTTTTTTAATATTTACTAAATATTTTTAACTAATGCAAAAAATCAACTAATTAGAATGAGTAATTTAAAATTAAAATGAGGGTAACATTAGTTTTTTAAATTGTTAAAAAAACTTACAGTTATCATCAAAGACAAAATTTATCATGCAAGAACGTTAACTAAGCAAATATTAAGAGATAAATTTTCAACAACATTTTAAGAAGTTGCTACCGTTTCGTAAAAAATCTAATAAATTTGTATTATTATTTAATTAAAATTTCAAAATACAAAAATGTATTGAATTTTTTAAATTACACAAAAGTAAAATACAAGAAAACAAAGTTCGAAATATTTAATTTGGTTAAGTTTAGATTTCAAATTGCAAGCCCCAAACAGCAGGTAATATTAATTAAACTTAATTTAATATTAATTCATTAACAAAACAATAGCCGCCTTTTGAAGATAAATTGACATTAACCTAAATAAGAAGTACTCAAAATAATTGACCCAAATATACTTGTTATTCAGATTTGTTTATAATGTAATTAATCTCTGCTATAAAATTGCAAAATCGTCTTTTAAATAAACCTAATTATAAGGTTCGTTTCCAATTGATTAAATATTGTTTGTTATTTTTAGTTAAAATGCAATTGATTTAACTGTTTATATTAACAAATATACCTTTGTATTATTTTGTATAACTTTTTTAGGCGTGATTTTTACGCTAGCGTCACAGCTCACGTGGTTTCCGCTATTTAAAAACAGTAATTACTGTTAATGTATTAGCGAAGGCTTCCACTGGCTTGGTTCACAGGTTAATTACCTAACTTTAGAGAAGTGTTTAGTTAGATTTCGGTTGCTTGTTTGAGTTCTTCGATTTTTCTTACGCCCTGATGAAGCCCCTTACGAAAGTGGGCAAAACGTTGGCAACTTCGGTTACAACATTGACACGGTCCAAACCCGGAAGACGTGTTACCGGACCCCTACCACGCTGCGCCCTCCACCTCCGATCTCGTGGCCTCCGGCAGTAACTGAGGCTTTATAAACGAACCACGGAACTACAAGAGTCAATAGTCGTTTGGCTCGCAAGACTCCTTCGATTAATGGACACCTGAGTCTGGGTGCCCACCAAACGATAAAACCGTAAATCGCGTTGAGTACGTCATATGTATTTCATTCAGTGTATATATGTATTTCTTTAAATATATTATTTAAACCACGCGAATCTGTTACTTTCGCGTTTACCGGTCGCCACCTCCAACGTCGCCACCTCCAGCGTCGCCAGCCCGCTCGTTACGTTCTTTACCTAGGCAACTGTAACAGACGTTTTTATCTTAGTAATTATTGTGCAAACAAACTTACAAAATCCGGTTTTTATTTATATTATTGTTTTAACTTTTCATATTGAATTTTTGTCTTGTTTGTCTTCTTTTAGAACAGTCTATTTCAATTTATCTTATAACATTGGTAAGTACTTTCAGGTTAAAATTGTTTTTATTTCATTTACAACACAAAATAATTTATTTATTGTATTTATAGTACAAAACCATGAATAATTATCAATTAAAGTAACTTTTTGTATTACAGTTTTAATCCATGAATAGCAGAACCTGAAAAACTGTTCATTCCGATGCACGGAACATTATTCGTAATATAATTGATTTCTTTGATAAATAACAAGTAATAACAATATCTAATTGAAAACAATTTTGAACTCCCTGCTGTTGCAATACGACAATCCTTGAGTTTTTTGAAACTGGGGTTATATTAAAAAATGCTATAACACACGCATACTTAATCTAATTGAATCCATATGAAATCAGGTAAAAAGAGAAGTTTCATTGAATAATATCGCTCAGGTATTGATATTAAAAAGTTAATTTGAAATGTATTTTCTGATTTAACAAATGAAGATTGGAAAACGCAGTGCAATCATGTGTTACACCTTTGTAAAGAAATGTGGAAACCGGATTGTTTAGTGAATAATGGTGATTTAGATGACAATGAGCGGGAAACTGAATAATGTGAACGATAATTAATCTATGGTCAGATTGTATGTAATTTAATAAATAAAAGATAAATGCGAGATGTTGTATTTTGTGCCAAAATAAATATATTTGCACCGTTTTTTATTTTGTACATTTTTTTAATAAAAGATTTGTTAAAAAACAGTATTCGTTGTGGTTATCATAATTGCTATTGGTGATTAAATTAACATAAGATATTTGTACAGTAATCAAAATTGTTTAAACGCTATGCAAAACATTGTGTTATCTACAGCTTATGCAACCAATTTTACATTTGCGTGTTAGTCATCTGGTGTAGTTCCATCTGGTATATTACAGTAACGGTCCTATTAAATTACGATATTTTAATTGTCCTTCCCCATTCGTTGCAGGTTCTAAGTTTAAATTCATTTCCATTGGCGTGTCGGATTTATTTGAATTGAATGTGGTAGTCTTATATCGAGAATGTAACAATAACATTTGCAAAAATTTTATTAACACACAATCCAAAGAAATTAATGTGTTTGGCGTCTCCGTAGCTGAGTACACTCCTGATGGTCAATGTTTGTTTGTAGTACCTTGTTTTAAGCAATTTTAACTTGGTAGATTAACTGTGATAGAGTCCGTGGAGGATGATGCTAAGTGGGCAGTTTCCTCCCCATCACATCCCACGGAAAACCTATTATTCGACAAGCAATATGGAAACGTTTTTTGTCTTGCTGAAAACCGACTTGTCAAAGGCCATCTAGTTAAAGTGGTTTGTAGGACATCATCAACATAACGCACAGCTGTTGTACTGCCTCGAACAAAGACAAATGGTGATGGTTACCAAAGGCAATATCCCCCTAAACTATTACTCCAAAGTCATGTGTAGATGCCTCTCAACAGCAAACCCAATATTACGTTGCTCTCCAAGGCGGCGTCTTACCTTTTTAAGGCCATCGTGCATACCTAGACAGAATCGAGATTCGTTGCTGAAGACAACATGTCATTCTGCCTTTCAATGCTGATGTTTTCAGTACCAGTTTAAATATTGACGACAGTGGTCCACATTCAAAGGAAGTACTAATCGTGGACGTTATAAAAAAAGTCCAAAGGCTCGAATGTCACGACATAGTAACACAAATAGTAATAGGTCAACTTTTTATTTTATAAACCATTGGTCAGAAATTTGATGCGTAGTAGCAAAACGGCCTCGTAGAGCCAATGGCCTTCACGCTTCGTGGTGCGCTCTCTTTGGCCAGTTCGTATTTTCGTGTTCTACTACCTTCTTATGTCCGCACACGCATTGCAGTCCATCTAACGAATATACATAAACTTCTGACTTAATACTTCTATTTAGAAACGCAGTTTGGACATCCACTTGTTCAAAATCTTTTACAAGTAAATAATAAAATCTTTAAGCTATTCAGCTTTGCTACCGGCGAATATATTTCCTCATTTTCTTAATGTGTCTTTTGATAACCTATTGCAACTACACGTGCCTATATTGGACCATCTGACTTAACCCAATAAATCCATGTTATCCATCAGCCCTCCCAATAATTCCTCGTCGACAATTTAGCACGCGACAATTCTTTGCAGACAGTTCTTCACGGGACAATTTCGCGCGCGCTATACTTCTTCGCGTGCGACAATTCCGCGCGAGGGATAATATTTGAGAGAGGAATGCATTAAGATATTTTTGTACATTTTATTATGTTGTATTGTGTTAAGAGCGTTATTAGAGGGAAAGTAATTCATAGGTGTGGAATTTGCTATTATTTCAGCTTAATTAATAGGCTATTATTGTATATCCCATGTTAATTAAGAATCAATTGTCTTAATGGGCTCCTCGAATAGGGTTTGAATTTTGCTCATAGTTTCTATATCTTAACTTTTTATAAAGCAGTGGTAAAAGATTTTCCCACTACGTGTGGAGCTCATGGGTCTATGGTTAAATATTTTTCTTCGTGTTCAATAGCTTTAATATGTATTTAGTTAACAAAGTCTGGGATAGATGGCTCAACTGTTACAGGTTTAGTCGTGATTTCTGTTAAAGTGGTAGATATATTTCTTCACTCTAAAGGTAAAGTTGATTTCGTACAAAGCAATGACATTAGAGTTTGTAAATGGTCACAATAGTTAGTAACATGCACAATCCTTCAGCTACAGCAACAGCTGAAAGAAGAAACAATCCAGGAGTTCGAGAAAAAGTTATTTGTCCAGAGTCTCTCGCTGACTACAACCCTCACATAGGCGGAGTGGATAAATTTGACCAAATGATGTCTTTCTACTGTATTGCTCAAAAGTCTAAGAGACGGTAGGTAAAATTATTTTATTATTTTATCAAATGTGTCCTGGTAAATTCCTACATCATATACAAGGAAGATATGAAAAAAAAAGCCTCAAAAGCCAATGACTCATTTAGCATTTCGCTCAACCTTAACCACGAAACTTATAGGTTGGTTGATTGTTGAATATAACAGATATGATGAAACTAACAGACGTGTATGTAATTTTTGCAACAGAAAAAAATCAAGTTACGCTTCCGAAGGAAGTTTTGGAAGGAAACGCAATCGACCTGACGGGCAACCCATGGTACAAAACACAACGCATCTTCCAGATGTGGGATCTCACATTCCTGAAATTGGGATATATAAGCGGTGTGCGTTTTGTACTGCAAAATCCAAAGAAAAGCGTTCAAATTTAATTTGTAGAAGTTGCAAAGTAGCGGTATGCGAAAAATGTTTTGCCTTTTTTCATAGAAAATAATTTTTTGATTATAAGTAATTTTTAATTTAAAATAAATATTTATAATAAGTTTGATAAGTAACAAAATTTTTTAGTTAATTTTGAAGTAGTATTTTCGCACCGCCCACAAAGTTTTAGAAGTTAACTAACAAGTCTTTGGAATAATGATTTCCCACCCAAAATTTTTTTGTTTTTTTTGGGTATTCTATCTTGTAAAGACCAATAATGACTACACACAAAATTTTTTTACAAAAGAAAAGATCCCAGTCTTTCATCGTATAAAGGATAAATTTGGAACAATATAAAGACTAACCTTTAGTTGTTTTGTTAGTATCCCAGTAAACACGGATTGAAACTGATACAGTCACAAAATTAAAACAATTGTTTCAATACGTTGTTTCGTGTTAGTTCCATTTTTATATCATTTACATGTAACTGACAGTGAATAAATTGAAAAAGTTCTGATTTTTCACAATCAGTTTTGAACCGTTTCAGTACTTGCAATTCTTTTCCCATAATCAGCAACCGTCTAAAAACTGATTTATTAAAACCGAAATTTTTTTGAATAACTAGAATTGCTTGAAGATGGATTAAATAAGATTGAGATATTTTCAAAACAGTGGAATCGTTTTAGTAAAAACGAATACTTTGTGATTAGTCAGCATATGTCGTTACTATACTTTTGATTACTGTCGTCAACGCTTGCGCTGCAAATTGATATCTTTTCACTTGTTCGGTTGTAGTTTGATAAGTGATGCTGTGTGTACAATTACGAAATGGAACAATAAACGGTAAGTCGAAACATTTTATTATAATCCATAAATGTAATCGATATTATTATCATTTCTGTTCTTTATGTATCATGTTTTAATTTGAAAAAAAAAATGTAAATTAACACTCATGGTTGCGTTAAGATAGATTATTGCGTAAATCGGATGATACTTTAGTATTTATAATTACAGTTCAATTCTTCAAGTTTTCTATACGATTATGTACAGCTAAAGGTATTCACAGTGTTTTTATAACTTTCTTATGATTGTGTGTGATTATGTATGTATATAAATGAAATATTTATTTCTATGTTACAGATGCGGTTAAAAGTTGCTACCCAACAGTAACTGATGCAGTTTTCGAGGCTTCCGTGAAAAGACCACATCAAAGAAAGTTGCAATATGTAAAAAACTCAATGTGATATTGTATTTAAAAATATTTATTGTGCAATAAAATTTGATACGTGCATTCGAAAATGTATCATTATATTATTGAAAGAATTGCTTTAGTTCATTATTGAAACAAAAAAATCATACATGTATCGATCATTTAGTATCAGTTCAAGAACGAAGCTTTTAAAACGTAAACCGAATGCAACATTTAGTTTGCAACAGATTTGAATTTAAAATACCGAAACTATACTGATTCAAATAAGTGAAACAGCGATGGACTTATAGCTATTTTATTGCAGTTAGGTTTCTTTTATGTTTGAAACAAGAGTGAATCATAAATTTTTTGTTTTGAAACTGTTACTAAACATTATCAATTATGTGTTTACTGGGATCCTACCGTAACGATGGTGCTATAGTATATTGAAAGTGAGAAAGGCCGCCAGTTATTGGTTCTTAACATTCACCTTCATATAAAAAAAAATTACTAATTTTAATGGAAAAGTTATTTGGAAATGTGCACAATACCACAGGTAGCGTTACCCTGGGAGAGTAAAATATACACAAAATCCCGATTTTGCCTTAAATTTACGGCTTCTACCAGCTCTTGCGTTCGTGCCGGATGGCGATGTCGCCGAGTCGTTTGAAACTTTACTTGATAACGAATTCTACACTCAGAATGAGGAGTTACTAATGCTTTTTTTAAATTATCATGAAGACACATGTATTGGCCTAGCAGACAGAAGAGGAAGAAGGCCAGAAATATATGGAATTGCTGCGACGTTACTCTGCAAGATATTCCACGCACCAACAATGCAGTTGAAAGGTGGCACAATAATTTCTCATCAATGATCACTGCAGCCCATCCTAATCTGTGAATTTGTGAAAGTGCTTAAAAAAAGAAAGTTTAAACTGACTAAAAATACAACAAATTGTGGCAGAAAATGAAGTGCGACAAAAAAAGGTATATAAAGATACTACTAAACAGATCAAAGTTATCGTTGAAGACTATGCCAATAGACCGCTTTTAGAATACCTGCGGAATATAGCGCATGATTTTAATTTAGAGGCTTAAAATATGGACATTAAATATCAAAATTTATCTATAATAATACTAATAATATTACTTAAAATAATAGTTATAATTATGATAGTTTTAGATTACGTATATGCATCGATATTACTGTACCATATTATTGTTTAAATGCAATTGTCCAATAAACAATCGTCGACCGCGAGGAATTGTGCAAGTGCGAAATTGTCCCGCGCGAAATCGTCCGCGACGAAATGTTGCGCATTGAACTGTCGTTGTCGTAATCTAGTAGTTTTGTCGGGGTTCGCTAACAGTAATTTTGGGATTATGCGGTACATCAAATTTCAAGTGTTAATCGTTTGCTGCAAGATCAGCAAACGCATGTTCGAAACATATTTTTCTGTCATTTCAATTACTATTCATTAATTTCGTTTGTAAGGAGATTTGGAAGTATGTTGCGTACGTTACGTGATTAGACTAATTAGTTAAATCAAATCTTATATTGTTTGCACGTTATTTCGGTTCGGTGTTACTTACTGTAAACAAAATGACATAACGCAAACGCAGTTATACAACTTAAAATTAGCTATTGAATTCGGTTTAATGATTTTTTTCTTGCGAATTTCAATCTAGAGAATTATTTTAATTACTTTCAAATCTACAATAAGCTTAATAAATAAAATAAACTAAATAAAAGATAAAATAAACTGAATCAAATTATGATTTAAAACTAATTGTAATTTTAATTCAACTTAGTATATAACTTGGTACTATTAATCAGGGGTCTACCAACGATTAGATATTTAGTCCTGAGTTTTTTGTGATCTTTTGTTATTTTCTTTGTTTTTTCGTTGTCTACTGAGATACAGTACTAATTTTGGATAAATCGTAATAATCGTATTATAACATTCTGTTGTTTTATTCTCAACGCACAATTAGGTTGCCGGTTTGGGCATTTTTCCCTTTTAGGTATTGTACTACATGCAAAAAAAGTTGGGTACTAACAACTCTATCGGACTTACGCAATCAAACGGTTTTACAATTTGTGCGTTAAATGTCATAATTTTTCGTGTGGAGTTGTAGGTCTCCCATCGAACTCGTCCCCAGGTGGTGGATAAGGGAACGCCCCCCACATATGGGAGGCACTAGAAAAATCAAATACCTAGCGCGAACCAAAACCTTCAGGCAAGGACGTGCCTTTAGTCTCGTAAGGCACCGTCCTAAAGGAGCAAACCCTAACAGAAAAGACTGTGGATCAGTCTCAATTTATAATAATGGCGGAACCAAAAACTAAACTACCCCAGAAGGGTACCGTCGAACACGGAGAATCTCCCACTAAACATAGCTCTGCAACCTCTGTAGAACTATGTTCAGGCAGTCCCACGGATTTCGCTTAAATAAATCGATATCTGAACAAAAACCAAATACCACTAAAAAAATGGTTCAACAGGCATTCCATCGAAGCCTGTTTAATCCTAGACCAGTCGGCAGTATACAAGAAGGAAGTTCCAAACCTCAATTAGATGAAGTACAGCAATCTGGAAATTCTAACTTTGAGGACAACATGAGTAACTGCTACCCAACTTGACAGAGGGTACCACAAACCCGAAATCCTAAAAGGAAAAAACTAAGTAACCCATCTCCAGAAGGCATTACAGCACCCAACCGTTTTAGTACACTACTCATAAACCAAAAGGACAAACGCGTAGTGACACCTGTAGAACAGAAACCAAACAAACCTCCACCAACAATTTTGTATGGCATCGATAATGTTCATGAACTCAAAAAGTTTATGGAGAGTGTTATTAATACAACTAGCTTCAGATATATAATAGTCAACAAGAACTTGCTACGTATAATAGATTGTGTTGAAAACTATAAAAAAGTTGTAGATCTGATCAGACAAAAAAGACTAATAAGACATGCTTTCACAAGAAAGGAAGCCCGATGCTATAGAATCGTGATCAAAAATCTTCACCACACTACCCGTCAAGAGGCCATTGCAGAAGAAATTGAAAAAACAGGCAATATAGTCCGGGGAGAGGCAATCAACTTACGGTATGGCCCCAATAAAAAGCCTACGTCAAACTTTTATGTTAATCTAGAACCAGGTCCAAATAATAAAGCAGTTAAAGACATTCAATACATACACAGCCAAAATCTTAAAATTGAAGACCCAAGGAAAAGCGAAAACATCGTTCAATGTCAAAGGTGCCAACAATATGGTCACTGCAAGAACAATTGCATGAGGCCATACAGATGTGTAAAATGTGAAGAAGGTTACAAAACATCAAATTGTTTGAAAAAGGACAGAGACACTCCTGCAAAATGTGCATTATGCTCATGTGACCACCCCGCTAATTACAAAGGCTGCGAGGTCTATAGACAAATCCTAGCCAGAAAAAAGCCCATCTATCCAAAAACACAACCAACAGAGCAAACATCAACATCAACTTCTACAATACTACCATCACAACTTCAACCATCACATCCCAACACTTCAACTAGAACAGTCCAAAACAATACTAAATTTACGTATGCAAAGGCTACTGCTGGGCATCTACAGGAATCCCTACCAGAAGAAAACAAGAATAACACTCAACAAAGTTACATACTGGTAAAATTGCTGATCAAACAAAATGAAAAATTAGATCAACTCTTTCAACAAATAGGCACTCTACTAAACCTATTGACAACAATCATTGCCAAATTAAACCCTTAATGGCTTCCCTTCGAATTGCTGCGTGAAACATTAATGGACTGTCACCCAACATAATTGAACTAAAATTTCTAATTATAGCAAACAAATTGGATATCGTTCTAATTTCTGAATCACATTGCACACCCAGAAGAATACAATATATATTTTACCCCACATGCGGATGGAAGAGCTCATGCTGGTTCAACATTAATAATCAAGTCAAATTTAAAACACTTCCTAATGGAAAATTACACCTCACACAACATCCAAGCAACCACAGTACAGATAGAAGACCGCAATGGTCCCATCTGTCTGTCTGCAATGTACTGCCCTCCCAAGCATGTAATATCTGAAGAAATGTTTGGGGACTACTTTCAGACTCTTGGAAACAAATTCATATCAGGAAGTGACTGGAATGCTAAGCATACATTCTGGGGATCCCGTACTACCTTACCGCGAGGTCGTACATCGAAATCCTGCTTAGAAGCAAACCACCTACAACCGTTAGCAACAGGGGAACTTACATATTGGCCATCCGATCCCAAGAAACTTCCTGATTTGCTTAATTTCTTTGTTACTAAAGGATTAAGACACCTCAGTAATAATCAACGTGACTACTACCCCAAACAGCCAAGAGCAAGTGGAATCCTTGTACAATCATAAAACAGATTGGGAGGGCTTCCGTAGTTATCTTGAAGAACATTTAGAGCTTAAAGTTCCATTAAAGACATCAAGAGAACATTGAAGACTTCTGTGTATACATAACCAACCTGATCCAAGTTGCAGTCTGGATAAATACACCAAATGTAAAACCAAAATCAGCTAGTGTCTCATATTCTTGGGAAATCAAGCATAAAATCAAAGAGAAGCGCCGTCTAAGACGAACATGGCAACAATCCCGATGATTACATGACTCCCTATGGTAAACATAAATACTCCCTATGGAAAGCTACCAAAATATTTAGCAAACCGCAGCAATTTCCCCCCCCCCACAAAATCATCCACAGCTTAAGCAAGGACTGGCACAGAAAAATCGGAGAGATTTGCTAAGCATCTGGCCTCAGTATTTAGATCACACGAAAGTCTTGTTGATGTAAGTGATATCGATCCGATATTACGTTGGGACATGCAAATGGGCTCACCAATCACACCTACTTCTCCTAAAGTAACTTTAAGGGAAATCAAGTCGTTAGATGTTAATAAAGCACCCGACTTCGACTTGATCACTCCTAAAATCCTAAAAGAACTTCCAAGAAAAAGCATATCTCATTTGGCTTATCTATTCAATCTTATTTCCCACGCATTTGGAAAGTTTCTCAGATAACAATGATCAACAAGCCAGGACAACCTTCTTCCTACAGGTCAGTCAGCCTAACACCTGTACTCTCTAAGCTACGGGAAAAAATATTTTCAACCAGACTAAGATCAAGTATGGATGATTGCGACATAGTTCCAGCACACCAATTTGGATTTCGAAAATCTCACTCCACCGTAGAACAAACACACTGTTGCTACCTACGCAGACAACATAGCATACTTGGCAACCGACAGCATCCCTCATTAAGCTAGTGACAAAATACAGCATTTGCTAGACGAGACAAATAAAAGGCTACAAAAATGGCGTATCCTTGTTAGCACCGAGACGTCCAGCCACATAACATTTACCCTAAAGAAAGGAGACTGCCCACCAGTAAAACTAGGTCACAATGTTTTGCCACAGTCTAACTGTGTAAAGTACTTGGGTTTCCATCTAGACAGGAGATGAACTTGGAGAACCCATATTAAAAAGAAAAGGGATGAAATTAACCACAAGTTCAAAAACCTGTTCTGGCTCATCGGCAGAAAATCAGTGCTATCAGTTGATAATAAATTACTCATCTAGAACTCGATACCGAAACCTATATGGACCTATTATGTATTGTGGGGCACGGCCAGCAAAAGTAATAGACTCTGCCTGCAACGGGTACAAAACATACCGACTGTAGATGCTGAAATAGAAATTTATAAACAAAACAACACTGATCGTCTCGCACATCACCCCAACCCATTGGCCACTGATTTGCTGAACTAATCCTATGCAGTGAAAAGACTGAAAAGGAAGTCTGTACTTGAAGTGAGAAATTGAAGCAACTGCTTCATCTGCCCTAAAATACATGTAGCACGCAACAGGTCCGCTTATAGTCATTCAGACTGATTGCAGATACAAACCCAAAAAAAAATGTCATAATTTACGCAATCAAAAACTTTCATTTTATCGTTTTGCCGTTAGTAATCAACCTTTATTTTTAAATTTTGCTTAATCGTGAAAAGCACGAACCTCAGCGTTAGTAGAAAAATTATGTCTCCGAATACAAGCAGCATCTTGGAAGGCAACACCCAAAGATGAAGCAACTTATGAACCAATAGGTTGTTCAAGAAACGCTAAAACAAAATTTATTGAAAAAAAAATCAACTAAGGACAAAATGGCAACAATTTTTTTCACCTCATGACAAAAAGCTTAATTAAAACATTTATAAAGGAATTTGAAGAGTGTTGCAAGAAGAAAAAATAAAGCTATTCAAAATTATTTGCAAGATCTAACGGAAATAGAGTCAACCAAAAACTCGCTATTAAAAACGACAAAAAAATTAAAACAACTACAAGTGCATGTATCACAAATTAGATTGGAGAACAGCAGTTAGGCAAGATCCAGTAGGACTTGAACAGTTTTGTGAACGCTTATCAAAATTTCTTCGGCCGTTTCCAACAGAGATCTTGCAAACTGAAGAGCACCAGATACGATTATACTTAGAAACATCGGACCAATAGAGCTACCCATAAAAAAGTTTATTATAAAAATAATGTATATACTATACAGTACTATCTAAATGCAAAAATGCCCAGGATGGGATCGTTTAACTATTCAAATATTAAAAGAACTCCCAGGTAAACTAATAAGGATTTTAACCATGTTGTTTAACTGGAACACTATCGATCATACTGGAAGTAGCTGCTTATAATATTAGGAAAAAATCAGAGGGTATACCGTTCTATAAATCTGCTACCAACCATATCAAAAATTATTTAAGAAAAACTATTAAAAATAATGAAACCAGTAAGTCATCCCATTTCAATGCTCCAGGATCTAAAATAGTACAAAATCACTTTAATAAAGTCTATCACTGGCTTCAAAATAAAAGCTCACTTTGAAAAAAAACATATGTCGTCAAGTAATGCTCAACAACAACATTCTACCACACACAAATTTTGTCAAGTACCTTGGTATGCACAACTGACCTGAAAAACGCAAATCTGGTTTTATACAAATCAGTGTTAAAACCAGTGTGGTCTGAAAGAAGAAATTCATAACCATAAAGCTAAATATAGTAAGATACTCAAGGTACATCCCAATAAATTAACCAAGAGACTGCTTTCAGAACTAAGTGATACTAAACTAAAAAGATATAAACCATAAGAATTAACCGATTCACATTCTTCGCATTTTCCATCCATCGTCGGATGTAAGCCTCCCTTAGCTTTTTCCACTCTTCTCGATTATGTTTTCCTCATCCAATCGTGTCGTATCATCTTCTTGATGTCATCCCTGCACCTGGTTTGTAGTCTTTCTCTAGATATCTTGTTTCTTCGAGGTCTCCATTCTATAATTTTTTGCGTCCATCTATCTCCTTCTATTCTTCCTACGTGTCCTGTCCAGTTCCATCTTAGGAAACAAAGTCGTTCCACTACGTCAACCACTTTTGATCTTTTACGTATCTCAGTGTTAGGTATATGGTCCGCAACTTGATGTTCAGCATTCTTCTTTCCATTGCTCTTTGCGTTACTTGGAGCCTATGTACGATGCCTTTGTTTAGAGCCCAGGTTTTAGTGCCATAATTTAGAACTGGCAGAACGTATTGATTAAAGGTCTCTGCTTTTAACGTGTTTTGTATGTCTGCTATTAGTATGTTATTCAGTTTTCCGAACGCTGACCGCGCCTAAGAGACTCTTCTATCTGGGTCTGCTGTCAAGTTATTTTTTAAGATTTGGAATTTCTGCTCTAGATATTTATTTTTTCTATTAGTTTGCTTCTAGATAAGTTTCTCTTTATTCCCAGTCCAATCTCCTAAATATGTCTTCTAAAGCCCATGTGAATAATTTAGGAGAGATCGAGTCGCCTTGTCGTACTCCACGATGTGTTCTGAATTTGTTGGTTTGTACTGTTACTTGTATTGTTGCATTTTTATATATGTATTTAATAAGACCTGCCTATTTTTCGTCTACTCTGCAGTTACCTAGAGCGTTCAGGATTGCCCATATCTCTATAGAGTCAAATGCCTTTTTATAGTTTAACATTGCTATCCATAATTTTATATTATATTACTGTGTTTTCTCTGTGAATATTCGCATTGTCTCTAGGTGATCTATCGTGCTATAGTCTCTTCCAAATCCAGCCCGCTCACGTGATTGGTAATTATCTAATTTATTTGTTAGTCTTTGTGTTATTATCTTTGTAAATATTTTGTACAGTACTGACAGAAGACTTATTGGTCTGTAATTTTCTGTCTTATGTTTATTTCGTTTCTTGAAGATTAAAACTACTTAGGCATTTAACCAGGAGTTTGGTATTCGGAACTCCAGTCGGCATTTATTGTAGATTTTTTTAAGTTGTTTAGAGACAGATTTACCTCCGTATTTGATCATTTCTATTACTATTCTATTCTCCCCTAGGGCTCGATTGTTTGACATCTTCTTTAAAACATTGATAATTTGTCCTTCTGTAGTTTCGGGTATTTCCTCTGATCCTATGTTTGTGACTTTCTCTCTATCTTTTTCTTCTTTTCCTGGTGGTGGTCCTTTTTTACTTTCATATAGTGTATATATACGCCAAAATTAATTGAGATGGTAATGTAGGCCTTGAACCATTGGAATAAACAATTCAGAAAAAATTTAAAATAATGTTTAGCATATTAACGACATGGTGATAAGGGAACATTCTATTTGACTGTAATATTATTATTGAGTTTAGTATATATAAGTTTAACTTTATTCGTTGCTATTTGGCTTACAAATTTGATCGTGTTGTCTATACATATATACGACATTTTCTTATCCCTTCTCCCCCCTTAACTTTTTCCTCCTGCTCCATACTTCCTCCATCCATTCCGCTCCTTTTCTGTTTTCATTTAAGATTTCCACTATTTTCATCACCTCTTCTCTTAGTTCCCTGCATTTCTTTCTCATGTGGTTAAGGTCTTCCGTTTCTTCTCCACATAGTCTGCACAACTTTTCTGGTTCTTCTTTCCAATATTTGTTCCCTAACTCCTCGTTGCCGCATCTGAACCTTGCTACCATTTTTTCCTTTTGTTGCTTTTAATCTCTTTATCTTTTAAATATTCCGGCACCCCTTCACCCTTGATATCTTTATAATTCCTATTATATCTGCTCTCTTTTATCTTTGTCCATCTTTCTTGTTTTTCGATGTCTCTATCTCTCCTTATTATTTCTTCCCTTTTCCCTACCACCTCTTCTCTTAATCTCTCCACTTCTTCACTCGCGTACCCGTTTCTTTTGTAATACTCTTCTCTGCCCTCCTGCCCGTACTTCACTTTCCCTCCCTTTATCTCTTTCCAACATTCTTGCAGTATTTTGCAATCTGTTCTTTCCCTCATTTCTTCCTCGTATTTTATTGCACTTTTTCCTGTCTCTACCCTTATTTTTTCTATCTGTACCTCCTCTCTCACAATATACCCCGGTGTATCCCTGTCCAATCCTAACACCCATCTCCAGTATTTTTCCTGTAGCCCCTCTACCTCCCTCCATTCTTTCCAGCCCCATATTTCCGCTCCATACCATAGGGGGTGGCCCTTCATTAATTTTTCGAACAACAATTTTCTTTTTTTTATATCCATCTTGAATACTCTTTCCCCCACACCCCAGACTTGTTCTATTAGCCTGTTTCCTTTCTTCACCCTTTCCTTTATGTGTTCTTCCTCTTTATTATCCTGTTTCATCGTGTAGCCCAGGTATGTAAATTCCTTCACTTGTTGCACTTTCTCATCACTCCATCTCCACTCCTCTCTTTTTCTTTTCCCCCCTCCTTTTTTAAATATCATTATCTTTGTTTTGTGTTTACTTCCATTTCTTTTTTTTTCATATATTTTTCTAGCGTTTTCATCATCTCTTTCATTTCCTTTTCCTCCTTAGCCACCAGCACTATGTCATCCGCATACGCCAACGACCATACCTTAGCTTTCCCTACCACTATCCTTCCTGTCTGTTGTCCTCTCATTGTCTCTTCCAGATCCCCCGTATATACCGAGAACAGGCTTGGGCTCAGTGAACATCCCTGCCTCAACCCTCTCTTTGTTATGAATTTCTCACTCTCTTCTCCATTCACTTTAACCCTGCTTTTCGTTTCTTCGTATATTTCCTCTATTCTTTGTATTAATCTTTCATTGATTTTTTTTCTTTTCATATATTCCCACAGCTTTTCCCTATTCACTTTGTCAAAAGCAGCTTTTAGATCTACGAATAGTGCCACCATTTTCCCTCTTTTTTTCTAGTTCTTTATTTGCTAAGTGTTTCAGTATATATATGTTGTCTATCGCCCTTCTTCCTTTTCTGAATCCCGCTTGTCCGTCTGGTACCAAACTTCTTTCCTCTATTTCCTTCTGTAGTCTTTCTTGCAGTATTGTCGCGTACAATTTGTATGCCGTGCTCAATAATGTTACCCCTCTATAATTCTCGACTTTTTTTTTCGCCTTTTTTATGTATTGGGCATATTATTCCCTCTCTCCATCTCTCTGGAAATCCTTCCCCTTTCCATATTTTGTTTAGTATTTCCGTCATCCTTTTTGCTACATTTTCTCCCCTGTATATCCACTCTTCTCCTTGTATCCCATCTTCTCCTGTCGCCTTTCCTTTTTTTATATTCTTTATCGCCTCTATTACTTCTTTTTCCCTTATTCTATCCCTATCTCCTTCTTCTTGTCTTACTACCGCGTCTTTTCTTTTTTCTTTTTCCTGCTTTTGTTCTTCCCCTCCCAACAGGTTCCGAAAATATATCTCTTATTCTTTAATTTTTATTCCCTTTGTCGTCCTGTTTTTTTTCCTCTGCTTCTTTAGGTACTTCCATACATCTTCTTCCGTTTTTATTCCTTTAATCTGCTCATCTTGTTTCTTTTTGTTTTCCTCCTTCTTTCTGTCGCATGTTTTTTTGTATATTTTTACTGCTTCTTTGTATTCTTCTTTTTCTTTCTTCCCTTTTTTCCACTGTCTTAATGCTCTTCTTGCATTTTTTTTGCTTCCTTGCATTCCTTATCCCACCATTTCTTCCATCCAGTTTTCTTCCCCTTCCATTTTCTAAATCTGACTCTCTCTGTTGCTTTCTCCATCATCTCTCTCATTTCCTCTACACTTTCTTGTAATTCCTTCCCTATCCATACCGTTTTCCCTATTCTCTCTTTATATCTTTTTATACTCTCTTCTGTCCACTTTTTTGTAGTTATGTACTTCTCCTCTTCCTCTCTCTCTTCTCTTTACCTTCCTTCCATTGTCAATTCCAGTGGTTGATGGTCTGACTCTACCCTTTCTCCCACCTTAAATGTCTTTACTTTTTCTGCGGCCTCTTCATTTGTCATTACAAAATCTATTATTGATTCTCCCCTTCCTCCTATGTACGTAAATTCCCCTTTTCCATCTTCTTCTCTGTTCCCGTTCATTATTTCCCACCCTTTTTCGTTGCACAATTCCAGCAGTTCTTCTCCCTCTTTATTTATCACCTTGTCCTTTGTTTGTCTCTTTCCCGTCCCTTTTCTTTCTTGTATTCCCCACTCTTCCCATATTCTTGCGTTAAAGTCCCCTCCTACTATTATCAATCCCTCTTCCCTCTCTTCTATCATCTCTTCTATGTTTTTCCTTGTCTCTTTCATTCTACTGCTATAAACCGTCACTACTTTTATTTTTGTTTTTCCCCACTGTATATTCCTTTTTACAACTCCTCTTCTCTGCTGCACTTTCTCTTTCTTTTTCTGGCTCAACCATTTTTTCTTATTCCCGTTATTATACCCCCTTTGCTCTCCCTTTTTCTTTTCTCTTTCTGCATGTTGCACCACCCACTCAAATTCCTCCGGCAACTCTTTTTCCCACCACTCCCATTCTTTTCTTCCATCCATGTTTCCTATAATCCCACTACATCCTGTTCCTTGATGTACTTCCAGAAATCATGTTCCTTGTTTTTATTCCCGCTACGTTCCAAAACAATACTCTCAGCTCACTCACCTCCCCTGTGCTTCTTCCTTACTTTCTTTTTTCTTCCTTCTTTTTCTTTTCCATTTCCATCTCTCATTATTTGTTTTCTTTGCCTTTTCGTCAACTTTCTCTCCTTTACCCCCTTTGCCCTTTAGTTTTTTGCCTTTTGGTTCCCCAATTTCTCTCCTCTTTCTCTACTCAGTCCCCTATCCTTGTCGTTCCATATGTATCTGTCTCCGTCTATCTCCATTTTTCTGTACCTTACCCATACTCTTTTTCCTGCCGCTCTTTTTTCCACCGCTATGTTCATTATTTCTCTTTGCACTCTTCTTTCCTCCCATGTCAAATCGTGACTTATATATATTCTTGTATTCTTTAATTTCTTCTTCTCCGCCATTACCTTCTGTTTTTCCTCCCATCCTCCGATTTCCGCCACCACCATCTCATTTTTTCTTTTAATTCTTCTTCCAGCATCACTGCTAAATCTTTTTGTGGTTTTTCACTTCTCCACCCATTTATCACAATATTATTCTTTCTTTTCCATCTTTCCTTGTCCTCCGGTTTTTTTCTCCATTTTTTCTATTCTCTCCACCAGTTTCTCTTTTTCTTTCTCCCACTTCTTTTCTCTTTCTCCCATTTCTTTTTTCATTTCTTTGATTTCTTGTCTTATTCCTTGCATATTTTCTTCCATCTGTTTCATCATTTCTCTCATTAATTCTTTTAACTCCTTTATTTCTTTCCTTCCTACTTCTGTTCTTGAGGTTTTTCCTTCGCTCTCCTCCGATATCTTTTTAATGTCTGGTGATCTTATTGTTTTCTTTCCTCTTTCAAATATTTGTTGCCTTTCTTTTTCCTCTTCCCCTCTCTCTCTTTTATTCATCCCTTTCCCCCTTTTGTTATTACTTATTTATTTATTTTTTTTTTAAATTTAGTTATTTATTTAATTTTTTTTCTTTATTGAGTTTAGTAGAACTAACAAAATATTTTAGTTTAGTAGAACTAACAAAATATTTTAGTTTTATCATTATAAAAAAATTCTCGTGTTGTTATCACGTTATACTTAAAATGTCATTAGTTTACTATAAAATTCGTATTTATCTAGCGTTACTTAACACGCATTTATAATATTGTTTTATATAAAGTAAATAAATTAAAACTGTTCAGTTAAATTCCAACAACATCTATTATTTATTAATTTAGTTTTAAGCATTGCAGTTTAAATTAAATTCTTACAAACAATCTGATATTTAAATAATTGTACTCACCCAAAAATATTCTACTTTAAATCCGGGTATTTTTCGATGTGACGCTCCTACTTGATGAAGATAATCGTTAAATGCGTCTACGTTATCAAGAGTTCTGATACCCTCATCTAATGTATTCATAACGGTACCGGCGTGTTCTTGTAGTTCTAAACTGTTGATTTGTTCGTCTCTGGTTCTCAGTTCTTTGAATTTCGCAAACAAACTTAATAATTCCTCGTGCTCTTCAAACAACCTAAAATTAAACACGTTTGTTAATATAAAATATACATATATTCATAAAGTAAAATCTTTTAAATTAGAAACTAATTTCGTAATTCTATACATGTAGGTCTTTATAGAAATCAAAAAATTATAAATGAAAACGCATTACATTGAGTTGAGCTGTCTGTTATTCTGTCATTGCTTTAAAATTATCAAACTAAGATAGTCAACCTTACAGAAGTATGCGACCCATGATTTTGTACTACGCGCTAGAAGTCGTTAGTATAATTTTATACTGAACTGGTTTGTTACGTTACTGTGCAGTGTACTGTAAACTGTTGCTAACAAGATTGTACTCGTTTCTTTTATTTGTACTAATATTTAAATACCTTCTTAACAATGTTGCTAATATTACAAATTAGTTGATGTACTACATTTGTAATTGTTTATTGCTTTACATATAAAATTTAGGCAAATAATTGTACGCACGATGACAACGTTATGTAGGACTTAAAATTTTTATAGTACGATATTAAACTTGTGAATGTATTTATTTTACATTGTTGTTATTTTAGTTAAAGAGTGTAGTTGTATAGTTTTTTGTACATGACAAACTAGATTTATATATATTATTTTCTACAACATAATAAAATTTTTCCGAGGAAGTACTTTAGTAAAGGTAGTAACGTAAATATTTGAATTGTTTGCTATGTAAATACAGTGAAACCTGTTAAATTTTGACGGAATCTAGTAAATTTTCCGCATTACGCAAGATTCCGCTTTATAAAGTTTTAATTAAATTATCAAACAATTTCTTTTAATACGAACATTTTTAAGATAAAATGGTAAAACTTAAACATTTATTTAATACATATATAAAACATGTTATGCGTTTTTTACATCAAAACATTGTTACGCCCAATGTATATAAAGCATGAATGCCATTTTGCATGAATGCAGTGACTATTATTAAATACAGTGAGTTTGTGCTGAATATTCTAACTGACAACAACCCTTTGGTAATAGGTTATGAACCCAGTGCCACTTAGTTTTAAAAAAAGATTAGTGTTGTAAGTGTTGGAATGCACAAGAATGGCTAGTAGTTATTTAGTAAATGTACCAAAGTTGTAAGGTTGTGAAAATTACGACGATTGGGCGTTTGAGAATTAAGAATTGCAAAAACGTATGTAAGAAGAAACTACGGATGACGCTAAAACCAAAGCGAAGCTTGATCTTTATATGATGACACAGGTTTTACTAGAAGATTATCGTTACTGCGTGGCCTGATTTCCGTACGCTTGAATAATTGTGAGTCAATGGCGTCGTATGTAAACCAAATTGCCGAACCACTTCAACAGCTAAGAGGTACTGGTTTTCCCATAAGCGAAGAATGGACTAGATCGTCGTTATTAACAGAATTATCAGAAAAATATTCGACAATAATTATGGCGATCGAACACTCTGGAATTTCTTTAACGCCAGATTCCATCAAAACAAAGTTGAAAGGATCAGAAGCAGAGTACAGTGAACGCAAGTATGCATTTAACAGTCAATAAAGATTGGATTAAAAATTCTTCAATGGCAAATCAGCATCAAATCAATCGAAAATCTCCGTGACATGTAAATTAAATGTTAAAAAATAGAACAAATGTTTGTTAGCACCCAGTAACACACGGCATCGTAGATTTGGTCATATCATTTTTAAAAATTTGAATAAAATAAACGGAAATATAGGCCCGGGTTATAATATAATTACAGATAAAGTACAAAGTGGGCTACGAAACTGTGTCATTTTAAGTGTTTATTAAAACGCCAAGGAATCACTCATCAAAAGACAAATCTTTACACGCCTGAATAAAATGGAACATCAGAGAGGTTAAATGCATTGTTGAAAAGGTCAAGTGTTTGTTGTATGATTCCAATTTAAACAAGAAATTATGGGCGCCGAAGCACTAAACCATGCTGTGAAAAATAGATCTCTAACTTCAGCGTTAAAAAATAGACCATTTGAAGTTTGGACAGGACAAAAGCTAGACGTTACTGCTTTGGCAGTATAGTGATGGTTAACGTAGCTAAGAAAAAACGGTTGTAATGGGACAAAAAGACAATTAAGGAAATTTTCGTAGGATATGGAAAAGATATCAAAGGCTACAGACTTTACGATCCTAATAGTGAAATTGTTAGAACCAATCGAGATGTAGTTTCAATGGAGAACACTGGAAACAGTATTGACGTTGCAAAGGAAGAGGAGGTGAGTACAAATGTTATTGAAAATTTTGTAACCGTCGTTTGAGGTTGTTCGATTACTTTCGTGAAAAACCCGGTATTTGAATTGACGTTATTTATTTCATATATTTTAGAATTGTTTTATTGATTTCACTGAAGGAAAAAGTGTAAGTGACGATATTTATACCAATAACGATTAGCGTGATTAAGATATTATTTTACGTTTTTAAATTCAACTTTATAATTCAAAGTTGTGGATACAATTTTGTATTCATTCATTTAGAAATTATTACGCTGTTGAATCATCCGTATTCTACCTTTGTGTTTATTTGGCATTTTCTTTGTTCGGTCAAAAATTCTAGATGTAATTTATGTTTCTCTTCTGATATATAATGGTAATCAAATATATTTTAGCAGTTTATTTATTTTAAAAGTTCTTTGTTTAAAGTACATTCTCAGTACAGTCGTCACTTATTTTCTTTGTGTTAGTTCGATTAAATTACATTGTAATGAAGTTATTCTTTTAATTTATTAGAGTTTAATCTTTATGACCCTAATAAAATACAATATTTGGTACTTTGACAGTTCGCACAGAAGCAAGAACCGTTGCCCAACACTACTTTTGTGACGTTATTTAATCTGTTTGCAGCCTCTTTGCACTTCTTGGTGGTTTGGTTTTTTTTCATGCAGTATCGAACACAACCGTTGTGGAAAGTGGTGGTCGATTGAGTTAATACACGGGTATGACGCGGTTATATCTTCGGTTTAGTGGCGGTTATTGAGAACCTTCCGACGGTACATAGTTCTTTTGAGGGACCTTCAACATTTCTTCCCGATTACATCTGGCAACCTAGGATCAACCACAAGTTCCTTCCTGGATTTATGACGACGACAATGTAAGGTATTATTCTCTTAAAAGCTTTGGGTTTTAAGAAAAATAATGTGTTGCAAATTACAGATTTTATCTATACTACAATTAGTAAATGATAATTGTCCGTATTTATTAAAACTATGTGACAAAATTTCATTGTGTTAAAAATTTGTTTGTGTTAACCGGAAAATTTACTATTAAAAAAAATCATCCTGGTTTCAAAATAGATAAATTTATTTCATTTTGTATTTAATTAATATTTATTTAATGCGCACACGGCCGTGCATTAGTGCATTTTTTTATGATTTAATTTTTGTTTCAGTTCTTTACATTTTTGTTTGTTTTAATACGAATTTACTTTAATTTATTTTAACTTTCATGTTTACTTAATTTTTATATTATTTTGCGTTAATTCAAATAGTTTTTTTTTATTTGTTCTATTTTTGTTGTTATGAATAATTTTTGTTCAAATAAATGTTAAATAGTTAAATGTAAACAAGCTTTTAATTCCGTCGGCCTCCGCGTTATGTAAAGTTTAAGTTCTTTTTAGATTTTAGTCAGATAATCTATTAAGGTAAGTCCATTTAGAGTGTATCCTTCAGGAGCGGGCTTGTGGTTGGCAAGGGCCAGAAGTTCATTGAGTTTTACTCCTTCCTGGCGCCTTTTGATTTTGACTTTTCATTGCGTTTTCTGTTGAGTTTTCCAAACGATCACGGAATTTTTGAATATAACCCACCCCGTCTTCACTGAGCACCGGCATAACTCCGTTTATGTTACTTTATTTCAGGCAAGTTCCATTGTTTCAGCTTTTGCACGTAACAATGTAACAGTTTCAGTTGGGGTACATCTGATGAAGTAGAGCATAGAGAAATTTAACTCGTTTGAACAGAACAAAGCTTGCGAGCTTAATTATGTTCCGGAGGGTGGCATAGTGGTAGACTGCACATGGGTGTCCATACTAAAAGTGGATAATGAAGATGATGCGCTTTATCGAGCGAGGTTAGTGGGTAGGGATTTTGTTCAAAAACTACTTCTACTAATACTAAATATTTGCACTAACGGAAGAATTAGATTTAGACATTCAACATTTAGATGTGAAAACAGCGTTTTTAAAAGAAGAAGAAGATATATATATATAAATCAACCCAAAAGTTTTATGAAATTAAATTATTTTAACAAAATTTTTAAAGTCGAAAAAAGCCACTTATGGGCTAAAACAAGCTTCAATAGCTTCGCACAAAAGATTTGAAGAATGTTTAATTAATTTAGAATATAAGAAATTGGAATTAAACCTTTGTTTATAACGAGTTCAAGTGGTAGTGATAATATTGTAGCTTTATTGGTTGATTATTTTTTTATTTTATTTTTGAATGATAAAGAAATCACGTTTTTAAAAAAAGAATTAGGTTTACGATTTCAAATTAAAGATTTACGGCATCAATATTTTGGAATACGCATTAATTTTTATAAGGCTAATAATGCAATAAACTTGGATCAGGAGATGAATTTTATGAACGCAAAACTAAACCAGTTTGTCCATAATAAAAAAATCGATTGGTGGCTATTTAAATGCAAAAAGTGTAAAAAATATTTACGTGTTGATAAAGCAAGTGCCACAAATGCGCTTGAAACATTAATTGTACATAAAAGTTGCAGTAATTCAAAGGAAATAAAATTTACACACAGTTCAACTTCAAAATTTTCAAAAATTGTGTACAATCTATTAATATTGTTTAGTGAAGAGTGTCTTAAGTTACAAACAGATTATGGCTTAGTAGCAAAAATACAACGATTAAAAAATAATTAATGTGGACAGAAAATTTGTAGTTAACTGAATGCAATTCACATAAAACAGTAATTACTGACTGATTAAAATGAAAATTTATAGAACAATAAAATAATCAGTTAAGTTGTTGTTGGCAATGTTAATGATTATATTTGATTTGTACGACTAACACAAATTGAATAAAAAATGGTTAAATAAAAAAATTATAATTTAACGATAAATGTTCTTCCATTTAAGGCATTCAGAAAAATTAATAGAAAAACAAACAGGTGCCATAATCAACATGGCAGATTATAACTTAGTAGCAGAAATACAACGACGATTAAAAAATAATTAATGTGAACGGAAAATTTGTAGTTAACTGAATGCAATTCACATAAAACAATAATTACTGACCAACCCAATTAAAGCATATTAAAAAAAACTGTTACCATAATCCACATCGCAGATTAACTTGTTTAGTTTTTTTCTATTTGAATACAATATCGCGTTAGCCAATGAATAATTAACTATTGTCAAAATACTAGTTATTTTTCATTTAATAGAAAGCAAATATTTTAGGTAAAATTATATTTCTTACATTTGTTACTGTATGTAAGAAGTAATTTGCAGTTATGATACTTGAATTTTCATCAAACATTGTAAAAACTTTTCTACAACGATTATATTATGTATAGCTTATTACAGTAAAACCAGTCGTTTGTGGCAATTTTGAAAATTCCCAATTATTTCATTACACATTATTAATGTAAATAAAGTACTCTATTATAGATCTAATTTTTGCTGTCTTTAAAAATTCCTACTCTTTTCATTTTCTAAAATATTTATGTGGTTTTCCCGTGTTTAATTTTTATATAGACCGCAAGTGCCCAATACTCTTTCTTCATGAATCGTATAGCAATACCTACTTGTAAGATTAAAATAACATAAAGTGCAAATTTATCGGTAAATGTTGTTCTTTATATTAACTTCTCATTTTATAACATGGCAATTATTGACTTTTTACTTTCTATGAGTAAAGAACTTTTTTTCAAAAGTTTACAAAAATAATGTAATATAATATTAAAATTTATTTATGGATTTTAATACTTCCAAGACACAAGCACTTTTTAATTAACGTTTACAAAGTAACACAATTGCTTATCTGAGTTTCTAGACACGCAGCTTCAATTAATGATACTATTAATTTTCTTTTCTGTACGGACATAGACAAATTGTATTTGTTAAAGTTAAAGACGCGGTATTACAAAACAGTCGCTTTAATAATTAATATGACAACGAGTACTTCGTTTAAATTATGTTTTGTTTAATCCTACGTAACGTAAAACGATTTACTTCAAAAATTGAATTTTACCTTGCTTCGAGTAATTCGGCTGACACTGCTCGATTTTAAAACGTCTGTTGGATTAAATGAAACAGGGTAGAGTCAATTTAAACTTTGAACAAAAACCAATATGTTATATATTTCGTGCTAATTTCAGAATTATTTTAAAGACAATTGTTTTTTGTTAAATCTTTAAAATTGCAGCCCGTAAACAGCTTTATATTATTAATTAATTGGATTTTGAGCAATAGCCAAAAACTGTTTGCTAATCACAGTCGATAATTATTCGCCAAACAAATATCTACATTAAATTTAAAAAACATTTAATTTTTTCTTGGTTTTAAATTTTATTTAGAATTCAAACTCATTTTTTTATTTGTGTTTATTAATGTTAATTTTAATTAAACAGGTACTGCAATTTCCAAGATTATATAAGCCGATCTCCGCAGCTTCTCTTTTCTTTTAAATTAATATCGACCAAACAACCCGTCTTAGCTAACATTTTTATGTTTGATGTTGAAAAATCTATAAATTTAATTAAAAATAAAGAACTAGGTTAAAAGATGCTTACTTTTTAGAAAGTACGAGAGCCGTGTTGTACAATTAACATTTTTTTAAAATGCGAATGTGAAAAAGTACGTATTTTATAAACTTAGATTAAATTATAACAATAAGTATAAAAACTAAACGCTATTTGATACTAACAATGTTGACAAAACTTTAATAATACTATTTAAACTAAAGCAAAAGCTTTAAAGAACATTTTAAACCGCAAACTTGTTACAAAGTTAGATACTCAAGTTACTGTTATTAGTGAATAGAATTAGTTAATAAGTTAACCGTCTGAAAAAGTAAATGATTTTGGTGTTGTTTAAATAGTAGTAGGAGATTTAATCAGGAATAATATAATTAGTTTGCGTTATTTTAGTAGCTACATAAAATAACTGGCTATTAGTAGATTTATATTGAATGTGTAACGTGTGAGAGTCGGTCGCAGCTTTGTAACGTGAATATTTACTGTACACTGTTTTGAGTATTTTTACATTTATTAAGTGGCGTGGTGTATTTAAATTTCTAAATCAGTAAAACGAACCCGTAGCTACAAAAAAAAGAAAGCTAACATCTCTTCTGAAAAATTGGCGCCCAACGCGGGGCGTTAATTAAGTTAAATTTAATGAAAACGATCAACTATTGATGAAATTCGTTTATTTTGTGTTAGTAAAAGTGATATTTTAATGCTGAAGTTTGAAGGTCAAAATTGACAAACACTTGGGTGCAAGAAATTACTTGATAAACGGGTTTAACCTTTAAAAACCATTTGTAAAACTTTTTTAAAATAAAATGTTTAAATGAAAACGGTATCTTCGTTTCGAAAAATGTATTTTGAATTCGAAAGTTTTAGCATAAAAGGTTCAATTACTGAGAAAGTTTTTTAAATCCTCGCTAACATTGTTCACGCTATTTATGAACGGATTAATTTTTCCCTGTATTATATCAGTAACTTTATATTTGCTACAATATTTTATTGCGGTTTACGAATAGATTTGTATGTTTCTAAAAAAATTTACTAAAGAATTGACGAAGATGATAGAACAAATTAGTATGCATTACGTCCAATTTCAAGCGTTACTAGAAACCATTTTAATTTCGGTAACGAAAAAAAGGATATTTTTTATAAATGCGTCTCGTTTTGATGCGAAAAAAAATTCAGACGTCGATGCTTTTATTGATGGCATCGAAATATATAAAAATTGTACAAACGTGTCAAGTTCTAACGCTCTTCGAGATTTGTCAATGCTGTTCGACGACTTTGCTGCTTCCTGGTGGCAAAAAGTGAAAAACCGCGTTAGTATTGTTACATTCGCTTGACTTTTAGACCCAAGAAGCCAAAGGTAAGCGAGGAAATCCAGTTAGACATGGTTTATGATCTTTTACATATAAACATTCGTAAAAAGATTTTACGCAACAAAATAAAAACTTTTAATGATCTATTACAATTATCAAGAGCATTGGAGTTGATTGTAGTTAAGAAAAACATGTAGTAGAAGACAAGAAACCTCTGGAAAAACCAACCAAAAACCCGATTGTTGGTAAGGCAAGTGTTTGGTGCCGTTATTGTAAAGTGTTTGGTCATTCCACCGATGATTGCAAAAAACTTACTCGTAAAGCGATTGATAAGAGTAAACCAATTACGCCACTTTAAATAAAGCTTCCGTATTCTAAGAAAAAAAACACAATCAACTTAAGCGAAGAACAACAAGGTTTCGGAAAAAATCGATCGACGATAGATGCAGTTTTACGTTACGACGAATTGCTGAAAGATCCATCAAGTTTCATAACCCCACTTTTGTATGTTTTATTGATTTGACGAAGGCTTCTGACCGCATACAATTAAACGACGTTCTAAAAATACAACGTGGCTAAACTAACAACTATTCAACACCGTTATGGATAGCATTATATCTACTTGTAAATCGAGGTTACAAATTAAGTAAAGAAAGCATAAACATCTTATGTTACGCGGATGATGCCGCCTTAATAACAGAAAACGATGACCTGCAACGGCTGACACATGCATTTTACTTGGAGGCTTTCAAATTTAACATACAAATCTCTACTGCAAAAACGAAAGCAATCTAGGGAACCGAAACGTTGCAAGCTGGTAATTGGAAATAAAATAATATAACAAGTCAACACTTTCAACTACCTAGGCACAGCAATCTCTAGCCGCGAAGATATCCATGGAGAAGTGATCCGACAGACCAGTAAAGCAACAGCTATCTCGGGTTGTGTGACAGATGGAAAAACAAATACATGAACTTAGAGAGCAAAGTCCGCATATATAAGACCTGCATGAGACCTATCATGACATATGCTGTAGAGACACGCGCAGACAACTCTAGAACCAAATAAATACTTAGAGCGGCATAGATGAAAACGCTAAGGAGCATGACAGGCGTCACGATAAGAGACCAAATTGGGAATTCTGCGATTCGCAAAAAATGTAAGGTCCCAGATATTGTCAGATGGTCACGTCAACGACGAAGGGCATGGAACGACCATATCAATAGAATGGAGGAGTTACGAATTGTAAAAATTGTCAGGGATGGTAAGGTGGATAGCAGGCGTCCTCCAGGAAGACCTTATAAGAGGTGGAGAGAGGCATGTCAGTCAAATTCCCGGGACTCGCTTAACGTAAGAGGAAGAAGAAGAAGAAGCTTTCCATTATGTAGGTACTACGCTTTCTTCAACAATTTTGTGTTTCAATTGTGAAAAACTAAGTTACGTTTGATCTGAACGTTCAAAAATCAACGCATACGAGTTTCTAGACCAATAACGTTTTTGATTGTCACGGTTTTGGAATACGGGAACAAAACCAAATGTCACCTGCCAACTATTATATCAATTAATGCTCAAAGTCGTGCAGATAAATATACGTCGATGCAGGTCAGTCTTAGCGGCCCACAGTGCTTATATCGTGACACACGACATTGATATTGCCCTTGTTCAGAAGTCATGAATATACAACGGAAGAATCAAAGAGTCTAATTTTCCAGGTAGATGGTTGCTTGTAACCCAACTTGTGCACAACCTTCGGACATGTATAATTGTAAAAAATGCACTAAGCTTAATGCCATTGTGGGATTTATGTTCTAGAAACCTAGTAGCAGCTATAATATATGTAGTAAAGGAAGTCATCAGGAAGGAGTTAATTATCGACTCTGGTTACTTTTCTTACGACCAGACAGGACCACCGTTGCCAGAGGAAATCCAATAGCTGATTATAAGTAGAACCAAGAAACTGCTAATTCTTGAATGCAATGCCAATGCACACCGCAGCTTGTGGGGGAGCACGAACACAAATCCAAAAGATGAAAAACTTTTAGAATTTATTCTAGAATCTAATAAATAACAGAGATGTGCCTACGTTTATAACCGTGTCGCACAGTGAAGTTATTGACCTTACCCTTATTATTCGAAAGACGAGCGAAGTGATAAATTGTGGCATGTATCAGATGAACCTTTTTTATCTGGTCAAGATACATTTGATCCAACATCGAATCAGATAAAAAAACTTGTAAGGGAGTACGGAAACCCGAGGAAACCGACTGGGAGTCGTTCAACAAAACTTTAGCCGGCCAAATCAGGGACTTTCCTTCAGTTGCAAGATGAAGGACAGTATTGGTAATTCATTAAAATTTGCATTTGAAGCAAGCTGTCCAAAAACGAACCTCCAACAAAGTTACATGGTGAAATAGGGAGTTTGATAAAGCAAGGGCACACACAAGAAAGTTATTTAACACAACCAAAACTAGCGGAGACTGGGATGAATACAGAACCAACCTCACAACAATGCCATTGAAACAACAAAGAGTGACTTATGGAGAAGGTACCGTACGGACGTAGAAAAAGGAACCTGCAAATTCTCGCATCCAAAAAACTCTGAACAAGGACCACCCTGAAAACATCGATTGTATGCTGACCATAAACGGAAAATTTACAGATTCGGTTGAAGGTGCTCTGAAAGAACTATTGCAAAAATAGTTCCCGGCTTCATCGTTAACTGAAATTCTTAGGCATCAGGACCTAGAGGTGCCAAACAAACGGTCCCGAAAGGAACTGGGAATTAGCGAGAAAAATAATCAATCCTGAAAACCTAAAACGTGGAATCAATACGTTTAAACTATTTTGGTCTCCAGGAGCCGATGGAATTTATCCTATCATGATGCAAAAGGGATTTGTTGCTCTGCGAAACGCAGTATGCAAAATTCTCAGGGCCAGCTTAACACTTTCGCATATACCAAACAACTGACGGATTGTCAAAGTAGTATTTAAGCCAAAGCCAGGGATATCTACGCACGCCCAGGCAAAATCTTACAGACTAAACAACTTGACTGATTTTTTTGTTAAAACTACTTGAAAAAGTAGTCGACAGGTATATACGAGACGTAGCACTATAAGCTTCGACTATGCGCCGAAACTAGTATGCATATCAATCCGGAAAATCTTGCGACCTAGCAATGATATTGGATTAGATGCTTTTCTAGATATTGAAGAGGTATTTGACAATACCTTAATTGTAAGGACAATGGAAAAACACACCTCTAGTGCGAAACTGGGTCAACTCAATACTAAGGAATCGGACGGTAACAGCTACTTTGTACGGTAACACTGTCGGAACCAACGTGAGTGGCGAGTGTTCACTAAAAGACGGAGGTGTAGTTTGCTTTAAGATACGCCGACAATCACCCAATTGTCACAAACAGGAAGTTCGGGGCAACTGTATCCAACATAATGCAGAGTGCACTAAACACTGTCAAAGATGGTGCAAAACAGGGACTATCAGTGTACCGAACTGAGATGGCATTCGTTCCATTTACCAAACGACGGAAAACGGGTGACACAAAACTACCTAGGAGGTACGGAGTCACGCTTTCGATGATAAAAAAAACTTAAATATGTGGGACTCACTTTTGATACCAGACTGACTTTCAATGCTTATCTAAAAAAGTTACAACGAAGGCCATCAGGGTTCTTAATACAACCAAACGAATGGTCGGGTACATGTGGGGATTGAAACCCACAATGACCAAATGGTTATATACTGTGGCGACAAGACCCATCAGCACATACGGTGTGTTTGTATAAGGTGAAAGAACTATCCTAACAAGGACAGCTGCCAAGCTGGACAAAGTGCAGAGAATGACATATCTATTGATAACAGAAACGACTAAAATCACGCCCACAGTAGCCATTGTAGCACTACTTCCACCATTACACCTCGTTGTGATGATGGAAACAAGACAAGCAGCATACAATTACCGAGAAAAACAAAACGGGCATATACAACGTGCTGCGTGAAAAAACAATCTTAACTATGAAATTCGACTTCACAAAAGATTATCACGTTTTAAAAAAAATTGAACTGATAATACCGTTACGAGACGAGTGGACAAAAAACATTTACCCGGGCGCGGTTAAATTAACTCTAGTACACAAATGGGGACGCAACGGTATCGGTGCAGGAATATATGGAGGCAGGTACCATAGGAAACAATTTTCGCTGACCTTGGGTAAATATGTGTCCGCTTTTTAAGCTGAAGTTGCTGCTGTCGACTGGTGGGCCAGGAACATTCGACTCCAAATCATGCGCTTTTGGTCCGATATTGATCATGTCTGACAGTCAAGCGGCACTATTGGCACTAAGATCGTCAGTAATACAACCTAAACTGATTATGGCATGCATAAAAAGAAAATATTAACAACTCGCCAACAAGTACAGCTCATCTGGATACCATAAAAGTATTATGGCGGATGCGCTAGATAAAAAAATCACATATATCGGACTTGAACCCGTTTTCAAAATCACTTACAAGACCGGGAAAAAAATAATTCGTAGCAAACTCTTTAAGTATGAGGGTCACAAAACTCTTCCTTACAGAGCCACAATCAAACATTCAAAATGCTCTACCAATAAGACAGAAGTTAAGGAAACTCACATGACTAATAACAGGGCACTGAGCCAAAACAAACACATGCATAAAATGGGACTGCAAAGTAGTCCTTTATGCCGCGGATACTTGAAAGACACTCCCCTATATCTGCTGTGTAAATGCAAAGCGTATCAAACGCACAAGGATTCACGGCAAACCAAAACTAACTGATGATGAGTTGAAAAAAGCTCCTTGGAATAAGCTTCTGGACTTCATTCACAAAACAAAACTGCTAAGGGAGTAATACAATGGAGGTGCACAAAAACACCAAGGAGACCGCAGTGCAGAAGCACTAGACGAACCATCTCTTGAATAAAAAAAAAAGAATATGGCCCAACGCAAGATTTCTGTGGAAAATACAATTTCACTTTCGGTTCATTTGTTCAACCCGCTCCGTGCTAATGAAGGTACTATGTTAAGTAGAGAATAATTGATTCAACTGTACGCTTTTTTAAATTTAAGTTACGAAATATTTAAACAAGGGAGAGGTATAACATAATTGCATTACATCGCTTTTGGAGATTATTCTCCAATATCTACACCACCTTATCAAATGACGGTTAACAATAAAAATATTAAAGAAAAATGCTCCTTAGATTTTGACAACATAATTTTTTTTTTAAAATTAAAAGTAACGTTGACTTCACTAATAATTCTGCAGCAGAATGATAGTATCAAACCATATGTTGTCAGAACTGATACTGACGATTATGCTTTGGGTGCTGTGCTTCTACAAAGAGAAGATTCTGCATAATGACCAATTTAATATGGCTCAAGATTTCCGACGCCTGCTGAACGTAATTGCAGTTCAAGGTTACAACCTTAAAATTGAATATCTTCTAGGTAGGTGTAACTTCATAGCCAACATGTTATCACGACCTGTATGCAAACATATAACCGATGAGTCAAATTGTGACCTTAGGACCTATGATGAAGAAGAAGCTCAGTTAGTTATTCCAACTCAAGAAAGAAGGCATTTGCTGCTGCCCTCTATCGTGCTGAACAAACACTACAAAACATAGCAAGAATAAATTATTTTGTGGGTATGCGTCGTTATGTGTACAATTATTTGAGTTTGTGCATAGAATGTCTACGTTATAAAGCAAAAAATCATAAACCTGCTGGGTTAGTTCATATATCACTTTTTAGCTATAGATTTATTTGGTCCTTTACCCGAGTCGATCCTAGGTGACGAATGAATTTTTATAGTGGAAGACACCAGTAAGCAAGTGGGTCAAATTGTTTGCATTAAAACAAGCCACAGCCGACGAATGCGCAAAAGTGCTCATGAATGAAGTTTTTTTTGATTCGGCATACCTTGACAAATTACTAGTGATAACGGTAGTCAATTTTTTTCGTCGGTAATGTATACATTTTGCCAATTTTTAAATACCGAACAGAATCTTATTCCTTTATATCATCTGACTGCTAATATGGTAAAAATCGATCATACATTTTGGTTTGAAAAGTTGCCCGTTATACGTTGTGCAATGAATTCAGCTTACTGTAAAACCTGTAATGTTTTAAAAAATGTTGTAGTACCGCTGTCGTATCGTATAAAATAAAATGCCATTTGCGCAAGACGTGCTTAGGTAGAGAAAAAAGGCACGCATTTCCGCTTTGGGAAGGCATTGATGGTATCCGGTGTACGAATAAGAAAGTCGTACAAATTCAGATTAATTTTTGTTTATGAATACTAATGGAAGCTTTAATTTAATCTAACGTCATCTAGACAACAATAATTCGAATTAGAAAACATAAGATTACCGTAGTAAATTTATTGTTAGCGCACACGTCCATTAATCGAATTTTATTAACAAATTTTATTATTACTTGGTTTTTGTTGTGACAATTTCCGTATTCGACGTAAAGAAGAATCCCCGCAATTGTAAGAAAACTCATCGCATTCGTCGTAATAGGAAAATTCCGTTTCGTTGAGGAAACTATCGCTTTGGTTGTATAAAAGAAGCTAAGCAATAGTAGTAAGAACTTGGTAACGACTCAATTCTTGAGCAGTAACGCTTTACAAGTCTCTTCCAAGCTTTATATGAGTCGACATCGACCTTGTATCATTCTTAAGAGGGTATTCCCAGATTCATCAACTAGCATCAATTGCTAATACTACTGTGCTTCTTAGTGTATATGTAATGCTTATGAATTTTTTATTCTTTACACTCTTAAACCACAATGTTTACAATATTTACAACATGCATTCGATTTAGCGGACGGGCACGGAAGAGAGCTTGTCGAGCCTTTTTCGCACTTTTCAAGGGTTCAGGCGTTGGTGGCTATTGTAGAGTCACTTTGCTACTCGGCTCTCTTTACTCCGTAGTCCCCACACTACCCCCCACCTAGAAAATTTCAAAGAAATTGTGGTAAAACGACATTATTTGGGAGTACATAGTAAAAATCGTAACAGAAGTAACCCGTTCTACAAAAACAATATTGTGGGATTCGCCACTGCTGTTAAGGTTAGGTACATTGCGCAAAATTGCATGACAATACATATTTACAGTTATAAGGTAATGACTAAACACATTGTACAAATGTTACAATATATAAATGATTTGCAGGTATAAGTAGTCTTAAATATACATATATACAGAGAAAAACATAGCTTAATTTCTGTTTGTACATATTTTATACATGTCATTATAGTTTGATGGAAATCGTCCTGACCTAGTTTGTTTTGGTTGCGATTCGCACTCAGTCAGATTTTCCGGACGTTTGGGTCGATCATCTACTTGCATGTTATTTGCAGATTCCCAATATGATGGTTTTAGCCTGTCAATAGAAATAGTTTGTGATGCACCATTTATTAGCACTACGTAAAATTTGTCTTTTCGCAATGGCACTTTGTATTGGCCATCATATGTAGGCTGTAAAGGTCTTTTCACTTTGTCGACACGCACAAACATAAAATTACTTATACCTAAAGTTTTTGGAATGTATATACCAGTATTTTGATGTTCTCGTAGAGCTTGGTACCGTATGGCTTGCATATGTTGTCTTATACGATTTAGAAAACTGTTGTATGGTTGTAGGACGTTATTTGTAGCGTCAAGCAAAACCATGAGCCCTGGCAAACGTACTGTGGTTCCGTGAACCAATCCGGACAAAGTTGCTCTTAAGACTTCTTTGACTGTGTTTCTAATACCAAGTAACGCTATAGGTACGAATTCAACCCAATTCCCTACATGACATTGCAGTACCGATTTTAGTTGTCGATCAAAGCGTTCTACCATTGCTACCATTGCTCTGCGGATGGTAAGAGGTGGTTCTACTTCAGAGAATACTTATAAGGTTTCGAAGTTCCTGAAATGTGCTCCTCGATTAGTCATGATGTTTGTTGGACAACCAAATCGAAAGATCCATGTATTGTAGAATGTTCTTGCACAGGTTTCAGCACTGATATCAGAATTTGGTTGTGCTTCTGGCCATCTGATGAATCTATCAATCATCATTAGGAGGTACTGTTTTCCCTCTACGCTTGGAAATGGTCCAACGACATCCAAATGGACATGTATGAAGCGCCCATCTGGTTGCGAAAGTGCTAACATCGGTGCTTTTTGTGTGTCTTGTGACTTTACCACGTTGGCAAGGCACCCATGTTTTTTACAGTGTGGAAATGTTTTTTTTTCATGTTGGGTCAAAAGTATTTGGCCGTGATCACTTTTATTGTAGCTTTAACACCTGGATGTGACACATTATGTGCAGTTTGGATAACGTTATTCTTAAAGATTGAAGGCACATACACTCGATCTCCATTTGCTGTTTGGTAGCATAGTTGCCTATCTGCACGTAGCATTTGCGAACTTTTGAAACAAAATCTTTCATCATTCTAAAGAGTCCGTAGTTCTCCGTTTTCAGCTTGTACTTTTGCCATGGAGTCGGTTGTAAATTCACATAGCGTGATGCTGTCAATCCGAAACATAAAGTCTGTAGATGTATTTTCTGAGTCCTCTATCCTGATATCAAAGGTGTACTGGAAGATTAAATCTAATTGCCTAGATTAACGAGGGCTGCATTTTTCTGGTTTCTGCTTGTAGGCATAAGTAAGTGGATTATGGTCTGTGTAAACTGTAAAATCACATCTCTTTAAAAAATGCTTAAAATGTTGAATACCTTTGTAAATTGTTAACAGTTCTCTGTTGTAGGTGCTGTACCTTTTCTCAGCTGTCGATAACTTAATCGAGAAGAAAAAAATTGGTTTGGTGTCTATATCTTCTCCCTGTTGTAAGGATCCTCCGATAGCTGCTTCACTCGCATCTACGACTAGCGATAGTTTCTTGTCCGGATCAGGAACAGTTAGTATCGTGGCGTCGACTAAATTTTGCTTGCATTTGTAAAATGCTTGTTTAGCAGTCTCGTTCCACGCCAATCTAATATATTTCTTATTGATGTCATTTAGGAGCTGATACAGAGGTATCCGTGTGCTGGCTGCATTTGGTAGCCATCTGCGGTAGTAATTAAGCATTGCCAAAAACTGTTGCAGTTTTTTGCTTGTTTGCGGTAGTTACGGCTGCAATTTTTTGTGGGAGTGCTTGGATACCATTCTTGCAGATTTTGAAATCTAAAAAGTCTAATTCTTCTGTTCCGAAAACACATTTCTTTGGGTTTATTATGATGCCATACTTCTCTAATCGCTGGAATACTTGTTCTACATGTTGTAGGTGTTCATCATGTGATGACGATGCAATTAAAATATCATCAATGTAAGCGCTGGGAAACTCGAGACCATGAAGTACTTCGTTGATGAATCGCTGAAATGATTGACTAGCATTACGAAAACCAAATGGCATTTTGATAAATTCAAATAATCCAAACAGAGTTGTTACAGCTGTTTTTGGTCGATCTTTAGGATGTACCGGAATCTGATGGTAGGCAGTCACTAAATCCAACGATGTAAATATGAGTTTACAATTTCGGTTCAGACTGAAGTCGTGTATGTGTGGAATCGGATATCTGTCTGGTGTTGTGACCGTATTGAGCTTCTGATAGTCTCCACAAGGTCTCCAGGATCCATCGGACTTCGAGACCATATGCAATGGGCTTGCCCATGGAGAGGACGACAGTTGAATGATGCCAACATCCATCATCTTTTGGAACACCTGTTGCACGAGCTTCAGCTTCTCGGGTGCTAACCTTCTGAAGTTACTGAATACTGGTGGTCCTTTAGTGAGGATGTGATGCATAACATCGTGTTTTGCAGCTAGCTAGTCCTGTTACTGTCTATAAGGAATTGTGTGTCCGATAGTTTGTCAGTAACGAAGAGGCGGTGAGCGAGTTGAGTGGCAGCAGTCGCCGCAGCTACTGCCTGTCCTCGTTTTTTGGACTGCAGTTGCACGGACTAGTACATTGACTAACCTTGTCACCAAATCTGCGATGATACCATCAATGTTCGGGATTGTAGCTTTTGCTTCTCAATCTGCTGTACCTGCGCTTGCGAGAATTGTTTCTGCTGGAACGTTCTCTGTTATCCAGCTTTGTTTCCAGACGATCGAACCGAGCAATAAGTGCTGTAATTTGTTCTTCTTTTTCTGCAACGACTGGAGCCAGAGATGGTGCCGTGGTCTCAACTAGCATGTCAACAACTACGGCTAGCTGCTCCAATGTCAATGCATTCAAAGACACTAGAATGGGCTGAACTGTTGATGGCATTTGTTGCATGAACAACTGTTTTAGTGCGTCATTGTTGACACACCCCTAGTCCTTCACCAGATCTTTCATGCTCCGAAGGAGTTGCGATGGCTTCCGAGCCCTCAACTTCTGACCGGCAAGTAACTTTTCGAATCTCTGAGACTCGCTCAGAGTGGTACGTTTTAGAATCGCCGTTTTTAACTTGGAGTAGGGTTCTTTAGGATCTGGTTTAATTATTAAGTCGGAGACCTCATCGGCTAGTTCTAGCGGTACCACATTGACCACATGGTGAAATTTGGTTTCTTCCCTAGTAATTGCTGGATGAGATAATTGAAACCGTGATTCTACCATTGTGAACCACAACTCTGTCCTTGTGGGCCAAAATGCTGGAAGCGAAATGGCGGATGCGGATGCCGCTTCCTGTTGAGAGTTAGCTATCTGTAACTCGGGTGTTGATTTTTATTAGAGGCGCAGATAATGTACTACTGGGCATAAAATACTACTCGCTACTTGCCGACTACAACCACGTGTTGCCTCGAATTGAAAAATGACCGCCGTTTTTGCACGTTTTGTAACAAAGCGTTTTTAAACATTTTACGATTGGCTTTTTATATTTATTTGCAAACATGAATTGAATACATAGGATCGATCACGTCGGGGTCACCACTGTAGTGCTTATGAATTCTTTATTCTTTACCCTCTCTAATCACAATGTTTCAGCCGGCGGTGGCTATTGTAGAGTCACTTTGCTACTGGGCTCTTATTGTAAAAAATTAAATGAACTATTTTTCTACATGGTCTATTTAAATTTCTAAATCAATAAAACGAACCCGCGGCTACAAGAAGAAAAAACCTAACATCTTCTCTTATAAATGTAAATTAGTAATTTAGTTATTAACTTTATTGAATATAGGTTAAAATTTTCTGTATTACACCAACAGGAAAATATACATATTGAATAAAATTTTTAATTAATGTGTTTGATGTTTAATTTTTATAATTAAAGATTAGTTAACATTCATTAGTTTTTAGATGTATTACTAATTCATGTAATTAAAAATATTTTTAAAAAATAATATTAAATGTATTTAAGCGTTTTGCATAAACTTATAATCACTAATTGATGTAATAGATCTATAAAATATAATAACAAAATAAATGCAACTACAAAAAACTTAAATTAACGTCATTAATAAAGTGTAAGAAAACGAAAAAAACCAAAATGAGACCCTTGAGATACATCTGAAGTAGCTGTAAAGTTAGTTGATACGACTTCTTTTAGGTAGACGAATATTTGTCTGTCTGTAAGATAATTTTCAGAACAATTAAGCCTTTACCCAACAAAATTTAAAACACGAAGTTTACGAAGTAATAATTTATGACCTTGAATACACCTGTATACATAGAAGCAACTTGCGCCATTTTTCTAATCTATGAAAAATGTAATTTTTACAAAAGAATTGTCTTATTTAACGCGTAATTAATTTTTACACTTTTATTTATCCTGTTATTTACATCCCCATCCCTTTCCATCTTCTCTTATTACACTTCCTAGATATTCGTATGTTGTTACCTTCTCTGGTTTTTCTTCTATAGTGTATCTTTCTCTATTTTCTTCTTTGTTCTTGTTATTTATGATTATTGTTTTACATTTGTTTATATTAATTTCTATTCCTAGTTTTTCTATTTCTTCACTCCATATTTTCGTCAGCTGTTTCATCTTTTTGTGCTAACACTATATCATCTGCATATAGTAAGCAATCGATTTTTATTGGTTCTAGAGTATTATATCCTATCTCTGTCTGGCTTTGTTTGGTTCTTGTCCTAGTATTTTTTAACAATCTGTCCATGATTACTATAAAGAGTAGTGGGCTTAGACTATCCTGTTTTATTCCTACTTCCATCTGGAAAAAGTCTGATTCCTCTCCATTTATTTTAACTATTCCATTTACTGTTTTATAGATACTTCTTATCACCCTTACTAATTTCATTGGTACCTTTAGTTGTTTTAGGCAATCCCATATTATTTTCCTCTGTATTGAGTCGAAGGCTGCTTTTAGGTCAATGAATGTAACGAATATTTCTTCGCCTTTTTTTCTATTATACTTCTTAACCCTTAAATTCCAAATCGGGAGACACTGTGTACCCCAGGTCCAACATTTTTGGTACATTTTTTGTTATAAAAACTATTGGCCACCCTGCTTCTGGGTATGTATCAATTCTAGTATGAGGTTATATTTACTTGAATACGAATTCAGGATTATGTGCTTGAAAACTTGTATGTAATAGAGATGTGAGTGGGCCACGACGTCCCCCCATTCGGAATTAGTGTGACTATAACATAATTTTCTTTGTTTCAGATAAAGTTTTGAAAATTCAAGAAAAATGAGCAATAAAAGAAGATCCAGAGTTTATACAGAAGCAGAGTTAAAGAGATTAGCTGAAAAATTTGATGATTCTAGCGATTTGAGTGAGTGTAGTGACGTAGATGAAGAAGATACAGATTTTGTTCCAAGTGAAAATGTATCTGAATCAGGAGACGAATTAGAGGAAGAAGTCGAAGAAGATAGTGATGCAGAAGTAGGTGAACTAACATAGTTACCGCGAAACCTGGTCCTACAGATTATGTGCAGAATGTTAAAACACTAAAAAACTATTTTGATTTACTTAAACATAAAAGAACTAATTTGTACTCATACAAATAAAGAAACGGAACGAGTTTTTGCCAGCTAGAATAGTGCACATGCAAATTCACCAAGAGAGTGGAAGAGCTTAGATAAAACTGAATTTGATTGTTTTCTGGGTATCTTGATGAAATCTGGAGCTTTACGATGTAAAAAGGAAAGTATTCACAAGATGTGGACAACTGAGCAAAGTATTAGACGTTCATTCTTTGTCGCTGCCATGTCTAGAGACCGTTTTCAGCGAATTTCGCGCTATTTGAGATTCGACGACAAAATATTTAGAAGTGCAAGAAAAGCAAATGATAAGCTAGCTGCAGTTGAAAATTGCAGGAAATCGTTTGAACCTCACGAAGAGACCACTGTCGATGAGCAGCTTGTCGCGTTCCGAGGCAAGTGACCATTCAGGCAGTACATAAAATTAAAACCAGTCCGGTATGGTATAAAGATATGGGGTCTTGCTGATGTAGAAACATCATACTTACATAATTTGCAAGATTATACTGGTAAATTGCGCCCGGGAGTAAACCTGAGGTCAATCAGGGGTATCGTGTGGTCAAAGACTTGTGTGAACTAATTTATGGTGCAGGTCGCAGTGTGACTACTGATAATTTTTTCACATCTGTACTTTTTGCCAAGTTTGCCAGTAAGAATCTAACATTACTCGGCACTGTTCAAAAATCTAAACCTGATACACCCTACAAATTAAAAGTACCAGGAATGCTAGAAAAGTTTTCAAAATTTACATTTAGTGATGAAGTCACAATGGTAGCTTATGTACCCAAGAAAGGACGAATGGTACATGTGCTATCCACCCAACATTCTGATGACTCGATTTCCCAAGAAGAACACAAAAACCCAATTATGATTGAAGATTATAATAAGAGCAAAGGAGGTGTTGACAATTCCGACAAACTGATTCGTGAATATACGTGTCCCCGACGAACAGTTCGTTGGCCTTACAGAGTTTTTACTAATATTATAGGCATTTGTGCCCTAAATACCTTTTATTTTATTTATTTCCAAAAATCCCGATTGGCGGAAACGCAAACTGTACGGCAAAAAAATTTTTTTTGCAATTAGGCGATCAACTTACGAATGCCAACATGAAAATTCGAGCTGCAAAACCAGACCAAAATAAACACATTTTAGAAGCTTTGAAAAATTGTGAAATTGACATCCTTAAAAGGTTGCCCACAAAACAGAATTTGGAACGAAAACGAGGTAGGTGACATATATGTCCCAGAAATCAAGATAAGAACTCCAGGATTAGATGTGACAAATATAAACAATTTATTTGCGAAGAGCACAGAAAGGAAACCAAAGCAGTATCTTGTCTCACTAACTGCAGCATTGAAAAACCCTAGATTTAAAAATAAATATTTGTATTAGTTCAGTAGAAAAAGAAATTTATTGCTTATTTTTTTAATGAATGATAGAAAAATACTTTATTTTGCTGGTTATTGTAATGAATAATAAATAAATACTTGTTTAATTCTGCTGCACTAATTATTATTTATAAAAAACGGATGGGGTCCACAATATACCCCCATTCGGAATCTACGTATAATTTAAATAGCTCGGAATTTAAGGGTTAATATGTGGATATTGTCGTGCGTTTGTCTGCTGCCTTCAAGACCATTGTCAATGTATTTTCTCAGTCTTCTTTCTTTGGTGTATAATTTAAAGTTAGTGGAGGCATGCAGCTCTATAGTTTTCACAGTCCGCTTACTCCTCTTTCTTGTAAATTGGAATGATAATGTTATTTTGCCACTTTTGTGGGATTTCTTCTGTCTTTCATGTTTTCTTGAATGTATTTAGTAGCGTTTCTCTTCCTTTCTCTTTTAGGAATTTTATCATTTCTGATTCTATTTCGTCTTGCCCACTTGCCTTTTTTACTTTGATGGTTCTCATTGCTTCTTCTGTGTTTATATTCTCTAGAATTACTTTTTCCTCAATTATTTTCTTATCCTCCACTGTATTTCTAATGATCTCCTTTCCATTTGCTACTACTTCTATTCCAAATTTTATTGAGAAGAATTCTGTTCATATTTTTAGTATGCTTTTTAATATCTGTTTGTAATACATTATTTTTGTTTTTTATTCGTTATATTATTATTTTCTTGATATGTTCGATTTATTTTTCGAAGTATTTCCAGCTTTTCCTTTTGCCTCTCGTATCATTTTCTTTGCTATATTTGTTTGTCTACTTCTTGTTTTGTCTCTTGAAATCTTTTCCATGCCAATTTTTGTTTTTTTCTGGTTTTTATGTGTTTTTGTTTTACTGGTTTCCTTTGTTATTGTATGTTTTGCTTCTCTAAAAGTCCTCCACCTTTTTTCTAGTGTCCAATTTTCTTCCACTTGGTCCTGTTTACTTAATTCATTGTCTGTTTTTTTTAATAGTCTGTTACGCTCCACGTAAATTAATTGCTCCTAAGTCTATTATACCCCGCATTTTATTTACTCTGAAGAAATTTTAACTTAGATAGTTCACGGTCGGGTGACGTAATACTTCACATCTCTAAACATTTACTAATCCACCCTCTACCCTCGCAAGTCGCCGTAGATTAGTTACAGATTTTCTAAACGTGCATTTAACTTATTTTTGTATTACAATACACCCCTACGGGTACATATATGTTATAATATTTTTTTTTTTAATACAACCTAGTGAAGCCTATTGTTAGCTTATTTATTTCGCCGCTCACTCTTAAAGCTGCTAGTCCTTTTGTAGTTCTGATTATCAGCCCTATCTTTTGAAGAACTTACGTGGCGCCTTAATTCTAATTCTTTTTTCTGCCCATTACTACTCATAAGCATCCTACTTTTGCTTCTCTTAACTTACCCATCCCATTTTGCCTACTAAGACCGAGGCACCGAAGCCACTGCATTGTTTGTAAATTGTGTTGCCAATCAAATCTTACCGTAACAAGTCTCTTTTTGTTACCTCATTTCTTAGTCTATGTATTGGTATCCTTTAATATTCTTTTGGCATTTCTCATACTAGCTCCGTGTCCCTAACTCTTCGTTCCCACATCTGAACCGTGCTATCTTTTTTTTCTTCTTCTCCCTTGATACCCTTATAATTCTTATTATATCTGCCCTCTTTTATCCTTGTCTATCTTTCTTTTTTTTTGATATCCTAACCTCTTCTTATTATTTCTTCCCTTACCCCGACTTCCTCTTCTTTTAATCTCTCCACTTCTTCTCTCCCTCAGTTCTTCCTCGTATTTTATAGCCCTTTTTTCTGTCTCTACTTTTATTTTTGCTACCTGTACCTTCTCTCTTACAATAGACCCCGGTGTATCTCTGTCTAGTCCAAATACCCATCTCCAGTATTTTTCCTGTATCCCTTCTACCCTCCTCCACTCCTTCCACCCGCATATTTCCGCCTCATACATCACCACACCCTTTATTAACTTTTCGAACAACAGTTTTTTTTTCTATATCCATCTTGAATACCCTTTTCCCTACCCCCCTCACTTGTCCTATTAACCTGTTTCCTTTCCTCACTCTTTTCTTTATGTGTTCTCAATCCTTATTATCCTGCTTTATCGTGTAACCCAAGTATGGAAATTCCTTCACTTGTTGCAATTCCTCATCCCTCCATTTCCACTCCTCTCTTTTTCTTTTCCCCCTCCTTTTCTAAATACCATTATTTTTGTTTTCTTCGTGTTTACTTCCATTTATTTTTTTTTCAAGTATTTTTCCAGCGTTTTCATCATTTATTTCATTTCCTTTTCCTCCTTAGCCACCAACACTGTCATACATCGCATATAATTTGTACGGCGTGCTTAATAATGTTACCCCTCTGTAATTCTTGACTTTATTTCTTTCTTCTTTTTTATGGATTTGGCATATTGTTCCTTCCTCCATCTCTTGTATTCTATCTTCTCCTGTCGCTTTTCCTTTTTTTATCTTCTTTATTGCCTCTATTATTTCGTCTTCTTTTATTCTATCTTTATCTCCTTTTTTACGTCTTACTACTGCGTCTTTTCATTTTTCTTTTTCTCGATTTTGTTCTTCCTCTCCCAGCAGGTTCCTAAAATATATCTCCCATTCTTTAATTTGTGTTCCCTTTGTCGTTGTTTTTTTATTCCTTTCTTTTTTTAGGTACTTCCATACATCTTCTTCCGTTTTTATTTCTTTTATCTGCTCCTTTTGTTTTTTTTTGTTTTCTTCCTTCTTTCTCTCGCATGTTTGCTTGTATATTTTTACTGCTTCTTTTTCTTTTCTTCCTTTTTTTCACTGTCTTAATGCTCTCCTTGCATTTGCATCCATTTCCAGCAGTTCTTCTCCCTCTTTATTTATTACTTTGTCCTTTGTTTGTCTTTTTCTCGTCCCTTTCCTTTCTTGTATTCCCGGGGTTCTTCCCCTATTCTTGTATTGAAGTCCCCTCCTACTATTATCAATCCCTCTTCCCTCTCTTCTATCATCTCTTTTATGTTTCTCCTTGTCTCTTTCTTTCTACTGCTATAACCGTCTGTATTTTTACTTACCACTGCATGTTCTTTTCTAGAACTCCTCTTCTCTGTTGCACTTTCTCTTTCTTTTCCTGACAACCATTTTTTTCTTATTCTTGTTATTATACCCACATTTGCTCTCCCTTTACACTTCTCTCTTTCTGCATGTTGCACCACCCACTCAAGTTCCTCCGGCAACTCTTTTTCCTACTATTTCCATTCTTTTTCTTCTATCCACGTCTCATGTAATCCCACTACATCCTGCTCCTTGATGTAAATTCAAAAATCGTGTTCCTTGTTCTTTATTCCAGCCACGTTCCAAAACAATACTCTTAGCTTACTCACCTCTCCTGTGCTTCTTCCTTACTTTTTTTTCTTACTTTTTACCTTTTCTTTGACATTTCGTCAACTTTCGTTCTTTTATCGCCCACCCCCCTTCGCCCTTTAGTTTTTTGCCTTTTGGGTACCTATTGTCACTCCTCTTTCTCTGCTCAGGCCCCTACCCCTGTCGTTCCATATGTATCTTCCTCCGTCTATCTCCATTTTCCTGAATCCTACCTATACTCTTTCTTTTCCTTTCCGCTTTTTTTTCCCCGCTATGTTCATTATTTTTCTTTGTACTCTTCTTTCTTTCCATGTCAAATCGTGACTTATATATTCTTGTATTCCTTAATTTCTTCTTCTCCGCCATCACCTTCTGCTTTTCCTCCCATCTTCTCATTTTGTTTATTACTGTCACCTTGTTCACTTCTACTTTTACATTTAATTTTTCTTCCAGCATCAATGCTAAATCTTTTTGTGGTTCTTCACTTCTCCACCCCTTTATCACAACATTATTCTTCCTTTTCCATTCTTCCTCATCTTCCGCTTTTTTCTCCACTTTTTCTATTCTCTCCACCAGTTCCTCTTTTTCTTTCTTCCACTTTCTTCCACTTTTTTTCTCTTTCTTCTATTTCTCTTTTTTACATTCTTTGATTTCTTGCCTTATTCCTTGCATATTTTTTTCCATCTGTTCGTCACAGTTTTATACTTTTCCACCACGGTTCTTTATTTTTCACTGAATTTATTTATTCATCACCCCTTTTTCTCTTTTTCTTCCCTCTCACTACCATTACTAACTCCCGTTCCTTCGCTTACTATCTTCTTCCAACTTCTACACTTGTATTTCACTTTTACGTTTCCTTAAATGTAAATACGACCTTCTACATCAAAAGATACCGCACAAATCCCCCCGTGCCTTAATTATTGCTATTACTAATCTGTGTTGTGTGTTTATTTCCACCTCTGGTATTTTTTTAATCTGACTTATTCTATTTTCCATTTCCTGTGTATATACTATGTAATCAACTACACTTCAAGCATTTCTCTCTACCGCTACTAATGTATATCTATCTTCAAGTGGTTGTCCCCAGTAAGTATTTCTAATTTTTGGGTCATTTAGTTGGCAAAACTATTCTTTCTTCCATTATTATTAAATCTTTCTTCTCCATGTTTTCCTATGCAACCCACACCTTAATTTTTGTCATTTCCAATTCTTGCATTCCAGTCACCCATGATGATGAGTAGAAGTGTAAAATTTCTTGTTTTTTTACTCCTTCTAGTGTTCATATATTTGTAATATACTTATTTTTCCGTGTAATGCTATTTCCAGTGTCATAATTCTAGAACTTATTCCTTCAAATTTACTTACTGCATTATCTACTTCCTCAATTATAATTAATCCTACTCCCTCTTTTGTTATTTGTTTTTCATGCCTTCCTGAGTAGTATAATTTATATTTATCCATTAGTAATTTACTTCCTAATCCTTTTTTCTTTGTTTCGCTATTTCCATAATTTTTATATCATAGTGTTTCATCTCTTTCACGATCTCGCATTCATTTCTTGTTAACGATGTTATATTACACGTCTCTATTTTCAAATGTTTATTTGTTTCTGTCTTTATTCTTGCTTTTAGAATTTGTTATTATTCGTAACTGTTTTTTTTTAACTCTTCGACATCTTTGTTTTTGGGTGATTTTTCGCTCATTTTTCTGGTTTTCTGCCTTTTTTCTTTACGGTTATTTCCTATTTCATTGTTTGTCTCTGTTTCCTTTTTGTCTTTTGTGTTCGTATTTTCCGTGTTTTTAATTCCTGATTGTTGTATTTCCAGATGATTTTCTTCTTTTGTGTCTTCTTCTTTTAGTTGTTGTATTGTCCACATTTCCTCGTTAATTTTTAGTTTGTTATATATCAATCTTGCATTGTATCCCTTCTTTCTTGCTTCGATCATATATTGTATGAATTTCTTTCTTTCTTCCCGGACTCGTTTTGGACAATCTATTCTATTGTTTTGTTTTCCTTCTACTTTCCTTCCCAGTCTATTAATTTCCTGGATTTCTTTTTCTATATCTATTACAACTATCATGTCTTTAAAAATTATTTTAGTTCTTTTTTAACTTTTAATCTTTTTCAGTTATTTTTTTTCTATTTCTTGTATTATAATTTTCTTCTGTTTTATCTCTTTTTCAAGTATTTCCAGTCTTATAATTTGTGTAGCCATTATCTTCTTCATTTTTTTGTTCTCCTTCTTTAGTTTTTCATTTTGTGTTTTAATTTGTTTGTTTTCTTTACTTATTTTGTCAAATTTCATATTTATGCTTTCGGTTTTGATATCTAGATCATTTAATTTTGGATTTATTTCCTCTAGTATTTTTTCTATTTTCTTTTTTTGTCGTTTTAAAACTTTATATGATCCTTTAGAAATTTTTTTTAATACGACTCTGTTTTCTGTCTACTTTTGCTCCGCGTATGCAAATAGCGCGCCTTTTTCTTGTCTTCTCGCCTTATCTCTTATATTTCTTAATTTGCTGTACATTTTCTTAATTTCTACTAATTTCTCGAGTAACTCTATTATTTCTTATTCGTATTATCACGCACAAGTATATTTATTTAAAAGTTTATATAAAATCAAATAAATTTTCATTCCATATGGGAAAAAAAATTGGGGTTCTATATTACCACCTTCTCCTCTATGTTATAGCAATAAACAAAAACGGTGAATGCTTCAAATATACTTTGAGAAAGTTTTGAAATTCGCAAATTGATAAATGATCCTAATTTTAGCAGTTCAATGTCAAAAATTGAGAAGATGCGTGGGATTCGTTTGTTTGTGTTATTCAAAATTTCTTTGGCAATAAGAAGGGCGACGATTACATTGAACGCATTGAAAAGATGTTGTCTCTCTTCCAGTGACTTGGATGCAACTTCTTGCACAGTCATTAAGATCGTTTTTCTGCAAATTTAGGCGACTTAAGTGAAGAACAGAGCGAACGATTCCACCAAGATATTTGAAGTATGGAGAAACGATTCCAGGGTCGCTGGGATACACTTTTGATGTCCGATTTTTGCTGGAGTATTCAGAGCAGCACTTCGTCATTTAACAACAGTAGAAAATCGTATAAAAAAAAATTCAAGAGTTTCTAGTTTTTCATAATTATGTGTTTTTGTACGGCGAGTTCATCTTTTTCTCAAAAAACACCCTTTCATATTATTCGGAAACGAGCTGATACAGAAAAACTAATAACAAATTGAAGATAAGCATCAAAAATTAACTCAGAATCATGTAAAATCTTCCATGCAAAAAACTTACTGCTGGGCGGTCTAATATTAGTATTAGAAACATAGAGGTAGTGCGCCTATGTTGAACACCCTAAGGAATTATCATTATAACTATTTTAGTTTTGCAATTATTATTTTGTTTTACATGAAAATTTATACTTAGTTTGATGTTTATTATAATACACAATAAATTTTTGATCAATTAATTTTCTATTTAATAAAACAGTATATTTTTAAAAAATAACCAAGTGCCCAGTAAACACGGATTGAAACTGTTGCAGTCACAAAATTAAAACAATTGTTTCATTACGTTGTTTCGTGTTAGTTCCATTTTTATATCATTTACATGTAACTGACAGTGAATAAATTGAAAGAGTTCCGATTTTTCACAATCAGTTTTAAACCGTTTCAGTACTTGCAATTTTTATCCCATAATCAGCAACCGTCTAAAAACTGATTTATTAAAACCGAATATTTTTTGAATAACTAGAATTGTTTAAAGATCGATTAAATAAGATTGAATTATTTTCAAAACAGTGGAATCGTTCTAGGAAAAACGAATACTTTGTGATTAGTCAGCATTAGTCGTTGCTATACTTTTGATTACTGTCGTCAACGCTAGCGCTGCAAATTGATATCTTTTCACTTGTTCGGTTGTAGTTTGATAAATGATGCTGTGTGTACATTTACGAAATGGAACAATAAACGGTAAGTCGAAACATTTTATTATAATCCATAAATGTAATCGATATTATTATCATTTCTGTTCTTTATGTATCATGTTTTAATTTGTATTAAAAAAATGTAAATTAACACACATGGTTGCGTTAAGGTAGATTATTGCGTAAATCTGATGATACTTTAGGATTTATAATTACAGTTCAATTCTTCAAGTTTTCTATACGATTATGTACAGCTAAAGGTATTCACAGTGTTTTTATAACTTTCTAATTATTGCTAAAGTGATATTTATATTAAGTTCGTGTTGTTTTTGAGAAGAATTGTTTTAGTTGATTATTGAAACAAAAAAATCATACATGTATCGATCATTTAGTATCAGTTCAAGAACGAAGCTTTTAAACCGTAAACCGAATGCAACATTTAGTTTGCAACAGATTTGAATTTAAAATACCGAAACTATACTGATTCAAATAAGTGAAACAGCGATGGACTTATAGCTATTTTATTGCAGTTAGGTTTCTTTTATGTTTGAAACAAGAATGAATCATAAATTTTCTGTTTTGAAACTGTTACTAAACATTATCAATTTTCTGTTTACTGGGTGGTCCTTAATTGGCATATATGTGCCCATGTTGGCCCCCTTTAAAATAAATTATTAAAAGTGTCTTTAAACAGTTTTATTTGACAAAATATATGAACAACTACCATAATAAAATAGAACAAACTGACATAATAACATATTATATACATAGTTCACAAGTAAAAGATTTGCAACGCGGGGTAACACCGGCGCATTCATTGTGGCACCACGACTTGTATATTTGGCATCAAATCCAAGTTTCTCTTGCACGTGAGTTCGAGTACAATTCATTACAGTAAGGGTAACTAGCATCATCATCATCGTCTGAGTCCTCCAAAATTACTTCGTTCTCACCAGAAGCGTCATTGTCAATGACAATTCGTCGTTTTACTGACCTGACTTGTTGTTTTCTCACCTTCATTTTCTTTTTAATAACTGTATCTTTAAATTTTTGAATTTTTGGGGTTGAATTCAAATGGCCTGTTTTCCCACGTCTTCTGCCTTTCCGTTTATCAGCGCTAATGGCTACAGCTCGAGGAGGAGGTAAAATTTCTTTCACCGAAATGTCGAGAACTGAGGATGAAGACGAGTTAAGACCAGATTTAGATTGCTCTTGCATCTCTAATTCTACTTGGTTTTCGTCTTCAGCCTCGGGAATCGGCCTATCCGTAGCTAAAGCTGGTGCAAACTCCCAGTTCTCATAGCTATGAGGATTGAAAGAATGGATGCCAGCTTTTTTGAAGGAATTTATCGCATTTGTTGGTACAGCACTCTTCAAATAAACTTTATTGAGAAGGCCTGCTATTTTGAATTGGGTTAATGCCTTTCCTGGATTTTGACGGAGCCATAATTGTATTTCTTGGTCAACATATGTATGAAGAGGACGGAAAAATTCAACGTTCAATGGTTGAACGTGATGAGAACAGTGTGCGGGGAAGCAAAACACAACAACACTATTTTCTCTAGCAAACTGTAGGGATTCAAGACTCTTATGGCTACTGTGCCCATCTAGGAGTAATAGAACCTTATTCTCATTTAAAGGCTTCGTATATCTAACAAAATGGTTAAGCCATTTACAAAAAAATTCACTGGTCATTCAGCCTTTTTCTTGTGGGAATGCTATGCTACCATCGGGAACATCGTTCATCAGCTCTTCATTCATCCTTTGGCGAGGGTAAATAAGAGCAGGAGGGACGTAGTTGCCTATGGCACTCATTGCACACACTACGGTTACGTGCTGCCCGCGCTCTGCACTACTAAGTGCACCAACTTGCTTACGGCCTTTTGCTGCATACATTTTTTGGCATTTTTTTTGAACCATAGTCAAACCCGACTCGTCTATATTATAAATATTTTTGTGGAGAAAATTGTACTTCTGCAGAGTATTATCTAGTGTCTTGAAATAGGCTTCAATATTAGTCTTGTTAAAAGCCTGGGCTCTAGCTAATGATGTACTTTCTGGACTACGCAAAGGTATTTGTGGATTGCGCTTGAGGAATCCTTTAATTCATTTCCAACCTGCAATTTTTGCTTCTCGATTAAACCCATGATTGATGTTATTTTTTTCGCCTACTTCGAATACCATCTGCCGCAAATCTTTGGAAGTTAGTCTAGAAAAAAACGTGTTTTCATCTCAATAATATGCACTGCAATCTCCTGTTCGATGGCTTTAGAGAAAGTTGTTTTTCGTCCTCCCAAATCACCTTTGGAAGCATCCTGTTTATCCAAACGCCTTGGCAAAGTTGTTTTGGGAACCTTGAAGGTCTTGGCAGCCAACTTATAGCCCATATTGTAGTTTTTCACGTTCTGAATAGCCTGTTGCATGTGATGCTCATCCCACTGTTGTTGTTTTTTGGATGCCATTCTTATAAATGAAAAAGGAAATTAAGTCCAGGTGAAATTATTTCATTGCCAATGATGGACCCCCTGGTCCATCATAGGACACAGATAAGTAGTCCATCATAAGCCACATTGCAAAAATCAGTTATGAATCCCAAACTTTTTTGTTCTTTTGAATAATCTCAATTGTTGCTCGACAATTAACATACAATAGTTCCTTCAAGCTGCAGTAACAAAAGCAGATTATAGTTGAACGTAAAACAAAAGATATCTAACATCATGCCAAGCTACTTTCTTACATCGATACTTACCAATTTTAAATTATTTATGTAGTTAAACAGAAACTGCACATGTTCACGTTGGCACTTGTAAACAACTACTTGGGAACTTCAATCAACCTAACCAATATGTTGGTAGTATATTATGCGCGGTATATTTGAAAATACAGCTAGTGGTTCGTCATTGGCGAGGGTCTATCATAAGCACATTTCCCCTATTTTTAACCAAGTAAAAAACAATAACAAAAGAAGTTTTAATTATTTTTATTACCTTTATGATTTATTTAAAAAAAAACTAATTATACTAAAATAATTGTTACCATAAATTAGATCAATGAGTTACTAGTGTAATACATTTTCAACGTAAGAATATTTTTTTAAATTGCGCAAAACGCAAAAAGTTTTTTCATAAATTAAATTGGAAAGGTTCTAAGATATTTATACGTGAAGATTTGACCAAGCAGCGTACTACGACTGCGGTGAAAAAATTTAATCAAAACTTATATAATAAATGTATTCACGAGCAGAACAAACATTTACGTTCCAGTTGATGATAACTCAGATGCGTTTTTTACATTGTTTTAGTAATTTTAAGTTTATTTATTTAGAGTTAATACGGTTTAGTAAATAAATTTGTTTTTGTAATCAAACAAAATCACAAATAAAAAACTATTAAAATAACAAAAAGCATGTTTAAGATATAAAATAAATTGCGATACAGCATGTACGTATTTTATAAAATACATCACAAGAAGAAAGAATTTATTACAGTAATGTTAAGACCATTAGTTACATAATTGACTAAACATTTCAGTCAGGAAATGCCAAACGTGCTTTTTTTTCAACCACTGAAAAAAGAACAAAATAACAAATCTAACTGTAGCTTTTTCTTAATTTTAGAAATAATATCTTTCTTTAATCAAAAAAAAAAAAGAAAATTAATTTTAAATTGTGGTTTTATTAGGTCTAACACGTCCTAATGCCCTTATATTATCACCGCAATTTTTTTTGTACATTTAAAATTGAAGTCTTGATTAGAAGTAACCTTACCATTAACGGCAGACAGAATTCGATAATTCTTTGCGAAATAAAGTCAAAGAAAAATAGAGGCACATGCATCACGGCATTTAATCTAATAAACTTCATTTTTGAATATAAAATTCACTCTATAAATACTGCGTTGTAAATTTGACTTAAGAATTGTAATCTTGACTGTACAAAATTTAATAATAAAAATATTATACTGTAACTTTCTTAATAATAATAAAAATTTATTTATATTACAACAAATTGGTATATTTATATGAAAACCTTTGCGAAGTTGTTGTCAGTTTCAAGAACCTCCATGTTTACTAAAGGATACAGAAAATTCTCGAAAAGATAGCTGAAATGTATAAAAGCGCTTCAAACGAATCGTAGCTCAATTATTCGAAGCCGGAAGTATTAAAAAATTGTTTAACCTCTAAACGCCTCTTATTACAGATACGTAACGTACTAACAAAAAAATTGCCAATATTTTTCTTTGTATCAAATATGTAACAACGGGCCAGTAAAGTAAGACGTCAAAATGGCGTTTAAATAAATGTCACGTAAATTAAATTATATTTATAATTATAATTTAAATACGCTGATTGTAAGTGAATTTTTGTTAGTAAACATTCACAAATCGTTAATCTTTGATAGTTCATTGTTAATAGTTAATAGTTTACGGTTTTTATAAGTGTTCAGTGAATTTTCAACGCGGCAATATACTTCGGTATGCTGACCGTAGAAGAATTGGACGATGCACAGATGAGGCAACTTGCAATAGCTGCTATGGACAAATATCTAAACAAATATCCAGTAGATTCAGAAATTCTGAACTTGATTGAGAATCACACCAATGCGACAACCAACAACCTAGAAATTGCAGAAAAAATGGAATTGGAAATCAACGCAAACAGCAAGTACAAAATTAATTTAATAAATAAACAACAAACTGAAAACTTGCTCACAACAAACAACAATCAAAATCTTCTTTAACCCTGCAGTGGTGGCGCTGTGTCTGTGAGACCCAATGCGCAGTACTTCCCCCTATTACGTAAAAAATAACGGAGGTGGGGATACGCGCTCTTATAAGTGCCTACACGCTGCTGTCACCAGTTGAGTAGAGAACGGCCCAACTTGAGGTATTTATAGTTTTTGTGATATTTACAAAAAGATCTCACAGACCCAGCGCCACCGGTGATGTAGCAATTTTTTTTCTGTGAGTTACAATACATATTCATAAGGTAAGTGATATATTTCAATTTTTTTAGTATTATTTCACTCATCGGTTTATATTTGTCATAGAATGAGTTACTATGAGAAGGAGCAAGCGCGTTTGTTGCGACTGCTGGCAGAATATGAAGCGGAAGAGGAAGATGGAGGCGAACTACTGTCGTCAGAAGAAAGTGACGCTGATGAAAATGTTTCCGAGCAATATGTGCAGTGTGATATGGATATTGAAGAAGAGGTAGAACAGAGCAGTGATGTAGAGCCCGAGGAAGAACCGGATGGGCATAGAAATCCATCTCTTTCTGGTAAAGATGGAACACAGTGGTTCAAGCATCCGCCACCAACTCGTAAAACAAGATCCGCAAATGTTATAAACGAGAAACCTGGAGTTACAGGCGCAGCAAGAGACGCGAAAACTATTTTGGAATGCTGGAATTCATATATTACCCAAGAAATGGTGGATATGCTGGTAGAAAATACCAACAAATATATTACACAAATACACGGTCAGTTTCGCCGTGAACGTTCATGTAGACCAACGGATACTATAGAAATGAAAGCTTTGTTAGGCCTTTTATATCTGGCAGGAACCATAAGAGCCGCCCGATTGAATGTTGCTGAGCTTTGGGACAGAAGCGGTACAGGGATCGAAAGGTTTTGGCTTACAATGTCACAACAAAGATTTTTTTTTCTATTACGTACTCTACGGTTCGACGACAAGGAGACAAGAGAAGAGAGAAAATTAACGGACAGACTGGCAGCAATACGAGATTTTTTTGAATTATTCAATTCAAATTGCAAAAAATATTATACTGTCGGCGATTGTGTTACAATAGATGAAAAGCTCGAAGCTTTCAGGGGACGGTGCATCTTCAAACAATACATCCCGAATAAGCCCAATAAGTATGGTTTGAAAATATATGCAGTAGTCGATTCACATTGCCGCTATACTTTGAATTTGGACGTGTATCCCGGTCAACAGCCCGAGGGTGCATTCAGACTTCCTAATGATCCAACTAGTCTTGTAAAACGACTAATTTCACCAATATCAGGATCAGGAGGGAATGTTACGGCAGACAATTGGTTTACCAGTTTTCCCTTTCTTTCTCAGCTTTTGAATGAGCACAGATTAACTTATGTTAGAACTGTGAGGAAGAATAAACGGGAACTTCCACCAGAATTCGTAAATACAAAGGATCGGCCAGTTAATTCAAGCATGTTTGGTTTTTCAAAAGATATGACAATTGTGTCATATGTTCCCAAAAAGGGGAAAAATGTTGTATTGATGTCGAGTATGCATCATAGTGATGACATAGACATGAACACTGGAAAGCAAATGAAGCCCGAAATTATAACATATTACAACAGTACTAAAGGCGGTGTCGACACAGTTGATGAACTCTGTGCAACATATAACGTTGCTAGAAATACAAGGCGATGGCCGATTGTGATATTTTATTCACTTTTGAACTTAGCTGGAATTAACGCCCAAATAATATTCACTTCTAACAATAAAGGGCAAGAAGGAGAAACGATTAGAAGATTATTTTTGAAAAGGCTTTCTTTATCACTGACCGAAGAGCATACGCGGCGAAGGGTCCTGGAGAAGAATGTCCCTAGAGCTGTTAGAGAAAGGCGCGAAGAGGCTGCTGGTCTAACCCGAGATCATCAGGAAGCAGAGGTTATCCCACTAGGCACAAAGCGGCGCTGTTATTTTTGTAAAAAGGATAGAAAAACAAAATATTACTGTTTATCATGCCATAAATTCGTATGTCTTGAGCATGCCCAGTTCATGTGTTCGAATTGTGTGCAATAATTTTTCATTTTGATTTTGTCTTGACATATTAGAATAATGTTTACTTTGCGTTCCTTAATTTGTGCAATAAATCTGTTTTTGAGTTTACTGGTATTTTTTTTGTTGCAAAGAAGAGGTATTACAGCACTTTCTATTTTCAAGGCAAAATTGTTGATAACTACGAAAATATTCACTAAGTATGTCTTATTATAGTCCAAGAAATACAGGTCTTTGACGTAAATTTATATTTTATTCAAATTTTGATTCAAAAAAGATAATCTGAGTTGTTCCTGGCGCTGGGTACTACAGACCCAGCGCCACCGGGTGTGTAACAAACAGGGGCGCCACCACTGCCGGGTTAAATGCCACTGAACAAAACAATGCGCAAAACAAACATCCGTTAACGGATGATGAATTTATTCTACCCAAAAAACTGCTAAAAAACAATATGCCAGATCTACTGCAACATCTATTTTTACCAACAACCGTTATAATTCGTTACAGCAAGATCCGGAAATAGCAGGACCCTCAAATGCTGCAACAGATGTCCAACTGACGCAGTTAACCCTACAAACATGGAAGACGTTCGTAATACAACACCCATAGTATTGCGAAACAAAGAAAAATGGGAGCATTTACGACAATACATGAAATTAGAAAAAATAAATTTTACTAAAGCGACTACCACAACACAAGGTATAAGAATACAACCACAAACGATTGATGACTATAGACACTTGCGCCGGGTGATGGAAGAGCAAAAACTTGAGTTTCACACCCATCAACTTAAACAGGAAAAAACTCTAAAAGTGGTGATTCGTGGGGTCCCCGTAGAAGCCACTGAGCAGCAAATTTTAAATGATTTAAATGAACAGGGATACCCCGCCCTGAAAATAACCAGAATGAATGGCAAAAATTCAATTCCTGCGCCGATGATTATAGTGGAAATAGATAAACAGTACAAATCAATCTATAACATAAAAACAATAATAGGTCTCAACATTACAACCGAAGCTTTGAGATCGACGGGTCAAATTGTGCAGTGTCATCGATGCCAATTATTTGGTCATGTCCAAAAAAACTGTACAGCAGAATATAAGTGCATGAAGTGTGCTAGCACTCACAGTACTCATGAGTGCACAAAACCAAAAACCTTGCCAGCTAAATGTGCAAATTTTGGAGGTGAACACACTTCTATTTACCATAAATGTCCAGACAGGCTAAAAATAACTCAACATCTTCCGAAAAAAAATGGAATTCTCTTATTACCATTGTACAAACGACATCAATACCTGAAATTCAAAAGGAGCAAAAAAATAGGATATTTTCACTATATCAAAACACGATACATCTGCAGCACCAAAAAAATTCAATAATGACAATGAAAACCTGGCTCAAAAAATTGGTTTCATGGTATTAGAATATTCAGAATTAAACCCAACCCCGGCACAAGAAGCAACGTTTAACCAAATATTAAAAAACATTATTAAACTATGCAAGCAAACACAATAAAAATTACCACACAATCTCTGAAGCAACTACATACTGTCGCCTGGAATGCAAATGGTATTGCAGGTAAAAAACAAGAAGAAGAATTTACATAAATTTAAACAAACCGGACATAATTGCAATTACAGAAACTCACCTAAATCCTCCACACAAATTCCAAATTACATCACTTACAGAAGAGACCATCTACACCAAAGGGGAAGCGGTGTGGCCGTGTTAATTTAAAAAAAAACTGTCAACATTACCCTTTGCAACCGTCAGATGTGGATGCAGAGCTAGAAGCCATTGGGGTTGATGTAACGATTGGCCAGGATGATCATTCAAACCATACTACCATAGTATTCGGTGATCTAAACGCCAAACATCAACACTACTAATATCAACGGTGCAGAATTACTGAATTATGCTACAATAAGTAACCTTAGCATTGCAGCTCTACTGAAACCAACTTACTACCCAATAACCATCAGCAGTAGACCAGACATACTGGATATAGCTGTAATAATAAATTTAACAAGAAACTTTGATATCTACACGGAAACAGCGCTTAGCTCTGATCATATTCCCATTCACTTTACTCTAGAAGGTTCGCAACCACATCTAACGCAAACCACTAGACAAACAACAAATTGGGATAAATTTACAAAAACGCTAGAAACATTCACGCTTCCAATATTCATAAACAATAAAACGGAACTCTAAAATGAAGTTGTAACAATGACACAAAGTATCATTGTAGCACAACAACATACTACTGTCACTGCAGAAAGAAATTTATATAAAACTCCTGCGCACAGCCTCACCTTAATAAAACAAAAAGATTTAGCACGTAAAGCATACTAGGGAACCCTATCACCGACCGATAAAAACTTGCTAAACCATCTAAACAATAGAGTTAAACAAGCAGTATCACAACATTTTAATGAACTTTGGAACAAAAAAATTGAAAGTTATAACAACACAAATGATCCTCCTTGGTACATCGCCAGAGGAAGGAAAAGATTATAGACTCACCAATTTAATACAATCAGCAAATTCGCTTCACTGATAAAGACAAGGCAGAAGCTTTTGCAACAATGTTACAAAATCAGTTTTCGTCAAATCCTGATAGTAACATACACAGAACTTTCAATATAACTTTACGTAACGAATCAGAGAGGGATGTTATAACTGACCCTGTAAACTTACATGAACTACGCGATATTATCAAGTTCCTGAAGAACCGAAAAGCTCCAGGTTTAGATAATATATCAAACACAGCTATCAAACATCTCCCAGACAGCACATTGGAACAATTATCAAACATATGTAACGCTATTATAAATCTTAAACACTACCAACTCTTGGAAAAAAGCTAAAGTTATTTTAATTCCAAAACCAAATAAACCACGAATCAGACTGGACAGCTACCGTTCGATAAGTTTATTCTCCAACGTAAGCAAAATAGCTGAAAGAACAATACTTACTCGGCTAACGAATGTTATAAATGAAAAGCAAGTGCTTCTTGATGAACCATACGGATTTAGAAAACAACATTCCTACACCAAATAGCTAGGATTACGGAATACATCCTGAATAACAAAAACAGGGTTTACCCTACTGGTGCATTGTTCTTGGACATATCAAAAGCTTTTGATAAGGTATGGCACTAGGGTCTTCTTTATAAAATGTTTACTAAAGTACATGCCGCATGCTTATATTGCATTAATTAATTCATACCTACATAATAGAACTTTCGTAACAGATATAAACAAAACCACATCTTCTACAAGATACATTACAGCTGGGGTTCCTCAAGGTTCAATTTTAGGTCCAACCCTTTTTAATATCTACACCAGTGATATACCAAAGAAGGAAAACACTTTAATGGCGTTGTATGCAGACGATACGGCAATTCTAGCACACTCGAGGCAAATAACAACCATAGATAACAGATTACAATCGCTTGCGAAATGGTTTGCTGATTGGCGCATAGCTGTAAATGCGGAGAAAAGCCCGGCGATAATATTTCCTAAAAAATTTGGAAAACATGAACCAACAAGAAACCTTCAGTTAAATAACGCGAAAATTCCATGGGCAAACTCGGCTAAATACCTTGGTCTTACAGTTGACAAAAAAATGACGTTCACTGAACACACGGAACAACAAATAAAAAAGGCAAAAATATTAATATTCTATCTTTACCCTTCACTAAACAGAAAAAGTAAACTATCTGATAGGAATAAATAAAGAATATACACAGCCATAATACGGCCTACCTTAACTTATGCAGCGGAAACGTGGCTACAAACTAGCACTACAAATCATAAAAATTTACAAGCAGTGCAGAATATAACTCTTCGAAACTGCCTACAAACAAGGTGGTATCATGCAAAAGTAATGCTACACCGAGAAGCGGGTATTCCCCCCCTTACCCTACACATTAAAAATATGACTGAAAAAACTCACGAAAAAATGAGCAACCATCTAAATACCACCAGCAAAAGAGTTTTGGACTATGATGCAGATCATAACGAAAAATATAAAAAACCCAAAGTAGCCTTAACAACCTTAACAATAAATGATTGTGTGCCGCAAGGCAATTAAGCAAGATGTTCAGGAATCTTGAAGACAAACAAAATAAACTTCGGAATAAAAAATAACATAATAGTTCAGTGACGCGCAAGCCAAATAAGTAATCCAAAATGCATATAAACATGACTGCAGTAAAAAGAATATAAAATTTTTACTGCAATAAACCAAAAAAAAAGAGCCAGTAAAGTTAAATCATCCGTCAGGTGTTCATATCAAATATGTGACAATGGGCAACAACAACCTAGATTTGTAAACTGGATATATATATATATATATACAAAAATAGTTACTATTAAAAAGTTAAATTTTTTTGTTAAATTAAATTTGTTGTATTACTATTTTTAGTGTTTTTTATGACGCTCACTTAAATAGAGTAACGCAGCAAATACTTTTACTATTAAACGAACGATTCAGCTTTTAGATTTAACTGTTAAAATTACAAAAAAAGTATGATACACAATACAATATATTAACTTCCTAAATAATAGTAGTAGAAATAGTAAATGAAATTGATAATATTGGAAATAGCAATTTTGTAGTTTAATACTCTTTATTAATACTTAAATGTACATGCAGCGTGGAAGTTGTGTTATTTCCACGTGAATTGAAAATCTTATGATAATTAAAATTGTATAACTAAATAAATTCCAGTTCTGTTCGTCATTTAAATTTGAAAAAATTACTGCAAACAGTAATATTAAAGAATTTTGAATCTTTTGGATGACTATAATAAACTATGTTGAGTTCTTACTTTAATTATCACTTGGTATTGTTTAGTTCTAGTGCTTTTTAATAAAAAAATTACTTTCTATCATGTTTATTGCTATTAACGAGATTTACTAGCAGTTTTCCTCGTGACAATGGAATCTTATTTTTAAACGGTTTCATATTTGCATACATTCTCATTATCACTAATCAACTTCACTCTACTCCTCTTCGGGTTCATTCTCCCAGGTGGAGCATCCTGGCTGAGGTTCTGAAGTGTAATTATTTTCTGTATTTTTCCTAACATCAACTGGTGTCATGTTACAGTTTTTTCAGCCTCAATTTCTTCATTTATAAAATCAGCATCTGAGAAAATATGAGGGTTGAAGGGAAAGATGCCTGTCGCTTTAAAACCATTTGCAGCAATTTCACCAGTCTGCGATTTCAGAAATGCTTTTCCTAGAAGCTCCACTAGATCAAACTGAGTAATATAGCACGTTGATAGGTACTAAGCCAGTTACGGATTTCCTCACTGTAATAAATTTTAAAACTACCCATAAAAGCGTTATCTAGCGGCTGTAGTTTGTGCGTGGCGTGGAGAGGAAATGAAATGACGAAAACGTGATTATCCCTTGCCAGCTGAATGAGATCTAAATTTCTCGTGTGGCTGTAATGCCCATCCAGTAGAAGTAGAACTGGAGATTCTTCAGTAGGTTTAACGAAATCTATAAAATGTTTCATCCAATCGGTGAAAATATTTTCTTTCACCCAACTACTGGGATGAACGGCGTATGTAGATCCTGGGGTGGAACCACGCATTAGTTGATCATTACGATTTTTTCTGGGAAAAATCAACATGGGTGGTACAAACTGACCACCAGCACTCATAGCCGCGATAAACGTAACTAACGAGCCAAGTTCGGCGGATGTAATAGTCGCTATGTGTCTCTTTCCTTTTCTTCCAATTACGTGGGCCACCTTGCTTTGCACAACTGACAAGCCTGTCTCGTCGACGTTGAAGATTCTATGTGGTGAGAAGTTGTGTTTTGTGTACACATCTTGCAAATAATCTAAAAACGCCTTCACATTTTCTTTGTTAAAATCCAAAGCTTTGGCGAACGAGGTACCTGTTGGTTTTCAAACAGAAAGTAAACTTCCATGGCGACGTAAAAATGCATCAAGCCAACTACGACCGGCAATTCCATTTTTGAATACATTCGCTCTCCTATTTCTAGTGGCTAAAGTATATTCCATTTTTCGAATATCTTTTCTTGTCAATCCGTAGTACTTAGCTTCCATGGTTAAAATATAATTAACCAGATCTTTTTCTATCTCTTCTCCTAAAACTGTTTTTCGTCCTAGTTGGGTCTGAACTACTTCTTCAGCTTTCAAGTTATTTTAGTTCTGACTTTTCAAAAACCTTTGAAGTGTTCATTTTGGTACGTTAAAAGCTTTACTGGTCTTTTTTAAACCCATACCTTGGTTATTTATATTGTCCAAAGCCCTTACCATATCTTCGGATTTCTTGAATTCTTTGGTGAGTACTTTGGTTGACTACGTGGCATGATGCTCCTGGAAAACCCTAAATTCAAAACCAGGCGCGAATATATTCGGACCCCCAAAAGGCTCATATTACCAACACAGCGTGCCATTCAAAGAAAATGTCATTTTATTTATTGAGGTTAAGCGACTCAATATCTACGTGAATTGAATAAACCTTAATGGTAATGCAACACCCTGATGTCAATATTCGGAACTTAGTCCGCCAAAAATATACAAAACATTCTTAGGCAACTTACCTAAAATATATATTCAGGTTTTCGTAAGCACATTCACGAACACCGGTTGACAACAGAATAACATATCTATAGCCTACTATCGGTAAAACAGTTGGCTATTCAGTAATTGCATTTTAGGCTAGTTTACATAGATGTCGCATGATGTACTATTGATTTTTAGAGGGGACTCATATTAAATGCAGGGCCCATATTCGGGCCCTCTCCTCTATTAATAGAAGAAAAAATTATAGAATCGGTAAATTTTTAAATTTTTAAGAAGATCCATTGTTATTGGTCAATTTTTAAATTATTGAAATTACCAGTCCACCAATAATAAATTCGTTAACTTTCAAAATGTATTTTTTACATATGTTTCGAGCTTTAAAATAATGAAGCTCATCTTCAGAAAAGTCTACAAAAACATTTACAACTTATAAAAAGTTAAGATTACAAAAAATTTTTTGACTTACATTTTTTTGAAAAATAACAAAGAAAAATTTGTAACTAGATAATTAAAAAATGTACTGGAAGTCTTCTTTAGATATGACAGTGAATCGCGAACGCGACAAACTGTTGAAAGATATTCAATTTTTAAACTGTGGATGCACATTTCCAAATGTAAAATCTTTACATTGCAACTTTTACATTTGATGGCAACGTACCTCAAATCGTTTCATAATCTTAGAAGTTGCTGAACTGTGAACCGCCATAAAACTCGGATAAAATCCAGTAATCATTTAGTTTTGTTGTTTTTTTTTATGCCAGGAATCACGCGACATAAATTGTTTGTGTAATCATTGAATGATTTATTTAATCCAAGCGTGTTAAAACTCCGCCTCAACGGCTCCTGGGTGGACTGGGTAACTTAGGAGTCGTTGTGCCGGTCCCAAGCCCGGATAAAGGAGGAGGGCTTCAAGGTTAGGCTAGCTCCCTGCCGAGAGTAAAAAAAAAACAAACCTGCTCACAGACCCAGGAAGACTGCCTCGGAACAGGATGGAAATACGGCAACGACTTACGCAAGGAGCAGGACACGATTAAGGAAATGGCGAAATAAAAGGAAGAAGAACCAGCTGCGGATAAGGTGTTGGAATGTGAGATCATTCAGTGGCAAGGACCAAGAGATCATTGAAGAGCTGGTGGAGCATGGAGTGGATATTTGTGCTATATCTGAGACGAAGAAGAAAGGGAAAGGGACAACAGATTACGGAGACTATCTACTAGCTTACTCTGGAAAACCAAAAGACGAAAGAGCAGCTTCCGGAGTAGGTGTACTGATTAACCGGACGATTGCACATAACATAATGGATATCGACTACAGGAGCGACAGAATAATTGTAATCAAAATTAAACTGGTAAAAGATATGCTCCATATAATATCAGTATACGCCCCAGGTACGGGAAGACCACAACAAAAAACGCATGAATTTTATGACCAACTTCAGCAAACAATTGACAGAGTTTCAAACCAGACTCCTATCATAATATTAGGCGACTTTAATGCTCGGATAGGTAATTCAATAATACCAGGAATAAAGAACAGATTCAATGAAGCAAATGTGAATGACCGAGGAGAAATGCTTATTGATTTTTGCACCCACAATGAGTTACGAATAAACAATACTTTTTTTGAGCACAAAAGTCAACATAAAGTGTCATTCTGTGGAAATAAAGCCAACTCAACTATAGATTACATAATATCAAATAGAAATATAAGACCAGAGCAGATCACAGATGTAAGAGCCTTAACATCGACAAACATAGGCTCAGACCATAACCTTATATTGGGAAAAGTAACTATGGTGAAACCACCACCAAAGAAACATAGTCAATTAGCAAACCAAGAAAAGTTCAACATTGAATCATTCAGGAACCAAAGTACTATCGATCTGTATCAACGACGTCTTGAACAAAATCTAGATAATAACATAATTATCCATGATGAATTCTCCGACATCATGTGGGAAAAACTAAAAACTAAAGAGTTGGCACAAGAAAAGAAAAAAGCACATCTCCGATATAAATCGAGCAAGACACCTCGAGACTACATTCAGTACGTCGAAATTAGAAACAGAGCAAACGACAGAATCTGACTAATAAAGAGGGAGTATTGGGAGAACGTCAGTTGAGAAATGGAGAACGATATGTATCGATCCTAAAAACGAATCTGGAAGATATTGAGAGCGTCAAAGAGAGAAGTTAATGAAGCCGTACAAACAGACAAAATATCCTTAAAAGAATGGACCGATCATTTCAGAACGAGCAACGATATATTAAGTGAAGGCAAAGCAATCCTAAAACTTATCCGCAAGACACCATTAAACACCGATGGGTTAGTAGTACTAACTACCGAAAAAGTACTAGATGAGATGAAAAAATTGAAAAATGGGAAGTCACCTGGCCCGGACAACATATCCAACGAGCTGTTAAAACCTAACGAAAGCATTTGATAGGGCACGGATTACAGATGCTATAAAAGAACTACAACGCCACAATATACATACGAATATCATAGAAACAATAGTTCAACTCAACAGTAACAACACGACAGTAATTAAAAGTAACACACAAACATCAGATCTCTTACACGTAAAGGCGGGCATACGACCAGGGGACAGCCTTAGTCCATTGCTATTCCACCTTTTAATGGACAATTTAATGGAAGAAGTACGTAAGGTGAATCACGGTTACAGCATTGGTGGACAAAATGTTAAAATTGTGAGCTATGCCGATGATGCTATTCTCCTGGCTGAAACTGAGGATGGCTTACAACGACTGACGCAAGCCTTCAACACCGCAGCAGAAAAAGTAAATATGCAAATTTCAATAAAAAAAAACAAAACCATGACGATGGCAAGAGAGCCGCGGAGATGCAAAATAGTGATTAATGACGAAATTATCGAACAAGTATCTGAATTTACCTATTTGGGAACTACCATTTCAGCTTATGGGAACATAAACAGCATTGTAAGACAACAAACTAATAAAGCATCTAGAATCGCGGGTGCTTTAAGACATACCATCTGGAAAAATAATTGCATATCGACAAAAACAAAAACTAGAATATATGAAGCGTGCGTTAGACCTGTGTTGACTTATGCTGCAGAAACAAGAGCAGAGACGGCAGTAACAAAAAGCATGTATCGAACACACGAAATGAAAATCCTAAGAACAATAACAGGTAATACATTACTGGACCATCGCAGAAGCAGCGAAATTAGAGAAGAATGCGACGCCATGGATTATAGTACGTTGGGTACGAACGAGAAGGCGCGGTTGGAACGAACATGTATCCAGGATGGATGACAGCAGGTTGACTAAGATCGCTAGGAATGGAAAACCACTATCAAGACGTCTGCCAGGGCGCCCCCCAAACGGTGGAAGGAGTGCTGGACGTCCACATCTCAGGAAGCGGAGCAGAATGGGTAGAACAAGCCAAGGGCTTACGACAAGAAGAAGAAGAAGAAGAAGACGAAGAAGAAAAAGAAGAAGAAGAAGAAGAAGAAGAAAAAGAAGAAAAAGAAGAAGCGTGTTCAATCAAAATCTGGCTAAATTTCTGAAAGTTCCACTTTGGTTCTAAAATTGATTGTGTCTAGAGAAAATTTTAGATTTACCCGAATGCTCTCAACCGTATCTAAGCCAGCAAAAAATGACAAGTCAATGGACGTGATTCTCAATTTTTCGACTATTCCTTGCATAACGTGCTTGTGAGTGCAATATTATTATTTGAGCTTTGCGAAGGTGACTTTTTCTCTTGAAAATATTTTGTGTCAAATAAAGTTCGATGTTCTGGGATTTTGTTACTTGCTTTGTGTTTCTTACCATACATCACTTGGAAAAGAGAACCTAAGCGTTACCAACACAGCCCAAATTCTCACTTTTGTGCTTCTCTAGAAAAAATTTCTATGAAAGATGTACCCTTCAGTTTGCAATAATTTCGCACTAGACTATTACACACTACTAAAGCTATAAATGGAAAACAACAGCCAGGAGTGTTTGGATCTAGAGTTTTTAATACTAATTCAATGCCAAGCACATTTTCCGTTCCTCTTGGAGAGATAAAGGGCAAACAAATTAAACTAAAGAAATAGAAAAAATTAGTGACGCCGTCCTATTTACATGCCATGATGTTTGTTCGAGTACATGGATTTAAGATAACGCGATCGGGTTTCTCTTTAGATAAGTCACTGGACGCTATACGCGCGGCAATTATTGATAATGAACAGTCTCGCGCATAATTTGTTACCACAAAAAATTCTCTACAAGTCATTGGTGTTGCTGATTTATCATCTTCTAGCGATGAAAATGGTATGGGAAACAATTCTCAGGCATTTCATGTGCAAATGTTGAATACAAACCTTTTTTAATATATACCTAGAATACTAGTTATTTGTGTTTTTTTATTTTTTTATTACTTATGTATACATTCTTGCTTTTGAAAATTGTAATAAACTTTGTTCATTATATTACGTAGGTAATATTATATTTATTTTAACACCTTACAATAATTGCAAGATTTGCGATATCTGTGAATTTTTTGATGAAGAACTTCTTGGACATGTTGCTGCGCAGTCAAATTGATATGCGGTGCAAGGAAACCATAATAAACCATTGAAAACGAATAAGCATTAATTAGAACAACTTATTGGGACTTGTATATACATGTCAATATATGGTCTTCCTCGTACAAGAATGTATTGGGCCGCAATTACGAGAGTCCAAAAAGTTGTCGATGTTATGTCTTGTAACCGATAGGAAGAATTGAAAAGAAATTTACATTTTAATGACAACGCACAAATGCTAAAGCAAAATGAGACAAACTATATAAAATCCGTCCTTTCGTAAATGCACTACAATGAAACCTTATAAACTTTCCACAGGAACAAATGTTGTGCGTGGTCGAGCAAATAGTGCCATTCAAAGACAAGTCGAGTCTACGACAATACAACCCCAAGAAGCCACATAAATAGGGATACAAAATTTATGTATTATGTAATACTGAAGATTTGTTCAAAGTTTTGAAATTTATACAAGCAGTACACCAACCATACACAAAATTTCCCGACATCAAACCGAGTAGAAATATTGTTTTACGAATGGCCGAAGTGATTGCACCAAACGCCAACTATATTCTGTATTTTGTAAATGGTTTTCTTCTTTTGCATTGTTTATAGAACTCGCAAAGGTTGGAATTGGTGCACTGGATACTATAAGAACCAATAGTTTTCCAGGGTCCTTATTTTCGAACGACAGAACAATGAAAACCCATGGTGAAGGTAGTTTTGAGCAGAAGAAAACCATTATTGATAATATAGAGTTGTGTGCCTTGAAATGGTTTAACAATCGTGGGCACTTATGACAGTGACAATATTTGACCGGATATTTAAAAGAAGTGTAGAAATTGAGTGCCTTAGAATGGCCCAAACATATAACAAATTTATGGGAGCAGTAGATCTTTTGGACGGATTTCATAGATATGTGGCTGGTAGCCACAAAAAAGATTGTAATATTGAGATGATTTCAAAAAATTATCAATCTGATCTACTTAAACTTAGAACTGACGTGGCTGCTCTTTTATGCAATGAAGGAAAACAACGAGGTAGACCTCAAAATTCTGTTAATAAACTTGGTTTAGAACACGACAAAAAGAAACATAGATCCAATCTAATTCCCGACATCAATGTTAGAAGAGATGGGTGTGGATTATGGCCAGGTTTACAGAATAATAGCCAAAGGTGTAAGATGCCAGGATGCGAAGGTCTCACCAGCATGAAGTGCAAAATTTATTTGTGTTTGACAAAGACAAAAATTGTTTTGTACCATTTCATTAATAGATAATGCTATTTGTGTACCATTATCAACCATTGTAACAAATGTGCGACAATACCCATTTCTGTGAAAAAAACATAAGAATCAACCCATGGACTAGTCTTTTACGGTATTTTAACATATTCTATTACCCGGAAGTACCATTGGGTGTTAAGGAGTTAAATAAATAAGTGATTAACGCGTGGTTAAGGTAAATATAACGGCGTTCAAGCGTACGTGGCTTTAATGTAGAGAAGGGTCAGTTTAAAATAAACAGAAGTTATCCGCAGACATTACACGGGTCAACACAAAATGTTTTGACTTTATAGCATTAAATTTCAATTCTTTAGGTCATAATTAGACGAAAAAAAAATATATAGCATGAAAAAGTTCGTTTTTTTATTTAGGAAACCGCTTAAAGGATATTTTTTAAAATATGTGGTTTTAATTTTTAATTGAAAATGAAACCATTTAAATAATATTTTTATTATTTTTATTAAGTTAACCCCAAATATAGTCTCCCATGATGTTTTCATTGTATTGGCCTTGATAACGTTGTTCGAAGCTCATAATATCTTGGTAAAAACGTTCTCCTTGGTCTTCTGAATACGCTCCCATATTGTTTTTGAATTTATCTAAATGAGCATGCAACATATGCACTTTTAAAGACATCCTGCAGTCCATGGCCTCAACATTTTTTAGCATATTTTCAACTAGCATTTTGTAGTTTTTGGCTTTGTTATTTCCTAAAAATATAGAAACGACTGTTTTGAAACTGTTCCAACTCGCTTTTTGAGTACGATTCAGCAACGTTGGAAATTTTTCATCAGCAAAGATCTTTCTGATTTGCGGACCAACAAAAATCCCAGCTTTAACCTTTGCTTATGATAACTTCGGAAAAAATTTTCTCAAGTATTCAAAAGCTTCTGAGGTTTGATCCAGTTTTTAACAAATTGTTTCATCAACCTTAACTTAATGTGCAGAGGCGGCATTAACACTTTTTCGGCTTCAACAATTGGCTCAAATTTTACGTTTCCTTTCGTGACACAAAGTTCTGTACTTACAGCCCATGACCGTTGAGTATAATGCTTAGCATCCGCTCTGCTATCCTATAAGCACAAATAATACGGATACTTTGTATATCCGCTTTGAAGTCCCATCAAAAATCCCACCATTTTAAAATCTCCAATCCGCTGCCAGTTATACTCGCGATGCTTTACAGATTCAAGCAAAATTTTAACAGTTTCATAATTTCCTTTAAGATGTACTGAGTGAGCCAACGCCGTGCCTAGGGGAGAGGTCCGGGGGGTCCGGACCCCGCCCCCCCCCCGAAATAAAATGGATCTTTTCAGTATTTTTACCACGCAGCATGTCAACAACGAATTTCTACCCAATTCGCAGTCCCTGTCGCTGCTGCCTATTATTGTATCTGTTTTCGCGTGCCGTCATTCGTCTTTTTGTGCTCGACGAGTGAAGACCTGTGTCTCTGTGCAGTGCAGTACATGTGATACAATATAGAAAATAACGGTTTTTCATTCATGGTGAGTATAAATTACCTTTCAATCGTCAAAACTTATTTTTTGTTATGGGAAAATTAAAAAGAAGTCGACACAAGTCTTCTAGTATGTAATATATTATTATAATACTTTTTTTTTAGATCATTGATCATCAAGATGTCTAAACGTACTACATTGCAAGCGTCACTGTTTACCTATTTTACAAAAGCTCAAAAGACGAACGCTGCAAGTGACTCATCTACATCTGCTAGACCTATTGTCTCTGAGGCAAGCACATCGTCTTCTTTTTCTACGTGTACTGAGATCAGCGAAGTAAGACCTGAAGAAAGCTACTTACTAATTCACCACTTTGGTTTGGGAAACTATGTAGGTAACCAATTAGATGATGACTTAAAATTTAAGTTGCTGAGTACTCCGTGGACGCCAGAGAAAGATTTCAAATTTCCAGTAAGCATAAGTGGAAAGAAAAACCTTTGATTTCAAAGGCAATAGCTCGATAGGTACCCGTGGCTCGTTTAAACGAAAAATGACGGCGCACTGTGCAAATATTGTGTATTTTTTTCACATCACACCGTAGGAAAAGGAGGCAATCAGGCTTCCAAATCTCTTGTCACAGTTCCGTATAAGAAATGGAAACACGCAATTGAAGGCTTCGAATCCCATCAATCGAAACAATACCATTACGAAGCTGTGGTTAAGGGCTCCAATTTTTTCAAAACTATGCAAAACTAACACTTGGATATCAGGAACGTTATTGACTCAGGTAGAAGAAAGCAAGTAGACGAATATAGAGAAAAATTATTTTCAATTGTGAAAAGTATAAAGTTTTGTGGGCGTCAAGAACTGGTTTTGAGAGGAACAAACGATTCTGGCTTTGTTTCTGTGACTGATGAGGAGCCAATCACAAATGACGGCAATTTCAGAGCCATCTTAAGAATGAGGATGAAATGTGGTAATACAAAATTGCTCAAACACTGCGAAAACATTGCTCTGAACGCGACATATATGAGCGCTAAGGTCCAAAATGATCTGATATCAATTTACGGGGAAATAATTCAGAAGAAAATTGTAAAATGTTTAAATGAAGTGAAGGTGTTCTCCCTTTTAGTAGACAAAACTTCTGATATTTCGGGACACGAACAACTTTCACTATGTGTTAGATACACAAAAAAGGTCGATACTTGTTATATGGTGAAAGAAGATTTTCTCGGATTTGTAAAGGTCGATAATACAACTGCACAACCATTGGCTGACACGATCATAGCTTCCCTGAAAAACCTTGACATTGACTGCAACGATATGGTGGGACAGGGGTACGATGGTGCAGCTGTGATGAAAGGTGCTTTTAATGGCGTTCAAGCAATAATACGGAAATCATCTCCTCGAGCTCTGTTTGTACATTGCAGCTCTCATTCTTTAAACTTGGCCCTTTGTCGTTCATGTAATGTACCTTCTATAAGAAATTGTATAGGAACTGTGAAAGCAATCGGAAATTTTTTGAGAGCATCTCCAAAGCGAATAAGCTTCCTTCAGGCAGCCATTAGGGCCAACTTTTCTGACGCAACATGGCAGAAATTAACACCACTGTGTGAAACGCGGTGGGTGGAAAATAACAACGGCTTGTTAAAATTTAAACAAATTTTTAAATCTATTATTGAGATTTTAGAACAATTCAGCACAGACCTGGATATGGAGGCCTCAACCAAAGCTTCTTCTTTTCTGAGATCTGCTCTTGCCAGCGAATTCGTGGTATCACTCTGTTTTTTATCGAAGGTATTTGCAGCAACATTAACAGTAAGCAAAGTCCTACAGTCACCTCTGTGTGACTAAATAACAGCTGTCGACCATATTGAGAACGTAATATCGCACTTTCAAGATATTCGATCCAATATTGAAAAAGAATTTTCAAATTCATTTACAGAAGCAAAGAATTTATTGGCCGATGTCAATGAAAAGATCAAGCTCCCACGGTTGACATCAGTACAAAAACATCGCGCTAATCCAAATACTAGTAACCACGAACAGTATTACCGCATAACTGTTGCAATACCCCTATTAGAAGACTTAACTTCCCAGCTCAAAATAAGATTTACTGACCACAAGAAAGTGATTGCTGGTATGTACACTCTTATACCAACAGTCTGTTCCAAGAAGGAAACGCCATTACCAAGAGAGGACCTAGTGATGTACGAGGACCTGGTGGAACTAGACGGGGCACAAAGCGAATTTCAACTATGGAAATTGTTGTGACAAGGCAAAAGCCACGTGCACCCCGGAAAGGTCATTTTTCACACTTAGGCGCCTAAAAACCTACCTACGGAATTCTTGTGGACAAGAAAGGCTAACCGGGTTGGCCCTAATGGCAATTCACAGAGATGTCATCATCCCAACTGATGATTTATAACCGAATTTGCTCATAAAATGTCTAGAAGGCTTGATTTTGTATTGTGAATTCACTGAACTGGAAATTTGAGGTTTTTAGTTTTAAGAACGAATATGTTAGTACAGTTTTTTCAGTGGCGGGCCTTTTCCGTGCCAATGTAATGGTAATTAATTAAATTTGAATTAGCAGATCTGTTTTATTGAGACCCCCTCCGAAATAAAAATCTGGACACGGCGCTAGAGTGAGTGATTGGAAGAGATGGGAATTTATTTCCGTTATGTAATAAAACAGCTTTTAAGCTTTTTGTAGAGCTGTCAATGAACGAAACGCCATCCGCTAGGAACACAAGGTATGCCAATTTCTTCGAACATACCTTTTATGTCATTGCAAAAACAAAGTCCATCTTCTTTTGTGAAAAATGTTGAGAATGTTTCATGCCTAATCTATCAGCACTGTGTAAACGTTAAAATCCCACTCTGATCGCGCGGTATTTTTGAATGTATTAAAAATAATAAAAATTTATGAAAAATTCAAAAATGAGTATTATTACTATAACTATTACAAAAACAAACTTTACACAAAAAAAAGGTATTTTCTTTTCGTTTTTGTTCATAATTAAGCAGAAAATCATAAAATAAACTTTAAGACAATGAACGAAATTTTTTTTGTAGAGTCGTGTTATCTTTCGAGTGATTGCAATATATAAATTAGTGTGTTTTTATTAAATATCGTTAGATTTAATTAGTTACGTGTAGTTATAAACGTGTAAATATTTCGTTAGAAATAAATTAGTTTTAAAATTCGTTACAATATAGTGTGTTTAAATAACTTAATTGCGTTCTTCTTGTTATTTATTCAATTTAAATTGCTTAAGTACATAATAAACGGTTTATTTACTTATATATTTTGTTTACAAAATTTAAAAAGAAAATTCTTCTTTTAAAGAACTCTTAAAATGAAAGTAGCTCTTAACTGAAACTGAATGCTTTCCTTTCATCAATAAAATGATATGAATTAAGATACTTAAATATGTAACAAAAGAAAACAGATCTGCACCAATTATTTCTTTTTCTAAAATGTACACATATTTATTTACAAAAATCTTATTACATTAAGATACTTTATTGCTTTTATTACTTTAATTGAATATGTGTAACAAAATTAAATTACATAAAAAAAACCTGTTTAATTTGTGTTAATTGATTAAACTGTGCAATTAATTTTACAATTAACAATTTACTATAAAGTTGTATAATCATGATTTTATTTCGTGTTTGCATTTGTAATTAGTACTAATTTGTTTAAAACTAATCAATGTAACTGTGTTAATTTTGATCACCAGCAAGTTAATTTAAGTCAAGGCAAAGAAATAATTTAATTTTTTTTTACGACAAGGGTTTATATTAGAATAAGTTCGTCTTGTGAGACTATATTGTGGAACAGTGAGTTTTTAAGTTTACAACTTGGGTTAGAACCTGACGCGGTCTAATCCCAAGACGTTCTTATTTTTGTATAGTATGTATTTGCCTTATGATTATAAACGTCCGCCTTTAATTACTGTGCTGTAATTGCAAAACCAAGTAATTAAACTTTTCATACTTTAAACAAACTTAGTTTTAAAACTTGGTTTTATTTAATTTGTTTAAAAAGTTTAAACAACTTTTTTTTTCAGTACATTGGCACAAAATTCGTGTTTCAGATTAAATGTCGGATTCTAACTAATAGAAAGCGTTTAAATTTGTTAAACGACCTTTACAAGAATATAGATCTCCAGGGAAACTTTGAACTTTTAACGTGATTCTATTATTACATAATTGTTTTTGGTATATCCCCTTTAATTTACCTGTCAGTTGGTTAGTGAATCTTGCCGAATATTAAGTGCTTCCGTGACGTTTACTATCGCTCACAACATCAAAACCAAAAACAATAAATATTATTAAAAATAAAAAATCAAATAGAAATAAATTTCAGGTAAACTAGCTACATTTGCATTTTTATATATTATGATCAACATAAATTTTATACAGTTTGTTATTTATACATACTAGGGCACAATTAAAAACAATCCTATTGCTTCTACGATCACGATAATGTGTACGTCTTGGCTTTCGTGAGAAGATCAGCAGGCATTACTTTTAACGGTACATATTTTAATTTGAATTCGGTATTTTTCACCAATTGCCGTATAAAATGGTATTGAAACGTTCTCAAATTCAAGAGCCTTCTCAAAGTTGTTATTCATCTTCTAGAACGTATACCGAAAAGTATGGAACACTCAAGAAGGATTTCCAAAATGTGTATATATACGGAACAAACAAATCGTAGGTCAATTATTTTCGTAATGCGAAGACAGCAGTGTTAAGAAGATTATTCAAGTCTAAATAAATAAGTCGTTATCGCGTGTGTGTATATAAATATACGGAGAATAATCTTGTACGTGACTTTAGTGTAAACAAGTGTGTGAAGCTATCCGCGGACTTTATCTTATCTTCGTGTAAGTGTTTTTATTAAATATTGTTAGATTTAATTAGTTCGGTTAATTTAAAAGTATACATATTTTTAGTATAAGAAAACAAATATTTTTAGTAGTTTAAATAAATTAGTTTTAATAATAAAATTCGCTACAGTATCTTTGCCTAGTCATTTTAGTTAGAATACTGGGCAAATCCGGAAAAAATCGTAAACAAGCTGAATATGAAAATATCTAATTTTGTTTACGCGAGCTTCATCGTGTTTATGACGTCACAAGGTGGCGCTTTCCGGTTCTCACTTAAACGATCGCATTTCCGTAACCACTAGACCAATTTTAATGATACTGGGCTCTATCGATAGCTATTAACGAGCTCTACAACATGATTTTGTACTGTAATGTTTCTATTATTTACCCCTGTGCACATAAAAGCATAAACGTGTATTACTTTACCGATTTTGGAGCCCTTTTTGGGTAGCAAGCTTTTAAGTTCACAAAAAACTTAATTTTTCACATAACAAAATATGTTCCCCTTATTTTCTTTTTTCTGTAATGTGTACTCTTTCAAAATCGAATTATTATGGACCGAGTTACGAAGTGCGACATAGATCTGCATTTACCTTTCGATTTGCCTACGCAAGCTTCATCGGTCATAGGATGACGTCATTAAAATGATGCTGCTATCGGAAGCTGCTATACTAGTTTTAGTTTCATTTTTATGAAAATGAAGTGTAGTGCGTGAACGATGAAGGATCATGGCTTTGGTGCATTTATAAAAATGGAAACAGAAAATTTGTGTTTTATGCAACAGTCCTTTAGAAAATGGTACAAAATTAAGTACTATTCAGCAAAAAAGATTACAAACATTTCGAGATATTAGTTTAAAGATTCGTGACGAGTTGAATAATAAATTTGATGTTGAATCTCTGAAGGTGCATCTACACTGCAGGTAAGATTCATTAATTGATTATTACTCGTATATCTACAAAATAATCCTATTCGTAATTCTCGATTAACCAAAATTCTTTACACCAAATTGTGCTTTGACTGTTTTTGCATGAGAAACTTACGTTTTTTTTTCTATTTTCCCAGACAAAAATATTCAAGACCTAAGTACACACCCAAAACGGAAGCTGAAAATGTTGTTCAAGGTTTACCTCAACCATCACCACTTTCGCTCAGGTTTTCAGAAAGCCGTTTCAACATAAGGACATATTGTTTATTTTGTGGTAAAGAAATTGACTTGTAATATGAGCAGAAAAAGCCTAGGAACTTAAGACGGAAAGTGAACGAGGTTTCAACTTCAAAGAAACTGTCTTAGAAAAAGCTAGATACCGCGGAGACGAGTGAAGAGATCTTGTTCAAATAAGAGGAGCCAATTGGGTAGATCTAGTAGTCGCTATAGCCAAATATCACCGCGACTGTTACGTTAAGTTTTCCACTGAAGTAAAAGAGAAAAATCCTGGTATAGTATGTATATGTATAGTATGTGTTCTTTCCTGGAGGAAAATGAGGACTGTCAATTTAGGCTGGAAGAGTTGGAAAGTTATATGGAAACAGTATATAAGGACCTACACTGCGAACCCTACAACAGAAAGTACATTAAGGAAAAGTTACTGTACAAGTACGGCAATTCTATATGCATAACGGAGCAAGCCGGAAAGAACGCGGTGATAAATATGAAGGGGACGGCAGACAAACTTCTGTACGAAAATTGGTACTTGCATCGCAAAGACACGGAAATAGACGAAAGACTGCGAATAGTGCAGAAAGCTGCTGAAATAATTCGATAGGATTTTCGAATAAAGGTATATGATACTAAGGTTCATCCAAGTCAAATGGATTTATCATACTCCAAAACTGATAATATTCCAGAAACGTTAATGAGTTTTCTTGAGACTATAGTAAGCTCGAAATCAAGCGACAAGACGCGAGTGATGAAGAAGCGTAACGCAATCGGTCAAGCTATAGTTGCAGCTTGCAGGCTTAGATCCTTCATTTCTGCAATTTTGATGGGTGTAGGCATTTATATTCATCGCCATTATGGCTCCCGACAGCTGGTGGACTTACTGAACAGGCTCGTTTTTTGTACAAATTACAACGAAATCCAGCGTTATGAAAGCTGTGTTATCGAAAATGAAAAAAATGAAGAGAGTACGACCGAGGGTTACATTCAGTTTTCCTTTAATAACGCTGACTTCAGTGTTCGAACTGTAACGGGCCATGGCACCTTTGACAGTATGGGAGGAATCATGTGCACCACTCCATCACCAGTTGAACTGCCACATTCAGTTCCGCGCTCTATGGGTGGCAAGATTGGAGAATCTCTTGTTAAAAGAACAATAGACATAACATAGTACAGAAAACCACAGAATACTGGTTTGAAGAACGTACTTATGAACCGTCTCCTGAAGAAGTCACCGATTTGACAAAAGCAAATGCTATTATTATTTTGTGGTTATGTGGAAGCTGGGCAGGTAATAATCATTTAATTTTCTTACGCAATAAAGATGGTCGGCGAGAGTAGGAACGTAATTTCCACTACACTACAAAAATTCAAACGTTGCTAGGTGACTGAAGATTAATTTTATTGGAACTATTTACACTGTACGGATTGCAAATGAAAAATGGTCATCTTTATTTCTAGTCGTGGTTTATCCTAATTACGCTATATTAAATTATCTGCTGTGTATTATTTATTTAGGTATAGAGAAATCTATTTCTTGAAGTGGATACATAAAGAGGTCTATGAGCAGTAAAATAATTTTTTACTCCACTAAAGTAAACCCTTTGCCGTTTATCAACTTGTCTCCAAGCGACCCCAGCGCTATATACTCGGCTTTCCTCTTTGCATCAAGAGAATGTAACAAGAGAAACCAAAAGCATTGTTTGGTTACCTTCGAACAGCTTTATGTCAAAGCGGCAGAGATTGTTGCTGCATCAAAACCTCAAACTCTGAATAACGTAATTGTTCTTCTTCGCGGTTTCCATACTCTTATGGCATTTATGAGAGCAATTGGATATGTGATGGGTAAGTGTAGAAACTTCATTCCACATTTAGAGATAACATTATATTCCACTTGCAATTTCAAATGGCAGTGGACTAGAGACGTTGAGGGAACAAGCGTATGCAAAAGCGTCAGTTGTCTATATGCTATCCGGACATGCCTATGCGAGAGAACTTCGAACCCATATCCTTAGAAAACAAGCACTGGGAACTATTTTTCTAGAAAATTACGGCGAGTTGGACGACGAAGTACGACTTGAACTTGCACATCAAATTTCTTGAAGAGAGTCAAACCAAAGAATCTGAAGTGTTAGACGAAACAGCTGCTTCGACTTTGCAGAATTCTGCAGAGAGTACTATTGAATTGTTGACAAAAAACAACAGAACAGCAGCATTGTGAATCCAATATTACAATTTCTTCGCGCCGAGCGAACTGGAAATTGGAAGCTAGATTTGATTTGCGTGCGTGATATGATTCTAATCTTTCACTCTGCAGGTCGTCACAACTATGCAAAATCAGTGCATTTATATGTTCAAGAAATGGAAGAACTATATCAAAAAATGGATCCAAAAGAGTCGGACATTTGGGCTGGAATATTTTCAGATCAAGCCATTGAGCAAGACGTAATGCGTCCACTCAAAAGTCAAGGTGGTTTAACTCGTGGACGTGGAATAACGGAGAGTACCTTAGCACGTTACATACATTCCTTTCCTGGATGAATAAAAACATGTGACGCTTTAGAGGAGTTTCGTGGTGTAAAAGCACAAAGGTCAGATCAAGTTAGTTTTGTTCGAAAATTATATTTTTTTTTCTGTTATAATTATGAAACTTATAATCTCTTGCAGCACGTAGACTTACGAGATTCTCGACAAAATTTGGACGACAGACTTCAACAAGTTCAAAGTTTGGCTACACACCAACTCACCTTTTCATCCTTCCGATTGCTTGCACTCCCTTTCGACAGGGATCGTGGCTAATTTGCGAATTGACTACGACAAGGTCAAGTCAAAAGGCGAAAGTATCAAGAGCATTTTGGGAAAGAAATTTGGAGAAATTAGTATTTCTCGGAAGCATAAGGTGAATTCTTTGTCCTTTATGAAAGGAACCGTAAAGGTAAGAGAAGATACAGTACCTGTCTCAACGAACCAACTCTCTCTTCGAATATTTTGTGTAATTAAATCGGAAGAAGACAAAGAAGAGTATTTCAAATACAAAATTGCACCTTGGCCAACAGCCCTGTTTGACGAAGGCTTCTTGCAAAAGGGAACCCGAAAAAGGGACTTTCCGAAACTTTTTGTGCATTTCTCCGAAGACAAGTGTTCGCTTCCAGAATCGACAAATTTTGTCATCGATGGGGGATATCTACTTCACATTGTAGTATGGCCATAACTGCATAACCTTACAACATTTGGAAAAATTTTTGATTTGTACGTAAAGTACCTTGTACGGATTATCCAGGTGCTCATGCGGTCTTTGATGGATACAACGAATATATTTATTGAAGATGACTGGTGACTGTTTCCCAGGCTGACTTTCTCAGCAATACAAAAAATAAAGCTTGCCTGATAAGCGCGATTTCTCCAGTGCTAGAAGAAGCAGGTGTGACTGTCCTACAAGCCAGAGATGACGCCGACCCAATGACAGCACAGACAGTTTTGGACATGGAACTTACGCATGATCACGTCGCCCTGATCTGCTAGTAAAGCTAATTGCAAGATCAAAAGGCCAAGGAAACGTTGTAATCTTTCACCCGAGTACCAGCCAGAATCGCTCAAAAATATATGATATAGCAAAAATTTAGAAGGAAATCGGAATCATGAAAACTGTCGTTTTCTTCGCATACGCAATGACGGGATGCGACAAAATGTCAGCAATTTACGGGCAAGGAAAAAGGACGTTATACCAGATTCTTCAAAAGGACGATTCATTACGTTCCGCAGTAAACGTGTTTAATCTTCCCGGGGCATCATCCGAAGCCATTTTTGATGTTGTGGAGAAGTGTGTTCGCCCACTATATCCAGGTGGAAAAGACTTCGAAGACATTAATGACATGAGACTACACCACTACAATCGTTCAAAGGCTCGTGAACCTGTCACGGGGTCTTTTGAACTTGCCAAACTTTCACCAACGAAGGATACACTCAATAAACATTCAAAGAGAACATATCTTCAAATAAGGTTTTTTCGATTTTGAATTGTTTTGTTTTTAAAAATGTGCGTTTATTTCGAATTTACAGGTTCAAGAATGGCTAGGATTAAACTTATGCCCTACAAACCGGGGATGGCGTTTAACAATGGTTAAAAAGGCATACACCCCACGCAAAACCATCCTTCCTCCAGCTCCAGCTTCTCTGCTTTCTCTAATATCTTGCACCTGCAAAAGTGATTGCAGAGGATGTAGTTCCTGCAAGCAGTCTGGACAATCCCGTTCCTCATTATGTGTCACTACAGAGGAAACAGCTGTTTCAACACTCCACTTATTGAAGATATTGATATTGATAATGAGGAAGAAGTACTTTGAACAATCTTTTCCATGTTCACTCAAAGTACTGTATATTGTTAATGTACATATATACGTAGTGCAATACAAGACAAAATTAAAACACTGCATTAGTTTTGATAAAATATATACCTGAATTCAATCTGTTATTATAAGAAAAGATTACAATAAATGCAGATCCATGTTGCACCTTATTATGTGTATTAAATCGTAACTCGGTCCCTTATAATTCGATTTTTAAAAATGTACACATTTTAGAAAGAAGAAAAAAAGGGGAACATTTTTTGTTATGTGAAAAATTAAATTTTTTGTGAACTTAAAAACCTACTACCCAAAAAAGGCTCCGAAATCGGTAGGGTAATACACGTTTATGCTTTTATGTGCACAGGGGTAAATAATACAAACATTACAGTGAAATCATGTTGTAGAGCTCGTTAATAGCTATCGATAGAGCCCAATATCATTAAAATTGGTTCAGTGGTTACGGAAGTACGATCGTTTAAGTGAGAACCGGAAAGCGCCACCTTGTGACGTCATTAAAACAATTAAGCTCGCGTAAGCAAAATTAGGTATTGTAATATCTTGTTCAGGGGGTCGAATTTCTGCAAAGTGCTTAGCTCCTTTATTATCCGTTTCAACAGGTTTTTTATATTTGACAGAATCAATCAAATGTAATTCCAGATTGCGTAAAAACAGTACAAACCGCTTAACAAAATCACATTAGAAATTGAGGTTTTTGATAACAATAACCGAATGATAAATAAATCCAATATACGAAAACAAAAACAATCAAATACAAATCGATTAGAAATGAGTAAAAAGATACTGTGTGCATCTGATTAACATGTTTTTAGTTAGAAAGGTGAAATTATAGTATCAATACAAACAAAAAATGTCAAAATAAAAATACTGACAAAACAATAAAAAAAATCAAATAAATCGAAAATTACGGAACTGTTGGATCACATAGTTTCCTAAGTTTGTTAACACCGGGAATCAAAGAAATCAAAATAATGTTATACTATTTAACCCTCCGGTGGACGGGTGGATTCAGAATCACACCATTCGACGTTTTGGGTCTCTCAGACCCAAAACTGTGTTTTATTTCATTCCCTAATAACACATTGATACCCCCTGTTTCTCGTATGTATTTGTTACCCTGATCTATTTTGCACTGCTAAGAGTAAAAATAGTTGTGAAAAAACCATTAACTTAGCAGTTCCCATTTATTTTTTTTTCTGTGTTCCAAATAAATACAAGAACCACAAAACTTGCACGAATATCTTGATTTTGGGTCCTTGCAGAATGTGCACCTTCTTCGAGCTGTTGAAGTCGTCGATCGGGGCTCTTCTGTGAATTCTCCATCAGAATTGTTTGTTTTATTTATTATGAATGCGTTGATTGCTCCTACGTTGAGCATGCTGAAAAAAACTACCAATGGCCATCTTCTTGTGTTTCGAGCTACATTATAAAATGTAGCCATCTTTCCGGCTACATCAACACCGCTTTTTGTGGAATTGTAGAATGTTAGTAGCTCGGGTTTTTTATTATCACTAGTATTTTCGTCTATTTTGTCATCGCAGTGCATTGACGATACAAGTAATACATTCTTGGATTTTTTGGGACATATGAAGTACATGTCATATCGGCATGGTATGCAAAAAATCAGTACTTTACAGGTCCATCTTTAACGCTTTTAACTTTTTTCGGCAACGACTTTCGACCGGATTGTATTGTACCAACTATAGTTAGGCGGTGATCAGGCAGCAAACGACTTCAGCTTCCACGCTAGTAAACCATCGATGCATGGTAACATTCCTTCTAGTTTCTGAGATGTGGTTCGTCATTCTCAGGCTCGGATTGGGAGATTTTTCTGGCCCGGCTATGACTATAAACCGGCCCTTAACCTATATCAATTTTTATCACAGAAAAGACACAAGTAAAGTAAGATAGGGTTAAGTATTTATATATTCAAAAAACACGTTTTTCCAAGAAATATTTAATTGCTTAAAAAATCAACATTTTTCTTAAAGATTCACTTTTGGTGGCAGTCATTTATAATATCGTCTGTGTCCCTATTTAGAATGATATCTTCTTCAACGGACATCAAAAGTAGGGCATTCAAGTGTTCTTGCGTGAGACAACTCCTTAGTCTATTCTGTACTTGGGTACATGATAAAGTTAAAACATATTATAAGCATTAAGTAAATTATTGTACGAAATTGTACTAGAACAAAACTTTAAAACAGCACACAACGCATTTTTTACATGCTTTACAGATAGTTACAGTTAGATATATGAATGCCTCTTTTTTGATATCGATTTACTTTCTTCATTCACCAATATCGCTTTCATCGCACTCCATTTTTTCGCAAAATCTTTCAGCTCACTTTAAATATCTGTTGAGGTCACAATAATCTTGCCACTGTGTTTTATTATTTGATCCGTAATATTTTGAAATAGTAATCTATCAATTTCTGCAAAGTAGGACGGATCTAACCAAGCAAGGTTTAAAAATAATTTTTGATGACCTGTGAATTTGTTTTCCAAATTTAGCAAAGCGTTGTCATAAATAACATTGTAAACCTGTGTTTCAAATCTTTTCTCTGCATTTGCGATACATTGAATCATTACTTCTTTTTCTAGACATCGTTTTCTTGTTTCCTTTGATAATTCGTCTAGCAGCAAAGCTAGACACAAAATATGATTCCCTTTCCACTTCAACTTCAACGAAAGTATTACCATCACCATTATAGTCATTATCTATCTTGGTTTGTTTTGATACTTTGTCCATTCGACAATTTGCCCAAACTACAATTTTTTTGGCACTGACAATACTGCCTTAAAATTTCTAGAGTCTGCTGTGAGGGTAGTAATGGTTAGTTCAACCATTTTGAATGCCGTAATAGAATTCATTCCGTTGGTTTGAAGGTATACGGATAATGGAGTTGTTGATTCAAAAATCTTCAGAAAAATATGAGCACTTAGTACTAACTAAATTTTTTTCATAGAGTTAGCTATGCACTTTGAATATTTTCGTTACAACTTTATCCTTCGCCCACCAACGAGTTCGTCCAATTGACAACAACATTTTTTTTTCTTATCAGTCACGGTGTCCCAAACTGCCATCCTTTCATAAGATTCTCAAATAAACACTGCACATTCATTAATGATACCAAATAATGAAAATTGTTTCAACGCGTAATGCTGGTGGTATTAGCCATCACCAAGTTCAGAACATGTGCGTAACACCAAACATGCACATGACCTGTCAATTCTTTCTCCATGTATGCCAAAAACCCCTTATACATGCTATATTATATATATTAGAAGCTTTATCGGTAGTACTACCAATACAATTTTTCATATCAATACTATTTTTGATAAGCAATTCCGTTACAATTTGGTACATGTTGACCCCTGTGCTAGAGGTACAATTTATTAATCCAAGTAATCGTTTTCTTGCAGCTTTTCAAACATATCTTACAATCACACTCAAATGACCATGAACATTGATGTCTTGCGCGGAATCTATTTGGATGGAGAAAATACCAGCCTTATTAATTTCTTCGGAATTTTTTTTTTCATTAACGATAAAATTGACTCTATGATATAATTGATAGTAGTTTTCGATAAAAATGTATTGACCGATCCAGAACGCCCAGGTTTATTTCGGTCAGTTTTCTTCTTCTTGCGGCTTAGATCTATCGATTTATCGATGTGGACTTTGAGCAACGTATCAAACTTTGACAGTAACAAAAGAACCTCAAAAAAATTACCGTGATCGGTACTGGTATCATCCAAAGTGTACGCAGCTTCAGCATCCTTTGCTCCTCTGAAGCTTTGACCTCGTGTTCTCAAAGTTTTAACTGTCTCTACAATCCGTTTCAAGACGTTTCTCCGTTGATTATTTTCTTCAGTTTTTTGGGAAGCATCGATGAACATGTTGTAGATACCCTTCATTTTACTTTCCAATAAGAAAGATTCTGTGGATGCTTGAGGAGCATTTGTTTTTTCGTACTCTTTTATTCAGTCATATATTCTGCTAAGATCGATTTTGCAGCCTTCCGTAAATGAATTTACTACTTTGCTGAAAGCTAAGCAGAATAAGCATAAAAATGTATTACTCTTGTTACAAAATGAGATCCATTGCCATCTGATTTTTTTGTTATCAATGTCTTCTCCAAAATAGGCCAGGCTTGGGTTGAATTTAAGTTTATCATTATCAGTAGGTTGTGTTAGATGGATTTTAAAAGAACTATGATCGTCGTTGTTAGAGGGCGTTTTAAATTTGTCAACAGTATTACATTTTCGATTTTCGTATTTTTTTCCACTTCCCAGGCATTTTCGTTGTCATTTGATAGCAGCATTGTCAGCGACTGATCGCTTCTAGTTCCATGTGGCTCAAGACGCTTGAGCGTATCATCAATCTAGGATCTTTCTGTTTAACGTTAAATATAAAAATAAAGGAAGATAAATACATAATATAGAAATGTAGTAAAAATAAAATATTTTACAAATCAATGGAAAAACTAAATTCGAAATACCTAGTAACTAATAATTACATGAATGAATTAAATGGAATACTACTAACTCTTACGCTTGCCTTTACATTAATATCTTTGAACATATTTCCGATGTTATGACACTGTGCTGTTTCATTATCTATCTTTTTATCACGTTCTTTCTCAGCACTACCTTTTACATGTTTGCTCATTTATGAACACGTCCTTAAAGCCGAATGCCAACGTTTTTAAAAAAATCACAATAAACTTGTAATTAAATCGGTCCGATTTAAATTTAACCACAAACACCACGCCGCCATTATATAGAGTGCAGCTTAACTGCTGTCTTGACTCCAGAGGATCTCGGATTAACTAAAACAAAAAGCTAATTCGGTCGCGCTGACGACGCGCCGGACGCGACCTTATCCGAGGCCATATTGTCGACAAATTATCAATTGTTATAAAAATTATTTCAAAGTACTAACGAGTGCCGCTGCCTTTTCACATAAGGCGTAGGGGTAAGACGTATCGTATGGCATTTTTAGGTAGCGGATAACGGCCCAGCGATATTTCCCCGATTACCTGCCGGTCCAATCCGGGGCTGGTCATTGTTAGAATGACAGCTGTTACAAAATTGTCTATCTGAAAGAAACTTTCAGGTTGACTTACAGCATAGATCTGCAAATGCGACGTGTTTTTGGATCCACTGTAGAAAACACTTTGATCCCATATTTGTTGAGTTTATTCGGAATTTAGATACGAAACCCACATCTTCCACAAAATCTTAACAGAGTCACGTATTTACCCACACTATAATGTTTTTTTAAGTTGTTCATTGATTTTTTCAAATATGTCTCTAACGGCAGCAAGTTTATCCAACTTCTTTTGCTTATCCCTTGTATCGATATTGTCGAAACGTATACATTTCATCAGAAGCATCAATCCTTGCTGAGATAAGCTAGCAGAAAGTATGGAACCCTAAGCCCTCGGACCAAATTTCGTAGAATTTTTTTTGTCCCCATGCTAAGAACCGGCCAAATACGGGAAACCGATAAACGCTTTCATTTCAACTTTATTAGTAAATACAATGTCGTATTTATTCTTGTATCTTGGTGCTATTTATTGTATATTGAAACAAACATTGAAATGGCGTGTTTACGTTTCTTGCACCTGCACAAACACCAAGCCTTGAGTACCAATATTTTACTGCTTTATTCGAATTCGTTGGCCTGGTGCATGCTTTTCCACTTGGTTCCATTTCTTTCATAAAAACACAGAAATCTGGAGGTTGTACTAAAAGTCTCTGATTGATTGCCCTCTTCATTTGGTTCTTCTTGCTCCGTATTTGTATCGTGTTTGATAATTATGTCTTGTGTACTTACGTCTTCTGACTCAAATGCTTCAGAACCGTCCGAGGTTAGTGCTTCATCGTAAAGTGCTCCCACCCCCATACAAAAGTAATGAAGTCGCAACTGGAAAACGTCACAAATGGAAAACACGACTAACTTTCAGTTGCACTTTTAATATAGAGTAAACCAAAAAAAATCCCCTCAAGATTATCATACGTTACGTTTATCTATAACGATGTTCTGATTAAGGATTTATGTAAATAAGGAACCAATCAGGATAAAATATAGAAAATTTAGAAGTTACCGCACCTAAATCGCAATTTCTCTAACAACGCGGAGTGATCATAAGGTAACTTTACCCTTTTATGTACTTGATGTTGTGTACTTAATCTTGTAGATACGTTTCTGAATTAAATCCGTTTTTTAATTACATTTTGTTGTGGTATTAGCGTTTTGTGTATCTTCGGGTTTCAATATTTATCCCAATTTATTTATAACAATATTTTGGCTTACCAAATTTAAATTTAGGTAGTTTTCAAATTAAAGAAAAATTTAAGAGTACGATAGAGTTACTACGACCCTATTTATACATTTTTAAATAACAAATTATCTCATTGCTCATGTTTTGTAATTTATATTTTATTATTTGATATTAATAAACTATGTGAGCTAACCTCGTGAATTTATATATTTGCAATGCATGTATTCGAATCATGATTTGTGAATATATTTCTTTATTTTGCATTTGATTTTTTATATATTAGAATATTAGAAGTTTGATAATTAAGTTAAAAGTTAAATTAATTTTTTGTATTCGTAAAAGAAATGTTTGTTTTAATATGTAACAATTTTTTTTATATATTAATCTAGTTATAACAGCACTTCATTATTTTTTTCTTATATGTCAAGTAGTTCGTTGTAACTGCGTTACAAATTTGCAAGTTAAATTTATAACAGTGCAACATAATACGGATCATGTTAAGTCATATGAAAGTTATAATGAAGGTATATGCAAACGTGGCATAATAAATGCTTTAGCGTTTTAATGACTACTTATCCTTTGAGCTTGAGTTTGAGTTTTAATTTAATTTTAACAAAAAATAAAATATACAAAATACAGTTAATTAAGCAACAAATTAGTAAACAAAAGTTTTTAATTTGTTTTAAAAAGATTTTGTCTTTGCCTAACCTAACCTAATTCGTTAAACTTAATAAATAATCAATTGTGCTACTTATTATTTATTTAGTTGATTATTACAACAGCAATTAATCAATGCACAATTGACTTATTTCCGTCAGGTAAATTAATAAATTAAACAAAATATTTATGTAAGTCGTTATACTATAATATACAAAATGTATTGTAAGAAACTTTTAAGAAAGTAGAAAAGTTATTGAACCTGTATACAAGTCACGGAAGATTTAAGATATTATTTCCAATGCAATTAAATGTTACGGATTTTACGCATTATTAGTAAAAAGAAATTGTAATTAAAAAAATTCATACTTGATTTTGTAAACCTCGAAAAGTAGATAATAGACAGAAAATTTTATCACATTTTCTACATTTTCAATTTAATTACAAACATTTATATTTTGTTTTAGTCTATTTTTAGATAGCAAATTTACTATCGACGTTACTATCGCGTTTTCTTTAACAGTTGCTAACTAGTTGTAGACACCAGTTATTATTCAATAAATTATTTATTTTTATTTTCTATAAAAATAAAAACACGTTTAGTTTGTTATATGTCGTTATTTTGTAATTATTCTAAATTAAAAATAACGGCTGCACAGTCTAAGAACGCTACTGATTGTCATTTCAGCAATTTTTACTCGCTTTTTACCTGTTCAAAAACCGCTGAGAACGTTCGTGTGTCTAGTGCTATTTTAAGACATATAAATAGTTATCCTTCTGTTGAATTTTCTTCGGCAGTGATTTTTATCACGCTTATAGCGGATGTGTCAAGGAAAACGTATTCCAAGTATTGGGCCGGATTCGGGGTTAATTACGCGACGTTCCCAGGTAGGAAAGCAAGTCTTTGTACCCGGCTGTTTTCGGGATATGTATGTAACCTGTGGAGTCCACTTCGTTTAATGTAATCAGAAGGGACGAGAGAGGACACACCTGTATCAGTAACATATTACTTCGTTAAATAACTTTATGCACATTACTTTAGTATACCGTATATCTTTTCGCATATGCATTTATTACTTTACTTATGTCAGCCTTGTACGTATTACTTCTTGTCGTTGGGTACGTTGACAAGACATTCATCAATTTTTTTTGATCATTTGAACGTAGTCATAACTAAAGGCAAAATAACATTAACTGTCATACATAAGCTTATATACCACGCATAGTTTCTGTTTTGGATCAGATGAAGAGGAGTAGTAGAAGTCACTACAATAAACAAAGAGTTGTCGGTTTAGTAAGTTTTTGTACTCACATAATACTTTTTGCGATTCATTATTATTATTGTCAATTGTTGACTTATTTCGCGACTGCGTAGTAGGCGAAGTAGTTTGATTCAATAATATTTATATGTCAATTAAAATTATTCACTTATAACATTTGTTAGCAACTGAATATAGTTAGATGATGGGTTGCCTGAACGAAAGGGCCTACATTAATATTTGAGCTGTGATATTACTATATTTGTCGACAAATCTATAATTGTTCTTGGTCTACGACTATTCTCTCTTCTTCAAATAAATATATTGTTATTAGATGTTTTGTAAATGTTTATTTTGGGGTACCGCATAGTTTGAAACCCATTTAAAAATGTGTTATGGGGTTTTTGTCTGTTCTGTGCTGATGGTACTTTGAAGTACAATGTTTGATATACAAAAACAATTCTTGTTTTGAGATTGGCAACATAACATGCCGCATAGTTTACTTTAACCCTGTTTGTGTGTCAATGGGAATGACAGCTGGGTACAATGCTTTATAAAATTGTGTAATTGTGTGTTAGTTCACAAAATATCGTAATTCCTTGGCATTTTCTATCATTACTACGTATCGTAAGTATTCTAAAAAACAAAGCCAGTAGCGGCAACTATAAAAAAATAAACTGAACAGCTGTGTACTTGTGAGTACCATCGGGAGGTGGGGTAATGCTGTAGCATAAAATACTTTTTTTCAGAAAACATAAGCAAACTATCATATAAAGATGTTTATGAAGCTAACAGAACGCTCACTGATGGAGAACTACTTCATAGAATCGATAACGACTTTGACTTTCCCTTAGATGATTCTCCAGATACAGATGCAGAATCCGATGATGAAAATAATGGTAAGCCATACAATTCATCACTACCACAACTGTATTACGGAAATAATTTTTAGGTGAATCAAATACAGCCGTAACAATGGTTATTGAAATGGACGATGCAGTCGATGCGGCAGAAGAAGTTCCTGCTGCAGACGATGCTTCAGAAGAAATTCCTCCTGTTTTAGAAAATTTAGAAAAAGAACCAGAGAGAAAATTGAAAAAATGTGAGACCGAAACTGTAATCTGTTACGGACGAAATTTTCATTACGGACGACTCTGTATATTGAATTGAAATTAGATTCCGGTTTTGACGCCCTCTACCGATTCTTGCTCGCGACTGTCATTTTTACGACAAACTTGCGAAGCTGTCGATTGTCTAAAATGGTAAAAAGTAATTTCTTCCAATACCATCCGGAGTTATGAAAATCAAATTGTAATTACATTAAGTGCATAAAATATTTGAGTCGTCACAGGGTAAGATAATTGCTGTCGTTTTGTTAAAATTAGTTTGTAATTCTTTCTTCCTTGAACAGCCATTTTCTATCCGCTTTGAGCACATGTACGTTTTCAATAAAGGAATGGTGAATAGTAATTCTTACTAAGAAATAACGCTACCGCACACATACGCTTTTGGAAGGCGTTTTCTACGCCACGAAACGATAAGCCTTACCGTGGGAGATGTTACCACCTGTGTATTAGTTGATTGGGTTATCAGCCACCTGTTCTAAATTACTACTTATCGTATTCGATGCACTGGGGTCCTATATAATGTTAAATATAGACGTCGATTGTGTTATCAGGCACCTGTACTGATTTGCTACGTACAGTATTCGATGCACCGGGTTTTTATACAATATTTAATGAATTATTAATACTAATTGTTTTAGCTTAATATTCTTTGTGAGTTGGTGTGTGACACGATTTGCGGTTAAATAATTATTACAGGCCACTGGAGGGAGAAAACGTTTTCTTCACGATAGTGGAAACTGTACTTCGGGTGAGTTGATTAAATTGATTTTTTTGTATATCGTTGTCCCGAAAATTACTCACAGAATTTTGATCCATATTAACGATCGTAGATTTATGTATTGCTTATCTACCAATAAGGTAACTGTAATCATTCATTTTACTGTATCGCATACTGTGTGTGGGTGGAGAATATTTACTTCGACTTACTTTAAATGTGTATTGTGTGTTGCCGATACTGCGGGCATTTACGTATTAAATCTTCTATAAAATCCTGTAAACCGTTTGTGTTTCGAAATCAAAGTTTGCTACACTTGTTAATGCTTATTATTAGTTCTAGTATTTATGAATTGAGAATTTAATGTATAGCGGTTAATCTGCTACTCTACTAAGTTAAGCTCTGATATTTGTTAATTATATTTAAAAATCTTTCAAGTACGGATGAATGTAGAAAGTTCATATATTCTTGTTATTGCTTGCCATTCACATCTTAAAGTGATTAAAATCGTTAAGCTCTCTTGTTAATTTTCTCTCTCCTGTGGTTATTGTTATCGACTAACTAATTTGGGCTACTCGAACAGCCGAGTATAAGGAGTACGAACCTTTAATTGGGTTACAAGTTTGGACCGTCTGTCGTGAGCGAGACAGAAGTGTTACTTTGGATCAGCTCTGGCGCCCTTAAGCATAATTCCTGTGAACCTCCCCTACTTCCGACTATATGAGTTGGCCGTGCAAGGTTCGTAAAACCGAAAAGCTTGTAACAAATTCCTGATTATACCCATTCTGAAGGTGTGCGTGAGGATGCTTTCGCAACTTGTGCTACTGCAACCGATATTTTTATTTTAATTTTAGGAAAAGCAGTTAAAAATACGGTATTTCAGACAAACTTATATGCGACGCAAAAAAACAAAAATTTGAAGTTGACGGAGGACGAATTCCTGACTTTTGTAGATGTAAATTTTGTAATGGGTTACCACCAACTGCCCAGCTTAGCAAACTTGCATGTGAATGATAACAGTAAGTTGAGGTTGGATAATACTGACAAAATTTATAAGATAATGCCTCTCGTAGAAACACTTAATTTACAATTCAATAGGGTTTATACTGGTACCCGAAAACTAAGTGTGGACGAATCAATGTTTTGCTTCAAGGGACGTAGTTCACTGAAGCAATATAATCCAGGCAAACCCATAAAAAGGGAATATAAACTCTTTTGTCTGGCTGACCAGAAAGTATTTATAAAACAGTTTGAAGTCTATCAAAGGAAGAAGCAGCAAGTGCAAGATAAATTCAAAGGATATGGGTTAGGTGAAAGGATGGTTATGGAGACAAAAGCTATTTAGTTACGGAAACTTGCTGAAAGAGAAGGCAAAAGACTATACAATTATTTTAGGCATCCGACAAGTGATGAATAATTTACGAATCTTAAGAAGAATGGTATTGTATTCAAAAAAAATTGTAGTGAAAATGGAAATTTTGATGAAATTTTATGCTCAAATTGGCACAGCAAGGTGCAAACTTTGACACCCGAGACATATTTAACACCGACGAAACTGGCTTTTTTTAGGAATGAAAAGTGTCACCGTGAAAAACATGGTAAAAAAATGTTAATAGTTTTACTTGCAGCTAACTTGGACGGTTCTGAAAAGTTGAATGCTTTTGTCATAGGAAAACTATAAAATCAAGATGTTTTAAAAGGAACAAACAATCGTATTAACAAAAGAGTTTGGATGACTACAGAACTATTCATTAATTTTTGGTATCAATAAAACACTGACATAACAAAGCAACAACGGAGTATCCTTCTACTTTTAGACAACTGCATACAACAATGCCCTTACTTTATCTAATGTACAACATTATTTCTTCCCGGAACATCCAATTTTCGCAGTATCTAGAGTGGTGGCTATCAGTTAGGGTAAAACTATTTTTCCGGTGCCTGTGGTACGGTAATCATCCAACGTACGTGTCTGGCAAAGTTTTCATTTCTAAATAGTCACGCGCATAGACATTACAAATAGGTGTATTACTTTTGCTGCTTATGTGAAAGTCTTTCTGGGGTAACAATTGATTCTATTTCTATGATTTAATTTGATTCTCTCGTAATTGTCATTAGCAATTTTGGATACTCACACATATTCCATTAGTACATAGATATTAACACCTTTGAGGTCATATTGGGAAAATTCCTATGATTACTACAATTATAGCCGTATTAAAAGGTCTACTCACCAAAATATCAATATTAACCTGAGAGAAACTTGGTGCATCTGTTTTTTGTCTCATAAGAATCTTATTTGTGATAACGCCATACGCATGTCAATGTTTATTCAGAGAATTTTAGGAAATTCTGGGGAAGGTGTCGCTAGCTAGTCGCAAACTTCAAAGAAAAAAAATTGTAAGTATTGTATTTCCTATTATAATTTTGTTTTATCTACGTTGTCAGTAATTTGCACGCACGAATGTACGTACATATCAGGTTGTTGTGACAATTAACTACAAAACTTTTTTTGTGTATAATTTAGTATTAAAGAGTGCGCTTGAATTCTTTTACTTATCGATTATGCATATGTAAATTTGTTCTTTTGGAATGTAAAACTAAAGCTGGCAAGTTTAATTTTATGTACGACGTGTTGCCCAACCGAAGGGGGATTGAATCAACAATTATTGTCTGTGACCAATAGCTACATTTGATCGCATTTATGTAAATCTACCTCGCTTCTCTTTTCTAACCTCTCTTTCTGTAATAAAATAAAAATATACTCGTGTTACAACCTGTGTGTTGTCATTTGTTCTCTTTCAACCTTTGATAAATTTAAACAGTGTCCTGCATTATAGTTTCTAGCCTTTTTGGTACCTTTTTAGTCTTACGTTATAATTGGCACATCGAGACCTGTGATCCGACTGCCGATTCAACTGAGTTAGTCGCTAGCAATTAAGTTACAAGAAAACCCTCGTAACAACAACCATACTGAAACTTGTTGAAGTAGTAAACCGTACTAAAAAAAATCCATCGTACAAAAAAACTCTATTTGCTACAACAGTATGTAGATTTAAGATATAATAGAAAAAATACACAGTGGCGTTAAATGTTAAAGACTTGAAAACAATTTTGCAAATATAAAAAAACACTACTACAACCGAGGAATGAGTAATTGTTTCAAAAAAGTCAATTTTGTTAAAAAAAAGTTAGAGTAATGAACTAGAATCAAATAATTTGTGCTACCTACAAACAATGAAAAAAATAATGACTTTCCGTTAAGCAACCAACAACACACAAACTGTTTCTGTTTCGTTTTTGAGAAATTCAGTAGGTGTGGCCAAAACGCAATAAAAATTCTTGAAAATTACATTAATACTAGTTTTACACCGACATTAACTTTACGAATAAATTTACGAAGCTGCTTTACGATGAAAATGACGCGGTTTAATGCACAACTTGAAAATCCAACTAGAGCATAATAAATTCGTAAAGTTCTTGGTGAACTTATTCACGAATTAGAACATGTTCTATTTTTTTTGTCAATTTTAGTAGTGTCAACTTGCAACAAACCAACAAATTTAATTAATAATCTCAAACTGAGAATTTTAACTTTAATGTTAACCTTCGTTGTATTTTTATTAGCATCGGCTGTACAAAGGTTTGTTTTCGATTTAAACAAATAATAAATAAAATTATGACTTCTTTATTCAGACATAGTGTTATCTACCTTTATGCGAGAGTAAACCACCTATTTAATTAATTTTTGTGAACAGTAACCTGGTTTATGCAACATAACACTAGAAGAATATAAAACCAAAACGAAAAGGTTATTATTTTTAAGAAAATTTCAATAAGAATTCTATAACAAGTTATACTATGATAAGAATGTCTTCCGGGTTTGGACCGTGTCATTGTTGTTGTAACCGAAGTTGCCAACGTTTCGCCTACTTTCGTAAGGGGCTTCATCAGGGCGTGAGATAAATCGCAAAACTCAAACAAGCAATCGAAATCTAACTTCTCAAAAGTTAGGTTATCAACTTGTGAAACAAGCCATAATCCAAACTCTGAAAAGGTAAGAAAGAAAACGATAACTTGAAAAAGCAAACGAAAATCTAACAAAGAACCACTACAGAGTTAGGTAATAAACTTTTGAACCAAGCCAGATTCTAAACTCCGTAAAACGCTTCTATCTGGCGCCCTGATCAAGCCTCTTACGAAAGTGTTCGAAACGTTGGCAACTTCGGTTACAACAACAATGACACGGTCCAAACCCGGAAGACATTCTTATCATAGTATAGATTCCGGCCGTGGAAGCCTTCGCTATTACATTAATAACAAGTTTGTTGGCGTTGAACTAATGTTCAACGATATAAAAAAAATAGTATTAGAACACAAAATGCTGAACAAAATGTAATTAAGAAAAGTATTGTGAGCGGAGCGATTTAGACCCCTACTCTGTGGTGTTATGACATGTTACCGTTTTTAGAAGTAGCAAACCCAATGACGTAAAAGTAATTTGACGGTAGATGACTGTCAGAGGAGTAATGCAAATAGCTATGTAGTACAATATGCGGATGAGGATAGTGAAATTAAATTCGAAGGATCCATCGAAGAACTCAATGACATAACAGGCCTAGTTGGACTCTGTAGTGGAATCAGCTCACACAAGCAGACCGTCCACCTCTGCAACTTTAGCATCCTAATAACCAAAACCAAAAAAAGGAAGGATTAAACAACCACAGCAGGCATGGTCTTGCGGGTGGGATAAAGCATATTTGAATATAAACTCCTAAGCATGATGTTTGTCCTGAAATTCAGCTGTTTTCAGTTTTTAAAAAAATATGTAGCACACAAGTCAGAGTTATATCCTAAATTTTCTTTGCACTTAAATTAATTGTTGTTTTAAATCGGTCTGTTAGGTGACCAAAAATTTTATCACAACTCGTCGGCCACGACTTAATCGATAATTAAAATAATTTTTGGGATGAAAAAGGGCATCTTCTTGGTTATATTAAGTTTATTGTTTGCATAGCTTGTGGATGGCTGTCTGAACACCCCACCATCAGATATACTTCCGTGTACACCTACGTTAATGTAAGTAAATTTATAATTGGAATCTACCAATGCCAACAAAATAATGCTATGTGTTCCCTTGTAATTATCGAATGTTCATCCATCAACTCTAGGAGTTTGAAAAATTATATCCTTTCTCTCAAGGGATCCGATGACGTTGATTTTTGTTTAATAAATGATACTCGTAATTAGAGCACAATATTTTTAGACGAAAAGAGATTTTCATCTTCCGAAAAACCTACAGTTAAACTTTGGTGATCTGTCGGTTCTAGATACGATGCTCAATATGTTCGTGGCCAAAAAAAAACTAAAAACTTATGTTGAGTTACTGGGGTACTAGTATTTCTGCCGTTTATCTCCAGGAAAAATTGGAAATAATAACTTTAGTGCAAGATAATGCTAACCTACAAATAGTTTGAGAATTCTTTGAAACTTTGGGAGATATTGAAACACTAAGATAATCAGATCTTTCTTCAGACCTTAATTTTGTTGAAAATATCTGGTGAGCAATGATTCGAAATTCGAAATACGATCCCGAGATGGATTGAAACGTACAGGGCAACAGGAATCATAATGAAGGAGTTTCCAGGCCCTACGCAAGCTGTGGGGATGCCTGAGAACGTCGGAAGAGTGAGAGGGGTGCTCACCCGGAAGGGTGCTCACTCGGAGCCCTAGTCGAATCGCACGTAAACATGCGCGTGAATTACAAATCATCCATGAAAGCGTCAGAAAAATTTTACGGTTTGATTTACAGTTTGATCCGTACAAAATGTCGGTTGTCCAGCAGCTCAAACTCCTCTTGTGATTTCCTCTAATGGGGTTACTTACAAAAATGTGTCAATGTCCGCAAACCCCGTACATTAATGGCGTTGAAAGATGGAATTACCAAAGAGGTACGCGCGATTGACCAAAAGGTGTTAGGCAGAGTTATGAATGCTTTCTGCCTGCCACTTGAAACCTGCATTCAAACAGATGGCCGCCAATGAAATCGTTGATGTTCTTTACTTTAATAAAGATAAAAAAGATTTTCTTTGAAAATAAACTGAATACTGTTCATTAAAAAAAACCTTCGGTTACTATGTGGTGCCCTGTATTAAAAAACATTTATGTTATTAAACTTTGTTGTTACTATTGTGATTAATATGATCTTTTGAACTAAGTCTTTTTACACCAGAATATTCAGAGTTGTTTATTATTGTTTGCAACCAACACTTCACTTTATTTAATAACCGTGATCCACGCTTGTCGTATATCTTGTCCTGTATGGTAGATCGTGGACGGATGCATCTATTCCTGTTACTCATTATAGGTCCGAAGGTTTGTATTGGTATTTTGATATTGTTTTTCATTTCCTCGGATTTCTTTTTTTATTCTGTAGGAAACTTTCAAATGTATTAAGAGATTCTTCCATGATATCTGCAATATTTATTCTATAGCGTTTCAAAAATTTTAATTTAATCTAACAGTTATTTTTTTAAAATAGATTGTTTACAATAATTTAAGCATGGGTTATATACTCCGCTTTCACATTATTGTCTTGTTTTATTTACCTGACTTTGGCCAGAACGTGACGAGTACTCATATAATAGCAATAGATAAAATCAAAGGCAACAATTTCAACGTAAAAAAGTAAATTTCTTTGAAACGAAACAGAAACTGTTAATGTGTTGTTGGTTGCTTTACAGAGGGTCATTATTTTTGTCAGTGATTGTACACATAGTACAGGTAGACATTGAAAGAGTTCAATTATATACGTATATCGCTTTCGTATGTATATATCATTTATTATTGTCTCTATATGTGATTAAAAAACCGGTGAAAAATTATAGAAAACAAAGTCACATTGAAATTTGTAAAAAGTAATTAAAGAACAACAAAATGACAATAGTAACAATCTACACAATAAATAATTCTTATATTAAAGTGATTACAAAAAAATATCTACATTTATACCTAGTGGTTAATTTGGATGTTTAGTGACTGCATAAAAAACAAAAAATTTATTTACACTATAATATAGTTAGCGGGTTATTTCCGGGAAAGTGCCAGTTTTAAATAAATTATTATTATTGAACAAACATTTTTTGATGCTGTTTCACGTTTTTTTAAATAATATTGACTTTTAATAAATTAATAATTATAAAGAGTGTTAAAAACTGAATCACACAAATATGAACAACTTCATTGAGCAATGTTAATTAGTTCATCGTATTATTAATATTTTGATTTGTTAACCTTCGGATTACCAAGCAATTATTGAGGCGCCAATTACCAAGTGAGGTCAGATGGGATCCCAATTTTTTTTTCTTATTTTGTAAAGAAAAACGGATTAATTTATAATGGTAGCCTTTATTAATGTTTCAAATCAAAGTTAGAACTAATAAAAATATAAAAATAAAATGTGAGCATAAGTTAGTGAGGACAACAACTATTACATACATATTATCGTAGTTTTTTTCTGGCAATGTTGTTTACATACAAAGAGTTTGCACTTTTCACATGTTTCCGAACATTTTTTGTCATTTGCTCTTGGACATATCTTACAACGATTTCTTTTTGGGCGAGCGATAGTTTCGTCTTGCGGTCCCACTTCCTCTGGTTCTGTGTCTGCCAAAACCATCGCTATTGCATTCTGCACATGTCACGGTAATCCTTGAAGTGTACGTTTTTTGATATGTGGGATTACTAATACAAACACAAGTTTTTGCAAAAACAATCTCCATCGGGATGTTTTCCCTTTTTCAAAATTTCCAAATTTCGTAGTGTATAGAATAAATGCATTGATGGCAGCAATATCAAAGAAATTAAAAAATAGAACAAGAGGCCAGCGGTTTGTATTTCTTCTGCCTGAGTATTCCTTCACCGTTTTATCGACGCTGTTTACAGCTCCTTTGCAGCTATTATAGTCCAAGATAAGTTGCGGTTTGTAACTGAGGTCTTCTCCGGACAATTCGAAATCTTGGTGTTGCGTTGAAAGTAGTATAACGCTTCTAGATTTTTTAGGTACGTAAGATACTAAAATGGTGTCTTCTCCATATAAAATTTCGCTTGAGTATTCTGCTCGATATCTTTTTGGCAAAAATTCTTTTGGTATTTCTCTACCTGTTTTACGAATTATTCCGGTTAAGGTTTTTGATTGCTGCAGTAGCTCCTTTGCCAAAGACATAGACGTAAAAAAATTATCTGAACCCTCTCTGAAACCCTCAACCAAATCCAAAACTACCCGCTTCCCTAGAAATAAAGTTTTATACTCGTGCCTAAAACGATAAAATTGTGTTTTACCTTGTTCCTGTTCTGGAGCGTTGTCTACCATTCCAGTATATATTTGGAAATTCCGGCAATATCTGTTACTACCATCGCATAAAGCCCAGATTTTAATTTCGTATTTATCTGGTTCTGACTTCATATAAACTCGAAAGGGACATTTTCCACGGAAAGGAACAAGTTGTTCACCAATACATACTTCCGCATTAGGGTTATTTGATTTTTTGCAATTTGCAGCGAGAATATCGTGAATGTTACGAATAGCTGTTAATTTATCTGTTGCCCGTCGTTCTTCTCGGGTGTCCATATCGTCAAATTGAATGTATTTCAAAAGGTCTTTCATTCGATTACGAGACATTGCACCACAAAAAATTGGTCTATGGAGAGACATGTATTTCGTACTCCACAGCTCCAATATTGGTTCTTGGCGTGCTTTCAAACCCCTAACTAGAAGGAGTAATCCAAAAAATGCATGTAACTCATCCGCATCTAATGGCTTCCACGTATCGCCTACAATTCTTCTTGCTCGAATGTTTGTTTCTCTAAGTATTATGTCCATAATATCTTCCGACATAAATAAATGGAAATATTCTAGGCATGTTGAAATATGTTCACTGAATTTTGTTTATCTTGGCGGTGTTTTTAGAATATTTCTCTGATTTCGTCTTCTAACATGAGACTTATCTTTTTTCCATATGGAACCATCTTTACCCACCAGTATATCTTTATCATTGGGTGAATTATCATCACTGTCATCGGCTTCCCAACTTTCAATCAGGTTTACATCAGGTACACTTACTTCTTGAAATTCGGCATCACTATCGTCAGATAAAATTTCATCTTCAATTTAATTCAGTAAATTAATATTGCTAGCTATTTCTTCCACTTCACGCTGAAACAAATATTTTCTAGCCATAATTCAACAACAACAACTATTTCCAATGAAATGTAATAACACAGCAGACACACTTTTCAACTGATTCGAACAAACTCACCGAATGTAATGACTAAAGACGGAATGGTAGTAATCATGATTCAGACGAATAACATGTTGAAACACGGTGAAACAAACAGGTTAGCTGACAAATGCAGACAAAATATTAGAATTACTTTTTAGAACGTCGGTTACCAAGTGGGGTCAAATATGACCCCAACGACAATATTTTTTTTACGTCGCAAAACAAATTACAATTGAAAAATTTGTTATATATTATTAAGCATTGTTGGAAGAAACTCAGCTAAAAAAATATGGGGACAATTGTAAAAAAAACTTAAGAAAAAACAACAAAAACAACACGCCTGGGGTCAGAAGAGACCCCAATGGTAATCGGAAGGTTAATGTTAGCATATGCAAAATTTAGTTTAGAAACTGTTAAATGTAGGTTATACAAAATTTAACATTAAATTAAACATTTGCTTTAAATTCAATTCTTGAATTTATACTGAATTTTAATGTATACAATACAATATCAATATAATACAAAAAAATAAAAATAAAAAATGACGAAAACAGAACAATGGTTGTATAGGTACATGCGCAAATTATTGAAACGTTTATTGTATAGTTTAAAATTCTAAAATATATTTTATTCCATGCATTATTAATAATTTTATAAACAGCGGGTTATATTTAAATTAAAGGTTTTATTTGTAGCATGTAAATTCAAAAAACTCTTTTATATTACACGTCAAACATAAATGTAAAATCTAAACAAAATTTAATTTTTCAAATCCATGTGTTTTAAACAACAAAATAATTAAATTTTGTTTGAAACAACACGTATTTCCTTAATTGTTTTTGATTAATTAATAAAAATAACGTTTGTATTAAGTACGCTCAAAAACAACTACAAAAATATAGTATATAATAATAAAAAAATGTGTTTTTTTAAATATTTCTTTCTTGATTTTGGGCTGAATCAAAAAGAAAATAAAAACTAAATAATGTATGCAATATTTATGTAAATAAATAATATAAAAACCAATATCAAATTTTAAAATTGTTTATCTTTGAGATGTGCCAAGAATTATAAAGTAAGCAGTTAATTTAAATCTGCCGCCGTGTTATGGGGAAAGTAATAATCGTAGAGGTTGGCAACGTAGCGAGGTTGGCAGTCGTTAGTAAAATTTTGAAGGGAAGCAATCGCAATTTGCAAATGTGCGAACGTGTAAAAGTTTAAATTATGAAAATATACATGGTTTTACGAAATTTGATTTTTATTGGTTTGGAACATTCTAGGATCTCACCGAGCAAAAGTGTGGTAAAAGAAATAGAAGACACGATAATTTAAAAGCGTTAATGTATTTTAGTGATTTGAAGAAAGAAACGTGCACAGCTGCGCATACACAAGCAGATGTCAAGCAGCTGACATAATTAGTTTCAATTTTTATTGGAAACGCAGAAAAGATGGATGTTAACAAACGGGTGCAAAAAATTGAATCTATACAGGTGGTGTATAGCATAACAACCAAAATGCTACACATTTTAGCAATACGAAAAATAACCTGAACAGCTTTAAAGTGAGCCAGAATAAAATTTTTCATGTCGGCAAAATAGAGTTCAGTTAATAAAAATATTTGAAGCACAAAAGTGGAAACGAGGTGAAAATTTCTAAATTACCATCATCACAAGAAGAAATTTGGTAATTTGGTAATCGTCTGAACTGAGAAATAGGTCTTATTTTATATATGATCGATGGATTTGAATATAAAAGTTGACAATCGCAAGCAAGGATGAGAGACTTCTTTAAGTTATGAATTATGTTACACAAAATTGTTACGTGCAAAAATTTCATAACGTAATACCCTGTATATTCATTACCTTCAAGTTAGTTTTCTATTTTTGACGCCCTCTGTCGAGTTTAGTTTTATTTCATTTCCTGTCAAGACGTCAAACCGCCAACGACCTAAACTCGTGCTTGTGATGGTAAATCTTATAACATCGGCGTTAATGAAAATAAAATTCTAATCTGAAAACGCATTTCGTGTAGTTTATTCATCACAAGGTAATCTTTTCCTATTAGTGTTTCGATGCATTATCGAACGATGTGGAGTTAATATCGACAAATACCTTCATGGAACGATTATAATTCTGGAAGGCTTACGTTCAAACTAAAAACGAAATCTCGACAAGAACTTTTCTCCAAGATACTACTTCTTATGCATCAGTCGATTGCGATGCCAACCTTTACTACATGCGCGAAACGGCATTCGATAAATCGGGTTCTTATATCCAATTCCTTTTAGCATTAATTAATAATTTTGTATATTTTTGCTTTCGTGAGTCATTGTGATTACACGATTTTCTATTAACAATTATTCCAGGTCTACTCAACGAGGAAAACGTTTTCTTCGGGCAAGTACTGGATTGTGGGTAAGTTTCATTTAATTATTTGTCGCTGTCAGTAAAGTCACTCACTGAATGTTCCTTGTTTTAACTTACGCAATTAAAAAAGCTGTTTCAATACCATTTAGGTATTTTCAGTAATTATTTTGTGTTATCGCATGCTGTGAACAATAGTTGTTTGGCATGTAATGTTTCTTCGCTATCGTGTAAACTGATGTATTGTGTGTTGCCGATGCTTCCGGCATTTATGGATTGAGAATGTACTATAAAATTTCTAAGACTCGTTTATAATCTACGTTATTAAATTAAAGTTGTTATACATATTTTATCTTTCCTTTATGGTAACATATCTTTCTCTTTTTTGTGGTTACACGAACATCAATGTAACAAGGATTACGAACGTGAAATTCGTTACAAGCTTGGACCTTCTGTCCTGATCGAAACAGAAGTTTTGCTTATAAAAGATCTGGCGCCCTTTAACTCTTATTTATTTATACCTCCCCTATCTCCGACTGTGTGAGTTGGCCGTGCAAGGTTTGTAAGACCTATAAGCTTGTAACAAAACGAATAAGATTCGTATGGTGGGATGCATCATAACGTGTACGAAGAAGAGTAAGCCGAGAGTTGAAACAAAAACCACAACCTCAACGATTTATTAACAGTGTACTGAGCAAATATTTCGACAACGCGTTGTTGGGGCACAGGGTGATGAACTGTCAGAAACCAAATTTGGAAAAGGGTGTGTGCTACCGATGTAGAAAACTAAGACATATTGCAAGCTAATGTGATCACAGTCAACAAAATAATACAAATAACGTTGCATCTGACAGCACGACAACCGATGTAAACATAATAGAAAACCAATTGTTACAACCATCGACCTGGCAACAATGGAAAGCTATTCTTCCCTCTGTGCGAGTAATCACAAACTGAAACACAACATTGTAAGAGATAAAAATCGTTTTTGTAAACAAACGGTACGCAGTACTTGTCAAACGACCATTTTGCTTGTTTACTTTTATATATTCCTACTACAAGCTAAAGATACACATTGTATTTATATTATATGTTTAACGTTTGATTCAATTAATTTTAATATTTACGTACTTCAAATAATGCTGCTAGAACCAATTCTAAAATTTCAGGTTATAAGTATGTCAACATAAATTGACAAGTAGTGCGTACCATAGACATAAACAAATGTACTTTATTTTCTACATGTTTGAGACTAACAAACACATTGCGAAAGTATACAGATTATTCGTCCAGAGCGAAGCGTAGTTTTCCGATTTAGTTAGTTAGTTTTCTATTTTTGACGCCCTCTGTCGAGTTTAGTTTTATTTCATTTCCTGTCAAGACGTCAAACCGCCAACGACCTAAACTCGTGCTTGTGATGGTAAATCTTATAACATCGGCGTTAATGAAAATAAAATTCTAATCTTTATTTTCTACATGTTTGAGACTAACAAACACATTGCGAAAGTATACAGATTATTCGTCCAGAGCGAAGCGTAGTTTTCCGATGTTGCCAGGTCGATGGTTACAACCGTATGTAATTAATTTTGAATTTAGAAGGATAGATAGTTGACAGATAAATTGCTTACATAAAATTGAATAGTAATAAGAATTCTGATAACGCTAATACGACATTTAGTAAAGCTAACACTGTTTTAGGTATAATGAACCTAGAAACGGAATACTATGTAGAGCAGGCGTTAAAGATGAACCCAAATCTTCCGTACGACATTAACCCTAAAATGATTAGTGGGGTTGCGCGTCACCCCAAAAGAATTTTAAGTTTGTAGAACTTTTTTGCGCATGAATTGTCAACATCGCCAATATCGCTATGTCCGTTTAAGGTCAGACTGTATGTGTTGTTGGTCACACATTTTTATTGTTTGAAATAGATTATACATTATTTTGTATTGTGGGGTAACCCCAGGTAGGCATTGCTTGGTATTTTAATTACATTCCATATATTAGAAACATCGTAATTTTTTAGATGATTGTTCAACTAGGTAATCCAAAGTTTGAAAAAACTTTATTACGATGGAATAACAAAGTCGACAATGAAGCTGCTTCGAATAATGGCGGTACGGACTATGAAAACAATGTTTCAGTACAGTCCGACAGAGCGAGCACCTACTCCGCGGAAGAAAGTCAATGAGAAAATGAGAAAGAACGGCTCCCGACACAGTACAAGACCGCCTGGATATTTTATTAATAGTTTAGCAATTAGCATTTTTTCTCAGTCAACAAAAAACAAGAAAAATGCGTGCATCCGATTGATAAAAATAATTTGCCATACCAGACACTACATGTTTTTCTAAATTTGTTAAGTTATTTGCGTGCAAGTTGACTCAAATAAGTAAAGTCATGAAACACGTAAATTTATATTTTCAAAGAATATAGCAAACCAAAGCGTATTCTTTTTAACCGTGGTTATTGGTAACTTGTTTAAAGATTTCGTAACAGAAAGCATTATTGACCACCCGTTGGTAGTGACTTGTACACTAAGAGCAAATGAGCAGGTTAACCGTACAAACACCCACGCTATCAAAAATATGTAGTTAGATAAATAGAGTGAGTTTCTCGGTTAGGTTAAATTAGCCTTGAATAATACCTACCATCGATTGTTGCAGTTTTAATATAGAATTTTCCAACTAGCTACCCAATTTCGTAGACAGTGATTACCCGAAACGGGCGAGATGCCAGTTTTTAATTTCTTGGGTGTAATAAGTTTTGAAGGTTTTCATAAAGCTCTTGTCTAAAGGTTGCATTTGATCAGAGGAATGCGGTGGAAGACGCACTATGGAAACACCAATGTCTCGGGCACGGTCTATGACTTCAATGTTGCGAGTATGCGTAGAGTGGCCATCTAGTAGCAACACTATAGATTCCTCTTTTGATGGTTTCACATGAGAAATGAAATGAGTCATCCATCTAGAGCAAATACAACCGATTGAATCCAGCTGGAGATGTGACATCCAACTATACTTCCTGGCGGAGCCCCGTCTAAAAATTCGGGTTTCATTCTCTTTCTTGGGAAAACTAGCATCGGTGGAATAAAAGTCCCAGAGGCGTACATACAAGCGACACTTGTTACAAGACGACCTCTCTCAGCAGATGATAATTTAGGAATTCCTCGTTTACCTTTAAGAGAAACTATCTTTTTAGACTTGCGCTGGACTGTTTCGTCTACATTGAACAATCGCATAGCAGAAGAATTAATACGTTCTAGCTCAGATTTCAGGATAATGAAGAAGTTTTCAACATTTTCACGATAGAACCCTCTAATTCTGGCTTAGGACAAAAGTTGTGGTCTTCTCATTGACAAAATAGGCTGTTTTTTGAAAAACAAGCGGAGCCACTTTCTTTCCGCTGCTTTCTTGCCAACAAAAAATAGATGTCGGATATTGTTTCGTAAAGCAAACTGATACGCCATTCGTTTAATATTTTTTGCTATAAGACCATAATAAGATTTTTTTCATCGTTAAACAATATTTTACTAATTTAGTCTCCAGCTCAGGAGAAATAAGAGATTTACGGCCTAAAGACATTTCCAACTGTTTTTTAAGTTTTCCAACCGGTTTTTTACATAGTTTGTAAGTGTAGATCTGGGAACTTGAATAATTTTGAAAACCTTTAAAAGACACATCTCCTTGTTTTTTACAGGTATTACTCCCTGTTCCATTTTTAATTTGTTCAAGGTTTTTTGCTGCAGAGGTATCTGTTAAGAAAATAGAAATAAATTATTGCGTGCCAAATATTGCCCGTAAGCAATAATAGGAACAGCGAGTGTGTGATATTAGGAACACCACAATAAGTAAACATGGCGCTATACTGAGCCAATCTCGGTTGCATAAACTTCATAGAAAACATGTCAAACTATAGCTAGTTAGAACATATAAAAAAACTCGTAGAACGAAACCACAATATCTCACAGATAACTGTATGCGATATTTGGGCTCTCTACCTTACGTTTTTCAAACCGAAGACAACCTAGAGGAAATACAATTCGAAAACTAAATCAACGACTTCAAGAAACTGGTTGGTTTATAACGAGAAACGTTTATACTGGTCGACCAAGACAAGGCGTGCACAATAAGAAGAACAAATTCTAGACGCTGTACACAAAGATCCTTCGCTTAGTACGCGACAGTTAACTTCATTACTAAATATGCCCGGTAACAAGGACGTTCATTTGGTTCTACAAAAGACCTGTTTAATCCATTTCACGTTTCTAAAATTCAGCTTCTTTATAATAACGACAACATATTACGATTAAATTCGATTCAAGAAGATGGCGACTTCCTCTGGCGTATTCTTTAGAGCGATGAATCTATGTTTACCAAAAATGGTACATTTAATACTTATATTCCTTGCCATTGGGCAGATAAAAATTCGCATGAATTTATAGTATAGTCACCAAAGAAGGTTTTCGGTTAACGTTTGGCTGGACACAATGCATTACAGGATCGTTGGCCCGATTTATCTACCAAATCGTGTTAATGCCAATTTATTGACGAGATGCCTTTAAACATAAGCCCTAACGTGATTTACATGCACGATAGAGCTTCTGCTAGCTTTTGTTGTAATGTAAGAGAGTGGCTAGATGAACACGTGTTACGTGCATAAATTTAAAAATGCGCTACCCTGTATATTGGTTGAATTAAAATTAGATTTCTGTTTTGACGCCATCTGCCAAATTTTCTCTTTACTTCATTTTCTGTCAAGACGTTAAACCGGCAACTACTTAAAATGGCTTGTGATGCTTAAAATTTTAAATTTCTAACAACATCGGCGTTAATGGAAATGAAATTATAATTTCATTACGCATTTATATTAGTTTATTCTTCATAGGGTAAGCTTTTCCTATCCGTTTTTAGAATTCTTTGGTAATTTTCTTCTTAATTTTATAGCACGTCCCGCCACGTTTTTGGCTTATGTTTCGATGCTTTATCGATCGATGACGGGTTAATATCGACAAATACCTTCATGGAACGAGTATAACTCTGGAATGCCTACGTTAAAATTAAAAACGAAGACAAGAACTTTTCTTCGAGATTCTATTCATGCGTCAAGCAACTGCGAAACCAACTTTCACTTAATGTGTGCAACAGTTTTTGATAATCGGGTTCTTATGTGTACTTTCTTTTAGTATAAATTAACAATTTTATAAATTTTTTCTTTCGTGAGTCATTGTGTTGACACGATTTGCTATTCAAATTTATTCCAGGCTGACTCAACGAGGAAAACGTTTTCTTCGAGCGAGTAGGTACTGGATTGTGGGTAAGTTTATTTAATTATTTTTTTCGCTGTCAGAAAAGTCACACACGGAATTTTGCTTGTTTGACTTACGTAATTACAATGATTGTTTCAATACCACTAAGGTACTTTCACTAATTATTTTGTGTGTATCGCATGCTGTGTACAAACGACATTTATCATGTAATTTTCTTTGCTATCGACATCTTGTAAATTTATGTATTGTGTGTTAGCGATATTTCCGGCATTTATGAATTGAGAATTTCTGAGACTCGTTGATAATCTACGTTATTTAATTAAATTTGTTATACATATTATATCTTTCCCTTATGGTAACATATCTTTCTTTTTGTTGGTTACACGAACACCAGTGTAACAAAGATTACGAACCTGAAATTCGTTACAAGCTTGGACCTTCTGTCCTGATCGAGACAGAAGTTTTGCTTATAAAAGATCTGGCGCCCTTTAACTCTTATTTATTTGAACTTCTCCTATCTCCGACTGTGTGAGTTGGCCGTGCAATGTTCGTAAGACTTATAAGCTGGTAACACACTGTGAGGTCTCCCGATATAATTCCTCTAAACTTTTTTGCTTAGGGTTTTATTAAAGAGAATGTGTATGCAACGCTTCGGCAAGACGCTGACTAAGTTACAGAAATAACTTACGCAGTCGTATTAAAAATTACACCTAACGGAATCAAACGAGTAATCCAGACGATTCCTCGAAGGTTGCAACTATGCGTAGAAACAGATGGATTTCAATTGGATTCTGTTGGAAAACACATTCTAAATTAACATTATTAATTATTGTATGTACCTAGATATTATTCTGACAATAAATGAATTAAGATGCAAATCATATCTTGCGTAATATGTAGCATTTAAAAAGTGCTACCAGTCGTATGCTAGTTTAACTTTCAACGGATTGTGTGCGTGTTTTTGAAACTTCTCATCTGTGTGGGGTTCAAATGCACTCCATATTTAAAACACGTTTTACGCAAGAGTTTATGAACTGCCGTTGTATAGGAGCAAACATATTCGAATACATACGGCTGGAAGAACTTGGTGGGATATATAGTTTATTTTTTCGTAACGTACCACATAAAATAATATTTTTTCCCACAGGGCATCTGCTAACGATAAGCTTTTGAAGAAATTGTTAACCATGAGCTCATATCCAGACCCTAAATGCTTATTTAGATCTAAAACGACCTTCTGACCTTGATTCTTCTCCGGACGATTGCCTTCTTTTCTTGTAAAAAAATACTATTCTTTATTATAAATAATTTCAGGCTTCCTATTACCTAGATTAACTTTCATATTAGCGATATATGAGGTATCACAGTATTTACCCGGTTTAGTTTTGATGTAAACATGGAACTGGGATCGTCCTTGAAATGGGACGACATGCTCGTCTACAAATAAGTGGCTATTGTGATTAAAAAGCTCTCTTACAATTAGACACAAACATCTCACGTATAGGAGCTAGTTCAGTCAAAGCGTAAAAAACTCGTTAATATTTTGTATCGGTCCCTTGACATGCAAACAGGAATCATTGGTCTGCAATACGCAGAATCTGCAGTTTAAAGTATCTCAACCGGCTTATTGCTCGCTTGAAGAGCACCAAGTGATAATAACAGCCCTTAGTACGCTTTTATTGCTTGAGAAGTTGTTGGTAAAAATTTTCTTTGTTTGCTAGTGTGAAGCGCAATCCACTTGTTATAAAAGTTATTGGCTCTACGATTAGTTTCCGTAACTATAGTTTCAATTATGTCTGAAGATATAAATATTTGAAGAATATCGCGTCAAACCAGGAGTTTTTTTAATATACTGGCTCAACTTCGTTTTCTTGTAGTACACAAAGGAAACATTGACCATTGGATATCTGCATCTTTGGTAAAATATTTCGGTGGTAACTCATCATTTTCATTTATATCAATAACCCTTTCAACTGCGGAACCAACATGTGATCGAGCTCTTCTCCTTCTACACTTCCTAGAAAATTTTCGATCTAGGTATCTTTATTTAAAGTAATCCATTCCTCCTCCGCGTTGGTAAGGTTATTAGAATCGTGAATTTGAAAACTCATCCCTAACAAGTAATCACAATATCACTGATCTCAATAACAAGATAAGTCGTGTTGAGGTGTTTTCTATATAAATCAAGCATGCCCAATGCAACAACAAATCACAATTTTAAAAGACTGAGTGGGATGCAGACACACCCCTGTCCAAAAATAATGTTTTTTTCTCAAATTTTCACATTGTCAAAGATTTTCTCAAGACAACTCCAATTAAAATGAAAAAAGAAGTTACATCAAATATTAAATCATTGAATCCATTTATCAACAATGATGGACTTTTACGAATAGTGCAAAATGCAGCTTTTTCAAGAAGACATCCAATTATTTTGCCAAAAAAGTGCTAAATTACGGAACTTATAATAAAAAATGAAGATTTATTGCTTTTACACGCAGGAACAAAACATACTCAACAAACCTACAAGAACAATTCTGGTTGATAAATGCCAACAGAGAAATTAAAAAAGTATTACATAACTGTCTAACATGTTTTAAATTAAAAACTGAAACATGTCAACAGTTAATGGGTTTATTGCCTGCGGATAGAGTAACAATTCCGAGACCATTTAAAACGGTGGGTGTTGATTTTGGGAATCCTTTCTGCATAAAACAATCTGGATCAGAAAATATATAACGGTATTTGTTTGCTTTGAAACAAAATCAATACATATCGAACTAGTATCAGAGATGACTACTGATTAATTCATAGCAGCCTTAAAAAGATTTATTGGTAGGAGAGGCTGTCTTACTAGTATTTATTGCGGTAAAGGAAGCACGTTTAAAGGTGCAAATAATTTATCAAAAGAACTTTTTGATTTGCTCAAATATAAAGAGTTTAAGGATCCCCAGTTGTTCACCCTCATTTGGAGGATTATGGGAAGCTGGTATTAAATCGGCAAAATATCATATAAAACGAGTGCTACGAAAAACAAATATGACATACGAACAATTAAACACAGTCATTGTATAAGTGACAGGAATATGAAATTCTAGACTGTTAATTCAATTAAGTAACGATAGTTTGGATCTCTTATTTAGCTCCGGGTCATTTTTTAATCGGAACTACTTTAAAAGAAATACCTAAAGCAGAAACTAGTACGGTCCGTATTGATAAATTAAAATTGTGAAAACAGCGTACTCAAGCACAACAACAAGCACATCAAATTACTGTAATCATAGTTTGAGTTTGAAAAATTTCTGCAATATTGATAACTTGCAGTCTTACAAACGTAACCTTTTCATTGTTTACAATAAAAATTTTATCTTTGTTTAAAAAAAATTTACATTTAATAAAATCCAAATTCTATTTTATTTAAACTTATTTTGATTATTTTTTGTTGTGGATTATGTGGATTTTAATTTTATTTTTGTAAGTTTAAGTCCAATTCAAGCTTTCAAATTCTCATTATGTCTGAAACAAAAGAAATTTTGTCTTTTTTAAAATATTTTTAAAATAAAATTAGCAAACTGCGAATTAATTACATTAAAAAGTCTTCATTGAGTAGGTCAAACTTTTCTATTTACAAAAACGGAAATTAACATCATAAATTATTAAACATTGTAGTCAAAACAATGAAAAAATGTAAAACGCGTGGAAAGTACTTTAACCATTACACACTCAATTTAATAAGATGTGTAATTTTTTGTATTTTTCTTAATAAATAATAATTTACGTCAATGTTAGTTTTAATACCCGTATTTGTTTAACGAGTTTTATACTTAATTTTTTTGATTTAAAATAATGATTATACTATTTAAATAATTATTCAAATGAAATAAGACAAAATGAAAACCGTTTAAAAGTTCATAATAATTATGTTTTTGTAGAATAAAAATTTATTTATAAAAATGCAAAACGTTGTAATTGAGGTCACATATGGTCTTTATATATTTGTCCATCACTGTTATCTAAAATATTTGAACAATTTATAATCTTTTTGTTTTTGCTTTAATCTACAGAAAGCTTTGTATAAAACCTTTGAAACGCTTGATTAAAAAGTTATGGTGTGCAATATATAAAAAAGACTGTTATAAAAAGTATTAATAGTGCAAAGTACGAGAATGCTGCAAAATCGATTAGTGACCTACGTACACTTCATGGTTGCTATAGAGACCTCTGATGCGCACCAACTTAGAATTAAACAGGTTACAAATATACGTTGCAATCGAAATAATATCAGACAAATTTGTAATATATATAAATGTAATAAGTAGATTTTTAATAAAAACGTTTTTGGTTAAAAACGATTAAAAAAAATATTTATTTGGACGTGTCTTTTAGATGCAATAAATTTTTTTTAATCCAGCAAAAAAATTAAACAAAATTTATAAAATTCGTGCGCAGTTATTATTTCAAATTGTTAAAACTTAATTTATCTATATGTACTAAACAGTGAAAAAAAGTTTTAATGAATTATTAGTACAGATAAAACAAGCAAATTTGTTAAATGTTTACTGTTTGAGCAGCACTGGTTTACATATTCGTGTTATGTTTAGTAGATATATAAAGATACCAATTAATATAATTTTGTATTTAGTTGCAAAAGTCAATGAACTTACATAAACAAAATTTGAAGTTTATCGGTTTGCGACACTTAAAAAGCATCAACGCAAATAAATTAAATGTACCGAAACATTAAATATTATAATTTTACTAACATTTACATAAATTTATTGTTTAAATAATTATAATGGTTTAGAACCTTTTTTAAGAACTTTTACAAACTACTATTACCTATTATTATATAGAAAACAAGAATGATTTATTAATCTTCTATATTTATGTATACTTATATATATATATACGTATAGATCTATCTTTGCCGGATCCGCTATATTCTTCAGACCAACTGAAACCTACTAAAAATAATGAATTTATATCTGTATATATTATCAATACTGGTTCTATTTAATAATAATAATAATCTGTTAAAAGATGAGGAGTGAGAAATTTACAATTTTTTTAGTACGTTTAATAGACCTTCTCAAATCCGACACATACCAAAGCTTTTCGACAAACATTTTCAGTTTCAGCGATGTTGACAAGCGTACGCGTCTAGTATGATGGTTTTACGTTCACGTAAAGTATTTTTTCAACGATAATATAACAATTGCTGTTGCTAAATGTTTTGTTAAAAAATTGTAATGGTGCAGTTAAAGGGTAAAAAAATTATTATTTTTATTGACGTCTACTTGCCAAGTTGAATTATTATATCAATTTAACAGATTTTTGAAAACTTGTCTAAGCTTTTATGTAGTACAACTGTGAAATAAAACTTACAAACTTTTTAAAGTTATTTTCTTATTGTGACAAATTAAAATAGTTTAAATTATAAACTAAATAAAATTAAATTGAATTGAAGTTTTGAATATAGCATACGTAATTCTTGTAAATACAGAGTGTTTAAAAAATATGAGGCAATATTAAAGGGGGTAATCGCCCAGGTCATTTTATACAAAAAAAGTTCCTATAAACATAGTTCCGCAAACGCTTCGTTGAAGTTTAATTAAAAAAAAGAGTAAAAATTAGAGTTTTCCAAAACGGCTTGAGATATCATAATGAAATTTTAGGCGTGTTAATAGCTTTAGGAGACACATACTTTGCAATACAACACGATGTTTCAGTCGTACCAGTTGCGCGCGTATTGGTAAGTCACAGGCTATTTTTCAAGAAAAAAATAGGACGCCGCTGATTTCTCCAAAAATAAAAATATGTTTTTATTCTTTGTTCAATTGTGAAGTACAAAGCTTTCCTAACTTTTTATCGTACGACGTACCGTTTTATAGTAAAAAAAAAACAAAGCTGTTTTGGAAAAATCTAGATCGGTAACGCAGCGTTTGCGGAACTATGTTTATAAAAACTTTTTTGTATAAAAAGACCTGGGCTATCACGCCCTTTAATATTGCCAAATCTTTTTTAAACACCCTGTATATTGTCGCCATTAATGGGTTTTGAAACATTGTGTTCTTCTGTTGTTGTTATGTTATGGCTATTAAAATACTTTGATCCGAGTTAGGCCACGGTTGTTGAGTTTTTTAACTTTTTGGTAATGATGCTGTTACACCTCAGAAGTTCTTCTATGACTGATGTCCTTTGTTCTTTGTTATATATTAAATTTGTATTTCATTTAGCTGTTCGTGCGTATTGGTTACGATTATGGTTGGTTAATCGGTTTTTTCTTAAGTTTTCATTTTTGTCGATATCACAAAGCTCATAACCGTTCTTCAGAAGCAAGTTCTTGCCGTGTTGTTCCGTTTGCAACTGCATAAGACATAAAAACTACCAGACGAGGACCATCATAAAGCAATGCTGTTTCTGTTTCGCGGCTATCATTAAGAATTTGATAAATATTTGTTCACCGGAAACTTTTCTTTTTTTAAACGGCACATACGGGAGACAAATCCGATTTAAATAATTACAGGCCCATATCATTACTCAGATGCTTCTTTAAAATAATAGAAAAAGCCATTTGTAACCGACTATATAATTTTTTAGATCAATTTCAATCAATCGACTGTATAGACACTCATTTTGTCACAGAAAAAATCTACATCTTTGCAGTCATAAGGTGCGTAATGAATAGATAATCTTATTTCTCAGCGACAAGACCTTCAAAGCCAAGATACACAACCGCTATTCTAATACTATGGCTTCAAATATAGGTACTCCACAAGGAAGTAATCTGGGTCCCCTAATCTTTTTGCTATACATAAATGATCAGCCACAACATATTACACAGGCTAAAGTAATCCTATGTACCAACAACGCAAGTATCATCATCTCCAACAAATCCAGTGATAATGCTGTAAATAAAATAAAAACAAGTCACTATTACGGAATTTTCTAACTAGTACAAGAAGAACAATGTCGCAATTAACATCGATAAAACCATAGTTATCAAACTTTATAACAAGCACAATACACCTGGTTGTCTGCATGTTTTTATAAATGGTAATAGATTTGAGCTAACGGAATCTTTTAAATTTTTAGGGTTAACAATTGATAAAAATTGTTCTGGCACGATCATATTGATAAATTGCTTTCCTCGTTAGGAAATAACTTCTGTTGTAAGGTATTCGAAGACAACGGTGAATCTACTTGATTATCTTGCGCAGGTGTAAAAATAAAATTGCCACAATTGGTCCCACCACCAGATCCATTACGCTCATTGGTTTCTGGGATGAAAAATGATTCTAAACATTTCTTGATCAACATTAGAAAATAAAATATTGTACAAAACAATTTCATGCACACTTTCAAGGTAATTACAATATTATAGTTTTTGGTAACATTCACAATTGTATTATAAATAATTTTACAATTTATTTCATAGGCAATTCGGATGCGGAAGTTGGCGTTGTGCTAAACATTCAACAGTGCACCGAATCATTGTCCAAGAATTACAAACGTTTTTTTGTTAGAACAACGAATTCATCAAAATGTTCAAAATTTCCATCCGACAACCATATAGTCGCAATCAGGGCTGACAAAACACTTGCGGGTGAACACGCGAAAATATTTAATTCACCGACAACCGACGAAGTGGCTATTGTTACTGTCGGAAAAAAATGGAATCTAAAGATATCGTAGGAATAATGAGTTGAAATGTGTGTCCGAAACGTACAGGACAGGACGACGCGCTACAATATCGCTTGAAGCGCGCGGGGAGGGAAACTTTAACCGTAAGCAACACGTACAGGCAGTCACCTCTTGGCACATGACCGTGAAGTGCGTTTCTCCGTATACGGCCGCGCTGATCTAATTTTCGGTTCGGTGTTTTCATCGGTAAGTCCAAACTTTTAATAATCAATTAATTATAGATGTAACTTTTCTTATAGATATGGCCAGAAATTGTCAAAGAACCACGGATTGGAAAAAAAACTACGATTGAAAAAGGGATGTCCAAAAGAAAAGCCGGAAAGTAATTTAACATACCATTTACTACTTTGAGGGACTGCCTAAAAAATGAAAATATAAGCAAACTAAGACTAGCTCGTAAGCCAATTTTCACCCCACAGCAAGAAAATGACATTGCTGAACAAGTTAAGTTGCTGGGTTTGTTTATAATATGCTGAACTCAACAATATCAAAAATAATTTTGACCGAAGCAGCAAAACAGTTGGATTGGATTGGGTACACGGCTTTATGAGACGCAACCCTTCAGTTTCTGTACGCAAACTTGAAGCAACTAGCTTCAATAGGGTTTCTGCTTCCAACAAAGAGGAAATAACACATTTATACGACACACTTAACGACATAAAGGAAGATCATAAATTTCTTCAAAATAACATTTACAATGCTGATGAGACTGGTATCACACGGTGACAAACCCAGGAAAGGTGCTCAGCGAAAAAGAACAAAGAAGGGTCAGATCCGTTACAAGAGGCGATCGAGGAAGCAATATAACCGTCATGTGTGCTATGAGTGGAGCCGGAAACTTTATACCACCCATATTTATTTTGGCCAGACGGAGAATGACGCCTTTATTAGAAAAAGATTTACCGGCAAATGCATTATACACCAACTCTAAGTATGGCTGGATAAACGATTATTTGTTTGTCACTTAGCTCAAACATTTCGCAGCATTTTTTGAGCCTACCCAAGAATCACCTGTACTGTTAATTCTGGATAACCACAGTAGTCACATTTCCCTTCAAGCTTTGAATGTTTGCAAGGAAAACTACACCACGATGCTTTCGATTCCACCATACAGGTCTGAATCCCTGAAAACTGATTATAGACACGAACGTAACAGACATATGAAGACACATTTGATGTCTAAAATAACTCCATATGATCTTGCAGGTCTTTTCAATACAGTTTACACACAAGTTGCGAATATGAACAAGGGAGAAGCTGGATTTCAAGCCACGGGAATATGCCCTTTGAACCCAAATGTTTTTACTGATCAAGATTTTCTGGCAACATCGCTTATGGCACAAGAATCGGAACAAATCGCTCAAAACGAAGACCAAAGTGTCCAGCATCATGAAGATACGCAGTCTTGTGGTACGACCGTAATTTCAGAATATACATCTCTTTTGGTGGGTCCATCAAATATCGAATCTGATATGGCAGTTCATTTTAATCAAAAACTTCTTAATGAACAAAGAAGAACTCTTGTACCTTTTGCTGCTATAGCAACGACACCGACAACTCACCATCTTTTAAATCAGCCCAAAGAAAGAACATGCTACCATATTAACTCCTATGAAAAGTATTTTACAAGATAAAGAAAATAAAAAAATTGCAAAACACAATAAGACTGAAAAAAATGAAAAATCAAGACCAAATAAAGTAAGAAAAGAAGAATAAGAATATGAAACAAAAATTATACAAGCGAAAGATTCTAGAAGAAAGTTCTTTAGAGTGTGAAGATAAAGAGCACCTTTACGATGACAAAGTGATGATTGAATGAATGTGGATGAGGAACACTACAAGTGCATTATTTGTGCTATGAATCTTTATTCATACATATTGATGATGTGTCGACGGCTTTTGTATCAGTTTGCGGCTGACATGTATGTGAAAATTGAAACGGAACGATTAACATACATCCGTTTGAACCAACCGCAGCTCCGATCTGAAGAATACATTCATCTCCGCGATGCCATTATGCCGACGCCAATCAAAACAACGTGGGAAGAGTGACAATTTTTTCGGCCACTTACATTGGAAGCCATCGTCACATGCACGAGTACGTGCAAGATGCGATATCGTACGTAGACAATATTGCCACCTAGACCTATTCAAAACGTTCACCTGTAACCCTCACTGGCTTAAAATCAAGAAGCTACCCAGCCAAACACCGGTTGATAGACATCACTTCCAGTTTTTAAACAAAAATTAAAATATTTTATGAGTTTTATTATAAAACATCGTGTGTATGGCCAAGTTTGTTGTTGGATGTACTACGTAGAATGGCAAAAGCGTGGTCTGCCACATGTGCATACTTTAGTTTGATTAGTTGACAAAATCAGACCACATGAAATTGATTCTATCGTTTCAGCTGAAATCCCTGATGAAACAGTTGACCCAAGATTGCATGCTATAATGACCAAATATATGATACATGGACCTTGCAGAATATTCAACATCACCCTGTATGATAAGCGGTAAGTGTTCCAAGCGATCCCCGAAAGATCTGATTGCTGACACCATCACTAGTAATGGATACCATTGTACCGTCAACAAACAGGTGCACAGAATAGGCGATTGGTGGTTGTGACGATAAAAGGACAATATGTACATGTAGACAATCGTTGGATTGTGCCATACTCGTGAATATTGTCCAACACTTTTAATGTGAAATACTGTAACTCTATCAAGTTGATAAAGTACATATGTAAATATGTAAACACAGGCAGCCATATGTCTATTTTTGCTGTAACAAATACAAATGACGAAGTGTCTCAGTATCAGATGGGTTGTTATGTAAGCAGCAATGAGGCAATTTGACGCATCTTTTTATTTGTAATCGACGAAAGACACCCTACAGTAGTCCATTTGGTAGTTCATCTAGAAATATGACGAGTGTATTTTAATCGAGAGAACGAGGTCAAAGCGGCACAGCTATATAGGCGACAGGCACAACACTTTTATATGTTATTAGAACGAAACATGAATATAAGCTATAGAAATATATCAGTATAATTGTGGAAATACATCAGAGAGTATTTCCCAGTGCTGATGATCCCCAAAAGGGTGAAACGGCCGTACACTGGTTCTCTCTGGTGGTAATTTTTGCAATTGTACTGATATAGTTACTTTTCACTATATTCGTTGGTGAATTGCAATTGTGTTAATATTTGATACGATTTTCGAATTTTTGCGGTTAGCAAATCCAATTACCAACATGCTAAAATCTCTATAGCACCAATTTGTTTATATTTTATACGTGGGCTCGTTAACCACGAGATGGCGACAGCCACAACACTTTTATATGTTAATTTTATATTTAACATATAATATGTCAATAAACCATAAAATCTTGACTTTTTTTTAATGCCTTTTTTGTCTATTTTTGTTGCGATCATTACTATTTTCTAAATTGTAATTATTTGATCATTTCCATAAAGATACAAAAAAAACTGTTGTTTTCGGTTTGTTTTTTTTTTAAATTTTGTTTTAATTTTTATATATAATAAACGTTACAACTCGTTATACAAACTAAAATTTATTTACTATAAATAACGAAATAATTCAGATCCCCAGGCATCAAGTCCGAACGTTCGAATGCTTTAACACAAAACGGATTATTGCTTTAGATGCGCCGCAGCAACGGTGAAATTGTGTTAATGAAACGTACACACAGGAGAATTACTAATCAGAACGGAGATTTAAATTACGTAAGTATGTGTTCCGATTTCCGACAATCATCAAATTAATTAACGGCCCGCGGACGCGTGGACCAAGAATTAAATTGAACCGCCGATCAAATCTGTGGATCAAACCGCCAAATACAACCCGAGAATCAAAATTGATCCACAGATTTGATTAACGTTTTTTGCAGTTTTAATTTGCGATTTTATTCACGGGATTCCCGATTTAATTGACGATTTAATTAATTTAATTCGTTGTTTAATTCAACGGTTTAATTCGCGGATTAATTGATCTAATTAAATTAATTCGCGAAATTAAGCCGCGATCTAAGTGCTGGTATTCTATTCTGGATTGTTTCGTTCCTATTTTGATAAGTTTACGTAACACTGCTTTTATATTCTTTCTCGTTATGCTTGAATACTCGTTAGACATGAGAGTATAAAGTTCACACGTAATTGACGAAAATTCATACTCAATCTGAAAAAAAATTACGGCCATCTCTGCCGATTACAAATTTAATTTTTAACAAAAGGAATCTATGTAATTTTTCTCAAAAGTTCTTATCATTATTGCAAAGCACATTGTCGAATTGCATTTTTTCTAAAAAAAAGTATGAGACATTGACATTTGAAACAATTTTGAGTGAAGAAACTACAAAAAGCAAAAATCTATGGTAAGCGTAAAAATTAAGAGGTCTATATGCAGTTTTTATTCGATTTTCTGCTAGCAAACGTCAAAATAAAAGTCAATTTGCAAAGATGCTGTTTTCTAATGAACAAAAACGCGATATTCTGCTTATTTTTTATTCATCACACAGAAAATATTTTGCAAGCACACCAAAATACCTAGAAACACATCCAAAAAGAAAATTACATTCAATCGAATAATTTGCTATTTTGGTCACCAATTTAGAACAATACGGAGCATTCAAAAAACCGAAAAGGAAGTATCGAAGTAGGCTTCAGCAAAGAAGAAAAAAAATATTTTAGAAACTGTAAGCAAATAAATACCTGCCGAAGAATTAAAACAAATTAAATACTAACACTACTGAGCCAGAAAGAATTCACATACGCTTGTAAGACCTCAGTATCGGTTTGGTTTTAACATTTGGGTAGGTTTTTGGACTTTGAACATTGTTGGACCTTTTGTATGTGATTGGACATCGACGGCGCTACAATATCTGGATTTTTTACACCGTCAAGTACTTAATTATTTTGCTGAAGTTTCTCTTCAAAAATTAAGTTTTTTGTAGTGGTAGCAGGATGAAACACCGACACTGATGGATTGCATAAACTCTTCTCTGCTTGATAAATGGGAACAGATGAACCAGTTGCTTGGCTTGCTAGGTTTCGGATCTAGACCCTTTAGATTTTTTTATGGAGATATATCAAAAATACATTTTTTTCAGCCAAACCCTGATTTTGACTATCTAGAATAGAAATATAAATAAAATCAGACTTATTGATAATTTCTGGCTTTTGCTTCTTTGGAGTAGATCAAGGTACATGAGCGACACGTCAAAATGTTAACCGCCACACTACGAAACTTTTTAGATGATTTGAGTTGTATAAATAAACAACAGATCTATTTTCAACAAGATGGAGCTCTTGCTTATAATTTTTTGCTTCCTCGGTCACCATACCTAACGTTTGTTGTTTTTTGAAGTTTATATAATAATTTGAAATAAACGATACTGTTTCACATCATGGCTATTTTTCTTATTTTTTATTTTATGGTAAGGTCAAGTTAGGACTAGCACAACCGCCTTGACAAATTCAAAAAACCATCAATAGATCTGTCATTTTCGACTTTACGATAAAAGGTTTATTCAAAATTAAATTTGCCATCGATTGAGTATATAGTATATAAATTATAAGTTTTTTTTGTTAAGTTAAATACTTGTATCCAATCAAACAAACGGTTATCATTTGTAATGTTAAACTAAAACTAAACATAATGTTTTTGTCCTAGATTTTATTTAGGTTTTTTTATGAATATCTTAACTTGACATTTATTTAACAAAACAATGTTTTATGCATTTTATAGGTATATAACTTATATAAACACACATAATGGTGTCAGGATCAAATATACAGTGCAATAAATTTAAATTCTTCTATACTAATATTTATAAAGAGATATATAACTTGGCTTATAAATAAGAAAATGAGTTGTATAAGCTTTACTTGAGTCTAAGCTAAAAAACAAGAATAATGATCACTATTTTTCTAATTTTTGTCGTTTTAACTTCGACTTATGGTAAGTTGATGGTGAAAACCAATTTATTGCTTTAAAAGTATTTTAACAGGTTCTAGTCCCACGTCTAAGACGTGCCCTGATGATGAAGAATGGACACGGTGTGGCGCAGCTTGTGTACTTACATGTCGAACAATGAAAAATCCACCATTTTGTCCTGCAGCACAAGCTTGTAAATCCGGATGTATATGCCGATATGGATTAATACGCAATGAAAATACACAAAAATGTGTTTTGCCTAGTAGATGTCCAATTGACGCTAACTAAAATTTATACTAACGGCTAATTAACCAAAAAAATAATTAGTTTAAAAAAAATACTATAGATTTATAATAATATAAAATAAATATTTTAGTTTGTAAAAGTGATTACTAATTTTTAAGTTTCTTAGATTTATTTTACGTTGTTAACAAAGCTTGTAAAACGTTACTTTACAATAGTTTCAGCGCATGTACCAATTTAATTTTTAAAATACAAACTCGAATTTTTTTTGTCAAATTATTGACGTGTATTTATTTTAAATTTGACAATATTCCTAATTAGCATTTGTTTTTAAATAATTTTCGTTATTTTAGTACTAATTACAATGTTAAAATCAATCAATCGTATTGTGCTCGTTCTTATCGTATTGGTGACACGTAAAATATTTTTTTTGGTTGTCATTTGTTGCCCCGCTTAGGCTTTGATGAATTTTTTTGCTGACTTACAACCATTTGTTAAAATTGGTTTTGCATTTTTTAACCATTTCATTGGCAAAATGCCTTGGTAATGTAACATTCTAGCTGACTGATTCAATAGTATATTGTAAGTAAGGAATAATAGTCATTGGCAATGAGTACATATTTGCAACCGAGCCAAACTGGTTTAATATAAGCATAAATAATAACTTACGTTTGACAGGCATGTTCAGAAGAAACATCTTGGTATCTTGCAAATATTTTTTGAATTGTTACGCGGTTTAAAAAACTGATCTACGTTAATAAATACTGACTTTTTTAAATTAATTTTAACATATTATTAATTGAGTACTTTTGTTATTTGACTGATTTGATAGCCTGTTGAACATTCGAATTTCAGTAATTAATGTAACATTTTTAAACAATCGATTAAAAATCCTTACAATCATAATTTTTGTATAATACTACGCAAATAAAAATTCGATAAATTACTGTCCACGTTATTTTCTGATCTGATCATAAGAAAACGTCGAAACTAATGCAATAGCATCCACATGATTTTAAATAATTTCGTTTTTAAATTTTGCAGGTACAAGTCTTTTAAAAAAAAGCTTTCACATTTTGTTATCGTGTACGGTAATGGTTTTGACCAGTACGGAAATGACTTTGAGCTGTACAGAAAATAAATTGCACAGCGTTGTCTAATTGCCAACAAACACATAATATTTTGTGTAAGTCGTAGAAAAATAAGTTTTTTACTAAACTACTTTTGTTTTAACAAAACAGAAATTTAGAAATGATGAATTTAATAAACAAACTACACTTCAAAATTGATTGTAGGTGCCGGAGTTGCGAACAAATTTAATGTCGGTCTCAAAAATTGTGGACAAAAAACACTCAGCATTGTTTACCAAAAAATGTGCGTACGTTTTAAAACCAAAACAGGGTAGTCAAGTTGATCGCTGATTGTGGAGACTTTTTTATTTACGGGACGATCAAAACGATTAAAACAAACCGCGCGCTTCCTTTGTGTGATATTTTGGCAGCTAGCAAGTCTCTAGACTCTCTCATTTTTTGAACGCAAAAACAGATCAACAACTCTATTTGAAATAGTGCACTTGAATACAAAAGTGAACAAAATTTTAAAGACCAAGGCGCCTTATGAGATGGATGAACAAACGTCCACACGTTCGTTACATGCAGGCGTTTGGTACGTCTTGAATAAGTCACACAGAAAGAGTATATTTGCACCAAAATACAAAAAGGCGCGTTTTTTGGTTACTCAGACACTGCTCAAGCCTACCGGACGTAAGTGCCATCAGAGAAAAAAATTTTGTAATAGCGAAGGCTTCCACGGCCGGAATCTATACTAACATTAGAATGTCTTCCGGGTTTGGGCCGTGTCATAGTTGCAACCGAAGCTGCCAACGTTTCGCCCACTTTCGTAAGGGGCTTCATCAGGGCGTGAGATAAATCGCAAAACTCAAACAAGCAATCGAAATCTAACTAAGAACATCTCAAAAGTTAGGTTATCCACTTGTAAAACAAGCCATAACCTAAACTATGAAAAGGTAAGAAAGAAAACGATAACCTGAAAAAGCAAACGAAAATCTAACAAAGAACCACTACCGAGTTAGGTAATCAACTTGTGAACCAAGCCAGATTCTAAACTCCGTAGAAGTTCACTTCTTGAAATTTAGTACTTGAGGTATTAGATAAAATTGTTCAAAAAGAGAACAATCCCATCATCTTGAAGAAAACGCGCGTTATGATTGAAATTGAACTTCTATATACTGTGTGCCTACTTTGCAAAACTCTCTATAGTGTACGTCAGGAAAACCGGGGGCGGAATGAATTTTATGTTGATACAGTGAGTTAGTAGTTGCAAATAAGATAAAAAATAAGAAAAAAATATTTATTACAATAGGTATGTTCATTTACAAGGTGACACGCAATTCACAGACGGTTTCATCGTCGTCACTGTCTACATCGGCACAGTTATGTGACCACTTGTGACACGATGAACAGGATATCCATCCTTCGGTGGATTTAAAATAAGAGTCCATCAGATTGTCTTCTAGATCTACACATTTTCCTTTTTTGCACTCCTTTCTGTTTTAATACATGGTTTGAATTTTTTTTTCATAACATTTTTTTCTTGCTTTAAGGATAATTTTCGTTTTGCCCACTCTACTTTGTTAGGCTTTTTAATGGTGCGTTTTTCCTTGGCTTCCTTTAGTTCTTGCAAATATGGCGATGAACTGACAATTGTCAATTTCTTTTTTTCTAGAAGTTCTTTGTTTTGTTGAACCTTTGGAATATACAGCACATTTTTTGGAGACACCGTTCGATATGACGTGCTTTGTACAGCTACATCTGGCATCCAAGAACATTGTGGTAGGTTAGATGTATTTTGGTCACTTAATATAGGCATTTCATCACTTGTTAGTTCTAAATGAAGTGTTTTAGTCGTTTGCTCATTGAGTTCTTTATTAGTAACTTGGTTGTTGTTAGTCCTAAAATCGACTTGATGAATATCTGTTGTACTTGACGGAAGAAAATCGTCATCAGTAAAAACAGTTTTATCTGGAGGCCAAATTCTCGTTTTTCTGAAACCATTTAGAGCGCTCTGCATCGTACATGCATGAATAAATGCAGCACCAAATATAGTCGAAATTTGGAACAAGGTCACCATTTTTTCTGGATTAGATCTCATCTATACTCAAACTTCTTCCTCATAATAAGCGCTAATCGGCCTCATTAACGCAAGGTCTAAGAGTTGAATACGGTGTAAACAGTGAGGATGAAAACAAAGTAAAATCACTCCGTTATCTCGAGCAAGATCAATAAGATCGATATTTTTTATGTGCGTTGCATGTCCGTCAAAGAGCAATAAACTTGGAGTCTCCTTCGTAGATTTCGAAAAAATTATAAACTTTTTAAACCAAGCCAAAAAAATTTCAGATCTCACCCAGCCTGGTTCACTCACTTCTGCCCATCCTCCAGATGGCAAACCCAGCTAAAACTCTTGCAGCTTTTTTTACGTGTGAAGATAAGCATGGGGGGCATATAAGCTCCACTAGCTGAAACACATATCTTTACTGTTACCGTTTGACCTCTCTCACTGGACGTGATTATTCCAACTTGCCGTTTTCCTTTTGTTGCCAATATTTTAGAATGACTCCTGGGATTTACAGTTGAAAATCTTGCCCGCTGTTAATTTATATTTGTCAATACATTCCGTCAGCAATGCATGAAATTGATTAACAGCTACGCCGTTAAACTTCCCAGCACGAGCACCGGATGTAGCCTCTGGTGAACGTAAACTAATGTCAGGATGTCTTCTTAAAAAACCAGCCGTCCAATCTTTCCCGGCCATCTCGCGGTCTTTATTAAACTTGTGAGGAATGTTGTTTCGAATTGCCAATTTGTACGCCAATCTACGTGCATCTTGCATACATAAACCGAATAACTGTTTCTCCATGTCTTTGAGGTAGGTTGCAAACTCGAGTTCCTGCTCATTTGTGAAGACACATACAAAGTTTCCTGCTTTTTTATCTATTTTTATGACTAGATTTTCACGCTTTTTCTTAACGTATCTGCCCAAAGTTCATCTTGGTACATTGAATTGAGATGCAGCTCGATCTAAACCCAGTTCTTTATTTATTACTGTCGATATTGCCTGCTCCATAGCGTCAAGAGACCACTCCTGCCGATTTGTTTTTTTAATATAAATACGCACCATTTGAAATTAATAATTAACACAGTCAAAACTAAACCTAAAGCAGCAGAATGACACGTCGGGGTAGAACCAGATGCGTCTCATTATGCCCCATCCCGTTCCGCCCCAAACCCACACTTTATTTAAACATACAATTGTGAAGTTATTCGATGTTATTGTTTGACTACGTGTACGTGATTCAAAACAGCAATCATAACTCTTCACATTTGAATCGATGACGACTAACCTAGATAAACGGTTAGTACAAAGCTATTCTCTTACTTCGCGTCGTAAGTTTCAGTACGTAAATCACCGAATTATCTACACTTCTCATTCTGTCCCGCTTTCCCCTATATGTCAACACGGAGAAAAAATGCTTGTCTACGTAGATAACATTTTGATCGTCTCCGGTGATCAATTTGGATAAAAGAAAGATAAAAGAAAATCTTGCTAAGGCATTCAATATGAGACTATGGTATATTAAAGAATTGCTAAAATGCTTCAGTATGACCGATTGTAAACTTGTTAGCACTCCACTTTTCCACGATGCCAAATTCATCAGTTATGTAGATGTATGCAAGGAAGAATATTTAAGCTGTTTTGAGCGTTGATGTACGCTCCTGCAAAAACGCGTCACGACATTGCTCATATTGTCAGTGCGTTAAGTAAATTCAACTCGCTTTTTGATAGAAAGAGCGGTTGCTGCAAAATGATTGTTGCGACACCTTCGAGTAACGATGGAAAACGAGTTGTTTTTCTGCAAGAACGGCTTTCCGTTGCAAGCACATCTGATACTGTGTACTTATCGAATTATTTTAAGGAGTTAGGACATAAAAACCTTGCCGACGTTGCTATCTTCATAACAATCTGGATGCAAAATTTTTTGCGGAGAATTCCATTTTCTTTGCTAGATCGAAGCATATTGAAGGCACTATTATAAGCGTCAAGCGTTTAAAGTTCAGAAGGCGACGCTTTCCTATTTACCAACGGATGATATGATTGAAGTTTTACTTGCCAAAGCCCTGACAAGTTCTAAACATTCACAATATTTGACTGGATAGGATTTGAAGTTCGCTCAACCGTCTCAGCACGACTTGAGTGGGAGTGTAAAATATAATATACAATCAGAGGCTCGAACGTTGAACTAGAACCCTCTAATCACTAAACCCATTTCTTTGATACAAGCGTAAGCAAATTGTGTGTAACGCAATATAACTGAGTTAATAGTTAAGTTGTTTTCTTGTGTGCTATAATAATTACGTTGAACTGCGTATCGTTAAGAGAATACTAAGTTGCATTCGTCTATCACCGACTATGGATCTATCTACCTATCTAACAACATCTAATTATAAGAAACCTACCACAATATATCAACTTTGGAAAACATAACCTGAAACATTTAATTTACACAAAAAAAAACTGTTTTAACTCTATACGTACCGTCAAAACTAATGCTATAGCATCTACACGGCCTTATGTGATTTCTATTTTAAATTTTACGAATGTTGTGCACTTAATATTTGTACAAATATATTAAATAATGCTTATATAATTTGTTATCCTATACGATAATGGTTTTGACGTCCACGAAAATGACTTTGACTTTGAATTAAATTGGCGAAAGAAAATCCACAACGTTGTCTAATCGCTAACAGACACACAATGTTTCGTCTCAGTCATAAAAAAATAAGTTCTCTATTAAATTATTTAAAAAAAATGTGTTTTAAGCCTAACGATTTACTTGTATTAAAAAAGCTATTTTAAATAATCGTCTTCAAGAAGTTATTAAACGTTATTACATAATCAACAAAATTGCGACGTTGTACATGTGTTTGTGATAATGTAATTTTTTTACTAATATTTTTATCACATTATTAACATGGTTATCATAGTAACATTAAGGTTACAATACCACAAATAACTTACTCTAATCAATATATCAAAAATATCAACGTTATTCATTTCGTAGTTTGTTTACTCACTTTTTTTTAAACTACAATATTCGAATTTTATTTAATCTGCCAAAATAGTTATTGTAATTAAGAAGAGACATTAATTTTTATAATAAACAATTTAAATACATTATTTTTATTTCATCCTCAGTTAATCTGTGTAAATTGGAAAATAACTAACATGTCAAAATAATTTTGATGAGAGCGAACAAAATTTAGAAGAATAGAAGAAACAAGATTAAGTCTTAAGAAAAGAGAAAGGAGAAGACATTTTTAGACTGGTGAGGTTTTGATAAACTAAAACGTCAGCAAAATTGTATAGAAAAAAACATGCCAGACTTTTTAATGGTTCAAAGTTTTGTAATAATGCAATAATATGTATATGATGAATTATTTGATAATTTATTTGCAACATTTTTTTAACAAGGTTATCTTAATTTCTGGGGTTATTATAATAGATAAATCAAAACTAAATTTTGCACCAAAAAGATTACTTGTTTAAAAATATTTTATTGTGTCGCTTCTAAAAGACTATATAGTATTATAGTACATTGTCGATTTATTTCAACTTTTTGACAACAAAACCTTGATTTCAAAATTTTAAGCAACGGTTTATTTATTAAAAAGTAAGTAATTCAAATTAGTATAAATTTATTTATCTAATAAACTGTTTGTTAATAAACTAACAACTGTAGCACCGCTATAAGATTTGTGGAGAATGATTTTGCTATAACACACATTTTTTTTTACAAAAGGAAACTTAAACTACTTAAAAATTCTTAATTTAATTTTATATAAAATTAGTAAAAAATAGTTGCTATTACAAGCATAAACAGTAGTTTTGAACAATAAATAGTTTGACGTGTAATTATTTACTTGTCAAGTTGATTTAACAATCAGAATGAATCTTCAAAGTACACTAAAAGAAATAGAAAACCTGTTATTATCTATATATAAACAAAAATAGGAAAAAAAAGACATTTCTTATAGTATGTAGTAATAGGGAGTAATGAGAGAGCGTTATAAATTCTAAAAAAACAAGATTAGTATAATTATTACTTTATCATATAAAAACAATTTTTCTATTTTTATCTACATACATGTATGTATATTACAGTAAACTAAAGAAAATGCATAAACCAGAAAGGTATAATATTTTACACCACGGTTTGTCACAAATAACAAAAAGAATTCTAAATAAATATTGGAACGAAGTTAAATGGACAAAAAACAAACTGGCCACAGTCTTAGACATTGGAAGTGGACCAGGTGAAACAACCAGAAATATTTTGTATCCTTTATGGGAGGATAATTTAAAAACGATTATTGGAATAGATGTATCTTTCGAAATGGTAGATTTTGCGAATAATAATTTTTCGAATTCTAAAGTAATGTTTGTAAACTGGGATATAAGTAAAGAAGAAAAAACAAACACGTATCGAAACTATTTCGATTATGCAATTTCGTTTTGGTGTTTACATTGGATAAGTGATCAAGAGTACATAATTATTGTTATAATAAACAGATTTATTAATTTTAAATTAGGAAAGCTTTTAGTAACATTTGGAATACGATAAAACCTGGTGGTAGTATGTTGGTAGCTATTATATCCTCTTCAAATATATTTGATGTTTTTAATAAAGTGCGTAGCAACGCCAACTGGATATCCTACTTAGATAATAAGGACCATGCCATATCGATATACAATAACAGTCAAAATCCTTGCATGGAATTAACAAAACTTCTACAAAAAATTGGGTTTGAGGTTGACATATGCGAACTTGATGACGGTGTTTTGAAGTTTGATGAAAATGATTTTCGAGGTAAGATTTGTCCTAATGTGTATTTTCTAATCAAATAAAAACATTTTAGAGTATCTAATTATATGTCATCCGTTTTATGAAACTTTGCCCGATGATTTAAAAGAAAATTTTATCAAGGAGCATAAAGTTGAAATGCAAAATTGCAATTTTGTAGAACACGATAAAGATAACGATTGTATTTACGTTATCAACTTTAAATTTGTTGTTGTATACGCTAAAAAAAAGTTATAATATTTTAGTATTTGTTAAGTATCTTTTGTTTTTAATTTAAATTGTTTCCATATTATCTTGAATCCATTCTACAAAGCTTGCTACGTCTGTGTGAAAACTTGGTAAGTTTGATCCACACGGAGGTCCTCTGGACACAAGACCAACAATCTGCCATTGGTTTTTAAATGGTACAATAACAGGTGCTCCAGCGTCACCAGAACAAGAAAATTCTTTATTGGTTATTTCATCAGTGGTGCACATACGCAAATTAGTTACTTTTACAGTTATCTGTATGTCTGCAAATATTTTTTCACAGTCATGCTTAGAAATGAATTTAGTTAAAATGCGCTTTTTCATGGTTGCGCGATTTCCACGGTTCTTTATCGAACCCCAACCAGTTGTGTATAAATTCGTACCAATTTTTAAATCTTTTTCCGCAAAAAATGGCAAACAAATTGGTCTAATGTAATCTAGAAATATAAATAAAGAAACTTAAAAAAATGCTACTTTATTTTTACCAGAAAATGAAACTTGTTTTTTTAAGCGTACTAGAGCAATATCGTATAATCCTAGTTCCCAATGGAAGTGAGGATGAAGTACAACGTTTTCGATTTGAACATCCATAGCTTCATTACACTCTTTTGTTTTGATGTTTGGTAGATCAACGCACTCGGTTTGATTTGAAAGATAAAATTCTCCTAATCGTATGTATGATCTAAAAGTAACGATGTTATAAATTTATTTTTATTGAACAATAAAAGTGCAAGGATCTTTGTCAAAATGCCAAGTTTAGCAAAAATTCTAAAAACGTTGACTTTATGTTGTATGTTGTTGAAAATTATAGTTCAGATCTTTTTACTATATGATAATATGGTTGTTCTTTGTTTATGTCAGAAACCCAGCTGCTGTTGTAAACTTAATATTCCTGACAATATATATTTAACTCCTCTTTTTCCTTACATTATGAGAAGCCTTGACAGTTACCTTGGTTCAAGGAAATTTTCCAACTGTTTCTGAAGGTTTGATTGATTCTAACTCAATCTGTCATTTAATTGACACCACAAGTTTTGATCGCTTTGGGACAACATGGTATGAAAACACCTCAGTTAGGCGCTGATGTTCGCCCTATCCTAGTGGACATATTGAGTGTCATCCTTCACACAGGTCTAAAGGAGAAAAAAACATCCATAAAAAATTTCCACTTGCAGCCACAAAAATTAAATCCTTAAATAAAAGGAGAAGGTGGTACAACGAGACGAGCGTTTCGATTGGTGCAGTCTTGACAGAGTTGGAGAAGGAATTTTATCTGACCTCGTTTTCGAAGTTATGAATGGGAAAATATTTTCAAGATCAAAAGACTGAGTGACGTTGCTAGAATTATATGTAATGATCACATTGTTCAATCGTCTCCAAGACGTGGTTTAGGCGCTATCAATTTAAGCAACATTAAATTGATGCAAGAAATTTGGTTTTGTTAAATGCTTCGATTGATACCTGGTTATTTGGATCTAATCTGGGGAAGTGCAATATCTGAATAAAAAATTAAAACCTAAACTGGATAGGTTTTTGACCTTCTTTAGACAATCATGACATTGAAACTCGTGGAGTTTGCCCCGATCTCAACAGCCATGCGAAGTACTATTAATCAACGTTCAAAGCTCAAGGATAACCAAACAGAGATTGCAATGGTAAGAAATAAATGCGACATACAACGTACAAAAAATCCTACCTAAAGAAAAAGTCTGTCTTTCAACGAAAAGACTGGTATATAAAATTATTTTAACAATTTTTTCTTAGGCACGAGGTTTTCCTGGAAATCGCGTGATTATCAGGAGAGGCTTGACGCTTTAAAATATAAACAATATAAAAAAATTTATGGCGCATTAAATACCTTGAGTTCCACCATTTCTTTATTAAACGGTGTTCACAATAGAAAAAATCATGTAATAAAAAGATTCATGAAAGACGTTTTTAAGATGAGATCTTCTAGGCCCAGATATAATTTTACTTGGGACTCAGCTATAGTCTTAATTTTTTTTTCTGCGTAAATATACAGATCCAGATTTATCTTTAGAACTGCGGAGCAAGAAGGTAGTCATTCTACTAGTCCTTACCTCGGCTCACCGTGTACAGACGTTTTTCTTAATCAAAATATCAAACATTTTTATCACATTTTTTATAAATTATCACATTTTATCATAAAAAGAAGTAAATATTTTTGTCCTAAGAATTTACACTTCCTGATAACTCTACCATTCTATAAAATAGAGCAAAGTTGTGTAGTAAAAGAAGTAATTCGTTATCTGAAAAAGACCAAGGTTATTAAGAGCACCAATACTTTATTTAAAATCACGAAGTGTTTCGGCCTCACGGAAAGCGTCAGTAGACGGTATCTTATTTTTGAAAAAGGAAGAATCTACAACAAGCACAAAATCAGCCACACTACTTTTGGCTACTAAGAAGAATACTCTGATCAAATTAAGTAGTTTTCCCAGACATTTTTAAAGCAAAATTAAATTTAAGTAGGGGGTCACATGTAACGCAACCAAAAGCGCATCTAAATTTAAAAAAAAACATTAAAAAAAGGAGTACAAAACAATAAAAACAAACTAGAACAACAAATGAAAAGGAGAAAAAAGTTAATGGAGTCCAAGAAGCGAAGTTAAGCGCGTGAGGGAGCGAATGAGATAACCACCCATTGTTTTCACGGTGGCTATTCGAGAAAGACCATCAGGTCCGGAATGTAACTTCGTGACTCTACCAACCAGCTATGACATTAACGGTCGGTTGGGACCCTGAACTAGAACCATATCATCCACTTGAGATCTTGGATTATGCTGCAACCATTTCTTCCGTTAAGTTAAAGTATGGGAAATATTGAGCGGATCAGCGTTGGCTTCTATAATATGAAAGCATTCGTAGCTTTTTGTAGTTCGGCAGTAGAGAAAGGCAAAATGCGAGTTGGACTTGAAATCTAGACAGAAGCGCTGCTCATAAATTTAAGAGTAACATCACTGTAAACAAAATAAGCAGGAATTTCGGCAGTACCAACGTGATGCCGCTGATGTCTTTCAGTGATTACAATACGATTAACGACAATTGTATAAAAATGATGCAGAGAAAACGAGAGCCATGCAAAAACTACTTGATCCTCAGTATAAGGGCGAGCTTTGGTAATAGTCGTTAGTCCTGGGCCGTTGTAGCGATATATCGATACGTCGGACGTATCGATACGCCGATACAACCAACAAGCTCGTATCGATATATCGATATTTCGATACGTATCGATATTTCGATACCTATCGATATTCCGATACGTATCGATATTCCGATACGTATCGATATCCCGATACGTATCAATATTTCGTTTGGTATCGATATTTCAATACGTACCGATACTCCGATACGTATCGATATTTCGATACGTATCAATACTCGGATACGTAGCAATATTTCGATACGTTTTCGATATTTCAATACGCATCGATATTTCGATACGTACCGATACTCCGATACGTATCGATATTTCGATACGTATCGATATTTCGATACGTATCGATATTTAGATACGTAGCGATATTTCGATAATTATTGCTATTTCGATACGTATCGATATTTAGATATGTAGCGATATTTCGATACGTATCGATAATTCGATATATCGATACGAATCGATACAAATTGCGTATCGATATTCGATACACAAAATTCCATATCGCAAAGCACTATTATTCGTAGACGCAAAAAAAAGGTTTAATCGAATGGAAAAAGCGCTCTACCAAAGGCTCTCCACAAAGTTTAAGTCTTTGGATTGAAAAGCTGTTAATAAAACCAACTTTGACTTAGAGATCATGAGGTGGCACGACTGTATTTGTACTTTTGAGAAGCATCGCAAAAACCATCAACGTGTAATATTTGATGAAAAGAAAGGGAGATGCATCTTGGTATGTGTATTTGAGAGAGATAAGGTAAGGCGTCTACCAATTTAGCCCATTGGACGGCAAGAACGGGACTAAAAACATCATCCCAATCTAGACGTTCTGCCCATATACGCTGTAGGACGAGATTCATTATAAAAACAAGAGGAACTACAAAGCATAGAAGATCAAATATTCTAGCAACGTAGGAGAAAGCTGTTTTTTTAGTGCAGTCGCCACTAAAGGGTTAAACTTGAAAGGAAAGTGTCTAAACGATAATTACAGGACAAGCCAAGATTTTTATCAACCTTATTTTCGGTCAAAAACATAAGAGGAGTTTTTAAATGATCCGCGGGACTTTTTAAAACATTAGTGGACCGTTTTTGCAATTCACAGCCATTTTTTTCCCAAAAGTTCAGCAAACTCGGTGCGTAGAACTAGTTCATCTTGGATTGTACCAACGCTAGTTATCACGTAATCAACGTACGTATTGTTAAGGATGATGGCGGACGCTGCCCGGTAATGAGAACCTTCGACTTTGATTAATTGTTAAAGACATTATTGCTGAGCCAGATAAGCTAAAGAAATTAAGTCGTAAGTTGCCGTATTCAGTTCATACTCAATGACGAGATTATAAATGCACACAAAGCAACCGGATTTAATTTAAAAATTATCAGAATAGCAGAAATTTCTTTTTGTAATTTAGGACCATTTAAAGGTTATTCGTTTAAAAACCTACCATGAAAAGTAGTAAAACCGTTAAAGACAATACGAATCTCAGTTTTCTTTTTATTGCATTTAGAAATACAGTAATAGAGTAGCACATATGACAAAGAAGAAGTAGCAACAGACATGTGACCCAAATCTCGATACTCAGACATGAATTGTTGATAAGCGTATAGAGCCTAGGACCCAAAGTTAAATATTTGTCAAATAAGTCTATGGATTTTACTTTTCCTTCAAACTCTAATGTTATCACAAATAATCTAGACCGGTTGGTCTTTGTTTTAGCTAGATAAACAACTTTTACTTTTACATTCAATAGTTTTTCATTACGTAAAGCTCCAGCATTGTGATTGCAAATTGAGTACTTTTGTTAATTGGCTGATTCGATAACTTGTCGAACTTTCGAATTTCAGTAATAATTGTAAAATTTTAAACAACCGATTGAAAATCCTCCTCATAATTCTTTTATAACACTACGCAAATAAAAGTCCGATAAATTACTGCTAACTTAACACACTTAACCATTTTGCCCGAGTTTACTCGGGAAACATATTTAGCCCGATTATACTCGTGAATCAGACTTTCGTTTACTGCTTTGCCCGTATATGTTCGTTTTATTCCGTGAAGGTATAGCATTTTGACCGAATTTATTTGTTTAAAAATTTCAAGGCTATTTGTAGAGGGAAAGTGACGTGATGTTCTACTCCTGCTGCGTTAGTGCATTTCACTTTGTTTTATGTATTAAAGTTATTTTTTACGAGGCTGCAACTTTACTTTGAAAAACTGAATAATTCCGATGATAAAAACGATTCAGCCTATAGTCTTAGTAAATCTGGATTTCAAGATGAATCTGTTAGCAATTTATCAAGTGATGAAGATACAGATGATGATACCATAACCAATTTGTATGCTGCAGCTCGACAATGGAACGAAAATTGTGCTCACCCGGGACCCGCGCGACTAAAATTTCCTTTCACTGGTTCGTCTAAATCAAATTTTGAATATTCAGAAGTCAAAGAAGTTTTAGACTTCTTATTTTAATATTTTTTTTGTGATACGTTAATAAATTTGATAGCAACGGAAATTAATTGCTATACAGTTCAGAAACGCACAAAATTCAAACGAATTTTAGAAAAACAATGGAGATTAAGAACTAGCGATGAATTGAGTATATGTTTCCCACTTATAATGTTACAAAGTGCGACCAAACCACCTGAAAAATAGTTGAACCAGAAAACCTCTTCTACAAACGGAAAAGTTATGTCATGCAACAGATTTGCAATACTGAAGAAATATCTTAATTTTTCAAAGAACAACGATTATGATGCAGAAAATTTTCCTAATCCTAAGCTGAATTAAAAAATGGAATGTATATTCTTATCTAAATGAAAAATTTAAAACTGTATATGATTTGGAAAGAAATGTAACTATATACGAGAGTTTATTGATGTATAAAAGAAGACTTGGCTGGATACAATTTATTCCATCAAAAAGAGCAAGGTTTGGTCCAGGCAAAGGAACGGTTCTGAACAAAGATTATCAGAATATTCTAATTTCCTCTTAATTTGCTATACCACTAATGAAGCCTTTGCTAAACAAAGGTTATGCTTAACAACAGACAATCTTTACACTTTGCTTGAATTGGCCGATGTTTTGCTATTTTTTCGTACTGATACATATGAAACACTCAGGGTTACATAAAAAAATTTACCTGCTAAAAAAAGTTGAAAGTAGGGGAAACGGTGCCTTTCCGAAAAGGCAAAGTAAAAGTAATCAAATGGAAAGACAAACGTGGCGTATATCTTCTTTTCAGTATACACTACTCCGAAATGGTTTCCATTGAAAAAAGAGGAGCGGCGTAGACCGCGTTAATCAACATCTCGCCGATTATCTTATAACACAAAAGCGTGGAAGAAAATACTATAAAAAACATTTTTTCATCTAGTAGCGCATGCGCTGTGAAACGTATTCAAACTGTACAAAAAAACAATGGGCAAAAACCACATTTGGCTTATCGTCTAGAACTAATTCAAAAACTAATAGAATGTTATCATTCTACAAACAACAGAAAAAGCAGACCATCAACAACTCCAAATCCATTGCGGTTAACAGGTCGCCATTTTCCAGGCATTATAGCACCTATCGAAAGAAACAAAATCATACAAGATTGTGTGCAGTGTGCAGCAAAAGATGACATAAAAAACGAACTCCATGTTTTAAAATGTACGCTTTTTTTGATGCATCACGAATAAATTAATAGATGGTTAAGTGGTTAACGTTTTTTTTCTGATCAAAACGTCGAAACTAATGCAATAGCATCCAAATAGCCTAAAAAGTTTATTGTTAAAGTTTTGTTTTAACAAAATAAAAATTTAAAAATGATAAGTTTGACATGCAAACTACACTTCAAAATTCAGTTTATGTGGCGAAGTTGAAAACAAATTTAATGTCGGTCTCAAAAATTATAGACAAAAACTCCGTATTGTTTACTGAAAAGTGCGCGTATGTTTTAAGACCAAAACGGTGTAGTCACGTTGACTGCTGATCGCGAAGGAGATTTAATTTAACGCTTATAATATTTTAAACGACAACGTTGCTGTAAGCTCGATAGAGTGCATCATTGTTTAGGGCATTTAAATTAGAATAACATGGTGGTTATGCTTAAAAACTTCTTTGTGTGGTATTTTTGCAGCCAGCAAGCTTACAGTTTCCCCATTTTTTCAATGCAAAAACAGATTAACCACTTGAAATAGTACACTGTAGTTTACTGTGTAGTACAAGCGTGACTAAGATTGTAAAAGACCAAGACGCTTTATGAGTTATGGATGAAGAAGCGTCCACACGTTTGTTACATGCAGGCGTTCGTTACGTCTTGAACAGGTCACACAGAAAAAGGGAATTTTTAGCAAAATGCAAAGAGGCGTGTTTTTTAGTTACTCAGACACTGCTCAAGCTTAACGGGTGTAGGTGCCATCAGAGAAAAAAAATATTACACACGATATACTAAGTTTTTGAAAAACTGCTCGAAAGATTGTTAAAACGGAAGTTTGCCTCGATGACAGTTCTAAATTGCTAGTCATGCTAAAAAGCGATCAAGTTCATGTTCCTAGTTGATCCGATGAATCTCTGCCAATTAGCGACAAATCATGCATCCACAATCCTTTATTACGGTACGACTCCTTGGGCAGTACTATACGTCGAGACCCCGGAAGGCCTATCAAAACAGTACCACATAATTTTATTTGAGTGTGAAGACTTTAATTTGACCATGAGTGCTGATGAAGTGCTTTTTTGTAAAGAGCTTTCCGGGCCCGATTTTCACTAAACCTACTGGGCGAATTAAATAAAAAAAAGTCCTAAAAAACAATTACGAGCCAACGGAAGTTTACAAAAGAGACAAATTTGAGTTGTCGCCAAAGATAATTTGCAGCGCCTATGGATTTGAGTTTTAAAACACTGCTTTAGTTGCGCTTAAGATCACTACGTCTACTCGTAGCATTGACTGCCAAATTTAACCTTTCCCAGCTAGACGTTGAAACCGCATATCTATATATAAAACACTTTTCTGTATACCAACGGATAATATGATTGCAGTTGTACTTGCCAAAACCTTTCCAAACATTCACAATATTTGACTGGATAGTATTTGAAGCTCGTTAAACCGTCTCAGACACGACTTGAGTGGGAATGTTAAATATAACCTGCAATCCTAAGTTCGAACGTTGAACTTGAACCCTTCAATCACCAAGTGCATTTCTTTGAGTGTTAAACACAATATCGAAAGAGCAAGTGTCGCGCAGTGAATGTTGCGTAAGCAAATTGTGTGTAACAGAATATAATTGAATTCATAGTTACGTTGTTATTTTGTGTGCCATAATAATTATGTTGAATTGCAATTGACTATCACCTACTATCGATCCACCTACCTATCTAACCACATTTAATTAAAAGAAGGTTACCACTACATACATATGGCAAACATAACCTAAAATATTTAATTTACAGACAAAATTCTTTTTACTCTATACTTATCGTCGAAACAAATGCAATAGCAAACGGCCTTAAATGATCTTAAATAATGCATTCATAATTTGTTATCCTGTACGATAACGGTTTTGACCTGTACACAAATTAAATTAGATAAAGAAAATGCACAACGTTGTCTAATTGCCAACAAATACACAATTCTTTCGTTTTAGTCATAAAAAAATAAATGTTTTATTAAATTACTTCAAAAAAATGTGTTTTGATATTTTAGTGTTCCGTTTAAGCCTAACCATTTACTTGTACTAACAATCTTATAGCTATTAGTCTTCAAGTTATTAAACGTTATTACACAATAAACAAAATTGCGACGTTTTACATGTGTTTGTGATAATGTAATTTTTTTGCTAATATTTTTATCATAGTAACATTAAGGTTACAATATTACAAATAACTTCTATAATCAATATATCAAAAATATCAACGTTATTCATTTCGTAGTTTGTTTATTTACTTTTTTTAAACTACAATTATCCAATGTAATTAAGAACATACATTAATTTTTATAATAAACAACTGAAGTATATTATTTTTACTTAATCCTTGGTTAATCTGTGTAAATTGGAATATAACTAAGGAAAAGGATAGAAGCGCATGTTAAAATAATTTTGATTGTGTATTTTCTCTTGGTGTTTACAAGAAAGAAACAATTTGTAGTAAATTTTGTTGTAATAAACATTTTTATGAACCTAACTACAAAATACAAAAAATTAAAATTACCAATTACCAAAAGATTGTGCGAAAGCTGAACATCTGCTTTCCATGCGAGTGAACAAGATTTAGAAGAAGTCTTAAAAAAGAAGAAAACTTTTTAAAAATGATTGGGTTTTGATAAAATAAAACGTATAGAAAAAATCATGCCAGAGTTTTTAATGGTCCAAAGTTTTGTAATAATGTAATAATATGTGTAGGAGAAATTATTTGATAATTCATTTGAAAATTTTTTTGGAAATTTGGTTGGTTGTTTATTTGTAAATGTAATTCAATAAAAATCCGGTTATTTTACAATTTTAGTGGACTGTATTAATTGCGCCATTCATAACGCCATTACATCTACATATATCTACAATTCGCGCATGCTCGCTAAACAACAACAGCTGACTTAAAATAATTTTTAAATATACAAGGTAAGTACAAAAAATATATCTATACATGAAATAAACATTAACAAAGGTTATCTTAATTTCTGGGGTTACTATAATAGATAAATCGAAACTGAATTTTGCATCAAAAAGATATTTTAATATTTTATAGTGTAGCTTCTGCTATTATAGTAAACTGTCGATTTAATTTAATTTTTTGAGTACAAAACTTTAATTATAACATTATAAACAACGGTTTATTTATTAAATAGTAAGTAATTACAATTAATATAAATTAATTTTTTAAATTATGTACCAAAGCTTTATTACAATGATTTTGTCCGGTGAGCAACTTGATGGCCCCGAGGGGTGTATGTTGTTCGATGGGCGTAATTAACCAGTAACGCCAGCGGTGCATAAAGACTATTTTTTATATTTTTTTTAAACGATTGCTATAGTTTCTATTAGAAGTATATTCAGTAGTTTTGAACAATAAATAGTTTGACTTTTAATTATTTACTTGTCAAATTGATTTAACAATTTTAATGAATGTAATAGCAAATGCTTCCACGACCGGAGTCTATACTAAGATAAGAACGTCTTCCGGGTTTGGACCGTGTCAATGTTGTAACCGAAGTTGCCAACGTTTCGCCCACTTTCGTAAGGGGCTTCATCAGGGCGTGAGAGAAATCGAAAAACTCAAGCAAGCAATCGAAATCTAAGTAAACAACTCAAAAGTTAGGTAATCAACTTGTGAACCAAACCAGATTCTAAACTCACAAAAGGTAAGAAAGAAAACGATAAACTCGAAAAAGCAAACGAAAATCTATCAAAGAGGGTTTAACTCTTGCTTGCTTGAGTTCTTCGATTTCTCTCACACCCTGATGAAGCCCCTTACGAAAGTGGGCGAAACGTTGGCAACTTCGGTTACAACATTGACACGGTCCAAACCCGGAAGACGTTCTTATCTTAGTATTTTAATGAATGTTCAAGATTTGCTCAAACAGTACATTAAAAGAAATAGAAAACTTGTTATTATCTAACTCTAAACATGAAAAGAAATATTTATTTGAGTACGTAGTAATAGGGCGTAATGAGAAAGCGTTATGAATTCTAAAAAAAACCAAATGATTACATTACCATATAAAAACAATTTTTCTAAATTTATCCACATATTTGTATGTAAATTACAGTAAACTAGAAAAATGCATCAACCAGAAAGGTATAACGTTTTAAACCACAGTTTGGTACAAATTACAAAAAGAATTCTAAATAAATATTGGAACGAAGTTAAATGGACCAAAAACAAACTCGCCAGAATCTTAGACATTGGAAGTGGACCAGGTGAAACAACCAGAAATGTTTTGTATCCTTTATATATTATAGGATAATTTAAAAACGATTATTGGAATAGATGTATCTTTCGAAATGGTAGATTTTGCGAATAATTATTTTTCGAATTCTAAAGTAATGTTTGTAAACTGGGATATAAGTAACGAAGAAAAAACAAACACGTATCGAAACTATTTCGATTATGCAATTTCGTTTTGGTGTTTACATTGAATAAGTGATCAAGAGTACATAATTATTGTTACAATAAACAGATTTTTTAATTTTAAATTAGGAAAGCTTTTAGTAACATTTGGAATACGATAAAACCTGGTGGTAGTATGTTGGTAGCTATTGCATCCTCTTCAAATATATTTGATGTTTTTAATAAAGTGCGTAGCAACGCCAACTGGATATCCTACTTAGATAATAAAGACCATGCCATCTCGATATACAATAACAGTCAAAATCCTTGTATGGAATTAACAAAACTTCTACAAAAAATTGGGTTTGAGGTTGACATATGCGAACTTGATGACGGTGTTTTGAAGTTTGATGAAAATGATTTTCGAGGTAAGATTTGTTTTAATGTGTATTTTCTAATCAAATAAAAACATTTTAGAGTATCTAATTATATGTCATCCATTTTATGAAACTTTGCCCGATGATTTAAAAGAAAATTTTATCAATGAGCATAAAGTTGAAATGCAAAATTGCAATTTTGTAGAACACAATAATGATAACGATTGTATTTACGTTGTCAACTTTAAAATTCTTGTTGTATACGCTAAAAAAAAGTTATAATATTTTAGTATTTGTTTAGTATCTTTTTTTTTTTAAATTGTTTCCATATTATCTTGAATCCATTCTACAAATCTTGCTACGTTTGTGTGAAAACTTGGTAAGTTTGATCCACACGGAGGTCCTCTTGACACAATACCAACAAGCTGCCATTGGTTATTAAATGATACCATAACAGGTGCTCCAGCGTCACCAGAACAAGAAAATTCTTTATTGGTTATTTCATCAGTGGTGCACATACGCAAATTAGTTACTTTTACAGTTATCTGTATGTTTGCAAATATTTTTTCACAGTCATCCTTAGAAATGAATTTAGTTAAAATGCGCTTTTTCACGGTTGCACGATTTCCACGGTTCTTTATCGAACCCCAACCAGTTGTGTACAAATTCGTGCCGATTTTTAAATCTTTTTCCGCAAAAAATGGTAAACAAATTGGTCTAATGTAATCTAAAAATACAAATAAAGAAACTTAAAAAAAATGCAACTTTATTTTTACCAGAAAATGAAACTTGTTTTTTTAAGCGTACTAGAGCAATATCGTATAATCCTAGTTCCCAATGGAAGTGAGGATGAAGTAGAACGTTTTCGATTTGAACATCCATAGCTTCATTACACTCTTTTGTTTTGATGTTTGGTAAATCAACGCAATCGGTTTGATTTGAAAGATAAAATTCTCCTAGTCGTACGTATGATCTAAAAGTAACGATGTTATAATATTATTTTTATTGAACAATGAAAGTGCAAGGATATTTGTTAAAATGCCAAGTTTAGCAAAAATTCTAAAAACGTTGACTTTCTGTTGTATGTTGTTGAAAATTATAGTTCAGATCTTTTTACTATATGATAATATGGTTGTTCTTTGTTTATGTCAGAAACCCAGCTGCTGTTGTAAACTTAATATTCCTGACAAGATATATTTAACTCCTTATCCTCTTTTTCCTTACATTATGAGAAGCCTTGACAGTTGCTTTGGTTCAAGGTCCAACTGTTTCTGATGGTTTGATTGATTCTAACTCAATCTGTAATTTAATTGATACCACAAGTGTTGATCGCTTTGGGACAACATGGTATGAAGGGCTGATGTTGGCCCTTTCCTAGTGGACATATTAAGTGTCATCCTTCACACAGGTCTAAAGGACAAAAAGGCATCCATCAAAAATTTCCACTTGCAGCCACCAAAATTAAATCCTAAATAAAAGGAGTTCTTCCCGAGAAGGTGGTACAACGAGACGAGCGTTTCGATTGGTGCAGTCTTGGCAGAGTTGGAGAAGGAATTTTATTTGACCTCGTTTCCGAAGTTATGAATGGGAAAATATTTTCAAGATCAAAAGACTGAGTGACGTTGCTAAAATTATATGTAATGATCACATTGTTCAATCGTCTCCAAGACGTGGTTTAGGCGCTATCAATTTAAGCAACATTAAATTGATGCAAGAAATTTGGTTTTGTTAAATGCTTCGATTGATACCTGGTTATTTGGATCTGATCTGGGGAAGTGCAAAATCTGAATAAAAAATTAAAACCTAAACTAGATAGGTTTTCGACCTTCTTTAGACAATGATGGCATTTAAACTCGTGGAGTCTACCCCGATCTCAACAGCCGAGTGCTTGTCAGGGCAGACGACTAATACACCAACACCATGCGAAGTACTATTATTCAACGTTCAAAGCTTAAGGGTAACCAAACAGAGATTGCAATCGTAAGAAATAAATGCGAGTAGATTTGTCGGCAGGCTAAGATTTAGTTGACATGAAATCACCCCTGACTGTTATTTTAGACTACATTTAGACATACAACGTACAAAAAATCCTGCATAAAGAAAAAGTCTGTTCTTTGAACGAAAAGACTGATTTAATCTAAAAATTATAAGAATAGCAGAAATGTCTCTTTGTAACTAAAGGCAATTTAAAAGTTACTTGTTTAAAAACCAACATGAAAAGTAGTAAAACCGTTAAAGACAATACAAATCTCAGTTTTCTTTTCATTGCATTTAGAAATACAGTAATAGAGTAGCACATACGACAAAGAAGAAGTAGCAACAGACATGTGACCCAAATCTCGATACTCAGACATGAATTGTTGATAAGCGGCATAACAAAAAAGATTTCAAATTAAATGTTTTTCTAAATTTAAAAAAGTTTTGTACGATGACTTCGAATTAGCAGCAACCTTGGCAGCGTTAGGCTTTAGAGGTAGAGGCACGACATATCTACCTGGCGAGGTTCGAGCATGAGTATTTCTGAACAAGCATCGCAACATTTTTCATCAGGATTGCTCCTGTGATAATCTAAAATGAGTAACAAGATTTTTTCACACAGTCAACAGTTCAGAGCAGAGCGCTTGTAATAGCTTGGAAACCTGAATCCAGAACTGTTCTAACACAACTATCTTGTAGTAGAGCCTGCATGGTACCGAGAAGAACATTATGATTGGTGTGAGTAGGCAAAAGACATTATTTGAGCAACTGGAAGAATAATTGAAGTAGTAATCCATTTTGAAAGTACAGGATTAGAATTATCTCTCTTATCCACAGTTTTTAGCAACGGATAATTCGAGAGTACGTACTTGTCAATTGATAAAAATAAGATCTATAAGTAAAAAATCATCAACTTGTCCATGTTGTGATTTTCAATCAAAATGTGGAATTACAATTTTTGGAAGAAAACCTTGAAAGGGGCCAGCACTGTAAACCTTTGATGGTGCGGATCTAGTAAACCAAATCTCAATTTTTTTTGTATTTGACAGTTAGGAATTTGATCTTTCTTAGTCGGAGTAGAGTTTTTAATTAATTTTGTCACGGAACTTCTCTAAAATTGTATTCACAAATTAACAATTCGTCGAACATAAATAGAAGAAATTTTGCATCTTTTTTACAAATGCGATGACGTCTGCAAAAAACTTGTGACCTCGTTACCACCAAAAAATTGAAATTACTTCGGCCATTGTTTGTAATACTTAATAACGAAAAACACAAATAACGGTAACGTTATGACCTTAAACTAACCATTTTAAAATGAATGTACGGTTCGAAAAGGATCAAATGTTTCGGTCACAGGAAAGTCGTCAGTGGATTGTATTTTATCTTTGGGAGGAGATTTCCGGCAGCAATCCACTGACAGAATTAGTAATTAAGCACACTGAACATTGAAATGTATCCAACCCCGAATTAAATTCAGGCTAATCTTAATTACGTCAGCACTGGTTTTGATTACTAGACACCAATTTAACAAATTAACAGTAATCAGAATTGTAAGAAAATAGACAGAATACTCCGATCAAGTTGCGCAAAGATATCAATAATTTCAAACTTTTTTAAAGTAAAAATTAAACTTAAGTAGAGTACAGCATGTAATGGATACGAAAGCACATCTAACGCAAACGACTAAAATCAAATGCTCGCGCTAACACCAAGAGACCCCATAGAAAGCTACCTCACAAACACGCTGGATTAAAAATACTTTCAAATCAAGTGTGATAGATTTTTTTCTTGCACATTTCACGAGACACGCTAGTACCTCTGCAGCAGAATGAGTAGGTCTCAGTATAGAAAAAATCGACAAGTTGCTGGTTGGAGTACCAGCTCTAGAACGTTTGATAGGTTTTACATAAAGCAAATTTTTGAGGAGAAAGGGTTTGCTGAGACTATTTTATGTTTAGATCCTAGGTAGTGATTTTTTTAGTGTTTTTCTAAGGTTTGAAATGTCATATGACAAATAAACTGCTCCTCATAAGTTAAGGATATATCTAAAAATTGCTCAATTTTTTTATTTTCAAATTTTTGAAGTTGCTAGTTATCATACCCATGCCATACTGATAAATGTAGCATTATATTGCAAGTAAAAGGCTGTAGAGAGTTCTCTTTCAAACCCGTTCTAACGAATCAATTGTTTGTTTGGTTTACTTGTCAATTTTCCCAACTCAAAAATATCCAAAATCCAGAAATAACTCTTTATTAAGAGAAATCCTCTTAAAAATAGACCATAAATATCGACTGGTACGCCACTGGTTACACATAAACACATAAATAATTAACAAAATAAATTACAAGCGGTAGCAGGTTTAAAATAGAATCTGAAAGCAGAGTTAAGATAACGTACGCCACCGTCAGAATTATAAATGATGCATAAAGCAAAAATAATACTGCCTGAGAAACTAAACTCTATAGAACTTAGAAAGCGAATATCACAAACATAAACGTGCTCGTTAAAGCCACCAAAAGGCGATTCCGTGTAAGAATAAACAACGAGACGTTCTTCTAAGTGAGGAGAGACGACCCAAGACAACTAAGAGAAAAAAAGAAGAGGAGAAAAAGAAAGAAGTTTAGACTAAGGTTAAGGACCCAAAAGCCCTAAAATCCTATGAAACCCCAACCATAGTAATTAAGCAAACCACAGAAGAAAAAAATTCCAAAGAAAGTAACCTCTAAAAGAGAAAAACCCACCTAAACAACCCCAGGGACAAAATCCCAGTATTAGTAATCCTAAGAGAAGAAAAGGAATAAGTAGAAATAAGAAAACGTCATGATTATCTATTGCTAATCGAACACTCGTAGATCATCAATCGCTGTGCCGGACTGTCCCAATGAGACGTAAATACCGATTGACGGAATAGAGTACTCCTAGAAAAACCAAAGAAAAAGTAGTAGAAGAGACGCCCTAAGAATGACTACCCACATCCAAAGAAACCGACCAAGCGGACGTACATACAGTACAGAAAAGCGAAGTGGTAGTCTGTCTCAAGTTTAAGATCTACCCAACAACCAAATGCCCCACTATACCCAATCTAACAACAGAAAGAAGAAACTTAGAAAGAAAGAAGCACAGTTGCAGTGAAAGAAAAAGTTAAAAAAAGGAAAGAAGCAAGTGTTCAAGCAACCCAAGAGAAAAAGAAAGAAGAAAAAAGACAAGCAGACAAAGAAGAAAAGAAGCCAGACGGAGAAATATAAGACAAGGTGTAAGTGTATAATTCGTTCTTTTCTCCGTAGAAGAAACGAAAGGGAGTGACCAGCCCTTCAATGCCCAACCAACCACCCGAGAAGCGAACCACAAAGAGAATCAAAGAAAAAAATAATGGTTGGTACATAGAAAAGATAGATAGGCCCAAGAAGAAATAAATGAAAAGTAGAAAAGATAAGAGATAGGGAAAGACGGAGAAAGATAAGGCTAGATGTTAATGCCTGATTCGTTCTTCACCCCGTCAAAAGACGAAAAGAGATACCACCCTACGGTGCCCAACCAACCGCCCAAATTTTAGAAATAGGAGAAAAAGAGGAGAAACGATATTGTAGTTAGCTATACAACAACCGTGTCCCAAATGCTGTCTCCAAAGTGAAAAGTTTACTCCAAGACTATTATACCGACGAGCGGAATAGAAAACCCCAGAAAAAAATCAAAATTTAAATTTTAAAAGCGAAACAGAGAATCCTATAAGGGACATACCAATCCAAAAAAATGCCGACTAATCGGGTATAACTATATACATACGGAAGGGTAGTCTGTCCCGAAATAAGATGGTAAAGAAAGAAAACCAAAAGAAAATTGTTAGGCAACTTAATGAAAAGAACAGCAAATCAGTGGCAGCGAATTGGGAGAAAGCAAATGGATAGCATCCGAGTTACCATAAACAAAATATCAACAAGATGGTTAAAAGAGTAATATCAAAATTCCAAACACACGAACCAAGATGATAGCTAAAAGTCAACAATCCAAAATCAACAAGCGTTGTTAGGATTTACGACGCTTGCGACGTCGATCAAAGAAAAGCGAACAATCAAAAAAAAAGAGACGTCGATGCATCAGCAGAAGAAACCAAAGAACTCGATGAAAAAGAGAAAGATGCAGCTTTTACATCCTTAGCAAGTGTAGTATCTTTACGTAGATGTGTAGAAGACCTATTAGTAACAATATTGTTAGAACACTTCATAGTACCTGGCAATAAGCGAAAATGCGATTCAATAGTACTGTTTCGTCGCGAGTGGTACCAGCAAGACCGTATGTACTCAGCAACCTTGGATCTCATATGCGGCCAGTAGAAGTGAGAGCGAAGACCGACCAACGTACTATTAACACTACGGTGGTCACACTTAGATGGAAGATGGTGATAATAGTTCAGCTGTTTGCGTTGATCTGATGGAACAACAAATTTCCACACACAAGAATCAGACAGAGAGATACGTACACGTTTACATAACAGATTTTCCACAATACACCAACGAGAATAACGTCGAGGAAAAGCAGAAGCTTTAGCAATTAGACCTAAATACCAAGGGTCGGTAGTAGGCCAAATAATCCTAGCAACCGAAGAAAAATTTGGAAGAAGAGAAGCTAAAGAACGAACAGCTCGTAAAACTATCGCAGCTTTAGGACGACAGTGAACACAAGTAGTAGACTCACGAGTAGCTGCAGAAGAAGGAAACGACGAAGTTTGAAGAGAACCAGCAACAGCATTAATCGAAGATGCAGAGGCAACAGTTTTATTCGTATAAACCAAAGATGGTTCTAGAAGGCGATCATTTTTCTCAGATGTCGAAAAGTTAAAAGAATTACTTGAGCTAAGATTCGATTCCAAACGTTTGCCTAAGGATGTCAATTGAGAAAAAGATTTAATATCTATCAGTGCGAATTGAGATTGATAAAATGAAGTCAAATTGCGTCGTATGATTTTAAGTTGTGTATTCTCCAAGACTGGTTCCAATAACTGCATAAAAAGATGCCGTATAGTAAAACATACATTCCAATCGATTCGGTAGGTTTCATCCTACGTTTCCGAATAGTATCTAGTACACGTTCATCATAGTCTAACGGAAGAAAGAGTAGTAACATCCTTTCAAGAACGCAAAGAATAGCGTCTCGCTCTAAACACCAAAAGAGCTTTACCGGACAGCACTTCAAAAGCTGGTGGTGCAAAACACCACGAGACATGCACAATTCGTCCACTCTAGTTAAAAAGTTCATAAGTTCAGAAGGATCTTCACCTGAGAAGGTTACATTCCAGTCGGCTAAGTTTGTTTCCGACTCAGAATCCGATGAAGTAAGAAATGGAGGTTCTTCTTATGAAGCATACATGGTTCACACGAGACAACGCACTAAGATTTCAGAACGAAATAATCCTACAAGTAGTCGGTAATCACATGTAGCTTTCTTAAGCAAAAATTATATCTAAAACACAAGGTCCCAAAACTAAAATTTATTGTCGTAGCCCACAAGAAACGCGAACCCACGTAATAGTATTCGAAACTCCCGCAAAAGAAAAAAAGGTTTCACCCACTAGGTAGAAAAATATAATCAAGCAACTAATGAGTAAAACTTCCGAAAAGTATAGCTTGAGCTTCTATACTAGTACACGCCTAAAGAATCAATCACTAGAAATAAGAAGAAAAAGAAAAAACAAAGAACCAGTAGTTATCCACAGTAATACGGAATAGTCGAGAAAAAATCTTCACAGGCTCCACGTTGTAGTGCCATACATTTACCACGTAACAATGTGAGAGGTGGAAAAAAAAATAAAAAAAACAATAATAATATTATACCCAGATGTTGTGCTTACTCTTTGGCTAGCCTCACCGGAGATGGTCGTAGGTCCAGATTCAAGTACAGATAGCAATTTTCCTGAGTAAGCAAAAGCCAGTTGCGCCACCTTTTTTCCAATAATAAACCAATGTAGGATGTTTAGGCAGAAGAAAAGAAAAATTCCTAGACCTGTAAACCCCCAAGGTACATTTCCCAACTCAAAAATACCTAAAGTCCAGTAATAACTATTTATTAAGAGAAATCCTCTTAAAAGTAGACAATAAATATTGACTAGTACGCCACTGGTTACACATAAACACATAAATAATTAACAAAATAAATTACAAGCGGTAGCAGGTCTAAAATAGACTCTGGAAGCAGAGTTAAGATAACGTACGTGACATTATGAACGGTACACATCGCGCAAACAGGATTCCAGACCCCAAAAACGTTCGGTGAGTAACGACACGCTCCAACGCCGTGTCCCCGGTTGGTTTTTTGTATATTGTACCTCCAGAGAGATTGCGAGTTCGTTATTCCATTGCTTATAACGCCATTACGACAAGAACGAAAGTAATAAGACGACAAGCATGAGAGAAATAGCGAGCGAGAGAAACGAGCTACTTTATGACGCCATTCGAGAAAATATTCCGTCACTTCGTTTATACGTAAAATATCTGACAAGATTTGTTAAACATTTCAATTGTTCCCGTACATACTCTGGCACATGTTAACTAAGAAATGTACCGGAAATTACTTCCTAGAAAGCCGACTAGTTGCGCCCTCTACCCGCATAAAGCTACAAATATCATTCGAGGTCAGATAAAATACGCATAAAACTGGTAAGTTGCCTAACCAACAGGTGAAATTATTACCGAAGTAAGAAAATAATCGTTACACAAGAAACTGGATCTATTGAAGACAGACCTAGAATTAGGCGCCTATTTATAACTACCTCTGTTGAAGAGCGATATGTCACCATTTCTGCACGCCGAGAAGATTTGAGCACATGTCCAATGTTGAGTAGGAGGCTTGCAGAAGCCACAAAAACAGTAATATCAGCTGAAACTGTTAGACGTTTAGGGGATGTCAATTTACGTTCTTTTTTGAGGTGTACCATTGACTTGCGAACATAGGCGACTAAGATTAGAATGGGCAGGAGAGCGTGTCAATTGGACAGAAGAGTGGAACTTGGTACTGTTTACTGATGAATCGAGATTTTCGGATAGTCGTTGAACGCGTATCTGGACACAACTTTAACTGCCAAGACACCGGCGATCAGTACAAGAAGTTCACCATTTCAAAGAAGGCACCGTTTGTGTATGGGGAGGCGTTTGTTAGGATGGACGTATCAACTTGCCGGTTATTCCGGAAAACATGAATTCAGAAGTATCAGGTGATCAACAACATTGTGCTCGAGTTCCATGCTGCTGTGGGTCCTAGTTTCTTTTTTTTGGACGTTTGTCCACACCGATCCATGGCAGTTATGGATGCAATTGAAACCAAAGGAATTCCTCATTTACCTTTACCTGCGCTATCGCCTGATTTAAATCCGATAGAGCATGCTTGGGATCAGTTGCAGAGAGCTTTGGATCATCATAATCCCCAACTACAAACAATAAAACAATTGAGAAATTTGCTTCCACAACTCCGGCAACAGATTCCGCAAGAACTTTAATGATCCCATAACCACCATGCAAAGGCGTTCCCAAGTTGTCATTGAAGCGCGCGGAGGGAAATTAAGAAGAAAAAATTTGAAATTAAGTTATTAGTCACTTTCACCTAATTTTCATTTGTGGAGCAGCTTCTATGGCTACACATATATTCATTTTGTTAAATTGGGAATGCATTTACCATATGATCATATAAAAAGACTTGAACTAGAATTAATGATTGAACGAATTTACTTAATGAAGCTCAATCCTAATTATATGAAGGTCCTTTTACGTAACGATCAATCTCTACCTTTCTTTTGCCCTTACCAATTTAGAGTAAGAAAGCTTCAAAATAATGAATGTTATTGCACTGGTGGCTCTGGTACCAGCCTCGTCTTTCTTCGTGGTGCTGTAAAATTGTGCTGCGTTTTTGACATAAACAAAGAACTACGATATGATCATTAAGTAAAAGAACCCTCACATAAATGATATTTATACTACAATTTTAAAAAGATTTTTTTTAAGAAAACATTTTTACACCGAAAGTGGAATCTTCTATCAAAGACAAGCTACTGAAGGTACATAGTAAAAAAATATGTCATTATAAAATAAAATAAATAATAAATTTTAATTATAACTTATACTAAATTTACTTACACTTCAAAAACTGTTGCTGCTCCTCCTGAAAAGCACTGTGCTACAGAAACTACGTATCTAGCATTAATAAGTGAGCCATGACATATAACTGATTCTTCTCCAGACAATTTATTAACACCAAAGATTGCAGCAACCCAAGGAAATTCATCTATAGAAGTATCATCTGAGTCTCGTTCATAATCGTCAGTGTGTTGGTAGCCACAATATTTTCGATTTGACGAAACTGGTTTTGGTTTACCAGAATTTAAAGTGTTATCACAACATACTTTATATATTTTAGTATTATTAATTGCTTCACATTTAAATAAATTTAAATAGTTTTTAATCTCTGGCAATGGATTGATAAATGATTTTAAAAGCGTTGGACAGTCATGTATATCGACGCAGCTTCCGTTGACTCCATAAGGCGTAATACAGTTGTTACAAAAAACTAAAATTTAATTTTACAGAATTTATGTATGTATACATTACTCTCACAAGGTAAACAAGCGTAGCGTAAGCATGACTCTTACACGATTAATTAACTGATTTCTTTTACTACTAATGCATATAAATATGAGGTAAACCGTAAAGTTTCTCGATTTACATAATCCTTCAAGACCACATTGTTATTAACTTTTTTGTGTTCATTTTACTGCATTACAAGCTTAGTGAAGGATGTATTAGTAACTCAAAGCGGTTTTGTTTCTGTTTATAGCATTAGAATGCTGTTCAAATACCTTTATTATAAATACAGAATTTTTTAGTAAACTATTTTTCAAACTACCAAAACCAAACGACGTAGCTCAAAAAAACTGAAAAAAATGTAGCCAAATATGCAATGAATAAACAAAAAAAAACGGGCGATAAAATAAGTACAATTTTTTTTAACTCAACAACTAATTACAATATTTAACAGTTTTTTATTTTGTTTAATTATGTTTTTATAAAAATTATAATTTTTTATAAATAAATTAAAAAGGTTTTTTTTTTTTAATTTAACCCAATATTGAGCATGCAAATATAAAAAATTTACCTGTAACAAAACTGCACATTAATATAAACACGCAATGCAACATTTTAATGCAACTAAGAAGAAGTTACACTAGCAGAATTTAAATGTAAAAGATACACAAAAAAACCAGTTTAACCAGTAGAAAAACTTTTTTTACTATAATTTATGCGCAGTGCAATTCAATATAAAAAGTAAAAACCTCGATTAGCAATAACTGATATACACGACAATAAATTAACTGAAAATTGTACAAATGTATTTGTATTTACTCATTTATAAAAAAAAAATTATTAAAAAAACATATATGCTTATATATTTTATTATTTTTTTACTTATAAAACACAATTTGTTTACAAAGCTAAAAAATACTTTTCTTACATCATTAACAATCGATGAGGTATAAATAACAATAATAATATAAAATTTTTGTCTGTAAAAACATTGATATTATAAAAATAAAATAATTAAATTTAATAAACAATTTTATTAAAGTCGTAATAATACTTGACTTGAAATTTATCAAAATGTTTTAGAATACATACTTATGATTTTTGTTTTGTTTTTTAGTCTAACAAAAAATTTTATTTGTTTATACTTCAGATCCATTTTATCAAATATGTAAAATTCTAACAGTTACAGTGCACCTAAGCAAACAAGCGACCTTATTCAAAATTATTCGTCGTGTCTTATAGATACAATTGATAAATTACATATGATGGAAATTGACATTAATGGGGATTTGTTATCGATAATGTTACTGTTGAGTTTGTATTCTCTTTACCTTAATATCAAAGTATTAATAAATTAACTGTATATTTATCCACGGCGGTGGTAGGGTGGTTGGTATCTTCGAGTTTGCGATCACATAAAAAAAATAATCATACCATTTAAAGATTTAATTAAGGCACATATATATATAATGATATGTACAATGTTGCAACGGCAACTTTTACATTTAATCTTTAGGCAGCTATTTGGATTAACCGCTATAATGGTACTACTCTTACAACTCTCAAATCTTTTCTTTCCCCTTATTTTAAAATCCTAGACACGCCCAGATCGAATTCAAAAGCTGGCACATATATAAATATCGAAATATATATATACAGAGACTTACAAAATAAACTTAAAAATAGATTATTAATTATTACCTACTAATAAGAAGAAACGATGAGTACAGATAACGACAAAACACTCGTCCCCCTTGAAATCATTCAGATTTCAACAGAAACATAAAAATAAACAAATTTTATAAAACCTATTAATTATAATTATAATTAGAATTTGCATCAATGACTAAAATTTCAAAAAAAAACAAAAAAAATTCAATGAATAATAAGATGATGCATGATTATGATAATCGGTAAACACTTGTCACTAAACACTTGTCAGTTGTTGAAATGCTAATAGTATATTTAACTCGAAGGCAGCACGCACATTTTATGAACAGACCGACGCACTACACTTCCGTTAGTCATACGCAAGGATGCCGCCCGTGTGACGTTATCAGAACCGGGATGTAGCTGAATTACACGCCCAAGTCGCCATTGTAAAGGCCGAACATCGTCTTCTTGGAGTAAAACAACAGAATCTAGCTTTAATAGCTCAGGTAGTCGCTGAAACCACTTTTGCCTTTGTTGGAGTTTGGGAACCACTTCACGACTCCATCGGCGCCAAAAATGTTGAAACATCTGTTGCGCTCTCCGAAATGCAGATAAGCGATTTTGCAGGGTTTGAGTTAAATCTGCTTCAGGGATGGAAGTCAAAGGACGACTAATTAAAAAATGACCTGGAGTTAACGGAATAAGGTCCTCAGGCTCAGAGGATATGTAAGATAACGGCCTTGAGTTTAACACCGCTTCTATCATTGTCAGAGAAGTATATAGCTCTTCAAATGTTAAATTCGCATTGCCAAGTACACGTCTTAAATGCATTTTAACAGACTTAACCGAACTTTCCCATAAGCCACCTTCATGAGGAGCTCTAGGGTTAATAAAATTCCATTGTATGGATTTAGAATGCAGATAATTAACAATTCTATTATGCTACTCCTGCTCGTGCAAAATTTTGAATAAAGATTCTAATTTTGATTTGGCGCCGCGAAAATTCGTAGCGTTATCGCTTGATATAGAACCAGGTAGTCCTCTACGGGCAATAAACCGTTTTAAGGTGTTTAAAAAAGCGTCGGTAGATAAAGACGTTACAAGTTCTAAATGTATAGCACACGTACCCATGCAAACAAACAAGCATATATATGCCTTAAAACTACGTGCTCCCCTCGTTCGTCTATCTTTAATTAATATTGGACCTGCGTATTTAAGTCCAACGTTATAGGGTAAATTTCCCATTAAAGGATGTCGAATAATTGGATTTGCCTTAAAGCAATTAATACATTTTTTAATAATTCCTTTTACGTAGCTCAATCCTCCGATGGGCCAAAATTTTTCTCTAATAGCAGAAAGAAGCGACTGCGCACCACAATGAAGTAATTCCGTATGATAGTGTTGTACTATTAATTCTGTAAGCTTGTGACCTTTAGGGAGTATCAAAGGATACCTTTTTTCAAACGAAAAAGTAGACTGTGACAACCGCCATCCAACACAGAGACACCCATCGGCGTCCAAAAAAGGATTTAGAGATTGGATACGTAACAGCTTAATAGTTTTTCCGTTTTTAATAGATTTGATTTCAGTATGAAAAACAGATTGTTGGCACAATTTTACCAACGTGTTCAAAGAATTATTTAATTCACCTACGCTGAGTAAGCAAAAACTCGTTGAAGTTTCTTTAGCGTAGAATATTTACAAAAAATTGAGTTAATATATTCAATTTTAGTAGATGTAAAATTAGCTAGTACAGTCAATGTCTTAAGCTCTTCAATCTCATTCTTTTCTTTTGCGTAATTAGTATAAAACGGTAAATCGTTTTCTAAAAGGAATTTGGGGCCGTGGAACCAAAAACCATTGTTTTTTAAATTTGTAATGTTTGATCCACGTTAAATTAAATCAGCGGGGTTATTAGAAGTAGCGACATGGTGCCATCTTTGAATATTAGTAAATTCTTGAATCGTAGCGATACGGTTTGCCACAAAGGTCTTGTATTTATTGGGAACAGAATTAATCCAGTTCAAAACAATCTTGGAATTTATCCATAAATAAACTTGAGTAGGCTCAAGGTTAAAAATGCTAAGAACCTTGGAGCACCATTCCGCAAGTAAAACTGCAGCGCACAGTTCCAAACGAGGGATAGAAATAGTGCGCAAAGGTGAGACGCGAGATTTTGAAATCAAAAGATTTGAAATAATCTTGCCGGTAAAAGTACGGCAACGCAAGAAAAAACAACAACCATACGCAACGCTGCTAGCGTCGCAAAATCGGTGTAATTGGATATCTGTACATTGCGATAGATAGGATCGTCCCAGTCTAGGCCACTCTGCCATAGTGCCCGCATCATTAATTTTCCTTGTACAATGAGAGGTGAAAAAAGACCAAGAGGATCAAACACCTTGGCGATAGCAGAAAGAAGTTCTCTTTTCGTAGGGATGGCATCGTCGTCAGATACTTCAACCTTGCAAAATAAGCAATCGTTTTCCGAATCCCAATGCAAACCTAACGTTTTAGAATCAGATCGTTCACCTAGAGGAACGGTAGCGAGGTCGACAGCTGCTGTATCAGCAGAATTAAGAACTTCAAGTTTATTAGACAAAAACTTTCTCACGACAAATCCAACAGAGGCAAGAATAGAAGAAACTTCATTCTTAAGGCGGATGGCCTTCTCAACTGAAGTAGTTGATAGGAGAAGGTCGTCCATATAAAAATTTTTTGATATAACTTCCGCTGCTTCGGGAAACGCTTTCTTATTCAATTCGGCAAGATAAATTAGACAACGAGTAGCCAAGAAGCTGGCGGATGCAGTGCCGTACGTAATTGTATTTAAGCGAAATATAGAAAGCGGTTTGTCAGGAGTTTCTCTCCAGAGAATATGCTGAAATTTTCTAAAATTAGGCTCTACGTTAACCATGCGGTACATTTTTGCAATGTCAGATAGCGAAAAGCATTCCTTTTCGGTAATTTTGGTCATATGTCCAAGTCTTTCATAATCGGACATAAACTTGGAGTATTCTTTAAGAAGCTTAGGATCCTTATGGAGACGCTTCTCTAAGTGTTTAAAACGTATTTCCGCCATATGGCGAGAATCGTCTAACAATGTTATTTTTGAGCTGTACGAAATGCGCACTGAAAAATGACCACTCTCATCTACGCGAATTGAGTCCAAAAATTGGTGTTCACAGAACCTTTCTTGTGGAGAAAGCAAAGATAACCTTGAAACAGGTTTATGATTGTCTAAGTTCCAAAATTTAGTCAATGACTGATGTAGATCAAAATTAGATTTATTGATCTGATTTGTCGAATAGCAACAAATAGTAACGTCACTAATGTTGTCCGCCTTTGAAGAACCGCTTATCAAGCTCTTAGGTAAGTCACCAGAAACGACCCATCCAAGCAATGTATTTTGCAAAATAGGCATAGATGCACCTAGAGATATTTGATCAGGTAATAATAATTTATAAAAAATAGATGAACCAATTAATAGATCAATATCTCCGGGTTCATGATATGAGCTGTCCGCTAGACGCAAGTGAGGAGGTATGTTAAGAAGATCCTTGTTGAAACGGACTTTAGGTAATTTATCTGTGATTGTAGGAACTATTAAACAATGAATATTTAAATTGAATCTTCCAGTTGTAGATTGTAACTGAATAGATGTGTACTTTGAACAAGTAGAAATAACGCTATTAATTCCTTTTAGAGTTAAATTAATAGGATTGAATGGAATATTCAATCTTTTATAAACCTTTTCTGAGATAAGGTTGTTTTGAGACCCCGAATCTAATAAACCTCGAACTGTTAAATATTTATCACCGTTAACAATATTAACCTGGACAGTAGACAATAAGACTTCGGAAGCTCTAGAAAAGCCACAAACGGAAGACTCTGTGTTGCCAGATACAAATGTATTATTTTCTGTAGAGTCTAAAGAGCCGCCGGCAGAATCAGTTAGAGCTTCAACCTGTATGGTAGAATTCGTATTAGGTTGAGCAGGACTCTTGAGACAGAGCAGATGATTATGACGCTGCTTACAAAATTTGCAATTTAAAGTAGACGTGCATTTTGATTTGTTGTTGTGGCGAAGACAAATGGTACAGAACTTAAAAGCTCTTACTTTATTAAAACGAGCTCGAGTCGACAAAGTCAAGAATGATGGGCAATTGCTTAAAAAATGTTCTTCTTTACAAAGAAAGCAAGAACTAGACGATTGTGCTAAAGTGTATTAAAAATTCTTGGCTTCAGAAATAATTTTTTTGCTACCAAAATGCGACTTACTTGGATTTCCTGCCGGGCCTTTCAGAACAGTGCCGCAAGTTTCTTCAATTATATTGCACCTATCAGATAAAAATTTAGAAATTTCCTGTACGGAAGGAATTCTTTTTGGGAATAATTTCGCAAATTCTTCAGCAGTTCGGCTGTCAATTTTTGCTTTAGTTATATAAGCTAACACCGCATTTTTATATTTAATGGGATCAATTTTTTCATTGTCAATAACTCTAATATGAGTAATAAAGTTATCATAATACGACCTTAATTGTGATTCTTTTGTCAATTTAGGCAAATCTAATAGTAAATCAAAATGTTTAAAAACAAGAAATTTTTTATTGTCGTAGCGTTCTTTTAGTAACTCAATTGCTACGTGAAAATTAATCTCGCTGGTTTTTAACTCACCAATAATTTGTCTAGCAGGACCCTTTAAACAGTTTTTTAAATATAAAAAATTTCTGTATCGTTTAGATTTCCATTGTTTCCTACTAGGGCTTCAAAAACTTCGAAAAAACTTCGGAAAGCTTGATGACTTCCATCGAAATTTGGTAAAGATATAACGGGAAGTTTCACTCGGTCTTGCGAGTGAAACCCGGTTGAAGTAAATGAATTATTTGAATTTATTACCGCGCTATTTTCAGTAACATTATTTTCTAAAAGAATTTCTGCTTTAACTTTTAATTCGGTATAACCTTTTGTAACCTGCGTTGGATTTTAGCAGTGAATCTTTTATGTAAGACCTCGTAATTAAATTCATCTGGCTGAATTTGCGGTTTTCTGTTTTTTTTTTCGATTGATTAGTTCGATGTTAGCATCGAAAGCGTTCTACTCGTTATTTTATTACGTTTGATTTAAGTGTATTTGTATTTCATAGTTATTTCACAATTATTACTGGTATTTTTTTTTGAATGCATAAAGTTCCGTGGTTTTGATTTTGATTTAGTGTTTGTACTTCTGGTTATCTCATTAGAAAAACAACTCTATATAATTTACGACTTCCTTTTTAGAATGTAATTTGATCAATTTTTCTTGGTATCTATATTTTTGTTTATGTTGAGTTCTTTTACGAGCGCGATTGCGAACCACCTGATAATTTAGCGAAGTGAGCGTTTTCTGTAGGAAGACTTTCTTTCTTTCAAAGGTCTACGTGACAAAACGCACGTGGTAATTATAGTTTTCATCTTTGTTAATTTACGTTGTTTAGTGTTCTATCTTTGTCAAAGATTTTACAGCGCAAGTTTGTGAATTAAGTGGGATCACGAGGTGTTATAAGGGGTAAAGTTTGGTTATTTGGGAATCAATCTTTGGTCGCAATTAAGAATACCGGGTACCGGAATGTAGTCAAGTGTTCGGGGTGTTTTTACCCTACCGTTAGACAATACCGCGGAAGTTAAACAAATGGTGCCGTGAAAATTGAATGGTGTGATGGAAAATAGTAATTTTCCAAATTCGTAATTTTACGGTTTAAGGAACTTCATGGTATCCATAATAAAACTCACGTTCGAGTTGGATTTATTTTCGATGTTGTGTGTGAACGATCCTGTCTTCGCTTTTGTGCGGCTTTCAATTGAATAGTGAAATAAATCTTCCGACGGAATTCTATTGTTTGGGGGTCCCACCGAGCTTGTATTCGACTACAGAACACCTAGACCGACCCGGGTTCAATCTAAAGTCGTAGCTTCTGGAACCGCTGTGGCCCGCAGTTCACCTGGAGTAAACAACTGAGTTAAGGTATTTATCGAATTTGTTATTACCGTGAAGTGAACCGCGATTGATATGAGTTAAAAGCTATGATTTGAGCCGATTGAATTACGGCTAACGTTAAATATTTCAAGAAACACTTGAAGGTGTTTGCGTGAAGTTCGTTTTAATTAATTAATTTTGTTTTGTGTATGTAAAAGTAAATCTCATTCATGCATAAAAGATAATGTAACGAAATGTAACATATAATTTGTTTGAACGTTTAGTTCGAAGCAAAGTTTCGGACGTATATTTTATAATTTGTGTATCTTTATTTTATTTGAATTTGTTGATTAAGTATGCGGTCAAGGCCTTGAAGTTTATTTTTATTGTGTTGTATTGAAAAACGAGTTAACGCTATTATTATTATTATTTTTTTTTTCTATATGTATTAATTTTGTATTCAGTTTGCTAATTTTTTTGTCTTGCTTATTATTACTTCATTTATTTTTTTTTATTATTCGAATTTGTTTGATATTCATTATTTATTTTTAATATTCAGTCAATAAATGTTAAATTGTTAAACTGTAAAGAGCTTTTATTCATTCAGCTGCCGCGTACGTAAATTTTTAAGTGTATTTCAGAATTTAGCTAGTTACAACTCGAGGTAAGTTCCGGGGTTGTAACCAACCAGATGAGCTTTTGGGTTATCAGGGGTCCGGAAGCTACAATCATCGTGTCCTTGATTGGCGCCCTAACCGATTTTGAGTTTTTACCGTTTTATTTCGATTTTATGTCAATCTCGTTTCCAAGTTATCACGGAATTTTAAAATATAACCCACCCCGTCTCCACTGAGCAGCGGCACAACATCATTTGTGTTACCTCATTTCAGGCAGTGACTTTGTTTTAAACTTTGGCTTGTAACACTTTCCTAAACTGAGCAAGCGTTGGAAATTGATCAAGTTCAAGGTTCGTCGCAAGGCTTTCTACTAGAAAATTTGAATATTGTTCCAGTAGAGGATTGAAAATATTAAGTACGACGCGAATTTGCCTTTTACTTAAATCAGTAATACATTCGTCAGTTAAGGAATCTAAAAAACTACGAAAATAATCGCATTCTTCAATTAGACTTTTACCCTTCGTAAACAAAAGTTTATCATTAGAGGCTTTCTTATCTTTATGTGCCATTTTACCGAATGTATAATCAAAATAAAAACGGGTACTAAAAACAGTATACTTATTTAAAATCAAATAAGTTAAAAATAGACCAACGAATAAGGGTGGTTTTCATACGCTTAACGCTTGGCTTAAAATTTAAATCGCCCGTGACAAATATGTCTAGAAATCGACGTTAAGAACGTTAAAATAATTATAGGCGTATACAGTTTTACCAAAAGTATTTATAAAAACATACAAACACAAACGTATTTAAATAATTAAATTAAATACATATTACACAAAGCCGTTGTAATACAAAAATCAAAAGGAAACGGGTTGTAAAGGAGGATTGAAAATCACTCACCGATTCCACAGGTGCGAAGGGGTATACCTTACGCTATGATGTTTCCATCAATTAAAAATTATGTGTCGCAAAATGTAGATAATTCGAAGAATCCCATTCGAAGGACCAATGTTGAGTTTGTATTCTCTTTACCTTAATATCAAAGTATTAATAAATTAACTGTATATTTATTCACGGCGCTGGTAGGGTGGTTAGTATCTTCGAGTTTGCGATCACATAAAAAAAATAATCATACCATTTAAAGATTTAATTAAGGCACATATATATAATGATATGTACAATGTTGCAACGGCAACTTTTACATTTAATCTTTAGGCAGCTATTTGTATTAACTGCTATAATGGTACTACTCTTAAAACTCTCAAATCTTTTCTTTCCCCTTATTTTAAAATCCTCGACACGCCCAGATCGAATTCAAAAGCTGGCACATATATAAATATCGAAATATGTATATACAGAGACTTACAAAATAAACTTAAAAATAGATTATTAATTATTACTAATAAGAAGAAACGATGAGTACAGATAACGACAAAACAGTTACTATACAGTTTGTCTTCAGGTTTTGAATATTTCTGTTGTGCAATAAAATCACGTGACAGTTTGATAGTCAAAATTATTAAAGAGTATGGTAGCAAGATCTACAAGAACGTTGAGTCGGCACAAGATGCTTTGCTTTCTCGCCAACGCCACTATAAAGACGAAAGAGCAATAACGCGAATGGAAAGCATAAGAAGCCAAAAGCCCAAGTGTAAATAGGGCAAAAAAAGAAGAGACAAAACTACTGATCGTTTCTAAAAAAGAAAAAAGCAGAACGCAAACGTCGCAAACGAAATGTTAAATTACAAGTGGTTTTACAGGTAATTCGGTAACGGATAGACGATAGTGTCTTGATAGTAGATGTAGATCGCATCTCTGCGAAGACCTTCGGACGTTTTTTAACGCAACTAAAATTAGTAACGTTAAAGTGACCAGCAGCGATGATGTCAACGTGTAAATCTCAAATGGTGACTAACAAACAAATTACATTTCAAAACGCACTGTACGTGCCGGAGTTACGAACGAATTTAACTTACGTACGTTAAAAGTCAAAACGGTGTAGTCAAGATGATTGTTAAACGCGAAAAAAACACAACAAAAAATAAATCTGGTAGAAACAAAAAGACGGTGCAGTGGGACAATGGTCTGCGTATTGCAATACAGCTATGGGCCAGATTCTCAAAAGAGCTGGAATTAAACATCGCCTTCCAGCACCGCATACACTTCAGCAAAACGGCGTAATTGAACATAAAAAAAACCTTAGTTCCCGAATACTTATGAGCTGAAGCGATTTTGATACTTAGGAATCGGTGCGTAACTAAGGCTTTAAAACTATAAAAGGGCAAGCTTTCACGCGTTTGTTACACGCAGACGTTTGGTACCAAAACATACGTCAATCAGATAAGGTAAAAAAGACGTGTTAGTTTGCGAAACACCAAGATAATTCGTTCTGTCATTTTATAAATGTGTTCAAAAGGCATCAAGATAACAGAATGGAGACCGTGTTAGGTAAGGTGTTGAATGAAATCGGCATGTCAACCCCCCTACACTAATCCCCGCAGGGTCTGCTCTGCAAAAGATTCGTGCTCCCACTATGTCGTTAAAGAAGGAAACAACTAAAACCGACAGACAAAAGAAAAACAATACTGCTATAAAATAGAGAATTTTTATATTCAATGCCAGGAAAAGATAAAACATCAACATAAGACTCTATTCTTTTAAAACTGATTAAAAAATAGTACCAACCATAAAATAATAATTAAGGTAAACTGAAAACCACAATCCGTCGTGCATCTAAAGTAACTCAACTTGTATACTTATATTTTACTATAAAAAAAAACGGATGCAACTAGAGGATTGCGGAACCAAGCGCTTGATTTCAATACCTCTAATGTTGTCTAACCCAATGAACAATCGGGCAATTACCTATAATAAAATAAAAACAATAGTTGACTTACTTAATAAAAAAGACGCTACTGAAAAATAAAAATTAAGTAAATATACGCGCCACTGGCGCAGTAGACTAACCGCCTTTTTTAAGTAGTTCTAATAATACAACTGTCAATTAATGACTGTTATGTTAATAATATTTTGGTGTAGTTTTTGTGCTGTAGGAGTTTTGCCCTATAAAACGTCATTTTACAAAACGGAAGTGACTAAAAACACTTCGATTTTGTGCGTTAAGGAAATAACACGTGTGTGTTAATGTCGTCCCCAAAGGATCTCAAATCTTCAATTTCTTAAATCATCCACGCTGATTTTGAATAAATAAATTGCGGTTTCGAATGTGGTTGTTGTAAGAAATGTGATGAGATAAGGATGCATTTTTATTTTATAACACGATTTGGTTTTTCTGTGTTATCATACTAACTTTGGATGCACCTACACATGTTCTTTTACCTTGGACGAACTAATAAAGCGCACATGAATTATTGAGAACTATCTCAGGCAACCTATGTTACATGGGAACATGGAATCCGTCATTAGCATTATTGGAGGGCACAACTGTTACACTTGGTTTTTTTGATCCATCGTACGAAACTAAGCAATTTATTTGTGGTAACGATGTATATATGTAACAGTTTAGTATACAGAAATTTTAGAAAGTTTGTGTTGGATGTGCCATTAGCTAATCGCATGTTTATAAACGCATAATCGTGAGTACTTTGTTTCTTATATAATATATAATTTCTTTTTGTTTTGAAGTTTTTTTAACATGTAATCAGTTAAGCGGTGCGCTTTGTATTGTACACGTTTGTGATATTTGACAATTGTATTGTATTTACTAACGTTCTTCTTTTGAATGTAATATTAGCCAATTGATTTACTTATATGTACCAGGTTTTGCTTAATATAAGAAGCTTAAATTATTTTTATTATTATTATTATTAACTGTGATGTTTGTCGAAAAACCCTTAATGGTTATCTATTTGGTCAATTCTACACGTTTTTAACCTTTTTCTCTATTTTTGAGATAAATAGGTTCGTTGTTATAATTGTGTTTTGCGATTTGTTTACTTTTAGTATTCGACAGATGTAAACCAGATCTGTAGTGGATATTTCTACAGTTTTGGCGCTCTTTTAATTTACACTACTCACTCTCCGACTCTTTGAGCTACCGCCTACTGTACGTTACGGTTTTATTTACTTCTAGATTTTCCTCCTTGTATTTTTTATTAGCAAGTTTGTTTTAATCCCAATAGGAGGTCGTGTTGGTGCGCAATAAATAATTTTCTTGGGATTTTACTTAATATGGCGAAGACTGAACGAATGTGCTTCCTCTCGCATTCAATTCTGCTGAGCAATAATTACATTAACTTAAAACTACGATTTTTCTATTTAACCAAATTGACCCAAGTGTATTTACGTAACAAAACTTATAATACATATAATACTCCAATCAGAAGTAATTTTCAAAAAACAAGATTTCAACAAAAGAAGACTGAAATCTAGGTGAACAATCATCGTATGATCCTGCTGATTGTAGAAAAATAGAAAATAGCAAGATGTTTTTTGCTGTCACCAGGTCAGCAAAAATGTGCGCTTTGAAAGTCAAAACGGAAATGTCTAAAATTTCCTTTTCTTGTATAGGCGATAAGAACTATCACCTACAGCAGGTACCAACTCAAAATACTACAACAAATTTGAATAGAACTAAGCAAACAAAATGAAATTTTAAAATGTAGACACGCGAACGAAAAAAAATCGGTGAGCACCAACAAAAAAGAAATTCAAGAAAGTTAACGTCACACGAGATGTTAAATTTTTGAAAAATGTGAGTCAATGACGAGAGTTACTCAATCAAATGCTTTACAACCCTTTATTAATGTTCTGTTCCTTGGACAGTATTTACGTCCGACAAAACAATACCACACGGTTCCAACAATAAAGAATAATCAAATTCAATCACGTAAGCAGAAAAAAAGTTTTATGTAAATACATTAATTTGGTTATGAGTGCTGATTAAGTGTCTTTCTACGAAGCTCTCTTCGGACACGATCAAGAAAAAAGGCAAGACTCAGTATACTCCCAAATAAGAAGCCTTGTTTCAAACGACGTTTTTGAATTTCTTCCTAGACCCGCTCGGCTAATTATATAATGTCGCATGGTCCTAAGGAACAAACACAATGCCAACGGAAGTTTATAGAAGAAAAAAAACTCGAATTGTCGCCAAAGGCTATTTCTAGCGCATTGGTTTTGCTTTCTTTAACACATTTGCTCTAGTTGCGTGCTTATTATTATTTAGCAAGACGTTAAAACCGGACAAAAAAAGCGCGCGCCATGTTTAAAAAAGTGAAACATCCAGATAATGTGTCTACTTCATAAAGCCATTTATGGTTTACGTCATGCAGGCTTCCAATGGCACACTACACTTGACGAGACGCTTAAGCGTATAGGGATGGTTCCCGCAAACGCGGACCTTTGCGTATACGTCAACACGGAGAAAAACATATATATACGTGCTTGTCTAGGTAGATGATATCTTGATCGTTTCCGGTAATCAACTAAGGAAAAGAAAGATAAAGGAAAACGTTGCTAAAGCATTCAAGATCAAAGATCTTAGTAGTGCAAGGTATCACTTAGGAATTGAAATTTGTCAAAGTAAAGAATACATATCCGTATCTCTAAAGGAGTATATCAAAGAATTTCTAAAACGCTTCGGTGTGAGTGATTGCAAACTTGTCAGCACTCTGTTTCTCTACGATGCCAAATTGACTGATTGCTCAGACGAATGCAAGGAAAAACATACGTAAAAAGTGCTGGTTGGAGCGCTAATGTACGTGCATCAACCCTAATTTAACTGGCGCTATCAGAAACAGCATTGGATGGCCGCAAAACAAGTGTTGCGATACTGTTACGCGGTCTTTCTCGTAACTTAAAAAAGCGACGACTAACTCAGCTGTTCCGGTGATTGAGCCGCAAGCTTCGTGTTGCTGAATTATAAAATAAATTTTAAAAAAGCGCCAAAACAATGAAAGATTATAGGGGGAGACACCGTTTAAATCCACGCGAAGCAGTAATAGAACAAATGACAAGACAAAAGTGGTAACACAAAGTGTATTTATTTTATCACAGACAGCGGTTTACGTTAGAGGAAAATGCATAATTAGATGCATATAAATTTTAAACACTAGCACGTAGGTCTAAATCACTGTCAAAATACTAAATAAGCCTTCGAGTAAGCAACACGTCGTACAGCAAAGTGACCTTGTGGGCCTAACTTTTTCATTCAGAAGACAAACGACTTTACTTCGTGAATTAAAATACAAAAATACGAATCTCAAAGTTTTAGTGAATCAAAGCGCACCGTATAATAATATGTGACACAACAAAACGATTGTATATTTAATTGTGTTAACAACCTAACATGTACGTACAGTTTTCCTCAAAGCATGCGATTACCTAGCGGCACCTTTCCATCATTTCCTAAAACTGAATTAAAATCTAAAAAAGATGTACGTACGGAGTTATCAGAAACAAAACTCATTTAGTTCATACTATTACTGAAAATAAACGAATACGCAAAGTTTCTCTTAAATTAATTTTGTAATTTCGGTAAATGTTTCCTCCGACAGTGACGTGGCGTTATCATGGAAATTTTCCGAATTACAACATCTGGTTATTATGTTCACAGACAAAGAACACCTGTAGAGGTAAGGCAACCCACTACAAACAATTACCGAGAAATTCAATTAAGCCACTACATGAGAAACACATGCTTACCCCAAATACAGACTTTCATTCAAATCGCAACGATATTCTATTCCACATTCGCAAGGATATGAATAATTAAAAATGAAATACACAACGCTAGATGATCTCCGCGTTATTCAAACTTTTCAGTAAAAATAAATCGTGTTTAAATTTGATCTCTACCGATGCGACGAAAAGTGGGCGTCCTAAGAATAAATCTTATACAGGGACAAATATCATACTAAAGCTTTTTTAACATGATATCTTCGAGAAACAATGAAAAACGAGTTGGTTTTTTTTAAGAACGGCTTTCTGTTGCAAGACGCCAACTGCCGACATTGTGCAGTCAGCAGACGCCCTTATAAAGGATACGGGTTGGGTTTAAAGTTCGTTCAAGAGAGTGTCGCGTAGTGAAACGCCTTTACGCAAATTGTAGCACAATACAAGGTGTACTTGGACCTCCCCTTTCTCCGACATGTATTGTTTCAAACCTACAGCGAGCTGGCCGTGCAGGGTTCGTAAATTACTAGAAGCTTGTAACAAGCCCTTAGGCCAGATATTAACCCTTAGGCTTTTTTTCTGGAGCTATGTGAAAGGTAAAGTATACAAAACATCCGTAAATAATATGCAGCAGCAAACGCAACTGAATTTGATAGAATGTGCATTTATTTACGCGAGTAACGAATAATTTTGGGCGACGTTTAGACGTTCGTGTTTTATCCAATGGAGGAGGTATTATATATTTCTAGTGTCGTATAAAATAATGTGCAGAATAGCAACTTCTTTTCAATTTAACTACGCGTTATCCGATAACATTATTTTGTATTTATTTTTATTTTTAATGTCAGCAAATCGCCTAGAAAAAATTTGCACTTCCTTAGAACAGTTTATTTTTATTCGTGGTCAACAACCTTAGGAGATTACAGGTCCGTAATTTACGATTTTCCTTAGAGTTTTGATTTTTTTTATATGTTTAATGGAACTATCTAAAAAAGTGTTTAAAACGTTTGAAATACCCGATATTTTTATGTATTTACATAATCGATATCTTTTCTGTTACTTTAGTTGATGCTAAGTGATTAGTGTTAACGTACTCGTACTTCATAATATTTAATTTACATTTTCTTTATGATGTACAACAGTGATGCTGTTTTAGTGTACGGTGGGTGTAATTATAACATCTACACCACACGTAGATGGTGGGTTGAGCAATATCCTAATAGACCATTGCCTTCAATAAACTTTATTTTGGCGTTTGTGCAAGTACTTAGAGAAACTGTAAGTGTTCTTCCAACCTATGAAAGCCGTGGTCGAGAAAGACTGTTGTTTGACACGAAATGGAGTGCTGAATTTTCACAATACACTATGGAATGAAGAAAACCTGCATGAAATTGAACAAAGTAACTTTCAGTGGCGGTTTTTTATTAATGCTTAGGCGGGTACTTTAAGAAATAGATTAAATGGACCGTTTATTTTACCCAAAAGACTTACAGGCGACTTGCATTTTTACAAAAAAACTTTTGGGCAAGAATGTATTGACTTACCTCTTGAAGTTTGTAGAACAATGTAGTCTATACCCAATAGAGCTCCTCCGCAAGTATGTCGCCCAGTTTGCAAATTGTTAATATAATTTTCACGGGTCGTTGGATTAAAATAAACGGTACCAGACGCTAGTCAGCCTGTTACGGGCTCTAAATTTAAAATATGCTGTTCTGTATATTCGTAGTTCACTTGAAGTTAGTCTTTCATTTCTCGACGCTATCTATCGAGCATCGTTGGTCCCTTCCGTTCGAGAAAAGGGAAAAGTCGTCATTTTTACTTTCACGTTGTGGTACATAAAACATGCCTGCTTGAGTTAAACTTGATTTCGTGTTGTGGCACGATGTATCATGAAAACATCTGTAATTAGTTAATTTATTCAACGCAGGGTAAGTTTCTTCTATTCTTTTTTGGATTAAATGTAATTTTCGTGTCGTTTTCTTAGCGCCACGGGATACATCCCAAATGTGGGATTCTTTGTCTGTAAAAGCTCAAACATCAACGGTGAACAAGTTCTAAAAGGAAACATCGGACCTACGGCGACACAAGGGCAGGTACGATTAATGTTTCTATTCAGAGGCAATGGACATTTAACTAATATCACCTTGGACGAAAGTGCATATGTAACAACATACAATACGTTTCGGTTCTCTTACCTTTTATAAATGTTACTTTTTACCTGTTGTAGAGGTTGTGAGTCACCAGGTGGACACGATTATTTTTAAGTAGTTTGATTACAGAAAGACAGTAGGATAACGTTTTTTGAAAGTAAACCTGGTTATCGGAAAGTCAAATTTTGATTTCAACTATTCGTTACGCTACGGAGCTTCTCACGAATCATATTTATTAATCACGTCGATACTTTCGGCGTTTAGAACCAACATATACTTGTACTCAAACTAAATTTACGTGCTGTGATGTTATCGAATTATTTAATTGTACAAAACAAACAAAAAGTACAATTAATGTTAATGATTTGATTTTTTTCTACGATTCCTCCGGCTTTACGAACCTTAAAATTTAATACAAGCTTCGAGCTTCCTGTGCTGATCTAACAGGAGCTGTATCTGCAAGACGAGATCTGGCGCCCATTAAAATAAACTTATCACTTGGACCTCCCCTTTCTTCGACATGTATTGTTTCAAACCTACAGCGAGCTGGCCGTCCAAGGTTCGTAAATTAGTAGAAGCTTGCAATAAGCCCTTAGGCCAGATATTAACCCTTAGGATTTTTTCTGGAGCTATGTGAAAGCTGAAGTATACAAAATCCCCGTAAATAATAAACAAGACCTGCAAAATCGATTTTTGCAGCAGCAAACGCAATTGAATTTGATAGAGTGTGCATTTATTTACGCGAGTAACAAATAATTTTGGGCGACGTTTAGACGTTTGTTTTTTATCAATGGAGGAGGAGGAGGTATTATTTGGTGTACTTGAAAAAATGTGCAAAATAGCAACTTCATTTCAATTTAAATCGCCGAGAAAAAATTTGCACTTCTTAGAACAGTTTATTTTTATTCGTGGTTAAAAACCTTAGTAGATTACAGGTCCGTAATTTACGATTTATTTTGCTAAAAGTTTTGATTTTTTTATGTTTAATGGAACTATCTAAGAAAGTGTTGAAATACCCGATATTTCTATGTATTTACATAATTGATATCTTTTCTGTTACTTTAGGCAACGCCCTATTAATTAAAAATTTGTTTCATATACACATTTTTGTGTGTAATGTCGATAATAGTGTTTATATTCTAACACAAATAATTACTTAAGTCTACACACACAAATTGAGTCAGAATTTATAATTTAATATTAATAATAATTTAAATCAATATGTGTACCAGAAAAATTTAATATTTTTAAATAAGGTAAATATTCATTATCCATTAATGCAACATATTTTCTTGAATAAATTAATTTTAATTTAATAAAAAATATATTTTTCAAATTTTGTATTTTGGTTCAGATACGTATTTATACACATTTAAAAAAATGTTACATATTTTTGCAGCTATTCACGTATTTCTATTTATAAATTAAAAATGCCGAACTTCAATACCTCAAATTTCTTTAAGCTGAATAATTCTATATCTTAAATTTTTACTTTTTACTTTAAATGTAATTTCCGATTCTAAAATTTCTTTATAAATCAAAGTAAAATTTACAAAATTTAATTTTGTTGAATTTGGTTTAGAGAAGTTTGTACATTGTGTTAAAGAAAATTTACGACTGTACAAAACAAGCATATTTTAGTTAAATTTTTTTTGCACGTAGCAATTTTTGTTCTATTTTGTTTGTTAATAAAAAAATTGTAAAAATAACATTGGTTAAAACACGTATATAAATAAAAACTTAACAACATTAAATTGCAATTATTATGATGAGGATCGTACTCAATTTACTTGTTTGTTTAAAATAAAAAGTTTTGATTTTAATAAATTGTTTAAAAATAGCGCAATTTGGTATTATATTACAGGCCTAATGCTTTTAACTAAGTTTTTTTTTTAATTTTAATTAATGTGTTTTAATTGTTTTGTTTTGTTAAGTAGATTTTGTATAATGCATTTTTGGTATTGAATGTCTAAAAACGTTTTTTTAAATGTTAAAATAATGAAAATTAATTTTTGAAAACGTTAAAACTGGTATGTATGTATACTCTGTGACATAAAAAATGCAACACCAAGAATGCGTTAGAATATTTGGTCCAAATTTGGCAGAAATGTCTAGTCAAAGGTAGTGATTGATTAAAATTGTAAAGAAATTAAACAGAAGATAAAACCATTTTTATTAATAATAGGTTGGACCACCCTTATTAATTTCACACTCACGCACCTTCTTGGCATGTATTCCGCCAAGGGATCAATTTCTTCCTAAGGTAATCTATATTCATGCCGGTGAGCTTCTAGTGTTTGTGGAGGATTAGCTAACTGCTTGAGCCTTCTCCTAATCTTGTCCCACATATATTCGATAGGCCAAAGATCTAGAGATCTAGGTGGCTACGGCAAAATAATGACGTTAAGCACTTCCAAACACTCTATAGAATGCCTCGCAATGTGGGGACGAGCATTATCTTGTTGGAAAATCGGGTCCTTCAGCTCCTGGAGTTATAGGAAGGATATGGCGTTCTACCACTTCATCAACATATCGGTGAGCATTCATATTGCCTCAGGCGAATACCAACTGCGATCTGCTTCCATAGACAATAGCACCCGATATCATAATCTCCACAGTGTGGTAAACATGTCGCTCAACAGAAAACTGCACATTGCAATGTTCTCCACGTCTACGTCTCACCATCATACAACCATCGTGCATTCCCAAGTACAATCGGGATTCGTCACTAAACACAATCCTATGCTATTGTACGTCCCAATCCAGTCGCAAGGTACACCACTCCAAACGTTGCTATTAATGACAAACCGTCAGCGGAAGCATGAGATGTGGTTGATAGGTGTGCAAGCCAAAAACTCTAATTCGACGGTAAACTGTACGAAGGGTACTCAAGAATCGGTCTCTTAATGCCATTAATCGATGATGGTGGTCCAGAACTACATTTGTCAGTTTCGGCCGTTGTCGAACACATTCGCAATTGGGTTCCATTTTTGTAACAAATTGGTGGCAAAATTATTTGCTATTTTTAATTTATAAGCATTCAATTCTTAGGATTGTCACTAAAAAATTGCCCCATGCCATTAAAAAAACAAACTTATGGTTTACTAAGAGCTACGCGCTTTTACCTTTTCGCATCGTGTACAATTTTCCACGATCTTTAGATCATAAGCCATTATATTTTACATTTACGCACGTTTAAAATATGCAGTATATAAAAATCGGTTATGCATAATTGAAAACTTGTAACATTCAATTGCTGATGCTATTCAAAACATTGAATTTGATAAGCTTTGTAGCGTTTTTCAAAGCTTAAAGAGTTAACACATGTATCGAAATTGAAGGACAACGTATTACACATCGGAAATTTTAAATAATTATTATTACCTATTATTATTTCAAATAAACATGTGTCCTTAACGTATTACAATTTTCAATAGAGCTGCCAGCATGCTGTCAAACTGTCCTTACGATGCATTTTTTTCCAGTTTAGTAATAAGGTAACCCAAGGTGCTGTCGTTTTCTGTTACACAATTAGAACTTTATGACCGAATTACACTACGCTGAATTACTTCATTACAAAACTGTAGTATAGAAAAAATAAAATGGCATCGTAAGAGCAGTTTGACGGTATCCTGGACATCTCTATTAACTACTTAATGTTAATTTAGAGGTTACAAATCAAATTTCTCGTTACTAATTTTTGTTTTACTTTATACCAATTCAAGCAATGCTGGTTGCCTAACATATATGGTACATAAACAGTAATTATTTATTAAGTCCTTGTATTAGTTTAATATAACCAATTACTAAACTATTCGTTGAGTTTCTTTTACCTTGGCAGTGTTTGTTTTAAAAATGTCAACTTACGTGTTTTGTAATTCATTCTAAATCTCCCAAAACATTCTACCAACTCTAATTATTTTTATTCACTAAATTTAAGTTCTAAAAAAGTAATGCTCACTCACCCTAGTTGCTAAATATCGTTTTCAAAATGAGCCAAATATAGACGTATGCGCACGCTCGTCCCAGTAGCTTCTCAAATATGTTGCCACCATTCAGGCGTTGCCGACAGTGACTAAATTTACACGTGACTGAGACGCATTGGGGTGTGTTAAACCGTACATGCGTTTGTGACAATGTGGGCAAGGTGAAATTTTTGACTTATTTGAATCAAGAAAATTAATTATTTACTATTTTAGCTAAAATATGTCGGGCGAAGAACACTGATCATATCTCTGAAAGCGGGTACAACAACAACTTGGAGCAGAATATTACAATAAAGGATGAAGTTTATGACGAAGATTTATACAGGAAAGCATCAGAAACATAACCTCGAGATGAGACAGAAAAAAAATACTGATAATAGAAAAATGTTTCTCAAAGAAAATGGATCCAAATGGAACAAATTAGCTTCAATCACATTGTGCGCTGAACCAATGTTAAATTTAAAAAAATCAAAATAGAAGCATGGCAAAAAAGCAATGAATGTGGAACTAAAGCATTCATCAAATTTCTCTATTTAGAAAGTATATTCCGTTCTAATTGGCAGAATTTAAGAGAAGACAAAAAATATTAACAAAAAGGTTTGATTTTTTGATTATGCCTGTATACGAAAGAGTTTTTTTTGCTTTATTCCTGAAGATTTTTTCATAGTTTTTTATGCTTCCCCATACAGGAAACCCCAGAGTTAGACAACGGGGCCAGACCTGGGCCAGTACTGGGAAACCTAAGTTTGGCGTACCTGTATTGGCCCAGACTTGGCCCAGGATTGGGTAGCTCAGCCTCGGCCATTCCATGAGGACCCAAGCTTGGGCCTAGACTGGTTGACCCAGCTTCGGCCATGCAAATTATTAGCCAAGCTTGGCCCAAGCTTGTATAACCCATCCTTGGCCATTCCATGAGAATCCAAGTTTGGCCCAAGCCTGGATAACCCAGCCTTGGCCATTCCATGGGGACCCAAGCTTGGTCCTACACTGGTTGACCCATCCTCGGCCATGCTAATGCTTACCCAAGCTTGGCCCAAGCTTGCATAACCCATCCTTGACTATTCCATGGAAACCCAAGCTTAGGCCAAGACTGGTTGACCCAGCTTCGGCCATGCAAATTATTAGCCAAGCTTGGCCCAAGCTTGTATAACCCATCCTTGGCCATTCCATGAGAATCCAAGTTTGGCCCAAGCCTGGATAACCCAGCCTTGGCCATTCCATGGGGACCCAAGCTTGGTCCTACACTGGTTGACCCATCCTCGGCCATGCCAATTCTTACCCAAGCTTGGCCCAAGCTTGCATAACCCATTCTTGGCTATTCCATGGAAACCCAAGCTTGGGCCAAGACTGGTTGACCCAGCTTCGGCCATGCAAATTATTAGCCAAGCTTGGCTCAAGCTTGTATAACCCATCCTTGGCCATTCCATGAGAATCCAAGTTTGGCCCAAGCCTGGATAACCCAGCCTTCCTATTCCAAGCTTAGTTCAAGACTGGTTGACCCAGCCTTGGCTAAGGCTGGATTATCCAAGAAAATAGCAATAATAATTGTTTTCAATGTTAAAAATTTTAAAAAATTGGTTAATAAGTTGAGTTATGATAATATCGAAAGTGTAGAATTGAAACTTGAGCCGTTCGGTTACGTATGGCGAGATTCGGGTATTCTCGTTTAGCGCAGCCGCCATCCTTGCTTACATCATCTGTTAGTTAAATGTAAGATTTTTCTCATTGCTAGAGTAGTAAAGGTGATGAATCAAATCTCCGAGATTTAGTTATACAGTCATTGAATGTTAGTACGTTTTAACTAGAAGGAAAAAACCTTTAAATATAATTTCTTTTGTTTACTCCGCAATTATCACGAGGCGAGGCTACTAAAAGTAATTATGTCTGATTCTTACCTTAGAGTTTAAAGATGGCGTGCGTTAAATAAACCAAAAAAGTTTTGAATAAAAAAACTAATTTAGATGTTAACCGGCAAAGTTTAAATAATCAAAGTGTAAACATCAGCTGTGTGAGTGACGTTAATGACCCTAGTGATACAGAAAACCAAAAATATCAAACAAAAGGTGCCAAAATGAGTTGAACTTGAATGTGAACTAGTGATGAAGAATAATAACTGTACTAGCTAAATGTTAATATAATTTAAGACGAGATCTAAATAGTAATTAAAAAACTTTATGTAATTTAAATAATACATAATACAAGTAATAACAATAAAGTGTAAATACGTTCGTACAATTATTTATTCCATTGTTTTATTAATGCTTAATTCTTGGCATTTAATTTTGAGCTAGTTTTAGCAATTAAGCGTGGCCCAGTACTGGTAACTAAGCATGGCCCAGGTCTGGCAACTGAGCATGGCCCAGGTCTGGCAACTGAGCATGGCCCAGGCCTAGCGACCAGGACTGGGCCATTATTATCATTCCAGACTTTTTCCAAAGTTGGCCCAAGCCTGGCATATAGGCTTGGCCCAGGCTTGTACAGACTTGGGCCAAGCCTGGACCAAGCCTGGGCCTATGGTACTTTCCTCTATGGGCTTAGATAAGAAGGCTAAATATCCTTCTTCGAAATGAAAATCATTAGTGAGCTTGAAGCATGCTGTAATAAGTTGCCAAAGTTGCATGAATCTAAACAGCAACAAATTGTTTACAATCTGCAGTTTTTTTGTGTTCGATTATTATTAAATTTACATGATTGTTTTTTTGGTTGAGAGATTTTTATCTCTGGTTTTTAGTATTATTCAACTAATTTAGAAAGTAAATTAAAAGAATTCTAAGATCCAATATTGACATACGGGTTAGAGCGCTGGCAACTATCGAATAGAAATAAAGAAAAGGTAATATAGTACAAAAAACTTCCTAAGGAGGGCAAGCAGAGTGGCAGGATTGGATCATATACTAAATAAAATAATTGGAAGACATACAGAAAGAACATACATTACTACATACAGAATAGAAACAAGACAGCTGATATGGTGGACAAAGCGAGCTTTACATTATGTCCCAACAAACAGAAGAAATAGAGGAAGACCATCAATGAGTTGGATAGAAAGAATTACAATGAGGGACAGAACTATAGAAGAAAAATGACGAGACGCGTTTGAGATACGGGATGCGGTTTTTTTCTAATTTGAAAAATTAGCTGTTTTCCGTTTATTCTGATATTAAAAAAAATTGGAAAACTGAAACTGTGGTTTGTCACACCTCACATATCTATGGGTGACAAAAAAATTCCAACTATACGACGCAGAATGAATATTTATTTTTTAAATGTATTGGTTATACTGTTTATTTTATTATTTGTTACGTTAAAGACATCATATAGTTTTCGTGCTGTATGAATTTTGTACCAGTGCGATAATGTCAGTTTACAAGTGGGAAATTACTAATTCTTACTTCCGTTTTTGAGGAAGACAGCACGTAAACTAACGTTATGCCTAGTCAGATCTATCTTTTTAAGTATCGTAGACCATTTTTGCTGTTAATAGGTAAAACGATTTGTATGTGGTACCTGTGGAAGTTTTGCTAAGCAAGATCGGTTACCTCCACGTGTATGTCCTGTTGGAGTTGGTGAAATATTTCCCAAGTATCTTTCCTTCTAGTCGATAAATTATAAATTGGAACACAAACTCGAGTTTTAAAGGTTGATTTGGGGCCAAAATTGTAGAATATTTGTGAGATAGATGATTAACTAAGTCTTCAAAAGACTCAGTGGCACACCTGCGATGTTATCAATCAAAGTTATTTGGAAACTTGACGCATTCTGTATATAATAACATTAAATGACTTACTAGCAATTTATCATCATATTTACTTTTACTACACTTTCAACAATTTTAGGGCATGGTTTAGATATGCCATTAACTAATCGCATGTCTGAAAAAACCGTAAGAAATTTTTCTTTAATATATATATATATATATATATATATAGGTATAAACTGCACGCAATTGAGCCCGATATGTAAACAGGTGCCCGATGAGCCCGGGCGGTAACGCCTTTCTACACGACGTTATTAGCGCGCTGTTAACCCCGACTGTGTTGCCAATATTATACACGCTCTAAACGTAGTTATTAAGCGAAATTCGAATGATTTGAAATTTTAACATTTGCGTTTAGTATTTGCAGATAACTCTCTTAAACATCTTCCGATCTAATAATTTTTTTTAAAAATTTAACTTGATTAATATTGACGTAACAAATAAACCTTCTGCAGATTTAAAATAAAAACTGTATTCAAGCATTAAACTCTTTTTATGATTGGTGCTAAGTTTGTTTTATTTGTAAATATAATTCAAAATTGTAAGCTATAACTTCTGTGTATTAGCAAATTCTTATCTGAAAAAAAAACCTATTCAAAACGGCAGCAAATTAAATAATTTTCTTCAAAATTCCGCATGTAACTCTGTTTTTGGCAACTTTTTTAAAGAAATGTTAAATTTAACCGTTGCCGCAAGTACCACGACTAACGTAGAGTGTGTTATTTGTCGTCATTTGACAAGCACAAATTAATTTTTAAATCAAACTTACAATATACCGCATAATAAAAAAAAAAGATTCTACAATCGTATTTTGATGACATACGCATATATACAGAGATGCGCCTAAAACTGGGATATATAACGGTTCTTCGGGTTTGAGAACGTAGCGTTTATATGTTCTACGGGCTCAACAACAACCTGTTTACATGTTTGTACCTACATATTTTTATTTACGCACACAAAGTTTTTTTAATAAATCGGAAATAAATTGAAAGGTTAGTTTTGGGCATACAGTATGTCATACAACATTATCATGAAATTTTAGTTGAAATTAAAATATGTATATGATAGTAAATAGAATACTCTGTTTCAAATAACGAAATTGAGGAATTCTAATAAGTAGTCTGAAACATTTTCACTCAATTTATTTGTTCCTTAATGTGGACGTTAAATGTCGATTAAAGTAACAGATTTATCATTAATCGGACAGTCACAAACTATTAAAAAAAGTTTAGAACGAACTGCAGATCATCATATAGTAACTCCAGAAACAATGTTGGATTTCTGCTCTAACGAAATTCTTGGCATAAAAATTAGTTTTTTGTATCGAGTATGAATGTTCAAGCTGCTGTAACACATGTATTAATAAGATAATAACATAAAAAGGTACAATAATTTAATATAGTTTAGGTTTCTCACGGTCACAGCTAGTTGATACCGTAAAGGTATTCAGTTTTCTATAACTGTGATGCTGTCAATAACGTTAAGCCAATAAGCTAAGCCTTCTAAGAAAATATATTGTTTTGTTTCAAAAAATTCAATATTCCTTCATATGTTATATTTACGTAATAAATCTCACTTACAATACACACAATTTCAATGTAAATAAAAACATAATATCACGTTTAAAAAACATTCAACCTACTTGCTATACTATAAGATACAAACAAAATAGATAAAACTACACAAAAAAGTAAGCAATTGCAAATAATATTTTTAACCTAATAAAATTACTTAGATATTTGCTTTAATAAAAGTGTATCGACACTGAGAATGTGACAACAAGACGACCAATGTAGCCTGAAAAACGCGATTTCATCGAATTTCAAGCATTTTTTTTGTACAAAAAGTGGGTTTTTTGATCAGGGTTTATTCTTTTTAGGATAATTAAACTTAATTTCTGAATAACATTAGGTGCTTATATTAAACGACATAGACACTAGAGTCAGTTAAAAATCACTGAAAATAAGTTAAAAAACGTATTTTTAGCAGCGCGTCATTGTTGATCGGTATTGAATAAATTTTCGTTGTGCACTCAAAAAAAGCATAAAAATTATGTTTTTCAATTCAGTCAGGTGAAAACGGGCGTTCATCAAAACTAAATGTGCGTAGATTTCTTTATTAGGACTCTAAAATAAGTCATCTTTTACTTTTAGACGATTTTATATGAAATAACTCAAACTTTAAAAAAATATCTTATTTCTTGTAAGAAGTGGATTAACTGTTTGTCTTAATTATTATTTTTCTAACTTTTAAGTAAATTGTCATCATAATTACTTAAAAACTCTGTTTCTCTTTCTGCTAGGACAATTCTTTTTTTTCAATTTTGTTTGTAAAAGCTTTGTGTTGGTAAAACCAAATTTAATTTTTTTAAATTGTACAGTGTTATCTGCAAAATTATCATAACTTTCCATAATTATTTCACGAGAAGTAATATTTTCCAATTGATTTTACAAAACTCTTTCAGACTACTAAAAAATTTCCATGCTTCTAAGAATTTTTACACTACAAAACAAGATTCCTACATTGTTTTTAAAGATTTTTAGTAAAAAAAAAAAAAAAATATATGAGAAATGCTAATATCATATCCTAAGACATACCTTTTTCGTTATATGGTTTTTATTAAATGTATGTATTTATGTTTCAAATTATTTTATAGGTATCACATCATGAATGAACCAACAAATCATTCTTATAACTTTAAAGTCTCTTAGCTACCTATATTGTACTATTGATCCAAATCTCTTTAGAGGTTTTCAAATAATTTTTTCAATACTAATCTAATTTAATAGTTATAAAAGTACCACATTCTACATATGTACGTACAAGCGTCACGTAGAAATTGCAAACGTTTTTAAAAATCAACTTCCGATTTTTGACTAAAACCGTTTGTATTGTTATTGTGAAAAATTATTAAAACGTGATGATACTCAAAAAGTGCATAAAATTCATACTAAAGTAAAATACACTTAGAGTATACGTTTACTGCTTGTTATTAAGCCCGTCCAACGTTGTCGCATGTTGGGCTACACAACGTACCGTCCGTGTCTGTAGACAGTTTGTATATAAAAGCGACCTCTGCAGCGACTAACTCTGAACTATTTTATATATAATGAAGATATAAACGGTACAATATGAAGCCCGGCCAAATTTTTGGATTTACACGTTTTGATGCTTATATAATCGTATTTTGATTATATACACATGGATACGTAGATGAGCCCGAAACCGGGCTTAATAGCGTTTCTTCGGGCTACAGAGCGTAACGTTTATATATTCTACGGGCTCAACAGCAACCGGTTTATATGTCTATATATATATATATATATATATATATATTAATTTGTGTTGGTGTTAAACGTAAATACAAACGACCTAGATGTATATATGTTGTCACAATTAATTTATGCAGTGTAATTACCTGTTAAAATTGCGTAATAACTAGATTTGCATTGATTAAATTAATAGTTTTCGTTGTTTTATCAAATTATTTACTTATACTTTGGTTCTAATGGCTCATGGACCTAAGTGTATGAGGTGTTGCCTAATTTAAAGTTTTGCTAATACTAGAATTATTTGCCTTTTCTTAAGAACGATTAGTTATTCTATACTTTTTAATAAAGTGTTAATTCTAAAATCAGTTTGTGATTTTTAATGATTTTTATGTTTTATTGCTTTTAAATAATTTAATGTTATTATTTGTTTTTCGTATTATTTAAAGTTAGTTACTAGTTTTTAAAATTTTTTTCTAAATTAATTTTATTATTGACTATAAAAACTATTTGATTTGCGTGACATGTTAAAACGACTTTTTAAAACTAATTTATTTATAACGAAATATTTACAGGTAACTAATTAAATCTAACGATATTTAAGAAAAACACTTAAACTAATTTATATATTACTATCAGTTGAAAAATAATGTCCGCGGATAACTTCTGTTTATCTAAAGCTGATACTTGTTTACATTAAAGGCACGTACGCTTGGACTCCGTTAAATTCATCCCGAACACACGCGTTAATCACCTATTGTTTTAAACATCTTAGTACTTCCGACTTCGAATAACTGACCTGTGCTCCTTTTGAATCGTTTTTATATATTTCTGTTATCTGAGAAGACTCTACATTCTTCCCAAACGTTCTGCAAGTGGATAATAACTTCATGAATGCTCTTGAAGCTGACAACTTTGCAAACGTTTCAATATTATGTTACAAATTATACAATAATTCACAGATATCGAAAAATCTTGCAATTATTGGAAGGTATTGAAAAGGTTTATTACAATTTTCAAAAATAAGAATGCATACATAAAAAATAAAAAAACACAAATAACTAGTATTCTAGGTACATATTAAACGAGAATATGGTCGTATGATAATTCACCAATTGTTTGTATTTAACGTTTGTCCATGAAATGCCTTAGAATTGTTTCCCATAACCTGGGAAGATGATGAATCAGCAACACCAATGACTTGCGTGTGCTGATGAAACAAATTTTATAATGATAACATAACATTTTGCTAGTGTGACCTGTATTTCATTAGTTTTTTTTGTAATTTAAATGTGACGTTATCTCGAAGTCGTAAAATTCTGCAAATGGCACTGTTACAATCTTATGATGATTGGTCCAACGAAAATTTAAGCGACCAAAATTCAGATTCTGACGATGTAAACTATAGTCAACCTGATGAATGTTTAGATGATGTATCGGAAAGTGAATCAGACACCGAACAAAAATTAGTTTCAAAAAAAGAAGTACCATATTACGTAGGTAAAGACTATTTGTTTGTGTGGTGTATGATTTCGGGAAAAATAAATCTTAAAAAACTCGAAAACAAAATATATTCAAAGAATCTCCTGGACCTACAAAAAATACAAAGGATTTAAAAACAGAACTAGAATTTTGGCAATCATTTGTGCCCGACAACATTTTACAAGAAGTTGTGGACAACACCAACATATATATACGAATAATTCGAATCAATTATTCTAGAGAAAGGGAAGCAACCGATACGGACTTATCAGAACCAAAAACTCTAATAGGATTATTATACATGGCAGGACTTTTACGTTTACATCATACAAATGTAAAACAGATTTGGGCAAATGATGGTACGGGTACAGAGTTTTTCCGTCTTACTATGGGACTGAATCGATTTTTATTCCTATTAAAGGCTCTAAGGTTTGATGATGTAAACACAAAGAATGCCAGAAAGGAGGCTGATAAATTAGCACCTATACGCGATTTTTTTCAAAACTTTGTTAGCAACTGCCAGAAAAACTATACAATTTCAGAATTTGCAACGATTGATGAGATGCTGGAACCCTTTACAAGAAGATGTTCTTTCAGGCAGTATCTACCAACCAAGCCTGCTAAGTATGGTTTAAAAATTATGGCACTGGTCGATGCTTAACCGTTCTACACTTTTAATATGGAAATATATCCAGGAAAGCAACCATTAGGTGAATACGATTTGAGCAATAAGCCATATGACGTATTACGTTTATCAAAACCAAAGAGGGGTTCGGGGAGAAACTTGACCTTTGATAATTAGTTTACCTCAACACCACTTTTCAAAAAATTATTAGACCACAATTTTCATCCATGTTTGGTTTTTCTAACAATATGTCTATAGTATCCTATAAACCAAAAAAGAACAAAGCGGTCCTTCTTGCATCTAGTATGCATTTTGAAGATTCTGTTGACAATGAATCCCCAAAACGACTGCCAGAGATGGTTAGTTTTTATAATCAAACAAAGTGTGGTGTGGACGTTGTTGATCAAATAGAAGCTACATATTCCATTGATCGGGTCAGTTGTCGATGACCTCTTACTATTTTTTATACAAGCTTAAATATTGCTGGAATAAATTATTTATACACATAACCATTCCCAACCAAGTCTTTCTCGAAGAGGCTTCTTGTTAGCCTTGGTAAACAATTAGTAAAGGATCATCTTACAAATAATAGACTTTTGATGAATTTACCAAACACAACAAAATGAAGGATATGTGAAATATTGAACATTCAGGACCAACGGAACCCGGTCAGAAACACAACATCAGGAAGGTGTAATTTCTGTGATTGGAAAAAGATAGATCTACAAAGTCGCAGTGTTGTAAATGCAGTGCATTCATTTGTACAGAACGTACAACGAAAATGTGCCTGAATTGTAGCAGCGAAATGGATGATATGGACATTGACGAGTGACAAGATTTCTAGAATAACTTTTTTGTTTTTACCTTTTGTATATGAAAATCACGAGCCAATCCATTTATCTTATAAATTAGTGTATACAAAATGTAATTTGAATATTTTTATTGTCTGTATTAAGATAAAGGGCATCTACTAATTGATAGCCTATGTTATTTGCTAAATAAAACATGTATTACCATTAGTGGATTTTACCCGAGTCTTATGGCGGTTCACAATTCTACAACTTCTAAGATTATGACACGATTCGAGCTACGTTGCCACATCCGTTCAGATGTAAAAGTTGCAAAGTGGAGATTTCTTCTTTGTAAATGTGCATCCACAGTTTCATATCTAAAGAAGACTTACAGCAGATTGGAATCGCATTAAAAACATTTCGTGAGGCAAAACATGCTTTTTTATTAAATTATCTTTTTTTACGGATTCTACAATTTTTTCTCCTATTAATATTAAATAAAAGCGGCACTGAATATAAAAAAGCGTTAAAGAGATGAACTTTGCTTTAACATTTCAACATTCAGAATTTACTCAAGTTTTATTTTACATACTTTCGTTCTATGTTGATAACTTTACAGTGAAATCATTTATGATTTAAACTAGTAGTTACTGATGGTTTTTATTATAAAACTTTATAAATTAGGTTGATTAAATTATTTGGTTTACGCATTTTAAACTTTGAACATAAATTATTGGTTTAGTAAAATGTGTGCTTTGGTCGAGTTGCTTTTGGTGAGCACCGCCGCTTTTTTAGCGGCTAAGGGTAGCGTTGTTGGGGTCGTAATATTACACCAGCATCGAAACCGCCACAATCTTTGTATGGAAATGATTTGCTTAATAATTTAAAATAACCAATAAACAATTACTCTAAAACGGTGCAAGATAGAAGAAAGTTGCACATAAACATTTTTATATTAATTTACGTTCAATAGTTTAGAAGAAACAAGTGTGCAAAGTTGCACAAAAATTGCATTAAAATTCTGTAACTCTTAAACTATTAGATATAATTATACACTTTCGCGGACTTTTTTGTAGTAAATTTTGTGCTCAATAAATTCTTTATGTGCAACTTTTATCTATATTGTATCGTTTTTGCAGTGTACAAGGCGGAAGCTCGCGCGGATCTAATTCCGCAATTACCATAATCATTTTTTATCACTGCTGAGTGAAATTAAGACTTATTATATTTTTAAAACATAAAACTAATTATAAGGAATATCTTGTTTAATAATAATAAACATTGCATTCGAAAAATACAAAAAATTAACTGAAATTGGGCGCCTCCGCAAGTTCCAGCTTTGTTTCATCTTAGCGTCTCAGCGTTTCGTTACAAAATCCTTGGAATCAAGCATCTTATAAATGTTTTCAACACTAAAATAGTATTTATAAAACTAATTAGGTGCAGCAAATTTTAGGTAATCCAGTTCACTGAAAGTTTTGACATTGAGAAATTAAATGACAAAACGGAAAAATCGAAAGCTTAGTTTTGGAAAAAAAGTTACTGTCCCAATGGTATTTGACCACATTCTGATTAAGTTTATTAAACTTATTTTGTAAAATACTATAAATTTTTTAAATTAAAAAAAATTTAAATTTAGATCATTTTTGCTATAACTTAAAAAAAAATTTGTATAAAAAACACATTCACAAAACCTACAGAATCGATTACATTTTTAAATCATAAAATGCACTTAAAAGCTTTAAGATATCTTTAATAAAAGCTTTTTAAATAAATTAAATTTAATATATAGTAGTGTTATGAATTTTAATATTATATTTAAAATTTAAAGAAATATATATTTTAAAAAACAAAATGAAGTTGTATTTACACGTTGAATTGTAATAAGATTATTAATAGAATAAAAATGTTAGAAAAAAATTTTATAGTACTTATATTAAAATAATTAATAAATTTAAATCTTTAAAGTAAACCAAAATTGATTAAATAGATTTTATAATAGAACAATAGAATATTTTAATAATTTAAAACAATTTTATTATTTTTTTTAATTTAATGCATAAATTTAAAGTAATAAATGATATTTTACCTATTGTACAAAAAGTTAATAGTAATAGAAAATTTAATCATTTTGCATCATAAACCTTACGTAAACATAATTGAAAGTGCTTTATTAAATTTGAATTTTCAGATTAATATAATCCGACTTAACCAAATCTCTCAAACTTAAAACGAAAATCTTTTTAATCATAACACAAACTGTCGTTTACATCATTAATAACTGACGCATAAGCTAATTTAGTTTTTTAAACTTAAAAAATTAAAAAGAAACATTATTAAAAATTTATTAAAAAAATAATTTCAATAATCTAAAGAATTTATTTTAATTTAATAAATACGATTTATAGTAATACATAATATCGTACAGACAAACTAGTAACATAAATATTTGAACAAATCAATAAATTACACTTCGGGAAAAATTGAAAATGATTAATGGTTAACAAACATTGTTTGTGTAATACATAAATAATTGTTATTGACAACAATCTGTTGTTTAGGGTAGATGAGTTTCACTTTATAATTGTTATTTAATTTTTATTACATTTTAGTTTTAGTTTTTTTATGAAATAAAAAGTAAAATTAATCTATAACGAATTTGACTATTCAAAAAACAATAATTTAAAATATTTATTTAATTAATTATAACCATGTAATTGTTAGTATAAAAATTTCCTAATGTATTTTTAAATCTATGTAAAACCCAGTAAAGTTTAGTTTTAATTACCAACATTTTCGTCCTGTTAATTGTACCTCGACTAATATTTACCGGTAAAAGTGATTTTTCTTACAATAAGTCATTTGGCTCGTCTCTTCTACACGAGTGATCAAAGTTGTAATTTAAAGTTAAACTTAACGTGTTTTCTTCAAGTAAATAAACTCTAAATTGCAATCTTAAACCTTTAGAGACTTAATAAATTTTATATTATAAAACCGAAAGCGTATTACGATTACTAAATTTAAAATTTCTATTTACCACGCATTCTTATTAAAATTTGTTGCTTTTACATAAATTATTACAGAAAACTTGGTCGAGAAATACCTACCACCAAGTAGTAAAGAAAATCTACTTATAAAAAAAACATGTACCTGCACGTTAATAAGAAGTTTGCAAAGTTATTCGTTTCTTTGCATTTTTTATGAAAGGCTAAAATTGCTAAAGTCATTGTTTGTGTAATAATAATAAATTAAAAATAATAAATAATGTTCGTCCTTACGTCTAAAATAACCTAAATTAGATACATTACCAAAAAAATAAATAATTCAATATTCATATTATAGTATTTCGTCCACTTGTGTTTAAAGCTCCAACCATAAAGCAAAAGTTAAACAAAAATAAAAGTTTTATACCAGTTTTAAGGTTGTGTAATAAAAATAGTAATAAAACACTTTTAAAGTTCGTATTTTTTGTCATTTGCTGCATATCATTCAATATTTTTGTAATTTAGGTTTTTATAGTAAGCTTGTAAAAGTCTTTTTAACAATTTAAAAAGTAATGGTAAAACAATGGTCGGGGATCGAGATAGTAGCAACCGGAGTGGAGTGGTAAGTGCCCTACGCCACCTTTCTTTGCAAATAGAAAAGTAGGCTGAGGAAAAAGAAAGAACCCTAAAACTCGCAAAACAACAGCGTGTAAAAAAAGTAGGTAGTGACAAGAATGTAGGTGCACAAATCAATAAAAAAACGATACAAGCGATAACGAATTATATTATATAGAATATTAAATCAAATTTCTTTAGTTTACTAGCAGACTAGAAAATGACAGCTAAACCCTAAATTAAACTGGGGATAAAATATACGTTGTTACGCCCTGAGCAAATTTTCCTAAATCCGGTACTGTTTCATTTATTCAAGTTACACGTGTGGGAATTTGCTGTTGTTGCTAATCTCACGCTTTATTTCGTTACATTTTAAAGTTGATAATTTGTAATTTATGATTAATTAAGAGCGTATTATCTTCGCTTAATACGTGATTAAATGCTGCTTTTCTACAAGTCCTTATAAGTATTTTTGTTTAAAATATCATTTACTCGAGCGTTCTCACGAGTTTGCTGACGAATTTATTTTGTTATCTTCTGAGGTCATTATAACCTTAGGTACTTCGTTTCCTTCTTTAATCAGTTTCTGACAAACTCTTGTTGAGATCACTTCAAAAATTTACTGTACCTTGGAAGTACTAACGTTTACTTAAACACGGTGATTTTACCGGATATTACGTTGAAACCTTCCTAACTTTTAGTATATCTACGGAACCTGTTTCTTTCCAAAAATTACTAAAAATCGTATATTTACGGCTATAAGTTACTTTAAATTTTAAAAGTGTACTTAGTTTTCTTAACGCTGGATTATTATACCCAGCGGTTTTTCTTCCGACGAAATTGTACTAATTCATATGAACGTTTTCTCCAACGGATTGTTTACTCCACGTGTGAAAGTTCCTTCAACTACCAAAATACTCCGTTCATCTGTAAACTCTACTAACGCTACGCTGAGAAGTCAACTTCGATTGCACCAACTGACGTTAAGTGAAAAAAAAACCAACCGTTAACCTTCGTTTTATTGTGAATTAATTCATATTTGTGCAAATCTCAAAGATTTGATTTTCTACATTGAACTTTTAATCAAAATCCTACTTGCTTAATCAACTTTAGAAATTCAAAAACTTTTTCTTATACTTTAAAATTTTACAATTTTTTTTGCTATTTAAAATTCACTTTTGTTATTTAAACTTTGGCTCAATTTACTTAATTTAATTTCTCTTTGTTTCTATAAGAATTTGTTATCTGATTTACCTTGAATTTTGTTGACTTATAACGTAATTGTAACTGACCTATTAACCTACATAAATTTGGTCGCGCATCTCCTGATCTACGAGATAGTAAACTTGAACCTAACTCTAATTCTCGGCTGTTATTTGCCGACGGCCAATTGTTTGTTTTAAATATTTTATTTAAGGAAACTTCGACTGGAAATACCGTGCACGGAGTTCCATCAGCGAAGTAATAAGGTAAGATTTTTTTTTGTATTTCAAATTTGAAATTACTGTCTTGTCGAATAACGATCGCTGCCCCAAATTAATTTTTTGTTGTTGTTTGTTTTGCAAACCTAACGTAATTAAATTAGTTTTACTACTTTTGTTTTAACACAAGGTAATTTAGATCCTGTATTTTTGTAATATTTGAAATTCATTATCGATTGTTTTACTCAACTTCACGCATATTTTGTTTGCATAATTCAAAATTGAATATTTTATTGATTCTTTTGTAAATTGCTATTTATTCTAAATTCATTATATTTACATCAAATTTACTGATTGCTATTTATTGCTTAACCTTCCCCGTTTTTTTTTCTTTCAGCAACCCTTTGCTACTACTAGAGCCCTGTTAAACTTTTACAATTTACTTAACAGGACCGTAACTAAACAAATTGTGTGACTAATGTTATCTACTACGACATCTTTGATTTAAATATTCCCCTCACAATTTCTAACACACCCCATTTTGTCTACAAGAACCGAGCTACTGCGGCCATCGCTCCATTTAAATTTAGTTGCCCATAATTCTTACCGTAACAACGTTTTAGTACAACCCGTGTAGATGACGTCAACGACTAAGGTTGTATTCAAAGTGGCTTCGTTAACCATAAAAACAAATGTAGACATGGCAAAGACTACTTGCAAATTCTTTTTACAAGTTACAACCGAGTTATAATTAATCCCCAATTTACACCCATTCTAGAATTTACAGATACTAAGTTAAACATTTTAAGTTGAAAGAAACACTAATTAAAAGTTTGTTATCATTGACTCACAAATCATTATACAATTCAAGAAGAATTAAATTATTGCTAACGGACTCTGTTCTTGTAGTAATAAAGTGGAATTCGAGGCCTTAATTCTGAATTACGGGTAGAGTAATAATAAAACGTGTCACTGTCATTACGTACCATCTTTTAATCTATATCGTTTACTTCTAATTATATAGATGTCACTACTTGCTAATATGCGATGAATTTATAATATTCGTAACACCCCCACTTATTAGAAATGTATGCCCTAACACACTAAGCATTGTTTAAACCCAAATCTGTACTAAACTTAAAGTTCTTAACATTCCCCAACGACTTAGTCAAGATATCCGCTACCATCTAATTTGTTGGCATATATTTAATGTCAATTTTCTTATCTGAGATAACATCTCTTAAGAAATGGTATCTGATATCTATACGTTTCATTGTACATTTCTATACTATCCAATTTCCCAGTCAGGTCAAACTAAAGATTTCGCAGGTACATGGCTTCTTCCGTTGCTTCACTAAAGGCCATATACTCTGTTTCAGTTGTTGATAAAGCTACAACCTTTTGTTTGCAGCTCTTCCATGAAACACTACCACCAGAAAACTTAAATACATAACCTGTATAAGATTTTCGATCCAGCTTGTCTGAACCCCATTCGGAATCCTCAAACCCGATTGAATTTGAATTATTGTTCTTAGTAAACTTCATGGAAAAAAGCTTTGACCCCTTTAAATACCTCAATAATCTTTTTGCTCATTGCCAGTGCACCTTAGTATAACAATTGTTATAAGCAGATTTACAGCGTAAGCAATGTCGGGACGTGTCATAACTGCCAAGTACATGAGACTTCCTATTATTTCTTTATATGGTAAATTCAAGTCACAAGTTTCGTCCTCGACCTTACTTAGACTGATACTACTATCTAAAGGAGTACAAACTGTCTTACAATCTAACATGCCAAAACGTTTCAAGATTTCATTAATATAATCCTCCTGATCAATAGTTATAACATGTTACGTGCATAAATTTAAATAATGCATTACCCTGTATATTGGTTTAATTAAAAATTACTTTTATATTTCTCGACGCCATCTATCGGGTTCGTTGGTCTCTTCGTATTGAGTAGGCAATATCCGGTGAGTTACCGGCATTTTGACTTTGACATCGTTCATGTTATAACCTATGTCTGCGTGAATTAAAAATCGTTTTCTCAAATCATCCACGTGTTGGGACACGATGGAAAATAGAAGTCTTCTTAATTAACTAATTTAATCCACGCAGGCGCCATGTGCTATCTCATAAATATGGGTATTCTGGTCGTAATTTAAAATCTACAAGGGAAAATTAGAACTTCATTACGATCGTAAAATATTCGAATCGTCACCGGCCGTTCCACCACAATCTGGGCTATGGTTCTAGTCGATACCGAATTACGAGGGATTAACATCGACAAATACTTTGATGGGACGATTATAACTATCTATAAGGCCTACGGTTAAAACTAATTAAACCGCAGACCAGGTGTACAACAGCATTCGACAACCGGGTTATATTATATGTACTTTCTTTAACATTAAGTAACGATTTTTGTAGATCTTGATTTCGTGAGGCATTGGTTTGACACGATTTGCGACTGAAATTGTTTACAGGATTGCATGCCGGGGAAAGCGCTTTCTTCGCACGAGTGGAAGTTCCTGTGTTAGTGGTAAGTGTTTTATGTATCTTATTCGTTGTCAAAAAGGTCGCTCACGAAACTGTTGTGAATATTAATTCCGTATTTACTAACGTTATTGGATTACCATTTAGATAGTAATTTTTTGCTTATTTTGTGTTACGTATGCTGTGTACTACCAATAATTATTATGATAGTTTAATATTAATGCCGTAATTATTATCATTATTTCGTGTATTCCGCATGCTGTATACCAATGATATTTACTATAAACTATTCTTCGCTATTCATGTCGACGTAATTTACTTATGTACTGTGTGTTGCCGATACTACTGGCATTTCTGTAATGAGAATTCGATATACCTGTGATAATCATCAACGATGCTAAATTAAAGTTGTTATTGTGGTTACTTGTTCTTTCTTCTTCTTCTTTCTTCTACATATCTTTCTCTTCGGATCGTCGTTATCTAATAACAAACGTTGGCTACTCGCACCGCCGAGTATAAGGATTACGAACCTAACATCGTGTTACAAGTGTGAACCGTTTCTGTCTTGAGCAAGATAGAAAAGTTACTTTGGATCCGCTCTGGCGCCCTTAAGCATATTTTCTGTATTCTCTGTGAACCTTCCCTCTTCCCGACTATAGTGAGCTGGCCGTGCAGGTTCGTAAAATACCAAAAGCTTGTAACAAACATTTACTTTATAATCTCTAATTATCCTTAATCCTAAACACTGCTTTGCTTCACCAAGATTCTTAATTTTAAACTTTGAGCTTAAATGTGGTTCAAGAAACTTAATTTCTTTCAAATCATTCGAAAGTACAAAGAAATCGTCAACATACAAAGCAATGACTGTTAATAACTCATTTTCTTTTCTTTTAATATATAGACACGGTTCACAATCTGATTTCTTGAATTTAATATTTAATAGAACTTGATGCTGGATTGTTTCAAACCATACACAGCTCTGTTAATTAAAAAACCTTATTTTCAAAATCTTTCAACACAAAACCTTCAGGTTGCTTCATATACACATTTTCTTTCAATACACAACTTAAAAATGCAGTCTTTACATCTAGATGTACAATTTTTAAATCCAACTGCAATGATAATGCTATCAAAACCCTTAAAGTGAAGTGTCTCACTACAGGAGCAAAAGTTTTGTTATAATCAATACCTTCCTTCTGAGTATAACCCTTTGCCACACTTCACTTTAAACACCCATTTACACTCCACTATTGTCCCATCTTTTAGATGATCAACCAGTTCCTACGTGTTGTTTTCTTCAAAACATCTGATCTCATCTAACATAGCCTGCTTAAACTTCTGCCCATCTGGTCCTGAAAGCGCTTCTGTGACGGTTCTTGGAGGAACATAAATATCTGATGCATCGCTACCATTTTTTGCACCAAAATAAGTAACATAATCCTCAAAAGTTTTCTTTTTGTTGGACCTCTCTGATCTTCTTGGAAGTTCTGTAGCATTTGATTACACCTCTTCATCAACTGAATCAGGAACATATTCACTGTCATCATTATCGGCACGTTCGATAGTGTCTTCACTCATCGAACAATCCGTCAAGTCATCGATTGAATAATTATGTTCATTTTCTACCCCCCACTGAATCCGAAATCTATACTGTCTCATCCATTGATAGCGCCGTAGTCTCCTTGACGTTTTCCATAACTGTCACATCTCGACTAGTAATCACCTTCCTTGTGGCTGGGTTGTAGCACCTATAGCCTTTGGTAGTTTCATCATAACCTACAAGTATGTGTTTGGCTGACTTCTGGTCCCACTTATTCCTAGCAACTTTCGGAACATGAACCATGATGACACTGCGATAAACACGTAGATGACCAACATTAGGCTTCGTGCCGGTCCACAGCTCAAACGCTGTTTTTGAAATCCCTGCTGAAACAGAACGATTCTTGAGGTAACAAGCAGGATTACATGCTTCTGTCCATAACGATTTACAAATGTTTTCATCAAACATTAGAAATTTTGCTTTTTCAACCAATTTTCGATTAAAGCGCTCAACCACACCATTCTGCTGATGTGTGTGGCTATTGGTCTTTTGATGTATGATGCCAGCATTCCCTAGGTAATTTTGAATTTCTTTATAGATATATTCACCGCCATTATCTGTTCGTAACACTTTTGCCCTTTTATTTTATTGATTTTCTACTAAACACTTAAACTCCTTAAACTTTTCATATGTTTCATCCTTCGTCTTAATCGACTGTAATCATCAATAAAGGTTAAGAAATATCTTGTGCCTCCTTACGAAGCTGTCTCCATTGGGCCACAGATATCGCTATGTATCACCTGCAACACATTATCGGCATGGCTATCTTTGTTTAGAAACGGTATGCGACCTTGTTTACCTTGACAACACACTTGACAATTAGTTACGTTAGCCTGGCCCTTAAAAACAAGTCCTTCTACTAATTCACTCATTTTATTTAGATAGTTCTTGTTTATATGGCCTAAGCGTCGATGCCATATTTCACTACTTGCCAAAAAACCTGCACCACCATCTGGGACATCTAGCTTGTACACATCTTACAGCCCTTTTCATCAAAAGTTACATTGTTGCCATTGTTAATCAGTTGACAAACAGATAGTAAATTACTGGTCAAACCTGGAACAAACTGTACCTTTTTAAATAAAATCCGACGCTCAAGATCCGCTGTCACAGTCTTGATTTCAATGTCACCAGCACAGTCTACAATAATTTTCGATCGGTTAGCCACAACAATGTCAGGTAAATCAGGACTACGTGCATTTTTCAGCCATTCTTTCTTAGCAATCAAATGCATGCTCGCACCACTATCAACATACTAGTCAGTGTCACTAAACTGTCCTGTCAAAAATACCCTCAGGCTTGTTATTAGGACACTTCGACTTGTAATGTCCGTTCTTTTTGCATTTGAAACAAACAATATTACCTAAGTCCTTTTTTTTTGTTTACAAAGCCTGAACTACCTTGACTTTGCCCGTCAGCTGATGATTTTTCACGCGAACTTGTACCACTGCCGCCATCTTGCGGTGGTTTTCGATGACTTGGTTTACTGTTCGCTACAAAAGCACCACTTCTGCTGCCATCTGTCTGCATGTCCAACAATTTTGTTTTAATGGAATCTGTAGTAATACTTATTCCTGAATGTTCCACTGCCATTATCATGGGGTAATATTTTCCCGGAAGTCCCGCCAGTAACAGTGATTCAACCCATTCCTCGTCGATCTTGAATCCTGTTCGCCTTAACTTCTGCGATGTCTCAACAGTCTGATTGACGTAAGAATTCATGTAATCGTGACTTTCCAATTTCGCGGATATCAAAGTCCGTAAAAGGCAAATTTTTCTCACGAAACCACTGTCGTCGTACAAATTTTTTAAACTTGTCCATACATCTTTTGCTGTTTTCGCGTCCTTCACGTGCGGAAACAAAGAGGGATCGATGGTTATAACTAATTTGGCCTTGGCTTTTGCTATTAAGGTGGTGTCCTGTTCGCTACCGTCGATGCATTTACTTAAACCTTCAAGCACTAACACAATTTCGACTGCAAACAATCACTCGTCATAGTTTTCGCGACCAAGTAATTTAGGCACACACGTCAAGTAATTGACGGCCATTTTTTTTATTTACTTTTTACGACGTAATAACAACTCAACACAAAACTCGTTTTTCACGAAACTTGAAACACTTACACACTTAAAAGAAAGCAACTTCAATTTATCCACCTCGTATCTGGGCCTGGGCCCATAACCTGTAGTAATAAAGTGGAATTCGAGGCCTTAATTTCTAATTACGGGTAGAGTAATAATAAAACGTGTCACTGTCATCTTTTAATCTATATCGTTTACTTCTAATTACACAGATGTCACTACTTGCTAATATGTCATAAATTTATAATATTCATACAGTTCTCTGATTAACGTAACCGCAACTTTCATCGCACTCTTGCAACTTTACATAAAGATCGTTAAAGTAAGACAACATAAATACCGTATAGCATTGGAAGTTCATTTATCTCGGTGATAATTTAAGAAAATTTTCGCACGCTGACCAATAGTAACTCATTGCAAGTAATCTATTACCAATAAGTGATTCAATCGGTAGCTCCCATTCAGTTATAATATAGAAATGCCGCGTTTAGTGTTCTAAAACGGTACCACTACCGCCATATTGATGATAGACTAACGCCGTGCTAATGCCAAGTATTTTGTAGTTGTGTTTTTAACGTTTATAGTGATTTTTTGTGTAGCATTCAAATCCACGTGTAAACAAAATTATCACAATCCTTCAATGTATCAGCATCTAATCAAAATCGGCAACGAAAAAGTTTTGAGGTAGTTATGCATTTTGTATTCAGAATACTTCTCCTTAAAAAGATTTAAAAAAGACGGATGTTTGCAGAAGAAAATCTGTACTTACCGAAACGATTCTTTAACCTGACACCAGCACCGTTTCTAGGCAGGCGCCACCTGAGGTCAGTCCCCAGGACCCCGAGGTCCTGGGAGCCCCAAAAAATTGAGCAATAAAAAAATTGTCATAATAAAAAAATTTTGACATTATTGGTTTTTTTTTCTTTTAATTAAACCTTAAAACAAGATCTTTGAACATTTCTGCAAAGTTCTTGGAGGCCCGTGAAAAACAAAAAAATGAATTGAGAACCAACATAAACCCGAATACTTTTTCCAATAATTAAAATTATTAGGGACTCGCAGAAAAAGTTTAAGAAATTTTAAAATTCTGGCCGTGGTGGTTACATTCATTTTATGAATTATTTACACGTTACATTTGCGTTATATCTCTCTAAATGAATAATAAACGTATCAACGGTCGGAAATGATTTGCCGCTGCCGGTAATATTGAGGGTTCGATAACAATAACTGCCGCTGTTTCTCAATCGACAAAAGCCTGTCGTTAAACACAAGTTTTCTGTAGAGGTGGTCTATAAAATTCTGACGAAAACAAGGGGAATTGCTAAAATTGCCAAACATTGCATCGAACAACATGATTTAGTCGTTCGAACCAAAGATAAGAATAATTATTTTACTGTTACGTTAGTTACCGATGAAGGTATGAAAAATAACCATGAACATTCTTGTTTTTTTAACTTGTTAAAATGCAAATAAAAACACATTTTTAATTTACCGTTTATAATAATACGGACATTAATCTGTTTATTTCCAGTTATCAGAATGAGACAATAGACGAAGGCGAACTATCACAATATATTTGGGTCTTCGTAGTTAACTTTCAGCCAAATGATTCATAAATTATCATTACGCAAGTAAAATGAAATATGAGTTCAAATTAAAAATTAATTTAATGCGTGCGGGTAAAAAAACAATACAATTACTTAATTCAACATATATTTGATTAAATCGGTGCAGAAAGATACGAAAGAAAAACAGATGATGACGAAATTGCGCGAAGCTGAGCAAATACTTCTCATCAATCTCATTACCAGAGAATCTGCAGCTCCGCTTCCAACAGATTCCGACGAAAAGTTGCAACTCCCTCCATCACCCGTTGCTCAAGAAGATGCAACTCCGTCGACTTCGACAGATACTGCCGCTCCGAAAATTCTTCGTCGTGAATGTTGTTACATGCCGAAATTTATACAAAGTTACTGCCTGAAATGTAGTAACATAAACGGGGTTGTGCCACTAGCTCAATGGAGAAGGGGTGGGTTTTATTTAAAATTCCGTGAAAAATTGGAAACGTGATCGTCGTAAAATTGAACTAGAACGATAAAATAGTCAAAAATCGGTAAGGGCGCCAATCAAGGATTTATAATGGTAGCTTTCGAACCCCTGATTATCCGAAGCTCATCTAGTTGGTTACAACCCCAGAACTTACCTTGAGTTGTAACAATTCTGAAAAACACTTAAAAACAAAAATTTACGTATGCGGCGGCTAAATGAATAAAAGCTCTTTACATTTAACAATTTAACATATATTGATTGAATATTTAAAACAAAAACAAAATAAAATAACAAGTACTAATCACTCTCAAATAAATTTGAATAAAAGAAATGTGTAAATGAAATAATCATAAGTAAGTAAAACAAACAAAAACGAACAATCTAAACACTAAAATTTTAAAATATATATATGAACAGAAAATCTCACTATAAAAGCGTTAATTCTACTTTCAAGATCTTGACCGCATATGAGATTAAACAATTTAAATAACTAAGAACAATACAGTTTATAAAATATATGTCCGAACTTTAATTCGAACTAAACAAAATATAGTTTATAAGTCGTTACATTATCATATATTCTAAATACGAATTACTTCTCAAAATATCAAAACAAAGTTAATTCATTTTAATTTCGCGCAAACACTTCAAGCGTTAATTGAAATAATTAAATTTAACGTTAGTCGTAATTTCAATTGGCTCAAATTGAAAGCTTTTACTGCATTTTTAATCGCGGGTCACTACACGATAAAACAACAAAATCGATAAATACCTTATTTCTTAATTGGAGACACCAGTTGAACTTCGGTACCCAGTGGTTTTAAAAGCTACCACCTCGGATGGAATTCGGCTGCTCCCCAAACAATAGAACAACGACGGAAGATTTATCTCACAATCTAATTTTATAACCGCCACAAGCGAATTTAGGAGTTAATCATATACCACCACAACATTAAACCCCACAAACGTAACAGTTTATGTTTTAGAAATCATGAATTTTACACAAGCCGTACTATACGAAATTTGAAGAAAATTAACATTTTTCTCCACCACACTTAATTTTCACGATTTCTGCTTAACTTCCGCGGTTCTACATAACGTCAGAGGGTAAAGTCCCCTACGCACTCTACTACATCTCACGGTAATCGGTATTGTTCATTGCGACCCACGATCGAATGATCCCCAAAACCAAACTTTTCAAACACTTCGTATCCCCTTACTTAACTAATTGCATGTGCGCAGTAAAACTGTGGTAAAAGAAAGAACATTGTACAAACGAGAAAAACGAAGATGAAAATTATAATTAGTCCCGTGCGTTTTAGCACGTAGACCTTGACAATATTTCCCACAAGAACGCTGAGACTTGCATTTTTGCAGGTGGTTCAAGATAGAGCTTAATCAAAGTGTAATTACCAAGAAAAATGTATCAACTTACATTCAAAAAGAAAGTCGTAAATTATATAGAATTGTTATTTTACGAAGATAACTAAGTAGAATCCTAATTCAAAAACAAAACTACGGATCTGTATGCATTTAAAAGAAAATTTCAATACTGATTGAAAACAACTTGAAATACCATTAAACTCAAACCACACAAACAACGAGCAAACGTTCTTGATGCTAATACTAGATTAATCAATCGAAACACAAAAAAAAACTTACGGTGTCTTTCACAACGAAATTCAAACGCAGGTAACAATGTGAAGAGCTGAAACAACCTCAAACTAGAGACCTACACGAAACTCATCTGACACTAACACCCGTTTCTAACGACCCTGCGCAATTGTTGCAATTTACCGAGGAAGATCGCTCTATCTGGATTAGTAAAGGACCTGAATTTTTCCAGAACAGAAAATGCGATTATTCCGATTCAGCCAGAAGTTACACGGATTACGATAAAAAAGTAAAAGTTCCATGTCTAAACCCATCGGTTTTTTCTCGTAAACTGCAAATCGGTGAGACGGTTGACAGATCTTGGCTGTTATAATATCCAACACAAAAAGTTTTGTTCTGCTTTCCGTGTTGTCATTTCTTACCCGCGTGTACCGCTTTCAGTTCTTCAAAAGGCTTCAACGATTAGAAATATTCCGGGGCTTTAGTTTAGGAACACGTGAACAGTTTGGGACACAGACAAGCCATCTTGACTTATTTGTCACGAAAGAAGAACGTTGGTCTTCTACTCAACTGGACGAAGAATAAATTTACCGGAAACGGGTGTTGAGAAGGATTGTCGAGGTCATAAAATTCTTGGCATGCCAGACGCATTCCTCTGAGACAATCAAGTCATCGGATCGCAACATAACGGAAATTATTTGGGCGTGTTGGGGTTGCTGAGCAAATTTGATCCAATTCTTACCGATCATTTGCATAATTATGCAAATAAAGGTAAAGGACACGTTTCCTGCTTGTCAGCTTCCTCTTTCAAGGAGTTCATAGCTATAATGATACAGCAAGTATTGAGTAAAATTATTTTGGAACTGAAGGAAACGATGTACTATCGATAAGCGTTGATTCTACCACTGATATCTCTCACGTCGGTCAGCTCACTTTCGTCGTGCCGTACATGAAGGAATGTTCCCCAGTAGAACGTTTCCTGGACTTCATACCAATTGAACGGCATGGAGCAGCGTACTTGTCCGATACCGTTGTATCTTTCTTAAAGAAAAAAGTAATCAAACATGGCAGGTCAATACAGTGGGTTGCAAGCGAAACCTAATTAAATATGCGCTTTTTTGTCCCATGTCTGGCGCACAGTTTGAGCCTTGTCGTCGAGCAGGCCGTTGGGTGCGTCATAGAAGCAACAGACTACTTTCAGTTTCTGCAAAAACTTTACACTTTCTTCGTAAATTTTACTCATCGTTGGAACGTGTTGAAAGAGTCTCTAGGGCCAGGTATAGTAGTGAAACGTAGTAGCTGACCGAGATATGGAGCAACACTTTGGTCAGGCGCAACGAGACGTCGAAGAGTCTACAGAGTAACAGTCTTCCTCTCAATGTAGCGCTCAAGTTGGTAGACTCCCTGACTTCGTTTATGAAGGATCAACGCGATAAGTTCTAGATCTGTGAAGCTACTTTAAAACAGATCTACCCGGACTTCAAATACACAACTAATACAATCCGTTCAAGATACAGGAGCTCCTGTTTGACTTTTTTCGATGGAGCTATAGATGATACCAATACCCAGTTCCAGCGCCGCGACGAGAAATTCAGAATTGAGGTCTATTTTCCAATCATGGATACATTGATCACTCAACTGCAAAAACGTTCCAAGGCTTACGATCAACTACTCAATTTGTTCGGGCTTTTTTTCAGAATAATTTTTTTGCGAGCAGAAGAGCTGGAAATTCATTGACAGACTTTGACTGAGTTTTATGTAAACGATATCAATTCAAAAAAACTACTGGTGGAGTGTGAGCATGTTAAGCATTATTTAATTAACTAATAGACTTTATTTGTCATAAAAATATTTTTTTAACAAAGAATTCGTAATTTGAAACTAAACCTAAAATTATCCTACTATATAAAAAATATAATCCTAAACCCCGCACCGCTAACCAATTCTCTATATACAAATACATCCCAATATCCATGTTTACACTACTTGTAATTTTCTTGTTTTTAATACCCTTCCATCCATCTCACTCCTTCTCCCAAAAATCTCTAACCTTCCTCTCTCTTCTTCTCTTATTTCAATGCATTCCTTTAACATGTGCTTTATATTTTCCCACCCCACCCCACATAGTCTACATCTCCTATCTTTATCTTCCGTCCAATACTTATTTTTTTGTTTTTCATTCCCGCATCTAAACCTTCCTACCATTCTTTTTAATCTCAAGCTTTTTTCGCCTTTTATGTACCTTGGAATATAGTCTATCACTATATTTGTACATATCTCATTGTATTTCTGCTCCCTTATTCTTGCTCTTGTTTCTTGTCTCTGTATATTCTAATCGCTTTTTATTATTTCATTTTTTATTTCCCTTCCTGTCTCCCATTATTTTCTCTACCTCTTCTCTCGCATATCCAACTCTTTCATAATGCCTTCTTCTTCCTTCTTGTCCATATTTAATTTTTTTATTCTTCACTTCTCTCCAGCACATGTGATGCAATATGCATTGTTCTCTTTCTTTCATTTGTTCTTCGTAACACATTGTTCTCTTGCCCACCTGTACTCTTATCTTTTCTAACTTCATTTCCGTCTCACCTCTCTTTTGTCTCCTCCTTTGTAAACTGGGCATATTATTGCTTCTCTCCAATCATCCGGAAACCCTTCACCTGACCATATCTTATTTAAAATCTTCCTTATTTTTATTTCGTCTTCTCTCTTGTATATTTGCATGTTTTCCTTGCGTCCTATCCGTTCCTTCTGCCTTTACTTTTTTATTTTTCTTAATGCTGCCTCTATTTATTCTTTCTGTATAGCCGTTCTGCTCCCTCTTTTTGTTATCCTTTCTATTTTAAATTTACGCTTCCTTTCTTCTTCCGCCTCTAAGACTTCTGCGCAATGTTCTCTCAATTTTTTCATATTAATTAATTTGTATCCCTTTTTTTCCCAATTGTTTTATCCTTATTCATAAAGCTCCATATGTCCCCTTCATTTTCTAACATATTTATTTGAAATTTTAACTCTTTTCTATATTCCTCTTTTCTCTTACAACACTCTTTTCTATAAACTGTGTTTAATTTTTTTCTTTCTCTCTTCTAACTTTTTAGCCTTACTTCTAATGGCTGATGGTCTGAATTAACCACTCCTCCTATTTTAAAACTTTTTATTTCCTCCAGAACCTTCACACTAACCATTACATAATGCATTCTCCCCTCTTACCTATATATGTTTATTCTCCTCTATCCTTTTCCTCCATATTTCCGTTGAGTATAGTCTACCCCTTCCCCTCGCATAACTTTAATAGCTCTCTACCTTGTTTGTTTAGTGTCTTATCCATCATCACTCTCTTCATTTTCTCCCAATTTATTTTAGTTTTTTTTTATATTCACTATCATACTCCGACCATCTCCAATTTTCGCGTGAAAATCTCCATCTATTATAAATTTTTCTCTCTCCTCTTCAATCAATAGCTGTTTTAAGTTCTTTATTGTTTGTTTCATTTCTTGACCGTACACTGTTATCACCGTATAATTAACTCCATATTCCCTTAATATTTGATTTACTACTATTCCTTGCTCTTGCTTTTTATTCTGCTCTTCTTCTTCTACCTATTCTTTTCTTACTCCCGATATTATACCCCCTTGCGCTCTTCCTTTTTTTATTTTCTTGTCGCGTTCTTTACATTCCATCTATATCTCTCTGGTAAAGTTACTTGCCATCTTTCACAATCTTTCTCCTTCAGCTACGTTTCAACTAAACCCACTATGTCAAACCCTTCTATACATTTCCGAAATTCAGTTCCTTTATTTTTAACCCCTGCAACGTTCCAAAATACTAAAACTATTTCTTTCGTTTTTTTCTTATCGTTTTCCTTGATCTTTGTCTGGTCGTCCCCATTTTTTATCCCCTTATTTCTAGTTTTTGGCCTCCTTTGTAATTTATTTTCCTTTACGTTCCAGTGCATCTCCTCTTCTTCAACCGATAATTTTATAAACTCTATTTTTGTTCTTTTTCTTTCTTCTTTTAGTTTTCCTCCTTATAATTTTTTGTGCCTTTCTTTCCACCAGGGTCATATTTTCATTTATAAATATCTTTGTTCTTCTTAGCCTTCCTTTTTTCTTTAATATTTCTAGTTTATCTTTTACGGAATCCAATTTTACCAGTATTAACCCACTCGCTATTTTAATTGCGTCTCTTATACCTTTTTCCTCTCCCAATTCATTTTTTAAGTTATCCACTTGCTTTTTACGTTCTTCTCTTCTCTCTTGGCCTTCCATCTCTTTTATAACCATGTTCTTTCTTCTCTTTTTTCTTTACGTTACTTCCACCCTTCTTTCTACTTTTTTCTATCTTCTCTTCCAACCTCTTATTTTTTCCGCCACATGTCGCATATCTCCCCTCGCTCGCCTCTTTCTTGTCTTAACTCCCCCGTGATCTTTTCCAGATTTACTACTAAGTTATTGTTGTCTTCCCTCATTTGCTTTATTTCTCAAATTATTTCCCTACACATCTCCATTACCCCCTGTTCCTTCATATCACTCTCCTTTCTCAGGCTTCTTTTTGTTCTCTTATTCCTTATAAAAAAAAATTCTACAATTTCTTTCTTCTTTTCGATCCTGTCGATTCGGATTCTGACACGAATTCTATCTAATTATATCTAATTAAAGCCCGCCACAATTTATTAAAAAAAGTATATAAATAAAAGTATGTACGTCACTGTTATCAAAAGCGCGCGCTTGACTTTTAAACTAGTCGACAATACCCGCTCGCATTCGCACACGTTTTCCGATGTCGCCTACACCTTCTTATCCACAAATTTAATGTACTTATTCACTACAGTAAAACTGTACTTCTAATTACCTCCCACTGCTTCAATTTCACAATCCTCAACACGTACAGGTTAATTAATCACTTTAATGTATCCAAAACACTGCAATAATATTAAACATTATTTGTTACAACAGGAAAAAATACTTTGTGATCACATATCTATCTACGATATGTATGAGGTTCTGAAAAGTAACAATCTTGTTGAGACGCTACCCAATGTAGAAATCGCGTTTAGGGTTTTCTTGTCTATAATGATTACCAATGTTTACTACTGATGAGCTTTGAAAATGATATGCAAGAAATTGAATTTGTAACAAACCTACTAAAGACACCCCTAACCAAAAGCAACCTACACTACACAACCCCATAAGAACCTTTTAAGTATAGTATAAACAACCACTACAGAGGGCAGCAACGCTACCACTTGCAGATACAAATTCTACCCTAAGTATACTTAAGGCAAGCAGATTAATTTATTCAGGAGTTCAAGTTTCGAGCAACTTATGAACGGATTAACCGTAACTGTTACTTCTTTCCGTAAGAATTTCAGATATGTACGAATTGCGTATTCGATTCGACGAATCCCTAGTGAGAGGCTGCTGGACCATCACGGTGACAGAATTCTTCGAGTGCGACGCGAGATTATTCGAGTGTGCATATTTACTTAACGATACGGGCTTAACCCTTTACTTTACTTGACTTATTTTAGTGTAGTGTATATAGTTATTCTTTGGATTTTAATTGTTTGCGCGGAATTAGTGTACATAATTATTCTTTAGACTTTAGTTACAACCTACATTGTGAGAGTTGTTAATAAATCTTAATGGTGTCTGTAAATTAAGGAAGATGCCGCCAACCACTCGATCCTAAGTTAAGATGGCAACAAACGACAACACTGCCCAGTTCACGACAGAAATGCTAGCTGAGTTAATAAACTCCTCAAAAGAAACCAGCGTCTCAACACCCGCCAATCCTGGATCAATGGTCAAATGCACCTCCAGATTCAACGGTTCCGGAGACGTGCATGCCTTCATAAACAACATCACTACGTACAGTGTACAGCCACCTCGGAAAAAAATGCCATCAAAGGCGTTTCGATGTTGCTGGAAGGCCCAGCTGCAACCTGGTGGCAAGGTGTAAAACGCACTATCACGTCGTGGGAAGAGGCTATGACACTGGTAAATATTCGCTGAGAGAAATATTCGCCATCAAACAAACAAGCCCTAAAAACACGGAATTTTTCATCGCTCAGAAAAGGGTACTCCTCGCAATGATCCCAGATCATAGTAACCCACCAGAAGCGCTTCAGATAGACATGGTCTATGGGCTCCTCCATCGCCGAGTCCGAAAACGTGTTCCCGCACCTCGGTGACGACATTCGATGAGTTACGAGACCAACTGCGAAGAACAGAAGAAGTCATAGAGTCCCAACCGACGGCTGCTCCGGTCAGACCCAGGTGTCCCTATTGTCGCCTCGGCACACTAAAGACGAATGCCAAAAACGCAAACTAGCCAACTTCGTCCAAAGTCACCTCGATAGACGACCAACTCCACAATTCCCAACGACCACTAGAACCCAACGCCACCTCAAAAGAGGAAAACACACCAATGTTCAAAATCTCCTGTTTTGGATGCGAAGCTCTAGGAGTGGTACGTAGCCAATGTGCAAACTGCAATGGCCGAACCCCTACGGAAAAAACGACTTTTACCTCGCAGAAATAAATCCAATTGAGACAGCGACGAGAACCCGGCCTATTATTACAATCAGCGTTAGCACAGCATCGGAAAGTGCCTACCTCGACACAGGTGCGAAACAAAACGTCGCAGGACACAACTGTACCAAGTACTATAGAGCCAAGGGCATACATTTACGTCGACACCGATGAACATCACCTTAGCCGATGGCAAAGTACGGCGGCGGGAAGTTCTTCAGACACGGTCACTATTCAACTACATCAACAGGTTCCAACCGACTTGATTGTAATCCCAGATGCTAATAACAGCACGCTCCTTGGGGTAGACTTTATTGAGGACGCCGGCCTGGTCATAAACCTGGCAAACCTAAGCTGGCATTTCATCAGACGACGAGCACCGATACATCGCGGAACCAGCTACCAGTTTCTTTCGGAAATACCAAATCACCGAACAAGCTGATCAAAGAAACTACTCGTATGCAGCAGACATACCACGAAGTGACTCTCACAGGTGCAAGTACAAAACCCTACAGCTCTTCGGAAGAGATCCCGAAATTTATAGCATACTTGCCAGTGCGCTGTTACCACACGATCCACCTTTTGAACGCCCTCTGCCTACTGTGAAATTCCCGTACTAACCTTGGAAAAAAAGGTGTGTATACAGCTAAACCTAGCCATGTTCGAAGCCAGCGAGCTGAACCTCCGCGACGACGAGGGAACCTCTCTATCTCCCCAGCAGTGCACCTCTTTTAATGCATTGCTTCATGCACACCAACACGTCTTCCAGCCAGGGGGAGAAGAAATGCAGTATGCTGAGCATGCAATCGTCACTGGCACCCACTCAGGGCATCGCCTCGCCGCCATATAGACTGACGCCGGCCAAACAAGCGATCTTAAAAAGGGAACTGGAAGAGATGATGAAAACGGACATCATAGATGAGTGCGAATCTCCATGGGCCGCCCCAGTAGTCATAGTACCGAAGCCAAACGGGGACACAAGGGTATGCGACTATAGAAAATTAAATGCCATCACCCAACCAGATCGATACACACTCCCAAGGATCGATTATCTGCTCCATGCAACTCAGGCCCTAGTAATATCAACCATCGACCTCAAGGCAGGGTACCGGCAGGTGACTGTAAAAATGGAAAACCAAGACGAAACAGCATTCATTTCCCCGTTTGGCCTGTATCGGTTCCGACGAATGCCTTTAGGTCTGAAAAACGCCCCAGCCACCTTCTAGAGACTCATCGATCGTTTTAAGGCTAACTTGACAGACGTAACGATACTTACTTACTTAGACGATATCATTATATGGTCAAAGTCCGTCGATAACCATATAGAAGACCTAGACAAGGCATTCAACAGGCTCCGTCAATTTAAATTGCGGACAAAACGCAATAAAAAACAAACCTAATATTATTGTGTAGATTTTAATTGTTTGCGCGGAATTAGTGTAAATAATTATTTTTTAGACTTTACCTACATTGTGAGAGTTGTTAATAAATCTTTTCACCAACCTCCAACAAATTTAACAATGGGATCGATAATTTTGCGTTACATAAGGCTCGAAAAAAACTTATCTAATAATCTATATGATGTAAAGGGAGCCCCTACGTACAAATGACCCAGGCCCCCAAAATCTTAAAAACCGCACTGACTATGGATATCTTTTGTCCAAAATAAATCTTGTCTTAAAAATTTTTCGATTTTAATGTTATTATTAATACTGACATGGTTATAAAAAATGTTCACATTCATGACATGCTACGATAAGAGTTGCGAAGACAAAAATTTTGTCAAATAATAACAAAGATCACGTAAAGATATTGATCAAACTTAAAGTAAACACAAACGGTACAGTAGTAGTAAAAAAATAAAACATTTCTGTTTACTTTATAGAATTTAAGCAATTTGGTGTCAAATGTGGTAAAAATTGCAACAAACAAACTTAGTCAATTTTTTATCAACATAAAGTAACATTTACAAATTAATCTAAATGAATAAACTTTTAACACAATTAGTATTTTAATTAATAGTTTATAAATTTAATTACTAAAACATTTAATTAATTTTCTTTGTGAAATTAGAAATAAATGTAATTTTCTCAACATTTATGTTTTTAATAAATTTATCCCAGAATCTAAACAACATATACGATTCACTACAATAGAAAAAGTTTTCGCTGTAATTTGGTTTTATGTAGTTATTTTCCACACCGTCAAATATAATTAAATAGAAAGTTTGACAATAAAACCTTTTAGCTTGCGTTGTTTCTATGAACTAATATAATAGCGCATATATTAACCAGATATGGTTTAAACGAGAATAGAAACTGATATTACGTTTCGACTAAGTTGTTTACGAAGAATATGTTTACCTATGAGTACAATGACACAACTCTTGAAAATGCTGAGTAAACGCACGTAGTTTTTTTTATTTTATAAATATTTATATTATACGCGCACGTAAAAACTGCACAAGAAACAAAATTAACAATAATTAGATAAAAGGCGTTATATAAAGGATTTTTAGATTAAGTATGTATTTTATTAAAAAAATAGTATATTATTTATTTACTTGCGATGAAGCTACATATATATATTGTATATTTTTTAAAAACAATTGTAGCAGGTGAAGGAAAAGTTATTAAAAGGATTAGTCGTTTTCAGTTTAGTTTTAGAGTGCCCTCCCAATGAAGTAATGGATTTTTGTAAAAGTCCTTGTGAACGAACTTGTCAAAATCTCACACCTCCACCTTGCTATTTTTACACTTGTTCACCAGGATGCATTTGTAAATACGGATTAGTGCGAGATGAATTATCAGGAAAGTGTGTCGATCCAAGCATGTGCCCGTTAAGTAAGTAATGACAAGCATTGAAATCACCAATTTGAAAATCATTTTTTAGGTTGTCCTAAAGACGAAATCAAAAATACTTTGAACATTTGCGAACCAACTTGTCCAAGCAAAGAAAAAAATGATTCGTATCTAGTTGAAATCAAAGACTGTATTTGTAAAACAGGATTGGTAAGAGACACAGTCACGGATACTTGCATTTCACTGGAGAAATGCCCAAACAGTAAATTGTTGTTGGTACTTTGAATCAACATGGCTAAAATTTATGTTTTAGTTTGTGGCGAAAATGAAGTGTTGTCTAATTGTACGAACACAGCGTGTAGGAAAACTTGTCAAAATAAAAACAAAGAAATAGCATGCGCGTCGGTTTGCGAAATAGGTTGTGCTTGTAAAGAAAATTATTTATGGGACGAATACCAAAACAAGTGCGTTACAATTGAGGAGTGCACTCCAGGTATTGATTTTTATTCCTATCTGTTTTTTTTAAACGTATATATTTTAGAATGCAACGAAAATGAAGAATACAGACGATGCAGTGATAAATTTTGTAAAATAACTTGCGACAATATTGGGCAACAAATGATTTGTCCAAAAATATGTATACCAGGCTGTTCTTGTAAACCGAACTACGTCTACGATAAAGAACAAAACAAATGCATACACAAAGATTACTGTTCGAAAGGTAAATTTACCCAAGCTTTTGTGTAAATCACGAAATGGTCTTTTAGATTGCAAGATAAATGAAGAATGGTCAAACTGCATTAATTCGTGCCAGCAGACGTGTCATCATCCAGGTAGTCAATTTTGCACCCTTCAATGTAAAAGTGGTTGCGTTTGCAAAAAAGGTTTTCTATGGGACAAATACAAAAAACAATGCGTGCCCAAATGGGAGTGTTCAAAAAGTAAGCAAACGAAAGTTTTATCAGTTAACTTATTTTTAGTTTTAGTTTGTGGCGAAAATCAAGTATGGTGCGACTATATTCCCGGAGACCTTCCCACGTGTCAAAGTTTTCATAAACCCATACTCAAAGGGTGGTATCTTCCAACATTCGTTGCTTTAAAACCGGGTTGTATTTGCAAAAATGGTTTTATCTTAGATGACGATTCAGGAGATTGTATAGATTTTAATGAATGTCTTAATAGAAATTATTCTTCCTCAAGCACCAAAAGTACTACAGAATTTCCTAAGCAATATACTTCTAATACTCATGATATGAGTACAACAATTTCGGATACTCCAAGTTCAACAACAACTAGCACAAAAACAGAAAGATACACAACTGTAAAACCAACAAGCAAAACTACAACTGCCACAAAATTGCCTTATGATGAATACGAATATTATTAAATGTATATACTAACACGCATAAATCAAAGTACATTTTTATTGTGATATTTTTTACAATTAGGTAATTAACTTACTTAAATAACAATGCTTAGTTTGCACGTCATTTGTTTTGATATTGATATATGTAATAAAGTCTGGTACTTGTTAAAAAATATTAGTAATTTATAGACCAAGCGTCAAAAGCGAAGCATAGCATAACAAACGTTAATACGGCGCAAGGCCTGAAGCCGAGCGCTATATGAAAATAAATTATGTTATGAGATTTTTTAACGTACACTATTTTTTGTGCTACCCTTTGTGAAGTTTTTGAAAAAATCCAAAATGAGCTACAATGAAAACATTACAAATGTTGGTAGTACATTTATAACTAACTGAAACTATCAAGTTTGAAATTCAAACGTTTTACGTAGTAGTGACTCTTCTAATTTTAAATAAATTACAGAACGGACTCTTTACCAGACACACACTTCTATTTAACAATAAATTATTTTGAAAGCGTAGATTTACAAAGATTTTGATTTATTATTTTACCGCTCTAGAGTTTTTTCATTACGGAACTACACTAACGAAAGAATATTAATGTTTGCAATGAGGGCAATGGGTCGTATGGTTGATAACCGCTATGTTACTATAACTATCTGAAATGTCGGTTAAAATACTATTAAAGGAAAGGAAAAAAATTGGTGCCAATCCGCTATACCGGTAAAATCCTTGTGTTACGAGGGTTTTCTCGCAATGTAAATTACTAGCGACTAACTTAGTTGAATTCGGAGATTTGGGTAGTAAGCTTCGTGCTAAATTATATAACAATTTAAAAGAGCGCCAAAACTATTAAAAACCAGAGTGATAGACATCGTTTAAATTTACCCAACACCGAAATAGAATAAATGACAAAACCCCAGTTATAACGACAAATTTATTTGTTTTTCAATAATGAGAGAAGAAGAGGTTAAAAGTTAAAAGAATTACGTAAGCCATGCAGAATTAGGTACATATATAGTAGCAAAGAATGTTTTTATCATGGTTATAGCATTAATACAAGTCCTGGAGGTTAGACAACCCTAAACACATAAAGTTATCAAAGCACATACAATAGAACAAAATCAAGTAGCACGTAATTTCAAAGTAAATCGTTGATTTAATGCGTACCTAGTGACCTCACACCAGTTGCAAATCGCATTTAGCGTAAATTAAAATCATAAAAACGAAAAATGCCCCTATTACTGACAAGTAAAGGAAAAAGGAATCCTTACGATCGTCCAAATTATGCGCATAGCTATCGGCACGCTCCAACCATCTCCTACACAATCGCTAAGAAAATGAAATAAAATTAGATATAAGATTGTATTACAAATAAATTGCTTATCGACAAAAAATGAATTATAGTCAAATTCGTCAAGCAAGCAAGCGGTTTTCACTAATCTTAATGCAGGTGGCCTCCAAGATTCTTCAAACATCGCACGAATTACAAACATGACTAATTCTACCAGATTGTCTGTGAAGTGGCTTAATCAACCAATAGCTTTTTTATTAAGTGCTTCTTATTATAGCCTCCAGAGGAAGGTAATGAAAATACGAGTCCATGCTTACCCCAGGAAAGCTTTCATCAACGCAGCGCTTACGTAGGAACCATATATGTGAAGTAGACCACAGTCAGCGAAAAAATAATGTTTTAATTTGCCATTTTATCCCTATCACCGAGAGAACGAACATCCTTATAATATATTTTTTTCCAACAAAATAAAACTTTTAAGATACACAAGTCATAAGCCAAAATACTACATAACGTAAAAATTCGATCAAACGTTAGCACTTACATGCAATCGCGACAATTAACTTTAATTCTCGACTAGCGAGACGTAATCATTAACTTAATATAATACGAAAGTCTTACCTTTATTTCGTTAGCATAATAGTTGGTAAAAGTTGTTACTACAGTAATATTACTTTTGACACTTTCGAGGAGTGCAAGCTTACAATTCACGATTTGATCTTAGGCATCATTGCGTTGAATACGAATAAATTACTAAGGTATTTGAACGGTACAAATCAACGTAACCAAGTTTTGCAATCAGCTGAAGGCTGAACTATATTCTCGACTGAAAGTAAAATATTAATAGTGATCTTAACATATACAAAAAGTAACTGAAGACTCAATACAAGTAATAGAGCATAACATAATTAAAATCGCTTAAAGCTTAGTTGATAATAGGAATGTATGTAAAGATGTGACACGTTATTGTTAACGACACATAACAAATCCTTTCCAGCAAAATTCAAACCTGGAAAACAACGGAAACAAACCTCAAAAAATGATAGAAGTTTAGGCATACACTAACGATTAAACCCTAAGGCCAAACCAACACACTTTCATAGAGGTCCCAACTCAGATAAAGATAAAGAACTTGTGGACAAAAGGAACACCAAGTAGTGAAGCTTCTTAAAAAGAGATTGCTAAAGCGCATAGAAGACCAACAGAACACAACCAAATCATCTGAAGAAAGATAACGTAATTCTTAGAAGTGGGCAATCTTCACAACAGTTGCATGAAGCGAAAATGTTTAAGCATTAGAAAATAAGAAAAAGGTACTCGGAGAACATCCATCAGTCAACAAACCCGCAACGATAAAAGCAAGAAACAAAAAGTTTAGGCAAACTCCAAGGTTCAAGAACTCTAAAAATCTAGTGAAACCAAAACCTCTGGTAATCAAAACCCGTCTTTTAGTTTTTCTAGATTATGTCTAGAAAAACTGAAAGATTTAAAAAGAAGAAAGAAGAAAAACCAAGTATAATCGGTAGTTGAGTATGTGATATGCGGAATCAGAAAGAGAATAATCATAAACCATGCTAGTTATGACAAAAAAAGACGCTATGAGATTCTTTCCATCAAAGAAACCAAGCAGACTCTAAAAATCTAAAAAAAAATACCAACAAAGAGATCTCAAGCAAAAAGATTCTTTTTGCATGTCTACATAAATCGGGCTACCTAAAAAGCAGAAAAACTAACCAGAAGTTTAAAAGTCACAACGACACTTTCGAAATTGGTACATGAGTGTACCAATCCAAGTAATGCCCAATCAACATAACACAAAACAAAACCAAAAAAGAAATAAAAGTAGTTAAGAAAGAGTGAAAATCTTCATTGCTCACCAAACAATGCTAATGCTTGCTTATCGTGTTGGAATGTCACCTAGAACCCAAACGCCAAAGAACGGATTAGAATATTTCAAGAGCAAAAGTAACCCAAAGAGAAAAGGATATTCTAACAGTGACCAACATCATAAATGCTTATACCCCAAGTTTCAAACCGAATATGACAAAACAAAAAATTAACTAAACATGACAAAGGAAGACAGATAAAATGTTTACAAAAAAAGAAAAAGAGAAGAAACAATGTTACAAAGAACGCTGAAGAAGAAAGTGAGCGTTCAAGCAACAAAAGATATGAAGTACAAAAAAACAAGAAATACAGAAGTAAAAGAAAAGAGACTCCCCTAGAAGAACGAAAAGAAAGACCAACCCATAGCACCTATCCAACCGCCCTAGAAGGGGAACCTTTAAGAATGAAGGAGAAGAAATAAAAGACATGCAGGTGATCAATCAATTGCGCAACTATACAAAAAAAACAAAGAACAGAAAAACCGAAATGGTGTGAAATTAAATTTAAAAAAATTAGTTACGATTGAACGAAGAAGGTTCCTACAAAACTCAATCTACCCACATCGAACGCAAACTGGAAAATTAAATTCCGGCAAATGTCGAACATGAAAGTGACACTGTACTATTAACGACACTTAAGAAAATCCCTCCAGCAAAATTAAAACTTAAAGAACGATGAAAAACTCAAAAAAGAACAGAAATTTAGACATACGCCAAGGATTAAACTCTAAAAACCAAACCAACCCACTTTTATAAAAAAAAAACAACCTAAAGGAACGGAAGGAATTTGCCGACGTGAGGAACACCAAGTAGTAAGGTCTCTAAAGGACGAGCGCAAGCAAGTCATCCAACGCATGAAGCGAAGATGTCTAAGCACCAGAAAACAATAAAAGAGTCCTTCTCAGAGAATACCCATCACTTAACGAACTCACGACAGTAAGAGCAATGAACAAAAAGTTTAAGCAAGCGCCAAGAATCCTAAAAACTAAATGAAACCCCAAACCATAGTGGCCAAAACCCCTTCTGAACACAATCTCCAAAATATAAGAAACTTGAAAAGAAAAAAACCAAGTATACATCAGAAATTGAATGTGTGATATGCGGAATCAGAAAGAGAATAATTATGTACAAGAAGTACGTTACTTATGTTGTCCCAAAAAGGCCTTCAAGATCTAAGAAAAAAAAACCAACAAAGAAATCTCAAGTAAACGGATGCTGATTACTAGTCGACATAAGGCGGTCTACCTAAAAGGCAGAAAAAGGAACTAGCAATCCAAAGGTCACAACGACACAATTTAAAAACCTAAACACTATACGTAAGTGTATAAATCTAAGTAAAGTACAATCAGCACAACACACAAAAGCAGAAGAAAAAAAAGTAAAAATACACAAGAAAGAGTAAAAACTTCCTTTACTCACCGATCTTCACTAGTCCTTGCTTATGGTATTGGAATGTCACTTAAAACGTAAAAACTGAAAAACAAATTAGATTACACTACAGCAAAATAACCCAAACAGAAAAAAATATTTTAACAGTGACCAACAAATTACGACTAAACAGGAGTACATAGAGTAGAAGAGACGACGTTTTGGGCTATTCCAAGTTTCAAACCAAACACAGCAAAACGAAAACCCACTAAATCCGACAAAGCAAGAGAAAGAAGAAGCTTAGTAATAAAAAAAGAAGCTATAGAAAAATATGTGCCTAAGTAACAAAAGATAAGAAGAAAAAGAAACAAGAATTACAGAAGTGAAAGAAAAGAAACATACAGAGAAAAATAAGACTCGATAATCAATGCTTGGTTCAACAACAATTTATTGTTCAATTTTTTCTGCAAAATTTATTGCACAATTTGTTGCACAGTTTATTGCACAATTTATTGCACAATTTATTGTACAATTTATTGCACAATTTATTACACAATTTATTGGACAATTTATTCCACAATTTATTCTACAATTTATTGCACAATTTATTCTAAAATTTATTCCACAATTTATTGCACAGTTTATTGCACAATTTACTGCACAATTTATTGCACAATTTATTGCACAATGCATTGTACAATTTATTGTACAATTTATTTTACAAATTATTTCATAATTGATTGCACAACTGATTGCACAAATTATTGCACAATTTATTGCACAATTTATTGCACAATTTATTGCACAATTTATTGCACAACTTGTTGCACAATCTATTGTACAATTTATTGCACAATTTATTTTACAAATTATTGCACAATTGATTGTACAATTTATTGTTCAATTTCTTGCAAAATTTATTGCACAATTTGTTGCACAAATTATTGCCCAATTTATTGCACAATTTATTACACAATTTATTGTACAATTTATTGCACAAATTATTGCACAATTTACTGAACAATTTAATGCACAATTTATTGCACAATTTATTGCACAATTTATTGTACAATTCATTGCACAATTAATTGCACAATTTAATGCACAATTTATTGCACAATTTATTGCAAAATTTATTGCACAATTTATTGGACAATTTATTCCACAATTTATTGCACAGTTTATTGCACAATTGATTGCACAATTTATTCCACAATTTATTACACAATTTATTGCACAATTTATTATACAATTTTTTTCACAATTTATTGCATAAAATCCATAAGTGAAAGAAAAGAAACATACGGAAAAAAATAAGGCTCGATAATGAATTCACTTTTTCCCCGTAGAAGAACGAAAAGAAAAACCACCCTACGGTGCCCATCCAAGCACACTAAAAAGAAAACTTTTAAGAACCAAAAGAAAAAAGAGATTTAGCATGCAGATGATTTACGAATCACCCAACTATATAGGAAAGAAAAAGAAAGCAAAGAGAAAATATATCGTAGTTAGTTATAGAACAACGAAAGTGAACCAACTGTTGTCCGAAATTGGAAATTTTAGTGCAGGACTTAAATGCCGACAAGTGGAATAGGAAACCCAAAAGAAAAGAAAAACTAAAACCAGAATGCAAATCGTACTAGTGACTTATCAATCTCAAAATGGCCGACTAAGCAGACAAAAAGGTAGCCTGTCTTAAAGTAAGATTGTTAAGAAATAAAACCCAAGTAACTTAATCAAACAAAAAAGTATCAATCGCAGGAAAATGACAAAATAGTATTCAAGCTAGGACCAACAAAATATTGACGACGTACTCACAGCGCCAAATCAGAAAACAATAAATCAAGAGAATAGCTAAAAGTCAGATTCCTTAAGTCAAAAGCGAGCTAAAATTTACAACGTTTATGACGCCAAAGAAAGGAAAGAAAACGATTAGAGAAAGACAACGGAGCACAATTAGAAACGTTCAAACGAGTGAGTGTTGAGGAAAGAGAAGTAGTTTTCACATTTTTAAAACGACTAGAACCCTTAGCTCATTTTTACAAAAGTTTTTCGAGTTAACGCACACATAAAAGACGGTAACGAACGTATTCCGCCACTTTGGATCTCAGATGAAGTCGCTAAAAGTAGATACAAAGAAAAAATAATGTCTTAGCCACTCTACGATGACTACAAATGAAATGAATATGGCGGTCGTGAATAATTGACATACGTTGATGGTTCGGCACTACTAACTTCCACAGATGATTATCGTCCTGACACACTCGCACTCGTTTACAAAGAAGACCGTGGATCACAAACCAACCAAAAAACCCAACAGGAAACGCAGACACTTGAGACAATAATTGATTATACCACAGGTCTCAATTAAGACCGATAATCTTAGAAGATGAGGCCAAACCAGTAGACAAATCAGAAGCAACAGAAACAGAACCATAAGCACAATCGACAAAAAGACAATCAGTACTATAAATAACTCTCGAAGCCAAAAGAAATATATCCAATAAGTAATAGAAAACAAGAAAAGCAAGAAGAAATTTTGATAATTACTAAGCACTGACTTATACAACCAATCAAGAAAAGTGAAAAAAGAAACAGTAAGTAAATCAAAGCCCCACGTTGGGCGCCACTTTCTGTTACAAACTTTTGGTTTCAACGGGTCCTGTTGGTAACAACCTCCTCACCACGGCTAGCTGAGATGTCGGCGAGTGGGTGTGGCTGAGAATTCTATAATTAAAAAAATAGGCGGTACTCCGCTGTAACGGTAAATTCATTGGTAATATAACACTCTAATTTAATCAAAGAAATACACAAGTAATATGCCACTACAAAAAAATTTAGTATTTGACCAGTGAGACGTCATCATAAACTTATTATTTTAAAACGAAAGACTTGCCTCTTATTTATTAGCATAGTAGCTGGTAAAAATTGTTACATTACTCTCGACCCTTTCGAGGAGTGTAAGTTTGACGATTTAATCTTAGACTCGAACGGTACAAGTCAACGTAATCAATGAAGCACAAACAAATGTATCAAAAGGCTTAATACAAGTAATAGAACATAAAATAATTATAATTGCTTAAGGCAAGATGGCGTTTAATAGTTGTTTACCTCTGAGCGAGTACAAAGAAAAACGATTTAATTGCCTTGAATACACGTAGAGGATTTTCGTTACATTCAAATCGTTAAAACGCAATAATAACTACGATGTGAAAATAAATAAAAACAAATTGCTTACAAATGAACGGTTCCTACAAATCCCAATCTACTCACAGCGAACGCCAACCGAGAAATAAAAATTCAGCGAGTGTCAGACACAAATGCTATATCGGATTGTCAGAGACGCGCGCCTGCCAGTGCAGTAGAAGATTTTTTCAAAATACTAAAAATGTGACACGTTATTACTAACGACACGTAACAATTTTTGATGAGAGTAGCATACATTATTTTTTGTCCTACTTTTTGTGAAATTTTTGAAAAAATTAAAAAAATTTCATTGAAAAGATTACGAATATAATGTTGGTACTGTATTTGTAACTAACTCAATCTGTTAAGTTCTAAATTCAATTGTTTTACGTAGTACCAACTTTGAAATATATAATACTCTAATATTTGAGTTTATAAATGTTTCAAACTTTTTTTTTAATTTAAGCAATTTTTAAATAGATCAGACACACAATCCTACTTAAATAATAATTTTACACGACGGTTTTGTTTCTACAGTTTTTAGTCACCTTCGTTTCATTAAAAACTTAAGATATAGTACATACATGTACATAAAATCAAATAAAAATATAAATTTATTTACACTTAAAATTTAAATAACTCTAAAAATAATGCAGTGTGTCAATACTTTTTTTTCTGTATTTCAATTTAATTTGAACTGTACAAACTGTTATTTGTACACTAACTTAATCCTCAAAAGAGTAGTGCTTTTTTACGTATTTTTCTAATCGCATAGATTGCGGTAGAAAAATCTACTAAAAGCAAACCTTTTCTAATCTTTGATAAAAAGAATTTATTTTTATTCTATTTATAGAACAGTATTTTTTTCTGTATGTATAAAGATATTTTTAAAAAGATACATTGTGACGCGTCCTCATTAAAGTTATGATATTTGTGAACTCCGCAATTTTTAAAATTAATCCAATAAATGAAAATTCTCTAAAAAAAATCATTTGAACGATGATAATAATATTCTTTTTATTTACTTTAGTTATATAGTTGTGTTAAGAACAATTTTCCTTTATTGATAATTCTTGTGTTGTCGATATCTCACAAACTGAGCTTTCGTCACACGTCGCGGTTTATTCCGCGTTCTCAAGATATATACCGCGACGCTCAGAAAGAATAATTTCTTGAACTTTTTTTTGACAATGTAGTCTTACATCAAGAGTAAAACAATAACATTTGCAAGAAATTTTATTAACAGGTAATCCGACCCGTAGCTGAGTACACGCCTAGGCATTGACAAAATAAGTTGAGTGATGTCTGCTTGTAGTACCTCTTTCCAAGTAATTTGAACTTTGTGGATTAACTGTACCCGAGTTTGTGGAGGATAGTGCAAAGTAGACAGTCTGCTCCCCATCACAATCACTGAACGGAATGCCCACAGCAAAACATTAATACCTGTTTCTTCGAGGAAGTTCATAATTTGACCAGCAATGCAGGGACGTGCGTTGTCTTGCTGAGAGAGAACGTGTGTACGGTTATTTTAATAAGGCAGTAAAGTGGTTTATAGGACATCATGAACATAACGGGCACCTATCATACTGCCTCGAATAAAAATAACCCTCAGTCCTGTGTACATGCCTCTCAGCAACAAACTCAATATCACGTCGTTCTCCACGGCAACGTTTCACCCCTTCTACGGCCATTGTGCTTACCTAGGCAAAATCGCAATTTGTTGCTGAAGGCGACATTATGCCATTCCGCGTCCCAATGCTGCCGTTTTTTGCACCAGTATGAAAAAAGTAAAGGCTAGAATCCGCCGATACAGTGTCAGCGGTCTCGTAGAGTCAGTTATCTGAAGCGCCTATCTTTGTAAATAAAAAATTATTCCGAAATAAAGAATGTATAATAAAAATGTGAAAATACATTTAATAAAAGTAAAAATAATAATTTGACCACGGCAGCAATCGTAAGCACAGACCTCTGGGGGTGGGCTTGAATGGAAATAAATACAAAGACGTGAACTCCGTTAATTTATTAACTATAACTTAATATACTATTTACATTAGAGAACAAAGAACAATATTTGAATTAAACATATTAGAAATAAAACAGGATTTAAAATAAAATATTAGGGCGCCAATCACCTTTAAATTGGTGATGAATAAAAAGCGTAAAATCTTACATCTAATTATTAATTATTGATATTAAATGCAAATGTCGTAAACGTTTGATTTGTTATCCAGTGAAAAGTTTTAATAACTGAATTTAAAATGTAACTTAATTCCAATTGACTCACCACATGATATGACGTTATCGTATAGCTTCTATTTTTAGCACATACTTCTTGAAGTGATAAAATTCTTTAACAGCAGGAATGAAGCCAAAGCATAATAAACTTCAATAACTGATAACCCATTAATTAAACGACAAATCCAAAAAAGTAAAAAATCCAGAATAAAAATAAAAGATCCAATAAAAAGACCCTAAATATAAATAATTAGAATGATTTTTTAAATGACATGCTGTACTCACGTTACACCTTCAATGCAACGGTCTTCAAAATAATTTCCTTTGTCTAACTGTATTGCGCAATATTGCGAAATCACTAAAAATGTTGAATTCAATAGACAAATTATATCAAAATAAGGGTAAACTCACCAATAATTAGATGGAATGAATAAAAATTAAATTACATGGGTTTTTACGCCATAATCAAGGAAATTTGACTTCCCCGCATCACTACGACACGCACGCCAAGCGTGGCCCCAGCGGAAGTGCAAGTTTAAAAGCTACACTCAAGTCGAATGTAAAATTGAATTTCAATTGTAATGAACTCAAACGGGACGTTACATCTTGACGCCATGTGGTACACTCAATTGGCCAGTTGCTTTTCTGTGTGTTCCTCTACCTTCTTCTGTCCACATATCATAACTTCGTATGTAAAGGTACTCGTCATGTTATAAAAAATTGTATGTTCTGTAAAAACGCAGCTCAGCCTTCATTACCTACGGCTTCTTCTCAAATCTTTGATTCTGACGGAAAATCACATTCTATTCGTTTTCTGCTTAACTCAGAATTGCAGTCAAAGTTTATTCGCTCTGGTTTTTCCGCACGGATGCTTCTTGTATTCGTTTACGATGTGACGTATTTTCATGTTTGATATTGGATAAAATAACTGGTATTACGCTTAGTTTTTATGTCGACCGCAATAGTTTTCCGGATAACATTTGTTTATCTAACTCGTTTTCAATGTTCCTGGTGAAATAAATTTGTTAATTGGTTCCCGAAAATTTTTAATTTATGTGTAGGCCAGATTCAAGCAAGTCCAAATATGCCAACTCAGTTTGGTGGGGTCATGTCTAGTCCAATAAGCCTAATAATACCTATTTAAAGATACCACATAAGTGTTATAGACAAAGTACTTTTATCTGAAGAAAATTCTTGCGAAAAGTGTTTCTTTAAAATAGTTAGCAGAAACTCCACTAGTCGATTTATCGTTTCACATCCATTGCAAAAGCCAGTTAAGGTTAAGGTTGTTATGTTGAAAATGTTTTAGTACGATGTTTGTCCCCTGTATAAGATTTATTCTTGGAACGCCTACTTTTCGTCGCATGGGCAAGCATAAAATGTCAAATTTTAAAAACGATTATTCTTCCGGTAAGGTTTGAATAACGCGGACGTCATCTAGCGTTGTGTACGCCCTACAAGGCTTTCATTGTTAATTATTTACATGCATCCATGCGAATACTGAATAGAATATTGTTTCTTATGTTTGTGGTTTAATTTAATTTTTCCGTAATTGTCTGTAGCGGGTTTCTATACTTCGACACGTGTTCTTATTCTGTGGGGATGATAAAATGCTGTTGTAATTATGTAATTGTAAAATTCCATGATGCTGTCACGTTACTGTAGCTAATGCTATCTACACCTTCGAGGGGTTGGATGCAATTGTTATCCTATTGACGAAAATACCAAAATTACGAAATTAGTTTGAGGAAAACTCGGTGCATTCGTTTGTTTTTCCGTAATCTTATGAATAAAATGGATGTTACTTGTGATAACACCGTATGTACATCTTTGTTAGATTTCAATAACTTTAGGAAATCTTGGGAAGGTGCTGCTAACTAGCCGTATGCTTTGAGGAAAACTAAATTGTAGGTAACACAATTTCTATCTTAATTCTTGGTATTTTGGTGGTCAGTTGATTGTAAGAACAACTGAACGTACATAACAAGTTGTTAGCATAGTTAATTGTACACATATATTATTATACGGTGCGCTTTGATTCTCTAAATCTTCAAGATTCGTATTTTTGTATTTTAATTGATGAATGTACATTCAGTTATCTTTAAAATGTACAAATTTGTCTGACAAGGTCACTTTGCTGTGCGACGTGTTGCCCAGTCGAAGGCTTTTTTTCATATTTTATCTGTGAAACCGACCTACGTGCTAGTCTTTGATCAAACTTATAAAATTATGTTTTCGTATCTTCTTTTAACGTGAACTACTGTCTGATAAAACAAATATACTCTGTGTTACAACTTCTGTCTTGTCATTTATTCTACTACAACTTCGGGTCGATTTAAGCATTGTCTCCCACCGTAGTATTTCATCGTTGTGGCAACTTTTTAAATTTAGTTTATAATGTAGCACCACGGAATTTACGACTTAATCATCGGAACAACTGAGTTAGTCGTCGCTTTTTTAAGTTACGAGAAAAACCACGTAACAAAGTTCTTGGTAATTCATTTGACGTTGTTCATAAAGAAATTTTTGGGGTTGAACGCCGCCGTTCTCAGGTTAATTGAGAATTTTAAAATTGTTATTCTTTATTCATGCAAGAGTATCAAGATTTGAAACACATAACAGTGAAGTTCATATGTTTTTGTATCGTCATATTACTTGCCTCATCATGCAGTATAAAAAAGTTCGTGTTGTTTTTAATGGATCTTTGTTCGTCATTTCTGGTCATTCTTTAAATAATCTTCAAATGGTTGAACCAACAATAGAAGATTTATTTTCTATCTATCAATTCGTTTTTGTAAGCACGCCCATGCAGTTTTAGCTGACATTGAGAAAATGTATCGGCAAGTGCCGATTGAACCTTCTTAACGACCACTTTTGTGGAGGGTTTTGAAGAGATCTTTTCCGACAAAGTTACTAGAGTTTTTTGATTTCAACAGAGTAACGTACTGCCCCTGCGTCGTTTCTTGCAATTCGTTGTTTGCATCAACTTGCTGCTAAGTATGAAGATTCAAAGCCGGAGATTTCTAACATAAGTAAATCTGATTTTTACGTTAATGATCTTCTAACTGGCGCCAACAGCAATAACAAAGTTTGCAGCATTTGTACAGATGTTACAATCGTTTTGCACCGGTGGCCTTACTCTCAGAAGATAGATCTGAAATGATTCTAATGTTCTGTCGGATTTTATGATTCCAAAATGTACTCTGGCATTCTTTAAATAGGTTCGCATGACCATACTACTACTCTTGGTCTAACTTGGTCATTTCAGAGAGATAGTTTTATGTTTTTAATATACGAAGCTTTAAGCAGAAATATGACAAAGCGTGTCATACTTTCAGAAACTGCACAAATATTTGATCCGCTAGGAACGCATGGGCCTTGCGCTGTGAGTGCAAAAATTCTTCTCCAGCAACTTTGTTTCATATCTTTTGTGTAGCAAATCCAAAGTGGAACCTTTGAAACTCAGAACCATTCCAAAACTCAAACTCTGTGGAGCTGTAACAAAACTTTTACTATAAATACTGAAAGCATTAAACCTGACGTTTTCTGCAGTTTTTTTGTGGTCAAATTCCACCACTGTGTTAGAGTCGCGTAAAACCAGTCGGGTTGCTGATGTACAAAAACGTATGTCTCAAGCTGTTTCGAAACACGTGCCTGCAAAGGACAATCCCGCTGATTTGCTATGCAGAAATATAACGCCCCAAATGTTTTAGTAGTAGTTTTAGTAGCACGGTCTTGCTTGGCTTATCAGTAATGAATTTTTACGGGCTGTGTCTATTTCTACAAATTCCAGTCTTCTTGAAATGAAGAAGAAGGTGCAATCATTTGTCATTGTTTTTAATGATCTTATCTCATTAAATAGGAGTAGTCGCATTTAGTTTTCCTTTTTCAAAAAAACTGTTTACTAAAAATATTTTGTGTCTTATAAACATTCCTCAACAAGAAACATGTTATGTTAAAAATGCTCTGGTATGATGTTTGTACCCTGTATAAGATTTATACTCGGAACGCTCACTTCTCGCTGCACTGGCAGGGATAAATGTCAAATCGTAAATGATTTTTCCGGTAATGTTGGAATCACGCAGACATCATCTAACGTTATGTGCGCCCAACGAGGCTTTCATTGCTAATTATTTGCAGGCATCCATGCGAGTATTGGATGAAATATTATTACGTCTTGAGTGAAAGTCTTTATTTGGCGGGTTTCCATACCTCCACACGTGTTCCTTGACTGTGGAGATAATAAGATCTATCCCCCGACTTACCAAATACCAAAACTCGAGCATACCCGAAACGAAATGATAACAAGTGTTTGGATGTATTGTAAGACCACCAACCGAAATACTATACCTAATTTAGGCGAAACTCGACGCATTTGATTGTTTTTCAGTAATGGTATGATGTCGTATTTTTACTTGTGATAACACCATACGTACGCTTAGTTATATTTCAACAAATTTTAGGAAATACTGAGAAGATGCTTCTAGCTAGTAGCAAGCTTTTAAAGAAAACTAAACTCTAAGTATATTATTCCCTACTTTAATTCTTTTTACGTTTTCAGTCGGTTGTACATGCACATAGTGGGTCGTTGTCACAATTATTGATAAAATTTTGTTTTGTGTATAATATAAGATCAGTCGGTACGCTTTGGTTCTCTACAATATCGAGAGTTGTACTTTCTGATTATAATTTATTACTATAAATTTATTTGCTGTCGAAACGTAAAAGTTAGGCCGACAAGTGGACTTTGTTGTATGACGTGTTGCCCAACCGATGGGGACTTGTTTCATATTTTGTCTGTGATATCGACTTACATTTTAGCGTTTGATCGCGTTTATCTTCTATTTACTGTGATAAAATAAATATACTCGTCTTTACCATCTGTGTTTTGTCTTTTGTTTTGTTTCAGCCGAGGATATCCATCAACCTAATCTCTCACCGTTTTGGCGCCTTTTTAAACCTACTTTATAATTTAGCACATGGAAACTCACGATCTAATCACCGAATCAACTGAGTTAGTCGTGACTATTGAAGTTATTAGAAAATTCGAGTAACAATTTCCCAACAAACTAAAACAACTCAAAATTAATCAATCGTTAAAGCGTCCCTCAACGCTATTATCTTTAAATCAATTTTCAAATAATAGTGGCATTGTTTGTGTTGGAAGGAGTCTTCACATTGCCCAGTTTCATTTAAATAAGAAAATTTTTTTTCTAATACACGGAAAACATCATTTAGCTAAATTAATTGTTACCGATGAGCATCTTCGAATGCTTCACAATGGTCCTCCGTTACTTTAATCACCGCTTTGTTATAGATTTTGAATAACGTCAGGTCGTTGTCTTGTCAAACAAGTTCTTCATAACTGTTATCGCTTTTCTTCAAATCTCTTTGAACTCATTATGGGAAACTTATCTTAACCAACTCTCCAGACCGTGTTATTCTACGGGGGTCGATTTTGGTAGACGCTTTCTAATTAAAAACCGCAAAGGTCAAAGTTCTGAATCCTATTTATCCTTGTTTATCCATTTTGTTAGAAAAGCATGTCATTGGAAACTTGTAAGCTTTTATAATGATATTTCGTCGGTTTGTTGCACGTAGAGGAAAACCTCAACACGTATATTCTGATAATGGTACCAATTTTACTGCTGTTTTAAACATCTTTTCGTATAAAAAATAATTCTTCTATGAATGAAATCTTCAATAATAAAGGCACTAAATGGCATTTTATTCCCGTACATATCTTTACTTTGGAGGTGTATGGGAAGCTGGAATTAAATCAGATCAGCATCATATTAAACTTGAAGCATGTTAACGGTTTATGGAAGCCGCAAATTCTTTAGGTTAAGCAAAGCCAAATGTTTTTAAATTGGTAAACAATAGTATGAGTAGTAGTTTTCCCGCTTTGGTTGGGATATATCTACCGCAACACATTCTGTTGAAAAAATTATTTTTTCTGTTGTAGCATTTCTAATGTCACATTTTGAAATGAAAATGTTTGTTGGTGTAAAATAAAAGAGTTTTAGAAAAATCAATTTAAATATTAAAACTTCTATACGTGTAAATAATTTCTGAGAGATTTTATAGGCTTACAACCTACCTGTTATTCTTTTTAATATTTTTTTATGATTTATTATTTTGCTAGTCATTTAATCTGCTGCTTCAACTTCTAGTAGGGTCAAGATCTCATCTTCGCCGCTGTTCATTCTCGCGAACACGTGTAATTCTCACCTTGTCAGGATCTTGACGTATTTCATTACTTTTTCAATTTTTTTTCCACAAAAGTGTTTTTTCAATTTCTAATCTTTTCTAAATATAACATTAATAAAACAATTACAAACTCGGTTTGTTTTTAGTCTATTATTGAAATAATCAATAATATTTTTAACAAAAAAAAAAGGAATTTTTATACAATAAATTAGATGACATATTTTTACCGTTTTCCAATAAAAGAAAAACTATATAACCTTTTTCATAAAACCAAAAGACTATTTTTCATCTAAGTAATTGTTATATAAATATATAATCTTTATTAATAATACTTGTTTAAAGATCAAAGACTGAAGTAATAAAATTTCAAACGAATGCGGTGGATCAAAAAGTTTCATTAAAATTTCAAACGAAATCAACCATAATGTGTGTATTTTTATAGAACGTAATGATGTTTAATGTATATTAATATATATATAATAACAAGCAAATTTTCAATTTATTATTTAAGAATTTTAACAAAATAAAAATACATATATATGAAATTCGCAAAAACAGAATTTTGTAGCTTTAAGGGAGACGAGCTTAGTACGCTATAAAAAAGTTTAACACGCATTTTCCTCAGAATTTTAAGAATACTTTTAAAGAAAGTAATGTCGTTTCATGGTTAAAAATATCAGAGTACAACTTTAAAAATGTATTTTTTTTGTTTACTAAGACCTGAACATCAGTTCTTATTAACCAAAGTATTTTTAAGTAATTAAATTTGTTTTAGAAAGCACAGCTTATATAAGTACATGAAAATTATACATTATGATTTTTGTTTGCAAAATTTGCATAAAAGTAATAATTTTAATTGAATTACAATATATAATTGAAAATATAAACATTAGTACAAGAACAACTGACACATGTTATCTACTACAGAGTACCACTCACTAGAGGGCATTAGAATACAATTTTTTAAGTAAAATCGGCGTTGTCCTACTTCCTACGCAACACAATACTTATGAAAATCTTGTAGTTTGAAAACCAACTTTATTGGACGTGTTCAAGTTTTACTTCCTTATTCAGATATCGTTCTCGCACATAGACTCGTGCTTGGAACATTTATGGTACTCCGGATTTTTCGCCAATTTCACTATATATTGCCACGATCTATTCTAAAGGTTCTTTTTTAATTTATTTAATGTTAAGTAATCTCGTTTTTTTTTGAAAATCCTATGCCTGAGATTTCAATTTTTAGATCGTGGCATTAAATTGGCGCCCAACGTGGGGACTAACTTTGAGATAAGAGCAATAAGACTAGAAAAATTTGCAATAAATCTTCTATACCAACTACACATCCCTAATAATCGACGTACCTCAGTAATACTTTTTGGAGGTGGTACCTTTAGAAAAGCTTCAACTTTATCAACGTCTACCCTAAGACCGTTCGCATCGACAACATACCCTAAATATTTCATAGAAGATCTGCAAAATTTACATTTACTTAAACTCACTGTTAGACCAGCATTAATTAAACGATCAAAAATTTTGGCTAAGATATCTAAATGCGTATTAAAATCGGATGAAATAATAATGATATCGTCTAAGTAAACATAAACGTATGGTTTTAAATCTACACCAATTAATTAATCGATTAGTCATTGCCAACATGCAGGTGCGTTTGTTAATCCAGATGGCATTCGCTAAAATTGATACAACCCTCGCCCCGGAACAGTAAAAGCCGTATATTCTCTATTTGATGGTTTAACATTAATTTGCCAGTAAGCGGATTTTATGTCTACTGAACTTAAATATTTAGCTCCTGCAAGCCTATCTAAAATAGAAGAAACATACGGTAAAGGGTATGCGTCCTTTTTAGTTACCTTATTTAATGCTCGATAGTCTACACAAAATCGATAGCATTGATATTGTGATTTAGGAACTAAAAGAACAGGAGAAGATCATGCACTTTTTGAAGGTTCAATAACATCCATATCTAACATATTCTTTAATTCCGTGTTTATGATTTTTTGTTTAAAAGGCAAAACTGGGTAATACCGCTGCTTTATTGGAGTCGTATTGGGTTCAACTAATATCTCATGTTCCACTTCGGTAGTGTATCCCAGTCCATTTCCCATCAATTTAAACATGTCTCTTATTAAATTTTCTAATTGAAATTTCTGTTCTTCAGTTAAAGATTCTTCTTCTTGAATCCCCATCAATTTAGTTTCAGATAATTCACCAAAATGCCAGACGTTTCTTCTCAGATCCGGTACAACGTCCATTGCTAACCAGAAATCCATTCCCAAAATAAGCGTACTAGACAGCTCTGGAACAACTAAAACATCTATAATGCGTACTTTGTCAACTAAACACAGTGGTGCTTCTACAATTCCTATCTAAGTACATTTTTGTCCATTGGCTACGACACACTTACTAATTTTTGTCGAATTTAGTTTAAAACCTCAATCAAGTAGCATTTTAAAACCGCGTTGGCCTACTAAAGTTGGACTACTTCCTGAATCAATTAGTCCAAACATAGAGCGTAAACCTAAAATTAAAATTCTTAGATAAGGTCGTTGGTCTCTTTCTGCATGAGCCAAAATATAATTTAATAAAACTTGATGTTCGAATTGTTTATCAGCCGAATTATGTTTTAATATTTGTTTTGTATAACTCTCTTGAGTTGTGTCTCGCTTGTCCAATAGATGTTGTGGGTACTTCTTCGGCGACGTATCTTTGTTAGAATTCACGCATCTCACAATTTGATATACTGGCGCGCATTGGCCTGCCACGGTCTTCTTTTTCAACGTTACTAGATCGGAGTTAACATTCAAGAGCCTTGCTGGCATCGTGTTTTTCACTCGTACTAAAATTTTGCTAACGAGTAGTCCTTTTTCAACCCGGAGATTTCCATCCAGACGTGCCATCAGCTTGTTTGCGTAGTACACGGCAAACTATTTCTTCAATGCTTTCTTGTGTGTGCGCGAGTTTTTTTGCAGCACAGTGGAGCTTATGGCTGCCTCGGTGCGACGTCTGTTTTGCCGCGTCAAACTCCGAAACATGGGTTAAAGCGTCATCCAACGTCTTCGGTCAAGTTAACCGGAGAGTCCGCTGCGTTTCGTTGTCTTGGAGAGCGTCTACAAAGCCAACTGCTTCAAGAAAATATTTAGTGCTCTAGGATACGCAAGCCGTGTTAATCCGGCGATGTCAGCCTCAAACTCTTGAAGACTTTCCCCAGCTTTTTGAACTCGACATTTTGTTGGGGTTTGGTACACCTGTTGAAGATGAGCATCTCCATATCTTATTTCTAAACGTGAATTTAATAGTTCGTAATTGTCTTGGATGTGATCAAGAACTGTCTCCAATATTCCAAGCGCTTCTCCCCATAAAACCACTATTAAAAACACGGCTTTCTACTTCTTGCTCCAATCATTAGCTGTAGCCGCGACTTCAAACTGCTTGTAGTACGTTGACCAAGTAGTTTTTCCATTAAATTTTGGGGTAGAATCTTAAACTTGTGCGTGGCTTCATCTTAACGTATATTAAATCTTCGCTCGTGACACTTCTTTCACCGTGACAATTCATTTGGTCAATTCTTTCTTCAAGCAATTTCATTCTGTCTTCTAATTAGTCCTCTATTGCTTTTACTTCGTTTTCTCAAACTCCGCATAATTCTTTTTTTAAATTTCTGCTTGAGTTTCCTCTTAAACAATTTTAATTTGATTTCCTACACTAACTTATATTTGTTCCTCAATAGTCTTTATTTGATGTTCGGTGCACGTTCGTATTTCTTATTTAGACTTTTAGAATTTTCCTCCATTTTCTGAGAATGTTCGGACAAATTCAAACAGTTTTACATCTATTTTGGTTTGATAACGAGTTACCGGCATAAGTTATAACACGGATAAAAAGTTTAACAACACGTCCGACGCTAGTTTAACGAACGGGAACAACTAAAATTACACTTTTATTTTTATTATTTACAAACAAAATATTTACACGATTATAACTACACGTAACTAATTAAATCCAACAATATTTAATGAAAACACTTACATTACTATCACTAGGTTAGTAGTTTTTTAATTTTATCTAAAACTGATATTTGTTTATGTTAACAACACGTATTACTTTGGAAAACATTTTGTATGTTTCTGTTATCTGTGTCTAGAAAGTTCAACAAGCTTTGGTCATTGTCCCAAAGTTGACAACAACTTCTAGAACGTCTCAGTTTGTATTGTGAAAATTCATCAGCTTATTTTGTGTAAAACAAGATTCGTACAATTAAAAAACCTGTAAAATAAGTTATTGTCCATGTACAGAAACAAACCTGAGAAGAAAAAAATTGATAATATAAACCAAAATTATGATTACTATAAACGAGGTTTTCCTATGTAGTATCATATGTTCTTTAATATAATAAAGTGATAACATTACGCAACTGATAACATTACTCGTAATTCAGCAGCGTGCACTGTATATAACCTCACGGAATATTTCTGACTAGGTTACATACTGAGCTTCGATAGACAAAATTGCGACTACTTGCTATTTCTTTGAAGGCCATGATATTGCAAGTCTACTCACTATAAATACATATCGTACAAAATTTTTTTGACGTTGTAATTTGTGTAACAGACGACGTTTTTTAAATAGACTCACCAGTATATCAAATATTTATCGCACATAACCATGCCACTACACAATCGTATGTTACACAAAACTAAAAAACCTTAGATTAACTTTTAAGACTACAAAATTCCTGTGGCTATTTTTCCCTTTTCATTATTTAATTTATAAATAATTGTATAAAATTTATACATGAATTTTCCGCCAGATCGTATTACAGGTTAAAATGTTATATTTAGTTAAATTGAACACAGAAAATTCACAATATTTTATCTGTAATCACCTTGTATGTTTGAGGTCGCAAATTCCATTTAATATTACTGATACCGTGCAAATTTTCAAATTAATCCTAATTGTAATTTTTATTTTATTAAGTACGTATGTAGTGCATACGTACTTGAGTCATTTAAGTCGAGTCTATTGTCATACGTTTTGAGTACATTTTATAATTTATTATTTCCGACAGTCATTTTTATTATTTGGTTTCAAAGATTTAAATTGTAACTCTATATTCCAATGAGCTCGTTTGCTTTGGTGGCCTATATTTTGTTACCATTTTGCTGTTTCTTATAAAAAAAACTACGTTTTATGTTAATTTTGCATCTATCTGAATGTCACACTTTAATCATATATGATTTATTTTGAAAAACTCTGTAGACAGCACGTGTAATGCTTATAAAACGACCATTTTTAATTAATAAGGCAGTAGTCGACAGTTGGAGTCTGTTATGTTAAAAATAGTTTAGTATAATGTTTGTCCCCTGTATACAATTCATTCTCAATACAACCACTTATAGATGTTGAGTAGAGATAGAATGTCAAATTTTAAAAAATTGATTTTGCTCTCTCCCGGTAAAGTTTGAAGAACGCAAACATCGTCTAGCGTTTTGTACGCCCAAGAAGGCTTTCATTGTCATACCCCCACACGTTTTCTTTGTCTGTGGAGATAATAAACAGATGTTAAAATTTGAAAATTTTCATAATGACGTCACGTTGCTGTAGCTAACACTACTTACACCTTCGAGGGGTTGGATTCAATTATACGTATTGGAAGAAACTTTTAACAAAAATTTATTTGTGATAACACCGTATGTACGTTTTTTTGTTAGATTTTTAATTAACTTTTAGGTAATATTGGTAAAGTGCACTAGCTAGTCGCATACTTGAGAAAACCTCATTATAAATATTACACTTTCTATTTTAATTCTTAGTATTTTGGCGGTCAGTCGATTGCAATTGCAATTAATTATAATTATAATTAATTATAAAATCGTTTTGTTGCGTCACATATTATTATACGATGCGCTTTGATTCTCTAAATCTTCGATTTTCGTATTTTTGTATTTTTTACAAATGTAAAGTCATTCCTTTTCTGAATGTAAAAATTAGGCCGACTATGTCACGTTGCTGTACGACGTGTTGCTCAATTAAAGGCGTAGTCTATATTTCGTCTGTGATACCGACCTACGTGCTGGCGTTTGATAAAATTTATATAAATATACTTATGTACTTTTTTCTTCTTACGTAAAATGCTGTCCGTGGTAAAATAAATGTACTCTGTGTTACCATTTCTGTCTTGTTATTTGTTTTTTTTCAACTGCGAGTAGGTTTAAACGGTGTCTCCCGCCTTAGTCTTTCATCGTTTTGGCGCCTTTTTAAATATATTTTATAATCTAACAGCATAAAACTTACGACTCTATCACCGGAACAACTGAGTTAGTCGTCGTCCTTTTAGTTACGAAAGAAACCACGTAACAAGTCTGTATGATGTAGTAAGAGTTGACGTGTAACGCTTTTACCCCTAAAGGATCGTGAAGTTGTGTGTGTTCAGGGTTGAAAGAATGACGAGTTCGAAATTTTTCGTCTACATCAATTAGTTCTTCACGTCATGGGTTTTCGTTAAAGCTTATGTTTGGGTGTTGTTTTGAATCATCAAAATTAACATACTCCAAGCTCGTGTTTTGCAGTTAAATAAAAATTATACCCATTCAAACCGTCATCGCCTTTGCCTTTTTTTGCTTTTATTTATCGTTTCTTATTAATAATTTGTTATCCAATACTTCGTAATTACTATTGTTACTGATATTTTATTTTATTTTTGCCTTTGGAATAAAGATCTATTTCTTGTTATATTTGTGTTGTTCGATTGGATTTACTTTCAGTGATTGACATATAAAAACGGGATCTGTAGTGGGTATTTTCCTCGTTTTGGCGCTCGTTTAATTATTCTGTAATTATTACATCGAGCATCACCTACGATTCTCTCCAAAGTGTTGAGCGGCCGCCTGCATTAGATTATTTTCAAATTTATGTAACACGATTGTAATTTATTTTGCATAGCAGACATCAATTTTTTCTTGTCATCTGACTGAACCGCTTCAGAAAACGAACTTCGATCTGAACAGTTATCCTATTGAATTTTAGGTAGCAATGCCAATTCATCACCTACCATCCAACACGGTTTTCTAATTTCACGCTTATTTCTGCGGTGCTCATCTTTGTAGTTATTTTATACTGGAATTTCTTCTCTTTTTTTACACGCAGATGCAATCTTTTCAATTGTTTTGTAAGTTTACTGTTTGCGCTAAAATTTGCTTGCTGTGTATTTTCATTTATAATTTTTTCTGTTAAAGTAACATTAGCAATGTGCTTCTTACTACATGTAGTTTGTGCTTCCTCCGACTCTACACTGCCTTGTTTGAAACAACAAATTACTTCTGGTTTGAATTTCACATCGTAGCTAAGAATTACTTTTCTTTTAAAAAGAATCTTAACTCTATATCTATTTTTGTCATTTGCATAGCCTACGAGGTTGTTACGTGGTTTTTCTCGTAACTTAAAGAGAGCGACGACTAACTCAGTTGTTCCGGCGATAGCGTCCTGGCTTCGTGGTATTACATTATAAAATAATTTAAAAATGCGCCAAAACGATAAAAGACTAGGATGGGAAACACCGTTTAATTCTACCCGCAGCTAAAAAAGAACAAATGACGACACAGAAGTGGTAACACAGAATATATTTATTTGTTCACAGACAGTAGTTAGAAGAAGACGAAGAAGGTACATAAGTATATTTACATAAATTTTACCAAACACTAACACGTAGGTCGGTATCATAAACAAAATATAAACTATGCCCTCGACTAGGCAACACTCCGTACAGCAAAATGACCCAGGCGGCCTAACTTTTACATTCAGAGAAAGAAATTTCTAAATAAAAATACAAAAGTCAGGAAATAGAATTATTAGAGAATCACAAGGCACCGATTACGAAAATATTATGGCACAACAAAATGATTTTATAATTAATTGTGATAAGAACCTAACATGTACATACGGTTATTCTACAATCGACATGACCAGCAAAATACTAAGAATTTAAAATAGAAAGTGTAATACTTACAATTAGGTTTCCTTAAGTAGTAGGCTAGTTAACTCCGTACCAGTATTACTTAAAATTTAATTGAATTCTAACACAAATAACGTACATATGGCGTAATCACAAGTAAATTCTTTTTTTATTCATACGATCACTGAAAATAAGCAAATGGGCAGTTTCCACTGACGTGACATTATGGAAATTTTTCTATTGTAACATGGGCTTATCAACTCCACTGATAAAGAACTTAAGTGGAGGTATAGAAACCCGCTGCAGACAATTATGGAAGAATGAAATTAAACCACAATACAAGAAATAAAATCTCACCCCAAATAAACACTTTCACTCAGATCGCCACATTATTCGATTTCATATTCACATAAGGGTGTGTGAAATACTTAACAATAAAACTCTTGTTACGCGTACACAACGCTAGATGATGTCTGGATTCTTCAAAACTTTACCGGAAGAATAAATTTACTCCAACAACTAAAAATAGGCGTACCGAGTATAAATTTTATACTAAAGAATTTTTAACAATACAACGTATCCAAAAACTACTTGGTTGTCTAAGCAAAAATTCATAGGTACATGCACATAACACTGCGTTCCAAAAATTTATAAATGGTTATATTACCTATTTCTTTTTCTTGTCACAATTTATAAAGAGCCCTGTAATTAATAGATGATTTTCCGGTACGGTTTAGTAAGTATACTGTCGTGTTACATTCCTCAGCCTAAAGGAATTGTACTTTAGAAATTTTTATAGATTAAGCATCGAACTAGTTGTTTTGACTATGCTTTTGTTTTTTCCTTCGGCTGCACCATTTTGTTGTGGTGTGTACGGTGTCCTTATGCAGTAATCAATTTCTTGACGTTTTAACAGTTTACCAACTTTTCTATTGTCAAATTCTATACCTCAAATACACCAGAAACCCTTTACAACATTACTTTTTGTAAGAAGGAAGACCTCAAACATTCATAAAACATAAATTAGGTATTCAATATTCGCCATCTATTTCCCCACCATGTTAAAAAATCCTTAATTTCGAGAAAAATCCCCAACTCTGGCAACGCTGCTAGTGATACATTTATATTTCAACGGGTCATAGGGGGTGAACCCCCAAAACCCCTCCCTTGCGAACGGGCCTGATGCTGATACATTACAAATTGTAACTTTGTAATCATCCATTGTTGTGCTATTTCCATTCTGCGCATTCTTACGTTAGAATAACTTATTAACAATTGAAATTTTTAACAATTATACGATTGCGAGTGCAAAATTTTCTATCTATCAGTTGGAAATGCATCAAAATGTAGTTTAAATCGTTACAAATTCCCTCCTAGCACAGAGTGAGACACGCGGTCAAAATAAATTTAGTATATAAATAGTTCTAACGATGACTTAGAACGGAACTTGAAACCAATTTCGTAAACCAAACTAAAAGTGAAGAGCTAAACCTAACCCCAAGAACCAAAATCCAAAGAAAAACCAACCCGATAGTAGAAGAAATAGAAGATTTTGAAATTTCCTACGATCAAACAGAACTGATTTGAACTAGAGACGCATAAAGCAAAATACTGTACGTAAAACCAAACTCGGCAAAATCTAGAAAGCATATATTAAAATTGAACGCACTCATTAAAGCCATCAAAATGTGACTGTTGCGTCAAACTTTTGGACACATCTCAAGTCCTTGCGTCAAGATGGGACAGCGCCTCGTCGGGCCTTTCAACGTTAGTCCCGATAAGCATACTTCACCGCAACCAGTACTCGCTTGACTACAATAGTTTTCCTCCCGCCCCAGAAGGAATCCGATCTAAGAAAAAAGACCCAAAAAATCCTCACAAGTATTTACAAAGGAAGTTTTTTATGGACCACGTGTAGCATGGTAGGAGACAAAGGATAACACCGCTGCTTGATCGGTTGATCGGTACAAATGTGATAATCTACTAAGTTAGTACACTCTAGACCCATAGCTTGAGAAGAGAAATGTTTATCGACCACCAAAGTAAGAAGAACTCGTTCATTAAATGTCAAGTGGGAATTAAAAGACAATTCATCGATACCTACTGAAGAAATCAGAAAAGAGAAAGATCATTGCCCCGATAGAAAATCCTGAAGAGCGTTTATAATTTTCCGAAAGCCAATGCCCAAAATTAAAGATTGAGTGATATCTGGTACCACAAAAACATCCAGTTCCAAAACAATAGGTAACAATAAAGATCCAAATACAGAACATTTAGCCACAGTACAACAAAAAACCACCTCAGGTATAAGATAAAGATTAAGAGACCGTAAGACATTCCACCCAGGTGCACCCAGAATCGTGCAAGTTGCGCATAAATCAAATAGAGCAGAAAACAACATACCAAAAAGAGACAAATTTAAGTAAGGACCTTCATTGCCACGCATATTAGCAAACAAAATCTAACAACAGACGATGTTTTTCTTTGAGAATAAAAAAAACTTGTCGAAGTTAAAAAATATCGAAGTCTGTTACTCGAGTCGATAACCCGAAATTTGAGACTTACGGCGTTGAGGAGAAATATGATCTTCCTCGCCACAATTCCAACAAGCAAGTTTTCCTTCAGCAGTATTAGTAGCTACAGAAGAGCACGCTGATTCAGCAAACAAACTAGTTCAAAAAAAGAAGTAGCAGAATCCACATAAGCCAAATTTGGTTGTAGAAGATTAGACGTAGCGGTGGTTTAAAAGATTGAGTTAGGTATTAGATCTTTCTATTTTTTTTCTATTGGACTAATTCTTGGGTAGAACTAGTCCTAAAGAGCCAAAGCTGTCTAGAAATACGGAACAAGATTGCGCCCAAATAATGCAAAGTTGCTCTGTTTCAGGTAAAGGACCACTCAATCGTTGGAATAAACTTTTCATTGTCGCAATATAAAAGCCAATAGATTTCGCAGAACCCATTGTTCGAGTTTTTATTTTGTCCAGAATGCGGTCATTATAGTTTGTCGGTAAAAGGTTCAAAAGTGAGACTACATCTTTCCAGGTAGATATAGAATCCTTGCGTGTTTCATAAAGCAAAAAAGCTTTTCCCACAAATAGTTTGGGATCAGAAGAAATGCCACGAGCTAAACTTAACTCATCTACCCGAGTTAGAAACTCCAACAAAGAAATTTATCCATCCCTATGGAATATCAAATTCCGTTTACTAGCAGAACCGAGTTTAATTGGGTTAGTAGTAGTAGGTGTAGAGCCACTGATAAAAACATCTGATTCTGAGTCAGAATCAAACGAAAGTAAGTCAGGTGATCCTTCATCAGCTTTAGCAGTGTTCTGTTTAGTACTGGAAATAGAAACATGTGAAAAGTTAGCAAAAAATGTACCTCTACACATCTCTTCTACTGCAGTCTTATTATGCTCGAACGCTAAAGAGTATTTAATCGGAGCGAAAGATATATTTGCTTACAATTGCAAAACATTACACAACAAAAAACAAAGATCTTTTTCAAAAATACTCGAATCCAAAGCTTTAGAAGTCGATTAATCTTATAGCTCCTCTTTGTTAAGACGATTAATAATAAATTTTCACCGATTAGACATGGTAGATAATTATAACGTACCAATATTTGAAATATTTGAAATTTCAACAGACTAACGAAATTTTGTCGCTAAACCCCGCACGGATCGATGTTGTTACAAGCTTATAGGTTTTACGAACCTTGCACGGACAACTCTCACAGTCGCATATAAGGGAGGTTCAAATAAATAAGAGTTAACGGGCGCCGAATCTTTTATACGTAAAGCTTCTACCTCGATCAGGACAGAAGGTTCAAGCTTGTAACGAATTTCAGGTTCGTAATCCTTGTTACTCTGGTGTTCGTGTAACCAACATAAAGAAAAGATAAAATAGCTATAACAACTTTAATTTAATAACGTAGATTATTAACAACGAGTCTCAAATTCTCAATCCATAAATGCCGAAAGTATCGGCAGAACACAATACATAAGTTTACACGATGTCGATAGCGAAGAAAATTAGATAACAAATATCGTTTGTACACAGCATACTATACACACAAAATAATTAGTGAAACTACCTCAATGGTATTGAAACAATCATTGTAATTACCTAAGTTAGAATAAGCAAAATTCTGTGAGAGACTTTTCTGACAGCGACAAAATACTTAAATAAACTTAGGGGAGACCGGGGCACAGTGGCCATAGAGACTGTAACCGGCGTTGAAACTTAGTCGTGAATCTTTTATGTAAGACCCCGTATTCAGATTCATCTGGCTGAATTTTCTGTTTTTCTTTTTTTTAACGATTATGTAAGCATCGAAAACGTTTTACTCGTTATTTTATTACGTTTGATTTAAGTTTATTTGTATTTAATAGTTATTTTACAATTATTAATGGTAATTTTTTAAAACGCATAAAGTTCCGTGGTTTTGATTTTGATTTAGTGTCTTACTTTTGGTTATCTCAGTAAAATAACAACTCTATCTAATTTACGATTTCCTTTTTGGAATGTAATTTGATCAATTTTTCTTGGTATCTATACTTTTGTTTATGTTGAGTTCTTTTACGAGCGTGATTTGGACCACCTGATAATTCAACGGAGTAAGCGTTTTCTGTGAGAAGATTTTCTTTCTTTCGAGTACCTACGTGACATGACCCACGTGGCAATTATATTTTTTATCTTTGTTAATTTACCTTGTTTAGTGTTCCATCTTTTACAAAGATTTTACGGCGCAAGTTTGTTGAATTAAGTGGGATCACGAGGTGTTATAAGGAGTAAAATTTTGATTTTGAAGGAGATTGTTTTCTTCGGTGGCAATTAAGAAATATCGGGTACCGTGATGTAGTTGAGTGGTCGGGGTACTTTTACCCTGTCGTGATGTAATACCGCGGAAGTTAAATGGAACCGTGAAAATTAAGTGTAGTGGTGGAAAAGTTGGATTTTCCAAATTTCGTAATTTACGGTTTAAATAGTCTTCATGGTTTCCAAAAATAAAACTCACGTTTCAAGTTGGATATGCAATCGATGGGTTGTGCTAAATCCAGTCTTCGCATTTGTGCGGATTTTATTTAAGTGTTAAAAAGAAAATTCTTCCGCCGTCATTGCAATTGTTTGGGGTACCTTTCAACGGTGTTCTTCCTGTAGACAACTGGCCACCTAGAACCAACCACAGGTTCTTTCCTAAAGTAACGACTATTCAAGGTATTTATTTTGCACCATTTATTTAATCGTGAAGTTATTATTTACGTGATTGAGTGTTAAAAGCTTTGAATTTCAAACAAAAATTACAAGTGTCTCGAATGGATTTAACGTTAATGTAACTAATTATTGTCCGTATTTATCGGAACTGTGACATAATCCCGAGTTAAAAATTTATTAAACGGGACCGAATTTTCGATTCAAGATATAATATATATTAGTTTTATATTAAATAAGTTTATTTCTTTTGTAAATGAGTAATTTCGACGCGCACACGGCCGTGGTAAATTAAGATTTACTAATTTGTGCTTGGTTTTATTAAATTCTGTATTTTGTATTTTATTATTTTGTTTTGTGCATTTATTCAAATAATTTTAAATTTTGTTTTTATCAAACGTTCATTTACGTACCTTTTGTTGTTTTGTTTTGGTTAAATTTTGTTGATTACTATACTTTATTTTTGTTTCATTATTTTTTTTGTGTTCAAATAAATGTTAAATTGTTAAATGTAAAGAGCTTTTAATTCCGTCGGCCTCCGCGTGTGTAACTTTATTAATTTATTACAAATTTTAGTGTGATACACTCTAACAAGGTAAGTCCGTTAAGAGTGTATCCTTCAGGAGCGGGCTTGTGGTTGGCAAGGGCCAGAAGTCCATTAAGCTTTACTCCTTCCTGGCGCCCTTTGATTTCGACATTATTACTTTTCGATTTTGTGTTTTCGTCAAGTTGATCCAATTTAATCACGAAACTTTTAAATATAACCCACCCCGTCTCCACTGAGCAGCGGCACAACATCGTTTATGTTACCTCATTTCAGGCAGTGACATAGTTCCAACTTTTGCATGTAACAAGACACAGTGGTCCAGTCTACAAAATTTAAATAACAAAGCATCATTTAGCAGCGCAATTTCACATGAAAAAGCTGACAGTACTCTACATTACCGGTTGTGTTTATACGAAACTACAGTCGGCCATTTCCAACGAACAGACAATTGTTGATTTTAGTGGGTGCAAAGCGAATATCATTGTAAGTAGTAAGTTTGTATTTAGTAGCAAAATAATGTAGAATTAGTTGATTGCTCGTATCTCGGTCATTAAACCAATACTGACAAATAACGGCATCAGTGTTTCATGTTATTACATGCACGTTGTTTTTTTTTGTTGGAGCTAAAATGAAAACATGTGATTTGGGGCACAGTGGTCCGCTTTGTTCGGGGTACAGTGGCCATATGGCCAGTGTGTCCCATATTAGGAAAAATAATGTGTAAGTAGTGTAGGTGCTTTTCTAATTTGTTGTAATTATTATAGATGGTTCGAAACCGAGATCCAAAAACAACAATAGGGCAAACTGATGAACACATCATGTTTGAGACTGTGAAAAGCACTTTAAGCGGCGGTTTGTCCATCAGGAAAGCAGCTAGTCGCTTCAATATAAGCCGGACAACTCTTAGAAGATACAACGGTATGTGTAAAAACAAACAAATCAATTGGGAGAACGCTATTTTGGAAGACGTACCAAAAATGTCTCCCAAATATAATACGCGACAGATTTTCACGCACAAAGAAGAACAAATGCTCGCCGATTATTTACAATCCAGCGCTCATTTGCATCATGGATTACCGCCGATCGAGGCTTAAAAAATTGCTTACGAATTTGCTAAAGCCAATCATAAAAAAATTCCCAATAGCTGGTCCGAGCACCAGAGCGCTGGTCCAGATTGGTTCACTTCATTTTTGAAAAGGAATCAAGGTATATCTCTGAGGATGCTGGAAGCAACCTCTTTGGCCAGGGCCATAGGCTTTAACAAAGTTGTGGTGAGCGCTTTTTTTGACAACCTTGAGAAAATTTATGACAAATATAATTTGGGCCCTGAACAAATTGACAAGGTTGACAAAACTGGGCTCACAACTGTCCAAAAACCTGTCAAAATTGTAGCTCCAAAAGGTACTAAACAAGTTGTCCAAATCACATCCTCAGAACAAGGTTCATTAGTAACTGCTTGTTGGGCTATTAATGCTCTTGGAAATTCGATTCTACCGATGATGATTATCCCCCGCGTTAAATTTCAGCCACACATGATCAAGGGAGCTCCACCTGTTACTGTGGGTTGTGCTAATTCATCGGGATGAATAACAAATGTAATATTTGTCGACTGGCTGAAGCATTTTATAAGATTTTCTAAAGCGACTGAGCAAACACCAGTGCTTCTCATTATGGACAATCACGAGAGTCATGTCTTATATAGCGCTGTAAAGTTAGCAAAGGAAAATAACGTTGTTTTATTAACATTGCCCCCACATACCAGTCACCGTCTGCATCTTTTAGACCGATCATTCTATGGTCCTCTAAAAACTTATTACAATAATGCCTGCCGAGCAGAATTAGTGGATAAACCCGGAGGTCGAATCACCATATATGATATTGCAGAGATGTTGGGAAAATGTTATCCACAAGCAGCTACTCTAAAGAACATCATTTCCCGATTCAGGGTTACCGGAATTTACCCATTCAACCGTGGCATATTTTCAGAGGATGAATTCATGGCTGTGAGTGTCACTGATCTGAACATGAATTCCCATCTTGGAGTTGTAGCAGGTCCTAGCCATGAAAACCCCCGAGAACGTACTGCGGTAGCAGACGTCGACCAAACAAATTTCCGAAAAGTCACGCCTCTGCCAAACACCATTCAGAAATCTTTAAGAAAAGTCACCTCTGAACCTGAGCCAACACAGGTGAAACCACACACCGTTGTTACACCTGCCATGCTTCGACCCTATCTAAAATCTTCCGGGACTTCAAAGTCGACAATAATGCCAAAAAAAAGAAAAGTGCTATTTTAACAGACACTCCTGTGCTGAAGTCAATAGAGGAAGAATTTAATCAGAGAAATGAGGCTAAAGCGGCCAACGCTAAAAGAAAGTTGATGAAAGATTGTTATAAATTGCCGGCAGTGCAGAAGAAGAACAAAATTGAGAGCAGCAGTGATGAAAGTAAAGGAAGTCTCAGCTTGGTAGATTCGGAGGATGATATCGACGATGATCGTGAGGAAGAAGAACAAATTGACTTGCATCGTAACTACCTCGACTTGTCAGATATTCAAGTAAACAGTTTCGCCCTGGTGAAGTTTGAAAGCAAGAAAGGTGTCAAATATTTTGTTGGAAAGGTTTTGGCTACATTGCTCAATAATGAGTTTCAAATCAGCTTTCTAAGAAGAGGTCAAGACAGTTTTGTATTTCCCTCCGTTCCAGATGAGTCAATCGTAGAAGAAAAAAATATCGTCTATCATCTACCCAATCCGCTTCAATCGGGTGGCACGGCAAGAACTCAAAATCGTTTTCATTTTGACATAGATATTTCCCATTACAATATGGAATAATGATAATTGTATTTTGTATAATTATTATCTAAGTATTTGGTTTCAACGTATTACAAAGATTATTCCTCACAAGTGTTCTAATAATTTCTAATAAAAAAAACAAATCAAGCTGTGTTTACATTACTTAACGCAAGGGCCACTGTGCCCCGACATACAGTCGTCTAGTTTGGAAAAAAAAACAATATTTTTTTTACTCAAACTATTTTAATTAACGAGAGTTGTGTTATGGTTACATCGTAGCAAAAACTGTAAATATTCATCACGTACTGAGAAATCAGGTTAATCTTGTATAGTTTTTAAAGTAAAAATTTAAATTTAAAAAATGGTCCACTGTGCCCCGGCCTCCCCTACCCACAATCCAGTACCTACTTGTTCGAAGAAAACGTTTTCCTCGTTGAGTCAGCCTGGAATAAATTTGAATAGCAAATCGTTTCAACATAATGACTAACGAAAGCAAGATCTACAAAATTGTTAATTACTACTAAAACAAAGTACACATAAGAACCCGATTATCGAATGCTGTTGTACACATTCAGTGAAAGTTGGTTTCGCAGTTGTTTGCCGCATGAGTAGAATCTCGAAGAAAAGTTCTTGTCTTCGTTTTTAGTTTTAAACGTAGGCCTTACAGAGTAATAGTCGTCCCATGAAGGTATTTCATCCTTATTTATAACTTGTGCCGCCCATTACCGTAAAAAAAATTATCAGCAATTGAAATTTTTAACCATTACGCGACTATGAGTGGAAAGCTTATCCGTCAGTTTTAAATCGTTACAATTTCACCCAAGCTTTTAAGCTTTCTAATTTCTCGATTGCATTTATTGAATTATAATATATTATTTAAAATAAACATGAGAACAAGAACAAAGAACAACAAAAAACTTTTGGTTACAGAATTTCTTCTGTAAATCTATGGTTCTAATTATACAGACTCAGTAAATATAGAATAAACAAATGAGTTACAAGAAAAATGTTAAAAAACAAGTATTCATTGAATTTAGAAATTAATAAACTTATTTTTTAATGCAAGTGTTTACAAAAATATTTTTGTTTTTGAAAACTACAAAGAAACAAATATTTTATTAAATTGTATTGACAAAACAAGTTTATTATTTGTTTAATTTAATTATAGAAGGGATAATTATTATAAATTGGTAAGGTGATAGATTCAAAAATGTAGTGCAATGTACAAGTACGCGCTTATATTTTCTTTAACTTTATACGGCATCGCATCAGTGTCGTCTCAAAGTAGTTAAGCGAAATTTTTGAGAAAATATTCTTTAACGTTTTTTTTAGTTATAAAATGTGGAACTAACGAAGTACTCAGTAAATGTATGAATAAGTGTCCACCAACATGTAACGAACCCACTAGAATATGTATTTTGCCATGTACCGAAGGATGTGTTTGTAAACATGGTTTTATACGAAAAACTTACCCAGGACCCTGTATATCCATGAAAGACTGTAAAAGTAATTACATCTTTATTTAATATATATTAGATGCAATATTTACAAAATAGTAATTTTTAGAGTGCGGTCCCAACCAAATCTGGCAACAGTGCAGTGATAACAATTGTAAAAGAACCTGCCGAAATATGAACAAACCGATTGCGTGTACATTAGTTTGTCTTCCTGGATGTTCCTGCCAAGACGGGTTTGTTTGGAATGCAGAACGTACTGAATGTATACCCATAGACAGTTGTGTTTCTCGTAGGTGATTAGAATCAGGTTTAACAACTTATTTTAATAACTACTTGTTAGCATGCGGTGATAACCAAGTATGGCAACAGTGTAGTGACAACGCATGCAAACGAACTTGTGAAAACAAAAACAAAATTATAAACTGTCCACTAGTATGCGTTCCTGGATGTTCTTGTTTAGATGGATACGTTTGGACGAACGATTCGCCTACAGCTAGATGTATTCCAATTGATTCGTGTCCAAGAGGTAAAACGTAATTTCTATGCAAATTTAATATTATAATGTATTCTTTAGTTTGTGGTCCAAATCAAATATGGCAACAATGCAGTGACAACGCGTGCAAAAGAACTTGTAGTAACAAAAACGAAGATTCTATGATTTGTCCTGCTATATGTCTTGAAGGTTGCTCGTGTAAACCTGGATTTGTTTGGAACGAACGATTAACTGCTTGCATACCGGTAGAAAGATGTCCAAGCGGTAAGGACATACTAAAACTAAAACGTAAACAAAAACTGATTGATTGTAGTGTGTCGCGAAAATCAAGTCTGGGAAAAATGCAGCGACAATGCTTGCAAAAAAACTTGTGAAAATTTCAACGATGTAATAGCATGTCCTCTTGTTTGCATTCCCGGTTGTTCATGTGTAAAAGGAACAGTATGGAATGCAAAACTAACTGCATGCATTCCAATTAGAGACTGCGAACAAAGTAATTAAATATAGAATTTTTATAAATTATAGATCACTTCTGTTTAGGGTGTGGACTTCATCAAGTATGGGAAAGTTGTAGTGATGTACTATGTAGAAAAACATGTAAACAATTAAATGGACCAGTTGTGTGTCCAAAAATTTGCAAACCTGGATGTTCGTGTGAGAAAAATTACGTATGGAATGAAGACCAAACAGAGTGTATTCCAATAAGTCGTTGCCACGGTAGTAGTAATTTTAATAATGTACTGTGTTTTGTTTATAAATCTTTTCAGCATGCGGACGACATCAACACTGGAGGGAATGTAGTGACAAAAACTGTAGGAGAACTTGCAAAAATATACACGAAGAACATTTTGTATGTATTCAATCGTGTATACCTGGTTGTTCATGTAATCCTGGATACATATGGAACCATCAACAAACTGAATGTATTTTAGCTAGTGACTGTTAAAAATGCTTTTGTTAAAAAAACACACTGAGATAATTATAACTAATTAATAAAAACAATAATTTATAGAATACATTTATATATCACTGTTGTCGTAGATTTAAGTAAACACCGTTTGCGATAAGATTACGGCACGCGCGTAAGACCACTTCAAGACTAAAATCGACTTTTTGCTTTACTTTTTATATTTTTGCCCGATCGTCGACTCGTCACCTTCTTACAGAAGAAAAAGTTGGTCAAGGCACTTACTCGACCACTCGGAACGCGCGCGCCGCCGTCCGCTAACCACGCAGCGCGTGGTAGTCACGACGTTCTCGCATCAAGCGCACCCCGCGCGATTATTAGCCGATCGCGCAGATGGAGTCGTCGCGTTCAGGACGCGGCTTCGGCTCGCGCTTGGCGGCACGGCGTCGTGTGCGGTCATGTCGTAGTGGTCGTTGTCGTCGTCCCGGTTCGTCGGCGGGCCCGTCTCTGCGCGCGTTATCGAAAATCGCAACTATGATCGGTCGCGATCCGATTCGAGGACACCGTCAGGCGGGGAGTTTGACTGGAGCGGTACATCTCTCAAAGAATAACGCAGGTGTCCCAAGGCCAGCTCAGCGAGGACAGAAACCTCGCGTAGAGCAATAGGACTTGATCCCGATGCTCAGTAAGTTCAGTTTTTTATATTTTTGAAACTTTTTGGATACAAAAGCAGCAGTCAACGAACTTTTTCTGATTTAATGTTCTGCTTGAATAACAACTGCAGACCAACATTTAGACAATCTTGTTGCACTTTTAAAGGTAATCATCACAAATGCTCATGAACTTATCGGAGTACATTTCATTAACTCGATTTCCGCTTTTGATTGTTATGATTTGTTCGTACCTAGTTTTAAACAATGGGGCTAGACGATGGTATCTTGATACGATATACAACTTCATTAAGATATTCGTGCAGTACCTTTGGACGCAGAAGGTCGTATTTTACGTTGAAGGCAACGTCAAAGAGACAAGCAAGTGTAGAAGTTAGTGAGAGAAAGAACTGGAGTTAGTAGTGGTAGTAATAAGGAAGGGTGTAAGGGCAATAAAGAATAAATAATTAAGTAGATAGTGTAAAACCGTGGTGGAAAAACATAAAACTGTGACGAACATAAATAAACAGTACAATCGAAAAGGTCAGTGATAAAAGATAACCTCCTACATTGATAGAAATTATTACATTTAAGCGAAACCGCTACAAGTGGAACAATTTAAACACTAAAAGAAAGAAAAGAAAGTACGGGTTAATAAAACGAGAAAGGATTGAATAACATAGAGAGAGAGCAGAAGAAGAAAAGGACAGGCAACATATAGATGGTAAGGAGAAGAAAACAATAAGATGACCGGACATTAAAAAAATAACGGAGGAAAACGAAGGAAACAGTTCAATAATAAAGAAAGGAGAGAAAAAAGAACAGAAAGAAATAGAAGTGTTAAAAGAATTAATGAGAGATATGATGAAACAGATGGAAGAAAACATGCAAAGAATAAAGCAAGAAATCAAATAAGTAAAAGAAGAAATGATAGAAAGGGAAAAAAAGTGGAAGAAGGAAAAAGAGGGACTGGTAGAGAGAATAGAAAAACTGGAGAAAAAAGCGGAAGATGAGGAGAGACTGAAAACGAAGAATTATATTATAATAAAGGGGTGGAGAAGTAAAGAATCACAAAAGCAGTTAGTATTGATGCTAGAAGAAAAAGTAAACGTGAGAGTAGAAGTTAAAAAGGTCACAGTGATAAATAGAGAAAAAGAAAATAAGATGGTGGTGGCGAAAATGGGAAGAAAAGCAGAAGGTAATGACTGAAAAGAGGAAATTGAGGAACACAAGAATTTACACAAATCACGATTTGACATGTGAAGAAAGGAGAGTACAAAGAGAAATAATAAACAGAGCGGTGGAAAAAGAGAGAATGGAAAAAGAGTATGGGTAGGATACAGGAAAATGGAGATAGACGGAGAAAGATACACATGGAACGACAGGGACAGGGAACTAAGAGAGAACACATGGGTAGTCACAGAACAAAAAACTAAAGTGAGAAGGGAGGCCCAACAAGAAAAAAATTATGACAAAATAGCAGAGAAAATGAATAATAAGTTATGAAAAGGGAAAAAACTAAGAAAGAGGAATATAGGAAAAAAAGGAAGTAGCACAGGGGAAGATGATTAAGCTGAGAAAGAACAAAATCAAAAAGGTGAAGAAACGCAAAGAAAAAAGCAGTAGTATGACGGGAAGAAGGAGATGGAGATAGAATAAACAGAGACGAAGTAATAAAGGCAATAAAAAAAGTAAAAAAAGGGAAGGCGACAGGACAAGGCAAAGAGTGAGTATACGGCGAAGAAAATGTAGCGAAAAGGATGAGAGATGGAGAGAGGGAGTAATATGCCACAAAAAAGGTGACAGAAAGGGAGTGAAAAGTTACAGAGGGGTGAAATTATTAAGCACGGCATACAAATTATATGCGACAGTGCTACAAAGAATACCACAAGATAAAAAGAGTTTATTACCAGACGGTCAGCAATGATTCAAAAAGGGAAGAAACGTGATTGAGAACATATATATATTGAAACACTTGGCGAATAGAAAGCTAGAAAAAAAGGGGAAAATGTTTGGCACTGTTCGTAGATTTAAAATTCGCTTTTATCAGAGTGAACAGGGAAAAACTGTGGGAATAAATGAGGAGAAAAAAGTAAATGAAAGAGTAATAGAAAGAATGGAGGAAATTTACGAAGAGGCGAAGAGCAAGATGAAAATGAATGGAGAGGAAAGTGAGAAATTCGTAGAAGAATGAGACAGCGATGTCCACTGAGCCCAAGCCTGTTTGCAGTATATACGTGGGATTTAGAAGAAACAATGAGGAGACAACACATAGGAGTGATAGTACTAGGAAAAGTGAAGGTGTGGTCGTTGGCGTATGCGGATGACCTAGTGTTAGTGGCTAAAAAGGAAAAGGAAATAAAGAAATTGATGAAGACGCTGAAAAAATACATGAAAAAAAAAAGAAATGGAAGTAAATACGGAGAATACAAAAATAGTGGAATTTAGAAAATAAAGGATAGAAAAAGAGAAAAGTTGAAATGGAAGGAGGAGGAAGTTGAGCAGGCAGTATAATAAGGAGGGAGAACACATAAAGTAAAGAGTGAGCAAAGCTTGAGTTTGAAAAGCTAATAAAAAGTGTGATGGTAGAAGAGGCGGAAACACGAGGGTGGAAGGAGTATAAAAAGCTAGAAGGGATACAAGAAATGGGTATTAGGGCTTGACAGAGAAACACCGGGGTATATTATAAGAAAGGAAAAAATAAGAGTAGACACAGGAAAAGGGGCTATAGAATACGATGAAGAACTGAGAGAAAGCACCGATTACTGCACGAGTGTTGGAAAGAAATATAGGGAAAAAGAGTGAAATACGGGCAGGATGGCAGAGAAAAATATTATAAAAGAAACGGGTACGCGAAGGAAGAAGTAGATAGATTAAGAGAAGAGGGTGTAAGGCTACTAAAGGAAATAATAATTATGAGAAATTGGGACATTGAAAAGCAGAAAAGATGGACAAAGATACAATGTGAATTATAAGAATATCAAGGGAGAAAAGGTTCCAGCATATCTAAAGAGAGAAGGGAACAAGAGCAAGAAGAAAAAACTTATAGCAAGGTTCAGATGTAGGAACAAAAAGTAAAGCAATAAATACTGGAGAAAAGAAGAAGAAAAGATGTGCAGACTATGTGGAGAAGAGACGGAGGACCTTACACATATGAGTAATTAATGCAGGAGGTTAAGAGAAGAGGTTAAGAAAGTAGAGGAACTCTTAGAAGAAAACGGAAAAGGAGCGGAGTGTATGGAAGCAGTATGGAGAAGGAAGAAATTGCTAAGAGGAGAGGAGGAAGAATGAAAAAAGAAAGAAGTTTAAGTAAAATCAAAAATCATGTAATTGTAAATGTAAAAAAAAAATAAATAGGGGCAACACATATGTGACCAAATAAAGATAAACTACTACAACCTCATTAATACGTTGCAAAATTTCAGACTTTTCCATTATCTTTGCATTTCGGCGACAAACCACGTCTTCTTTGGAGATTGTATGGCTACACCATGTTGATTTGTTAAAATCCACCGTTTTGTGCTTTGAACATATTTAGTCTTTATTTTGTCACTACTAATTTGAGTATTTTTTCTAGTCGCCTTATATACTTCGTCTAGCTACCTTATCAACTTGCTGACGTAGCCTTCTTGTAAATTTTTTTCTTCTAGTCATTGTCTACATTAAAAGTCGCACGACAGTTGTATTTCGCGACTAAGAATTACGCGGGATGGTATCTTGACCTGTGATTTCTAGAACGGATGATAAATATGTCATTGAATACAAGTGCAAGTGCCAGTCTCAGTCTCTTTGATCTTTGAACACTATTTTGGGTAAATACTTGTTTATTGTTTGATTCATCTGTACAACTATGTGTTACGTGTCGTTAATTATTAGTTTTCTAAAAAGTAGTATTTTAATTAAATTTTTGCCACGTCACTGATACGCTGAGACTAGTTAGTTATTTTGACGTAAATCGATATTCCGATGGAGGGTGGTTTATCAAATCACTTGATCAATCTTATTTGACTTTCTACGTCAGTGGTCGCTGCACGTAATCTATAATCTATAATCTATACACTGTCTTTTGAGGCGTATTGTTTACGACCTTTGCGGGTGGGAAAGCGCGGACCAGAAAGGAACGTTTATTTTCTTCGTTTTACGTATTTGAAGTCGCTGCGAACGGTTGGTCTTATCAGGGCGCTATTCCTCTACTCTGTAAGTAGTTCTTTTTTTTTTAAATTTTTTGTCGATGGCTATTTCGATTAAACCTTTAGCGAATGTATTGAGGAAGGATTCTTTCCATATACTACGCAGATGATGCAAATTGGTAAATAACGTGACGTTCTCAAGTAGAACAAGAAATTCTAAAATGGCGTCGTTACTTTACTTTAATTACCACTAACCTTTTAGCGAGTTTCGTGGTGCTACCACACGTTTATTTCAGGCACCTGTGGAGTCCAACTTATCTATAAAACCAGAGGTGTCAAAAGATCACAAGCGCCTCCGTCTAAAATTTTATAGTATCGAATAATTCCTTAATATTTAATTCTGAAATTGACAATTAGCCTTATGCGTACTACTTATAGTATTGTATAATTCTGTTTTTTTTTAATTGTATGCAATCTGATTCATTTTACTTTCAGTCGCAATCTTTAAATCATCTTTAACTACGCAGTTTGTCTGGAGTACGCTGACCTGACTTCCGTCAAGTTTTTTCAATCATTTGAACGCGATCAAAGCCAATGTTAGGCACATAACAGAACTGTCTTATGTAAGCTTACATAAAATAGCACTCATAATTTGTTTCTTTGCAATTCATTATAATTGTCGATTATCAACTCGTTTTGGGACTGCATGTTAAACGAAGTAGTTGATCGAATACTTTTGAAATACGGTGATTTCTTTTTATTAAATTTTATTATCGTATTAGAATAAATTGTATACAGTGCATGTTAGGACTGAATACAATTAACTGTACAAAGTATTGCCTGATCTGCAGGGCCTGCATCCATATTATAAACTGCGATATTTATCAATGAATTTCTAATTGCTATTGTTCTACCTCGTTGTTTTAACTCCTATTCTCTCGTTAGAAATAAATACAAAAAGCGTTTTGCAAATTGTTTCTTTAAGTGTTCGACAGATTTAAACAAGATCTGTACTTAATGATATTTCATTGTTTCGGCGCCTGTTTTAATGAGTTTATAATTAGCACACCAAGACCTGCGACCCTCTCGCCGAATTATATTGAGCTCGTCGCCTGCTTTTAAGTTACGCGTAAACATTTATAGAAATGTGTTTCAAATCGATGTTTTAGACTGATATAGCCTCCAAAATGTATGCGTATGTCAAATTTATAGCCGATATTATTAAAAGCGCCGTTTCTATAAGCGACATTAAGAAACGTTGATAAAAAAAATATTATCAAAACATTTAAATTGAAGTATGAAGATGGACAATATTATAAACCTTGTGTTTTATTAATTGGGTGTAAGTAAATTAAAATTACTTAATTTTTGAGATTATAAATTAGTGACTAAACGTTAGCCCAGAAAAAATTGTCAAGTCAGTTGAGAAGTCTCGTGTTAAATATAAAATTACATTTAGAATCTTGCTTGTGGGTGTATGGATTTATAAAAACTAATAAAACTATATTTGGTTTACATGTGCGATTCCATCACCTGCAAATACAGTATGTGAATTTCTGAATAAAAGCATAATTTGTCCATTTCCAAATTAATTGTTACATGTTCTGTATATCCAATAGCTGTTTCTAATTCGAGAAACGAAATATATACAGACAAATATATTTTTATTGTTGGTTTCTATATGAAATTTTCAACAGGGATACTTGATCGTATTGCCTTGTAATTTTACGGTGTTATTAGTAATTACTCGTGATTCAAGATTTGTTTTATTGCTTTGAAATTATTGACCGAGTTAACTTTCTTGATTCCTATTAAAACATAAATTATTTTGTTATCGCTTGTAATAACAAGAAAATAGAATTTGTTATTGATTAAAGAAGATATACATGCATTGTGTTACTATCTTTGTTTGCTTTTTGTTTACTTTTCTTTTAATCTTTTTGATAGTGGGTGCAGACGTATTCTTGGTGTCTCCGATTCAAAGATTTTACCAGTAAAATGGAGTGGCGCCTATTTTTTTTTCTTTTTCTATTGTAGCATTTTCAACCACGGTTACTCACTAATTTCTTAAAAAACTAATAATTAACAACACGTCACAAATGTCAAAAACGTCGTCTTAGTATTCTTAATTTCCAACAATCATCAAACCTCTTAAAACAAAGAACACTCAAAGTTTTGGTTTTGGTCGCAATTTCAACGGAACTTCAAGCTGGCAGAAGTTTTTGTTTATCAAAACTTCTACGACTGTAGCTGTTTCTTGATTGGGCACAGCTTAAGTCTCTGTCCATTTATATTTATTCACAAAATCGGATTCTGAAAACGGGCCTGCAATGTCAACTTTTATAGAGTTTACGTTGTATTGTTTTAACGGTGCTTTGAGCTTTTTTAGTGGGTAATTTTTTGACGCACAAATTGTGCACTTACAGCACCATTCTATAACGTATTTTATCCGGTTTACTTAATAAAACTTTTTCCAGTGTTTTTTTTACGCTTAAGTAACATCCTGATACACTATTGTGTAAATTCTACACCTCGGACACTAGATTTTTGGCACTATCAACTGTAGTTTGTTTTTGGTGCCCTTGACACTTTTTAGAGATCACTTTAGAAAACTGTCTTCTATTCTCAAAGATTCCATTACACACAATATGCTTTGACAAAACACTCATTTCTTGCTAAGATAGTCGTCGGTCGTTTCATTTTCAGTTTTAATCATGGCAGTTCTTTAAAGACATTGATTTTTTCTTCTACGATGACTATTTTTAGCACGATGTTCTATACGTGGTCATACTTTTTCAATCTCTCAATCCGTTTTACCACTTCTTCTCCCGGACTACGAAACTGCAACAACCATTTCAATGCAGCGTGGTTCGTTTTTAGTACAACCTTAAAATCATAGAAATATTTGAAAAAATGCTCTATGCACTTCTTCCCTGACCTGGACAAAACCCTGCTAAAACATGCTAAGATTGCACTTACGGTCATATTACTTACACAATTTTTCCATCTATTGGATAACTTAAAATTAAGAAAGTGACTAAATTTTTGGTTAAAACTTTAGGAATTATACTTTTTATAATGTAACGAATTTTAAAACTAATTTATTTATAACGAAATATTTACACGTTTATAACTAATTAAATCTAACGATATTTAAGAAACACACTTACACTAATTTATATATTACAATTACTCGAAAAATAATGTCCGCGGATAACTTCTGTTTATCTAAAAACTGACACTTGTTTACATTAAAGGCACATTCGTTTATACGCCGTTATATTTATCTTAAACACGCGTTAATCACTTATTTATTTAAATGTCTTCTTATTACTTCCGACTTCGAATAACTCTTATTATTCCTTTAACTAGTTTTATGTATTTCTGTTTTATACATTCTCTGTTGTCAGCTTTGAGAACGTTTCAATATATATAGTCACAAATGTTTTTTTTGCCCAATCTTTTCTAGATTTGTTGTGTTTATTTTGGTTGGTTTCTAGTACTGCTAGAAAAAGGTTTTGCATTTTTATTTAGTTGACTCTATTATTTGCAAAAGATAGACATTGCAGACTTTCTCCTTCCATAGAATTTTGAATTAATAGGTTATTATTCTTCTCTAATGACTTTGTTGCATTATTGATTTTTTGGAGATGCATTGTGCTGCATTTGTGAATACAAAGTTTTATATAAAACGTTTATGTGTTTTTTTTCATTGCAAAGATTAATGTTCGTTTGTTAGTGCAGTTACGTAATGACAAAAAAACTCTAGAACGGCAAAGTGATACATCAAAATCTAGGTAAAAATATACTTTGGAAATTAATTATCATTTAAGTAGTGTGTGATTGGTAGAAAATATATTTAAAAGTTTTGAAATTTACTTAAAGATACAAAAAAAAACACTTTAAAACTTTCCTAAATAGAGTATTATATATTATTTGAACATTGATCTTCACATATTAATGTACTGTCAACATTATATTTATGATGTTTTTGATGTGGGTTTCTTTTAATTTTTCTAAAAAATAGCACAAAGAGCTGGGCAAAGAATAAGGCATGTTACTCTCGTCGAAAGTCTTATAATATGACTAACCGTAGAAAGATTTTATATTACAGTGAACGTGAACACAAACGAATGAAAAACTTTTTCACAGAAACGATGTTCGTACTGTAAAAATCTTGATCATGTAAAAGACAAATGTAGAAACCTAATTAAAACTAAAAATAATAAAAACTTGTTTTAAAATAGTACGTGTGGATTTCACACTTCGAAAAATAAGCCAAACTAGCTTTGGAATTACATGTTATGGTTGTGATATGGTTAATTATATCAAAAGCAACTGTGTAAGTGCAAACCATCATTTCAATAGACCACTCGTTCCTTTAACAATGAGTAATCACTAAGGATGTGTTTTTGTAGGCATAGGGTCTAAAATAACGCTTGTTGGTTTGCTGCTAGCAAAGCTATTAGTATAGGAAAGAAAATTTAGTTGTGACATTGGCCAATGAAACTAAAAGAGACTGTGAAGTAAGTGAATGTTATTAAAATATAAGATTAAATCATCGCAAATTCTATATTTATATACACACAATTTTAAGAGATGCGCGCGCATCCCAAACTTACACGAACGCAGCCGAAGAAAACCCGATCTTACCCGAACTTGCACGAAATTCAAATTGCGCGGGCACCCAAACTTACACAAAATTCAAATTTAAAAAAAAACGCGGGAAATCTTACCCGAACGCATTCAAATCGGTTGTGGGTGTGGTTGAAAATAAGTAGGAGTGGTTTCGACCAATCAGGTTGATTGGTAATAATTAGAGGTAGTGCCAGTGGGGCGTAATCAATTCTGATTGGTTTAAACCAGGAGAAGTAGAGAAGGGACTCTACATGTTAATTTTACATAAGAAAAGTAAGAGAGGGGGGGAGTTGAAGTGGCGTAGAACCGGCGAATCCACCCTACTTATATATCTTCGTGTTGGATGCTGCAACACAAAACGAATCTAACACGTTTTCTTTCTGTGCCTGATCATGTAAACAGTTGTACGTAACTAGAAATAGATTTCATGTAAGATGCAAACATAATCCTAGACATACCAAATAACGAATATTATTGAGGAGAAGATCCGCAACACGCGTTTGTTTCTTAGAAATGACAAAGGAATTAATTTAATTTCGCAAGAACAAAAACAGTTAGAATGCTGTTTGGTCGAATTTTATTCGAACTTTGAAAAACACAGCTTAGCGACACCGTACGCAGAGCATTCAATTGTCATATCAGACGAAACTCCGATTGCAGTGCCTCCATATAGAATCTCGGAAACCAAAAAAGGAACTTTTACTACAGGATTTGTCCAAGATGGATACATTGGAGAATGTGAATTGCCATATAAAGTCCCAGTTGGTATGGTGCCAAAAAAAATGATGGGTTGAGCCTGACAGTTGATTACAACCTTCCAGAGACTAATGAACAGAGTTCGATTTGGGTTGCAAGGCATTTTTCTGTTTGCTTACTTGGACGATTTCATCGTAATTTCTACCACATCTCCGGAACACTAGAACATTTAAGACGAACGTTCGCACGAGTTAAGTTAACTCTTAACGGAAAGAAGTGCTCATTTTTAGTCAAGGAGTAAAGTAACAGCTATACTACACAAGTCGCCACCAAGCAATGTGCAAGGACTTATCAGTTTTCTAAAAAACCTGTTCATAGTTTTGACGATTTATTGAGCACTTTTCGCTAACAGCAAAACCGCTAACCACTTTCACAAAGAAAAATGTTGATGATGTTTTTACCAAATTGAAGAATTTGTAATGCTACGGCTCCAGTTCTCCGGCAAGCTGACAATCGACTCCATTATATCTTACAAACATAGGCAAGTAACTACGCTCTTTGAGCATGTCTTTTCAAGGGAGAGGGCAAAGACGGACGACTAGTGGGATACGCATTTAAGCTACTCAATACAGCAAACTGTAATGACAATGCAACCGAACGTAAAACACTCGCTGTTGTTTGGTCAGTTCAAATGTTCCGAGACTACCTTGAGAGTGCCACCACAATCGTACAAACCTATCATCAAGCATTAAAGTCGCTCATATCCTTTAAATCAGCCACGGGACGTTTGGCAAGGTGGGCGCTCCAACTAATGCCTTTCGACCTTTGAATTGAATGTATTACTGGCAGAAAAATATCATAGCATACACATTATCTCGACCACCACGAGATGCCTCGGACAAAATAATAGAAATCAACCTAGTAATAGTCGACTTCCCTACGCCTATTGCTGACGAAATCAGAGCTGAGTAAGTAAATGATCCTTATATAGAAAAAATCATTTCTTGCTTCGAAGATACTTTGGAATTCCAAAAAAGGCTATGTTATGTTAAATGGAATATTGTACAAATACACTTCAGAAATCAATGAAGAAGAACCACAATTATTAGTTTCCAAAACTAGGATACTTTAGATGCCGCTGATTACAACAGTAACTGGTACTGACTATCCACGTTTTAAGGCAAAAAACTTTAAAACTAGCTGGCACCAATACAGTTGTAACGATTTGAAGTACACTAGATAAGCTTGTTCGGTTTCCTTCCGATGACTCAGCAAGGTTATTCTTCGATATTCAATGTTGACGATAGATTGAAATGTTTACTCTCGAATCCACTACTGCATTATCTTGTCCCCGATGTGTTATTGACGAAATCTTTCTACGGTATGAAGTATGACAGACCGCAGTTTGTTGGAGCTTGTTATGTTAAAAATATTTTGGTGTGATTTTCGTGATGTATGAATTCTGTCTTGGAAGGTACTTTTTCCATACAGAACGTCATTAGTCGATGAGACACATTTTCAATCGATCAGTTCCATTTTGTGTAGAACGTAAGTCAAACGCATGTTAGTGCAAAACCCGTGAGTTTTTCCATTTCCATTATTAAGATGAGAACGTCTTCCGGGTTTGTATCGTGTCATTACTGTAACCGAAGTTGCCAACGTTTTCTCCACTTTCGTAAGGGGCTTCAAGACCTGAAAGAAATCGAAGAACTCTAACAAGCAACCGAAATCTAACTAAAAGTTTCTCAAAAGTTAGGTAATCAACCTGTGAACCAAGCTAGATTCTAAACTCTGAAAAGATAAGAAATAAAATTTTTAAACAGGACATTGCGAGAGAGCATAGAAATCATCAAACATCTCAATAACTTCAACCGTGATCATGATTCCCCTCTTTGGTTCCCGGTCATTACACTTTAATCGAAAACACGCCCCCTTTCGACCGTAATCCAATCAGAATCGAGCTTAACTAGCTATGACAATACTTCTTTATATACGGAGACTACTTTTTCTTAAGTCAATTCTATGGAGTTTAGAATCTGGCTTGGTTCACAAGTTGATTACCTAACTTTTGAGTTCTTAGTTAGATTTTGGTTGGTTGTTTGAGTTCTTCGATTTCTGTCACGCCTTGATAAAGCCCGCGAAAGGCAAGTTCGGTTACAACAATGGCACGGTCCAAACCCGGAAGACGTTCTCCTCTTAGTATAGACTCCGATCGTGGAAGCTTTCGCTATTACTACATGACGGTTTCAGTCATTTTGCGACGCACGGCGCAATTTGATATTGTCATTAGCAACTTTGGCTACCGACACGAGTCGTATTAATGCCGGTATTGTGATACCTGTTTTTTTATACCAGAAAACTTCTGTTATGACGATACTATTAATGAATTGTTGAAAATTGTGCTGGATGGGGTATTTGAACTATGTTAATTGAGGATATTGAAACCATTGTTTCAATTGCTATGATTGCAAACGAATTGGAAAGCATATTTGTTGAAATATCAGTACTAATTTGGGAAACTTGGCGTATTTGTTTTTTTTTATAAATCGTATGAACCTAAGGAATTTATTTGTGATAACGCTATATGTACCTAATAATTTATTTTTTAGCAAATTTTAGGAAATATGTGTGGAAGGTGCTGTTAGCTAACCGCATACTTCGGGACAAAAAAAATTTTTTTTCTATTTAATGTTTCTTTTGCTACGTTGTCCGTCGTTTGTATGCACGAGTGTTTGTACATATTATTTTTGTTGTCGCAATTAAGTATAAATCTTTTTTTATGTAATATATTATTAAACGGTGCACTGTTTTGTTTGATCGCGAGATATTGGATATTTGGAATGTAAAACTTAAGCCAAAATATTTAATTTTATATACAAAGGGTTTCGGACTTGCATCAATGATTATTGTCTGTGATATTTACCAACGAACTCTTAATTGATAGCATATATGTAATTCTACATCGCTTCTTCCTTTTTTTTAACATCTCTTTCTTTGTTAACATAAATATATTCGTCGTTTTGTCATTTGTTAACGGTAACGGTTAAATTTTAACTTGCAAGTATTTTCGACGGATAAGCAACTTTGCCACCGCCGACGTTTGAATAACTGACCTCGAGTGGTTTAGTTAAGTTTTATGTCGGATGGCGCAAGTTGTAGTTCATTTTCCAAAGACAGTTCCCGTCACTTTTGATTTTTGTGACGTTCGGTACGGTGTGTGTCAGCGTTAAAATGCAAAAGGATTGTAAAATCTGAAACTAATCTTTTGGATGTGTGAGTCAGAGGACCGACATATTTCTGATCAGCACATACTTTAGTTTCTATGGCGTACTTCTGTAATTAAGCTTCTATGGCGTATGGCGTACTCCTGTAATTAAACTTCTATTGCGTACTCCTGTAATTAGGCTTATATGGCGTACTCCTGTAATTAAGTTTTTATGGGACACTTCGGTAATTCAGCTTTCATGGCATATCTTTGTACGTAAGTGGAAATGGTCTAATTGCGGCGGAGTTTTTCCAAAAGTATTTATTTTTAAATTATATCAACGCTGAATAAACCGGGGAAGGAACGCTGTATTGACCGTAACTTGATCGCGTGCTGTTGGGGTCTTTCGGATCACTTCTTACTTATAACAATTTAACTGGGTTTGTCAATGGTCAGATCAGCACATAATGTAGTTTCTATGGCATACTCCTGTAATTAAGCTTCTATGGCGTATGGCGTACTCCTGTAATTAAGTTTCTATGGGATACTTCGGTAATTCAGCTTTGATGGCATATACCTGTACGTAAGTGAAGGTGGTCTAATTGCGGCGGAGTTCTTCCAAAGGTATTTACTTTTAAATTATATCAACGCCGAATAAACCGGGGAAGGAATTGACCGTAATTTGATCGCGTGCTGTTGAGGTCTTTCGGATCACTTCTTGCTTATAACAATTTAACTGTGTTCGTCGATGGTCGGAGTGTTTAACGTAACGAATTAATTAATGTATTTATACACGATGTTGTTTGTCATGTGCGTTTAGTAAATCGTTATCTTTGCTCCGTTTACAAGATTATCACTTAACGTTCATAAACTTCAATATTATTACTTAACCTTCATAAATTTTAATATTATTACTTGGTTTTAATTAATTTCAATATTATAATAAATGTAAAAAGATTGGAAGTACGCGTCGAAGTTTGATGTGATGTTACCGGGTGATACAATCCGATGTAAATATTTGAGTCGTGAACTTGACGTCAAGACTACGGGCGGATTATAATCAAATCAATTACGCGGACGTATCTAACTATTGCTACCGTTGGTTTTTTTTTTTGGAAACCAGGACGATTTGACTCCTATATTTATTTTCCTTTGTGAGGGCGGTTGTCGTAGATAAACAATACAACAAAAAAAAACCGAAATGTTATTTGGGAACTCATCCGCAAGAAAAGGTGGCGCAAAAGGCATTGGCTTATCGGAAGAGTACTTTTTTTCTAATAATCCGAACCACGACAATTTGCGCCAAAGCTAGCCAAACAGTAAGTCAAACATCTACGATTATAATTTTTTTCTGACCCCCAAATTTGTACGTTACACATTGTTGGATAGATTTAAACGGTATTGGCCATTAATAGTTTTCCTCCGTTTTGGTGCCTAAAGTGCTAGTGAATACTAACATCTTCAGTGATTCTAATAGAGCTCAAACTTCTAAGTTCGCACCGCTCCGCAATAGGCTCCAAATCCTATTGGCAACTGTGACGTTCTGTTTTTGTTGTTGCTATATATTGTTTAAATAAAACAGTTTTAAACAAAAAAAATATTTCTATTGAAAGCAAGGTTATTAATAAACTTATTTTTTAATGCAGACGTTTAGAAAAACATTTTTGTTTTGAAAAATATAAAAAAAAACAAATATTTTGTTAAATTATAACGGTACAACAAGTTGAATATTTGTTTAATTAATTTATAAAAGGAATAATTAATCTAAGTTCTTAAAGTAATAAATAAAGATTTGTATTGCAATGTACGCGATAGTATTTTCTATAACATTATACGGCATCGTTTTAGTGTCGTCTCAAAGTAATTTAACAAAAAAAATTGTTGAGGTATTCTAATGTTATTTTCAGATATAACATGTGGAAAAAATGAAGTATATAGTAACTGTGCGAACAATTGTCCACCAACATGTGACCAACCTAACCACACATGTAATGCAGTATGTGTCGATGGATGTGTTTGCATTCGTGGTTTTATACGAAAAACCTACCCAGGACCTTGTATACCCGAAAAAGATTGTAAACGTAATTAAAATCAGCTACTTAAAACAAATAAATAAATCCTCTAAATATGACTTTTAGAATGCGGACCAAATCAAGTGTGGCAAGTATGTAGCGACAACGCTTGTAGAAAAACTTGCCAGAATAGAAATATCGCAACACCGTGTCCATATGTGTGTCGTGCTGGGTGTTCTTGTAAAAAAGGTTTTGTTTGGACTGCAGATTATAGTAAATGTATATCGGTAAAAAGATGTTCTCGTAAGTGTCTAGAAATAGATTAAACAGTTTTAATAAGTGTGACCTTCAGCATGCAAACCCAATCAAGTTTGGCAAAAGTGCAGTGATTTTTACTGCAGAAAAACTTGCGAAAATTTAAACAAACCGATTGCGTGTATATTAATTTGTCGTCCTGGTTGTTCCTGTCAAGACGGGTTTGTTTGGTCCGCAGATTTTACTAAATGTATACCCATGGATAAATGTGTCCTTCGTAAGTAATTTCATTTCATCAAACCAATTGTTTTAAGGATTATTTGATAGAATGCGGTGCTAACCAAGTATGGAAACAGTGCAGCGACAACTTATGTAAACGGACTTGTGATAACCAAGACAAAATTATAAATTGTCCACTTATCTGCGTTCCTGGATGTTCTTGTATAGATGGATATGTTTGGGACAAACATTTGTCTCAATGCATTCCAATCGATTCGTGCCCAATAGGTTTAACGTAATTTTTAAGCTTAATAAAAATTATAATTTGTTGTTTAGAGTGTGGTCCAAATCAAATATGGGAAGAATGCAGTGACAACGCATGCAAAAGAGTTTGCAGCAACAAAAGAGACGATATTATATGTCCCGCTATATGTCTCCCAGGTTGTTCGTGTCAACCCGGATATGTTTGGAACAATTGCTTAACTGGTTGTATACCAATACGTAGTTGTCCAAACGGTAAGTGTACTAACATAAAAAATACAAGTGAACTTTTTTTTGTTTTAGTATGTGCTGAAAATCAAGTATGGGAAGAATGTAGCGACAACGCTTGCAAAAAAACGTGCCAAAACTTTAACACTCCATCAGCATGTCCTTCCATTTGTGTTCCGGGTTGTTCGTGCAAAAAGGGAACAGTGTGGAACGCAAAACTAACCGAATGCATTCCAATTCAAGCATGCTTCCAAAGTAATTAATTGGATTCTTCTTATATATATATAAGTTTAACTTTATTCATTGCCATTTGGCTTACAAATTTGGTCGTGTTGTCTATACATATATATTACATTTTCTTATCCCTTCTCCCCCCTTAACTTTTTCTTCCTGCTCCATACTTCCTCCATCCATTCCGCTCCTTTTCCGTTTTCATCTAAGATATCCACTGTTTTCATCACCTCTTCTCTTAGTTCCCTGCATCTCTTTCTCATGTGGTTCAGATCTTCCGTTTCTTCTCCACATAGCCTGCACAACTTTTCTGGTTCTTCCTTTCAATATTTGTTCCCTAACTCCTCGTTGCCACATCTGAACCTTGCCACCATTTTTTTCCTTTTGTTGCTTTTAATCTCACTGTCTTTTAAATATTCCGGCACCCTTTCACCCTTGATATCTTTATAATTCCTATTATATCTGCTCTCTTTTATCTTTGTCCATCTTTCTTGTTTTTCTATGTCTCTATCTCTCCTTATTATTTCTTCTCTTGTCCCTACCCCTCTTCTCTTAATCTCTCCACTTCTTCACTCGCGTACCCGTTTCTTTTGTAATACTCTTCTCTGCCCTCCTGCCCGTACTTCACTTTCCCTCCCTTTATCTCTTTCCAACATTCTTGCAGAATTTTGCAATCTGTTCTTTCCCTCATTTCTTCCTCGTATTTTATTGCTCGTTTTCCTGTCTCAATCCTCATTTTTTCTATCTGAACCTCCTCTCTCACAATATACCCCGGTGTATCCCTGTCCAATCCTAACACCCATCTCCAGTATTTTTCCTGTAGCCCCTCTACCTCCCTCCACTCCTTCCAGTCCCATATTTCCGCTCCATACATTACCACCCCCTTTATTAATTTTTCAAACAACAATTTTCTTTTTTTATATCCATCTTGAAAGTTCTTTCCGCCACACCCCATACTTGTCCTATTAGCCTGTTTCCTTTCTTCACCCTTTCCTTTATGTGTTCTCCTCTTTATTATCCTGTTTCATCGTGTAGCCCAGGTATGTAAATTCCTTCACTTGTTGCACTTTCTCATCACTCCATCTCCACTTCTCTCTTTTTCTTTTCCCCCTTCCTTTTTAAATATCATTATCTTTGTTTTCTCCGTGTTTACTTCCAATTCTTTTTTTTTCATATATTTTTCTAGCGTTTTCATCATCTCTTTCATTTCCTTTTCCTCCTTAGCCACCAGCACTATGTCATCCGCATACGCCAACGACCATACCTTAGTTTTCCCTACCACTATCACTTCTGTCTGTTGTCCTCTCATTGTCTTTTCCAGATCCCCCGTATATACCGAGAACAGGCTTGGGCTCAGTGGACATCCCTGCCTCAACCCTCTCTTTGTTATGAATTTCTCACTCTCTTCCCCATTCACTTTAACCCTGCTTCTCGTTTCATCGTATATTTCCTCTATTCTTTGTATTAATCTTCCATTGATTTTTTTTCTTTTCATATATTCCCACAGCTTTTCCCTATTCACTTTGTCAAAAGCAGCTTTTAGGTCTACGAATAGTGCTACCATTTTTCCTCTTTTTTTTCTAGTTCTTTATTTGCTAAGTGTTTCATTATATATATGTTGTCTATCGCCCTTCTTCCTTTTCTGAATCCCGCTTGTCCGTCTGGTACCAAACTTCTTTCCTCTATTTCCTTCTGTAATCTTTCTTGCAGTATTGTCGCGTACAATTTGTATGCCGAGCTCAGTAATGTTACCCCTCTATAATTCTCGATTTTCTTTTTTTCGCCTTTTTTATGTATTGGGCATATTATTATCTCTCTCCATCTCTCTAGAAATCCTTCCCCTTTCCATATTTTGTTTATTATTTCCGTCATCCTTTTTGCTACATTTTCTCCCCCGTATATCCACTCTTTTTCTTGTATCCCATCTTCTCCTGTCGCCTTTCCTTTTTTTATATTCTTTATCGCCTCTATTACTTCTTCCTCCCTTATTCTATCCCTATCTCCTTCTTCTTGTCTTACTACCGCGTCTTTCCTTTTTTCTTTTTCTTGCTTTTGTTCTTCCCCTCCCAACAGGTTCCGAAAATATATCTCCTATTCTTTAATTTTTATTCCCTTTGTCGTCCTGTTTTTTTTCTCCGCTTCTTTAGGTACTTCCATACATCTTCTTCCGTTTTTATTCGTTTAATCTGCTCTTCTTGTTTCTTTTTGTTTTCCTCCTTCTTTCTATCGCATGTTTTTTTGTATATTTTTACTGCTTCTTTGTATTCTTCTTTTTCTTTCTTCCCTTTTTTCGACTGTCTTAACGCTCCTCTTGCCTTTTTCTTTGCTTCCTTGCATTCCTTATCCCACCATTTTTTCCATCCAGTTTTCTCCCCCTTCCATTTTCTAAATCTGACTCTCTCTGTTGCTTTCTCCATCATCTCTCTCATTTCCTCTACACTTTCTTGTACTTCCTTCCCTATCCATACCGTTTTCCCTATTCTCTCTTTATATTTTTTTATACTCTCTTCTGTCCACTTTTTTTTTAATTATGTACTTCTCCTCTTCCTCTCTCTCTTCTCTTTCCCTTCCTTCCATTGTCAATTCCAGTGGTTGATGGTCTGACTCTACTCTTTCTCCCACCTTAAATGTCTTTACCTTTTCTGCGGCCTCTTCATTTGTCATTACAAAATCTATTATTGATTCTCCTTCCTCCTATGTACGTAAATTCCCCTTTCCATCATCTTCTCTGTTCCTGTTCATTATTTCCCACCCTTTTTCGTTGCACAATTCTAGCAGTTCCTCTCCCTCTTTATTTATCACCTTGTCCTTTGTTTGTCTCTTTCCTGTCCCTTTTCTTTCTTGTATTCCCCCTCTTCCCTATTCTTGCGTTGAAGTCCCCTCCTACTATTATCAATCCCTCTTCCCTCTCATCTATCATCTCTTCTAAGTTTTTCCTTGTCTCTTTCATTCTACTGCTATAAACCGTCACCACTTTTATTTTTGTTTTTCCCCACTGCATGTTCCTTTCTACAACTCCTCTTCTCTGTTGCATTTTCTCCTTCTTTTCCTGGTTCAACCATTTTTTTCTTATTCCCGTTATTATACCCCCCTTTGCTATCCCTTTTTTCTTTTCTTTTTCTGCATGTTGCACCACCCACTCAAATTCCTCTGGCAACTCTTTTTCCCACCACTCCCATTCTTTTTTTTCCATCCATGTTTCCTGTAATCCCACTACATCCTGTTCCTTGATGTACTTCCAGAAATCATGTTCCTTGTTTTTTATTCCTGCTACGTTCCAAAACAATACTCTCAGCTCACTCACCTTCCCCGTGCTTCTTCCTTACTTTCTTTTTCTCCCTTCTTCTTCTTTTCCATTTCCATCTCTCATTATTCCTTTTCTTTGCCGTTTCGTCAACTTTCCCTCCTTTACCACCCAGCCTTTGCCCTTTAGTTTTTTGCCTTTTGGTTCCCCACTTTCTCTTCTCTTTCTCTGCACAGTCCCCTATCCTTGTCGTTCCATATGTATCTGTCTCCGTCTATCTCCATTTTTCTGTACCCTACCCATATTCTTTTTCCTTCCGTTCTTCTTTCCATCGCTATGTTCATTATTTCTCTTTGCACTCTTCTTTCCTCCCATGTTAAATCGTGACTTATATATATTCTTGTATTCTTTAATTTCTTCTTCTCCTCCATTACCTTCTGTTTTTCCTCCCATCCTCCGATTTCCGCCACCACCATCTCATTTTTTTTCTCTTTGTTTATTACTGTCACTTTTTCCCCTCTACTTTTACATTTAGTTTTTCTTCCAGCATCACTGCTAGATCTTTTTGTGGTTTTTCACTTCTCCACCCCTTTATCACGATATTATTTTTTCTTTTCCATCTTTCCTCGTCTTCCGCTTTTTTCTCCAGTTTTTCTATTCTCTCCACCACTTTCTCTTTTTCTTTCTCCCACTACTTTTCTCTTTCTCCCATTTCTTTTTCATTTCTTTGCTTTCTTGTCTTATTCCTTGCATATTTTCTTCCATCTGTTTCATCATTTCTCTCATTAATTCTTTTAACTCCTCCATTTCTTTCCTTCCTCCTTCTGTTCTTGAGGTTTTTCCTTCGTTCTCCTCCGATATCTTTTTAACGTCTGGTGATCTTATTGTTTTCTTTCCTCTTTCAAATATTTGTTGCCTTTCTCTTTCCTCTTCCTCTCTCTCTCTTTTATTCATCCCTTTCCCCCTTTTGTTATTACTTATTATTTATTATTTATTTATTTTTTTTTAGTTATTCTTCTTATAAATTGTAAATTATTTTCGTTTAGAGTGCGGAGCTCATCAAGTATGGGAAGCTTGTAGTGATGTACTTTGTAAAAAAACATGCAAAGATGTGAATGGACCAGAACAGTGTCCAACAGCGTGTATACCAGGATGTTCGTGTGAAGAGAATTATGTTTGGAATGAAGACGCAACAGAGTGTATTCCAATAAATCGTTGCAATGGTAATCATAGTTTTTGAGTGCATATTTTGTTGATTCGAAACTTTGTAGCGTGCGATAAGCATCAACACTGGAGAGAATGTAGCGACAAAAATTGCAGAAGAACTTGCAAAAACATAGACGATGATAATCTAGTATGTGATCATTCGTGCATACCTGGGTGTTCCTGTAATCCTGGTTACGTATGGAATAATATTGAAACCGAATGTATTTTAGCTTGTAATTGTGGGAAAAGTAAATCCTTATTTTTTTTAGTTTTATATATTAAAAACAATGAATTTGCAGATTGTAAAGAAAACGAAATATGGTCAAATTGTACAAGTGCATGCGAGCGAACGTGTCAGGGACCACATCACGGTATATGTCCAACTGTTTGTATAGCTGGTTGTAAATGTAAAGCAGGTTATTTGTTTGACCAGCATCAAAACAAATGCGTTCGTGTTTCTGATTGTTCTAAAAGTAATTTGACATTTTTTTAGTACATTTAGTTTGATTTGATCTTTTTAGAATGTGATGACAACAAAGAATGGGCCAGACATGTACGGCCATTCCCAGTTACGTGTCAAAACGTGTTACATCCACAGTCTCACTCGAGTGACGTTTTTCAAGAGGTTCTTTATCCTGGATGTATATGTCCATCAGGTCTAATATTAGACGAAGTTACAAATGAATGTATTTCATTAGAAGATTGTTCAAAATTATTGAATTAGCTGCAAAAATTTTACTTTTTGATTATCAATATATGGTTATGAATTATTACATAAAGTTTTTATTTTTTATTCATTTAGTTTTAATCTGTGATACGGGTCATTAGTATCAAGGTCTCACATTTTCGTAATTTAATTAAATAAGCTGTTACAAGCTTTAGGTCTTACGAACCTTGCACGGCCAACTCACACAGTCGGAGATAGGGGAGGTTCACAGGAAGTATGCTTAAGGGCGCCAGATCTAATCCAAGTTAACACTTCTGCCTCAATCACGACAGACGGTCCAAACTTGTAACTGAATTTGAGGTTCGTAATCCTTATTACTCTGATGTTCGAGTAGCCAACATTAGTTAATAGGTAACAATAATTACAGGAGAAAGAAAAAGTAACAAGAGAGATTAACAAATATAACCACTTTAATGTGTTAACGTAGAATATTAACAAAAGTATAGGAAATTTCTCCACTCATCTATGCTCGAATGATTTCTAAGTATAATTAACAAATATAACAACGTTAATTTAGTAGCGTAGCAAATTGACAGCTATATATTAAATTCTCAATCCATAAATACTAGTAGGACTAACAATTATCAGTCGTAGAAAACTTTGATTTCGTAACACATAAGATTTACAAGATTATATTAAATTTTCAGTGCATGAATGCCCGCAATATCGGCAACACACAATACACATTTAAGTCAGGTCGAAACGAATATTACAGAAAATCTCGTAGTAAATATGTTTTTCACACACACAGCATGCGAAACAGGTTAAATGAATGATTGAAGTTACCTTATTGGTATATAAGCAGTAAACATAGTTACGGTCATTAACATTAACCAAAGTTCTGTGAGTAACTTTCGTGACAGCGATATAAAATTAAGCAAATAAACTCACCCGAAGTCCAGTGTCCACTTTCGCAAAGAAAACGTTTTCCCGCTAGCGGCCTGTAATAAATATTGAATCGCAAATCGTGTCAGACACTAACTCACGAAGAATAGGAAGCTACAATATCAGTATTAATAAATCATTAAAAGTTATATAAGAACCCGTTGTATCGAATGCTGTAGGTAGTAATTTAGAACAGGTGGTTGATAACACAATCGACTGGTATACACGAAATAACATCTCCCACAGTAAGGCTTGTCGAGACTCCGTTTTCGTGGTGGAGAATATGCCTTCCCAAAATCTTAAGTGTTCGGTAACGGTATTTCTCAATAATAATTAATCTTCATCATTTCTTTATTGAAACGAACATGTGTTCAAAGCGTGGGGAAACGGCTATCAAATTAAGGAGAAGTTACAAACGAATTTTAATAAAACGGGAGTAATTATCTTACCCTGTGACGACTCAAATATTTTACGAACGTAATGAAATTATAATTTGATTCCCATTATTAAGGATGTCCTTCGAAATTATTTCTTTAAGCCATTATGCAATTGACAGCTTCACGATTTTGTCGTAAAATGACAGTCACAATAAAAGATCGGCAGAGGGCGTCAAAACCGGAATCTAATTTCAAGTCAATATACAGGGTATTCCGTTAGAAAAATTTTGCACGTCACTGGTACGCCGACATCATTGGTTGGTTATTTCGACGTAAATCGATATTCCGGCGGGGAGGTGTCTTATCAAATATCTTGACTAATCCAGTGCTCACTGCACGTAATCTATAATTGTTTGAAATCTTTGAATTCTAAGTACTTTCATTTTCACTTAATTACAGGATTACGCTTTTAGCGAAGTAAATTACAAATGGGAAATTTTGTACATTGGAATTCCTTATAGCGAGTTTTTCACAAAAATTAAAAATTAGGTGCAGGTGACAAAATTGCGACAAAATTACGTATGTGTTTGCATTATTTAAATTAAACCAAAAGTTATATTTTTACTTTCTGCTCAACGTTTAACCATTTAAATATGTTAAACTCTCATTTGTTTGTCTTTTGTATTTGCATAAATTTAAAAATGCACAACCTTGTATATTGGTTTAATTAAAATTATTTTTCCATTTTGACTTTAAGATCGTTCACGGTATAACCTATGTCTGCGTGAATTGCTTCTTTTCCATTTGATAACTTTTTTTCTTAAGTGTTCACTGCAACTATGCTTCCTTCTGAGTTTTTTTCTTTTGTTGCTTAATAGGGCGGTTGGTAGGACACTGAAGGGCTGGCCACTCCCTTTCGTTTCTTCTACTGAGAGAAGAACGAATCAGACACTTACATCTTGTCTTATCTTTCTTCGTCTGTCTTCCTTACTTTTGAGTTTTTCTTTTCTTTTGCTTTTGAAGGTTTGCCTTTAGGGCAATTATATCTCTTGCTTTTTTCCTTTATCTTGATTTGTTGCTTGAATACTTTCTTTCTATTTTCTTTTTAGTAACTTCTTTCTTTAGTATTCACGCAACTATGTTTCTTTTCTTTTGCTTTTCTTTCTCAGTTGCTTCTTTCGCTTTATTAGGTTTAGTGGGTTTTTGTTTTGTTGTTTTCGGTTTGGAGCTTGGAATAGACTGCATCGTCGCTTCTTGTACTCTGTACTTCCGCTTAGTCGGCATTTTTGATGTTGCCAGTCAGCGTTAGGATATTTCTCTTCTCTAGGTTATTTTTGCTCTTGCAATATTTTAATCCGTTCTTCGGCATTTACGTTCCAATGTGATATTCCAACACGACGAGCACTAACTCACGATGCTCTGTAACGAACCGTTACAAATTGTACTTATAGCGCCGTATGTTGTTTAGTTTAGAAATAATACTTATGTTACTTAAGACCGTTAATTATTATTATTAAGAATTGTATATTATTAATTAAGTTAATTAAGTTTCCGTATCCGTGTAAACAAATGTGAACAGGGAATTTCCGCGAGTACCGAACGCGCAACTAAGCTCGCGCTATCCCCGCTTACCGGCACTTCATTCGTCAGAGCGCATGTTATCCCCGCTTGAACCGTTCTCACACTTCCGGAGTCACAAATAAAAGCGGAACCCCGACGCAGAAACGCCAGTTTCAGTTGGAGCTCGCATCGAAGACGATTCCGGGGTTTCTGTGCACCAGCTGGAGTTTAGCGTAAGCCGTTTTGCTTTTATTAACCGGACCTCCGGGGGAGATACCGCTCCCCTCCTTGTCTGCTCTTCCCTACTCTATCCTTTCCGGGCGTCGTAGTCGTAGTGTTTGGCTTTGGCCTGCGAATACGCCGTCACCACGTCGTCTCCGTAGTGTTTGGCTTTGGCCTGCGGATACGCCTTCCAGTACCGTGCCCACGTCCCTTCTCCTCCCTCTTAAGTACGAATCCGAGTAAAGCCCTTCTACCGATCCAACCAACGGAGGTTGCTACCCTAGTGCATGCTTGCTCGCTTAGTCACCGACGTCACCGCTTGTCGAACGCACGCTAATCACTCATTGGTTTATAGATCACCTTCCGCTTGTTGGTTGTGGCCGCCGCTTCTGTACCGTTCGTTGTTGGTTTTAAGAATAAATAAAGTTATTTTTATTTACTATTGTGTATTTTATTTCCGTCGCCTCGCTCCGATTTTAGGTCCGTTTGAAGCCCTGGACAACCGTGTCTTCACTGTAGTTACCCGGACAGTGCCGTCGAACAGGAGAGTAAACTCCTCGAACAAATCTGGCGCCCGAGAACCGTTCCGTCCACTAGCTTTTTATTACAGCGAAGCAGTGCAATCCGGAGTAAGCGTCACAGCTCAATTGGCAAATGAAGTTTTCTGTTCTTTATTGACTCATACTTTTTTTCTTTTTTTCTTTTGGTCTCGTGTTGGGTTGCTTTGAAAGTTTTTCTATCTGCTTAAGCTTAGTCTTTTTTTTTCTTGGACTCACTGCAACCATATCCTTTTCTCTTTGTTTTCTTTTTTTGCTAATTCTCTCTTTTCCTAGATTGGGCTTAGTAAGTTATTCGTTTTGTTGTGTAAGTCTGAAACTTAAGACAGACTACTACTCCGTTTTCTGTACTTTACGTACTTCCGCTTGCTCGTTTTTTTTTTGATGTTGTTAGTCGTTCTTAGGATATCTCTTTTGCTACTTTTCTTTTTGTTTTTTCTTGGGATATTCTAGTTTTAGTTGTCGGTATTCTTAAGATTCTGAAAAACTTTTGTCTCTTCTGAATTTATGGTAGTCTGATGAGATTACACGGGGTTGGGTTTCTTGGAATTGGGTTGGTTTTGGATTTTAGGGTTCTATCCTTGGCGTATGCCTAAATTTCTGTCTTCATTTTAGCTTCTGTTTTGTTATCCCCGCTCCATGCTTTTATCTTGCTGGGGGAAATTCTGTTACGTGCAAAATTTTCATAACGTAATACCCTGTATATTGAATTAAAATTAGATTCCGGTTTCGACGCCCTCTGACGATTTTTCTGGTTACTGACATGTTGCGGAATTCGTTTTCAAGCTGTCAACTGCCTAAAAGGGACTGTGTTTTAATAGTACATCAACTGTGAGAGAAATGATATTATAAATTAATTACGTGTTTAACCTAATTTATTCGTCACAGGGTAAGATATTTACATCCGCTTTGTTAGAATTCTTTTGTAATTTCTTTCTTAATTTGATAGCCGTTCCGCCACGCTTTGACCACATGTTTCTATGCAATAAAGAATAATGAAGGATTAATATCGATAAATACCTTCATGGGACGAGTATAACTCTGTGAGGCCTATGTTTAAAACGAAATACCGAAGACAACAACTTTTCTTTGAGATCTTATTCATGCGGTACACACCTGCGAAACCAACCTTCATTGAATGTGTACAACAGCATTCGATAATCGGGTTATGTTATGTGTACTTTGTTTTAGCAGTAATTAATGATTTTGTAGCTTCCTATCTTCGTGAGTTATTGTGTTGACACGATTTGCTATTCATATCTATTCCAGGCTCACTCACCGAGGAAAACGTTTTCTTCGATCAAGTAGGTACTGGATTGTGGCTAAGTTTATTTAATTATTTTGTCGCTGTCAGAAAAGTCACTTACGGAACTTTTGCTAATGTTAATTTCCGTAATTACGATCATTGTTCTAATACCATTAAGGTAGTTTCATTAGTTATTTTGTGTGTATCGCATGCTGTGTACAAACAATATTTACTACGAACTTTTCTTTGCTATTCACTTCGATTCAACTTTTGTATTGTGCGTTGCCGATACTTCTGGCATTTATGGATTGAGAATTAGATATACTATTGTTAATAATCTACGTTACTAAATTAAAGTTTTTATACCTGTTTAATCTTTTTTTTTGTTAACATACTTTTCTCTTCTATTGTGGTTACCCGAACATCAGAGCAACAAGGATTACGAACCTAAAAATTCGTTACAGGTTTGGACCGTCTGTCTTGATCGAGGCAGAAGTGTTAATTATAAAAAACCTGGCGCCCTTAATTATTATTCACTTGAACCTCCCCTATCTCCGACTATGTGAGTTGGCCGTGTAAGGTTCGTAAGACTTATAAGCTTGTAACAAAGTAGTATAATAACGATTACATCGCTTTCAGCAGTTGATTGTATTCCGATCGTTAAACGTAGCCAAAGTCCAAAATTTGACAAACACACGTCGATCAATGTAAGCTTACAATGCGCACCACGTCAAGCTAGATTGTCAAAAAAGCTAAAAACAGTAGGAGTGCGGACTACTAAGTGAGAATTTGTACTTGATCAAACAGTAGTTTTATTTTTTAGAATTTGCTACCATATATCAGCAGTGTTTACTGTCAGCTGTTTCTATTATTCAATTATTGTTTTGTGCCAAAATGATATTGGTATTATTTAATACCAATAGAAATAAGTCGCATATTTTTAATTTGAAGGTAAGAAACTTACACATTATCACGTTTTATTATTAATACAATATATTATTGAATGTTTTTCTTCGTTTTTCAAGCATGTAGGCAAATATTATGATTATTTAACATAACCTCCATAAAATCTGTTTTATACCATACCGATTAATTTTGGAGTAAATCCTTTTCAAATTCAATAGTGGTAAAGTACCAACTAAAACAGACAAAAAATGAAGAATCCTAAGTTTTTTTTTTGTTTTAGATGTCGAAAAACCCAAAACAAAGAAAAATTGGCAATAATAATAATAAGAAATGCAGCAGACGGATTTAACATAAAATTCCAAACATTGGCCAGGTACGTTCAAAAGAAGAAGATGGATCCAGATGACAAACAAATGGAACCCAGTTATCTACATCGGCGAGTTTTCAGTAGTGATCAAGAAAAAATTTTAACAGATTATTTAGTAGCTTGTAGCAAAATGGCCTATGGGCTTGCCACGAAGGAAACATGTAAATTAGCTTACTAGTTGGAGTTCAGAAACACTTTCAATATGCTAGAGTTATAAAAAAGAAATAAAAGAGCCAGAGAAGTCTGGAGAAGGACATTTACAAAGAGAAATCCTGATTTATTCATTCGAAAACCATCCTATCAAGGCTGACAGCCTTTAATAAACATAACGTAAAAATGCTTTTTAAATATTTGAGAAGGATACTCGAACGGCTTTTTTGTTTGACAAATGGTTCAAGAACGTTTAACCTGATTGAAACTGAGATGACAACGGTACGGGCTCAAAACAAAATAATTGCACCTGCAAAACAAGTAAACCGCTGTACAAGTGCTGAGAGGAGAAGTCTTGTAACTATGTGTGCCATAATATCAGCAGCAGGTACATTTTTTCCCCTCCCGCAATAGTTTTTTTTCGAAATAGGTTCAAACCACAAATGTGAGCTTGCGACTCTAAGTGGATGGATGTGCTCAAATACTGTTGTTGAAATCCCAAAACACTTCATAAACCATAAGCATTCTACAAAAGAAAACCCTACATATACGACAACCTGTTACGTACAAAATTTTCATTACGGAATACCCTGTATATGTAATTGAAATTAGATTCCGGTTTGGACGCCCTCTGCCGATCTTTTCTCGTGGCTGTCATTTTTGCGACAGAATCGTGAAGCTGTCGATTGCCTAAAATGGCCTGTATGATTTAAAAAAATAATTTCAAGAGACATCCGTACTAATGGGAATCAGATTGTAATTAAATTACGTTCGTGAAATATTTGAGTCGTCACAGGGTAAGATAATTACTGCCGTTTTATTAAACTTCGTTTGTAATTTCTCCTTAATTTGATAGCCGTTTCCCCACGCTCGAGCACATGTTCGTTTCAATAAAGGAGTGTTAAGGATTAATTATTATTAAGGAATACCGTTACCGAACACGTACGATTTTGGAAGGAATATTCTCCGCCACGAAAACGGGGTCTCGACAAGCCTACTGTGGGAGATGTTACGTCGTGTATACTTGTCGATTGTGTTATCAGCCAGCTGTGCTAAATTGTCACCTACAGTATACGATACAACGGGTTTTTATATAACATTTAATGATTTATTAATACTATTTTTTTTAGCTTCTTGTTCGTTGTGAGTTAGTGTGTGATACGATTTGCTTTTCACTATTTATTACAGGCCGCTGGCGGGAAAACGTTTTCTTCGCGAAAGTGGATACTGGATTTTGGGGTGAGTTATTTGTTTAACTTTTATATCGTGATCACGAAAGTTACTCACAGAATTGTAATTCATGTTAACGACCGTAATTACGTTATCGCTTATATAACAATAAGGTAATCTTAATCATTTACGTAATTGTATCGCATGCTGTGAAGGAAAAACATATTTATTCCGAGATTTTCGGTGCTGTTCATTTCGACATAATTTCAATGTGTAGTCTGTGTTGCCGATACTGCGGGCATTCACGTATTAGAATTCGATATAATCTAGTAAATCTTATGTATTACGAAATCAAAGTTTTCTACACTTGTTAACGAAAATTGTTTGTCATGCTAGTATTTAAGGATTGCGCATTTAACGTATAGTTGTCAATTTACTGCGCTACTAATTTAAAACTGTGATATTTGTTAATTCTACGTGGAAACCATTCGAGCACCGATAGGTGAAGAAATTTCATATATTCTTATTAGTATCCAACGTTAATGCATTAAAGTGATTATAATTGTTAAGCTCTCTTATTATTTTTCTTTCTCCTGTGATTATCGTTATCTATTAACTAATTTTGGCTACTGGAACATCAGAGTAATAAGGATTACGAACCTCAAATTGAGTTACAAGCATACTTGCTGTGAACCTCCCCTACCTCCAACTGTGTGAGTTGGCCGTGCAAGGTTCGTAAGACATAAAACTTGTAACAAACCATCAGTGACATTTCTGTCTAAGATGAAGTACATTTTTGTCTCGTTAAATTCTACCCTCCTCTGTATGTTTGGGTTCTGCTATTCCTTTTAGTAAAAGTTTCAAATGCTGTCTTTTCTTGGTTAATAATTATTTATGCAAAAAATGAGGTAATAAATTAATAAAGTACCAGTTTTATTGTGAGAGCTTAACAAGCAGTTCTTGGTTGCAACAACTGGTTTACAAAAATATATTATCTTATCAATAATATAAATTTGATTGTTGGTAATATGTTTCAATTAACGTATTTAACTTACTTAAACCTGATACAGTTGTTTTGGGCTTCTTAATTAGTTAGAAGACGTCTCAAAACTATCAAGGTCTTTCAAGAAATACAAATATCAAATACGGTAAAACGCAAACGCAAATTCGATTCGTCGCGATAAGTTTACATAATTTTATTTAAACTTGAAAAAACAGAAACTTGTGTAAAGCGAAAAATTTACTTTGTCCCTCCAGTTATTGTATTTGCAAGTTTCACGTATTGTAACGTGCACATTTTTTCTTATCTTTAGACGGTGGCTCGTTGCAAAATGACCTTTTCGTCGAAGTGTGAGAAATGAATTATATTTCACATGTTTACGATATGCTTACTTTTTACTAGAGTTTTGTGAGTCTTCTTTTAAAGAATGACCTTTTTGGGCGATTGAATGGGCATTGTAGAGTGTTTGTTTTTTTCGTTTTTCTACGGGGAGAAGAACGAATTAGGCATTTACATCAAGCTTTATCTTTTTCCGTCTTTGCCTATCTCTATCTATCTTTCCTACTTTACATTTTTTTCTTCTTGGGGTTATGGACTTTTATGTGCCAACAATTCTTTTTTTTAATTTTCTTTAGTCTTGTTATGATAAAAAGTTGGTAGATTAATCTTCGAGTATAAAAATTTTTCTTAAGTATAAAATTTGTCCCCCTCCCAACTTTTTTGTCGACGATGTCAAATTTTATAACCGCATATTTTATTCACTTCCTGTAAGAACTCCGACGAGCTCCGTATTTTTACGCCCAACGAAGTTTTCACCATTAGGGTATTTCACGCGAATATGCGAATGAATTCTGTGGCTATTTAGTGGAAGCTGAGAAGAAATAAATCGTTATATTTCTCTTTATTGAGGGTTTAATTTGATTCGATTCTAATTTTTTATAACGGATTTCCGTACCCACCACACGTTCACCGTTATCAGTGAAGATAACAAACAGGTGGGGCATATGTCGGAAAGTTTCCATGACGTGAGGTCGCTGAAGGCTAAGGGGTTGTACACCACTTTATGGGAAGAAATACTTACACAAGTGCAAAGTTAATTAGAGGGAAGCTTGACGCATTCTTTTACGTCAAATATTGTATGCATTAAATCAACTTACTTGTGCTAACACCGTGTGTACGATTTGTGCCAAATTGCATATTACGTTTTAGGTCTACTGGTACAGATTAGCTAATCCCCTACTGGATAATACACAACTGTAAGTATTGCATTTTCTATTTTACTTCGTACGTCGTGTCGATTATTGGAATGGCGACACGTACATACTAGGTAGTGATCACTATTAATGTTCAACTCTTTTATTTGTATGTCATATACTTATCGGGTGCGCTTTGATTCTCGATACTTTTGATTTTCGTATTCTTGTAATTTAACTTAATAAAGTCATTTCTTCGTTAAATGTAAAAGTTAGATCGATTAGGGCACTTTGATGTGCGACGTGTTGCTCAGTCAAAGGGCCTAACTTATACTTGGCCTGTGATATTAACCTTTGTAATATTGTTTGAAACGTTTATGTAACGATACTTATGTGCTGTCTTCGTCCTTTTCAACTGCGATATCTCCCTAATTTAATCTTTCATCGTCTTGGCGCCCTTTTTTTAGATTTAATTTATGATTTAGCATCACAAAGCTTGCGTCTCTCTCTCCGGGAAAACTGTGTTAGCCGTTGCTTATTTTCTTTTGGTTACACGAAAACCAGTGTAACAGTTTACCTCTTGGGTGGTTAGTTGGACATAGAAACATCTTTCTCCGTCTGTCTCTTTTCTTCCTTTCTTGTATTTCTTGCTGTTCTTATTCTTTTCTTTTTTGCTTGGGAAGGCTCGCTTTTAGTGCAATTTTGCTTTTTTTAGTTGTTTGAACACTTTCTTCCTTTTTTCATTTAGTAACTATTTTTTTTAGTGTTCACTCAATTATGTTTCTTTTCTTTCTGAGGAACTTTTCATGTTCTATCGGGTTTAGTAGATTTTTGTTTTGTTGTGCTGGGGTTGAAACTTGGGATAAACTGCAACGTCGCTTCTTCAACTCTATGTACTTCCGCTTAGTCGGCATTTCTGATGTCAGTGACTGTTAGGATATCTCTCTTCTTTGGGTTGCTTTTCTCTTAAAATATTCTAATCCGTTCTTTGGTATTTAAGTTCCAGTGTGACATTCCAACACGACGAACTTCGCGAGTACAGCTTCTTATTCTTTCTTATTTACTCTTACTTTCTTTTTTTCGGTTTTGTTGTGCACGTTGCGGTTTTGGATTTTACTTTGATTGGCGCACTCATAGTGTTTAGTGACTTTTGGATTACTGATTTTCTTTATCTGTTTTTTAGGTAGCCCGACTTGTGTCGACTTTTTAATCAGAATCTTTTTTTGCTTGAGATTTCTTCGTTGGTTTTCTTCGATTACATCTTTAGGGTCTGTTTGGTTTTTTTTGTAGAAAAGTCTTATAATAATAATATTTATTGAGCAAAAATAAAAAATAAAATTACGATTACTCAAAAGAACAGAGTTCGCAAGCGATGTTACACCCTGCCTGCTTAATTTTGATAATACTTTTTCAGTATATACCAAGTAGTAAACTAAATGATTTAATATAACAGAAAGAGAAGAAATAAACAAAAAATATTTGTGTATATGTATATAAAATAACCAAATCATGTTTTTGAACCTATATAAACTTGTCTACCTAACCTTCTATTTCTAATAAACGCATTTTTAACCGTTTTCTGTATAATTTGTCTGGTAACGACAGAAGTGAAAAAAATAAATTTAAAAAATAAAGCGCCTTATACGCAATAGTATATTATATATCAAGGTTGAGAAGTGCATCATTATAACCTAAGCGATAGATTATATCGCGAGACGCGAAGCGTCGAGGGATATAAATCGCGCAGGTTATAATGAACTTCTCAACCGTGTTATATATACAATTTTTTCCACTACTAGAATTATTAAAACCTTTCTACCTGTTACTAAATCAAATTTAAAATTTAAGATATTAATTTTAAATTAAAAATCAAGTCAGTAATTCTGACAGTTGTCATTAGTTTAATAGAATTAATTTTGACGTAATTCTTAATTGTGATTTAAAACACAAAAATAAACAGATAACGTAAGTTTTTATTGCTAAAGTTGTTTAAATTGTTTAAAAACATTATTATTTTAAGCATTGATTATATCTAAAACATATTTAACTCAATAATATTTACATTTAATTAAGCGCGAACTTCAAATAACTTACTTTTTAAAATCAAATTAATTTATTAATTGAGCGATTTGAAAACCTAAATTAGCATTAAATAAAATCTCTTGCTCTTGGTACGCAGTTTGGTAAACTTTTTTTCTTTGAAACTGTTGTAGTATTATCAGAAAATGTAAATATGTTCATTATTAACTACTAGTTAATAATGAAATATTATTTACCTGCGCTTAAAAAAGTACAACTTCACGGCCTTCTATTATACGTAATAATGCAAGCGTATACAACTAGTAGTGGAAAAAATATTTTATCATATCGTCTGTTGACGACTTTTTGGCACAGCTACCTTAGTTTTTCTTTTTCGACTTTTTCTTTTTAAATACGCATATCACAACTGAACTTCTGCTAGATGCGTAGTTTTCTTTTATTTCTTGAATTAGTTAGTTTTGGGGACTTATATTTAGGGTTGGATTTGTATCTGTCAGCCGAGGTTTCATGGGATTTTAAGGAGTGTCCTTGGGCGTGCTCTAAACTTTTTTCTTTCCTATACTTCTTTTTTTCTCTTTGCTTAGAATCACCGGCAGTGAGGTCTATATGACTGCTGTTTTTGCTTTATAGCGTAACGATTTGCTGATACTTCATTTCTGTTAGTTGGAGTTTTTGGTTCAATGGGGTATGATTTCGCTTCATTCGACTTTTGGACACATTTGATTGGTGATACTTAGCGAACTTGGAAAACCTCTTTTATTTACGTTTCTTCTTGGGTTGGGTGTTATTGTGTTTGGGTTGGTTTTAATTTTTAAGGTTCTGTTTTTGGCGTATGCCTAAATTTGAATTCGTAATTTTAGCTAGTGGCCACTTTCCAGGTTTTTGTACTTATAGAATCTATATTAGGAAGAACATAATAAACACATAATTATACAATTTAACGTAAAAAATAGTTTATACAGAAGTCACAACAGTTAAGCTTTTTTTAACAAAAGTTATACTATACAATACAATGCTTATAGTTCTGGACAAAATAATTGATGATAAAGTTGGTCAAACCTTTAGCTCTTGCTCTTGATTAGGATCAAAAGCGAAGTAGGAAAACATGGAGATTTGTCCCCGTTTCAATATGGACTTAGAAAAAACAAGTCCGTTATAGATTTGCTCGACCGTATTCGATCGCTAGCCGCGACAGCCAAGGAGGGTACGCGGCGAACAAAGAAGATTTTAGCCTCGATTGACATCTAAAATGCTTTTAATTTGGTGCCGTGAGTTCTACTAGTGGAAAAAAAGGAATTGACCCACATCTGATCAAAGTGATAACAAGGTATCTGACCAACAAGAGAATCACGTACCTGGATGGCCAAGACGTTGCTATTAAGTATCGGATGACGTGCGGATGACCTACTGTCAACACGCCTGCCAGTCCAGTTAGCATTTGCAGACGACTTGCCGCTTTTCGGTCAAGGGAGCACCGTTGAGAAATTAGTGGGGGACAGTAAACTTAGGCTTAAAGAGGGCGGATTCTAGGATGGTAGCAAACAAACTAAAAGTGGCGTTTAGAGAATCAGAAACGATAGCGTTCTCAGGAAGAAGGAAAATTGACTTTACTGCTTTCTGTTTAGGAGCGCCATTATGAACGTGAAAGAAACAATGAAACATTTGGGTGTGACATGTCAGTTGAACCACATGTTGGAAACGTAGTAATGAAAGCGTCAAGAGAGCAACAGCCTTATACAGACTTGCTAAAAGGAAACTCATTATGTCTATAGTACATTCGGCAATTTTATATGCTGCACCGATCTGGTACAAAGACATAAAAATTGGGAGAGTAAAGCAACTAGCCAAAACAACGCAAAAGAAAGTTGCGATTAGAATGACATCGACGTACAGGACGATCTCCCGAGAGGCAGCAAGAGTCTTGGCGGGACTCACACACATCGGCTTAATGGCTGAGGAAAGGGCGAACGCAAGAGGTGGAATAAACAAAGCGACTAAAAAAGAGCTGACTCTAGAGAAATCGTAAAAAAATTGGGAAAAATATCCCAAAGCGGTCTGGACCAAAAAATTAATACCGGACATTAAAAAATGAACCAGCAAAAAACACGGTAACCTAAATTACTATTCTACTCAAGCTTTTACAAACCATGGATGTTTTGGAGTTTACCTGGCAAGGATCAATAAAAAAGATAATTCAATAAATTCATGTGTAGACAACGCGTCAATTACCGTGTTCATGTGAAGGGATGGACCGTTGAGAGGGAAAAGCTATATAAAAAAGCACGGAATAGACCAGACTTACATTATAAAAATAATGTTAAGCAGCAAAAATGCGTAGCCGAAAACAAGCGCCTTCAAAACAAAGATATTAAAAGTAAAAGACGAAGAATGGAAGAAGTGGCATATAAAACTCAAATTCGCTGGAGTGGCCACAAATTCGTAGTAGTAATTAGTTGATAGGTGTGTAGCGTCCCATATAAACTTTATTTTATCTTTACACACAATTTTATAAATAATAGGATGTCCTATAGTTAAAAAAATGAAGGAAACTGTAACATGCAACCGTACAGTTACAAGTGTCCTAATTACAAAAAAATTGGGAATTAGTCAAGTCTATAGTGACAGTGTTTTTAAATTTACTGGTGGTACCACGACACCTTATTGGGTAACCTTAATTTTAAGCTGGCACAGGAAACCAGCCCTTAAATGGTACAGCTTGGGATAATTCAACAAGAGGCCGTAACTATAGTAAGAGAACAAATTTCGAGGTCATGGCAGGATGAAGAAAACCAATGGTTATGACTGACCGTGAATAGAACTACTTGATGTTTGTCTCCTGTACAATTTTTTTTCTCGGAACGTTAACTTTTCACCGCGAGGGCAGTGATAAAATGTCAAATTGAAACTATTTTTCCGGTAACGGTAGTACACGTCACATATATGTTCTAACGTAAGCGCCTAGCGGAGTTGTCAGTTCTAAAATTTCACAAGCATCTGTGTTAGAAATAGGTGTATTATTATTGCTGTTTTTGAGAAAGACTTCCTGGAGTAAGCATGAACTCATATTTTTGCGATGTACGTTATAGCGATTTACGGTACCGCCACATGTTGGGCCAATTTGGAAGGAATTATGATTAATCCATTACCTTCCGCTGGAGACTATAATTAGAAACACGTACAAAAAAGGGGGGATCCTATATATAACTTTATTTCATTTCCTTAGGGATTTTAGGGGATGGTTAGAGTAGCTATCCGAATGGACGACCGTAAGCACTCCTTTTCTTTTTTTTACTTGTCAGTAATTTGTACACTTGTCAAACGTGAAATACGTACGACATAAATATAGTTATTATACAATTAACGCATGCAGATTTTAGATTAATTAAAAGATTAACTCCGAAATTACGTATTACTTGTTTTTTTCTGTTAGTTGTATTTAGATAACTTTGTGTGGAGGGTTGCTTAACCTCCAAGACTTGCATCAACGCTATAACTGTGATGCTTATAGAATTATCCTCATTACTACTATTTATGTACCTAATTTTGCCTTGATTACTTGATTTTCTTAACTTTTAATCTCTCATTACTAAAATCTATTTGTCGCTATAACTAATGTTTTGTCATTTGTTCTATTTCAGTGTTAGATAGATTTAAACGGTGTTTATCACTCTAATTTCTAATCGCTTTGGTGCCGTTTTAATTTGTTTAATAATTTAGCACCATGAAACTTGCGACCCAAATCTTCTAATTTAACTGAGTTAGTCGCTACTAATTTTAGTTGCAAAGAAATAATAATAATAATAATAATAATAATAATAATAATAATAATAATAATAATAATAATGTTTATTGTGCTAATAATCACAGAGATCTTGCACTCGTCATATATCCAATAAAGTAAAAAAATATAACAAAGTTTATATAACATACATGTAACAGAGTCATACAACGCAGATTATAAACAGATAATACAATATATAATAATATAATAACGGGTAAAACAAATTAATTGACGAGACTTCCGTACGTAGCAAAATTAGCATTATAGTACTTTAAAATCGTACTTAGTGTATTGTTCTACACTGTAAAAAACGTTTTCAGTTAGAAACTTGAACATCTTTTTTTTAAAAGTTCTGATAGACAGATCTTTAAATGTAACGGGTAACACATTAAAAAGTTTCGGAGCCAGATAATTCGGGCCCTTTTGAGTAAGACTCAACCTACAAAAATTAGAACTATAATAATTGTTAGTTCTTGTTAGGTAATGGTGTCTATCATTATGTTTAGACCACAAGCAGTCATTTTGCTTAACGTAAAGTAGGCACTGAAAAATGTAGATAGATGGAATAGTCATTATAGATAACTCACGATAAGCTTCCATACAATCTGCTCTGTATGGTAGATCAGCTAACACACGAATAGCTCTGCGTTGAATTCTGAAGATGTATTTCATGTGGGCCGACGAACCCCACAGCAGCGTTCCGTATGTGCAATGCGAATGAAATAAACCATAGTATGCAGTTTTTAGGACATGTTGGGACACTTCGTTTTGAAGACTTTTGAGGACGTATAAGTTGCGGGATAGCTTAGCCGACAACGTAATGATATGTTGCTCCCATGTAAGTTTACAGTCAAGTGTCACACCTAAGAAATTTATTTTATTCGTTGCGTTTAACATCGACGGATCGACTCTTTTCAGAGTAAACAGTAGTTTTTTTGTCTTTTCATTGTTGAGTAGTAGTTCATTTTCTGAGAACCATACATTTGCTTTTAGCTGCATATCGTTGACCGTATTGTTAAGTGTGTTGATGTTTCCATCTCTTATTAACACGGTGGTATCATCTGCATAAAGTATGATATTATCGTTATCCATGTACTTCGGGAAATCATTAATGTAGATCACGAACAACATTGGTCCAAGAATTGACCCTTGAGGCACACCGTCTATTACCGGAATCACTGGCGAGAATAAATTGTTAAATTTGACGCATTGTTGTCTCTTTGATAAATACGAATTTACCAATTTGATACTGTTGTCAGTGAAGTTGTAGTGAGCAAGTTTATCAAGCAGTAGATTGTGCGATATGCAGTCGAAGGCCTTACTGATATCGCAGAACATTGACAAAGTGTGGTCGCCACTTTCAAAGGCGTCTAATACTTGATTTGTAAATGAAATCAGAGCAGAAGTTGTATTCATGCCCTTTCGAAAACCAAACTGTTTATTATGGTGCAAGTTGTTCTCTTCGAAGTATTCGGAAATCTGATTATACAGCAATTTTTCTAAAATTTTGGATAAAACAGGTGGAATAGAGATTGACCTGTAGTTGTTGAGAGCATTGATGTCACCGGATTTAAGGAGTGGTAAAATTATCCCTATTTTAAGACAATCCGGAAATGTGTGGTTGGTTATACAATCATTAATTAGTGACGTTAAAGTTGCTACTATGCTGTTGACTTCTGACTTTATTAATCGAGTAGATAACCCATAGATGTCTTTGGAGTTACTGTTTTTAAGTGCTATTAAGATATCCCTTACGGTATTAATAGAAACTTCCTCGAAGGTAAATTTTGTCACATTTGGGAGTTTTGGTATATACTCATTGAAATTAATTTTGTCTGCATTGTTTTTTTTAATCCTTCGTTTGACCAAAACAGCAGTATCTGCAAAAAATGCATTACATTCACATACGTCGGTAGAGGTAGATATATCGTTAGAGTACGGCTTTCGTTTATGATTGATTATTTTCCATAAATTTTTTTCTGAATTACAAGAATTTTTTATGACAATATCATTGCAGAGTTATTTATAACGTTTGATTTTATTTCTGTAACACCGTAGAAAAAGAATTTCGCTTGTGTACAAGGATGGAGTTATCGGGAAACTTTTTGCATAATTCACATATAAGCAAAAATTGATTCCTGAGTATTTGTAGTTCCTTATTAAACCATTTAACATTACCATCGTGGATACGCGCAGATATGATTCTTTCAGGGAATGCGATTTTAACTGATTCACTGAGGTTTTCAACGAATATTCTAAATTTATCATTAATGCTCAAATTTGAGTGGCGGACAAAATCCCATGAAAGGTTGCTAATGATGTGGTGAAAAGAATTGAGACCTTTAATTGTAAAAGGTCTACACTTATTGATGGAAGTCAGCTTTTTATCTCTTGAGGTTGTCATTATTGTAATTCTTTGCCCCAAGTGGTCCGACAGGTACGTCTCCATGTTTGTTGTATCGTAGTTTCCAAATGCAAAATTGATGAAAATATTGTCCAGGCAGTTTGAGTTTCTTGTACTATCTTTGATTGTCGGAATAAATCCAAAGGAATCAAACAAATTGCACAATGCTAAAGACTGACGGTCATTCGTGCCGAATTTAACATTGAAATCGCCACAGATTATCGTCTCCTTACCCTTCGGAAGTTTTCCATTACTGATAACATATTATTAAAGTCGCCTGACGGAGATCGGTATATACAAATAATGACAATGTTCAAGGAGGAGCATAGGATGGCAGTAACTTCGCATACTAATTCCACCGATAATTCACTTATGGAAGATATGAGTCGGAAGTTTAAAGAACGTATCACTAAAATTATTACACCACCATGAGAATTGTCTTTTTAACAAATGAAGACGCTAAAGTTAGGTTTGCAATGTTTACACTATTTTTTGTTTCATTATCCGTTAACCAATGTTCACTTAAACATAAGATGTCAATAATAGATAATTGTTGTGCCAAGAAACGGCTTAACTCGTCAATTTTTTTCCTTAGGCACTGAATGTTAAGATGAAACAGTGTCAGAGTAAAAGGATCTTTGTTTGTATTATTGACTAAGTTTTTTATAATCTTTACACGGGGTTGAAGCAAAAAACGGTTGCTTTTTACATCTGTAGGCCATATATCAGAAGACGTCACAACTTTTGTATCAGTTTCAGAAACTGTGATTTTAAAGGAGCTATACTCATTCGGTCTGCGGGCTTGTAGTTTTTCACATTTAGCATCGTTAATGTTTTTAGATTTTAGATATTGTATGATATCATCACTACTTGTATTAGGCTGTAGAGGATAGACATGATAGTGCATCCACTTAGTAGCTACTTTCAAAGCGCAAGTTGATGTTAGGGAACCGCATACGATGTTACGTTGCCGGGTGTTCTTTTTCTTAGCAAGTTGGAAACAGTCGGAATCCGCATTCTCGGTTACTTTCACAATAGTATTAAGGGGACCTTGACTTAGAGATTGTGTTGAGGAAGATAAATTGGTTGAAGGTGGTGGAGATGCAACCGTTTCCGACAGATTATCATGTCTCAATTTAGTTGCATATGTCGATTTCTTACTGCCGAGATTGGTAACTTTATTATTACTTTGCTTTGAAAATTTCTCCGAGATATGTTGAAATAGGTTATCGTTTGATATTTTGAGGTCACGCACTTTGTCTTTTAACGTAGATATTTCATCACGTAATTTTTGCGTTTCGCGCGATATGATAACTTTTATTATATTACTGAATTCCTCACCCTTTAAAAATGCGGTAACTGCGTCGTCACTTCGGAGGCCGGGGGCCATAATTAGCAAAACAAAGACACTTTATGAGCACAACACTTAAACACGTCTTATTCTTACGACGTAACGTATGACTCATGAAGTCTCGTAACATATTATAAGGTGCTTAATGATTTAAATAATTGCACTTGTATTTTCTGTTTTACAATATTATTGCATAATAAAACTCGGCAATTCCAATTCGGTTTCTAAAACAAATGAAAAAATGAAGCTTTGCCAATACGCATATTTTTGTTTTGTTAGTTTGTAAATAAACAAAATAAGCAATCAATATCTACTTAGCGAGAACAATAGACACCTTGGCAGGTATACAAAGATAATACAACACGCTGAATGAAAACAAATTTAAGAGATTCCTTGTCCCATTTTTTTTTTATATGAGTGTACATATGTATATAAGCTCTCATTTTATTTTGTTATATACCGTAATTATATTTTTATGTAAACTAATGTGCTCTATGGACATTTGATAAAATCCTTTTTATATTTGATTTTAACTTTTGTATATTTGTTTATTTGTTCTGATAATAAAAATTAATGGCAGTGCTTGTATTCAACGTGCAACACGTAATTTTATATTAATTAAATAAAATAAAACAGATATTTCACTAAATATGTATTTTATTCAACGGTTCCCTAACAATTTAATGGTAAAATAATTCAATTTGTGCATTTCTTAACTTTTCAATAAGTTATGGTAAGAAAAGTGTTGGAAAATTGCTTAAAACATTAGTCAATATATTCACTTTTCAATTTAAAAAAAAAATAAAACCTACCCTAAGTTTGTCAGCTGTCGATTTTTTTCTTTTTTGTCAGCTATTGTAAAAACATTAGTTACATTGTTTTTTTATTTACAATCTTTTTATTAATGTGTAATATTTACAAATAAATAAATTTTATGTTGTACACAAAAATGCTTAAACAAATTGATTTTGTTTTCTTGTGTAATATTGCATTTATTTTGTTTATTATAAAACAATAGTTTTAATATTATTACGTTTGCACACATATTATTTAAACATAGAATTTAAAAAATATTTAATTTGTTAGCAACGAAAAGATAGAAATGACACGTTTTGCAAAAAACAACGATAAAAGTTTACATTTCATTACATTACGGATTTAAACTTTGCAAACGTCTTTTTCATATATGTTTGTAAATATATTTTTGAAAATAAAACAAATACAAACATCAACATGTTGTTTTCCAGTCGATCAAACAAATCAAATTACTTTAGAAAACTTGAATTTAAATATAGCAATGATGCTTTTAATTTAATGAATCTCTTTTAACAATTATTGTAATTTTTATAAAATTAGTACGTTAAACATATTCATTTAAGGCTAAAGTTTGTAAAGTTGTCTTTAGTGGCACCGTAAATCAAATCTCAAACAAAACGTATCAATTTTATACAGCAAATTGTCAAATAAACGCTTATAGTCGTTTATATGACTATCACAAATACATTTATTAAAATAAATTGAAACGAAGAGTTTTTTTATACAAAATTTGTGTTAAAAAACAAATTTAGAAATATAAAATTTTATTGTGCACGTATCGATAAAATTCATCCCACTCAAATTCATCTCACAGATTTATTTTGCTTCAATAAAAAGCGTTCTTGAGATACCTATTCTATGTGTACCAATTGACGATATTAATTTAGTTTATATATATTATATATGTTATTGATAAAAAATGCAAAATTTAATTATAATTATTTCAAAACAAAAGATGCGACTGAAAGTATTTGTAAAACTTCTAAGTTTAACGTATTAATGTTCAAAACTTTATACACAACTCATTTTGTTTAAAATCATTTTTTACAACAAGTATAACTTAAACAATAAAAAGTTTGCAACTTTTAACAAAGTACATGAAATTTCATTTTAACTACATAACCATTGTAGACACCGACGTGACATTTTTGCTCATATTGTCCAGAAAGTATGAAACTATAAGCATTGTATTGTATAGTATAACTTTTGTTACAAAAAGTTCAACTGTTGTGACTTCTGTATAAAATTTAGTAACTATTTTTTATTTTTAAAATTGTACAGTTATGTATTTATTGTGATCTTTCTAATATAGATTTTAAAAACTCAACATTTTAAAAAATTACATTGTGTACGCGCAATTTGTGTTGCTTAAGATAATTGAAGGATGGTTTTGTACAAACAACAGAATAAATTCGAGTTTGTGTTAAACGTAACCGTTAATAACTGTACCTTTAAATAATCTGATTAGAAAACATTAACAAGAAGTTTTTTGGTCCTTCGAGTCGGATTATAATCACATTGTTTTAGCAAAATGCGGCGTAAAGTCTACTAACGTGTTAATTTTCTTTGTCTTAAGCATGCAGTAAAATTTGGGAAAACTTTATTTAATAATAATTAAGATTCTGAGTTATACTAACAGTTTTTACTTTGTCATTTTTTTACTAATGCATTTTATATAAAATAAAAGTTAATTAACGTTTTCAACTAATAAATGTTAAAAAGCTGTCTAATAAACTTTAATATTAAATCATTTTCTACGTTCGATTTGCTGTTGTCGATAACTTAAATTACTGTATTTAATTAAAACGTCATTTTAATAAACGTCAAATGTTTTTAATTTGTTGGCAATTACAATTTATCAAAGCTTAGAAATTTTCGTAATACAACTTTAGTTTTAATTTAAAACATAATTGAAATTTTAATAAATCACTCATGTGAATAGTAGTATCTTTTTACTTTTATTGTAGATAAATATATAAATTAGTTCAAAATTATAGTTGATTTTAGTTTTTGTGTTATTTTTTATAATCTTGCTTCTTAATGTTATCTATCTTATTAACACTAAATATACGGCCTAATTTAGGTACACTCAACTAAACAAAAAACGGGACACCTTGGTTAGTTCAAACGATTATTTATTGTATTATAGTAAAGCAGGATATGAATGACAAGGGAAAACGAATTTTTTGTTTTGACAATGACACATTGAGTTTGATTTGTTTATTCTTACGAAGATTATACCCGTCTATTTATACAGGAAAACATTTTGTATAGAAATAAAATGTAGCAAATATTTTTTTGACACAAAATCATTCCTTTGTTAATAAGTCTTTATAACTGTAACGTTTATTATAATTGCCTTTTTTTTGATATTCCGACAAAAAAGATATTAAAAACACAAATACTTAAAACTTCAATATGGAACTTTTATTTACACACGAAAATATGCTAACTATTTTAAATGAACTAACCAAGGTGTGCCGTTTTTTGTATAGTTGAGTGTACTTATAAAACGACCGGAGTTTAAAATTACATTGTAACGATAGAATAACAAACTCAAAATTTTAAACATTTTTTATTTTTAAAATATTAAGACATAATGAGTAATTAAATAGACCTTAAACATATAATTTTTTTAATTTATTTGCATTTTTTTTAATTCGACATTGCCTTCGCTTGTTTGTTGATTGTGACCATCTTGATATGTAGTGTTGTTACGTACGAAATTTTCATTACGTAAGACCCTGTATATTGAATTGAAATTAGATTCCGGTTTTGACGCCCTCTACCGATTTTTTCTCGTGGCTATCATTTTACGACAAAATCGTGAAGCTGTCAATTGCCTAAAATGGTCTGGACGTCTTAAAGTAATTTTTCAAGGGACATGCTTAATAATGGGAATCAAATTGTAATTATATTACGTTTGTAAAATATTTGAGTCGTCACAGGGTAAAATAATTACCGCCGTTTTATTAAAATTCGTTTGTAATTTCTCCTTAATTTGATAGCCGTGTTCCCACGCTTCGAGCACATGTTCGTTTCAATAAAGAAATGATGAAGATTAATTATTATTAAGAAATACCGTTACCGAACAAGTACGATCTTGGAAGGCCTATTCTCCACCACGAAAACGGAATCTCGACAAGCTTTACTATGGGAGATGTTACTTCGTGTATACTAGTCGATTGTGTTATCAGCCACCTGTTCTAAATTGTTACCTACAGTATACGATACAACGGGTTTTTATATGACATTTAATGATTTATTAATACTACTTTTTTTTAGCTTCCTGTTCTTTGTGAGTTAGTGTGTGATACGATTTGCTTTTCACTATTTATTACAGGCCGCTGGCGGGGAAAACGTTTTCTTCGCCAAAGTGGATACTGGATTTTGGGGTGAGTTATTTGCTTAACTTTTATATCGTGATCACGAAAGTTACTCACAGAATTTTAATTAATGTTAACGACCGTAATTACGTTTATTGCTTATATACCAATAAGGTAACCTTAATCATTCACATAACTGTATCGCATGCTGTGAGGAAAAAAACATATTTACTACGAGGTTTTCGGTGCTGTTCGTTTCGATCTTAAATGTGTATTGTGTGTTGCCGATACTGTGGACATTCATGTACTAAAACTTCGATATAATCTTGTAAATCTTATGTGTTGCGAAATCAAAGTTTTCTACACTTGTTAACGAAAATTGTTAGTCATTCTAGTATTTATGGATTGAGAATTTAATGTATAGTCGTCAACTTGCTACGCTACTAAATTAAAATTGTGATATTTGTCAATTACACGTAGAAATCATTCGAGCATGAATGAGTGAAGAAATTTCATATACTCTTGTCAATACTCAACGTTAACACATTAAAGTGGTTGTATTTGTTAATCTCTCTTGTTATTTTTCTTTCTCATGCAATTATCGTTGGCTATTAACGAATTTTGGCTACTCGAACATCAGAGTAAGAAGGATTACGAACCTCCAATTTAGTTACAAATTTGGACCGTCTGTCGTGATCGAGGCAGAAGTGTTATCTTAGATCAGATCTGGCGCCCTTAAGCATACTTGCTGTGAACCTCACCTACCTCCGACTGTGTGAGTTGGCCGTGCAAGGTTGGTATGACATAAAGCTTGTAACAGTGTATTTTCTTGTATGTACGTATTCACTTATGTGTTCATCGCCGAGTTTCAAAATATATTTACTTCTACTTATGTTTTCGTTAGTACATAGATTGTAAATTATCCATAAATTTATTGCTGCTAAATTAAGTGTGTTGATAAATAGTTGTAAAGGCTTCCTTTTGAAAAACGCTGGGTTGTATAATTCCTTTCTATTTGGTCCAAAACATCTATACATTTAATGTAGTTGTAGAATTTTGCGGTTTCTGCTAGTTTCTTGTATCCCTTGTTAATCGTTGGAAATTTATGGATACTACTCAGATGCACATTTTTTAATCTTTTTGCTTGATACCTTGTTAGAAAAATATCGTCAAGTACAAAAACTTTTGTAGAACACAAATAATTTTTTGATTTTTTTTTATAGCAACTGATATAAATCTTCTATTTCGATTTACAGTTCTAACTGTGACGTCGATTTTTTTTGCAAACTTTTTACTAAAGTGAGATGTTGAAAAATCATGTACAGTTACATTCCTCCCTTTTTTTTAGAAACGGTTCCATTAATTTTATCATGTTGTAACGAAACCGATTGGGATGTCCGTATTTGTATTAGAATTGTGTAAAAATCCCGTCAAATACGCGTGGACTTCGACCTCGTCGCGTCTACAAGAGTTCGTGATCGCGCAGACGAAGAATCCCTACTCTAAGTGACCACCGAAGCGTGACCACCAACCGTATAAAATAGCATGCATCACCGGGAAAATCAATCTATTTTTACCAGTTCTCCTCGTGTTTACCTGGAAAAATAACCGTCCTGAACCGTCCGAAAAATATTAACAACCTGCACCGTACCTGACCATTCTTCTGATTCACGATAATCTATTTTTACCAGTTCTCCTCGTGTTTACCTGGAAAAATAACCGTCCTGAACCGTCCGAAAAATATTAACAACCTGCACCGTACCTGACAATTCTCCTGATTCACGATAATCTATTTTTACCAGTTCTCCTCGTGTTTACCTGGAAAAATAACCGTCCTGAACCGTCCGAAAAATATTAACAACCTGCACCGTACCTGACCATTCTTCTGATTCACGATAATCTATTTTACCAGTTCTCCTAGTGTTTACCTGGAAATATAACCGTCCTGAACCGTCCGAAAATATTAACAACCTGCACCGTACCTGACAATTCTCCTGATTCACGATTTACCCTTTGCATCCGATTATTTCATTCATTTTGTACCGCAATCATATTCGTTACATTTTGTATCATCGTTCATTCATTCCGTACCTCTTGCATGTACCTCGTCCTGTCACTTGTTCCGAGTGTATTCATCGCCAGCACCTGTATTTGTAAGTAACCACCATTTTATACCAGTATTGATCGATTTTATTTTATTTTTACCTGAATGATCCTCTTTAGTTTCGTTATTTCATATACATCCCTGTTGTAAATAATTTCTCCGATCTACAAGTTCTTGCTGGGGCTAGTGTGGACAGTGGCTAACTGCCGATAGTTACACTAGCCAACGCAATCTCCGTATTGGGTCGTTTGACCTCTAAAAGCCTCCGAGAACATAATTACTCGTTAGTGGACACCGGCTAACCGCCGATAGTTACCTGAGTAATCATTACACTGAAACCTCCCAGTAAACCCTGTGAATATACTTTATAGTAGAATTACTTGTTGGTGGACACCGGCTAACCGCCGATAGTTACCTGAATAATCATTGCACCGAAACCGTATTACATAAAACAGAATTTCGCATCTACCGTACTTCCACGTAGCATTCATTCATTACCGAAACAACATTCTCGATCCCTACATCTTCCCTTAAAGTCAGTTGCCATCCCTGTACCTTGTCACCTCTAAAAAACCCATTCGTTCATTGTCATTTCACAATTCGTACGTACCCTGTAGTAACCTTCGTACAAGCCGCAATCTCCTAGTAATTTCCCTTTAAGATCCTGTTTATACCGCATAAACGATCATTGTACACCCTTAATGTTTGTGTTAGTAACCTCCCCGTTCATTCCTTATTGGAATTTATACTAGTAATTTCCCACACACCTGTTGTAGATAAAGCGCCTGTCTGACTTTACCTGAAAAATCCGTTTAACCGTTATGTTACCGATTGTATAATACATCAACACACCTGTGTAAATCCTGCTAACACCTCGATTAATTACAGAACACCGTATTTTAATTAATTACTTGCAGCAAAGTTTGCAGCTGGAAATTCACGCCGCCATTTTCGTACAAGCGCATTTGACAATAAGAATCCTTAACCTTGCAGAGCGCAATAAACTACCAGAGGCGTCACATTGGGGCCGTCGCTCAAAGGCGAAGAAAAAAGCACGCCAGGAAATCATTTATTTAAAGAGTTTATGTAATTATTACAATATATTTAAGTTTATATTATTGTGTTTATTTATCTCAACGTATCTACCGCAAGCTACCCCGGAAGAGTGTTACAATGTGTTCAGATAATAACATATTAGTTGGCATTGAATCTTCCTTGCCCAAGTAAAAAAATCCATTCAACATATTTTGTTTCTACGTTAGCTGCAATCCAAAACTTTATACCCAATTTATCGGGTTTATTGGGTGAATAGACTGGCTTTTGTAGAAAATAGTTGTTCATCAATTGTAATGTTTGCTCCTGGTTTATAGCACATTGTTCCGTGCAAAAGCTGATAAAACGAAAATTTCCTAAATAAAAATAAAATAAGACAGAGCAACAGTACAACAAAAACATGCAAAAAGATGCCAAATTAATCAGCACGCAAAAGCAAGTGTTTGTTGACAACGTTTCTCACGACAGGAAATAACGATAGCAAAAATTTAAAAAAATATCCAATCCAAAAGATTCAGTTACAATCTTCATCTTTGAGACCCAATAATAAAGACTATCTGTAATAATAAATTATAAAATTGATTTGAAACTTATGACAATAAAATCGACCAAAATGACTACATGCACTAAATACGTACTTAATAAAATGAAAATTACGATTAAGATGAATTTGAAAACGATAAATATTTGGTATTACAAAGCAAAATAAAAGCTCTACAATGTCACAAAAGAGATTAAATGTACGTCAATAAATATTAACAACGCTAAATACCGAGTCTTTCCTAGAATCAAATAACGATAACAACATAGTACAATGACTTACAAATTTACATACAAATTTTATTATTTTTTTGAATTAAGTTCGTAATGGCTTTTGCTCTTAAGCTCTAAGTTTATTGTGTCTTATAGATCTCCAAAAAAATTTAGAGTAAGATTTATGAGCTTACTTTCTATTACTTTTGGTTCTATATACTGTGAACAAAGAGAAATATTTAGGGTATGCAAGACCTAGACATTTGCACACAGTTTTAAAACCATCTGTATACCATATGATTGCCTTCAGCTTGTTCTGTGTGTTTCTATTGGTTTCCTTTCCCTTTGTTGGTTTAACCACCTGATAAGCTTTGTAGAAGTGGATAGTTTTGTCCGACTTCATGCTTAGTATGTCGTTTGTTTATCTGATTAAAAGTCTCAATGTGATACTTACTCTAAAGCGAGTGTTCTCACCTCAGTTAGATTTTAAGCAGCACGCTGCTGCCGAAACTTCTTTAAATTTCCGTGAAAATATTGTATATTATCAAGTTATACAATAGAGACAATTGTTATGTTAAAATTGTTTTAGTATATCATTTCTTTACCGTCTATCTTTCGTCGCGAGGGCGGGGATAAGATGTCAAATTGAAACTATTTTTCCGGGGACTGTGATATACTTCACATGTTTGTTCTAACATAAGAGCCCAGCGGAAACTGTATTATTATCGCTGTTTTTTGTGAAATTCTGCCTGGGATAAACATTTGACTCATATTTTGCGATGTAAGTTGATTTTCCCGTAATTGTCATAGCGATTTATAATACCACCACGTATTGGGATAATTTGGAAGGATTCCTGATTAATCCATTACCTTTCGCTGGAGACTATAACTAGAAGCACGTACAAAAAGGGACTTTCGATCAATTAAGCCACTTCCGAGACAATCATATTTGCAATTCGTGTGATGTTCAAAGAACCTTGGAGGTACACCTGCATTAAGATTAGTGAAAACCACTTGGATGCTTAACGCATTTAACTAGGATTCATCGTTTGTAGATAAGTAATTTAATTGTGATACGATCCTATATCTATTTTTTTTTCTTTCTGAGCGATTTCAGAAGGTTTGAGCGTGCCGATAGCTATCCGCATGGACGACTGTAAGTACTCCTTTCTTTTACTTGTCAGTAATTTGTACATAGGTAATTATCACAATTAACGAATTCGTTTTTTTTTCCTATGGTGTCAATTTTCGTAAAATGCAATTTGCAACGGGCGTGTAGTCACTAGTTTTACAATAATTCAAAGATTAACTCCGAAATTACGTATTATTTGATTTTGTTCTGTTGGATGTATTTCGATAACTTTGTGTGGAGCGTTGCCTAACCTTCAGGACGTATCAACGCTGTAACTGATATTTATAAAATCATTCTTAACTACTATTTATGTACCTAATTCTTTTAACTTTTAATTTCTTCTTTTCTCCTTGAAAAATAAATATACTTGTCGTTATAACCAATGCATGCATTTATTCTATTTCAATGTTTGATATAGTTAAACGGTGCCTATCACTCTTGCTTCTGATCGTTTTGGCAACTTTTTAATTTGTTTTATAAATCAGTACCACGAAGCTTAAGACCCAAACCTCTAAATTCAACTGAGTTAGTCGCTAGCCATTTACGTTGCGAGAAAATCTTGGTAACACAATTATACTCCTTTTTGCTGACATCAACTATATTTCTAGTTACATTGCATAGTAAACTTGTAATATTTCTGCTAGCCATAGTAGTGCTGATTCATTCTACTACGGACTGAGAAACTCCTTGATTTTAGACAGCGTTTCGAATGTAGTCAAAGAAAGTGTTATCAAACGATATGTTTATTTATTAATTTCTTGACAGTCTTTAGCATAACAGATGTCAAGTTATTTGGAGAACAATACACCTAGGCACATAAACATCGCCTTGGTTTAGATATAAAAGCTACTTTTATTTTCCGATAATTACTGGTAACATAACTTAGAGTTATATGAGCTCTAAATAATGTTAGTGACAAACTCAAAAATTCCAACCTCTGTGGTATCATGATTACTACTATCAGAACTTATGTGGTGCAAAGGATTTTGCAGATCAAACAATCTTACTTGTGTTCACCAGGTTGTTAGCGAGTTTTCAATCCTTTTTTAACTATTTTAGGTAAGCCAAATGATGTACTTTTCAGAAAATGCATTAATAATTAACATCTCTTCTTTGGAAAGATGTAACCTTCCTGTGGTCTTTGCAGTTTTCCCTGGTTATGTTTTTGCGTAGCTTTCTGCACTCTAGCACATTACCTTGCAGTACTTCATCCAAAAGTTTTCTTTCTAATAACGTAACCATAGTTTTGACCAAAAGTTTTGTATTTTTTTCATTTTTAAATTTTTTGTTGCGGTTAAAAGCTTACGAGTTTGTTTTCTCCGAGAACATTTCTATTAGTAATCTGATGATTTTAACAATCAATCAGAATCTGCTTATATATTTTAGATTTTGTATTTACATTATTTATTTATTATTATAGTATTTATAATTCAGAAACTGCACGATTTCGACGAGTTAATCATCACCAATCACACGCATTTGTTCTACTCGACTGTCGATTCCCCATCTTCGACCTTCAAATCATCTAACGTGTTACAACTGAATTAAAACTGGGATAGGTCATTTGGACCGCATCTAAAAGTATTCGAAATTTATCACTGTCAAACTAAAAGCATTTATATTTAAAAAAATTAAAAACCTTGACAAAAATACATAAATACGTTAATAGTTAATTATGCACAAAGAGCGTTATTACGATGATTGCGCCCGGTGAACAACGTGATGCGTGTTGCTCGAGGAGTGGTTCATACAATTAGTTTAGTTTCTATTACAAGAATATCTAGCAGTTTAGAACAATAATAATTTAATTATTTACTTGTCAAACTCATTTCACAATCATGATAAATGTGCAAAAATTGTTCAAATATGTTGAAAAAATGCACAAAAAGGAATAAAAAATTTGTTACTATGTAAACCTGAACAAAACAAAAATATGAAAAGAAATATTACGTTATAAGAGGGCGTTATGAATCCATAACACCCCGATTGTTATGTATGTATATGTTTACGTATCTCGTATCCTAGGCATTAGAAGTAAATTATAACGAAGTAAAAAATAAAATTGTTTACATTGACAGGATAAGGTTGTGTCTAATTACATTTGTATTTTTTGGTACTATTTTTACACATCTTTAATAAACACTAATAATAAATAAACTTTTATTATAATATATACAATACTTTAACTTTATACATAAAAGGTTTGTATCTGAACACTATAAAATTCTGTCCGTTTACACTTAGTAATGCAGACACTATTTGTGTATTTTCTTTAATTTAATCTTAAACCACAATAAAGCTACTCTAGACATATTAATTAACAGTGTAAGAACTGCTACGAAAACTAGATTAAGTTAAGTAAATATATAACATTAAAAATTTAAAAAAAACTAGATAACCATTTACAATTTTACTAACAATATTAAATTTTGAGTATACCTTTTATGTTGTTATTTAATTTGTTTTATTGCCAATAAAAAACACCCTTTTATATTAAAATAAGTTAAGATTAAAGTAAACTGATAAAAACATAATTTTATTTAATACGTTTATTTAGTACACAATACGAAAAGTTTGCTATTTTTCGATTGAATTATATTTGTAACTGACATAATGAATATTGCTTTTACATAAATATTTTAAACGATTTGTAAAGGTAGACATAATTTGAGTTTTAATTAAATTTTACGATAATGCCGTTAAAATTTGGTTAAAACGAAGAAACGTCTTAAAGATATCTACATGTTGGTTTTAATTAGATTTTTAAGATGCTAAAAATTTAAATTCGTACATAATCGTTATAGTGTTTAATTAACACCATCTTTTAAGTTGCTATTGTTCTTAGACTGTTTTGTCTAGTTTTATTTAGCAATAACTTACATTAAAAAATGAATAGAAAAAATCGTAATTTATTTAAAAGACACAAATTCAATCAAGAGCAAAAATCATCTGAAAAAGACTAGCTTATAGGATTCCTGAAACGACATCCGGATTTGAGTCTCCAAAAACCGAAAAGTACAAATGCGGCACGATGTGTTGGATTCAATAAAGTCTCAGTAGAAAAATTTTTTGAACTTTTAGGACAAATATATGTGATTGCTGCATCCGGAAAAAACAAGTAGGAGCATTGGCATCAGCAGAGCAGTAGGGGGTTACCTATCTCCAATGTTCATTTTCCCAAGAAAACGCATGAAACGTGAATGCAGCTCCATCAAATGCTTGGGCTAAATGTTCTGATTCCTAATAGATAACAGCAGAGAGTGAGAAACTGGTTCAACAAATTCGTAACCATTACTGGAGCATAATAAGACAACCCAGCATTGTTCTTATAAGATGAACATGTTACACACTCAAAATATTAATGTGATCAACAAAGCACGTACCTAATCATGGCGTTGTAATAATTTGTTTTCCACCACACACCACGCACAAATTGCAACCTGGAGACGTAGGATTTATGAGACCTCTAGCACATCCCGGCCAAATCGTCACACAATCTCAAATAACTGAACCTTTTGGAAACGCTTTCGTTCGATCAGCGGCAATGTCTACTTCTTTAAATGTCTTCAAAGGTTGCCGGATCTGGCCTTATGATAGTATTATTTTTTATGGATGCAGATTTTGTTGCTTCTGAGGCTACTGACTTAGAGCAGCAAGAACAATCCCCACAACTAGAAAGCTCACCTCATGGACATAATCCTCTATTATCCCTGCAACCTTCTTCTGATTAAACTATAAGAACTGAATCATATTTGTGTCAACCCAGCCCATATATCCAGCAGCAACAAGAAAACTCTAGATCTTCTGAAATAGATATTCTGGTTACTCTGAATTAACTTCAAATAATCAGTCATATTCTATTCGTAATATTTCCATCAATCAGCCTAGCACATCTTTTACTCACCAATCTCAACAACCAAACAAAGAAGTTAACAATTCATTGCCTAGCACACTCTATGTTCAGCAACCTTTAACCCATCCTGACTTCATTCATCTTAACTAGTCCTAAACATTTGTCCGATGAGTGGAGCAACATGGGATAAACGAGATAATTTTGCTATTATTTTTTCTAGAATCTATGTAAGTTTTGTTTTGTTTTCAGTTCAATTCTATTAAAGTAAAGACTGGTTTAGATTTAATAAAAGTTCTTGCTTTCTGTAATTATTGTAGACCTATTTATTATGTTTTGTTGGTCCCTGCCTTACCCCACCTTCCCCTAAGTGCACTGACTAAAACAACAGAAAACAATAATAATTAATATAAATTTTGTTCTTATTATATGTATATAGTTATTATCTATGTAGTAAATTGAGATAAGTAATCACATAATTAAAAATAGAAAAGTGTCAGCGATTCCAAATATTTATTTTTCTAACGTTGCCAAAAATGTTGACGAACTTTTTGAATTTGTTGGTTTTTGATAACCCGATTGGATTGAATTTATATTACACTGCTTTCTGGTAAAAAAGTTTCTAAGTTATTTGTTTCAAATGAAATTTAATAGATTTGACGCCAGCTTCCCATTGTCCACCAAAACGTGGTGAACGAGAAGGAGTAAAATGCCTTGTAGAATTATGTATTTTTAACGAATTTATAATTTCATTCTAACAAAGTTACTACCATTATCAAAGTAAATGTTTGGGGACTAAATGCGACAAAAAAAATTTTAGAAATTAAATCCGACGCTAATTCAAGATGATGCGATTTAGTACAGCAACAAACCAAAAAATATGTAAATATATGATTTAATGAGCCTTGAACCTTTACCATTTTTTTGGTTTTTTTAATGAGAATTTTGGGCAAATCTCTCATGGGATGCAATGAACATGGTTTTGCACGGAAACATGCTACACATTCATGTAGAATTTTACATAATAGATTTTTATCAGCTATGTATGAATCTCGCAAAGACGATAAAAATTGATTTACCCCATAATGCAATAATCGAATGTGTTGAGTTCTGCAAATTATTTTTGTTAACTAGTGCGTTGCTGGGAGAGTTATGTGATTTTTTTTATCATAATTGAAATTTAAATGTCGAAGGCAACCAAGACACGCAAGATGTTTTTTTTGTCTATAAAAAAATTTAATACCAATAATAAGTTTGTATTATTGATACACTTGTTACGATTAGATTGTTATGTAAGAAGCATTCGGGTATAAATTGCGTACTGTATAAGTTTCGTCTAGGAACGCCCACTTTTGCTATAAAAAACGATATTTCCGGTGACTGTGAGACGGATTATATATGATCATCTAACGTGCTCGTCCAGTAAAACTTTCATTCACATTATAAATGGGTGTATTAGTTTTGCTTTATGTGTAAAAGTCTTTCTAGGGTAAGAATTGATTTCTATTTTTATGGTTTAATTTGATTTTCCCATAATTACGATAGCGATTTGGGATACCGCCACGTGTTTGCTACTTTGGAATGGTACATGTCAGTTAATTATCTTTTTTTGAAAACGATAATTAAAAGCACGTACTAATAAGAATATTGGTTAATTACACCACCTTCCAAACGTAATCTGGAGACAAGTCGTTGACGTACTTTTTGTGATGGTTTATTAAATTTGGAGGCTCACCTGCGAGAGGAATAGTGCAGATCACTCGGAAGTTTGACGCATTTGATTATAACGATTCATTGGTTGACTTACAAGCAACTTACTTATTTGAATTACGCGGGTATAAAATCAGTTTTTAACGTTTCTGTCTCTATAGCCATTTACATACTATTATTCATACATAGTAAATTTGTACTATGAGATGGCTCTGACATCGTATTTCACTTATATTAGTAATAAAGTGTCACATTTTTGTGCTTTGACAACACAACGTACCGCACTGGTACCGACCGCGACACTGGCAATACGAATCATTATTTTTGTCCGATATATGCCGGAATTTATTTTTCAGATGACGTTCGCTGTGACTAAATTGGTTTGTAGAAACGTTGTCCGTTCAAACGCAAGTAATTTTTTTTATTTAATTTCATGAATGAATGAAGTTCTTCTACTTGTATTGAAAAAGTTACACAACTGCTCACAGGTTATGGCTACCCGATGCCATTTTAATTTTACTTTCTTAAACTTCATTACAGAAAATTTAACGTAGGGTGGAAAATATTAATCCTATTTTAATAATGCCTTATAGCTAATAGGCCCATTCTGACCGGTGTAATTAACGTAGGATTGATGTCCTCAAGGATTCAGTTGAATTGGGCGTCGATCAACTGTGACTACCTGTCGAGTGTCGTTGTCAATATAATATACTTGCCTTACGCTATTGCTATTATCTACTAAACCTTCAGCTTTATTATGTTATGCTGCATTACTTGTATTAAGGCTTTAGTTGCTTTTAGTATTTTAAGATCATTAAAAATATTTTTTCTTTCGTCGGGTCTATAGTTCCGCTTTCAGCTTATTTCAAATTTGTGTGATTTTCTTTACGTTCACTTTAGTAATTTGTTCATATCTAAGGCAGTTGTGCCTAAGATAAAACCGTTGAATACAAACTTGCACTGATCAAAAGTGTCTGTAGTAGCAATTTAATGTTAATGATCATGTCTCGTTAGTCGAAGACTAAAGTTTTTTGCGACTGTATGTAAATGTTAATTTTTTATCGAATTTTTACCTTATGTAATTATTACTTGTGTCTCTATGGGGAAACAAAAAGTGATATTTTGTTGTCTGTTGTAAAGAAAAAATTACATCGATTGGGAAATATATGATTAATTTGTTATATTTTCTCGTTGATGCTTGTTTGCTTTTTTTAAATTTCTTTAACTACGGGTTCGTATTTACGCTTGGCGTCTTTGAGCCAAAGATTCCACTGTTACAGCGGAGTGGCGCCCATTTTTCTTTTATAGTATTTTTAACCATGTCCACTCACCGACATCTCAGCTAGCCCTAGTGAGGTGGTTGTTACTATCAGGATCTGTTGAAAGAAAAAGTGGTAACAAATTATATGCAGACAAAAAATTACTTCAAAAATCTGAGATATCTCGACCACAAATAGTTCTTCGAATATTAGAGCAAGATTTGCTTAAGACTCCAGGCAAAAAATGCTGAAAGCTGATCTAGAATTAGACTATAAAAAAACAAGAATAGCAGTTGTATTTTCTTCAGATGAAAATGAAGAAAGTCTTAAACGACTTGAATGTAAATTCCACCATATTAAGATTTTAAGTGCTTTTAGTTAGACGACTACTTTTTTGCATCTTGCTACAAGCTTCTAGTAGTTTTACGAACTTTGCACGGCCAGCTCGCAGTAGAATTGAGACAATTTTTATCGGAGAGGGGGGAGGTTTAAGTGATAAAAATTTAGTTTTAATGGGCGCCAGATTTTGTTTCGCAGATACAGCTCTTGTTAGATCAGTACAGAAAGCTCAAAGCTTGTATTACAAATTTTAAGGTCCGTAAAGCTGGAGGAATCGAAGAAAGAAACCAAATCCTTAAAGAATAACTTGATGATCAAAAACAAATAGATAATTCGATAGCCACACAGTAAGTAATTTAGTTTGAGTATACGTATAACGTTGGTTTTAAAACGTCGGAAGCATAGGCAACAAATATTCAAATAGTAAGTATAACGGCCAGGACATAGAAATTCTTTGCAGATCAATTAAATGAACAATGATAATTAACGGTTTAAACACCAACAATTTAAGTTAGGCTATTAGTAATAATAAAAAAATCGTTGTAAAAGTTATCATGGTTATTAGCAAACAAGATTGGTGTGAAGCACCGTAGTGACCTCAAATGAAAATCAAAAATTGACTTAGCCAAATCCGGTGTTAACCTTTAGAAAACGTTTTCCTAATGGCTCGTTTGTAATTAAGTTTAACTAAAAGAATCGTGTCAAACTAGTGATTTACGAAATCTTCGAAAAAGTAAAAGATGACGTGGCGCTAAGAAAACGACATGGAAATTACATTTAATCCAAAAAGAATAGAAAAAACTTACACTTCGTTGAATAAATTAACTAATTACAGCTGTTTTTATTATACATTACGCCACAACTTTACTTGAGAAGTTAAAAATTAAGCTCAACTAAGAATATACAGGGTAGCGCAATTTTAGAATTTAGTGCACGTAACAATCTTAGAATGCAAGCTTTCGCGGTCGTTGTTTAAGGTAGCACTGTTTTTTATCGGATTTTACGGATCAGCAAAACGGAGCCGAAAGACGAGGAGCGCAAGACGATAACATCAGTCTTTAGAAATCTTCTGACAAAGCTGACAACATTATCAGCGAAACGTTAAGTGAAAGTTTTGTGACTCGGCAACACCCAAAAAACAGTGCTACACGTAACAATCTACTCCAAAATCCAGTCATGCATGAACTCATGCTTCTATATCAGCAAGGAGCCATGTGTCAATAACTAAAGGATTATTTCAAAGTAGAGAGAGAGAGAGATGACACGCTAACCGACAGTTGTACTTGCTGCCCATGACACAAAACTACTCATAATAATGGATGTAAATTATATTTATCAGAAACTTGTTACGTGCTCTAAATCTAAAATGTGGTGTCTTGTATATTTTGGGTTGACTTGAAGTTAGGTTTTTACTTCTCGACGCCCTCTAACCAGTTTCTCTCACTTCCTTTCAAGACGTCAAACTGTTCGCTACATAAAATATGCCTGCTTGAGTTAAACAATTTTTCTTATTTCGACAACAGTGCTATTTAAATCGTTTATCCGACAAATGGGTAAGCTCTTTCTTTTTTTTTGGACTCAGTCTAATTTCCATGTTAATTTCTTAGCACCAGGTGTTACCTCCACATGTGGCTTACATAAAGCGTTAGTATCTGCAAGCACCCTTTTCGTAGAATGCTAATACATTCAGCGATTCTGAAAATTTAAATACAAGTACTAACGGGGAGCATTGAGCCAATAGCTGACTCAGATACAATGGGCTTGACGATTGATACCTTATTACAAGGCCTGGACGTACACCACCTTTCATAAAATGAAGTGAATCATCGACAGCATACGAGAAACTTAGTTCCTTTTTTTTCTTGTCATACCTGTTACTTTTCTTTTGTAGATTTCCGTTAGTCACTAATCTGACACGGTTTCTGATAGTGTAAGTTAATTAAATCAAGTTTGTTGTGAACGATTGACTTTTTTTGTGTTCTTGCTCACCTGCAATCGGCCTTTCTCCTTTCTCTGTATCTACTGCTGTTTTTGCGCATTACTTTACGGTTGCCATTTCCAGATATTCGCGTATTTCATTGTTTCTGAGAAACCAGTGTGCACGTGAAATAGTTCTCAGTTTTCAAAAATATCTAGATGATTTCGATGTTGGAATTGCTAGCACAGCCCTAGAGTTGTATCCCGTATGTCCATATTGGTTGTGTGATGGCCTTGTAAACGAGCAATTTGTTACTGAGGGCCAACCTGGATTGCTGACCTTCTGTTTTCTTAACTTTTATATGGTCAGTCCTCTATCCAGGTGTAGTCCGAGATATTTTACGCTGTTATTGCTTGGTAACAATTTATCTTCCATTGGCGCAGTCCCCTTTCCACTTGGAGTGATTTAGTTATGCTAGGTTTAATTCCCTCTTCTGCAGCCACACGTTAACGTTCACATCGCTCGCAAGGGTTGCAGTGTCATCTGCGTATGTTGCTGTTGCAACATTTGCTGTTTTAGACAAGTCCGCCGTATATATTGAGTAAAGGACTAGGTCAAGCACTGATGCTTGTGGAACTGATTGATGTAATAGAGCCTTAAAAGTTTTTCCTTATACCTAACTTGGAATCTTCTTGGATCTAGGTAAGATTATATTATCATGTAGAATGAGTTTGGTAGGAGGGTTATAAGCTTGTACACTTGAATGTCTATGAATGCTGCTAAAAAATACTCCTTTTTCTCGAGCGATTGTCTAATTTTTTGAACCACTCGATGTACTTGTTTTACAGTACCATGTTTTCCCGGAATCCAAATTGGTGATCGTGTATAATCTTGTTTTGTTCCAGAACTGGTTTTAGTCGGCGCAGAAAAGTATTTTCAACACTTTAGATAAAGACAACTTATAGGCCTGTATGCGCTAGGTCTGTTGGTGGTTTACCTGGTTTCTCAGTCATAATTATTTGTGATATCTTCCACAATTTTGGGTAGTACTGTATTCTGAATATGGCATTGAATAACATTGTTAAAAGTACTATTGCTTTTTGTGTAGTTTTTTAAGGATTTCGCCCGTTATTAGGTCAAAACCAAGAGCCTTTTTGTTTTCTAGGTAGCTGATTCGCATTAATTCCTGTGGAGTGACAAGTTTTAGAAGTAGTTACCGCAGGTCACTATTAATTATTTAATTCACTTCTTCAAATTCAGTCATGGATGATTGGTTTGGTCTGAAAACTTTGCTTAGGTGTCTAGCGAAAAGTTTACTTACGCTCCTAACCCACGGATCGTTAAAGGATATTCTTATAGGTGGCATATGGTTATGTGGTTCTTAGTTATTTTCCAGAGTGAGTAATTATCCTTCTTATGAGCCGAGAGCGTACAGAGTTTTTCTTGACAGGTTGTATTGATTTTCTTTGATTAGTTCTTTTAGTTCTCTAGATATTCCATTGAATTCCGACCTGTCTACATCTGATCTGCTGGTGTGTAATCGTCTTCTTTGTCTCCGTTTTTTCTTCCAGCTTAATGCGTATTTCCAGTGGTGTGTTATCTACTTGATTGGATTGGATGAGATCAGTGTCGGGGCACCACGCCACTCAGCAACTTCTATGAGGTTTGTGATGTAGAATGTTGCTTTATCTATGTCTTCTTCTGTTTTCGGCTTAACCTTCAATTTAACCTCGTCTTCATTCAGCAAATGTGCCGCTATATATTTTATTATTAAATAGCGCCAGTTTCTGCGTATAGCCAAAACACTAAATGTTGCTATGACAGGGGTGTGGTCAGACCCAGCATCAGACGATGATGCTACGTCAAAATACACATCAGACAGTCGCTTCACTATAAGGAAGTCCACTAGGTAGGGTATTCTGTTGGCCAATAAGTTGGTTTTCCCGTTCCTAGTGTTATAAAGTTGTGTTCGTCGACACATTTTTTTAACTCAGGTCCTTTACTGTTGGTCAATCGTGATCCCCAATGGGTGGGTTTATAGTTTCAGTCCCCACCACTTATATATCTGTTTCCCGAGCTCCGAAACATGTGTTGTTTCGGTTTATGCTTTGGTGGACAATATATAGCATTTACATTGATAAGGCTCATGCTTGCATTTATAGTGATGGTATTGGCCTGCATTCAGTCTTCCCGAAACTCACTATGGAGGTGGTGTCTGATGTTACTTTTTACAATAACTGCAGGCCTCCATGCGATGTGGTATCGGGATGATTCCTACAATACAGGTAATAGTTGTCCATCTTAATATTCTTGCGATCATTGAGGTGGGTTTCAGATAATAGACCAATATCCACTTTGTTATCTTTTAGCAGTATTTCCAGTTCTTTTTTATTTGGCGTTAGGCCATTGATATTCCAGGTAGTGATACGTAACGACATCATTGTGGAAGCCGACTGATAAGTGTCATGATGAGGTTCAACGTAGTGCCGAGTTGTGAAATGAGTTGTTCCATTCTTTCAGTCTGTTTTATAATAAGTTCTTTTAGAGTGAATATACTTTCTTGTCCGAATTCTAATTTTTTCAGATGTTCTTTGTGACTCATGGTCAACGTGGTTTTCCGTATTTGTTCTTTGTGACTCTGTATGGTCAACTTTGTCTTTCCTGTGTATCTGTCGTTCCGTATAGTCTGTGTTATCTCTCGTTTATGCTTTTTGTCTCTGTATGGTATACTTCAGTTTTAGTAGATTTTTTTGAGAGCTTCACTTTCTGTTACGCTTGTTAACCGATTTTTCGATTGCCTATTTTTAGGGTGATTATCAGGTTCAATTATTATCACATCCCTGCCAATAGAGGGCTCATTGGTTGCAGGGTCCTTTACCCGAACTTCCATAGGGGTTTTTGGTTTTGGATGTGGTTGAAATTTGTTTCCAGTTTGCTTTCTTGCTATGACTTCTTTGTACATCTGACACCATTTGTAGCTAGCCGGGTGGCTGTCTGAGCATAGTGTGCATACTACTGAGGTGTTCTCATTTATTGTGCACATCGTAGTTTTATGCGCCCTACCACACTTTACGCATCTGTATGGCCTCATACAGTTATTTTTGCTGTGCCCATCTTCCTGGCACCTTTTGCATTGTACCACTGTAGTTTTTCGAATTGGGTCTTCTATAGTAACTTTCTGGTTGTATATGACCTTTATTTCTTTGACAAATCTATTATTTTCATGCGGAATTTTTTCTACTGCTTTTATAATGGCATCTTTAGGTTTCGCTGAAGTGAAGGTGTTTAATAATAATCCTCATGCATTTTTGGTCCTTGCGTTATAAGCCCTTTACTTCTTATGTGCTCGATCAGTGTCTTATATTTGTCAACCGTGTTAGACGAGATTATAAGTTGGTTTTTGGATACCGTTTATAGGTATAATCATCCTTTTCAATAACTTCTTCGATGAGTTAGGTGAGTTTCGTAAGGTCATCAACACCATACAAAATTATTGGTGGTAGTTTAGGTGTTCTTTTGGCTGCGGCTTCTCCTACCTATTCTTCTGTGTTCGTTAATGACTACCTCTCGTCGCTGTGTTCGTTTGGCTTGATTATTTCTTGACTTTTTTTCTTTAGAAGAGCTATTTCTTTTTTGGTTTGGTACTCGTAGCAATGGCGCACTAGGGTTGTATATATTCTGTTCCTTTTCTATTAAGTAATCAATGTGTGACTGTGTGACGTTTATCGTTGGCGATGGAATAGACCTGGATGGAAAATTTGTTGAGTCAACGTTTTCTATGGTTTTTTCGGTAAAATAGTAGTGGGTAGCAATCCGTTGCCCCTCTCCGGACTGTTCGAACTGTGCTCAGAGAAGAATTCTCCGGCTCCGCCTTCTGAGGCGGATTCTCTTGAAATCTGGCTTCTTCCATAGTTGTGTAATTTTAGGTTGTCTTCCCTTTGCCAGGTGGTTCGGTTATGGCGCCAAAGATTCGCCTGCGTTCTTCATACTCGGCTATTGCTGTCACGAGGTAGATGCAAAGTGCAGGGCTCGTTACACACTGCAGCATTGCCTAGGGGGAACGATCCACAGAGATAAAAGTGTGGGCCCATTACTAGACCGCGTCGGCAGTCTAGAAACGACGTGGACGTGTTGGTGCGTGCTTAATAGCCTAGCTCCGCATACCTAGGCGTACCATATCAGCAGATTAGCATTTTATAGGTGCGTGTCCCTGGCAAAACAAACACGCCCCACTAATGCCTACACCAACCCCCCCACTTTACGAACTTTAACAATTTTACTACAGACTTTGAACTTTTTGTTCTGATCACACAGAAACTATTCTACGAAAACAAATCTGGTTCCCATTAAAGAAAGTTTATCACTCGAACCCTTCCTCTCTCCGAATAGTGCGACCTGTCCGTGTCTCGAAAGAATATTGATGATCTGATGCTTGCGAAGCTCGAATCGCATTCGAATAAAATACGAAGGCATTAAAACTGATTTTTTAATAATTAATCCGACTCGCAAAACTAATGTTTCTACGTGAAATAAAAATGCAATGGTTGTACAGATGCATCTTTTTTTTATTTACAAGACCGATGTAACTCTTACAAAATATTTATGACAACTAAAAGCTAAAATTACATACATTTCTGGTAAAATCCCATATATAAATAATTCGCTTAGTTCTAATACTGATTGACGGCCGAGGTGTAAGAGTAATTAGAGAATTTCAAGAAAAACTTTTAAATACGGATATATGTAGAATTTATTTAACAAAAAAGTGGTAGAATTAATTACATTGCAAATAGCCGGACGCATTTATCTACAAAAATTGTATTTATAACCTACTAATAAAAATAAGTAAAAGTAAATAGAAAAAGTAATTGTTGTATTCAATGAATTGAATTTCGAAGAGAAAGAATGTTATTAAAAGTCAATTTGCTAGACATAAACAAGTCTATAATCAATTCCCTTGCTTAGATGCGGAAACAAAGTTATCAAGAGTATTGGATTCAACTTAAAGAACATAAGAACGTCTCAGACCAAATTAAATCTAACACAAAATAAGTTTATTTTCATCCTGAATTAATAAAAAAAAGTTTTTTTTTAAATATGAGATGAGATGAAATAAAACCCATTAGTTAATGGTTTTTATTGAACAACCAAACGACAATAACGTATTATAGTTCTGGAGGGTATCTTACATACAATTGAGGTTAAACATTGTATAAAAAATGTTTTTTCTACAACAGGTTATATAAAATTACTAGCTGTACCCTGCCACGCTTCGCAGTGGCACATTGTGATTGAATGGTTGACATTTAATGTAATTATATTTATATGCATTAAAAGTGAGGTTAATTCAAAATAAATAATATAATTACTAAATAATATAATTACGTCCACGTGTTAGATGTAATAAAAAAGATATAACCACTCACTTCTGTTAGAAATCCACTTGAATTATAATAAGTCCTTTTATTTTGCCTGTCAGTTAATAATATTTTTACTGTCCATCTTTGATATAAAATATAACCTCTACTTACGATTTGGTGAAAGGCGCAGTTCGATCACAACACTATCACACCAAAAATTCTTGATTTAAGTGAATATTTAATTCAGATTGTATAATAATCAGAATCAGATGCAAATTTTTTTGTAAATAAACAATGTAATTGGGAACGAAATTGTTTCGCATGTGACTGCGTCATTATTATTGCGGTTGTCAGCGAGTGTTTTCATCGCTTATGGCAGATGGCGCGGTCACTGGTACACAGCTGATCGTTAAAAAAACCTATTTTCTCGCAATCGCAGATATGTGACTGATGCAAAAAATAGATAAAAACAATCCTTGATGCGGATTTTATATCATGTTAAAATTTCAACTCAATCGGTGCAGAACTTTTTGAGTTTTTGAAACGTACACAAACCAACATAACATTTTTATATATATAAACATTGATGTTCTTTATTTATTTTTTTTAAACGTTAAAAAGTTTGTTTATAAAGGTTGTGTTGAATAAACAAAAATGCTGTATTTGTATAATTAAGTGGCAGTGTTAACTTTTTTCGGGTAAAAACCAATTAAGTTTAAACTTTTTAATTTTCAAAAATATACATTATCCACTTTTACGATTACATTCGTTAAAAACGAATAAAAAAATAAAAACTTATAATTAAGTTTGGTGTTACTAAAGAATTTAAAACAATGTTTAAATAGCTTGAACAAGAGATATTGCAGTATCAGCTTATCTTGTTATGTTGAAAAGTTGGTAGGTTAAAATTTTCCGAGTATAAAATTTGTCCTCGACACGCCCACTTTTCGTAGTTGATTGTCAAATGTGTAAAAGCGCGATTTTCATTCTTCTTCCGGCAACGTCTTGTACAACACACGGACCTACGTTTTGGCAGTGTCTGCGCCCAACCAGGCTATCATCATGAAGTTGTTTCGCGTAATTCCACGTGGTAATGCAAACGGATTTTATGTCAGACAGAGAGCTTATTTGGGGCATGTGCTTATATATTTTTTTTGTATTGAGGGTGTAAATTAAATCTTTAGCGGGTCGCCACCCCTCCACCTATGACCCTTATTCGTGGCGCTGATAAAACAACTGTGATTTTTGGAAAGTTTCCATGACGTCACGTCGCTGAAGTTCAAGGCGTTGAATTACAATCTCATTGGAAGAAATATCTACAGAAGTGCGAAGTTAATTAGAGAGGTGCATTCAGTTACTTATCGTATGGATTAAAGACAGGATTTACTTGTGATAACACCGTATGTACGTTTTTGTGTCAAATTTCATATTACCTTTTAGGTCATAATGGCACAGAATTAGCTAATCCCCTACTAAATATTACACAATTGTAAGTATTGCATTTTTTAATTATACGAGTACTACTTTGTGACCATACGTACAAAAATGATTGTAATCACAAGTAATGTTAAAATCTTTTTTTGTGTGTCACATACTTATCTGGTGCGCTTTGATTCTATAGACTTTTTATTTTCGTATCCAATAATTTAACTTAAGAAAGTAAAATCATTCCTTCGTTAATTGTAAAAGTTAGACCGACTGGGTCGCTTTGATGTGCGACGTGTTGCCCAGTCAAAGGCGTAACTTATACTTGGCCTGTGATATTAACCTATGTAATATTGTTTGCAACGTTTATATAACTATACTTATGTACTGTCTTCGTCCTTTCTGACTACTTCTGTGATAAAATAAATATATATTCTGTGTTATTACTTCTGTTGTGTTATTTGTTCTTTTACAGCTGCGGGTGGAGTTAAACGATTTCTCCTTAATTTAGTCTTTCATTGTTTTGGCGCTTTTTTAGATTTAATTTATAATCTTGCATTACAAATCCTGCGACTCACTCTCCGGGAACAGCTGTGTTAGCCGTCGCTTACTTTTTGTTACTCGAAAACCAGCGTAACAATTTACAGTGCAGAAAAACGAGCAAACTAAAAAAAATAAAAATATTCACAACACTGATGACCATCAAACAGAATAGGAACAATTCGATTTAAAATTTTCTAATATACTAATTGCGATACATTCAAAAATAACAAACCTTGCAAAAAACTTGAGCAAATTGTTATTAAATGTACAAGTAATATCTTTCTGGTTTTATTGTTTGTTTGCAGTAAAAAAATAATAACGTAATTAGTAAGTAATAAAATACTAGCACTGTAATAAAAAAAAACTGAATCCGTTCAATAATAACGCTTAAGGAATAAACTGCTTTTTATTACCAACAAGAGTTGATTAAATGTTAAAGGCGTGATGTAATATTTATAGAATATAAAGCATTAAATACGAACGTGACATAATTTTTATTCTATTCAGTCTTTATTTGAATATCCGACTGGTTTATTTATGATTACTTATGAATGGCTTTGCTACGAAACTCAAAAACATCGATGTTTAAAGTATCACATTCTTTAAACATTCCGTATATGTGAACTAGCAAATATCTCGTGCAATTTGCCTGTTTTAATAATATAGAATTAATTAAATTAGACCTTAATCAGAACGCGGTATCTAATTATTAATTATTGGGTTTATTCAGGAAAATATTTTAACTAACGATCCTTTTTGTCAGTGCTGTGTAAAAATACATCTAAATTTAACATTTAAAAAAATTAGTCGGAATACAGTAAAGCAATAAAAATTGCATTTGTTATACAGGGTGTGTACCCTTTCGTTAGAAGTGTTTGCGATGACATAACATCTACAGTTTTAAGGATGAAATCACGTGTAAATCTCGATAAAAGCAAAATCCGGCTCAAACCCCAATAGCTATTAGCTTTGTTATTTGAAATATAACACCCTGTATATTATTAAATTTATCAGGTATCAGGTATTCCTATACCTATCTGTAAGAGTTGTTGAGTTATTCATTTTACTTAGAAAAAATTACTATCTACCCAGTAAACACAAAATTGATAATGTTTAGTAACAGTTTCAAAACAAAAAATTTATGATTCACTCTTGTTTCAAACATAAAAGAAACCTAACTGCAATAAAATAGCTATAAGTCCATCGCTGTTTCACTTATTTGAATCAGTATAGTTTCGGTATTTTAAATTCAAATCTGTTGCAAACTAAATGTTGCGTTCGGTTTACGTTTTAAAAGCTTCGTTCTTGAACTGATACTAAATGATCGATACATGTATGATTTTTTTGTTTCAATAATGAACTAAAACAATTCTTTCAATAATATAATTATACATTTTCGAATGCACGTTTCAAATTTTATTGCACAATAAATATTTTTAAATACAATATCACATTGAGTTTTTTACATATTGCAACTTTCTTTGATGTGGTCTTTTCACGGAAGTCTCGAAAACTGCATCAGTTACTGTAGCAACTTTTAACCGCATCTGTAACATAGAAATAAATATTTCATTTATATACATACATCATCATAGAGTTACACAAAATTAATTACATTTTTTTAATCAAAAACAACACAAACTTAATATAAATATCACTTTAGCAATCATAGGAAAGTTATAAAAACACTGTGAATACCTTTAGCTGTACATAATCGTATAGAAAACTTGAAGAATTGAACTGTAATTATAAATCCTAAGTATCATCAGATTTACGCAATAATCTACCTTAACGCAACCATGTGTGTTAATTTATATTTTTTTCATACAAATTAAAACATGATACATAAAGAACAGAAATGATAATAATATTGATTACATTTATGGATTATAATAAAATGTTTCGACTTACCGTTTATTGTTCCATTTCGTAATTGTACACACAGCATCACTTATCAAACTGCAACCGAACAAGTGAAAAGATATCAATTTGCAGCGCAAGCGTTGACGACAGTAATCAAAAGTATAGCAACGACTAATGCTGAGTCATTACAAAGTATTCGTTTTTCCTAGAACGATTCTACTGTTTTGAAAATAATTCAATCTTATTTAATCGATCTTCAAGCAATTCTAGTTATTCAAAAAATATTCGGATTTAACAAATCAGTTTTTAACCGGTTGCTGATTATGGGAAAAAAATTGCAAGTACTGAAACGGTTCAAAACTGATTGTGAAAAATCGGAACTCTTTCAATTTATTCACTGTCAGTTACATGTAAATGATATAAAAATGGAACTAACACGAAACAACGTATTGAAACAATTGTTTTAATTTTGTGACTGTAACAGTTTCAATCCGTGTTTACTGGGTATGTACGCCCTCACGTTAAATTTTGTCTATGGGTGTTTTTTTTAACTCGGCGTGTGTATAGTGGGTCTTTAAGAGAACAGTCGAAATTTGAAACTCACATTTCTCTTTCGTGAATAGAGGGCGCGGTTCGGATACCCCTGCTAAAAAATCTAGGTAGTGGTGGGGACTAAAGGCCCAAAAGACACCCGGATTTGACAGTTAATTTCTTTGGTTGATTTGTAGACACGAACGAATATAAATCGCTTACGTTCCCTTGTACACTTTCTTGTTTTTTTGAGTTTTTTTTCTATTAATTCATGCTTGGCACTATAATAATATTTGTCGTTTTAACAGTTTTTTAAGATGGGTAAAAGAAGTGGTTATAAATGATAATGTACAATTTACGCAACCGTCACCGTGTTTTACGATAAAGAAAGTTCAAATGAAGCCGACGGAGAAGAAATTCTCGAAAAAGTGTTCGACCAGCAAGATTTCAACAAAGACCATGATTTCGACGAACCTAAAAACGACGAGTTAACGAAAGAGCACAAAGTAACGAATGTGAGGACGAACCAAGACCGGCAGACCATCAAAAGTAAAAATAGTTTCCAATGGTCGCTGGTTGCACCTGAGACTAGAGGACGCCATTCGCTCCCAATTTACTTACCGTAAGCGAATAAAGAAGCAAAGAATATCGTAACACCTTTGGAAGCTTGGGCCCTATTATTTTCTTAAGAGATGCTCAAAATTTTTGTTTAGCGTACCAATGAAGAAGTCGATCGAAGCCCAGAAACAAACGCTGACAATCGTTCTACATTTTCTAAAAACACCGATGTAGTTCAGCTGAAAGCTTTCATTGGATTGTTCACACAAATTTAGATCTGTTGAATCCTGAGTTAGGATATAGTTTGTACCGAGCTGTTATGCCGAAACGACGATTCCATTGCTAATTAGCCAGATAAATACGGAATAAAAATTGTCACTTGCAACGAGGCGGAAATATCACTGAACCTTATGTAAGGGACGGTAAAACAGTCAGATGATACATAGTGCTGAGTTATTACATCAAGAAATTGACTGAGCATATGTACAATTCTCAACGCAACGTCACCTGTGACAATTGGTGTATGTCCGTTAAGACTGTTCAGGAGATGAAGGACAATTACTCCTTGATAATGCTTGGCACGTTGCAAAAACAAACTCGGAATATTTTTACACAACCACCTGCTGCCGGTACGGTGCGTTACGCTTACGCCTATGAAATGACGTTAGTTTCCTACTGCCCGAAAAAATCAAGATAGTTTTGCACAAAGGCGCCGGATGGAGCAAAACATCGGCAAACCAGAAATCGTAGCTTTTTATAAGGCCACAAGGTGGAACGGACAAACGGTAAGAAATATACAACAAACCGACTCACCAAGCGATGGTCTACGCGCTTTGTGTTCGGAATGCTGGATCAAGCAAGAGTGATCAGCGCTATTCTATATAATTTAAGAGAAGTCAATCTCGCCTTAAATCGCCGCGTTTTTGTAGAAGAATTAGTGCGGTGTCTGTTGAAGCCTTATTTGGAGACTCGTCTGCAAAAGCCAGCTTTACACAGGAGTATCAGCACGCTGATTACCAAATTACCACAACGGGGAAACTAGAGAAAAGAAAACGGTGTGCTGCGTGCAGTTGGACAAAAATAAAAAAATCAGTTACTGTTGTGTGTTGTGCAAAACGCCGGGGTGCGAGGAACGCACTTCTGCCAGAATTGCGCACTCTAAATTTTTCTTTGTTATCTGAATATTATCAATACTTTATTTATTTTGTATTTCTAATAGTAAAATCTCATTTTCTGCCAAATAATTACTATTCAGTTTAATCGGACATGCCTGAATCCGTAAAATATTCCCATTTAAAAAAGCCTAAAATCCTTTTTCAAATATTCATTTATTGCAGAATTAAGAATTTTTTAACAAAATTATTTTTTTCCGCGTTATGGACTATTGTTCAATTTTTATTAACACTGGTTTTAAAGTTTTGACTTTGGCAACTGCTGTGTCTTATAGTCGACACTTCAAGAAGTAACCCAGAATTTTTAAAGATTTTTAGGAAACCTAGAAAGTTTTGAAAACATGGTTGTTCCTTAAAAGACGGGTTAAAGCTATACAATTTTATACAGGGTGAAGACAATTGCATCCTAAAGTTTAACTTCAAAGCTACATAAGACATTTCTTTTAAGTGAACACCCCCACAAATCTTTACATACACGATTAGCACACGAATTCTGTACAAATTTGCTATAGAATTTCCTGTACCTATCTTAAATGGTTTTTCTGTTGTTAGAAGATTTCCTCGGAGTGCGTGCCTATAGCGCGTTTAGGAATAATCAAGTAGGCGCAAGTCGTAAAAACAAAAGTACATACTATTTACAATCAAGTTACAAAATATTAATGGCAAAAAAAAACAAAGAACTATAAATGTTCAACATGACCTTCATTATGTTGGAGACACTTGAAAATTGTTTTCCTACATTATTTGGTAGATGCGCAAATAACGGTATCTGGATCTAGCTTCTCAAAAGCCGTTTTTACACGAATTAAAGAGTCCTCCATAGTTGCAACTGGTATGATGTAAACTTGCTTGTTTTTAAGATATCCACAAAAAAAATCGAGTAGAGATAAACCTGGGGATCTAGGAAACCATTTCCATAGACCATTAGAACCAATCCATCGATCTTCTAATATGACGACAGCTGGAGATACACCTTCCTACTAAAATGCGTGGGTGCACCATCTAGTTGATACTAACAAGTGTCTCTGTTGGACAAAGTGTCAAAAAAATCTGCTAGTACTCTTCAGAATTTCCAAATATTTTTGTTGATTTAAATTTAAATTTTATATTTGTAACGCACCCGATAGTTAATAATAGCACAGAACACATTAACACTAAGTTGTATTTCAAATTGATTCTGTTGTATAATAGTGGTAATTTTTTTGATTTACAATGCCTTCTCTACTAAATTTTGTTTCATTAGTCTAGATTACGTTAGCTAGACAGTTCTCACATTTTCATTATTATAATGTATAAATCTGAAGATTATGTAACCAAATTATGAACAGAGTAGATGTAATTGATATGAAGCTGGAGCAAATAGCTGGAATATAACAGAAAAATGCACAGCTAAGAGATAAAGTTGAAAATCACAACTAGAAGATTGAATTTCTAGAAAGAAAGATAAGAAAGTAAAATTAAAGAGTAATAGGTGTGATAGATGAAAAAAAGGAAGAAAAAATCTAGCACTAGAAAAATAGCAACAGTTTTAAATACTATCGAAGTTAAACTCCATAAAGAAAAGGATTTAGAAGACTACCAAAGAATATGACTATTAAAAAAAAACAGCAACAAGACTAATTTTAATTAAACTTGGAAAATTTTCTAAAAAAATGAAAATAACTAAGATAGCCAAGAATTTAAAAGATACAAATATATGGGTAAGCAAAAATTACCCCAAAACAGTATAAGAAGATTGGAAACAATTATTACCATCGATGAAAAAAGGCAAATCAAAAAGGGCAAAAAGCACATAATAATGTTTAATAAATTAATAATAAATAGCAAAATATATGGAAGATCTGATGAAGAACGTGTAAAACAACTTCTGACAGAAATAGGAAAAAGAAGAAAACACACACAATTTAAATGGTCAGTCAGTAAAAGATCACCAAACGAACACCACTTAGTAACTTAGTTACGTAAAATAACAAGACCTGATAGGAAAAAACTAACTATGAAGGATAAGAACGGAAATAAAGGCAATAGACAAGTACATAGAAAATTACAAAAAAAAAATAGGAACATGGAACATTAAAAGCATTTACAGAAAAAATGGAGCTAACTGATAAATTTCAAAGAGCCGGGGAAATGATAACAGTATCAGAGACTAAAAAAAAGATGCGGAATAGCATAACTGGATAAAAGACATCTAATAATATGGAGTGGAGTAGATATGAAAAAAAAGCACAATCAGGGATTGGCTGCATCCTCCACAAAGACATTAAATAACTAAATAAATGGAAGGCAATATCTGATAGAATACTAAAAATTGAATTAAAAAACTCGACACAAGAAGAAACTATAATAGCAGTATACGGACCGAACGAAGATGAGTGAGTACAAGACAAAAACAAATTCTGGAAACATCTAAATTTAACAATAGAAGAAGCCAAGAGAAACATTTTGTTACGTGCGAAATTTTCACAACGGAGTACCCTGTGTATCGACTTAAAAATTAGTTTCTGGTTTTCACGCCCTCTACCGATCTTGTTGGTTACTGAGAGGCCATTTTGAAGCTGTCAACTACGTGAGCCGGTCGGTGTCGAAAAATCTTGACCTGATGCCTGAGATTTTAAGGCCATCCCTTGTGATGAATACAAATTTATAAGGCGGTTGCAAATTTATTACAATTCTTTCGGCACAGAGTAAGATATTTTGACTCCAATCTATTAAGATTCCTTCGTAATTTCTGTATTAATGTGATAGCCGGTTCCACCACGTTGCAAGCACTGTCCGCTTCAATAAGTAATAAGGATGCATAAGTACGATTGATAAATACCGCTACCGAATGTATAAGCTTTTGGGAGGGCATACTACCTATACGAAAACGAGGTCTCGACGAACAATGCGTCGGAGATGCTGATTTGTGGATAAAAATCGTTTGTGTTATTAACCACCTGTTCGTAATTACAACCTACAGCATTCGATACAACGGGTTCTTATATCGTATTTAATGAATTATTAATACTGATTTTGTAGCTTCCTATTCTTCGTGAGTTATTATGTGACACGATTTGCTATTCAATATCTATTCCAGGCTGCTAGCGGGGAAAACGTTTTCTTTGCGCAAATGGACACTGGATTTTGGGTAAGTTTATTTGATTAATTTTTATTCGATGTCATAAAAGTCACTCACGGAACTTTGATTACTGTCGGTGTCTATAAGTACGTTTATTGTGTACATACCAATAAGGTAATTTCAAGTGTCATTTGTAGTGTATCGCATGCTGAGAGTATACAATATTTATTACAAAATTTACTTCGCTATCTCAACGTAATTTAAATATATGCTGTGTGTGTTGCCGATATGTCCGGCGTTTATGAATCGAGAAATTAAACAATACTCCGGTTAATCTTTTACGTTGTTAATTCAAGGTTTCTACACCTATTAATCATACTTGTTAATTTGTCTAATGTTTATGAATTGAGGAATGCAACATACTTCTGTCAATTTGCTACGCTGTTAAATTAAAGTTTTTATATTTGTTAATTATACTTAGTAATATTTCGAGCATTGATGAGTAGAGAAATTACATATATTCTTGTTAATCTTTTACGTTAATACATTAAAGTTGTTATACTTGTTAATCTTTCTTTTATGGCAACATACCTTTCTCTTTTAAGTGTCGTTACCTATTAACAAATTTTGGCTACTCGAACATCAGAGTAACAAGGATTACGAACCTCAAATTTAGTTATAAGTTTGGACCGTCTGTCGTGATCGAGGCAGAAGTGTTAATTTGGATTTGATCTGGCGCCCTTAAGTATAATTTCCTTGAACCTCCCGTATCTCCGACTGTGTGAGTTGGCCGTGCAAGGTTCGTAAGACCTAAAGCTTGTAACAATTGTGATAGCTGGAGATCTAAAGAGTAAAAAAACAATAACATACACAAAATGATTGGAAAATTCGAAGCATAAAACATCAACGGCCAGAAAGGTATGTGGAACATATAAAAAAAACAAACAACGTGGTAGTCAGAAGAAATTAAAGAACAAGTTAGAATTAGGAAAGTAAAGTGGAAAACAGAAAATAAGTATGAGGAATACAAAGAACAAAAAATTAAAGTCAAAAAATTACTTAGATAATCAAAATAGCAGGCATGGAAAGTGTTCGGAGAAAAACTAAAACAAGATAGCAAAAAAAACCAAAAACTATTGTTTGGTTTTAAAAAATCTAAGAAAAAACAAGAATACAAATTTTATCGTTATAAAAAACAAAAAAGGAGAAATATTAAGAGGCGAGAGCGTAGTTATGCAACGATGGAAAGAATTCTTTCAAGAACTGCTTCAAATAGAAATTGAAATAGAACAAAGTATAGACAAGAATGGAATTATTAAAGAAGAATTAGTGAGAGCAATAAAAGAAATGAAAAATGGAAAAGCACCTGGCAATGACAAAATCACAACGAAAATGATTGAGAACATAGAGGAAAATGGACTACAAGTACTACTAAAAATAATTAATAATGTCTGGCAAGAAGAGAAAATTCCTAGAGAATGGGAAATTGAATTAATTTTGGCAATACACATAAATGGAGATGCAATGCAATGTCAAAATTACAGAAGTATAACTCTTTAAGTACCCCAAGAAAGATCCTTAAAAAAATTATAGAAGTGAGTGAACAGAAGTCGAATTAAAGTTCTTAAAAATACAAAATGGGTTTATGAAGGGTAAAATTATACAGGACCGCGTATTAAGAATTAAAGAGATTATAAATAGAACTGTAACAATACCAAAAACCATTTATCTAACATTTTTGGGTATGGAAAAAGCATTTCATAGAGTGCCAAGAGTAAAAATATAGGAATACTTAAGAGAGAAAAACATAAATGAGAAGTTAATCAAGGTCACGAAATGTAAGTACAAAGAGACAAAAAATAAAATAATTTGCAAGAATGCATAGTTGGCAATTTTTGACACAAACGAAGGAGTTAGACATAGTGGATGTCTCAGCCTATTGCTTTTTATTATCTTCATTGAAAAATCATTTGCGCGTGATGACAAAACAACCAGTTTCCCCAATGCAGACTGAGCTACATAAACAAGAAATTTGGTATACATTGATAAACGTGTTGGCGTTCTGTCCTTAGAAGGGGAAATAATCTGAGGTTACAAAAACGTTTATTTTTAAATAAAACCTTTTTATTTATTGTTATCAACTCATACTTTTTACTATTGCTTATGAAAAATTTAAATTTGACTCGATACCTTTGTCAAATGGGCAAAGTGTTCAAGAAATTCAGAATAATAGAAAAAGTAACAAAAACTGTTCTTGGTCATCGCTATTATAGAAAAGTTTCAGCAACAGTCATAAGAAATTAAAAGCATTTTCACACATTCGAAAGCATTTGTAAAGTCTAGAGCTGCAAAATATAAAAGATTTTTATTATTATAAAGATATACATCGTTAAATTCTTCTTTCAAAAGTTTTCTGAATCTGTCTGCGTTTATACTACAAGTTATAAACGTTACTATTTAACTCTTGACTTAAAAAAAATAGCCAGTTTAATTTACGTGCTTTAAATACATTTAATATTGCTTCAAATCACTATTATGATTTATTTTAATATATTAATTTCAACTTAATGTGAATGAGCTGAAGTATAAAAATAATAATTATTTACAAGATTTTGCTTTTGCAATCAGTAAATAAAAAAAAATATATTTGCCGAAGCTGGAATTGTTAACAATGTCGTCAAATTCTTTTGAGAAATAAGATGTTGGTAACTTAACGTTTTTCTTAGAAACTGCAACAAAATAACATTCAGATTTGCCTTTCAAAGCAACTAAAGTAAGTTTATAAATGTTTAAAAATAATTTGTAATTAATGGTAGCTATTTTTAGGAATAAAGTAATGTAAAAATCGTTGTTGAAAAAATGCTGATTTCAATATCATTGGTTTGGACTAAAACCTGTTTTTAACTTTTTATAATAAACAGATAAAGATAAACTTAATTATCCTAATACATATGCTATAACAATCTTCACTAAACAAATTGTTTAAATAAAAAAATATTGCAATAACAGGTAAGTACTAGCAAAACAAATGTATAGTAGCTTCATCTTGTTACTTAAGAAAATGATAGAGTAGAAGCAAACAATAATTAAACTACAAAAATGAAGACAACATAGCCATAATTGATATTTTACAGATATCAAGCATGTTCAAAATAAAGACCTTGGTATCTTGCAACCATCGATGAATGAATGAAGTTAAAAAACTGACCAAAGTTAATAAGTAGAGACTTTTTTTAATTAATTTGAACATGCTATTACAATCAGAAAAATTTTGTTATTTGACTGATTCGATTAATTAACCTGTTGAACATATAAATTTCATAACTCTAGAACTTTGTACAATAAAAAGTTCGATAAATTACTACCTTTCTTTACCGTAAAAAACTCCGCAAAAAGCTAGTAGTCAGGTTGTAAACTAACTGTTTTGCTTTATTTTAATTATCTTGAATTTAGTTTTTCTAAAATATATTTAAATTTAATTATCGCTAAATAACCTAAAGAATTTAATTTTCAAACCAAATTCTTGTTACTCTATACGTCCCGTCAAAACTAATGCAATACAATCCACACGACCGTAAATGATTTCTCGAATTTTATAAATGTACTAGATTTGTACAAGTCTTCTAAATTATGTCTTCATAATTCATGGCTTTGGCATGAATGGAAATGAAATTGGCCAAACGAAATGTACAACGTTGCCAAATCGCTAATAAACACACAATATGTCGTACTATATATTAGTCCTAGAAAAAGTAATTTTTGGTACACGTAATTTTAAATTTCTTCAAACTGTTAAAAAACTGCAAAAATATTTGAATGTTGAGGATCCATTGCTCGTTATATACAAAGAAATGTTTAAAGTAAATAATATTGTTCTTATTTGATTTTTGGTTAAAAGTGACATTTTATATTATATGTTTTTGACTTTAAAGTTTTTTTAATTGTTACCCAATTTCATCTTCTTGGTTTTCTAAACTTGAACGTAATTGAAAATATTGTTAATAAAAAAATATGACAAAAAGCAAATTAGAGTGAACTATTGATCTTTATAATAATATGAATAGCTGATACTGTAGGCTGTCATTGACGCTTTAGAGAAAAACATCAGCGCCACTCGTTACTGAGACAGGAACTAAAGAAAGCTTTTCACACAACATTTGAAAAAATTCATGGTAGAAATAAACATAATCTCTTTAATTGTCAGTGAATTGTGTCATAAATGAAATATTTTTTTAAGATACTTTCTAAATAATGAAACGCATATAAACTTCAATATCATTCAAGATAATCTGAAGTGATTACCGGAAGGGACAGATTGCTCTTGAAGCAGATAATGTAAGAATATAAAAAGTGTCTGAAGGAATTAATAAATCTGAGGCTAAACGCCATCTCGTAGGAACGGAGCTGCGTACGAGTTAATGTTTTTTTCACAACTATTTTTACTCTTATCAGTGCAAAATAAACCAAGGTAACAAATGTATACCAGAAACTGGGGATATCAATGTGTTCTTAGGGAAAAAAAATAAAACCTGTCGAATGGTGTGATTCTGAATCTACCCGTCAACCGGAGGGTTAAATATAATGTAAAGAATCATTTATTTACATAAACTTTACTATTATTTAATTAATATACGTTTTCGTTGTTTTTTAATTCTTTAAATTTTGTGCTCATTCTACCGCACTGTACAGGAATTTGCAATGATGTCATATAACAATGTGCGTAAAAATCAAGTTACATTTGATGTACAAATAATTATAAGAAAAAGTAATTTTAATTTGTAGTCAAAAAACAACGTAAGCTTTGAAAAAATTATCAAGAAAATGTTTTTAAAAAAACATATTTGTTCTCTCTAAAATAAAAAAATAGAAATGTATATACACGCAAACAAAAAAAAACAAAAATAATAATAGAAAAATATGGAAACAAACAAAATATTGATAAAGCACTAAAAACTTACAAAAATAATAAGACAAAACCTAGTGTACAAATAAATATTTGTGTTTAATGGTGAAAATAAATCTCAGCTTGTTATCAAAGTTATACAAAACATTGTAGAAATCATTACATTAAAAGATACCTAAAATATAACAGAATAAAGTGTAGGAGGAATAAACTTTTGTGTATTTTACTAATACCAGAACAAAATAAATTTAATTATAGATTCGACGTAAAATTAATTAACAGTAACTAAATATTATTTAAGTAATAATGTAACAGTATAAGTAAATATGGTGGCATATAAGAAAACTCGTTTAATATTTAACGAAATTAATAGTTAAATTAAATATCTTAGTTTAAGTTTTAAATTACTTAGACAAAGATGTTTTAATATAGAACGCAATAGATCAATATTCGCTTAAAATTTCGTAACAAATATTAATACAAAATTGAAAAAAACATCTAAAAATACATTTAATCATAGTAATAGATTAAGTCACATATTATGAATTATTATTTGTTGCAACTAACAAGTAAAAATTTTAAATAATAAATATAAAAACATGATTTTTTAAAACAATGCAGATCATGTTATAAATTAAAACAAATATATAAACGATGTTTTTCTATGACTAACAGATAATACGATACATTGTATGTTTAATTGCAATTAGGCAACGTTGTGCATTGTGATTTTCTAATTTTATTTCCGTACAGGTCAACGTCATTTCCGTACAGGTCAAACCTATTAACGTACAGGATAATGAATTATGAAAACATAATTTAGAAGACTTTTACAAATATTCCGTACATCACAAATTATAAAACTTGAAAACGAAATTATTGAGAGTCGTGTAGATGCTATTGCATTCGTTTTATGTTGTAAAAAGAGTTTGGTTTATAAATTACATATTTTAGCTTATGTTTGCAAACGTTGACATTTAGTGGTGACTTTCTTGTAATTAAATGTAAATCTATTTTAGAAGTTCAAAAGAATTAAAATAAATAAAAACTCCTTATTTCCAACCTCACTACTTGTTTTCCTGCAGGATTTTCTTTTGATGAGAAGGAAATGTCAACACTAATTTACCGGACTTTTGCTTTTGCAGTGTTATAAACGAGTTATGATTATAAAAATCAGCTGTTTAGAAATAACAATTACCGAAATTCGCATGTACTCCAATCCTTGAAATAAAATTACTGATTTTAGTAATAACATGCCCAAAGTAACTTTAAGAAGTATTTATTAACACATATGAGTTTTTTGAGCTGCATGACAATTGAAATGTAATCAATTGTCTTTTGGCGTTTATCAATAATTACAAGATACCAAGATGTTTCTTCCGCACATGCTTGATATCTGTATATTATTATTTATCCTTATATCAATGCATTTTTTATAATTATTTATGTATATTTATATAAATAATAATCTATTCCCACATTGTCGCTACCTTGTTAAAAATTTAATCATAAACACTTAAACACAAACATATAAATACAATCAATTGTTACAAGAGTAATGCAAACCATTGGTTTATACATTGAAAAAAAATGGTATATTTAGATGTAATTATAAGCAAAAGCACTTAATCACTTGTTTCCTTCTACAATGTGTTTTATCAATTCATTTCTAAAAGGAAATTTTTCCAATTCTTTAACTGCGATGTTCTTATTACTTTTTTATTTCGTATTTTAATTTAATAATAAATCTCAAGTCTGATTATTTAATGTTTGCATTCCGACTAATTTATTAGGCGTTATAAGTCATATTCAAATAAAGGGCCGTATTTACTATATTTCCCGACATCGTGAAAACAAATTATTTTTCAATTTTTATACATTCGATTTAGTTTTTAAACTTAAACGCAATTTTTTTAACTTTCCTTATTGTACGGTGACTAAATATTTAACCACCGTCAACAAAGTTTAAAATCTTGATTTGTTACGTATCTGTTTCGACCATAGCAGAATTGGTAGTAGTTAATTATTTAACCACATTTGTTTGATTCAAAGCTTAATTTACAGATGATGCAACTTGTAACAAAAAGTACGAAAAGATGCTTGAAGATGTTTACAACAAGTTACTAAATGACGATATCACAGATGACGTACCAGCAAATCGGGAAAATTGTGTGTCAGCAAATGTAATAACAGAACAACAGGCGTTTGACTACAAAGAAGATGGAGACAGTGATGCAGATGATAATCGTGTAGCTCGTAATTTAAAACAAGTTACGTAATGAATCACAAACTTCAACAGCTGCTCTACTGGAGAAAGAACCATGTCAACAAACTAGAAATACTGAAATTCAAGGTTTATAGGTGAACCAATTACCTCAAGACAATGATCAAGATGAATTCAGTAAGAGTGCAGACACAAGTAGTTACTCAGAATCTTATGATGAATACGACTATTCAAATATACTAGCGGATCCCACAGTTTTGTATTCATACCGCTTTGACAAGCAATTCCGAGCAAAGACCGAAGTTGATGTTAATTAACCTTTAAATATCCTCTTACTATTTATGGGTGCAATACTTAGCAAAATCATATATAAGAGTAACCTTTGTAGAAGATATAAAAGAAAAGATGATTGCCTTCAACCTATTAAGAAACGATTATTAAGCGATAGCACAGATGCAACGAACAGTTGTGTGCACTAGTGATGATTGAGCAGCGTTGGCAATTCCACTAAGTACCTAAAAATAGAATAAGTGGGTTAACAATAAGATACATATAGTGGATAGATAGGTAGCTAGTTGTCAGTTAATGTAATCGTAATAATAATAATAAGAAATAAAAAGCAATTTAAAAAAATGTAATGGTTAGTCAACTCCACAAGAATTAACTTATTTGGCGACCGTAAACATCAAGACAAATTAACCGTACGAAAATCAACGTAAAACAAGCACAATGTGTAACTCACAATCAAATAAACAACGAATAATTGTGGAGACAGCTGGATTCGGAAATAACGCAGCGACAACATTCGAACAATTATGCAAAAATACTTAGTATATTTTGTTAGTTTACTAAAGAAAGAAAACCAGAAAAGACGTACCGATCCGAAGTAAAAAACACAGCCTATTCAACTTATATAAAAGTAAGTTTGATGTAATCCTTAATGTTTATCGCGACTCAATTAACCTTGGCATTGTAGATGCATTAACTTATAGAATTATAGAGAACTGGATAACCCCAGCCATTAATTTACAAAGCAACGTGTATATTATAAAAAGAGATCGCAAAAATCGTCACAGACACAAATTATGCAACCAAGTACGAAGCAGGAAACAACCATGACTACTCCAGCTCATTGAAAATTTATAACCTCAAAAAAAAGTCATGCACAATTCGACGTTAATCCAAGTCAACTACTAGCATTCCTGGACACAGTAAGCTTCATGAAACTAAATATTAGCAGAAATTAAATGATAGCAGCAATATACGTCAGATCAAAATTAGTGGGCAAAGCTAGGTTACTCATTTCAAACATCGACACTTTGAACATCATTTTACAAAAATTTAAACTAATATTAAAGAAGAAGACGTTTTAGCATCTCAGCGAAAACCGAACAAACAAAACAATTTAATAAAACAAGTGAACAATTTTCTGACGCTCAAAATTCAATCATGATACATCGCACGAGGCATGTCAGAAGAGTTTTCAGGAGAAATTACAACCAACTGTATAGTAAAAGCGATCATTGAAAACTGCAACAACCCGAAAACAAAGTTAATTATGAAGTAAGATATTTTCAAGACAACGATCAAAGCATTGAGTAACTCACTTTAAATGTTGACAGCAATCAAGAAAACGATCAAATTGTCGTCTAGGAGATGTCCTTGAGTGACACAAAATTGAATTAAAAAATTATGATTTTGGGTTGACGTTCTCAAACTTTAAACAGCATACACAGCTATGACTAATACTCACACATCATTTCTAGTCAATGCAGATGCCGACCTCAGCTTAATTAAAGCTACAAAAATTAATACAGATCAACGGGTACAAATAAACGAAGCCGTAAAGATCAAATGAATCTCAACACAGTGGGCACTACACGTACAACAGTTCAAACTAAAAACTGCCAAGGCGAACATAAGTTTTAAATAGTAGGATCTAATTTCAACATCTATTGTAACAGAATTTTAGCTAAATATTAATATGTCATCAATTATAAAGATTGGATTATAACCTTAAAGACAGAACCTAACTGCATGCAAGTTCCAATTTAATCAGGACCATCCGTGGTATCGTCGTATCAGCCAGAAGTGAAGTAATTCCTACATTGGACAACAAGATAAAAATATCTTGGGAAAAAAAATAAATGAAGGAGTAGTCGTAGCATCAACTATAACATCTGAACAATTACAACACGTGAGAGTATTTAATACAACTAACGAGAACGTCAAAGTCAACTATAAAAACATCGACTACAAAGATTCACAGAATTTTTATACATATTCTACACAAACTAACGATAAAACGCGCAATGAAGTACTTACAAAAGAACTAAACCTTAACTAAACACCAATAAAACACGAATTACTAAATCTACGTAAAGAATTTAACGACGTATTTCGACTAAAATCAGATCGACTTTCAGAACATAATAATTAAGATTAACAAACAATAAATCATATAAAATCTTAAACTTTCGCGGTTGTTATGTTTAAAATTATAAGCGACTTTCGGCTTAGACCGCGTCGTAGTAAAACACCCAGACTTAGGTTTGGTCATATTCAGTGACATTTACCACTCTGAAGATGCAAGCTGCAATGTCTTGCGAAACGTCAGTTTGTTTGGGTTCACGAACGACAATACGGCAAAGGCCAAGTTCTACTTCTTGTTTTGGCTCTCAAGAAGAGACTATGACCAAGCCTAAGTCTGGGTGTTTTACTACGACGCGGTCTAAGCCGAAAGTCGCTTATAATTTTAAACAATAAATCAGTATAAACTAAAAGCTATAGGACGCCATGAATTAAATAGACAGGTTAACACATTAGTAGAAGATTACATCATAGAACCATCAACATCTAATTATAGTAGCCATCATTGTGGTACCAAAGAAATCTGTAAACAATACTGACAAGAAATGGCTTTTGGTATCGGACTGCTATTCATTACCAAAAATTGAAGAAATACTAGACCAACTGAGTGGCGCCAAATACTTGTGCAACTTTGAAGTAATTACATTTTATTATTTATTATTATGTTTTCTTTACTAACCTACTTTAACTAAATTTTCCTGTTAATCTCGCAACAATTTTTCTTATATAAGACATTAATGTTTTATTGTAGAATTATCATTGTATATTTAAATGTTAGCTAAGCTTGTACTATGCATTTATTGTCAATTCAAATTTAAGCGAATCACAACTTTAAAAGTAGTGTAGAAGAAAGAAAAACGATTATTAAGTGATAGCATAGGTGCAACCATGGCTTCAACGAACAGTTGTGTGCTATAGTGATGATTAAGCAGCATTGGCAAATCCATTAAATATAAACAGAATACGTGACTTAACAATAAGACATAGTTAAATAAGGAAATTTTGTGTAGTTAGGTAGTTAATTGTCGGTTAATGTAATCTTAATTATAATAAAAAATAAATAGAAATTAAAATAAACCTATTAACCCATTAACGCCCACTGTACTTCTAAAAGTACAGTTATTATAATATCATACTATCGACATCTTTGATGCAGTACTGTAAGTTTTAGTGAATTACAGATATATAGGAACCGGTTGCATTCAGAAACTTCAATCTGTTGTCCTGTCGCATTACGAATTTGTTTGTTTTAGTTGATTAGTGACGACCAAAACACGTGTTTTGTGAACAACTCTCGCAGAGAGATATTATATTTGCGGTAATTTTGCTTGCTCACTTGTTTTCACAAAAAAATATGTATATTAGTAATAAATAAGGTTACTAAAACCTACAAAAGGAATTGATTCAAAATTATGAATACAATGTGTTTTACATGCGTGTCAAGTTTGATGTACTTTAAAAAGTACACTGAGCACACGAAGGAAAGTTTTGAAGACAAGTAATTTTATTGCAGATATGGATATTGATGAAGACATTGGGGTTATTCATGTGCTAAAATTTTACGAAAAAAGGTATGAAGGCTTACCTTCGGCTCTCGAAGTTAGTGAGTCATAGTCTGAAGTAGATGTTGTTATAATTTCACCTGATACCAACATTCTAACAGACGAAGAGGATATTCAGGATGATGATCTGGCACAAATAAAATCAGCGTTGCCTAAAGATGTTGCGAGACAAATAGAAGTTCACTATGTTTCTGAAGAAGACGAGGAAGACGATATGCCGTTGTCTTTGAGAATAAAACGACTACGTCAATCCCAGAACAAAACTATAAAGCCCAAGTGGGCCAAAACTCATTCAGATATTAGTGTGCTGGGAACGTCAGAATAATAATGAACGATTGGAAGTAGTTAATCATGACCTTGAAAATTTAAATGAAATCGAAGTATTTGAAAAGCTGTTTAGCGATGAGGTATTTGATTATATAATCGCACAAACTAACCTTTATTCCGATCAAAAAAACTACCACAGTTTCTTCGTTTCTAAGGCTGATATCAAAATATTCATTGGCATATTGTTACCAACTGGTTATCTTCAATTACCAAGCGAGAGATCATATTGGAGTCTGGATGACGATCTCAAAGTGCCCTTTGTAGCAAAATCAATGTCGAGAAATAGGTTTTTAGAGATCAAAAGATTTATTCATATTGCAGACAATACGACGTTGGATAAGCTTGATAAAATGGCAAAACTTCGCCCTCTTGTAAATCGTTTAAACCAACATTTTCAGCAGTAGAAACTTTTTCATGAAAATCTTTGTGTTGACGAGTCGACGGTCAAATTTTTCGGACGGCATCAAAGCAAACAATTTATTCAAGGGAAACCAGTGCGCTTTGGATACAAAAATTGGTTATTGTGTAGTTCTAGTGGATACTGCTATGTCACAGACACTTATTGTGGAGCCAAGGGTACGCAGCCAGAAATAAGAAAAACATTACCACTAGGATCCAAGGTAATTTTCGACATGGTTGAACACATTGCCATACCAACAGATCATAAGTTGTTTTTTGATAACTTCTTTACGAGTTATGATTTGTTGATATTGTTAAAATAAAAAGGTATGAGAGCTACTGGAACCGTGAGAAACAACAGAACAAAGCAATGCCCTCTCTCTGATGGAGAATTATTACAAAAAAAGGAACGGGGTTATTTCGAACACCAATATGACTACAGATATGGACTTCTATTCGTGTGATGGAAGGATAATAATATAGTTACAATGGCAATAAATTTCGATTCAATAGAACCCATTGGTGAGGTAAAACGTTGGTCGAATGCATCTAAGGCCAAAGTTGATATTCGTCAGCCAGGTTTTATTTAAAAATTATAATCAATCAATGGGTGGGGTAGATCTACACGATCAACAGCTCAACTGTTACTCAATCAGAGTCAGAGGAAAAAAATGGTGGTAGGTTTTGTTCACTAATTTGATACAGCAGTTGTTAATGCTTGGATATTATATCAAGTGGCAAACCTAGAACAACAAACCAGTCTACTTGATTTTCAGCGATCTGTAGTAAGACATTATTTAACTTGTTATAGTAAATCTTTTTACAACTGTACCCAGCATTAGAAGACATGAAGGAAATCATTATATAAAAAAAATTGACAAACAACTGAGATGTGTTGAGTGTCACTAAAGATCCAAGAGGGCCTGTGAATAATGTAAAGTCACCCTATGTATCGAAAAACCATGTTTTAAAAATTTCCATTTACAGTAAACTGTTTTTATTTGTAGAGATTTATATTGTTTTTGATTTTGTATGTTGTATCAACGGTTGTACTACATTTTTTTTTAAATACACTTATTTGTAGTACCGAATATTGTTTATCTATTATTTTTGACAATCAAAGTTCTTAAACCTATACAATGCAGGAAAACACAAATTGTTCATTTTGAATAAAAATTATTGCTGTACTGCCCATTGTACTTTTAAAAGTACACCTATATATCTCACTAAGCTTAAGTTTTTGAACTACAGTTACATATAACTTTTTTACGCAAACTAGGTTTCAATATAGATTTGGAAAAAAATTACTTTTTCCATAAAAATATACCTTGGGCGCTAATGGGTTAAGAAACGATTATTAAGCGATAGCATAGGTGCAACCATGGCTTCAACGAACAGTTGTGTGCAATAGTGATGATTAAGCAGCGTTGGCAATTCAATTAAATGTAAATAGAATACGTGAATTAACAGTAGGACATAATTAAATAAGGAAATGTGTAGTTAGGTAGTTAGTTGTCAGTTAATGTAATCGTAATTATAATAAGAAATAAATGAAAATTAAAATAAAGTGCATTGCTTAGTCAACCCTACAACAATTAAGTTATTTGGCGTAACCCCTTTATGCAGATCAACATGGTGTACAGCTACTTATGGATATCAAACAAGTAAAAGCACTCCTCGGAATTATTTTAATAATGGGTTTCCACAGTTTGCCTGTACTCCGCTTTTGCTGTGAAAATTATATCAAGAATTGCGTTGCTAAGAAGATTTTTGCAACTCAAACAACACTTACACTTAAATGATAATTGTAAGATGCTCCCCAAAAGTTCTCTTGATTTTGATAAATTGTATTAGCTTTGTCAATTGCTCGACCACCTGAACGAAACTTATAAAAAAGTATTTAGGGTAAGTAGAAGCAGTTTGAAACAATACATGTCCTTAAAACCGATCAAACGAAGTTTCAAGACTTGGGTTGTATCATGCGTTGTAAACGAATTTCTGCTGAGTTTTGAAGTATACCAGGGAAAGATTACGAAACAAAATGACAACAGTACCTTGGGTGAAAGAGTGGTACTGGCACTTACAAATCTTTTAGGATTCTGGATACCGTTTTTCCTACGGCAGGTTTTTTACAACAATAACACTACTAAACAAATTGTTATCTGTCGGCTTTTTTGGTGGTGGAACTATGCAAACAAATAGAAAGTGCTTTCCTAAACAAAACGTTTAAAAATGGAGGAGTCAGATTTGGCTATTACTGGAAATATCTCCATCTGTAAGTGGAAATAAAGAGGTAAGATTTTTCGTTGTAATTGGTACTAACATGCACAATCCAAGTACGAGGATTACCGTAAAATGAACGTCTAAAAAATAGTGATAAAATATTTTACTACCTAAGTGATAGTTTTATTGTTAATTCGCAACAACCATACGACTTTCAACTATACGAATAAAAGACCATTTGCACTTAATGTTTTAACGAGTTTTAGCTAACTAGTTGATTGGAAACTTACAATGCAGAATCAACAGAGTCTCTTCAGATATTTTCATCACAAAAATTAAGAAGAATAATGAAAGAGCAGTAAATAACGTATTACATCAGTAAACTTTTGATAATAAAGGTGAAGAGCACCTGTACACGATGTGCAATGTGCTACAAAAGGAAAGTTAAACGGTCTAATATACTATGCTTGCATTGTATCTTGTTCTGTTAAATATATTTCGACGTAGTTTTTGTACTGTATGAATGTTGTCCCAAGACGTAACCTTTTTGACATACAGAACATCTGTCAGTGGGGCATATGTGGTTACATATTAAAACGGCCATTTCCATTTTGTGTAGAAAAAAGTCAGGCGTATGTGCTAGTATAAAGCAAGTCCGTTTTCACATTTTTAAATATCTTAAATCATCTACGCTGATTATGAATATTAAATTACGGTTTATGAAGTGGTTATAAGGAATTCATCGGGGTAAGGATGCATTTTTATTTTGCGCGCAATTTGATTTTTCTATTTTACCATTAACGGCTTTGGCCACTGTATTGTTATTTATGATTGGGTTCTAATTCAGGAACACTCAAAGGATTGATCTACCACTTCTAGTTTAAGTTTATTTCAAAGAAACTCTAAATACTACTGATACCACAGCTAATACAGAAGGATCTCATTACACTTATTTTCGCCATCTTCTTATTCTATAGCCCCCTTTACACCTACCTCTAGCCAAAGGCCGGTTTACACATGCATCTACAATATAACTAACCAAACATCCCCCTTTTTAACATTACAGGAAACTACCTATATCTAAATACAACAAGTATACATATATTTTTTCTTAATCAGTTACATAGCCTGACATCCATGCAGGTTTAGAAATATTACGCTTAGGCTTGCAAGAAGTCGGTTCCGTAACACTCCCACTAGAATAGTTTCCCAAATTTTCGTCAGATATTTGAGCTATACTTTCATTGGCACACTCACTTTGCTTTCCGTCTGCACCCTCTACACTTTCACTACTTTGCTCGTGTACTGACAGTTTTCCTTGTGGTACACTTAATTCATTTGATTGAGGTACTGAGTGAGATGATGGAGGTTCCTGTATGTATGGAGCATTTATTAAATGCCACTGATTTCTACGGTAATTACCGTTCTGAGTTTTAATTATATAAGAGCGAGGCTCTTCAGCTTTATTAATAATTTTCCCATAACATCTCAAGTCAGTAACCTACACAAAGTCGTTGACATTAAAACAGTCTCGATTTTTAACATTGTGACGTTATTATAATTATTTTCTCGCTTATCTTTCCTACTCCCTTTCTTCTCCAAAAATTTGTTTGTGTTAACTACAGCGTTCAGTTTGCTAGGAAGTACAGGCAAAATGGTTCTAATCTTACGCGAAAACAATAGTTCTGCTGGACTAAAGCCAGATTCCATAGGTGTACTTCTGTATGACATTAACCCCAAATGAATGTCCTCATTCTTTTTTAATAGGTTCTTAGCAATTTTTACTGCTGCTTCTGCACAGCCATTAGACTGAGAGTAGTAAGGAGAGCTAGTTACATGTGTGAAATTATATTGACGTGAGAAATCTTTAAATTGATTTTGAAACTGACTACCGTTGTCCGTTCGAACAACTTCTGGAATACCCAGCCTTGAAAAAAGTTCTTTTATCCTGTTTATAACACTAATCTCAATTAATGTTTTTAAATGAAATATTTCAAAATACCTTGAATAATAGTCGGTAACTATAAGATACCACCTGTCGTGTTTAAACAAATCTACTGCTACTTTTTGCCACGGTCTAGTTGATTTCCCATCCCTTACAAATGGTTGTTTTATATTAGTGCGTTCTTCGACGCAATTCGGACAATTTCTCACTAAGTTCTCAATTTGAGAAGAGAGACCTAGCCACCAAATAGACATCTTAGCTCGTTCTCGACATTTAACTATTCCCTGATGTCCCGAATGGATAAAATTTAGACACTCTAACTGTAATGATGGAGGTATTAGTATACGAGTACCTTTAAGTAGCAAATTTTCGTTGAAAGAAATATCATGTCGATATTGGTAATATACCATAAGCTCTGGAGAGATTTCATTCTTATGAGGCCACCCTTTACTTGAGTACTCTCTTAGTTTTTGACAAATAAGATCTGCAGATTGCTCCTGTGCAATTTTTGACAAATAGTAATCCTTTACAGGTAAGTTCTTCATTATGAGTTTAACATAAGAGTCAACTTCTGAAGAAAGTTCCTTATTTTTATGTTCTATTTTGACAGGATTACGAGAAAGACAATCACCTAAAATCAATTCTTTTCTCGGAGTAAACTTTACTATGTAGTCATATCTCATTAGTCGTATGCGGAATCTCTGAAGACGAGGAGATAACTCATCCAATTTCTTTGTTTGCAAAATTTGTAAAAGCGGTTTATGATCGGTTTCCAAAACTATGGGAATCCCTATCAAGTACTCTTGGAATTTTTCACAAGCCCAAGCTAATGCGAGAGTTTCGCGCTCTATTTGTGCATAGGCACATTCCGTAGCAGTAAGTGTGCGCGATGCATAAGCAACCACTTCACGTACCCCACTCTCATTCACTTGCAATAGCGCTGCACCAAAGCCAAAGCACGATGCATCTGCACTTACCATAATTTGTTTAGTGTGATCAAAAAATGAGAGACATGGTGCCTTAACCAAAAGATTCTTTATAGTTTCAAAAGCTTTTGTTTGAGATATCGACCACACGAATTGTACATCATTTTTTAATAGAGAGTTTAGCGGTTCTAGGATATTAGATTTGTCAGGAATATAGCGACCCACAAAATTAATCATACCCAACAATTGCATAAGTTCTTTTTTGTTTGTAGGATTAGGAAAGTCACGAATAGATTCAATACGAACTGGATCTACAGATACCCCCTCACTATTAATGACGTGCCCTAGAAACTTTTGACATTAAATACGCATTTATTTTTATTGAGAGTAATGCCCTCTTTGTGAAGTCTGCGAAGAACTTCTCTCAAAATATCATTATAATCAGAAACAGAAGATGTAAATATCAGGATGTCATCCACATGCATTATTACACCCTTGAGACCAGCAATTACGTTAGATAATTTCTGACTGAAATATTCAGGCGCACAACTTATTCTAAATGGCAATCTTTTAAAGACGAACCTACCAAAAGGTGTAATGAAGGCAGTTAAATCTCTTGATTCTTCTTTTAATTTAATCTGATAAAATCCTGAGTTAGCATCAAGTTTAAAGAAGATTTTTGCCCCTTTTAGTTTTGACAAAGACGTTTCCACTTTTGGAATGGGGAAGTGAGATCGCCTTACATTTTTGCTTAATTCTGTGAAATCACCGCATATCCGAACCGAGTCACCCTTAGGAACTACTACGATAGGAGCCACCCACTCGGTGTGGTGCTCCATAGGTGCAATTATATCTAACTTGATGAGCTTTTTTAACCCATTTTCCAGTTTATCTAGTAAAGGTAACGGAACGACCCTGGGTGTAAACTGTACATAAGGTACGGCATTAGGCTTAAGTTTAATTTCGATTTCTCCCTTGAATGTACCCAGTTCATTAAGTATACCAGGAAATTCCACTTGTGAATCTATTATAGATCGACTACCATTCAAGCTATTCAAGTAATTTTTTGAATTGATTTGGCTTTCAATCGTGAGAACTTTCAAAGCCAGGATTTCTGGACGCCCCAGAATTAGTACTTTTAAGTCCCTTATCACATATACGTCTGCACATACAACTAAATCATTATAATGTAAACCTAAACCTAATTTTCCTAACACGTTTAAATGCTTATCATCTGGACCTGATATAATTTCTGAGGTTTGAGACATTCTTTTTGACAATGATTCGTTTAGCATTGACAATGGTATGCAACTTATATCAGCCCCAGTATCCACAAGAAATGAAATGTTTCTATTGAGATCACTAACCTTAACCTTGCACAGCCATTGGTCTTTCTCATTCGTTTCTACCGCATTTACATAGTGCAAACTACCCACGAATGAAGGGCAACCTGCAGGTGGTTCTGCTTCATCTAAACCTAGATTGTTTAATGACTGAATGCCTGATCTGCATGCTTTGAACCAATGACCCCTTCTCTTGCACTTCCTACAGATTTAATTGCGCGCTGGACAATTTTTTCTTAGTTGCTGCTGCAATCCACAGTAATTACATGTAGTGCTGCTTCCAGCTTGAGGCTGAAAATCTTGCTTTTTCCCCTGAGATGGAACTTGACGTAAACTCCGGTCATTTCTTGAAAACTTTGACTTGTTTCCGTTACTTTGTACCATTATTTTGTTGATATCTGCTGTTACTTCTTTACGCAGTGTTGTATTCTGCTTAGTTGGGATTTCAGCTTGCTTGGCCATCAAAATAGCATCAGTACAATTTTAAGTCATGCCTTAGTTGTAGGTTTTCACTTACTTTCTTATCGAGCATCCCCACTACAATTCTATCGCGTATTAGCTCCTCTTTGAGAGACCCGTAATCACAATTTTCTGCCAATGAGTGCAGTGAAGTTATAAATACATCGATGCTTTTCCCCTGTCTCTGCATCCTACTGTTGAATTTGAACCTTTCGAATATGACATTTCTTCTTGGTATGAAATATTGTTCTAGACGATTTACCAAAAAACCTCGTATTCTACAGGCATATCCGAAAATTGAGTTAATATCTGTTCACTTTCTTCACCCATTACATACAGTAGAATATTAATTTTATCTTCATCCTTTTTCATATGTAGCCCTGAGACCATCATGTACCTCTGAAATCTTTTTTTCCAGTGTGGCCATGACGATGGATCTGCAAAATTAAACTTTTCAGGAGGGCTCACCGTAAGATTGAATCCTGGTTGAGCAGACTGAGATTTGTTTTTTCCTTGAATTTCGTCTCCTTGCATTATGGAAAATTCTATAAAATTTTGTTGACTCCAGTTAGAATACAAAGAACGCTTCCGATCCCCTAGCTGCCACCATGTATTGTTATTTATGATTGGGTTCTAATTCAGGAACACTCAAAGGATTGATCTACCACTTCTAGTTTAAGTTTATTTCAAAGAAACTCTAAATACTACTGATACCACAGCTAATACACAAGGATCTCATTACACTTATTTTCGCCATCTTCTTATTCTATAGCCCCCTTTACACCTACTTCTAGCCAAAGGCCGGTTTACACATGCATCTACAATATAACTAACCAAACAGCCACCTGCACGTGTTTTTTTACTTTTGGTTATCTACACGTGTTCTTAAAACTTTGGGATTCATCCCGAAAGACTCCTATGATGGCATAAAATTAATGGAGTATTGAGAGTTGTTTCTTACTTTGCAGACTTACTTTAAATCAGTATATTGAAACCATCGTTTCAATTGCTACGATTACAAGAAAATTGGAAGGCACACTTATCGAAATATCTGTGCTAAAGTAAGGAAACTTGGTTTTCCTTAACAGATCGAATAAAACTGGGAAATTTATTTGTGATAACGCTATATGTATGTAGTAATTTGTTTTTCAACAATTTTAGGGAATTTGTGTGGGATATGCCATTAACTAATAGCATACTCCAAGAGATACCATATCTTGTTTCGTATATAAAATATCTTTATTATAAATTAAATGTACGTACATATTACGTTTGTTATTGCAATTAAGTACTTTTTTTAATGTAATATATTAGACGATGCGCTCTGTTGCGCTTAAGCGCAGGATAATGGACATCTATAGGGTATTCACTAATGCGAATTTGTTTTCTTAAATCTAAAGTTAAACCAAAAAATTTGTTTATATGTACAAAGTGTTGCCCAACCTAAAGGGCTTGCATCAACATTATTGTTTGTGATATTTATTGACGAACTCTTAATTGATAGCATCTACGTGGTTATATACTGTTTGTTTTTAACTTTTTTCTTTATTTGTTGAAATACATTTTGCCATTTGTTCTCTTTCAGTGTTTGACAGATTTAAAAGGGATCGATAGTTAATAGTTTTCCTACCGTTTTGGCGCCTTTTTAATTATTTTACGATTAGCACACCGAGTATCACCTGCGATACTCTCGCCTAAGTGTTCTAAGCTGTTTCATTGCACACAGTAGCCTTTGTTTTAAATTAGCAAGTTTTTTCAAACTGTCAATTAAGATTTTTTTTAAATTAATCTGATAAAATTGGTATAAAAACTACAACAATTTACACATTCTTTACAGTAATAACCGCAAATATTTACTATATTTTAGACCATTTAGAAAAACAAATTTTAGAAATACAAACCTCATAAGTTGCGTAAAAGCGTTTGTGTCTTTAAATTAAATCAAGGATTTCATTATATTAAAACGAAACTAACCCACATAGAGAGAAAATTTAATTAAATTCTAAAAATGCAATCTCTGAAATAAACGCGTATGCTATATTGCTATTAATATAGAGAACTTGCCAACATGACGCAAACAACCTTTGTTATGCTTTTATTAACAAAAAAAACTAAAACTTAATAAACTTGTTCCACTGGCGAAAAATCTGATAGAAATTTGTGCACCTAAGAAAATTTATCTTTACTTTATAACTGTAATAAAAACAGCATATATATGTAAATTCTATAAATTTTTGCATTGTTTATAAAACATTAAAAAAATAATTTTTACTTATAAAAAATTTGTAACAAGCAATAAACGTTTTTTTAAAATGTACTTTGTAAGGACTTTGAATGCGTATCAAACGAATAAAAAGCATAAAAAGTCTGCAATGACATATGTTAAGGGTTTATTCATAATACTGAAACATCTTTTTCAGTTTATCTTAAAAAAGGACATCTAAAAAAATATATAAAAAAAACTGTACCTTAAAAACATGTGAACACCAGTAGGTTCCATAGCTCTGCTGATTCCTTTCCATGACGCCACCATAGTGTACTTTTGTTTGGCCGATAATGGTAAACGCGGATCCGTTGGAGCTGGCGGCGGGGGATCGTCCCGTTTAACTGCATTTCCCGCTGTGCTACTAGTTGCTAATTTTCCCAGTTTACAACCCATTACGCACTTAGTTGCTTGAGATTTTACGGTAACATTAATTTAGTAATATAACACAGACGTAGGCAGTGGAATATGTCACAGAAAGCTACAATTTATTCATTTTGCACAATATTTCGTAACCGAACAAAATATAATAATGATACATCGTTTTTGTTGTTAACTTAAAAACAATTTAAGATTCTTGTAACGCGGCAAATGCAAAATTTATGTGAGCACAACATTTAAAGTCAAGTAAGTTTAAATTAGGCCATACTTAAAAGGAAGCACTAAATAAACACTAACGAATGGTTTTCATCTCGCGAAATGAAAAATACTGTACGATTAAGTGTTAAAACGTTGTTACGTAAATTTGTTTACACTAAATTTAAATAAACGCCACATAAATTTGACTCGCTATTTATCTACATTCAGGTGTGACGTCAAAAGTAAGATAGGGCTTTGTTTATTCTAATTACGTGATTGCCACCTCTCGTGATCTGAAAATACAAAAACAAAAATTAGAAAGATCGACAATAGAAACATCTAACTCAACGCAAAAATCTACAATATTCTAATTTATTATAAACTGACAACAAATTATGCAAACTAATTAATTTTTTATTGCATTGACTGTTTAAGTAACGTATTCACACTTTTTTAATTTAATTTGCAAACTAAAATGTTTTAATAATATATAATGAACGATGCACGAAGCAACAAATTCATATGTTAAAGTTAAAATAAACAAGTGCATCAAGTGACTAATTAATTATCCGCGGAGGGTATACGGTTACAATGATAAATAAATTAATGTAATTGCTGTTTCTATTGATCTATTAGTTTGTGATTTTATTTGTGTTTTATTTAGGTTTGTAATATATAAATAGTTAGTTTAAATAAATTAGTTTTCAAATTCGATACACTGCTGTCAGAAATGGTATGATCTTACGCTCGGTAATTTAATAATGTGTAAATAAACAAGTAATTTAATATTACTTCCGTGACAAATTAATAAAAAAACATTAGTCGCTCTTAAAATGTGCTAAATACAATAGCAATAACAATAAGTGAATGAACAATGACGATAAAAAAACTTTGTTATTTAAACGCCGCTGCTTTAAAATGAGAACTAGAAAAACGTGATGTCAAAACAAATGGTAATAAAATTGTGTCAGAATGGCTTTGCTAAAGTTTGAAAGAAAACGGAATAGATGTTGATTTGTATTTGTTTGTAGTTCCCAAAGTAATAGATTTTCGTATCCTTATTAGAAAAATTAATGACAATTTTCAGAAAATGGAAGAAAAATTTGACAAAAATTCTTAGAAAATTGAAGAAAAATTATAAAAAAATTCTCAGAAAGTGAAAGAAATATGGACTACCGTTGATAGTCAAATAAAAACCATCGAGGAACAAATATAAGGTACACCGGGGCAATTGCAACCTATAATTTCAGTAGTTTACTTCACCATCTAGTCACATTCTTGTTTGGCCATTAAATGCAACAAAATTTACCACTACACACGAAGAATGTTAACAAGTTAGTGTCAAAAGTTGTATGTATACATTTTTGGGTTGTTTATACACAAAAAGGTGAATGGGTCAATAGTTTACACTTCCCCGGGATTTTGGGGCTAGTGTAAATCCAGTGTTTATTTCCTTTAAAATGCGGGCGAATACGACCGAGGCAAGTGTTAACGAAACAGAAAAAAGAGTAGTAGCAGAATATATTAAAAAAAAAATTAGTTTACATTTTTGTCAAACGTAACATCAAAAACAAAGAAACCTCCTTCTCTAATGTTGGCGGTGGTAATATTCTGTCAACCTCTTCTGGGGTTATAACCGACACGTCTGCAGTGTTGGGCCAATGAAATTGTGACGAAGTTCGAACTCTTCTAGCAAATTTCACCTCCAAACAAGGAGCTGTCTCTGTTACTTGGCCGACAAAAAATCGGTAAGACTTTTTGGTCGCAAGTTTTACTAATAACCAGTCTCCGATTTTAAGTGATTCAGTTGATTTCTCCAACGATGCCATAAACTCATTCTCTTCTCCTGCTTCGCCTGATTCATCGTTTAAGTCCGCGAAACCTATTAGCTCCAACTCTTCCAAATTTTCTTCATCTGTCCCATCACTTCAGTGGTTTTACACCTTTCTTAATTTTTGTTTTTGATGATTTATTGTTTTGTGTTGTTTGTTGTTCTCTTAGTTTAGCAACAGCAACCTCAGACGTAATAATTTCCGCCCCTGAACATATCTTTCTCCTCTTTCTTATTCCTGTTTCGGTGTTTTACATACTCCAAGAGAAGGGTTTCACGATTTGCTGTGCTCAAAACTGCTTGACGGTACTGGCACGGGAAGTACTGCTGGAAATGATGAATCTCTTTGCTCTGAGCTTGAAAAAGTCTCTGGCTCAAGATGTAATGTCATTGCAGTGACTTTCGAGGTAGATGGGAAAGAAGTTTGCTCTACAAATGTTGCCACTGGAGTTACTTCTGCGACAACCTGCTCCAAATCATCGGCGTTGCCCTTTGTAAAATCACACCATCTGGCGTATGCTTCGGGGTCGAATTTTTCAATCGAAATGATATTTTTATTAAAAGGAAAAATACCCCTCTTTTCGAATCTTTTCGTAATAAGTGTAGCGCTGGCGTTAGACCATATTTGTGACAGTGTTTTGGAAAACTGTGCTTTTTGTAACTTTTGTCCATAATTGCGTCTTTACCATTGTATAAGCTCACTATCCCATGCCATTTAACCCGGCAGCGGTGGCGCCTCCTGTTTGTTACACACCCGGTGGCGCTGGGTCTGTAGTACCCAGCGCCAGGAACAACTCAGATTATCTTTTTTGAATCAAAATTTGAATAAAATATAAATTTACGTCAAAGACCTGTATTTCTTGGACTATAATAAGACATACTTAGTGAATATTTTCGTAGTTATCAACAATTTCGCCTTGAAAATAGAAAGTGCTGTAATACCTCTTCTTTGCAACAAAAAAAATACCAGTAAACTCAAAAACAGATTTATTGCACAAATTAAAGAACGCAAAATAAATATTATTCTAATATGTCAAGACAAAATCAAAATGAAAAATTATTGCACACAATTCGAACACATAAACTGGGCATGCTCAAGACATACGAATTTATGGCATGATAAACAGTAATATTTTGTTTTTCTATCCTTTTTACAAAAATAACAGCGCCGCTTTGTGCCTTGTGGGATAACCTCTGCTTCCTGATGATCTCGGGTTAGACCAGCAGCCTCTTCGCGCCTTTCTCTAACAGCTCTAGGGAAATTCTTTTTCAGGACCCTTCGCCGCGTATGCTCTTCGGTCAGTGATAAAGAAAGCCTTTTCAAAAATAATCTTCTAATCGTTTCTCCTTCTTGCCCTTTAATGTTAGAAGTGAATATTATTTAGGCGTTAATTCCAGCTAAGTTCAAAAGTGAATAAAATATCACCATCGGCCATCGCCTTGTATTTCTAGCAACGTTATATGTTGCACAGAGTTCATCAACTGTGTCGACACCGCCTTTAGTACTGTTGTAATATGTTATAATTTCGGGCTTCATTTGTTTTCCAGTGTTCATGTCTATGTCATCACTATGATGTATACTCGACGTCAATACAACATTTTTCCCCTTTTTGGGAACATATGACACTATTGTCATATCTTTTGAAAAACCAAACATGCTTGAATTAACTGGCCGATCCTTTGTATTTACGAATTCTGGTGGAAGTTTCCGTTTATTCTCCCTCACAGTTCCAACATAAGTTAATCTGTGCTCATTTAAAAGCTGAGAAACAAGGGGAAAACTGGTAAACCAATTGTCTGCCGTAACATTCCTTCCTGATCCTGATATTGATGAAATTAGTCGTTTTACAAGACTAGTTGGATCATTAGGAAGTCTGAATGCACCCTCGGGCTGTTGACCGGGATACACTTCCAAATTTAAAGTATAGCGGCAATGTGAATCGACTACTGCATATATTTTCAAACCATACTTATTGGGCTTATTCGGGATGTATTGTTTGAAGATGCACCGTCCCCTGAAAGCTTCAAGCTTTTCATCTATTGTAACACAATCGCCGACAGTATAATATTTTTTGCAGTTTGAATTGAATAGTTCAAAAAAATCTCGTATTGCTGCCAGTCTGTCCGTTGATTTTCTCTCTTCTCTTGTCTCCTTGTCGTCGAACCGTAGAGTACGTAATAGAAAAAGAAATCTTTGTTGTGACATTGTAAGCCAAAACCTTTCGATCCCTGTACCGCTTCTGTCCCAAAGCTCAGCAACATTCAATCGGGCGGCTCTTAGAGTTCCTGCCAGATATAAAAGGCCTAACAAAGCTTTTATTTCTTAAGTATCCGTTGGTCTACATGAACGTTTACGGCGAAACTGCATACCAGCATATCCACCATTTCTTGGGTAATATATAAATTCCAGCATTCCAAAATAGTTTTCGCGTCTCTTGCTACGCCTGTAACTCCAGGTTTCTCTTTTATAACATTTGCGGATCTTGTTTTACGAGCTGGTGGCGGATGCTTGAACCACTGTGTTCCATCTTTACCAAAAAGAGATGGATTTCTATGCCCATCCGGTTCTTCCTCGGGCTGTACATCACTGCTCTGTTCTACCTCTTCTTCAATATCCATATCACACTGCACATCTTGCTCGGAAACATTTTCATCAGCGTCACTTTCTTCTGACGACAGTAGTTCGCCTCCATCTTCTTCTTCCGCTTCATATTCTGCCAGCAGTCGCAACAAACGCGCTTGCTCCTTCTCATAGTAACTCATTCTATGACAAATATAAACCGATGAGTGAAATAATACTAAAAAAATTGAAATATATCACTTACCTTATGAATATGTTTTGTAACTCACAGAAAAAAAATTGCTACATCACCGGTGGCGCTGGGTATGTGAGATCTTTTTGTAAATATCACAAAAACTATAAATACCTCAAGTTGGGCCGTTTTCTACTCAACTGGTGACAGCAGCGTGTAGGCACTTATAAGAGCGCGTATCCCCACCTCTGTTATTTTTTACGTAATAGGGGGAAGTACTGCGCATTGGGTCTCGCAGACACAGCGCCACCACTGCAGGGTTAAAGACGCAAAGATCCATGGGTTGAAGAAAATGGCTGGAATGGGCCGGTAGTTTGATAATAACTACACCATGGGATATTGCTTGTTCAACTGTCGAAATACTGAGGTGCGAGCTATGGCCATCGTAATTTAATACTACCGGCCTTTCTGAACCAATATTTTTTTAAAATTTGTTTCCAAAATATTGCTCAAATGTTCCGGTCTCCATCCAGCCATTCTTGATTGCAGAATACGTTGTTCTGGGATATCCATCAGATAGATTCCAAGAATCCCACAATTTTTTCCTTTGAAGACCACTAAAGGAGGCAGCTTTTTACCTTCAGCATTTCCACCAAGCAGCACGGTAATATTCTCTCTGCCAGGGCCACTCGTTCTTCTGTGAGCACCTTTTGCACCTACTACTCTTATGCGTGACGGGTCGAGGCAAACACTAGTCTCGTCAACGTTGAAAATTGGAGATGGTGGGATATTTGTGTTTTTTGAGAATGTCAAAGTATTCATATAGAATAAACCGTTTCCGAGCTACTTCCACTAGTTGTGGCTTTTTTTGGCTCAAATTGAAACTCTTCTTGAAACGCATAAAGTATTCGCAGCCTGGAATTCCATTTTTGAATGGAGTAACAATTTTGTTTTCATTGACATAGCGCCCAATAAGTTGAAGAACTTCATTTTTGGACAAACCGAAACCCCACTTTTTTAACGTTTTGATATTGTCAGCGATTTTTGATTCCACCTCGTGAGGTAGTGCAGGTGCTCTACCGCCTGTGTTGCTCTTTTGTCCGCGTTTACCTGTTATGTGGGTGTGTAGGGTTGCCTTCGGAATTTTGTACACAAGAGCTGCTCTGTACAGTGTTAGGGACCCGTTTTTTTACTGCAATTATTGCATTGTTAATGTCTTCTATACTGTAGGCTGGTGGTGGCCTTTTTCAAACGTAATTGCAAACCATATTCTGAAAAGAACAATGCTGAGATATCGTACTAACAAATTCTTACTCCAGGCAGAATGAGACTGCTTGAAAACAAGATAAATCATTACAATTTTTATTCTGGATAATTCTCGTGTTGTCGTTCTTACACAAGTTAAGCTTTTGTCACACGTTACAGTAGACATCTTCAGAGTCCAGAACAAACTGATTGATTGCGCTTTGAAGTTTCGTTTTTATAAACCGGCCTCCGATCGATAGAACTGGTTCTCAAATATCCGGTAAAGGAAAACTAGAATCTCGGTTAATATCAAAAGGATTGTTAATTATTTCAATAGATTTCTTAATTTTTCGTTGATAGTAATTTGAAACATTCGCCAACATTTTAGTGTTTTTAAAAATAAATTGATGACCGGTTTCTAGTGCGTGTTCTGCAACTGCTGACTTCAAAGGTACGAATTTCCACGCTTCTATCCATTTCTACAATGTATAGACGACCACAAGAGCAAGGAATGCTATAAACGCCGTCAGATTGAAAAGGAATAACATGTTTCATCGGATTTAAGAGTTGACCCAGTTTAGGAAAAGTAGAAACCCGAGTAACAATGTTGTGTTTAGACAACATTTTTCCGTTACGGTCTATGGTACCTTTGACATGTGATAGATAAGCGAAAGACACTGGTTGAGACATAAATTCCACTGTTACTCTTGGATTGGCACACGTAAATTTTGTAATACACCGCTTAATACTTTTTCTATTGTAATTGTTTGTAACTAACACCTATTTTTGAAGATGTGGGGCTGACTTAAGTATACTAAAGAAATTACTACTGACAAGTTCTGAGAAGAGTGATGATGAGACAATCCATTCAAATATTTATCCGTATAAGTAGGTTTTCGATAAACTGAATGCGATAATGAACCATCTTCATTTCGATTAACTAAAACGTCCAAGAATGGTAAAGAAGAGTTTTCCTTTCTAATTCTAATTTAATTTGATCAAATTATGTTTGAAAACACTAAAATATTGGCAATCGTTTCAAATTACTATCAGCAAAACATCTATTGAAATAATTAAAAATTCTTTTATTATTAACCAAGATTCTAGTTTTCTTTTGTCGGAAATTTGGAAATCAGTTCTATCGATCAAAAGCCGGTCTATAAAAGGAATAACTTCAAGGCACATTCAATCATTTTGTTCAGAGCTCTGAAGATGTCCACTGTGACGTGTGAGGAAAGTTTAGCTTGTGTAAGAACGACAACGCGGGAATTATCCAGAATGGAAAATTGTATTAATAATGCAACCCGTGGAAACCTAAATTCTACTATAAGATAAATCAAACTAACAGCCATGGTGAAAAAAGTGTCACGAGCAAAAGTTTAATAACGGATTATCGAAAAGAAGCCACTCGCAAGTTTAAGATTGTACCTACGAATGATGATGGAAAAACTTCTTGGCAGTTTGAAAGCGCAGCTACAGCCAATGGTTAAAGCAACAAGCAAATAACGACGTTTTCAATAGTGACCTTACGTGAAGGAACGCTTAGAATTTTGCAGACTGTTGTTGATTACCTCCAACAAAATTACAAACTCTTAATTTTACAATTAGAAATGAGATATGGAGATGCTCATCTTCAACAGCTGTAGTAGCCTAAATAAAAAGTCGGATTCGGAAATTTGCAGAAAGTCTTCAAGTGTTCGAAGCTAACATTGCCACATTGATACCTTCTTGGAGCAATTAACTATTAAAACTTTTGTAGACTCTACGGTTATCTTGACTTAAAACACTTTAAGCTATGCTTTAGAGTCTGAACCATTAAAGCAGGCGTCATACTAAGGCGGTCATAGGCTCTACTGTGTTGCAGAAGTACCCGCGAAGAGTCAAAAAAACATCGAGGAAATAGCGCGATAAAATGCTGCGAGAAAAAGAAGCGACGTATTTAAACTGCTGTGAAATAGGCCACGTACAACTACACCGTATTAAGTCTAAGAACAAGATAAAAAAAGTCGCCAAAAAGCTTGGAACGAGTTGACCAAAAATACAAAATTTAATTTTGTCTAGTCATTCGAAGATTACCATTCATATGGCATCACCTATGGAGCAACTGTACAGCATTTATTTCCATCGCAAAATCATTGGACAAAGTGTTTAGTTACTGGTTCACGCGGGAGCGATGAAGACCATCAGTAATCATGTTGATGTTATTGTTATTGCGTTATTGAAAAATGAAACGACATCACCAGTAACGGTGCGAGCAACGGCAATTTACTCACGGACAATAACTGGCAATTGACATCGTAAAACCGTCCCCAAAATCTGATTAGGAAAACAAATACATCTTGATGGCGATGGATTATTTTACGCCATATCCAGTCAAGAAACAGCCCCATTTTGACGAAGGAGTTTTTCTGCATGGTTGGAGATCCGTTGGAATTACATTCCCGATCAAAGTCGATACTTTGAGTCTGCTCTGTTTCAAGAAGTTTGCCGACTGTTGAGAATTAAGAAAACGAGAACGACGCCTCATCATCTTCATTCTGTTGACATGGTTACGTGTCATTACTTATTAATTTTCCAAGAGTTGTAATTGTAATAAAATTTTACTACGCCATTGGTATACGGACCCCCTGGATGTGATATTTCAGATTATTTGATACCTGCGGAAGGGAATTGCATCAGTAGTCATTTTCCTTGTTCATTTTCCGGATTTATGTCGCTGTGAGTGGGTCCATTTTGATTAAGAACCGGTACGTTTCAATGTAAGTAATTTTTCTTTTTACTTAATTTTTATCCTCGATTATTTCTACTACACTTTTAGCAATCTTACTGAAATGAAAGTTATTTTTGTATACTTTCGGAATTAAGGCGATTCTCTATTTTGTTGGCTCTCATAGGTTAGCCATATTGCTGTTAATAACTTAAAATTCTTATAGCGAGTCTGGTGGACTCGAGATAACACTATGCAAGCCGGTATTAAGTTGTGGAAAGATTAATTTCCGCGGGAATTATGTCATATACCCAATGACCTCCGGGTTTTTTTACTCGAGTCAGACTTATATTCGTTGATGGCAGATGATTCGCATCTCTCAATAATTTTTAATTTCAATTATTTATTACCTGAATTACGTATTTGTTTTCAATTTTCTATTTTGTTATTAAGCTCTAAGCATTGTTATTTTGGTTATACAGTATTTAGCTACAAGGAGTTTATCTGAAGATCAGAATTAATAATCTACTTACAGTCAAAGTTATAAAACGTCTTCAGCTTCATGTTATAAAATTGTTGAGTACGTTGACTGTATTCCAATCAAATATCTTTAATTGTTTTAAACGTAGTCAAGGTCCGATTTTTTGACAAACGCACGTCGTTGCATGTAATCTTATATACTTCGCAAGTTTCGGGAATAACTTTGGATGAAGCTGCTATTAGCTACCTCTGTTAAGTAATTTTGGTGCGGTACATTTTTCCTATTGTACTTTTAAACGTTGCTATTTTTTGTTAGTATTGTTCGCGACTGCATGTAAACATTAGTAGTTGATCGATTTTACTTTATAAGCTTTTGGTGTTTAAATTTTTTATCGGTGTATTGGAAATCGTTGACCGGGATAGAATTTTCTGTTTTGCTTGTTATTAAATTCTGTAAGGTACTGTGAGATCTAGATTATTCTCAAACCACGTGACCTTGTAAGTAACGGCAGTAAACATCTATTAAAAAAGTAAACAAATAAGTCACGTCGCCTGCGAATAATCTCGATCACCCGTTACTAGTATATCAATGCTTGTAATGACAAGATAATCGTAACTGTTATTCTTTCAAAGAATTATATACGCTTGTTACGTTTTCTCGTTGATTGTAATTTGCTTTATCCTAATCGCTTCATTAGTGAGTTCAGACGTACCTTTGGTAGCTTTGAGTCAAAGACTTGCCAGTATAAAGAGTTGCGTCTATTTTGATTACCTTTGTTATAGTATTTTCAACTACGCCCATTCACTGACATTGCAGCTAGTCGTGGTTGTTGAACCTACTATAGTAAAAGGTTGGTAACAGCTTAGCCAAAGTAGTGTCTAAACACCAAAAATACCAGTACCTGCATTTCTTCGTAATGGCATACCGATTATCTGTTTACGAAAGTACAGGCCCATGTTATACTTGTCGCGAAATACGACTGTCTTGCGACATCCAATTTGGACAAAGACCGAAAACAAGAAATGCTGGAGAAGTCTACGTCAGCAAGTTGATGAAGAGGTTGGACATGAAGTACATGAGACGCTTCGGGAAAACACGCAAATTGCCTGCGACAGCATGAAGATATGACGTTAAAGCACAAAACGGTGGGTTTTAACCAAGCATAATGTGTGACCTGCGTTTGTAGTTCAGCAGTTTTCTTTTTATGACAGGCCCCATAAATAGATTCAGCTGGCTGAATTGGCGTTTTTTTTTTTGTTGTTTGGTTTTGTTTTCGTCGTTTGATACGGTATTAGCTTCAAGAACGTTTTGCTCGTTATTTGTGTGGTTTAAGTTTATTGGTATTTTCTTTTAAATGCATAAAGATCCGTAGTTTTGTTTTTGATTTAGTATTTTACTTAGTTATCTTCGTAAAATAACAATTCAATATAATTTACGACTTCCTTTGTGGAATGTAAGTTGATACATTTTTCTTGTTTAGGCTGAATCCTATTAGATTAAGCGTAATCATGAGACACCTGCAGTTATGCAAGCTAAGGGTTTCGATGGGAAATATTCCGGTCGAAGGTCGACGCAATGGAAATTCACGTGGCTAATTATAATTGCCGTCTTTGTTAAGTGCGTTTGTTTTGATGCTCTATCTTTTACGTGGATGTTACCGCGCAAGCGGAGGGAATTTAGTGGGAAGACGAAGTGTTAAATATGAGAGAGTTTGGTTTTTGGAGGTGAATAATCATCAATCGATCGTTGGTCGCAATTAAAATTACCGGTTACCGGGTGGTAATTGTGTGGTAAGGGTACGTTAACCCTGTCGTTATGCCGTACCGCGGAAGTTAAAAAGAAAATTGATACCGTGAAAATGAAGTGTAGTGGGTGAAAAGTTTGATTTATGTCTTCTTTTCAAAGTTCGTAATTTACGGGTTAAGCAAATTTCACGGTTTCCATAATTAAAACTCACGTTTCAAGTTGGATATGCAATCGTTTGGTTGTACTGTGTCCTGTCTTCGCCTTTGTGCGGATTATGTTAAGTGTTAAAAAGGAAATTCTTCCGCCGGCATAGAAAATTATTTGGAGTACCGTTTCGATTGACCACTTCGGCCATAACCATAAGTACGTTCCTGCAGTTACGACGAATTCAAGGTATTTATGTTGCACCATTTATTTAATCGAGAAGATATTATTTACGTGTTTTAAGTGTTAAAAGCTTTGAATTTTCAAGTAAAAATTACAAGTGTTTCGAAGTTAACGTTAATGTAACTAATTAATGACCGTATTTTACGGTACTGTTATAATCCCCAGAATTAAAGTTTATTATACGGAACCGAATTATCGATTCAAACTTTATATTTATACGTTAGTTTTATAAGTATATTTCATTTTGTTTACGATTTAATTATTTCGACACGGCCGTGATCATAGATGTTTTAAGATTGATTAATTTGTGCTGTTTATTTCTTTAAAATTCTGTATTGTGTATTTTATTATTTTGTTTGTGTATTTTATTCCATTAACTTTAAATTTGTTTTGATCAAACGTGCATTCACGTATTATTATTTTTTTATTATTTTGCTACTGTTTTGTGTGATTAATTTTGTTAATTTCAATTCAATTATTTTATTATTTTATTCATTTTGTTTTATTTTGTTCAAATAAATGTTAAATTGTTAAAGTGTAAAGAGCTTTTAATTCCGTCGGCCTCCGCGTGTGTAACTTTATTAGTTTATTTTAGGTTTTAGCGAAATGCACCCTCTAAGGTAAGTCCGTTGGGGGTGTATACTACAGAAGCGGACTTATGGTTGGCAAGGGTCATTAGTCCATTAAGCTTTATTCCTTCCTGGCGCCCTTTGATTTCGACATTATTATTTATCGAATTTGTGTTTTCGTCAAGTAAATCCATTTCGATCACGAAACTTTTAAATAAAACCCACCCCCTTCTCCATTGAGCTAGTGGCACACCCCGTTTATGTTACTACATTTCAGGCAGTAACTTTGTGGTAATTTCGGCATGTAACAAATGGTGTGGTTATATCATATTCAAATAAGACGTGTTTTGTCGCCGATGCTGCAGAGGCAATGGGAGGGTCTTCATAAAGTTCTGCAGTGTATGTATTAATGACGTATACCGTATCCAAAAATAATCCAGACGCAAACCAAAACAAACGTTACCTAAGACCAGGTCCAAACCAAGATAATGACAAGCAGAACCAGAAATGGACGGGGGTTCTAGAAAAGCTAGTTTTAGATAAGAACCTTAATAGAGACTTCAACATCAAACTATATAAAACAGTGGTAAAGTTGGTAGCTTTATTTGGAAGTCAAACATGGACTTTAACAATGGATAACATAAAACGTCTAGAAATATGATAGAGAAGAATTCTAAAAAAGGGCTTTGGAGACATTGAGGAATATGGTAACTAGAGAAAGCAAACAAACATTAAACGAAAAGAAATGTAGCAAGACTTAAATACAAAAGTGATATTGCAACAAAATAGGTTAAGGTGGTTTGGACACATAAACGAAAAAAACAAAGCAAAAGAAAAAAATAGATAAAACGCCCGAAGAAGACGAGAATGTGTATAGGAAGACTTAGTGGAACACAAAACATAGGATTGGCAAATTCTAACAGACAGAAATCCAAGCCTCAAGGCTTGAAGTGCTGCTATTATTATATATATTTTAACAAATGCTAAAGATAAAGACGAATTTATAGCGAAATCGAAACGTACTAAATACGACTTATAAAAGATTTACGAAATTCTGTCTAACGATCGTTATAACCTAACGAAAAGCATACAAAATAGGATTATTATCGTATCCGCGGGGGGTATAGTGTTACAGTGATAAATAAATTAATGTAGGTATTGTTTCTATTCAACTGTTAGTTTGTTATTTTATTTTAGCTGGTATTGTGTTTTTAGTTAGGTTTATAATAATCAATAATTGTGTAAATAGTTAGTGTAAATAACTTGCTTTTAAAATTCGTTACACTATCAAAAAAAAACAATTTTTTTTATTGATTTTGTATGTAAAGTTTATTAATTATATTAATATACTATATATAGCGACTAAATATAAATAGAATGTTTTAATTCTGTATGTTCAAAATAATTTCAGGCGCTAAACAAGAAACTTTTAAATCCGAGATTTAAAGAAATACTTAAATTTTCAACTCAGATTCACAAAATCTAGTTATTTAAGAAAAGTTACAAATGTTTATATTCAAATATACAAAATAATGTAAAAATTCTTAGCAAACTTATAAAATATCTCAACAAACACCTTTAAATTAATTTAAAGAAAAAAGTATCTACAACAATAGTTATAATTGTATTGAAGTTAGATACTAATATTAAAATTAGTAATTTTTTCACTTTTTGTCAAATTTGTTGATAGCTAAAACCAAGCTTCGAAATACACTTTTTTTCTACGATTATCAAATACAATACATTGTATGTTTATTTGCGATTTCATTTCCGTACAGGCTAGTCATTTTCGTATAGGTAAAATCTATTACCGTGCAAGATAATGAATTACGAAAACATAATTTAAAAGATGTGTACGAATATTCTGTGCACCACAATTATAACATTTAAAAACGAAATCATTTAAAACCGTGTAGATGCCATTGCATTAGTTTCATCGGTACTTATAGAGTAAAAATATTAGCTTGTAAATTTAATATTTTTGGTTATGTTTATAAACGTTGGTATTTACCGGTAACTTTCTTAAATTAAATGGTAACATATTTTAGAAAAATTAAGTTCAAGGTTGTTTCGAAAATTATACGATCTACGCGATCGTTGTACGGGTAGTTCCACATCCTCGATTATTTTACTTTAAAAAATAATTATGTTCTTTGAATCAAGCGGATGTATTTTTGATGTATGCCACCAATTAAAAATAAAATAAACATTTTTATAAATTGACTTTGAATGAAAGTTATTGAACAAAGGTAATTAGAATAAATTTGTAACCACATTACATGTTTGCTTGCAGATTTTTCTTTTGATGGGAGACAAACCTTATCGGACTTTTGCAGTGTTATAAAGATCAGGTGTTTAGAAACTTCACAATACTTACTGAAATTTGCTCAAATTAATTTAGAGAAGTCAGTATTTGTTAACATTGATCAGTTTTATGAACTGCATGACAATTCAGATTAGTCTTATTATGTTTTGGCATTATCGATAGTTGCAAGATACCAAGATGTTTCTTCCGAACATGCCTGATACCTGTAGGTTATAATTTATACTTATGTTAATTCTGTTTTCATAAGTGTTTATATACTTTTACAATTATTTTTTACAAGACTAGTGTAAATCACTAGTCTATACATTGAAACAATTACATATTTAAAACTAATTATAATTAAAAACACTTAATCACTCTTATGTTCACTCTTGTAATTGACTGTTTGTTTTTTCTACAGTATTATTTTCTTAAGTAACAAATACGTTTGTTGTGTTGATTATTTTTTTAATCAATATTCTGGTAGCAAATTAGATCCATTTATTTTGCATTCTCTAAATGTTTGTTATAAAAACATTAAAACAGAATTTATTCCAAAACTTGGTTGGTTGCTTTATCATATTCACCATGTTGTTCTGTTGCAGCTTGTAATAAAATAACGGTTACATACCAACATGGTATTTGTCGGAAGAACTTGAAGCTGTTGTTAACAATGCAGACTTTCGCGTAAATATATTTCTTTTATTTACTGGCTGTAAAAGCAAAATGTAAAAAAATTGATAGTTTTTTACTGACCCAGCTCATTCATATTAACTTTTGCTTGAATTCAATGTAAAAAAACTGAAATAGTAAATGATTTGAAGTTAACTAAAATTTCATGTATTTAAAGCAGGTAAATCATACTTTTTATGGTATTTCTTTAAATAGAAGTAAATAGCTAAAAGTCAAGTAATAGTTACACTTATAACTAGTAGACTAAACACTGACAATTGACATAAAATATATATATAAGGGGAGACTGGGGAGGTGTGACACTATGGGAGAGTTGATAAACCTTTAAATTTGCCACCAGAACTGCTTGGTGGGCAGCTGTTTTGGCATCGCTGTAATGCTTTTACGTAGGCAAGACATGTGATGTTAGTGTGTGTTCGTTTCACTGTGAAGTTAAGAATTTACGGTAAAAAGACTGATTTCAGTGAATATTTTGTGAATTTTTTAAAGGTAAGTGTAAGCATTTTAAGGACAACACAGTTATCCCGGTTATCAAATTTACATAGGATAGCGCATACTTTTAGCTCTAATTTGACGTAAAATTCATGTAAATATTGTAGGTTAGATTTTCTGAAATTTAAATTTTTATAAAACCAGCTGCACAAGAAAGATTGATACATTTAGTTGTGGGGAGATACGATACATGTATAATTCCTCCCAGATCTGTGTTTATCGAAATATTAATTTGCCTTTTAATTTTACGATACCATTTAAGTGGAAAAAAAGTAACAGTATACCAGCGTCTCCTGAACGAATAAGGACAGCTGTTCAAGAAGTTTTAGATGGGTATAAACTAAGACCTACAGCTAATAAATACCGTATCGATAAAATGACTTTCCGAAGATACGTTGCGAAACACAGAGACAATGGCGATGAGATGAAATTCTTCCCCAACTATGCAGGTTCTCAGATTTTTTCTGATGATGAAGAGAAACGTTTAGCAGAATATTTATTAACAGCTGCCAGGATGAATTATGGTCTTACATCAAAAGAGACAAAAAAATTTGCATTTTTGTAAGCTTTAGAAAATGAAAAAAAAATTTCCCAGAAATGGAACAGAAATTAAACAGCTTCCTATGACTGGTTTTGAGGCTTTATGTCCCAAAACAAGCAATTGTCACTCCGAACACCAGAACCAACAAGCCTTTCACGTGGGACAGTTTTTAACAGACACACTGTGGGAAAATTTTATGATTTACTTGCAGAAGTACTACGTCGATACCGGTTCGAGCCAGATTCCATCTACAATTGTGATGAAACTGGAGTCCAGACCGTCCACAAACCTGGCAAAATAATTTCCCAAAAAAGACAAAAACAGGTATCTAAAGTCACTTCCGGTAAACGGGGTACAACAGTCACAGTCCTGTGTACCATAAATGCAACCGGAAACTCAATTCCTCCGTTGTTTGTATTTTCACGTGTTTGTGAACAACATTACATGACAACTGGAGCACCGCCACGCTCCAAAGCTGTGACAAACCCAAGTGGATGGATGACTGCAGACAATTTTGAAATATATCTATTGCATTTCATAAAATTTGTGAAATGTACACCTGACAAGAAAGTTCTACTGATACTAGATAATCAATGTAGCCATATATCGTCCTAAAAACTAGATATCTGCAAGGATAATGGTATCGTTTTATTAACGATACCCCCGCATACAAGTCCTAAATTACAACCTTTGGATGTGGCTGTCTACGGGCCCTTTAAAACATATTACAATGAAAATTGCTATGACTTCATGGTGCAAAATCCTGGTCAGACTATCGCTTTAAAAGATATCGCAAAACTTGTTGGCAATGCATTTCAACGGGTTTTTACTCCAACTAACATAATAAAGGGATTTTTAAAAACGGGTATTTACCCCTTCAATTCGCACTTTTTTGCAGATCATGACTTTTTTACTGCAAAGGTTACAGATAGACCTGATCCATTACACCGAGAAGAAACACCATCTGCTTTTAGCGATGGACACCATACACCAGAACCAATTCCTGAGACCCCCGAAGAAATAAGAGTACCTGGACCTTCCCGCTCTTATAAAACCCCTGATGAAATAAGAGCACTTCCTCAGGCTCCACCAAGAAAACGTCAAAAAACAGGATAGAAACCTGCAAAGACAAAAATCCTAACAAATACCGCTAATATGGCAGAAATAAAAAGTGAACATCAAAAAAGACAAGAACGGAAGAATACTGCTGCCAAGAAAAACGCCAAGAAAAACCTTACTACAGACAAAATATCAATTGGAACTATCAATATGAAAGAGATTGTGAAGCAGAAAAAAGAAAAAGCTGTAGAGGATGAGTCTGATTCAGATAATCTCGCATTCTACTCATCATCGTCTAGTGAAATAACAGACATAGAAGAACAAATTGAGAAGGAGAGAGAAGAAGAAGATTTTGTTATAGGTATGATAAACGTAAATGATTATGTGTTAGTACGATTTGTGATTAAGAAAATTGAAAGACATTACGTGGGAAAGATTTTAGAGAAAGCGGAAAATGTTTAATAAATTTTATGCGACGGAAGAAGCCTGGCTACCATTTTGTTTTCCCTGACGTGGAGGATCAATCTATGGTATCTGAAGACGACATTATTAAGTTACCGCCACCAAGTTTTGTGGTTGGAACTGCTAGATCCAAAAGAAGACTAGTGTTTCTTATTAATTTTGATAAACATAATAATGTTAATTAGATATTTTTACGTTCCTAATGCTAAAATATCCCAATAAATACTTAGAAATGTTTTAAAAGCCCAAATCATATGCTTTTCTCACCACATTCTATCAAAACTCCCTTACTACGGGAGGAATGATACAAGATGCAAGTTTATGAAAAAAATAAAATATCTCTCATTATACCCTGAATGAATAAATTTCAACCAGCTAAAATTCATTGCATCTTAATAGGCTGCTTAAGGCACCATCTAGGAAATTTATAAAATTTATACTTACTTGTATTTTTGACTTCATGTGTTAAGTGCCTCAAACCTCCTCAGTCTCCCTTACTACAGGTATTACCAACACAAATTATTAATTTTGGATTCTTTATTTTCCGTGTTATTTGTTCTCTTAAAAAGTTTAATTTGGCTGAACTTTTGAATAACAACTAAACAAATTATAGTCGTAGTAAAAGTATAGTGTATAATTCGTAAGGAATGTGTATTACCAACTCATATGAATTACCACTTCGCCTTCGGCTCGGCTACAAATTTTCAAACTTGTTGGCAATAACAACTATTCTTTACTCATAAGATACTATTTTGGTTCACTAAAATAAATGAATTAAAAATCGTTGGTCAAAACCGTTCCTTCGTAAAAAAAATGAAAATTAACTAAATACTTGTGTAATTTTTTTACGACAGACACGTTTTGATAGCCCTTGCTTCTAAGTTATTGACTGAAATTGATTAAAAAACAAGAAAATAAGTAGGTACTACAATTTTTCATTCTGATGATTCCTGTGGTCAATTTTTTCACAGCCTGGAATTAACTGATTTATTTCCAGTTTATTTCAGACAGAAAAATTTACATTTTGTTTTTTTTATAAAAATTCTACATTTTTTGTTACGTTATGGTGTTATTTTACGTATTTTAAGAAGTTTGTTTATCATTGAACACATTCAATCCGAAAAGTAAATTAAACTTTATTTTTTTTTAAACAATAAAATGATTATGTTACAAATGTAAAAGTTGCAGTATCTTAGCCTAAAACTATATGTCTTTTCAAAGTAAATTTAAAATTGATTTGAGTGGTTTTAGCAATGTAAGTACTCGAGCGTGTTAAGCTTGCTTTTATTTTCTTTGTCTATTTTCAAATTATGTTAAAATCCGACTTTTTTTTTAGAAGTCATATTACCTTACATTTTCACAAAAAATTATGCTCTTACGTAAAAAGGCAAACTTAATTATTTTTTTAGTGTGGTTTTAAAGCACTCTTTAAAATTGAATCTACTTGAACATATTACAGAAAGAATCGGTAAAATGTTTTTATTTTACGTTGGCTTTAAAAAACAATTAAATAATGAAATACTAACATTGAGTGAAGTCACAAAAATGGATTGAAAGCACGCTAGTAGGTTTATATATGTTTTAGAGATTCAAGCAATCCATAATTTAGTACTAAAATTTAAAATGTATGAATTTGCTTTTGGTTAGTACTTTTGCAAACATATCGGCTAGTTTACCTTAATATTATATGTATTGGTACAAGTTCTTATTTTTTAATTCATGACTGAATCCATTTTTATGTTCAAATCAAGTATTTGTTAGCCATTTAACATTTTTTTTTAAAAATCACTTTTATTGTGAAGTTGTTGAATAAATTCAATTGTAGCTCTAGTGATGTAAGCACTTTTACAGTTTTGCTGAAAGTAAATAAACTAAATATCGTTTTTCATTTAACTGCTTAAAAAATTAACTCAAAATATCAAGATAACGTTCTGCATTTATAGTATTGTAAAAAAATATTGATCTTTTTTTTTAATGCTTTGTGGCAAGTTCTTACTGACAATCCTAAAAATTGTATGCTTATAAACTAAAACTTGAAGTTAGAATGAGTTTATACCTGTTGTTCAATGCAATTGCGAGTATCTTCGAAAACAGTTGCAGTAAGGATGGTAAGCCTTCTTGTGTATTTTGCTTTGTAAACTCTTATATAAAAAAAATGTTTTCGAGATGTATCGTAAATAAAGTTTGGTTCTGAGAAATTTTCGTTGAACTGATCGATAGAACTTTGAAGAAAATTCGAGAATAAATTCCATCGGGGTTGAGAGTAACTCATCGAAAATGCGCCATTACTCTAACGGTGTTTTGTCCACGAGTAAACATTGTAAATGTAGTTAATATAAAATTACAAAAAATAGGCAACCATAAAATCACAGAAACAGGAATATTGCTGAATAGTTAAAATAATAATTGTTTTCTTTACAATCAGTTTATAATATGACAATTGAATACCCAAGAAAAATGTACCATAGAATAGTATATTACATACCGAGAGTTGTAAGTAATTTATGATATGCGAGTTACGCACGAGCCGCGTGCACACTATTCAAGTTAACAATAATTGTACATGAATTGATAAAAATAAAAAATAGTTTCCGAAGAACTAAGAAAATTATATTAAAAAGTAGGGATTTTTTTCATCAAAATTTAATTCACACGAATAAACAATTATTTAAAATCAACACACAAATAATTAGGTTATGTTTGGTTTATTTAAATTAATTATAAGATTACAACTATAATTAGTACTAAGCGTGTTTATCGTTTTGAGAAATAATGAATTTTCTTGACCTTCAGCGAAATTTTCCACGTACCGTCAACTGGGGTGAATCGAATTCACAGAGGGAATCGGGCCAATACGTTCCCGCGCAGGCACGTAGTCACGTGGTTCGACTATCATCGTGTTTAGGGGGATTGATCTTAAAGGGTCCAGGTTTGGGCAAAGTAAAACCAACTTTTGAAGATTGGTTTTTGACTATTGCACTCCCATACATGCGGAAACGTACCGGGAAAAAAGTTCTTGGTGATAACTTGGCAAGTTATGTCTTATTTGAAGTTATCAGAGCCTTTCAAGAAGAAAACAATGCATCCGTCTGCTGCCGCTTATTCGTCTCACTTAAGCCAACTACTAGACGTTGCTGTATTCCGTCCCATAAAACTAAAGTGGAGAAATGTTCTCAGTACCTGGAAAAAGCACAACAAAGGATCTCTACCAAAACAAATATTTCATTCTTTTTTGAACAAGACGTTAATAGAGTTAGAGTCTAATATGGCTCAGAATAATCAAGTACGTTTTTCTGCCATCGACTTAATTCCACAAACAAATTTTGAAACATATGCCACGTAAAGATAGACAAGACGACTACGATGAATGGACACATGCAGCTAATCATATGTTTAGTGACATGCAAAATGCCAAAAAACTAGCTCTCAAAAAAAGATCAAAGGTTCCAGTTCTGCCTGATAAAAGTGTTTCAATGGAAGACTGTGAGCATGCTAAAAGTGAAGAGTTTGAGGTCGATGATAATGAAGCACCTTTGTCTTTGGAATTGGATACAGAAGATGGCCAAGAGAAACTGATGGAACCTGAAGCAGAAAATGACGGGGAAGATGATGGAAACGACGATCCTAAATTCGCTATACCCACTTTAAGGGATATCAGTGTTGATGATTTCTTAGAAATTAATTTAGAAGTTGAGCCTGATCACAAATAAAAAAAAGGTGTAAAGATAAAATTTTTTATTGGAAAGGTTACCGGCGTCAGTAATGAAAACATGCTTGTGTCATTTTTCCGACAAAATAATAAAACACAAAACGGATTTAGATTTCCTGATATTGAGGATACCAGTGAAATTGATCTTTCCCAAATACATTAGAAATTGCCCAGGCACACTACGTTATGCAGAAAGAGATTTCAATTTAGTATTAATACGGACCTGAAGTCTTATGTGTCGACCATTTATATTAAGTAATGGGTTTTGTTCAATGTATAGTAGGACGTAGGACTGTCTTAAGGTATTTTGTTTAGGTTTATTGGTTGCAATAACTATCTATTTGTTAATATTTTTTTAAAAATTTATTTTAGTTTAATGTGTATGAATGCTTATCTAGAACGTATACCGAAAGATATAGAACTTTCGAGAAGGGTTTCCAAAACGTGTATAAATACGGAACAAACAAATCGTAGGTCAGTTTCTTCCGTAATGCAAAGACGGCAGTGTTAAGAAGATTCTTTAAGTTGAAATAAATAAGTGATTAACGCGTGTTATAGATAAATCTACGGTGAATAATCTGGTACGTGTCTTTAACGTAAACAAGTGTTGAACAAGTGTGTGACTTTATCTTATCTTCGTGTCAGGTATAGCGCTATATATAAATTATAGCGTAAGTGTTTTTGTTAAATATTATTAGATTTAATTAGTTCGGTTAGTTTAAACGTGTATATATTTTTAGTAGTTTAAATAAATTAGTTTTAATAATAAAATTCGCTACAATATATATTGTATCATTACTTTAATCGATTGTACATCTGTTAAAAAATGATCAAAAATAGTTTTTTATCAGGAGTTTTAGGCATTGTACGCCAATTAAGTGAAATATGCAATGAGCACACTTTCAAAACCAATGTTTTTAACTTCTTTCGCAAATCAAAAGTGTTGGTAGTTTTCGTAGCACTTCTCATATCGACCTCTAGTTTTTGTCGGTAGTAAGAATTTTCTCGTAACTTAAAGGCAAGCGACTAACTCAGTTTAATTCAACAAACGGGCCGCAAATCTCGATGCGCTAATATTACTCTAAACTCAAAAGGCACCAAAACAGGTAAATATCCTCCAACACAGATCTTGTTGAAATCTGTCGATCACTGAAAGGATCAAATTAGCAAAAGACGTATTATGACAACAATATATATTTATTTCTAACAAGAGAAGATAGGCGTTAAAAAAAGTAGACCAATAACAAATTAAATAACAAGATTAGGTTAGCTAATTAACATCACAATTATAATATCGATGGAAACCCTGACACATCCACTAATTATATGCAAATACTAACAAAAATTCTAAACGTACCCACCCCAAAAATTCTTTGTTGCCAGTAGTAATGTTGGTTACTTTATTTTTATTTGATTTACAAATAAAATATGCGTGGTATATAACCCTATGTACGACTAATTAATTTGGACTTCTTTGTTTAGGAGGGGCATGTAAAACCACTTTAATTTATTTTTGTGCCAGCGTTTCGTGCTAAAGGATCAATCAATCCACCGACCAAGGACATAGGCAACTTTACGAGATTGTGTTTACTAAATAATAAATAAAACATCAAACAGAAAATGGTCAATATTTGTCAATTGTATGTTGAACGTTTATGTCCTGCGTTATTTAAAAAAATTTAATTATTGACCATTTTATGTTTAATGTTTTATTTATTATTTAGTAAACACAATCTTGTAAAGTTGCCTATGTCCTTGGTCGGTGGATTGATCGACTTGATTTTATTCTTTGGTCTGATGAAGTGCTCGCCTTTAGCACGAAACGTTGCCACAAAAATAAATTAAAGTGGTTTTACATGCCCCTGCTAAACGAAGAAGTCCAAATTAATTAGTATACATACAAAGGAGGAGAGAGAACCTTTACCAAGTATATCTTATGTACGACGTTTCTCTGCCTAATTTGGCCTTGAGTACTTTTAAATGAAGAACTTGGACGTATCTTAAGTCAATGTACTCATACGACAATACATAAAATTAAAGATTAGTCAATGTTTGCGACTGAAAGTAAAATTAAATTACTGTGATCTACGTTAGGACTACATAGACTATTTGCTTAAGATTGACGGTAAATTAATAAGACTGATACAAATAAGTAAAAAAAGAAATAACATTATACGATACTACTAAGTAGTACGCATAAAGCTGACATGATTAATCACAAAATACGCTATGCTAAGAATGGTGCATAAAACTGGATAACTAGTTATATAAATAATTTAAATTATACGATTTTGAAATTTCAGACGAAGGTGTGAGTCATATCACGTCACGGAATTATTAAAGAAGGTGACTTGTTACGGTCGAATTTTCTTTACGTACGCCTATGTTGTTACGGACGAAATTTTCTTTACGTACGCCTATGTATTGCAACGTAAAATTAGATTCGGGTTTTGACGCCCTCTAACGATCCTTTTCTCATTAGATGTCATTTGACGGAAAGTCGTCACACGTGAATGATATAAAAATGGTCTGTAACTATTGAATATTGATATATATCCGTTACCATCTGGAAAAGAATGGAAAATCAATTATAATTAGTTAATTATCTAATTTATTTGAACCGTTACAGGGTAAGCGACAGTCGTCTTTTAGTAAAAATTCGTTCATAATTCGTTATTTCCTTTTAACAGCCATTTTGCGTTCCTTCATTTCGCACCTGTTACTTTCTCGATAAATGGATATCGTAAACTACTACTAAATAAGGCATCACGTCGCCGTACACGAGCGCTGGCGGAAGGCGATTTCCACGCCGCAAAATTGGGGTCTGGCGGAATCGTCCAGGGCAAATTATACTACACGTGGATGACACGACGTTAAACATATTAATAACCACCTATTTTAGATCTCACTACATACAGTAGTCGATGCACGTTTTGTTTACTTTTGAGATAGATTTCATGAATTATTTAATACAAAATTGTTTTAGCCGAACTATCACTTGTGAGTTGAGGTTGTGACACGATTCGTGTTAATATTTTATTGCAGGCCACTGAAGAAGAAAAACGTTTTTCTTCGGGCTAGTGGATACTGGAGCTCGGGTGAGTGCTTTGAATTTACTTTAGGTATCGTGGTCACGTACAATTACTCACGAACTGTGGGATTACAATTTAACGTTAGTAATAAGTATAACGCGTAGCTACCAATAGGGTATTTAAAATCAGTGAAATTAATGTTTCGCATATTGTATGTAGTTGAAAGACATGTACTTCGATTTTTTATAATTGTGTGTGGTGGGTTGCCGATGTTGTAAGCATCGAGATCTTAACTTTTCTTGTTTCTATAATTCTCTAAATTGACTATTCCGAACTCAAACGTTAATACCGTTGTAATTATTTAATGTAAATGTTTCTAGTCTTTAGTAACTCCAGGTATTTCCAAACAGTAAAGGAAAAGTAAAAATAGATATTCGACAGCAAAATACCGCTTATCCCCACTTATAAAAGAGAATCAGTAGCGGCGTATAAACAATGCAGCCGTTAATTGTAATTTAGAATTAACATTTTTGAAAAATACAAAATAACAGCATGTAACAACTACTTTTGATTGAGCAAAGTCAAATTCTTCTTAACAACAGCAGTATGCTTGTTATTTTTTCAGGTTGATTGTTTTGATTTCCAAGTATAAAATATAGAAATTGTAGATGATTAAAGTAATTTGCCAATAAGAATCCAAATTCTGAATAAAAAGTGTGACAAAAAAAATGTCACAGAGCGGTTCAAAATAACAACTTAGACAAACAAAATCACTGCTATTAGAAGCAAATTTTAACTACTACAATTAGGCAAAAGCAACGCATGGTCAATGGATGGTAAAAGTGTAGGAACTCTCCTCCGGCCTTAATAATTAAATTAGTAGTACTAACTGTAAATTACCTACTTCACTATACAAATGTTAACATATGTACTTTGTTTATATATCTTCAGTATTAGCAGGGATCTGATTACACATGTACCTAATATGTAATTAAGAAAGTTTTACTTCATTATGCACTATTTATAAAAATAGGGACCTATATAACTACACCTAATAATTAATTTTGGTAGCATTAATTTATATGTAACAATGTTTGCCACGAAATTAGGCACCTCTTCTAATTGCGAAAACGCAATTTAAAAAAAATTCATGTAATGCATAACAAGAATAAGTTCTCAATAGGACAATGAAATATTGTAAGAAGAATTATGATGTATTTTACGGAATCGCGTTTAGCACAATCTATACCATCTGAAATTATTTATATTAAAGGCTGATTATGTTAAAAGTATTTTGGTATGTTTGTACCGTATAAGATATAATCGGAATGGCCACTTTCCGCTACATTTGGGGGAGTTTATTGTCAATTCGAAAAGGTTGGCGCCTTTTTAACTTGTTTTATAATTTAGCACCTCAAAACTTACAACGCAATCACCGATTCAAATTGAGTTAGTCGCTGCCATTCAAATTACGAGATAATTCTCGCAACAGGCTTCTAATGTATTACGTCAAGACAGATCAGTTAATGGTGGTAGTGTTGATCTGTATCTTAAATCACATTTACGTTACACTCTTATTTAGATTCACAGCACTATTGAGCAACTATGGGTGTACATAAGGATAAGTAACGTTAAACTAAGTCTTTCCGTTTGTTGTAACTCTGCAAAAATATTCTTATATGTATAAGAGACTACAATATGGATTTTTTAGATGAAAAATCACAGTCAATACTAGTTAAGGAAACGTGTGAAAATCTTGGGTTTGCACAATGAATACAAACACCAACGGGAAACAAAGAGTTTTAAAGAATTCAATTATTAGCAGTTCGTCGGTTACATGACAGCTATACCTTGGCAAGGTATTAGACCTATTTGCACCATATGTTACCATTTAGTCACTAAAAAATATGCCCCATGACTAACTTTTACGATACGTGATATTATAAGAACAAGAAATAAATGTTTAGCACTATTCAAACGAACTAAATCTCAAAAAGATTGGGCGTACTATAACAGTTTACGAAACGTGGCGAATAGTGGCATTAGAAGAGAGTAGGTAGCTTACTATAGCGCTAAACTGCAAAAGGCAATTTTGAAATACAATGGATAAACTAAATATGACTAGACCAAAAAAATTTATCCCAGATAATCTACGCAACTGCGAACTACATCTATTCCAGTTTGTAATAGCAACCTTAACTTACTCAACTACTAAAAATCTAACACAGTAGGATATTTACGATCTATTCTTAATTTTGAAACTGTGGATGAGGATATCATATTATAAATAAAATAAAAAGCATCAAAAGCAATGCAACAGGTGTAGACAGGATTAATGCATGTTTTCTACAAAAAACTCATGTATGGAAAAAAATACATACCGTTTATCATGAAAAAAAAAACATTGATAATACCACTTTAGGAAAAGAATAAACCTCAAAGTTTTACTGATCTAAGATCAATTAACATATTTCCAACCATGTCCAAAATCTTGGAGAGAGTAATTGAAACCCAAGTTCTACAACACTTAGAAAAAAACAGCATTATTTCATCCATACAATTAGGATTTGGACGTGGTTATAGTTGTGCAACAGCATTGCTGAAGGTCGGGACAATCTTACAGCCTATGACAGAGGACTTGTGACATGTCTGGTTCTCTTCGATTTTACACAAGCCTTTGACACCTTAACTCATGACTTTTTCAACGCAGTTTTGAACTTTGTTGGCTAATTTCTGTCGAATACGTCGCAGTCTGTAAAATGTGGAAATGAAATTTCAACTTTAAAAAATATTTCTTGAGGAGTTCCACAAGGCTCTATTCTGGGAGCACTATTTTTTATTATCTATACATTTGAATTACGAAAACACTTCTCAGAAACTACAGAATTTGTGTTTGCGACTAATATATGGAATTAAAAATTATGAACATATATTGCATAAACAAAGTCATCCCAAATCGCTGAGTATAGCAAAAAAAACGCTATATACATACATAGCATTTGTTTATATCGTAATACAATCTCAATTGAATGACCACAATACCTATACAACAAAATTAATTTTTGTACGGTTGTCCATAATGTGAACATTAGATTTTTTATCTAGAAGTATTTGTAGAAGTGAGTAGAAGTTTAGTTTTTGTTTTTCTGTTCCTTCTACTTATTTTTCCGTGTCATAATTCTCGAACTTCTTTCTTTAAATTTACTTACTGCAATATCTACTTTGTCAGTTATCACTAATCCTGCTCCCTCTTTTGTTCTTTGTTTTTCATTCCTTCCTGTCGAGTAGTATAATTTATACTTATCCATTAGTAATTTACTTCCGAATCCTTTTTACTTTGTTTAGCCTATTCCCATAATTTTTATATCATAGTGTTTCATCTCTTCCACAATCTCGAATTTCCTATAAACAATGTTATATTCCACTGCCCTATTTTCAAATGTTTTTTTGTTTCTATTTTTAATCTCTCTTCGCTAATTCCTAGTTCATAGCGGTCGTTTCCATTTGTAGTAGTCCTGACTGGTTCGTTATTTTTTGGCTTGCGGTCAGAATTTGTTATTATTCGTAATCGTTTTCTTAATTATTCATCAACTTTGTTTTGAGGTGATCTTTTGCTCATTTTTCTAGTTTTCTGCCTTTTTTCTTTAGGGTTATTTTAAATTTCATTATTCATTTCTGTTTCATTTTTGTCTTTTGTGTTCGTATTTTCCGTGTTTTTAATTCCTGACTGTTGCATTTTCAGATGGTTTTCTTCTTTTGTGTTTTCTTCTTGTAGCTGTTGTATTGTCCACATTTCCTCGTTCTTCTTTAGTTTGTATTGTAGCCCCTGTTTCTGGCTTCTATCATATATTGTATAATTTCCTTTTTTTTTCCCGAACTAGTTTTGGATAATCATCATTTATCCATATATTCTTTCCCTTCAAATTCGTTGTGGCTCACTGTATCTCCTGCTTTTTAGCGAATGTTGTTGATTTAATTAAATTTGATCTATTGTTGTGTTTTCCTTTTACTTTCCTTCCGAGTCTTCTAATTTCCTGAATTTCTTTTTCTATATCTATTTTAACTTTGATGTCTCCAAAAATTATTCTGGTTATTTCTTTTAACTCTAAATCTTGTTCAGTTAATTTTTCTTCTATTTCTTGTATTATAGATTTCTTCTGTTTTATCTCTTTTTCAAAGATTTCCAGCCTTATATTTTGTGTAGCCATTATCTTCTTAATTTATTTGTCCTCCTTCTTTAGTTTTTCATTTTGTGTTTTAATTTGTTGGCTTTCTTTACTTATCTTGTCTAATTTTATATTTATGCTTCCAATTTTTATATCTAGATCATTTAATTTTGTGTTTATTTCCTCTAGTATTTTTTTCCGTTTTCTTTCTAAGTCGTTTTAAAGTTTTATATGATCCTTTGCAAAATACGCCTCTGTTTTCTGTTTACTTTCGCGCTACGTATGCGAATAGCGCGCCCTCTTCTTGTCGTCTGCCGTTACTATCGCCTTATCTCTTATACTTTTTAATTTGCTGTAAACTTTCTTACTTTCTACTCCTACCTTATTTGCTGATTTCTCAAGCAACTCAAGTAGTTCTCATTCGTATTATCACCCACAAGTACATGTATTTGTGTTTTTAAAACCTTTAAAAACGTGTTAAAACTTTGTTATTCAAGATTTCACTTTAACTCTCACTTGAACTATTAAATATTGAATCGATTATTATTTTCTTTAACATTGCAATTCATACACTAATTTTGAAAAGTTATAATTGTAGTTTTCAAAAAACAATAAAGATTTTCAATTGCCCAAGCACAATAACTTTAAATTTTTACATACCGATACCTTAAGATGCAAATATCGTAAGTCCCTTTTATTCAAAAATAGGGTTTAAACTCCATCTGGCGTGTATTGCAACTACTTATCATTTTAGAAAATGTAGTATTTGGAAAAAAATTGAATCGTGTGAAAATCTAGTAATGTAAAGTGTCATAAGTCCGTATGTGTGCAGAAACAATCTGCACATGTCGTAACTCCAACAGATGCCATGAGGCTACTATTAGTAGATTATCGCAATAATTATAGCAGATTTTTATTTGCAAGTCGTTTTAAATTTATTACTGTTTGATTTAGTATAATTCTTGTAAGTTTGTATCCATTAATTACCATTAAAATTACAATGAAAAGAACATTGGAGTTACGACAATTTCTTTTGTTATAAATTTTACTACTTCACGGAGTTTTTTCATTTTTCATCATATTTTAGTGTAATGGGGCACCCAAATCAAAGAACTTTGAAGATATTCACTCCTTTGGCAAAAGAAGAAGAATCCCCAGGACAAACTGAAACTTCGGTTCAGACCTTATTGCTTTTGGACATACCTGAAGTAACAGATACTTTAAATACTAATGAATTTAATGCGGGTTTCATTGAAAATTGTAATATAATCGAGCAAGAACAATCAGACGAAAATGGTTACAAATGAGATACAGACAACCAACTGTTTAGTAGCAAGCGACACTAAAGATATTAATGATTTGGATTATAACCCAGACATGAGTGAAATAAATTGTCAAAGCGAAGGTGAGGAACAGGAAGATGGGCTAAAAATACTCATTGTGAATCTGAAACCCAAATTATGCAAGTTGATGGAATAGAAGTGGGACAAATTATTGGAGATGGAATAAAAATGAAACAAATTGAAGATGACGAAGAAGAGGAGGCACAATGTGATAGACATAAAAAGAAGAAACGACAAAAAAGGCATTTAGTTAACGAAAACGTTTGAAAAAAAACACCAATAAAGCAAAACGGGAACAAGGTGTTCCTTATCTTGGAAAAAAAAGATAGACAAAAAATGGAATTACAACATTGAAAAAGATAAAAGAACTATAAAACCCCGCTGTAATTGTACACTTTCTTTATCTATGTATAAGAAGGAAAATGCACTGCAATGTTATGAGCTCAATGAAGAAGATAAGAAAGTAATATTCGAAAAATTTTGGAAACACATGGATTGGAAGCAGAGGAAAACTTTCGTTAATTTATCAGTAGAGAATAACTACCAAAAGACATAGAAATCGCTCACTTGAATACATTTCAAGAAGAAAATCCTCTTCCAAGTATTATTTGCAAAAAAATGAACAAAATCAGAGTTTGCAAAAAAATTTTCCTTAGTACCATCAGTATGGGCGAAAGAATGATTAATATTTGGAAATATTCAGAAAATGGACCAGTACAACATGTAGAAGATAGAGAAACTGCAGTAAAAAGGAACAGGTATAGTTTTTTTGAAGAACTTCCAAAAATGGAATCGCATTATTGCAGATCCAAGTCAAGCAAACTCTATTTGGAACTTGATTATCTTTACAAAAATGTTTGGTGTAAAGAAAGGCAGATAGACCACCTTTCAATAGCTAAATTTTCTCATACATTTGCAGAGATGAACTTAAGTTTATTGACGCCGAAAAAGGATGAATGCGATAAGTGTGTATCGCATAAGACAGGAAACTTTTCTGAGGAGTTATATGCTTTACATCAAGAGAAAAAGAAAGAAGCTAGGGAAGCAAAAGAATTTGATAAAAATTCGACAGACCTTATTTTTTGTATGGACCTACAATCAGTGCTTTTAAGTTCTAAATCAAATGTTTCATCCCAATATTTTAAGACAAAACTAATCGTTCATAATTTTATTATCTTCAAAATGAAAACAAAAGAGGAATTTTGCTTTATATGGCATAAAGCGGCGGGAGGAGTTACCGCAAATGACTACACTTCCATCTTAATTTTTTTTTAAATCACGTTTTAGACATCTTGCCAAAAGAACAAAAAATAAAATTCTGGAGTGATGGATGTACATCGCAGAACCGAAATGTAACAATTTCAAATGCCTTAATTAACATGGCTATAAAGTACCACTCAATCATAGAGCAAAAATATTTAGAAAAAGGAACACGCTCAAATGGAGGCAGACTCCATGCATGCGACGATCGAACAAGCATTACACAATAAAAATATTAATGTATATATAAGTTTAACTTTATTCATTGCCATTTGGCTTACAAATTTGGTTGTGTTGTCTATACATATGTATTACATTTTCTTATCCCTTCTCCCCCCTTAACTTTTTCCTCCTGCTCCATACTTCCTCCATCCATTCCGCTCCTTTTCCGTTTTCATCTAAGATATCCACTGTTTTCATCACCTCTTCTCTTAGTTCCCTGCATCGCTTTCTCATGTGGTTCAGATCTTCCGTTTCTTTTCCACATAGTCTGCACAACTTTTCTGGTTCTTCCTTCCAATATTTGTTCCCTAACTCCTCGTTGCCACATCTGAACCTTGCCACCATTTTTTTCCTTTTGTTGCTTTTAATCTCACTGTCTTTTAAATATTCCGGCACCCCTTCACCCTTGATATCTTTATAATTCCTGTTATATCTGCTCTCTTTTATCTTTGTTCATCTTTCTTGTTTTTCTATGTCTCTATCTCTCCTTATTATTTCTTCTCTTGTCCCTACCCCCTCTTCTCTTAATCTCTCCACTTCTTCACTCGCGTACCCGTTTCTTTTGTAATACTCTTCTCTGCCCTCCTGCCCGTACTTCACTTTCCCTCCTTTTATCTCTTTCCAACATTCTTGCAGAATTTTGCAATCTGTTCTTTCCCTCATTTCTTCCTCGTATTTTATTGCTCTTTTTCCTGTCTCAATCCTTATTTTTTCTATCTGAACCTCCTCTCTCACAATATACCCCGGTGTATCCCTGTCCAATCCTAACACCTATCTCCAGTATTTTTCCTGTAGCCCCTCTACCTCCCTCCACTCCTTCCAGCCCCATATTTCCGCTCCATACATTACCACCCCCTTTATTAATTTTTCGAACAGCAATTTTCTTTTTTTATATCCATCTTGAAAATTCTTTCCCCACACCCCATACTTGTCCTATTAGCCTGTTTCCTTTCTTCACCTTTTCCTTTATGGGTTCTCCCTCTTTATTATCCTGTTTCATCGCGTAGCCCACGCATGTAAATTCCTTCCCTTGTTGCACTTTCTCATCACTCCATCTCCACTCCTCTCTTTTCTTCTCCCTCCTCTTTTTCTAAATATCATTATCTTTGTTTTCTCCGTGTTTACTTCCAATTCTTTTTTTTTCATATATTTTTCTAGCGTTTTCATCATCTCTTTCATTTCCTTTTCCTCCTTAGCCACCAGCACTATGTCATCCGCATACGCCAACGACCATACCTTAGCTTTCCCTACCACTATCCCTCCTGTCTGTTGTCCTCTCATTGTCTCTTCCAGATCCCCCGTATATACCGAGAACAGGCTTGGGCTCAGTGGACAACCCTGCCTCAACCTTCTTTTTGTTATGAATTTCTCACTCTCTTCCCCATTCACTTTAACCCTGCTTCTCGTTTCTTCGTATATTTCCTCTATTCTTTGTATTAATCTTTCATTGATTTTTTTTCTTTTCATATATTCCCACAGCTTTTCCCTATTCACTTTGTCAAAAGCAGCTTTTAGATCTACGACTAGTGCCACCATTTTCCCTCTTTTTTTTTCTAGTTCTTTATTTGCCAAGTTTTTCAGTATATATATGTTGTCTATCGCCTTTCTTCCTTTTCTGAATCCCGCTTGTCCGTCTGGTACCAAACTTCTTTCTTCTATTTCCTTCTGTAATCTTTCTTGCAGTATTGTCGCGTACAATTTGTATGCCGAGCTCAGTAATGTTACCCCTCTATAATTCTCGACTTTCTTTTTTTCGCCTTTTTTATGTATTGGGCATATTAATCCCTCTCTCCATCACTCTGGGAATCCTTCCCCTTTCCATATTTTGTTTATTATTTCCGTCATCCTTTTTGCTACATTTTCTCCACCGTATATCCACTCTTCTCCTTGTATCCCATCTTCTCCTGTCGCCTTTCCTTTTTTATATTCTTTATCGCCTCTATTACTTCTTCCTCCCTTATTCTATCCCTATCTCCTTCTTCTTGTCTTACTACCGCGTCTTTCCTTTTTTCTTTTTCCTGCTTTTGTTCTTCCCTCCCAACAGGTTCCGAAATTATATCTCCCATTCTTTAATTTTTATTACCTTTGTCGTCCTGTTTTTTCCTCTGCTTCTTTAGGTACTTCCATACATCTTCTTCCGTTTTTATTCCTTTAATCTGCTCCTCTTGTTTCTTTTTGTTTTCCTCCTTCTTTCTATCGCATGTTTTTGTATATTTTTACTGCTTCTTTGTATTCTTCTTTTTCTATCTTCCCTTTTTTCCACTGTCTTAATGCTCTTCTTGCCTTTTCTTTGCTTCCTTGCATTCCTTATCCCACCATTTCTTCCCTCCAGTTTTCTCTCCCTTCCATTTTCTAAATCTGACTCTCTCTGTTGCTTTCTCCATCATCTCTCTCATTTCCTCTACACTTTCTTGTACTTCCTTCCCTATCCATACCGTTTTCCCTATTCTCTCTTTATATCTTTTTATACCCTCTTCTGTCCACTTTTTTTTAGTTATGTAGTTCTCCTCTTCCTCTCTCTCTTCTCTTTCCCTTCCTTTCATTGTCAATTCCAGTGGTTGATGGTCTGACTCTACTCTTTCTCCCACCGTAAATGTCTTTACCTTTTCTGCGGCCTCTTCATTTGTCATTACAAAATCTATTATTGATTCTCCCCTTCCTCCTATGTACGTAAATTCCCCCTTTCCATCATCTTCTCTGTTCCCGTTCATTATTTCCCACCCTTTTTCGTTGCACAATTCCAGCAGTTCCTATATCTCTTTATTTATCACCTTGTCCTTTGTTTGTCTCTTTCCCATCCCTTTTCTTTCTTGTATTCCCCCCTCTTCCCCTATTCTTGCGTTGAAGTCTCCTCCTACTATTATCAATCCCTATTCCCTCTCATCTATCATCTCTTCTAAGTTTTTTCTTGTCTCTTTTATTCTACTGTTATAAACCGTCACCACTTTTATTTTTGTTTTTCCCCACTGCATGTTCCTTTCTACAACTCCTCTTCTCTGTTGCACTTTCTCCTTCTTTTCCTGGTTCAACCATTTTTTTCTTATTCCCGTTATTATACCCCCCTTTGCTCTCCCTTTTTCTTTTCTCTTTCTGCATGTTGTACCACCCACTCAAATTCCTCTGGCAACTCTTTTTCCCACCACTCCCATTCTTTTCTTCCATCCATGTTTCCTGTAATCCCACTACATCCTGTTCCTTGATGTACTTCCAGAAATCATGTTCCTTGTTTTTATTGCTGCTACGTTCCAAAACAATACTCTCAGCTCACTCACCTCCCCGTGCTTCTTCCTTACTTTCTTTTTTTCTTCCTTCTTTTTCTTTTCCATTTCCATCTCTCATTATTCCTTTTCTTTGCCGTTTCGTCAACTTTCCCTCCTTTACCACCCCCCCTTTGCCCTTTAGTTTTTGCCTTTTGGTTCCCCACTTTCTCTTCTCTTTCTCTGCACAGTCCCCTATCCTTGTCGTTCCATATGTATCTGTCTCCGTCTATCTCCATTTTTCTGTACCCTACCCATACTCTTTTTCCTTCCGCTCTTCTTTCCATCGCTATGTTCATTATTTCTCTTTGCACTCTTCTTTCCTCCCATGTTAAATCGTGACTTATATATATTCTTGTATTCTTTAATTTCTTCTTCTCCTCCATTACCTTCTGTTTTTCCTCCCATCCTCCGATTTCCGCCACCACCATCTCTATTTTCTTCTCTTTGTTTATTACTGTCACTTTTTTCACCTCTACTTTTACATTTAATTTTTCTTCCAGCATCACTGCTAAATCTTTTTGTGGTTTTTCACTTCTCCACCCCTTTATCACGATATTATTCTTTCTTTTCCATCTTTCCTCGTCTTCCGCTTTTTCTCCAGTTTTTCTATTCTCTCCACCAGTTTCTCTTTTTCTTTCTCCCACTTCTTTTCTCTTTCTCCCATTTCTTTTTCATTTCTTTGATTTCTTGTCTTATTCCTTGCATATTTTCTTCCATCTGTTTCCTCATTTCTCTCATTAATTCTTTTAACTCCTCCATTTCTTTTCTTCTTCCTTCTGTTCTTGAGGTTTTTCCTTCGTTCTCCTCCGATATCTTATTAACGTCTGGTGTTCTTATTCTTTTTCTTTCCTCTTTCAAATATTTGTTGCCTTTCTCTTTCCTCTTCCTCTCTCTCTCTTTTATTCATCCCTTTCCCCCTTTTGTTATTACTTATTATTTATTATTTATTTATTTATTTTTTAGTTATTTATTTAATTTTTTTTTATTAATATTTTTTAAATAAAATATTAATGTTCCGGCAGATTATGTTGGAGTCTGCCTCCAAGCGAGAAAAATATCACAACCATATCGTGTCAAGTATTTAGATTTTGGTTTTTTTAAGAATTTTAATCAACTCAATTTTTTAACTTCATTAAAGCCAGGGCGTTAGGTTGGCGAACCAGTTGTGACAGACATTTGAGCCATAAAGTACACATTTTATAAACTAAGGCATAATTAAATTAATTACACGACTATAGAATATACTCGTAGAAACAAGAAAAATAATAATGCATGTTTTTACGAAGAACTCCCTCAGTTATACGATAAACCTCTATCAATAAAAAAATCAAAAGTAAGTTTGGAAAAGGTTAGCATGAATTTTATAACAATTTACCTTTTAAAAATTGAACGATCAGTTTTTAAATGTTGATTTTTCATTTATTTCCTTAGTATGTATTGCCCTTATTTAAGCGATTTTTTTAATACTGACAATGTATTAAAAAATGTAATGAAAATAAATGGTTACTTTTTTACATTTTTGTATTATCTGAGTTAAAACTTATTAAAATCCAAAAACAGTGTATTTTATCATTTTTAGTAAATGTTGTAAGTCCACCTAAATACTAAAGATTAGCACAAAAATGTTGTAAGTCACATAATTTAAAAAAAAAACATGTATTTTATGTTTTTTGTGCTAATTTATATCACGTTAGATAATGACAACATTTCAGTGTTTTTTATAAATTTTTATTACAAAAAACGTAAAAAATGCAATGTTGTTTGTCTCTCCTGTAAAATTTCAGAATTGTTACTTACAACATTTGCATCTTAAGGTATCGATATCTATTTAAATGAAACCATTCATTTGATTAAGAAACTTAAGTCGAATAGTCTACTTCCCAGGTTTTAATGTTGCTAGTTGAGAATTTGTTATGTTAGAAGTGTTTTAGTATGATATTTGTCCCCTATATAAGATTTATTCTTGTATCGCCCACTTTTTATGCACGGGCAGGGATAAATGTCAAATTGAAAAACGATCACTTTTCCGGTCTGTGTAGTTCGTTTATTCAAAAGCAAAGATAAATTTTTCAGATTAGGTAATTACCAGAAAAGCAGGAAAACGATTTGTCAAATTGTAAATACATACATATCATAATGAAGTAAGACAATGCCGAGTAAACACATCCTGAATTGATTATCAAATTAAAAAAATATTGCAAAGGCAGGCGCGTTAAAAAAATTATATTTACTCACTTCAAAAAGAAAAATTTGTTTTAATATTTTTAGAACATTTCTAAAAATAATTTTAGATGCAACACGTTATTCTTTAACCAAATATAAGAAATCAATATGTGAAACACGTTTTAGCAGCTACGAATCCACCGCCAGCAATGGTTAAATTTATCGGATCAATCACACATTTACATCAACGGTTTCTAAAGTAGCATTAGCGCTGAATAGATAGAATAAAATTTTTAGAGATGTAAAATTTGTCTTAAAAAACGTGACGAAATAAAAGTAGACCAACTTTGCGACGAAAAAAAATGTAATGTGACTCTGGGGGTGAACAAAAACTTGTTTCCGAAATATTGAAAGTTTTATAGTAAGTTTTAAAAAATAATTGAAGATGATGGAAGTGAACAGTTAATTACAATAATTTAAAAACCAAAGTTTTATTTACCCATTAATTTACTTACTTAAATAGTTATGTAGGGTATCAAAAATTAAAAAAAAAATAGTTATATATGTTTGAGTGAAAGCTTTAAAATTATTTAAAAAATATTAATTTTGACAACTTACCTTACAATTGTTTGTTATAAAAATTATTTAAATTTTGTAAACCAATAAAATTTTCATACAAAACATCATTAAAAGAACTATAAAACATGAATCACAAAACTTCTAAAAGCTCAAAAGAGTTTTATTAGTATATAAACGTTGTAATGGAAAATCAATGCAAACGAATTTCCTGATTATGTGTTATTTATGTACATAGTGATTACTTATATAATGCTTTTAACAAGTTCAAGTGGCGCATTAGTAAACATAATTTGTATTATACACATATTAGTTGTTGACACCATTCCCTATTAATTAGTACTTCTTACAATCACGTGGTATACTTTGTTTAAACATTAAACACTGTTAATTAACTATTTTTTTTAAATTTCTTTAAACATCTAAGCTGTTACTAATATTATTATTAGTTAAGTTTCTAAAAAATCAATAAAACTGCTGCCAATATTTAAAGGGGATACGTACGAAAACGGAATTATAAGTAACCACTGAAATGCTACTGAAAGAAGTCAAACTCAATCAATACACAGTATAGTATATAGAGTGTGAAAAAAGTAAGTGTTATTATTTTATTAAACGTTTTATGTAAAAAGAAAACATTTGTATTTTTTTTATAATTTTTTTATTAAAGAAGAACGTAATTTTAATATTCTTTTTTTAAATTATTAGTGCAAGTTTTTATATGAAGATTCTAATAAAGAACTAAACAAAAATATATATTTGATTTTTATTAAAGTTTTTATCCGTATTTCTAACACACTTTTGCTATTTCGACAGCAGCGGATATATTTCGCTGCTGTAAAAGTCTGATGCACGAGATTCGATAAAGTCTCGGTAGCCATTTATGACTATTACCTTCGTTCAAATTGATTCATTTTATATAAAAGTTTTTGCAAAAAAAAGCCGATATATTTTTTTCGTTTTATTAGAAACGCTAAAGTAAAAAAAGTCTAAATAAAAGATTTGTGTATATACATGCATACAATGTTTGTAAAAATATAGTTTACTATATAAAATTTTGATGAAAATTGATAGTAACAATACATAAGGTTAAATAAAACACAAAACAGTAATTTTATGTAACAAGCGCCGAAATTGAAGCATAACGAACGTTAATGCGGCGTAGGGCCGCATGACAGTGAGTTATGCTATGAGACTTTCGACGAGAGTAACATACATTTTTTGTCCTGCTTTTTGTAAAATTGTTATACAAATTTAAAAAATAACCACATCAAAAACATCATAAATATAATGTTAGTAGTAAATTTATAACTAACCGAAATTCGCATATGTTACGTAGTACCAACTACCAAATATATTATTTAAATTTATGAATTTTTTAAGGCATTGTTTTTTTTTCTAATTTTACTAAATTTCAGAGCTTTTAAACAGATTTTCTACCAGGCACACATTTGTACTTAAATAATAATTGACTTTCAACACATAGTTTTACGTAGATTTCGATTTATCACTTTGACGCTCTAAAGTTGTTTTTTGTTATTACGTAACTACAAAAATATATTTTTGCAACAAATTGATATAAATATTTTATTTTCTGTTTATGTTTTGTAAATGTTTTTTCATATTATCTTAGAGAATCGGGGTTTTTATTACTTTTATACCTATAACTCTGATATATTTTTTTATTATTATTTGGTAGTAATTATTTAAAACAAAGTAAGATTGATTTACTTCTAAAATATAAAACACAAATTATGCTATGTAAATAACTTTACTGTTTCTGAAAGTACTCCTCTTTATATACACTTTTGCATCCGTTGAAATCAATCTTCAAAACATTAACTTTTTTTTGATATATCGGAATAAGAAAAAGTCCATTAGGCAATAAAATGAGCAATGAGCGAATATGGGCAATGAGTCAATAATTGAATGTTACTATTGGTCAAAAACTCGACATTTTTGTTTTTACTGACTTCAGCGATAACTTCCTGTAAACAAAATTGATGTCAACATTAAATGTTCCTCGATTATTTAACGCAATCCTTGCAACTTGATCCGTTTTTCTGAAAAAAACAAGCAATTATTCTTTTTGATACGCTTCGTGACCGCACCACTTTTGTAATTTAGGTTAATTTTGAAACTCTCATACAATCGATGGCTGTTTAGTTTCAGACTTGTATAAATATAAGATTAAGGAAGACGATTTTTGAAAGTTTAAACGAAATTTGTAACATCAACCCCCTGACACTATGCTTAATTTATTTAAATAGCACGACCCTACTAGTAATACGTCATTTTATGAAAACTTAATTAAGAATTCAGCGGTATGTTTGGTTTATAATTTTTGACAATTTTTTGACAGACAACAAAATGGAAATTATTTTAAACTGTACGAAAAGTTTTACAATTATTTAAATTCGACTTATTAAAGTAAGTTTGAGTGTGTTACGTGCGAAATTTTCATAACGTAGTACCCTGTACATCGACTTAAAATTAGATTTTGATTTTGACGCCCTCTGCCAATCTTTTTGGTTACTGAGAGGTTGCGGAGCCATTTTGAAGCTGTCAACTACGTGAAACGGTCTGTGTCGAAAAATTTGACCTGATTCCTAAGATTCTAAGTGCATCCATTGTGATGAGTACGAATTTATAAGTCAATTACGAATTTATTGTAATTTGTTCGGCACAGGGTAAGATATTTTGCATCCGGTTTATTAAGATTCCTTTGTAATTTCTGTATTAATTTGATAGCCGGTTTCGCCACGCTTCAATCACATGTTCGATTCAATAAAGAACAATGAAGAATAATTACTACTGATAATTACCGTTACCGAACGTGTAAGATTTTGGAAGGGCATATTACTCACACGAAAACGAAGTCTCGACAAGCATTACTTTGGAGACGTTATTTCTTGTACACCAGTCGATTGCGTTACCACCCACCTGTTCGTAATTACAACTAACAGCATTCGATACAACAGGTTTTTATATCTGATTTAATTTATTATTATTAACGATTTTGTAGCTTCCTATCTTCGTGAGTTATTGTGTGACACGATTTGCTATTCAATATCTATTCTAGGCTGCTACCGGGGAAAACGTTTTCTTCGCGCAAGTAAGCACTGGATTTTGGGTAAGTCTGTTTGATTATTTTTTTCTTCGCTGTCATAAAAGTCACTCACGGAACTTTGGTTAATGTTAATTTCCGTAATTACGTTTACTGTTACAATACCATTAAGGTAATTTCAATTATCATTTAGAGTGTATCGCATGCTGTGGACAGACAATATTTATTACGAAATTTTCTTCGCTATTTCGATGCAACTTAACCTATGCATTGTGTGTTGCCGATATGTCTGGCATTTATGAATTGAGAAATCAAATATACTCCTGTTATTCTTCTACGTTGCTACATTAAAGTTTTTATACTTGTTAATCTTTCTTTTATGGTAACATACCTTTCTCTTTAAATTGTGGTTACCCGAACACCAGAGTAACAAGGATTACGAACCTAAAAATTCGTTACAAGTTTGGACCGTCTGTCGTGATCGAGTCAGAAGTGTTAATTAGGATTGATCTGGCGCCCTTAATTATAATTCCCTTGAACCTCCCCTATCTCCGACTGTGTGAGTTGGCCGTGCAAGGTTCGTAAAACCTAAAACTTGTAACAAATTTTGGCGCCCAACGTGGGGCCCGATTTTCTTATATTAAATTTCTCATTCTCTATAATTCTTTTTGCTATTTTCTTTAATTGTGATTAGCGTAGGATTACTATCATTCATAGGTAGCTTATATTGTTGACTTTCTTTTGATTTGTTGTGTGCGATCATAATTTCTTCTAGCTTTATTCATTCTTTTATCTTTTCTTAGTTTTCCGTGGGTTTGATTTACTCTGCTTTGCTTATTTAGTTATTGCTGCAAGACTTGACGTTGGAGTTACTTCACTAACTTTTACTTCTTTGATTTTAGTGCTGCGGTTTGACTTTATATTAGTACTTTGTTTACGTTTCTATTAATCGGACTTTTGCTTTGATTTTTGGATTAACTCGACTACGTCGATTAACCTTTTTTTGCTTATTAGATTAATTACTTGACAGTGATACTACTTGTACTTATCATTTTGAGTTTTAGTCGGACATGTGGTAGCAGATTTCTGCTTTGGCTGACTGCTTTGGTTACTTTATTGTTTTAATTTTTATTGTTTTAGCTATGTATTCTTCAGATAAAGAACGACCACTTCTTACTTCATCGGACTCTGATTCGGAAATTAACTTGGCGGATTGGAATGTTACTTTTTCTGGTGAAGATCCTTCTTTACTTATAGAATTTCTTATTCGTATCGACAAGTTGTGTTTGTCTCGTGGTGTTTCACAGCATCAACTTTTTCTTTCAGCTTTTGAAGTTTTATCTGGCAAAGTCCTTCTTGTTTTTAGGACGAATCGAAGTTCGTTACGTTCGTGGAATAATGTTGCTGCTTTGTTAAAGTCGGAGTTTTTACCTTTGGATTATAATAAGCCCTTGATGGATTCTATCTATTCCCAGTCGTACGATGGGAGCTGACGAAACCATTGGTACTGGTACGTTACCTCAATGCGATATCTCTTCCTTCAGTTAGCAGAACCGGTCTCAAAGCAAATACAGCTCAAGGTTATTCGTCGGAATCTAACGCCGTTCTATCAACTTCCTTTAGCGTTGATTGAGATCAGTTAATCTCTTTAGGTAAACGTTTGGAGTCGAACATCAATTCTCGTGATTCTTTCCACTTCTCAACAACAGAGATTGGTGACAAAGTTCAAGAGCCACCTGTAGTTTTTGCTAGTAAGATTTCTACTTCCGTCTCTTCTGCTATTCCTGCTACTTGTTCTCTTACTGTTTCTACACTTTCTTCTTCTGCATCTACTTCTACTCCGAATACTTGTGTTTGTTGTCGTTCTCAAGGTGATAAGCCTTTACGTACTGTTCATTCTCTTCTTTCTCTTCCTCCTAATTTCTTATCAGTTATTAGGCCTACAACTGATCCTTGGTATTTAGGTATGATATCTAAAGTTACTGCTTCTCCTCGTCGTTTCTCTCGTTGGTGTGTTGTGAAAAATCTTTTATGTAAACGTGTACGCATTTCCTCTTCTGATCCTTCCGTTTCGAAATTAGTCGTACCATCAGACTAGCGCAAGCAACTTATTCAGGATCACCACCTTACATCTAATTGTGATCACCTCAGTGTTAGGCACACTTTAGAATCTCTTCGCTGTCACTTCTACTGGCCTCATATGAGACCTAAGGTTGCCTAGTCCATACGTTATTGTTCTTGATCGAACTCGCAACGAAGCAAGCCTATTAGGTCACGTCACGTTTTGCCAAGTAAAACCAAGCTTTCCAACACTGATGTCGCTACAAGGTTTACTCGTATACATAAGGATCGTGCTGTTTCTCCGGATGTAAAAGCAGCTGCTATTACTTTTGCATCTCCTTCTTCAATCACTTCTGCTTATTCTTTGCTTTCTCCTTCTTCTAATCGTTCTCTTCTTTTTCATCGGCGTCGTAAGTGCTAGTTCACTTTTTGGGCTTTTGACTTTTGACCTTTGCTATTAGTCTTGTTCTTTTCTTTTGGTTTTGGTGGTTCGAGTCTTTGAATACGTCAACGGTATCTTGTTGGTTACAGCTTGGATGCTACCCAATTGTTCCTCTCATATTGCTGTCATCGATTTTCTTTTATTTGCTTAAGTTTCTAGTACTTTTGTTTTGGTTTCTTTCTTTTACATCTTACTTCAGGACAGACTACCTTTCCGTCTGTATATATTTATATCCGCTTAGTCGGCCTTGTTGGATTGGTACGTCATCTATAGAATTCTCTCTTCTGCTTTTGGATTTGGTTTTTCTTTTTTTGAGTGTTCTATTCCGCTCGTCGGCATTAAAGTCTTGAAGTATACTTTCCAATTTGGGACAGCAATTGGTACGCATTCGTTCTATAGCTGATATTGATATATTTTCTCATCCATTTCTTGGTTTTTTCTCTTCTTTTTTTTTAGGGCGGTTGGTTGGGCACCGAAGGGTGGTCTCTCTTTTCGTTCTTTTACGGGATTAAGAACGAATCAGGCATTAACATTGAGCCTTATTTTTCTCCGTCTTTCTCTATCTCTTATGTTTTCTACTTTTCATTTTTTTTTCATCTTGGGCTTATCTATCTTTTCTATGTACCAACCATTATTTTTTTTTCGTTGATTCTCTTTGTGGTTCGCTTCTTGGGCGGTTGGTTGGGCATTAAAGGGCTGGCACTCCCTTTCGTTTCTTCTACGGAGAGAAGAACGAATCAGACATTTACATCTTGTCTTATCTTTCTCCGTCTGTCTCTTTTCTTTCTTGTCTTCCCTGCTTTTACTTTTTTTTCCTTTTGCTTTTGAAGGTTCGTCTTTAGGGCAATTATCTCTTTTGTCCTTTTTCTTTTATCTTGGTTTTGTTGCTTGAACACTTTCTTTTTTTTTTCTTTTTAGTAACTTCCTTCTTTAGTGTTCACTGCAACTGTGTTTCTTTTTTTCTTTTCTTTCTCAGTTACTTCTCTCGCTTTATTGGGTTTAGTGAGTTTTTGTTTTGTTGTTTTTGGATTGAAGCTTGGGATAGACTGCAACGTTGCTTCTGGTACTCTGTACTTCCGCTTAGTCGGCATTTTTGATGTTGTTAGTCACCGTTAGGATATTTCTCTTCTTTGGGTTTCTTTTGCTCTTGGAATATTCTAATCCGTTCCTCGGCATTTACGTTCCAATGTGACATTCCAACACAACAAGCACTGACTCACGATACTCAATTAGCAAGTGAAGCTTCCTGTTCTTCTTTATCGACTTTTACTTCTTTTTCTTTTGGTTTTGTTTTGTGTTAAGTGGTTTGGATTTTTTTTGGATTGGCACTCATTTAGTGTTTAGCTTTTTGGTGACTTCGTTGTTGTGACTCTTGGATTACTGATTTTTTTTTCTCTGCCTTTTTTCGGTAGTCCGACTTATGTCGACTTTTAATCGGAATCTTTTTTTTTGCTTGAGATTTTTTCGTTGGTTTTCTTTGCTTAGATCTTTAGGGTCTGTTTGGTTTTGTTGGTGGAAGAATCTCATATCGTCTGTTGACGACTTTTTGAGCACAACTGCATTAGTTTTTCTTTTTGACTTTCTTCTAAATCGCGTATCACAATTCAACATCGGCTAGATACTTTTTTCTTTTCACTTCTTTAACTTAGTTAGCTTTGGGGACTTATATTTAGGGTTGGATTTGTATTCGTAGGGTTGGCGTTTTAACGGATTTTAGGGCGTTGTCCTTGACCGTGGTCTAAACTTCTTGCTCTCCTATACTTCTTCTTTTTCTCTCGGTTTGTTTAGGATTGTCGGTCAGTGAGGTCTTTGGGACTGCGTTGTTTTCTTGCTTTATAGCGTAACGACTGTTGTCGACTTTCAACGAGTACCTGTTCTGATACTTCTCTTCTGTTCGTTGAGTTTTGGTTCTTTTGGACACATCTGGTTGGTTAATTATAATTTCGTAAGTCCTAAAGCTTGTAACAACTGGTACTGTTCAGCTTTTTTGTGATGCTAAATTATTAATTATTCAGTGTTATATAGAATACGTTGTCTAGCCTAAACTATTTTTTATAAAGTTGGTTTTTAGAATTTTTGACTTGTGATTTATCGATTGAATATTTGATTTTTTAAATTTCGTTTCCCTTTTTGTTTAATTTGGTTTTCGTCTAAAACAGTGGAGGTCCCTGAACAACGTTAGGGGGTCCGCGCAAAGTTTAATATAAATAAAAAAGTTGTGACACATTCTTATTAATATGGAAGTTAAAATAAATAATAACGAATAAATTATTAGCGATTTTTACATCCAAAGTAAAATATAAATAAAAACAGGTGCATAAAAATACAAGTAACAACAAGCATCGCGGTTAGTCAGGGTTATTTATAGAGGTTTGTAAAGAAAAGCAATAGAGCCGATACCTGCACCAACTAGTCTATAATATGAACTATAAAAGAGTCGTGCATCTAATCAACAATTTAGTTCTGTGTTATGCTTGATGTAAAGTGCATACAACAAATTTTCCTAGTCTTGTACAAAAAGAAGTATAATTTTCTGTATTGTTACGTAGATAGTTTACTTTGGTTACGTAAATATATTTAAACAAAATCGATATTGTTTTTTAATTTAAATTTATTTAAGCAACGTTATACCCTTGTTGAAATTGATTAAAAAAAATTATATATCACAGTTATCAGTACAATGATCCTTTAACATTCATTAAAGATTTCTTTTTTAATAAAAACTTTTTTAAGTTTTTCTAACACATGTGTTTCTAAGGATTATATTCTTAACAGTATCCGGATTTTAGGTAACATGCCTTTTTGCTTGGCCATAAGGCCAATGTACGAAAGCTATACATTGGTTCAATACGTGCAAAATAAAACGTTTGTAAGTCCTAAATCGGTCTTATACGTTCAAAACGTTTGTGTTGTACTTTAGGTCCTTATTCCATTCAAAAAAAAATTTGAACTGAACCAATAAGAAAACTGATTTTTGCTGAATTGGTGAACGCGCTACTAATGCTATGTATGTCATTAAATACTTCCTATTTTATGTCATGTCGTTATGCCTTCGTGTTATGTAGCGCTGTGTTCGATTCGTTTTGTTAGTTTGTTGGCTGGATCCAAGGTGAATCTACTCATAAACGTGTACTGTGAAGTAACCTTAAATACACAAATGCCGAAGGAAAAAAATAACTATAAAAATAAAGTTTGACACAGAAAAGGAAATGTTGTTCTGCAAATCTTGTCTGAAAAGTGTAAGTACACGTATTATATTAATTGTAATAGTGATGTGAATTGATAGTAAAAATATTGATATTTGTTATTCTTTTACATGATTTTAGTTTCTTTGTAAAAAAGTGACACACATGAAAAGACACCGGGAAAAACTACCAGATCTTCCTCTACCTTCAATTTTAACCCGGTGGGGTACTTGGATTGAATAATTTTAAAAACATAAAAAAAGTGAGTACATCCTCTTTGTTTAGCGAGCAGTTTGATACGTTTTCCAAATTTTAGGTCGTCATAGATTTTGCGACTGATAGATCGGATTTGATAGAAAAAGCACAGAATATTTATAAAAACAATCAATTGAATGAACTGCATTATATTTTTCGATATTACCAGCAAGTATAAAAAATCTAGAAGAAATAGGAATACCTCTTACAAAATATGCACCTAGGTTAAATAAAAAATGCCATTTATTTGTATCCTGGACATCAGATCCAGATGCTTACAAGACAGATGTTTTTACTATTAGTTGGGAAAATATTTTTTTTCGCGTTTCAACCATTGTCAATCATATTAAAGGTTCTACAAAAGTTGATTACTGATAAAGGAAGGGGCATTGTGGTAGTACCTTTCTGGTCCACACAAATTTGATATCCTATCTACCAAAGTTTATTATTGAATAAGCCAATAAGATTTGACCCAAATATACAGTTTCTATTTTCTCCTTCCAAGAAACCACTTCCATTGTGGAAGAACCTTTCGTTAATGGCAGGACTTTTATCTGCAAGGCCTTAATTAAGATCAACATACCACAAGAATCTACTGACATACTCTTACCATTTATCACTGAATCCACTTGGAATCAGTATGAGAGTGCCCTTAGAAATTGGTGTCTTTTCTAGTGCAGATCCTTAGAAAAACGACAAAAAACTAGTTTTACAGTTACTAACTCATAAATTTAACAACGGCCTATCTTATAATTCTCTAAACAGCGTCCGTTCTGCATTATTATTGGCGTTAGGACCAAAATTAGGGCAGAACTTTGATATAAAAAGATTCTTTCGTGGCATATACAAGTTAAAACCTAATCGTCCAAACTTGGGATATCCAAGTGGTTTTGAATTATATATCTTCACTAGACGTTGATGAAAATCTTACATTAGAGACATTTACAAAAAAATTAACTACATTACTGGCCTTATTAACAGCCCAAAAAATGCAGACTTTTGCGTTAATAAAACGAAGCAACATCTATGTCAGAAAAAACGAGATTAAAATTAAAATCCCTGAGGCTATTAAGACTTCGGCTCCAAATAAATTTCAACCCCTTCTTATTATATATCTACCTTGGTTTAAAGATAAAGAAAAACTCTGTGCAGCGACTACTATCATTAACTACTTACACCAAACTAAAAACGTACATGGTGCTAAGGAGTACTTATTCATATCCTTCAAAAAACCACATCAGAAAGTCACCACTCAGACATTGTCTTGCTGAACAAAGGAAATTCTGGCAAAAATTTTAATTAATACGTAAAAATTTACTGCACGTAGCACTCGACATGCTTCAACATCTACTGCTTTTAAAAATAATACAGATATAGAGACAATAAGAACAACTACTGGGTAGGCCAAAGCTTTAATGGCATTTGCCAAATTCTATAACAAGCCAATTATAAAGAAAAATTCGTTTACAATGGGAGTTATTACATGAAATATAAATCGGCATGTCGCATATTATGTAAAACTGTAAACTATTGCTACCTTTATTTTATTTTTCTTTTCAAGAATGCTTTGGGTTATAAAAGCAGACAATACAGTGTTGAATATATAAACTATGGTTTTATTCAGTCATCAGGAAATGGTACTATTTTTATCTGTCTTCTATGAGATAAAACGATATCAAGCGATTCAATCTTCTAAGCTTAAAGAATATTTAATAAAAATCCAGTGACAAAAAAGATAAGGATTTAGCGTTTTTCAAACAATCAAAAAAAAATGCTTAAAAACATCGACATTGCAAGAACTCATAGGGACAACATCTAAGAAAAATGACGATGGATTATATTTATTTAATGATTGTCCGGAAAACCGCACACTATTGGCGAAGAACTTATTTTATCAGCTGTAAGTGAGGTAACACGCACCGTGTTGCACAAGTCAGCTTTCGATATAACAAAAAAAATCCACTGAGTAATAATACTGTACGAAGAAGGATCAAAGAAATGACTCATTGTGTAGAAAACTCTTTATGTGACTACTTAAAAACATCTGAAAACGGCTAACACAGTTTCCCCCGAGAGACAGTCGCAGGCTTTGTGTTGTTAAATTATAGATTAAAGCTAAAAAAATGCGCCAAGAAGATGAAAGATTAAATTAGGGAAATATCGTTTAACACTACCCGAAGCTGGAAAAGAACAAATACGTAATTTCATTTAATGCATACAATACTTTACGTAACAGAATGCGCCGAGCTTCCCTTTAATTACCTTCGCACTTGTGTAAGTATTTCTTCCCACAAAGTGGTGTACAACCCCTTAGCCTTCAGCGATCTGACAATAAACACAAGGATATCCTAACGGCGTCCCAAGAATGTCCGTTTGTGAAGTTTTAAACATCCTAAGAACATCCCGTTAAAGCCTAAGAATATCCCATTTAAGTTCTGCCAATGTCCAATTGTCTTAACTCAGGACCATTGCGAGACGTCACACCAAACACCAACAAACAAAAGTTAAACGAGTGAAAAAATGCGGTATTTGATCGATTTGATCTCTGTAGAGCACAGTCAAAACGGCGAAATGTAAGGGATGTGGCGCACGTATACTTCACGGTGGCAACTTCAAGTTAGAATTGCTTATATTTTTTAATTAAATTTATTATACCTATATTTTGTTATTACGTAATAGAAAGGTCAACTACCTATAACTTTTCGTTAATCAGAATATAAATATTTTTATACCACTATGCTTATGTGCAGTTCAGGTATAGGTATAATTTGACGTTTATTATCAAGTTTTTTAATAAGCAAAGACAATCGCTGTAATAATATTTTTATACTATAATAAGTGCATCATGTTAAATTGTATTAATTATTAGTGTCGTAATAAGGTACTGCTAGGGACCTAATCCATGAACATCCTAAGGATACCCCAAAGGAAACGTCCCAAGAACGTCTACTATAGGTACCAAGACGTCCGGGCATCAATAGTCCCTGGAACATTATGTGCTATTTGGGCAATACCCCAAAAAACTTGACGTTTGGGTGATAATTTTGGGAACTGCTATGATTAGACCTGCCTCTAGAGATGGAAATTTGACTGGTGCACTTTATATTGAATTGTTAGAAAATGTCATTAAACCGTTAATAGTTGACGACTTAAATAATCAGAGGGGCATAGACGGAAACCTTCATTTACATGAGGCTTTACTCCATTTCTAACAAGATAAAGTTCTTCCTCATTACTGACGACTAGTTCGTACTGGTTAGACACAGGACTTTTTCTGTAGGGTCATTTAAAATCGGTCGTTTTTAAAACTCAACCGGAGTCAATTGAAGAACTGCGGCGTAGAATTACCAGAGAATTTTGTGCACTCACAGATGAACCTTTTGAATATGTTCGAAAACGGTTTGAGAGCAGGCTCTACTATTGTCTGGAGACTAACTGAAATCAATTCCAACACTTGTTGTAAAACATTTCATTTTGTTGAAGTGATTTTAAACTATTGTGAATTACATTTATTTTAATAAACCATAATTTTTTTATAGACTTATTACATTACATTTTTTTTTAATTTATTAGTAATTTATAAATAATTTAATTTGTCTCTCATTAATTCTATTTCCTTGTCAATCACATCGCTGAATTCTTTATTAAATTTCATAAAGATGACTTATGAGGTATCAGTCAGCGGGTTGATTTTAGAAATGTCGTTTATACGTGAAAAGTCGTTCCCCTTAATATTAAAATTGACCTGTTTTTTCGTTTTTTTTTATTTTTTTTAATGAAAGTTTAAAAAAACTCACCTTGTATGTCTGAAGACCAGTTTTAGTTCAATTAAACTATAGTAAAGTTGCTTTTTTAATTTTAAAATAAAAAAATAATACATTTGTGACAATACAAATTAATTTTAAAATATAGAAAGTTTGCCTATATGAACAATATTTTTAGAGGAAGACTTCTCTTACAAGTTTTTTCGGTAATAGTAGTAGTATAATTTTAGAAAGGTTTCTAAGCATATAATAAATAATATATTTTTAAGAATTTTAAAACTATTTTTTTTTCTATTATTAAAATTAAAAGATAGCAATGTAGCTGTTATTAGATTTAAGTTAAAAATTTCTATTACAAATAATTATTTATTTTAAAACTTTTTTTTCAGATACCAACGAGTATCATTTTTCCAGAACTGTTAAAATTTTTACACATTTAAATTTTAACTGCATAAAATAGTTGTATTTTTGAAAATTTTGTTTAATTATTTTACGTAACTTTGTACTTTTTTTTGTTTTTAGTGTCATTAGTTTTATTTCGTTAATCACACTTTTTTTGTGTATTTTTTAATGTTGCCAAATTTAGCACCGATCTAATCATTATTAAAAAAATTGTTCTATTAAATTTGTTGCTTTAATTTTGTTTATTTTCCTTTTTTTATTTTTGCTATATTTATTCATTTTAAATTTATGATTAATTAATGGCAGCTTTTAGTTTCGTTTTTTAAGTTTTTGATAAGGCTTACACTTATCAACATTGTTAGAATTAATTATATTATAAAGCGTAACCAGTAAAAGTTACTTAAGCTTTTGTTTTTTTTTAGAGAACAATAATTTGCTATCACAAGAAATTTTTATTTTTTACTTTAATTTGCTGTTACACAAAGACACAATTTTTAAAATTCTTGACACAAACATAGTAGCTCTTAATAAAATCTAAACAAATTTAAAAATTTAACTTATTACCAGATATAACTCAAATATACCATGTTTTGACAAATATTTTTATAGCCACAATTTCTAAAATATCTTCAAATTATAACTTATTTATGTTTGAATTTGAAACATCAATTGTAAACTAATTATTTATAATTTTATAAATTCCTTGTTTTTTGCCTAACACAAAATAACTTTAATGTAGATTTACACACACCACTTTCATTTATGAATTTTTTGCGTTTATCAGTTTTATTGATTTAGTAAATAAAGATAGCAAAAAACTGCCGCAAAAAATCAACAACTTTTTGATGGATTACGAATAAAAGTGCAGTAATTAATTGTCTCTTCTGTAAACATAACTGTTAAATATTTACTTTAATTAAATATAAATTGAATTGTTACGGGGATTGATAATTATTAATTAAATCTTAATTATTTAAATTATTAGTCTACCAAAATATAAATGTGTTAATTTTTTTAATTATATTTATTTACATATGTTTCGAGCATATAATTATAAAGCTCATCTTCAAAAGGTCTACAAAAAATTTTTTTAACTTACATTTTTTTGAAAAATGTCAAATATGAAAATAAGTAACTAGATAATTTAAAAAAATGTGAGTTTTACAAAATGTTTAAACTTAAAATTTTAAATTTTCTGAAACAATTTAGAAATTACATATATTTTTAAACACCCAATTTTTATATAAAAAATAATATTTTGAAAAAGATTTGTTGATGACATTTTTTGTATTTTTAATAGTTCTAATGATGATGTTAATAACTTTTTAGATTTTTTAAATAATATTCATAATGGAATAGAAGTTACCTTTCCTTGATTTATTAATTTTTTTAAATAATAATAACACTTTCAAATTTAAAATTTATAGAAAACCTACCACTACTAATCATTTAATACCGTTTGACTCAAATCACCATATTTCTCACAAACTTGATTTCATTATTTTTTCAAGAGACTTCTTACTATTTCTTTATCAATTCAAAACTATAAAAATGAATTAGATATTATTTTTTATTTAGGTTAAACTAATGATTTTTATGTTTATGTTTATCACAAACACTTATATAAACATTGTATATGTACCAATTTCAACTAATACTACTAAAAAGTTTTTTTCTGTTCCCTTTATACCAGATTTATCTAATTTTTTTGAAAAATTAAGAAAAAATAAATACCGTTTTTAAAATGTTTTTTTTAATGAACTATCTCTTCGTAATCTTTTTTCTTGTAATAATAATATAAATAATAGAAAATAATTTAAATAAAATTAGAGTTTATAAATTATTTTCATTGTTATAACAAATTTTATATTGGTATGATACACGGATCTTTTTAAACTAGACTTGATGAACACCTTAAATATTTAAAAAATAGTTTAAAATACATTAATAATCTAAATTTAGTAAAATCTACATTTGCACATGTTTCAGATAATCATGATACTCTTATTTCTTCTAAATTTTTTCATCTTTTTAATAACAATAACAAACTAATTCTTGAATTACTAGTTGGTTTATATTAAAAATATCATATAAAAATTTTTTGTTAAACGATTAAAATAATTTCAATTATAACTTTAAATTAAAATTTTCTTAGAATTAGTTCTAAATTGCACCATCTTTCTTTTTTAAAATTTTATAAATTTAAAATTTAACATTTTGTAAAACTTACATTTTTTTTATTATCTAGTTACGTATTTTAATACTTGATATTTTTCAAAAAAATATAAGTTAAAGAGTTGTATATGTTTTTAGTAGACCTTCTGAAGATGAGCTTTATAATTATATGCTCGAAACATATATATATAGTAAATAAATATAATTAAAAATATTAACACATTTATGTATTGGTAGACTAATAATTTTAATAATAAATATAAATTGACAATTAAAAAACGTTCTATGTTAAAATTGATTTAACAATAAATTTTATAAGTAAAAAATACACAATTTTTACATTAATTAAAGTAAAATAAATATTAATTAGGGTTAAGGTTAAAAACTCTTAAAGCGCAAGGATGTACGTGTACGTATTTTACAAGAGGCGATTCTGCTTTTGTAAAAGACGACGGATTTAGAGCAGTAAACTTAATAGTTAAAATTTGTAACTAAAAGTGCTTGCGTTCTAGAAAAAATACAGCAAATTCTTCTTACATATTATAATTACAAAAATTAATAAATAAGCACATTAGGCTAAAAAAGCTCAAAATTTACTACTACCTAAATGAATTTAAAACATAAGTTCACCAATACTTTAAATACGAACAATATAAAATTTAGTTATTTTAAAAACATTTGCATTGTTTTCTTTTAACTAGCATAAAAAATGTTAATCTTTTTCAGCGCCTGTGAAGTTAACACGACATTCTATAAATTAAAAAAAAGTAAGAGTTTCAATAGCATTTTTACCAATTTATACTCAATCTAAAATTATATTTAGAAATTGTTTTTTGAAAATTTTGGTAACTCGAAAATTTGAAAACTGTTTGCGTTGTACTTTAAGATTCGAGTTATTGAGGTTCGACTGTATTTTCTAAAATTAAGAAATAAAATTTGAAACTTTGTCAAGAAAATTGAAACAAAATTGGCATGCCTCATTGTTTTTTTCTTTATTACAGTGTTTTTCTATTTGACACGGCAAAATGTACGGCAAAATTGTTAGAAATTCTATTGGATACGCATTTAGGAACAATAATGGATTGTAGTAAACCTTATCCACCATCAGCCAAAATATACCAAATAATTTCGGAGAAAATGAAACAATTTAAACACGTATATGTTTTAATTAACAAAAACAGGAATGGATTTAAAGATAAAATCCTGGAGGTTTTTAATACTTAGGTTAATGATACAGTATTCAAGTTTTTTTTAACAACATAAGACAATAATAGTTTGCAAATATTTTATTAAGATTGGTTTTACACACACAATCTATATTACTCTACCTAAATAAATTTAATGTAGGTTCTGTGTTGCTTTACAATATTTTAAAATGATAGGTAATCAATATTATATTTAATTTAATTTAACGTGGTCATTCAATATTGGTTATCCTATATAAATTCAGCGTTTATTTTACATGGTTTTACTACATTGGCTGCGAATATTGTAACAAGATGGGTTTTAAATAGCCAATATTGGACAATATTCAAATATCGGAAACAGATCGGAACCATATGGTTCTAACTTTGTGTGTTGGGATAGAAAGGTTTGTCAGAATATATCCTCCGACTCTGTCAACACCGAGGGGCGAACACATGAGGATTTATGGTGTACACTTACGAGGATTTATTAGGATTTCCTGGGAATTCATAAAGACGTACGGTGATTTCTTTAGCATTTTGAGGATATACTGGGATGTACTAAAGATGTACTGGGATGTAATAAGATGTACTAAGGATGTACTAGGATGTACTAAGGATTTCAGAGGATTTACTGAGGATTTACTGACGAAGAACTAGAGAAGTAGCTGAAAGAACGCATGCGCATTACGTTTACTTCATGTAATGTTTTGTGTTTGCTTCGATTTGTGGTTGTAGCAAGTCTTATGTTCAAGATACGGTTCATGTAGGAACGAAGCTACGAACGAGACTCTTGAAGCACAACATTTTGTTACCTATAAGTAATTTTTTTGCAACTTCTTTTCACTTAAAGCGTTTAATTGAAGATTTTTCAAAAGACAAACATTTATTGACAATGTCGGATTTAAAAGCCGAAGATAAAATGAACTTTCTAGCAGCAGAAAAAATATGTTCACCAAAAGTAATCAAATTGTTAGAAAATATTCCAGAAAGTGAGGGTACCCGTGCTTATTTAAAGATAATGCAGTTATCTATATCATGTTATATGGATATGACTTTTGATATCAAAACTCGCATATATAACATCTGGGATGCTGTCTTTTTTTTGCAAATTTGGCGGAAGTGGATTCAAAATCATCCCAATTATAAGGTTGGAGAAAACTTTATAACAACTAATTGTTATGTTTGTTTAGAGCTGAATGCTCACGCATTAATCAACATAATTTGTAATTTTCGAGAAAACACGAATTTAACACATGCCATGTTTATTCCGTCGCTATTTTCTAGTCAAACATGCGAGAAGATTTCTCGAGCAACAAGATCAATGACTTCGACATTTTCGACAGTGGTTAATTATAGCATAAAAGATATCATACGCCGAGTAAACAGAATTAAAGCGGTGAATAATATTTTAAATGATCTTAAAGATGTTATAATTTTTCCGAAAGAAAAGACAATAGCTACAGAAACAAAAAAAATGATACAATGTTAAATTTTGATATAAATGAATTTACTGATATTTGCATAGAAAATACAGTGTCAAATGCTTTAATAGATGCTATAACAAATTTAGAAAACCTGGGAATCAATGTGAATAATAACAGTTGGAATTTTATATCAATACCTACCATAAAAAATACCATAATTAAAAACTTAAACGGAAAGATAAGCGATTATCAAACAGAAAGTAAAAAAAAGACGACTTAGTAGCTCTCATTATTCATGATACACATGTTGAAAACATTTTCAGTGTCCTGCCAATAAAATCAAAAAATAAAGAAAATGTTCTAGATAACGCAGAAAGTAGCTTAGTTTTAGATCTTTGTGACATTTCCTCAACAGGAATTAGAAACGAATTAATTTTGAAAGATTTTTCGTGGAAACTTATTCAAAGCGAATCGGATATTGAAACCCTCCCTAGGCCTTTTGTGAAAGTAACTTATGAAAATAAATCAAGTACTATAAAAAAATCATCTTTATGTTGGTGATTAGAAGAGACAAGAAATATAGTCAGTGCAGACCGTTTGCGACGTTTTATCATAAGCAATTCGCAAGGCAATGCAAATCAAATAAAAAGTCGACACGATCAATTTTTTGTAAAACAAAATCAAAAAAGAAGTGCTAGCGCCATAAGAGACTCTCAAAATAAAAAAAAGAAATATGTAAGAAAGTTGTCCACATCATCCGCAACATCTTCTGAAGATGATGCCGTTCTTAAAGATGATCACACGAACACAGAAAGTTTTCCAGGTAGCATAAGTAATGAAGAATTGGAGAATAATACAGCACCAATTAAAAAAACTTCAGAACTTCGCTTAGAAGTCAACAATTTTTATGCCGTATACTATGATAAAACTTGGTATATAGGAAGTGTTGAGGGAAGCATCGAAACATTTGGCAAAACTTGCAAAATGAAATTCCTGAAGCAGAAAAAGAAAGGTGAAAGAATCTTTTTTTGGCCCAAAAAAGATGATATTGCCGTAGTCAAAAAACAATACATCTTTTACGGACCTCTAAGTTTCACTTTGTATCCTCGTTCGTCTGTTACACTTGATTTTGAAGAATTTCAACTAACAACAGATGATTACCAAGCTATATCTCTTGCTTATAATAGAACAAGATTAGACATTTAATTTTACAGAGATATTTTGCGTTCATTTATGCTTTTATTACATACCATATGAATAAGAATCTTTTGTTAAATTTTTAGTTTTGAATAAGTACTTGATTTTATTTTTATTGGCTAACATATGTTTTATATTTCTATGTTTCTTGTTTTTGTAAAAAATTGAATAAAAGTTTTTAAACTTACAAATTTATCATTTACTTAAAATGTAAACATTAAAAAAGAAGAATAGGTACATAGTAAACATATATAAGATATGTACATATGTACAAGGATTTACGAGGAATCTTTAAAACGTACAAGGATTTACTAAAGAATTACTAAGATGTACCTGAGTTGACTAGGATGTACCGGGATTTCTTATGATGTACCGGGATTTATCAGAATGTAGTAGGATTTACTGAGGATTTCTATTAATTGGAGGAAGAAGTATAGGATTTACTTAGAAAAGAGGATGTAGGTGTACACTTTTTAGCAGACGTGTTCGCCCCTCGGTCAACACTATTAAAATTGATTCGATGAACACGCTTTCAAAAGAATTTGATTTAATCATATCGGCCGAACAGTGGAAGACAATTATGCCTTTACCAAGACTGTACGGAAGACGATACAAATATGTATTAGTTGGACTGATGTTATAGCTCAAAAAATGTGGCAGCAATAAAACTTCGGTTATACAAAAAACACGATGTTCACCAGTCGAGTTCCGCAAAGATGTAGCGTTTCGTAGACAGGAAGCTATACGTCTCAAAGATTTTGGTGATGTTGAACCCTCGATTCTTCCTAATGCTGCTGTTTTACGGAAAGCAAACGAGCAGACTATTAGAACAACACGGACTTCTATATGCACATCCTATTTCAAATTTATTGCAAAATTCGAAACAAGAGAAATATACTGGCGTTGTACACAATATTGGATTACTGGAATTTTCTTGTATTTATTGGAGTGTTGAACAACAATTATTATATAGAATAAGGTGCAAAAAAAATCCAATAGACTTTATGAAAATTGATGCTACTGGAAGTGTTATATAATGATACTCTAATTGTGAGCCACCTTTTTTCTTGTATCAATGTATGTTCGTTGATAACGACGGTAGTATTCTTGTATTTCAAATGGTAGCAGTCGATCATAAATTAATGCATATCGCATATTTCTTACGCAAGATAATGGCATAAGGAAACGAAGATCCGCGCAGGGCTGTTTGTGATTTTGGATGGGCAATTTTAATCGTTATAGCAGAAATATTGCACGGTATTGATGACACAATTCCATAATATTTTATTCGATTAAATGCAAGTCATTTTATTGCAATGATATTGAGATGGAATTGTCTCAAACATCGAGATAAATTACTAGTCCGTAAGTTTTATTTACGTTCTTTGTCAAGCTTATAAAATGAAATAGCGAAGGTTTCCACGGCCGGAGTCTAGACTAAGATGAGAACGTCTTCCGGGTTTGGACCGTGTCATTGTTGTAACCGAAATTGCCAACGTTTTGCCCACTTTCGTAAGAGGTTTTGTCAGGGCGTGAGAAAAATCGAAAAACTCAAACAAGCAACCGAAATCTAATCTATCACTTCTGTCGTGTTATTTGTTCCTTTTCAGCTGCGGGTAAATTTAAACGATGTTTTGTCTTTCATCGTTTTGACGCTTTTGTAGATTTAAATTATAACCTAGCATCACGAAGCCTGCGACTCCGGGAACAACTGTGTTAGCCATCGCTTATTTTTTTGTTACACGAAAACCAGCGTAACAAGATCTTACCTGTCGTTGTGCCATATGCAGGAGCAGTCGTGCCAGATGTGATTTTTGACATTTAAAAAATAGTAAATAGTTAGAACTTTTTATTAAAATGTTTCTAAAGCATAGGACTCTTATAGAATTGTCTAAAATTACAATTAAAACCGATGAAAATCATCAGCACGACACGTTTCCACAAAACTTCGTGCCAGATGTAATTTTTGAATATTGTTTAAAAATAGGCATAAATTGGAACTTCCCGTTAAAATGTTTCTAAAGTATAGAACGATTATAGAAGTTTTTTAACACTTTTGCAGTACAATTCTGTAAAAATATAATTTGTAAAAAAATTAGAGTAGTGTATGGTTCTGTTGTATAAACATCTGTAATAATAATGCAAACAAAATTTAAAACGGTTAGTTGTAGCTCAATGCGCCAGTAATTTTTATATTTATTAATTAAATTACATAACTAACTAAATCAAATAGTCATTTTAAACAAAAAAGTTTAATCGTTTTCAAACTTTGCAAATATTCTGATAAAACCTAAATGTTTCTTCAACTTCTGTTAATTGTTGATTAGAGAATAATTTAGCCAAATAATTACAAACTAAAGAACTTTAATAACACATTTATTTGTTCTGTGGTACTTTAATTAATTAACTTTGATGTAAATAACGGTCTGCTTAATTACACGAAGACGAAAAGTAAACAAAAATGCAAATGTAGCAGTTTCCGTACTAAATCAACGAATAAGTTTTTCTTTGGCGTTATTTCGTTGATAATCACTTAAACCTGAGGACATACTAATCAAATTAACGAAAATTTTAAAGTACAGTGTTCTGGTTTAAATAAAAACTATTTTATATTTACTGTACTGATAAGTACTAAATCTAAATTAGTTTTTGATTAAGAAATCTTAATGAAAATGTACCTAATATTAAATCTTATTTTTAGTTTAAAATTGCTCGTTGAATAATACTTATAAATTACATTTCTACACTACTATATATTTATCATAACTTTTGTTGTAGAGAACAATCATGTTGGTGAACACAATCTTCAACTATTATTCTTGAGTAATATAGATAGTAGTAAGAAGAGTGTACAATCGCCTTCAACCAAAATGACCGCTTAAGATCGGACATATACACATTCTAATGGTATGGGGTGTTCCCATTAGAAGCTGAAAACAAATAAACCGTTGTAATTTTATTACCTGTGTAGCTAAAGAAATAATAGAAATACCAGATTGGTATTTATTATAAAATTTTAAATGTATTTGTGTATTTTAGAGAATTTATACCTATTAATTCTAGAATTTTTGTTTATATCATATATTTATATAGAATATTGCTTCTACTAATACTACTATCATTACTAGTGTATTCATAACATATTTGCAATTACTATGCATAATTAATTAATTCATTTTAATAGTGGACTAATTAACAATACGTCAAATAATCAATTAAGTAAAAAACCATATCGTTCTGTTCTTTAACACAAAACGACCTTCAGATTCTAAAATGAATGCTATTTACATTTTTTGTGAAATAACGATTTACTTTATTGTTATAAAACTGAAAAAAAAACGTTTTTTGTAGTAATGTCGACTAATTGAAATCATCGTTTTGAGCTGAACTAAATTTAAACGAGTTTTAAGTAGATTAATACCTAATCGCTTCTCTTATTAGTTAGTAGTTTTATTATAGAAATATGTTTATTTAATACATAAAACGTTACAATTAATATTTTGTATATATGTCGTTGTGTTCAGAATCAAGTTAATTAATTTTTTGCAGTAGTCATATTCTTGGAAACGTTCCCAAAGTTCATTTGCTACTTGCGCTACATTATTTAAATTCAGAGGCGTAGCTACATATACTCACAAATGTTCCAATAAAATGCTAAATTTATTTTTTAATTTCAATTATAAACATTATTTAATGACAACTGGTTTAAAATTTTTTAATATATGACATATTCACACAGTAATATTGAATTAATTATACATGATTATGTTATAAACTACATTAAGACATTTACAAATCTTAAAGCTGTTACTCGGTCAATTAATTTACCCAGATCAAGTTGACCAGGAATTGATTTCTCAATTGTTATTGTGGCCAAAGAGCTAAAACGGGATTGAGACATACTGCTTCGTAAATATCTTTTGGGAGAGACTAGGGTGTGAATTAAGAATAATTCAGCAACTTCGCCTATAGAAGTAATTTGTCTTAATTGAATAAAGAACACATTTTAAATCTTATTAATTGTGGTACAAAACTAAAAAAAATGTCTAAAGAATAAGCCAATTTCAACAATTTGGAATCAACCAAAATAGTTTTATCAGATGATGCGACAAGATATACTAGCGATAAACATTTAAAAAGTCTACTTACTTTAAATACTATGTCAATTACTTTATTAAAAAAATTTTACTTTAAAACATTCTTTACTATTTTGAATCCATCCATCCAGTTTATCAAAGATTTGTTTTACTAGACGCAATCTTTTTTTGGCTAAACAAGGTTCAATGCTCCATTTAGTTGATAATTCAACTGCCTCGTTTTTAACAATATCCCAATTATTTAATATATATATTTTGGAATTGGGTTAGAAGTAAAGACAGCATCTCAATTGATTGCTCTACATCTTTTTGAGTAGCATTTTGGAGACAATATTAATGTGTTACAGTACTTGATTTTGTATAATTATCAAGATAATGGTTGAAAATTGTTATAATAAGTTATTAAACTTTTAGGTTTGCGTTGTTCGTCTCGGCTTCTTCAGTTTAATTCCAAGTAGGCTAATATTTTAATAACCACAAAATAGCGAGAGCGTAACGCGTCAAGGGCCTAAACACGAGAAGACCACCGTGTTAGACAAACCCTTTTTTTCTATTGAAAGTGAATAACAAGTTTATGTAAAACCGACGCCGCCTGGTATTTTAAATCCTGTTTTTTTAAGAATTAACAAGAATTAAGGGCTTATTACAAAGGCAAAAGTTCAAAAACACCTTTTTTGTGAAAACCAAGGACAACAAATTGCATGTATATTTTTTTCAAACCATAGTGCATTTTTAAAGTTGAAAGTGGCTACAAATGACGATTACGTCATAGAGCGCCCTCGAAAAACTAATACTAGAAGTACAATTACAATGCATTTCAGCTTTTAAGTAGTTGCACAGCGCACACAACATTCATTAAGTATTGTAAAATTGTGTTCATATATTGATTAAACCTCTTTTACTGCCTGATAAAACTATTTAGTAAAATAACACTATGATAAGCTGTTTTAAAATTTGCGTTCCCTGGCTCGTGCGCCCTCAAAATTCGTGCGCTCGGATCAGTTTGCTTCAACTGCTCCAGGATAGCTACGCCCCTGTTTAAATTGCTTGTCAGAATATTAAAGCGATTGTTTGTCTATGTCCTGCTCAAAACTACCCACATATTCTCAATGGGGTTTAAGTCAAAAGATTTTGTTGGTCATTCTAAAATCTAAAGAAATAACGCCGTTTCTGTTCTCAAACTACTATCTTATTATTCTACTCTTATTATGAATTGGCGAACAGAACCTGTACGTAAAGTAACAAACAAATTTATTTTTTTTGTCAGTGAAAATAAAATAAGAGAGAACCATATATGTAGCTAAGTGTTAGTTATAATCTAATAGGAAATGCTGAATCTCGAAATGAAGGTAACTATTATACAATAGGACTCAAAAACGCAAAACCAAACAAAATAAAATTTTTGCATTTGTGTCCTGAGTATAATGCAATGAAAATCATTAAACTTGGAAACCCAAAGACAATCAATTTATTTTGCGATATCATGAAATATTGAAGTTATCTATCAACAACCGGAAACTAAAATCTTTTGAAAGTCCAACTGTGACCTTACTCATTGTCTAAGTTCTGAAAAATTTTCTAAAGTATAATTATTTCCTGTAATGACAAAGAAAGCGTAAATTCTGGAGTATTTAGTTAAAAATAGTGCAGTAATTTCAAGCATGTGTGAAAGCACCTCTACCAATAACAAGTTTGCAACAAAGATCATTACGTGTTCAATAAGTAATATTTGGAATTCAAATTACGAGTTTTGACAATAGTCAATGATTTAGTATTTAGTAGAGCGTAATTCAGTATACTAGTTTATTTCAAGTAGACATTGATCAGCAAATAATTTTAGTTGTTATTATAAAATACATATAGTTAAGATTAGTGTAAGTAATTAATTGTTAAAAATAATCAAACATGGGTAGAGGTTTTGGGCAGAGAGATTCCAGTGTAGAAACAAAGATTGCAATTCCTCGAATGGCTGCTAATGGAATTCCTCAACGTGAAATTGCTTTACAAAATGGATTATCGGTAAGATTCTTAGTATTTACTTTATAATAAGCCTGTAAAATAGACTGAATCATTGGTTAATTACTAATCTTCAACATCCTTAAAAGAAATATTTTACGTAACCTTAAACGAAAAGTTTTCTTAGTTTCATTTTATCCTATGAACTAAAATTAGAATATAGTATTAATTAAAATTATGCACACGTTAATGTATTAGTACAATCCAAAATCGACATCAATGTTTCAAAAAATTTGTCGTGTTTGAGTTTCTTTCTTAAAAATTCTGTTGGTAATAAACAATCAGGGTTCATAGAGGCGCATCCGCACTATGCCGATCGGCTTTCTATTACAAATATGTACGTGTTGTTCGGCATGATCCCAAAGCTGCGAGGCCAGAGATTATGTATCCGATTCGTGGCGGTCTCGATCAAAGGAAGCCGATCGGCATTTTCGTGTGTGGACGGCAATTGAAACCGAACGGCATCGACGCATGGCAGTTTGTTGAGATGTGTAGTTTGAAAATGGAGTGGAATGACGTAAATGTTTTAGGGTTAATTGAACTTTATCATGAAAGGGAAATATTGTGGAACTACAAATTAAAGGAGTATAAAAATAAAAACAAACGGCATGGCGGATAAAAAAATTAAATACCTGCTTAGCCATTTTGCACGGGAGGTAAAAAAGGAAAACGACACTAACAAAAGTGGAAACGGGAGTGACGAACGATACAAAAGCAAATGGTTTGCCTTCAAAAATTTGCTTTTTTTACGCGACAGAAACAAACCCAAAAGATCTACAGATACTGAGGTAAGTTCAATCAATCTCATTTATTTGATATACTTCATGACGAGGAAATAAAGCACAAAACCTACCAAATTTTTGTAGTAAGACGAATTTAGATGGGTTTTTTTGCATTCCCTTCCAAAATTCAATAGGAAATTTTGTACCTACTTTTGATGATGTTTTTTTTTGAAATTGCATTTGTGCAGTGGAAAATGCATCTTGAAGAATGCATTTTCATAGAAAAAATTCATAACTTCGTTATAAACTTCTAGTATCTACTCAATTTGGGTTTTCCAGGTCTCTGATCCCGAATATGACTTCCAAATTGGCTCACTGCCCACCTGCAGCTCAGGATGACTGAGCAGCGTCATCTCCAAAACTTTTTCTGAAATTTACTCTCAAATGATTCTAGACATCACATCCGGGGTTTTTTTGGGTTGCTTTTTCCAAATCAGATATCGGCAACCTTCCCCCGCGTACCTGGTGCCCCGCATCTGGACATCAACGTCATCCTCTGGAGTTTCCCTGATGTTGATAGCCTATAAGGAACCGAACATTGTTGCGAGGTTTTTTTGGGTCGCTTAGATCCAATCTGGCACCGGATACTTTCTAACGGATACTTGGTGCACCACACTGGGGCATTAAGGTCATCCTCTGGAGTTTCACTGAAAGTTCAAAATAGTGAACCGAAAATAATCTGAGGGATCCAAAATACCTAGGAAACAATTTTCGGTTCCCTATAGGCTTCAAACGTCAGTGAAACTTTAGAAGATGACGTTTATTTTCTCGTATATTAGTTGTGGCTTTGTAACGACTACTTTATACCAACGTTATTTAAAACATGGGTTTGATCTAGTAGATTATGTTCTTATGAAAATTAGGCAGAGTAATGTCGGTATAGGGAATTTAATGTCATTGCTTTTGGATAAATAATTTGGATAATAATAATATAATAAAGTTAAGTACCTAAATAAAAATCAGACGATGATAATTCAGCAGCATATTTATTATACATATAGCAAATCACATCGTGGTTAATTATCCTGTACATTTGTATTATATTATTCAAATTATTGTTCGTATTGAAAATTTACTGCTCCATTTGAGGTTCAGAAATATTCCGCAAATTCAGTCCTCACTTCTTCAGCAGCCGCTGCACTTCTTCGTGCAACTCGAGGCATATTTTGCAATTGGGATGAGCAATTGTCTTGTTTCCATAGCCCCGGACTAACCCGTCCACTGTCGTTGCATTCAGAATCAAAAGCTCCTGGGGGATTATAGACAGATAGTCTTTCAGTCTTTCTTAGGTAATTATGAAAGTAAAGTAGACTTAATGTTACTTTCACTGCTATTCCTGGCTCTAATAACATTGGTTTTCAAAGTACACGAAAAACAGAAGATAAAATCCCGAAAACATTTTCCACTACGCTGCGGTCCCTACTCAAGCGATAGTTGAAAATTCTATTTTGAGATCCCTTATAATGCGTTCCAGAAAATGGTTTCATTATGTTTACTGATAAAGGAAAAGCTTCATCACTCAAAAACACGTATGGTACTACCATATTTCTTCCTGGCAGTGCATTTGATGGGGGAATAGACATTGTGTTATCTTCTAGACGTTTCTTAAAAGTGTCATTAAAAACACCCTCATCCGATATGCGTCCTTGACAACCCACGTTAGCGTAAATGAAGTTATAATTTCTGACCCAGAATTAATAGGAGCTTGTAAAGTAATGTGTTTGCCGTCCATAGAGCCTAAACAATATGGAAAATTCCATTTATCTTCATACTGTTTAGCTATTCCTTTCCACTCTTTCCTGATTCTGGCATCTGTAACAAAGTTATTGTTTTCAGGATAATGGCACGGTCGATATTGAAAATAAAGAAGCAACTCAAGAGCTAAGGGAAGATCAAGTGGGTACAAATCACTCGGCGATTCTCACCCAAGGGGCACAAGTTGGCACCACCGCTCGGTCCTTACCCAACAGGCATACATCCAGGGAACGTCAGCAGAATATGCCTGTTGTAAACGAGGCCATTAACCTAATGAAATCGATAAAATCGAAGAAAATGCAGGATCGGGATGAGTTCTCTGCATTTGGTGAGCAGGTGGCCATGAAAATGAGAAAATTATCTTCACCGCATGCAAAATTTGCTGTTCAGAATGAAATAAACAGTGTTTTATTTGAAGCAGAAATGGGACGTTTTCACAATCCACCACCTCCACTTTTTCATCATAATCCGACTGCAATATACAATACGAATCTTCTACTAAATATCCCACCTCAGTTCCCGCCATACTGCTCGCCGTCACCGCCTATACCTGCTTCAACTAATTGTTTGAGAGGTACCACTTACGTATATTCAACGTCTCCAAGTGTGCAATCTGAACAATCATATGGGGATGAACGGCCAAGTTCCTCATATTCATAGCACAGGGAGGTTGAAGAGGGCTCTGGGGCTGACATCGATTACGAGGGAATTATTTGTTCCTTAGATTAATATTTATTTATAATAAATTTACTTGTGAAGAGGTATTTGAGCAATCTAGCTGGCCAAAACTACCAAATAAATCAAAAACATTTTAACCGTTTTTATATAACTTATATATTGGTCAATATTAAGTTTATGTTTTCCGGCGTTTCATCCATGTTCGTCAGTGCCATGCCTCCTAATCTCAATATCTCCTCACAAGTAGATATGTTAATTGTGTTTACTTTTTTATAATAAAACCAAAGAAACGTTATCCTTTAGTTTTGTGTATTTCACTTACTTTAATGTATTCTTGAAGTGTTTCGATTAGTGCGTCACACACTTTAGGAACAGTTTCTGAAATAGTCTGCTTAGACATCTTGAATGTGTACATAAGAGAATGGTACGAATCTCCACTAGCGAAAAATCGTAATGTTACTGATAAACGTTCACAAGCTGGAATGGCTAATCTAAATGTAGTGTTTTTTTTTGCTGATCTTCGCACCTATACTCCAATTTTAGATCATCAACGTCATCCAATATTAAATCTTTAATCAAAACACTGCCACTATATCTACTTCGACTTCGAAGACTTGGACGAACCCAAAATCTTTTCTTTTGACGTTTTGGGATTAGCGCATCAACTAAAATTGCAGCTGCAATTGCCACCATTTCGTCATCGACGTCACTCATTTTTGACAGGCTTCGTCTCGCGTACTAACTACAACTGCAGTAAAGACGTGATGCCATGCGGCCTTTGCTGATCGGTTTTGCCGATCGTTTTTACCGATCGGCATAGTGCGGATGCGCCTTAATAAATTAAAAAAATTATTTTAAGTGGAAAAGAAGCACACTTTGAACTTTATTAAAGGTATTTTTGTTAAAAAAAAATAACTAACTTATTTTAAGAAAACATAATTTACTAAAATAATTGAATCATTTTTTTTTTTGATGAAGAAGAAGAAGTTTCTCTAATAACGAAACCAAAAGGAATAAATAGAGCAACTACCATAGAAGAAGATGCAAATGTTCTTAGGTGTGTTCAAAATTCTCCTTTTACAACTGCTCCGCAAATTCGAGAAAAAGTTCATTTAAACTGCAGCGCTTCAACTCAATCAAGAATTAGATTCTGCCAAAATAATTTGTACAGAGATTGGAGTACGGTGATTTTTACGGACGAAAAGGTATTTTCATCGACACAAAAGTCGTCTCTGACACTTTGGCGACCACGAAATGCAAGATTTAGTACCGAACATGTTCGTAAAAATCGACAAAGTGGAAGAATTTCTAGTGGATTTCAAAAGCTGGGCCGGGTGAATTGGTTCTAGTTTCTCCACCACGATTTACGTCTGAAAGTTACGTTCGAGTGTTAGACGAAATTTTGGTGCCAAGCGTGCGAACACTTTATCCAGAAGAAGAATTGGAAGAAATTGTTATTGTCCAAGACACTTCGTCAATTCATAAAAACAGAATCGTAAATGAGTGGTTTGAGGACAGAAATGACGTAATTTCTTTAGAATGGCAGCAAAATCTCCCGATTTAAACCCCATAGAGAACATATGGGCAGCTATGAGCAGAACTTGGACCAATAATCGCCTTGAAATTCCGGTCAGAAACTTAAATAATATAGTGCAAACTGCAAATGAAGTTTGGGAACGTTTCGGAGGATCGACCTTCTGCAAAAAATTAATTAACTCGATGCCGAACAGGTTAACAGAATGTTTAGTTGAAACAATGATTTAAATTAGTAAATATGGTAAAGTAATCGTTATTTTACGAAAAATGTAGATTATATTAATTTTAGAATCTGAAGGTCGTTTTGCACAAAAGAACAGTACGATATGGTTTTTTATTTAATTGACTATTTGAAGTATTTTTACAGTATTCATATTGAAGTATTTTGCTATTAAACACATTAGCACAGCCAAAAAATTTTTTTAATAATCAGACCAATATTAAAATGATATTAATTACGCATTGTTATTCCGAATGTGCAATTAATAACATTAGTGATAGTAGCATTAGTGGAGGCAATACTTTATATAAATATTTGATATAAGAAATAAAAATTTTAGAATTATTAGTTTGTGTAAGATATCAATTCTCTAAAAATGCCTTTTAAGTATTAGATACATTAAAAATTTGAAATAAATGACAATCTGACGTACCGTACTGGTTATTTACAGATCACTATGTAGGTAATAAAATTACAATGCTTTATTGGCTTCAAACCTCTAATGAGAAACACTATACTATTAGAATGTGAATAGGTGCGATCTTAAGCGGTCATTTTGGTTGAAGGCGAGTGTACATATTATATTCTAACACAACCTGGTAGATGCACAGTAAATGTTTACTAAAATAAGTAATTAAAAACGTACATTTTGTTATGTTAAAAATGTCTTAGTATAAAATATGTTTCCTGTATAAGATTTGTGTTCTGGACTTTGTGCCATCCCAAAAAGGATCGGGTTCAAACGAATTGTCAAACGCATAAGACGCAATTATTCTTGTAATGCTGGCGTTCATGACAATTTTTATTTCAAATATATCCATGAGATTTTAAAATGAATAGTTTGTGATTTAATTGGAAATCTTTTGGGGTAAGCGGTTGTTCCCGATTCTTGCAATTTAATTTAATTCTTCCGTAATTGTCTGTAGCGTGTCCTCGTACTCTCGCACCTGTCGTGTGCAGATAAAATTACACGTTCAAAAAATTTATTTAGATTTGGGATTCGTAGAACACTTGCCGAAACTGTAGACTTGATTTGGGGCAAGGCTCGGCGCATTCAATTATTTGCAGATTAAATCAATTGATATAGGGGTTCTATTTGTGATAACACGCTATGAGCGTTTAATTCCCTTTCCGCAAATTAACTTTCCGCAGTGATCTCAAAGATTTGCACTAGCTAGTCGCAAACTTCCAAGGAGAAGTAACTGTGAGTATTTTAAAAATGTTTTTGGAACGCCATCCTGTGGCAAAAATACCACGTATAATAATATAGAAAACTATAAATTAGTACGGAGGGTAGAAAAGTTGTCATTGGATTTAATGATCTATTGACAAGTTCCCAACTATAAAATAGGTTATTAACAATGTCAGTATAATTTCGAAAAACAACATTAGAACTAGCGGACAGCTGTTTCGTTCTTTAGGAATTCGCCAGCGCTAGGATACACCGATGTGTACTTCCCATTTTTTTAAACTTATATTCGTGTTACTTTGTCAGTCGATTGTATGTCCGACTATACGTACATGCTTGGTCGTTTACACAATTAACTACTAATTTGTGCTGTATTTGTGAAATCAGAGCAGACGGTAGACCGTGGTTCTCGACCTTATCGAGGGTTACGTTTGCAAATTGAAATTTATCTGTACACATTGTATTATACTTGTTGGAATGTGAATGTGTATGCCAACAAATTTGATTTATGATACGACGTGTTGCTCAACCAAAAAGGGGTTGTGTATGTAACATCGACCGAAAGTTATGTAACATAACTTTCTCTGCAAAAGAATAAATATACTCTGCTCTTCTAGTTACGTGTTGTCTTTTATTCTCTTACGGCCCGTGATAGAATTAAACGGATTCTATCCACTCATTTTCCACTTCTCGATTTTGATATTCTTTTAAATTTATTTTATAATTTGGCACCACGAAGCTTACGACCCAAATCACCGGAAGCATCTGAGCTAGTCGGTACTAATACACTTACTAGAAAATCCATGTAACAATTTATTTTGTGTAAACATTTTGTTTGCAAACATTAATTGCAATTACATCAAATAGTAAAAAGTTTACAACACGTGCACTAAAAATACATATAAAAAAAGTAAAAAAAAACGCCTTAATTAAATCAACATTTTGCCAAGATAAAAGTAAATATATGTACATGCAGATACTACAAAAAAAAACTAATTTAAAACTTGTTAAGTAAAGGCTCAAAATTAGCATTCTAAGAATTGTTAAAAATAAACTAATTTAAAAGGAATGAAAATTAATTTGAGCATAACCACATTTAATTTATGTTTTTAAAAAAAATTATGTAAATATAGAAATTTACACAAAAATATTTTGCATTCTTTTAATAATTGTATTGAAAAATGTGAAATAAAATTGCTGGTTTTATTAATCCAAAAAATTAAATAAGAATGTAGTATTTCAAAATAATTACTTTGATTAAAAGACGTCAACTCCTTAAAAAACTATATAAATGACATTTTTATAAATTAAATATAAATCTTTGTCGGTTAGAATAAAAGAATGATAAATTAATCCATTATTAACTTTGTCACTAACAATTACATTTATATATTTTGGTTTTAGACTTGCAACTTTTATATTTTTTTTTAAATAAAACAATTTTTTTTATTAATTTAAGTTTTTTTAATTAGTCAACCCATGTTTATACAATTTTTTTGCCAAATTCTAAACACGTTAGTGAATCTATATTTTTGTTAGTTTACCTTTTTATTATCTTTTATCATATACTTTACACTCTAGTATTGCTACCATTGTTCGTTATATAATATTATTATTTCCATTCCGTTAAAAGAAAAAATATAAAAGTTAGGCGACACTAAAAAGGCTTTAAAACATTTCTACAGTCTTGAGTGTAAATTTTCTAATAAAAATGCCTTAAGAATAAGTTATAATGAATTCATGCGTGAGTGCATTGACCTCGGTCATATGTCTAAAGTCATCGACCAAGAACCCATTTCTCAAATTGTTTATTATCATCCTCATCATGGAGTACTTAAGGAGAACAGCATTACAACGAAATTAAGGTTTGTCTTTGATGGCTGGTTTTTGTCTTCTTCTGGTATTTTGCTAAATGATCTTCAAATGGTAGGGCCTACAGTACAAGATGATATTTGTCGATTTTATTGCGCTTCAGGTAACACTCTTAGGTTATCAGAGCGGACGTTACAAAAAATGTACTTGTTTGCCCTGAGCAAAGATCACTTCAACCAATTCTTTGGAGGTTTAACCTAAATGATCTGCATCTGCAGCTTTTCAGGCATGAAGGTGTCTAATTCAGCTGGCCAATGAAAATAAAACGATTCATCCAGTAGCATCTCAACTCATCATACAAGACTTTTATCTTGACGACTAGCTAACGAACGGTGTCCGAAACACTTTCGACTAGTTGCAACAATGTCTATAAAATTTCACGTCAAGGTGAACTCCGCAAATGGGATAGGAAATGACCCAGCAGTTCTATCCAACAATCAACATTCCAAATCATTATCACATTTTACACCTATTGGAGATGATCAATATACGAAAGCTTTAGGTCTCCATTGGAAACAACAAACCGACATGCTCATTTTCAGTTTATCTACCCCGACTAAAACTATTACAAAAAGATCTATTTTTGCTAGTATTGCACAAATTTACGATCCGCTTGGCCTTTAAAGCACGTGCACAATTACAGCAAAAATCATATTACAAAGGCTTTGGCACGAATCGGTTCTTTAAAATATTTTAACTCAGTGACAGGAATTTGTTCGCGACCTACCGGAGTTAAATCGTATCCAAATTTCTAGAAACGTGAAGCTGAACAATGTCGGTTCTTACAAAATGCACAGATTCTCTGATGATAGTAATGCTGCGTATGGTGCCATTTTTTATGTCAAAAGTCTAGATCAAAACGGAGCTTCATCACTTCATTTATTATGCGCAAAATCTAAAGTCGCGTCGTTAAGAACCATTAGTATGCCAAGGCTTGAATTTTTTGGAGCGTTACTTTTGTCTCGTCTTGCAAACAAAGTACGCAAATCTTTACATTTAAAATTCAATAATATTCATTATTGGTGACCATCGTCTTAGGGTGGATAAATACGGAACCAAATCTACTAAAAATGTTCGTCGGGAATCGGATTGCAGAAATTCAGCGTAAGACTAATCAAGATATGTGGCATGATGTAGATTTAAAAGACAATCCTTCAGATCTTGTCTCACAAAGTGTTAGCCCTAGAATTCTTCTTAATTGTAACCTATGGTGGCATGATCCTACCTGGTTGAAAAATGTTTTCTCAGATAATTGGGCAACGCCACAAGAATTGCCGGAAGCACGCAAACCTGAAGAAATGAGTTCATGTTTAGGTTTTCTAACTTAAATAAGTTAAAGCGATGCACTGCCTACATTCTTCAATTTGTGAACAATTGCAAAATGCCACAAAACGAACGCGTGTTTGGTCCACTTTCAGTTTAAGAATTACGGAGCTCATTCGTCTTATAAAAATTACTCAAAGGCAAAGTTTTACGCGCGAAATTTGAAAATTGCAACAAAACAAAGATATTATTGCAAAAAGTAAAATTCTTCATTTGCAACCATTCTTGGACGTTGATGGTGTATTGTGTGTCCGGGGACGATTAAAAAATTCGTCATAAGAAACATCCGATAATAATTCCATCTTATCATGATTTTTGTAAATTGATATTTTGTGCTTGGCACAAAAGGCTGTTTCATGTCGGTTCGCAACTTCTTTTAACATTTGTAAGAGAAGAGTATCATCATATGATTTTAATCCGGTTACTAATTCCTCAAATAATTTTGACTCAACGGTCAATTTCTAAGCTTTTATTCTTTTTTTCAGGTTTCAACATGGTGTAATTTTACGCAGCTCAATAAAAATCTTGCCATACTTATAGTGACACAAAAAATGAGTCTTATAGTTTCATTTGTGGCCGGCATAGAACAGATTCTTGAACAGACTTGAAAATGGGTTGCAGAAATAACATCTTAAAGAATGCCTTAATTTTGGACATTTATTAAACTTATTAATTATTGAGTTAGCGTTTCTTGTGAGAACAGTCGCCAATATTTTGTTTCGCCAATTATTACGCCTTAACCTTTTGTTTTTTGCATCTCTGTCTGTTGCATTTTGATCATAAGTGATTTAGCATTTTAAGCTTTGTGATTGTGATTTCTTTTGATAGGTGTGTTAGTTTATAACATACAACGCGGTTGTTATTGAGTTAGTAATGATGATGTAGTTATACTAGAACAAATAATAATAAGAACTAAAAGTTGGGGCGTGACGCGATGGGTGTTTGACCTCCTAAGGATCGTGAAGTTGTGCGTTTAGGGTTGAAAGAAACCCGAGGTCGAAATTTGCGGTAATTTTGTGTTATCGTATTTTGTTCATTTAACTTCACGTAAATTTAATGCCTTCATTTCATTTATTTTATTTTTGTTTCTGTAGCTTCAATTTGATTAATTTTTATACTTTGCATTTTTTTAATTTAATAATAGATTTGTGAGTTTTAACGTATCAAAGGATTTTAATTAAATTGCGTGCGCGTTTATTTATGTGCAATATAATTTCAGATTTATGACGTTACAACTCTAAAGGTAAGTTCATTAGGAGTCGTACCAACCTGATGGGCTTCTGGGCGATTAAAAGTCTAAGACCTAATTTTAATAATAATCACAAATTTATATTCTGAACTAATCCACACTTTTACCACTGAGTACCAAAAAACCCAGTTTATGTTGCAGTTTAGTCAGGTATTTTTTCATTACTAACATTAACATGTACTACTTTCAGTATGAAATGTATTTGAATTTTTTTGTGAGAAAAAAATATTTATTTAGCAGAAGCACTTTAATAGAGAAACTCAGTAATATCATGCAAGATTTCAAATACAACATGAAGAAAAATTATGACTCAGAACACAAAGAAAAATCAAATAAAATCGCTAAGATTTTGCAAAAAAAAATTTTATTGAAATTATAATGTTGGATTTGATTCTTTTAAGGACGATGTTTTTAAGAAAATACAAAACGCAGGAGATGAGAAAAGAAAGAAACTGTAGATGTACTCAAAGTGGAAAAGTAATACTAGAAGATCGGGACAAATAATCGAGAGTCGAAGGAAACTTATTCCTATTATTAAAACAATTAAATTGTATGAACGACAAAAAATGTCCTTGAGAAGAACATGTGGCTCAGGTCCAATTAAAATTGATGATCCTGAACCCGAATTTAATGACGGAACTTTTTGAGCTTTGCTACGAATGAGAGGCAGGTGTGAAGATGTAAATTTAATAAGGCATTCCGAAACTATGATGTTAAATGCAAAGTATCTAAGCCCCACCATACAAAATAAACTTATATCAATATATGGCAAAGTTGTTCAGAAAAAGATAGTTCAAGAAATAAATTTTACTCAATGTGTTTTAATATTGGTTCATGAAACAGCTGACCTATTATTCTGTTACGTTTCTTTGCCAGCCACTTTACATGAGTCTCATCTTTATTGTCGTATCTGAGTCCATAACCCAAATAAGTCACCTCATTTACACTTTCTATTACTTCGTCTCCCTACTTCTACTCCATTCTTTTTTTATTTCGCCTCGCCTCCCTTTTTGAAACACTACCATCTTTGTTTTTCCCACATTTATACTTAAACTTTTTTACTGTCTTTATCATCTCTTTCATTTCTCTTTCTTTCTTCGCTATAATAAGTATGTCATCCGCTTACGCCAAAACCCACAGTTTTCTTTTTCTCAACTTTCTCTCAAAATCCTCTAAATATACTGCAAATAAACTGTTTCTTTCTTAATATATTCCATAATTTGCTCCTATTTACATTATCAAACGCTGCTTTTATATCCAGAAATAACGCAAAAACGTTTCCTCTCTTTACTTCTAATTTGTCATATCAACCTTATATCCCACATTTGCCACACTTATACCTCTATAGTTTTTACCTCTCTTCTGTCTCCTTTGTAAACTGGGCATATTATTGCTTCTTTCCAATTATCCGGAAACCCTTCACCTGACCATTTAAAATCTTCCCTATTCTTTCTTTCGTTCTCTCTCCTGTATATTTCTATTGTTCTCCTTGCGTCCCATCCGCCCCTCCTGCCTTTCCGTTTTTTTATATTTCTTAATGCTTCTTCTATTATTTCTTTCTGTATAGTAGTACTGCTCCCTTCTTTTGTTATCCTTTCTATTTCGAATTCACCTTTCCTCTGTTCTTCCCCTCTAAGAGCTCTACGCAATGTTCTCTCTATTTCTTCAAATCAATTTTTTACCAATTTTCCTTTCTTTATTCAAAAAGCTCCATGTCTCCTTCATTTTCTAACATTTTTATATGTTCCTCTAACTCTGTTTTATATTCATCTTTTTTCTTACAACACTGTTTTCTATATTGCGACTTTAACCTTTTATATTCCTGAACAACATTTTCTTCTTTTTTCCATCTTCTTACTTCCTTCAAGGCTTTCCTGCGTTTCTTATTTCACCACCTCTTTTGTTTGTATTCCTTTACGTTTTTCTTTTTGCATTTTTTTCTTTCTACAGCTTTATCCATTTTATTGATCAATTCTTTCACTCCTTTCTCTACTCGTTCCTCCACCCATTGTTCCTCCTCTAATTTTTTTATAAACCTCAATACTTTTATCTGTCCATACCTTTTTCTCCCCCCAAACTGTGTCTGCATTTTTTCTTTCTCTTTTTCAACCTTTTAGTCTTACTTTTAATGGCTCATGGTCAAGATCAACCTCCTCTATTTTAAAATTTTCTATTTTCTCCAAACCTTCCCACTAACCATCTTCTTCTTCTATATTTCCGTTGAGTGTAGTCCACCCCGTCCTCTAACATAACTTTAATACCTATCTACCTTGTTTGTTTAATGTTTTATCCATCGTTACTCTTTTTATTTCCTCCCCATTCACTATCATACCCCCACAAAATCCAATTCTCGCCTTAAAATCTCCACCTATTATTAATTCTCCTCTCTCCTATTCAATCAGTAGCTGTTTCAAGTTTCTTATTGTTTGTTTCATTTCTTGATCGTATACTGTTATTTACTTTGCTTGGTCGTCCCTTTTTTTTATCATTTACCCCCTTATTTCTAGTTTTTTGGCCTCCTTCTCTCTAATTTCTTTTTCTTTTACATTCCAGTGAATCTCCTCTCCCTCAACCCATAATTTCATAAACCACATTTTTGTTCTTTTTCCTTCTTCCTTTAGTCCTCTTCTTTCCATCATTATATTTTTTTGTACCTCTCTTTCCACTGGGGTCATATCTTCATTTATAAATATCTTTGTTCCTCTTAGCCTTCCTTTTTTCTATAATATTTTTATTTTATCTTCTACGGAATCCAATTTTAACAGTATTACCCTCCTCGTTCGAGGATCTATTATAATCCTACTGTTAGATGAGTTTCTTTATCAACTTCGTAGAAGATTGAAGAATCATAACACTACATTATCATCCCTTAATATTTTATTCCATCTGTGTGTGGAATAACCTTGAATTTCAAATTGACCATTTGTCGTTTTATAAAAAGTATTTGGACAATTCACAATCGGAATTCCACCTATGGAAGCAGAAATGACTAATGAACCGGAAATAAAACGTCCCACATCTGCTATTGAAGCTCTTGGAGAATGCAATCAGGTCCTGTTTCTAAATAGCCACAAGCTCTTGTAAATTTTGGTAACACTGCCTGTTACAACTTGTACTCCTGAAAAGTCATTCTCTTCTTTAAACGTCTTAAAACTTATTTAATAAATTCGCAGCAAAGAAATCTAGGAGACTAAATATTATTTTGTAATACGTTAACACGGTCTGTTTTTTAATTATATTTGATTTAATAAATGTACCTAATTAAATAATCTTATTTGTAATTGTTTAAATTTTGATCCCCTCCCCCAATATTCTTTCATGCTACGGCGGTGGAAATAAATAAGCTAATGACCACAGAGACCGACGCACACTGGTCCAAAAGACGTTTGACCTTGGAAAAAAAAAGTTCTAAATTATGTAAATATTTTTAAACAGTCAGGTAGAGAAATGTCCAAACTACTTAAGATCCAATTAATTGAGGATTGAAATCCATTTACCTGGCTTCTACGGCCCTCCAATATAAGGATATTTTACAATCCTTTACTTTCCGTTGCTGTTGTGATTTTCGTTGTACGACAAAAGCGCTAATATATAATAATAAGGGATACTTTTTGCGGGAAAATGTTTACTAAACTGCCATTTATTAAAAATTAAAAAATTGGCTGGGCATACTCGCGTGAAAATTAATTAAACAACATTAAAGACGTCCGCGCTCAGTTTTGATGTCTGTCAAGGCTTTAATATATTCTATTTAAGATTGATTTTATCATAACCAAAAGAGAGAAACATTTTTTTTATAAGATTTATTAATTTTTCTACTAGATATAGAGTTTAAAAAAACAGTAGTATAACTTTAAAAATAAATGATAGTTTTTTAATATTTTTTTACAAGACCTTTATGTACCCAAGTCACCTATTCACGTCATCAAATCTTTGTATTACATTGAGGTGAGTTGAATTCTGATTTTAAGAATCAGTGCTTACTTTTAGAGACCAAAATTCAGGAAACTAAGGATTGTTCTTTCACAATTTCTAAAACTTCAGTAAAACTGTTAAGACAAACAATAACCGAGTTGAAAAAAAAATGGATTCGTGCTTAAAGGTATTTTGATCGTTTTTGTATTGTTAATCAAGAGTGGCTTGAAGGTACAATTACTCTTTGCAATCCTGAGACTGACATACCAGCTCAGAAAGCCAGCACATCCAGACAATCTAACGAAGCTGGGCAACAGTATGGCTGACCTTTGGATTTTGAATCAGTAAGTGATCACAGTAAGCGATAAAAAGTGAGTGGACCTGTCTTTAGGACTAGTAAGTTGTCAGTCGCCACAGAAATGAATCTTTGAACTTCTGGATCCCATTCTGCAGCCGCGGTACTTAAGGATATAACGACCACTAATCCAACGCGAGTCGCTCGATACCAGTCAGCATTTAAGTCATCTACCAAACAATTACCCCCAAGAAATTTCAGCAGATTCTGTTTTAAGTCTGGTTATAAGCGGTAAAATAACAAAGAAGATTTACAATATGGTTCGTAAGATGACGAATGAGAATAGAGGCTCTTCAGTTTATCCAAGTTACCATAAAATTTTGGCTGCTTAGTCCCGATGCTATCCACCATCATCATCAATGAAGGTAATTGAGTTGAGTGCAGAAGTATCGTTGCAGGAACTACTGGATCATACCACATCCAGATTAATTGAAGTGCAAAGAGAGGTCATTACAACTTTGGATGATTCCTTAACTAATAACATGAAGTTAAAGTGGTGCTGCAAGGATTCATCTTCTCAGCAATTCAAACAAAAATTTACAGAAACTTAAAATTCTGACGATTTTTCATTTCTTACATTCGTGGTACCTTTACAAATGGTAGCAAATGATGTCAACTCTGACCAGCAAGTCGTTTGGAAAAATCTAAGGCCTTCTTCAATTCGGTATTGCAGGCCGACAATTTTTAGAAGAGAGTGTGCAATCCTCTCAGGACGAAAAAAATTACGTTGATGAACAAACAGTCTCTCTCATCACGTTTATTACAGTAATAGGGTGTAAAAAAATTTAAGTTAAATATGAATTATTTTTTACCATGATAGATGGAAAAGTTAGAAATGCTATAACTGACAAAATCAGCACAAAGATGTTATGTGTGCAATTTCAGTTCAAAATATTTTGGAATCTCTTCCTTGCATGGTTGGATCAGATTTATGGAACAGCTGCTTCATGTAGCATATAAATCCACAAAAAACACTTTTTTAAAGCAATTATTTTTAAATTTTTAAACAAGCGCGCCAATTTTGATCAGTGTAACGAAGCATGCGTGGAGTGCGCACAAAAAACGTATGTAAAAAAAAAGGGGGCATATAGTATACCCGCCATTACTGGTTTTACTGTTTTGATTACCGTAGTTAGTTACTTAAGTTAAGATTTAGATTGTGCAACTGATGTGTGTAAAGTGATAAATAAATGAAGTTGAAGTGTTTTAATAAAGGAACGTAAAACTGGCGCCCAACGTGGGGGCCGATCATGAAAGTTGCGTAATCTATTCAACAACAGAAAAGTGACGGAAACGGTTGAGTATTACAAAGTTTGATTAATACTTTATTTTGCTATGCATGTTGAAAACAGTAAACGTCGATACACACGTATTAATGCTTTGTGAAGAATACATTTGTTGAATGTTATCAATTATAGTACGATTACAGTAAAATTTTTTGTGCATGTACATTAAGTGGATCCGAATAATTACTGTGTTTGTCTGGTTTAAATAGCATACAAAGCATCTCACAAGTGTAATTCGATCACTGTTACATTAGTTTTGTAAGCATGATAATAAATTGCTTAAAGTAAAATTTACGCTAAAACTTTTAACTCGCACGAGTAATTCGTCTGAAAAGTGGCGTATAGTTCTAGATATTGGTTACGTAGTTGTACAGACACTGGTACTATGGATAACTATGTAGTAATGACAAATGAACAATTACAAGAATTGATTAAAAGCATTTAAGCTGTAAATGTAGTTAATCCAGTGACTACGGGAAATTTTGCAAATTGCCAAACAAGGTTTGATGGATCAAAACATAGCGATGTAACTGAATTTATTGATGCTATAGAAATTTTTAAAAACTGTATGAATATCACCGAAGAAAATTCTCTTTGTGGTTTGCCAATGCTTTTGTATGGTTTTGCTGCATCATAGTGGCAAGGAGTAAAACACTTTGTAACAACGGCAAGATGTCTTATCATTGTTGCGTAGTACTTTCGGTCCAAAGAAACCACCTCATCGTATTTATCGAGAACTTTTTGCGAGTGAACAAGACTCAAAAACACCCACTGACGTGTTTGTTTGTAAGTCACGTGCTTTACTTGCCCAACTTCCCAGGAATACTCTGAGTGAATCAATTCAATTAGATATGGTGTATGGTTTATTACATAGACGAATCAGAGAAAAAGTTTCACGTGAAAAAATTGAAACGTTTACTGACCTTTTAAACCAAGCTCGTTTATTGGAAGAAGCTTATCCTGAAGATAGTCAAACTCGTGTTTACAAAACTGACGATAAACGTCATCGTTGCAATTATTGCAAAAATTACGGTCACTCAAAAGACGTCGAAAATTGTCCACAAAACAAATCAAAATATCAACAAATTCATCTCAACCGCTAATAAAGAATACAACTTCATCTTTGGAATCGTCTGCACGCGAAAATACGCCGATTTCATGTTTTGGATGTAGAAAACCAGGATATGTGAAAAGTAATTTTCCAACGTGTAGGTTGCCTTCAGAGCCATTTTCCGCGGATTTTTTCTTATCCAGTGCAAATTCGGAGGTAGTCGTAAGGCCTCGTGCTCGTCCGATATTACACGTGGAAATATTGGGTTCTTTCGGACGTGATTTTATAGACTCGGCTGCTAATTTAAGTGTTGCTGGAAAAACTCTTTACGAAATCTTGTTATCCAAAGGACAATCGTTTACCACGGATGTTCTAAATATTAAATTAGCTGATGGAAAGTGCAAACAAGAACAAGTATTAATTACACAGGTTCTCGTGCGCTTAAAATAACGTGAAATCAAAACCACTTTTGTTATACTACCTGAGTGTAATAATTGCACTTTATTTGGGATAGATTTTATTGAAGATGCAAAAATTGTTATAGACGTCGCACGACAAATTTGGCATTTTTCCGATCAGACGACTGGTAAATACGAACTATATTTTGAATCCGTTGATAGGGAGACTGATGCCGATATAAATTGCGTAAGTGCGGAACATCGAATAGATACAGGTGGTCATGCTCCGATAAGTGTACCACCATATCGTATGACTCCATCGAACAAGGAATTGTTCAAGAAAGAAATAGACCGTATTGTAATTAAAAATACAGTGACGGAATAAAGAACGTATAATAAAAAGTAAAAATAATAGTTTGACCACGGCAAGCAATCGTAAGCACAGACCTCTGATATGGGTTTGAATGGAAATAACCACAAAGATGTGAACTCCTTAAATTTATTAATTATAACTTAATATACTATTTACATTAAAGAACAATATTTGAATTAAACATATTAGAAATAAAATAGGATTTAAAAAAAAATATTAGGGCGCCAATCACCTTTTAAACTGGTGATGAATAAAAAGCGTAAAATCTTACACCTAATAAGTAATTATTATTAAATGCAAAAAATAGTGAACGGTTAATTTGTTATCGAATGAACAGTTTTAATGACACAATTTAATTATTTGAAGGTAAAATGCTGTATCTTAATTTTAGTTGATTCACTATGTTTAATATAACGTTATCGGATATCTTCTATTTTTAGCACATACTTTGTTGTTGTGATAAAATTCTTCTAAAGGAATGTAGATTTCAAAACACACCAGCAAGCATGAAATATCAATGTATAATAAACTCCATTAACGAAAAATCCAGTAATTAAACGACAAAACCAAAATGAAAGATCCCGTTAGAAACGAAATACCAGTAAATAAAAAGAAGGCGAAGGCCCTAAATATAAATAATTAGAATGGTTTTTTGAATGACATTATGTACTCACGCTGCATTTACAACAACGGCCTTCAAAATAAATTCCTTTGTCTTAACTATTGCGCAACATTGCGAAGTCACTAAAAATGTGGAATTCAATAGAAAAATTACATCAAAATAAAGGTAAACTCACCAATAATTAGATGGAATGAATAAAAATTAAATTACCTAGGTTTTACGCCATAATCAAGAAAATGTGTCTTCTCCGCATCACTGCGACACGCACGCCAAGATTGTTCAAACGGAAATGCAAGTTTTCAGCTACACTCAAGTCGGTTAAAACAACGCGACGTTGCCAAACTGAATAAATTTACGTGCAATATTAGTTGCAGAAAATAAACGAACGTAAAATTGAATTTTAATGTAATGAACTCTAACGGGACGTTACAGTATGCTTCTTGAAGGAATTATAGAAGAATCCGAATCACTATGGGCTGCACCAGTGGTGTTAGTGCCAAAGAAAAATGGTGAAGTGCGCGTTTGTGTCGATTACCGTCGTTTAAATTTGGTTACAGTTCCCGATGCTTATCCGTTACCTAGAAACGACGATCTCCTTCATTCTACAAAAAGAATTTCTTACATGACAACCATAGACTTAAAAGCTGGTTATCATCAAGTGAAGGTTCGCGAGTGTGATCGCGACAAGACTCCCGTTGTATCTCCATTTGGAACTTTCCGTTACCGTCGTATGTCGTTCGGATTGCGAAACGCGCCGGCTACGTTTCAAAGGTTGATAGATCGATTCCGGAGAGGGCTCGGTAATGTTTTGATTTTAGCTTATTTAGACGATTTGATTATTTTATCATCTACTTTTGATGAACATATCAAAGACTTAAGGTTAGTGTTTTTGCGACTTGAACAATTTAAACTTAAGGCAAATAGAGTAAAATGTAATTTCGTTTGCAGTAGTATTAAATACCTCGGTCAAACTGCTGCTCTAGCTAATATGAAGGTGCCGCGAAATGTGACTCAAGTGCTCTCGTTTTTACAAACGTGCTCGTGGTATGGAAGGTTTGTACCTCAGTTTGCAGACGTGTCTCATCCGTTAAGTAACCTCACAAAAAAGAACGCAAAATGGGAATGGGGGCCCGCGCATCAGAATTCATTTGATACGTTAAAAGCTATGTTAGTTACGACCCCGATTTTGTCACAAAACGATCCTACAAAACCGTATATACTAATAACGGATGCAAGCCGTTATGCTCTTGGAGCTGTAAAGTCAGAATGAACATACAATCGAATATGCTAGTCGCATTTTAACGTCTGTCGAGAAGAACTACTCAACCAATAAAAGAGAAGCTCTAGCGGTTGTATGTGCTTTGAATAAATTTCGTGGATACGTTCCATGGTTACGGTGACGTCAGACCACCAGCGTTTAAAATGGCTGATGACATTAAAATTGCCCACAGGGAGATTGGCTCGATGGGCGCTGCAAATACAAAATTATAACTTAAATATAAAATACATTCCTGAAAAGCTCAATGTTATAGCAGATGCTTTGTCACGCCCGGATTGTGATCATGCTGATTCCACTACTTGTGACGTTTGTAGCGTTTCAATTGACTTACCAGTACGATCAGCTGCCGATATAAGAAAAGAACAGTTAGCAGATCCAGAATTGTTTAAAATCATGCAATCCTTCGAAGATAACAAACTGACTGATAAATATGCAAAATGGACTGATCGAGGTTATAAGATGAATCAAGGTGTATTATACACCGAGGGAGATAGTGAGGACGCTATACTTGTTGTTCTTGCGCACGAGAGAAAACGTGTCATGAATGAATACCACGATGCTCCTACTGCAGGTCATTATGGCGCAGAACGTACCGTTCATCGTATTGCCAATCGTTATTATTGGACCGGTATGAGACGTTATATTGTCGAATACGTAAAGCAGTGCCTTGAGTGTCAACGATATAAGACATCTAACCAGAAGCCTGCTGGACTTGTACAAACCCCAGTATATGCTCAACGATTTGAAACGGTTGCCATTGACCTATTTGGACTCTTATCCGAAACACACGCAGGTGAAAAATGGATTTTTATTGTGGAAGATACAGCCACAAAATGGGTTGAACTGTTTGCGTTGAAAACAGCTACGGCTGAAGAGTGTGCCCATGTGTTAAGAACTGAAATCTTTATGAGATATGGAGTACCGCAAAAGCTAATAAGCGACAATGGAACTCAATTTGTTAGTCATCTAATGCAAAAAGTTACCCATTGCATGAACATAAAGCAAAGTTTAATACCTGTGTATCATCCGCAAGCAAATATGGTCGAACGCAAGAACCGAAACCCTAAGTCACGATAAGCCATTCTTGTCGGTCATTTTAAATGGTCCGAAAAGCTTCCTGCCATACGATTTTCTATGAATACTACTAAATGTGCAAGCACTGGATATACAGCTGCTTATTTAACGTTTGCCAGAGAGTTACGAACACCTGACGATGTTAATCATGATCTTAGAAGTATTGTGCAGTCTGAGAATTTTATACCAGAAATTACTCCTTATTTGCAACGTTTAGCTATTACATTACAAGAAGCTAGAGATATCCATGACAATCAACAAAATCGTCACAAGAGTTATGTGGATGCGAAACGCCGACATGTACTATCTTTCAGTCCTGGAGACTTGCTTCTAATAGATACCCATAAGCACGGTAACGCTGCTGCAAAAGTTACTTCTAAGTTTACACCACGGAGAGACGGCCCTTACAAAATAATAAACCAGTTGTCTCCTACAACATACAAGATTGGTGACAAGGATACGTCGGAACCACTTGGTTCTTACCATGTTTCTGCGCTAACCAAGTATGAAGGCCCGTTCAAAGTGGACCCCGTTGTGCCAATTCGAAAAAGAGGTAGGCTGTCTAAAGCCAAACCAACGATCTGTCCTGGTACCTTGTCGGGACGACGTCGGAACCAGTGGGGGAGATTGTAACGAAGCATGCGTAAAGGGCACACGAAAAACGTATGTGGGAAAAAGGGGGCATATAGTATGCCCGCCATTACTGTTTTTACTGTTTTTAATAAAAGAACGTAAAATCACTCATTTTAAATTTAAAATTTTTGATTTGTAGTTTATTAAAAAAAACTTTTAACAACCTGTTTATCAACATTTTCAAAGCAATTTGCGAGTATTTAAAGAAGATGCACCATTCTTGATCCGCCGTTTTGAATTTTTAATTTTTGATATCAAATTTGTGATCAGCGATCCCAGAAACCTAAAAATACTAATTTTCGCAAAATTATATTCAATATTTTTTATTTTATTTCTTCTCAGTAAAAAAGTTAGAGAATTTGCGAAAGAATTGTCTTTGTGTCTGAAAGAGTTTAATTTACAACAAAATCCATTAAATTACAATTAGCTGCTTAAAAAATTTTTATGGATGTTTTATTTTAATAAATCAACGTTTTTTAATATATTAAATTTAAAAATATCTATTCTATGCAAATTGATATTATTCCTATAACAAAAATTACATAATCATTAAGTAACGTTCTTATTATTGACGGAATTTATTTTGCTTTCATAAAGCTAGCTTACGTGCTTAAAGTTAAAAAAACACACAAAAAACATAATTTAAAGTTTATATTTAATTTAATTTGCACTTCACATAAAAATATCTAAAGTATAAAATGCATCATTTATTAGAGATGAACTCTAATAAAGTTCTCAATGATTCTCGGTATAATAAAAGTTAGAAAATAGTAAACTTTGTGAAAGTTCTTCTTGTTACAATCAAGTTTTTATACGCTTTTTTATTTAATCTAAACTTTTTAACTTTTCTTCACATAAAGATGGTGTTAATGTATAATTAAACTGCCTGAGTTGCGTCTAATTAAATATTATACAATGAATAATTTATGTTTTTAATTGATACCAGATGTTATACAAAAATTTTGTTCTCGAACTTTACGTTAATAATAATAATATTTTTTAAAAACATTAATTATTTTTTTTAATCCCAGAAAATTGAAACTTTGAATGGTTATTGTAAAATTATTTTTTGAGAATAAATAACTCAGTGTTTAAATTAATATTCTAATTATTTTTGATTTAGTATAACAAAAATTTAAAACATACAGCAAGTACTTGAGGCATTGCATTGTCTAATCTGCATATATTATATAGTTATTTTACATATTCAAATGTATTTGACATATATATAATGTTGTTGACATTTATGCGTCTTTGTTATGTTAATGAGATGTGTCTTAGGTATTAACTGAGTGACATTCTGTAACGATATGCTGTTCAAAAATGAATAAAAAATTATTCTTTAACTCTATTTCAATTAATTAAAAACGTATTTTATTGTTAAATGAAAAAATTGTCAAAATTTGTTACACTGACAATAAGTAAATAAACAAAATTAGATTTAAACAAATAAAACTAAAAAAAAACAAATTTATTATTAGATTGCATTTTTCTTAAAAAAACAAATATTTTTTTATAAGATTTTAAATTAAGATATTAGATTTTTATTTTATTCATTACTGTAATAAAACTTAAAGTTCTACAAAAACAATTTTTAGATAGAAGTTGTTTACTTCTTTTCATAAAATACTGCAAAACTCTTTACTTTTAGAAGTACCATAAATTTTGTAACAAAAAACAGAAATAATTATAACATCGATATTTTTTTTTAAATTTTGATTTAAACACAAATTCAGTAATGGCAATTTACGTAATAAACAACGAAAGTAAAGCTATGTATGAGTATGAGTTATGTTAAAAAATTTTCGACGAGAGAAACGTACACTCAGCTAAACAAAAAATGAGAAACTTTGATTAATTCGATTAAAACGCTTAAAAAAATGAGCTTGTTAGCGTATGCGATTGGCAATACTAAAAAGTCAAATTGTGTAAAGAATAGTTAATTGAAAATATAATATCTGGAATTAATTATTACCATAGTTACTTAAAAAGTTAATTTTAAATAGAAGTTATTTATAATATCGCTAATTATTAACAGGTTATGGGACCAGAATTGCTGTAACAATAACCGTAAGTTATTAACTTTATAATGCAATATGGAGAGTGAGTTGTTAAACGTGACAAGACTGGAAGATAACGATAACTGGACTCAATGGAAGTTTCAAATTTGAATTCTTAATGCTTATGAATTGTTTGAAGCAGTTAATGGCTAAGTAACAAAACCGACATTGGTCAATAATCAAAATGCAGAAGTAATTGAAAACTATAACAAGCTACTTAAAGTTTGGAAGAAAAATGATGCAAAAGCACAGAAAGTAATAGTAACAACGCTAGGTAAGAAATCAATGCTTTTGATTATGAATTGTGAATCTGCTAAGGAAATGTGGACAAAGTTAGTTTCAGTGTATAAACAAAGATCAGATTCTAATTTACACCTTCTCCAAAAGAAATTTTGTGATTATAAGAAATCTGAAGAAGATGATATTGCTATGCATATTTCAAAACTTGAAACCTTAGTAACTCAACTAAGCCAAATGAGAGAAAGAATTTCTAATTCCATGCTTATGACTAAAATATTAATAACTTTATCATCTTTATACAATCATTTTAGCGCTTAGGAATCTACACCAGAAGAGAAACCAACTCTGGAAAATTTGACATCTAGGTTGGTTATGGAAGAATCCAGATTGAAATTGCAAAATAAAGTTGAAGATGTCACTGAGTTAGTTTCGAAAAATATTGCATTACAAAATGGTTCACAGTGTGGTGAACTCAAAATTTTAGTTTCGTTTATGTAAATACATTCTGTAAATAGTTAGTATTAGGTACGTGGTTAATTGTTTGTTAAAATTACCAGCATTCTATAAATAGAATAGAAACTTGTTTTAGTGAAGTAGGGGACAAAAACCCTTACAAAACTGGAAATGCAAACAGGGCAAATTCAAGCAGTCGCATTCCCGGCACCCGCGCGAAAACACGCAAATTACCTACTCGTTGCAATAACGCCATTCTTTTGTTGTGTTTAATTGTTTTAATTTGTTTAAAAACCCAAACACTACATTGGTGACCTCGACGTGATCTTTAAACGCAAGTGAAAAGTTTCGTTTCAAACATGCCGAATAACAATGCCAATAACGGTTCCGATCGCGTTACCTTGCAATTGCCACCGTTTGGGTCAGCGCAACCAGCAGCATGGTTTGCTCAAGTTAAACGCCAGTTGGCGTTGAACAATATAACGGAAGATGTAAAGAAATACTACTGCGTAATCTGTAACCTTGAAGCGCGTTACGCTTCGGAAGTAGTGGACATTATTGTATCACCACCAAGCGCCGATAAGTATATAAAAATTAAAGAGGAGTTAATTAGACGTTTGTCGACCTCACAAGAAGAAAAGACCAAACAATTGTTAGAATTTGAAGAATTAGGAGACAAGCAACCAAGTCAGTTCCTGCGACATCTTCGAGGCCTGGCAGGTAATACAGTGCTTGACAAATTTTTAAGAACTATATGGAGCAGCAGATTGCCGCCGTACACTCAAGCCATCCTCGCTACCGTCAGCGATCAACCACTCGATGCCGCAGTCAAGCTAGCAGATCAGGTGTCGGAAACATGCCCGAAAAGCTGTACCTCCGGATTGCCATCTTGCAACGCCGTAGCCTCCGAGCCTGCAGCCGCAACGAAAGACGTGAGCAATACCAGCGCCACCAACGTCTACGATATTAGCGCCATCTCCACCCAATTAGCCGCCATCTCAAGTCGTTTGGGGCAATTAGAAAAACAAAATGGCCGGTCAAGAAGCTGCAATCGATGCGAACAAAGAAGACGTTCCAGAAGGAAGCCAAGGAACAATCCAAAGTTCTGTTTTTATCATAACCGGTTTGGAAGCAAATCCCGTAAGTGCGCCATGCCTAGAAATTACCAAAAAAACGAGTAGATCTGTCTATTGAGACGGCAGTAGACGGACAGGCAAAACAATGCCGTCTCTTCGTTACGAACAAAGACGATAAAGTTAAGTATATGGACTACATGTTAAGTGCTTAAATTTATATTTAAGACGTGAATGTACCTGGGACTTTATTATACCTGATATAGGTTACGCGATACTTGGTGCAGACTTTCTTTCACATTATGAACTTCCGGTCGATTTAAAAAACGGTAAACTTATAGATACTGTTACAAGTTTAACGAGTGGTGGTAATGTGTGTCATGTAGATGTACCCTGCATAAAAACTTATACGAGTGACATAAGTGACAAATACCTAAAACTTTTAGAACATTTTCCTAGCATCACCATGCCAACATCGCCGTGTACTACAGTGCGACATTCAACAATACATCATATTAACACTATAGCTGGTCCACCAGTCTCCAGTAGACCAAGAAAGTTTGCTCCTGACAAGTTTAAAGAAGCGAAGGCAGAATTCGACAGCCTCGTAAAAACAGGTATAGTGCGTCCATCTTCGAGTGGCTGGAGCTCACCGCTACATTTAGTGCCCAAGAAAGATGGTGAACTTAGACCGTGTGGTGATTATAGAGCTCTTAATGCTAGAACAATACCAGATAAATATCCAGTGCGGCATATAGAAGATTTCTCTCAGCTCTTGAAGATCTATTTTTTTTCTAATTGACCTAGCAAAGGCTAAGCATCAAATACCATTAGCTGAAAAAAACATAAAGAAAACCGCCATAACTACACCTTTTGGTTTATACGAATACCGGTATATGTCTTTTGGCCTAAGAAATGCTGCCCAAATTTTTCAAAAATTTATCGATCAGATTACACGAGGGTTAGAATTTTGTTTTCCTTACATCGATGATCTTATTGTGTTTTCGGACAATGAAGAACATCATGTGTAACACCTAAAGACACTGTTTGAACGATTTAACAAATATGGAATTATCTTAAATACCAGCAAGTGCCACTTCGGTAGAAGTTCAGTCAAATTTCTTGGTTATGACATCAACTCAAATGAAATAGGTCCACCAGAAGACAGGATAGAGCTTAAGCCAAAAACTGTGGAGAGCTTACGTCGATTCTTGGGAATGTTAAACTTTTACAGAAGTTTCATCCCAAAATCATCTGATAAGCTAGTTTCATTAACTTCATTGCTAAGAGACACAAAGAAAGGTAAATATGACATCCAATGGGACAAAACATCAGAAAACGCCTTCCAAGACGTAAAAGAAACGTCATCAGAAGCTACCTTACTGGTACATCCAAATCATGAAGCCCCGTTATCGATAGCAGTTGATGCCTCTGATCAAGCTGTGGGCGCTGTCCTTCAGCAACTTGAAAAGGATATGTGGAAACCATTTGCTTTTCATTCTCAGAAGCTAAACCGAGCACAAGCAAAGTACAGCACCTATGACAGGGAATTGTTAGCTGCATACTTAGCTGTTAAACGCTTCAGGCATAGGTAGAAGGCCGACATTTCGTTTTATTCACCGATCACAAGCCATTGATATATGCTTTTCAGCAAAAGCCGGAAAGGGCTTCTCCACGACAACATCGTTATCTAGACTTCATATCGCAGCTTACGATAAACCTGCAGCATATTAGTGGATTAGAAAACGTCGTAGCTGATAACTTGTCTCGGGTCGATGCTCTAGTAGCAAAACCGCACCTGAATTATAAGCAATTAGCGGAATCCCAAAAAATCAGATATTGAACTGGAAAATTTGCTTGCAAATAGAACGGGCATGGAACTGAAAACCCTCACCTTTGGTGATGACAATGTGAAACTGTATTGTGATGTTTCTACTTCTCGACCATATCTCACACCTCCTTTCCGAAAGCAATGTTTCGAGAAACTACACAATTTTGCACATCCAGGGACAAAATCTGGAATAAAGCTTGTAAAGCAGCACTATGTATGGCCTAAAATGGATTCAAATGTAAGAAACTAGACAAAAGCATGCATACAATGCCAGAAAAGCAAAGTACATAAACACACATATCCACAAAACTATACATTTCCTTTACCAACAAGTAGATTTGACCACGTTCACCTAGATCTAATCGGACCATTACCATGTTGTCAGGGATTTACATATTGTTTGACATGCGTGGACAGATACACCCGATGGATAGATGTTATTCCAATTGTAAACATTGAAGCTATCACCGTAGCAAGAGCCTTCCTACACATCTAGATAGCACGCTTCGGGATACCAATACGAATTACAACCGATCGTGGGAGACAGTTTGAATGTCAACTTTTTGACCCACTTTCAAAATTACTAGGATCTGAGCAGTGCTTAACAACCGCTTATCATACGCAAGCAAATGGTATTCTGGAAAGAGTACATCGTCAAGTCAAAACAGCACTGACTTGTTACAACACAAGCAACTGGATAGATGCACTGTCTTATTAGGAATACGTTCTGCATTTAAAGAAGATCTAAAAGCTACAAGTTCTGAATTGGTTTATGGATAAACATTAAGATTACCAGGCCAATTTTTCGAACAACAAAAGCAAGAAATTCCACCAAACGAACTCCTGCAAGATTTAAGACAACACTTCGACAACATGGTTGCACTTCCTGCATCAGATCATTCTGCTAAGAAGATGTTTATTCCAATGGATCTGCAAACATGTAGTCACGTCTTTATTCGTAAGGATATGATTAAAAAACCATTACATCCAACTTATGATGGCCCATTTCAAGTTGTCGAAAGGAAGAATAATGGTACATTCGTGATCCAAAGAAGTGTAGCTCTACTAAGTGACTACGAAGTATTTTAAAATACGGTTGCATTTTGTTAGTGCAGAAATATTTAGTACACAATAATTATTATAATGCCATTTATTTATTAATTATTGTATCGACAAGGCAAACGTAACTAATCACCAAACGTGGCACATGATAATTGTCCTCAACCACCAACTCACGTGCACGCATAATTGCCTACATCACAGGTTTTTTCATAGCACGATACACAGCGCCCATCAAAATTAACAGTGCAACCGTGATTCTGAATAACCACCAACAAAAACTAACTTAAACAATATTTTAAACTAACAACTAAATATAACGCAATGTTACTGCAAAGGCAGCGGACATAACTATACTAGAGGACGCTTGGACAATTTTTGAACACTACGAATTGTCGCCACGCGAATAATATAATCCAATTCAACTATTCTGCCCATCCTCCCATGTAGAGACTCAACTCGTCTTTAATTAATGCTAATATCTATTGACTCAAGCATTTTTTATTTTGCCCACGTTCTACGTTGATATAGTGTGTGCAGGTATTCATTTTTCCATCTGCCCCAAAAGTCTTGGTATACTATTTGTAACAATTGCGAACGCTAAAAACGAGTCATTTTTAATGTGACAAATCTGGGTCAATTGCAGACGTTAAAGGTTCTAAAGTCAGAAAATGACCATGTGATAACACGCTCAAGTCATTGGGATCTAAATTAAGACTACATAAAGGTTGCGAATTGAGAACTAGCCTTTATTTACACGACTTCTCATAAATGGAAATTTGATTCCAATTACCCGGAAAATATAAGTTTTAACAGATTCGATCCCGCTCTCCCACAGCCCACAGAAATGTGGAGCGGAAGGAGAGTTACAATGCGACTGAATCGCTTTAGTGTCTATTGCAAATTAGAATTTAGCACCCCATTGTTTGTTGGCCCCGACGAAGTTGGTGTCACAATCACTGAAGATATGATTGCAGCGACCGCTGCGTGCGAAAGATCTACGTAGCGCAGCGAGAAAAGTCTCATTTGTTAAATTTGAAACTATTTTAAGGTGCAGAGGTTTGGTAACAAAGCACACAAATAAACACAAATAAGCTTTGGTTGGTTTAGGAACCGCGTCGTTTCGAATTAAAGTTTGGAAAAGAACCAACATAATCGACTTCAACACAACTAATTGCTTTTACCGATTCACAAGTAGTGGAGACAATTTTGCCATTGAGGGCACAAGCAGAGTGGGTCGAGTCCTCCAACAGGATTGACAATGTGGTAAACAACGACGAATTACTCGGCAAGCCGATATGATCCAAAAATTTTGATATACCAGAGTCTTTATTTTCGAGACAAGTACTCTTCACAATCAAAATTGGCACACCGTTATTAGACAATAAAAAAAATAAAATTTTCGAATTCCCTTTGGAATGTCTTCAATTGTACTATTTATACTAAACGAATGCTTGATGCAACTCGGGTCTGCTTGAAACATTATGGTTTTTAACGTAAATACAATTTGCGATAAATCGCAGACAATATGTAATAATTTTTTGAATTTTGTGCAATTAATCTGCAACGACTATTTTTGGTATTTCGTCATTATTTCATCTGATGGATAGGCAACTTTGCCATCGCCCGTATGAGATATCCGACCTCGAATAAAATAAAACTTGACTTTATGCACGCAGAGGGCGCAATAGTAGTTGACCTTCTAGGGACGTTCTCGGTTCATTTTGTCTTACGAGTTTGTTATGGAGGTGGCCGAAACGGATTGGTAAGAAAATAAGGTTTTCACTCATCAATCGTCATCTAACGTAAAGACAGATTTCATTTTAGAAATCTCTAATAAATCCGCTCGATTGTCGTATTCGTAGAACGACGTATTTTCTAACCAAAGCCATAGAGTAGGTTAGTATTTACACGTGGTGGATGTTTGCGACGTACCAACCATTTTTGGTTGTTTTAGCTTTCTTTCTTCTCATGGATTAACCGAGTCGTTTGTTTGCTTATGGATTAACAAATGTGCAATTTCTCTTGTGTGGTGTAGTTCTACTGATGGCGTCCTATTGTGTACTTTGAATTCGCCGAGGATCAGTTTTGAAGTGGTGCCACGTGCGAATGGGTATTTCTTAGGTAGTTTTTGGCCGAAAAGGTATTTATGTATAATATAAGTTTCCACCGGCATAATCAAGCGGGGAATACGGCACTATCTCGACCCTCTTCTGGTCAAGCACTTTGGATTTACCGACTTACAATCGCGCTAGGTTGCGTTGTGTCAAAATTTTAAACAACGTTACAACTTAATTCAAATGAATTAAGGACTGATTACGTAATATCTGTGTATTTGCTAAATTGGTTTTCTCGTTCAATTTTGTTTATTCACTATAAATGTCAAAACTTTAATCATTAATGTGCGGGAATGTAACTATCAGAGATTTGGAAGTACGCGTCGGATTGTGATTCTGTCGTAAAATGAATTTCGACTAATTTATACCGGTCTTAAGCTTGGCGTCAAGATCTACGGGCAGTTTAAAATTTTACTTGCGGTAACGTATTTATTTTGCTATCGTTTACTGTATTGCGGCGGCGTATTTTAATCTAGTAAAAGCATATTTGCTTCCAGAGTCTATTTTAGACCTGCTTTAGCACTGTGATTTATTTGTTTTGTTATTATGTATATGTAAATTATACTAATGGCGTAACGGCAGATACTCATTTTTTATCTTCAATTAAATTTCTCTTAACAAATAATTGTTATTTACTTTGGGTATCTTTGATCTGGGAATGTACTTTGGGGGATTGCGGGTCTAGGATCTCCTTTTCTCCTACCTAGACATATTACGTTATATTAAATTGCAAGAAAAGGTGGCGCAATCGGGCATTTAGCTTACCTAAGAATATTCTTTTTACTTCATCTCAATAAAATAAATTCTTTTATCTTCTTTTATCCACCTCCTCCATTGGAACCTGGCAACTAATAACAATCGATTAAAGTGAAAAACTTGCGGTACCAACTTTTTGTACCGCAAATACCGCGTGCTTTAATTTACAGGTGGTTTTTGGCGGCCACGAAACAGCTTTATCTTTTGGTCAGAATTCTCTCTACTGGAGGCAATTTCATCCTGTTTACTATAAAGAGCATGCGACTAGCTCTTCTGGCAGAAGACCACGCAAAGGCAGATCGGTCGAGTTGTCACACAACGAACGTAACGCCACCAACTAGGAGAAACAATTTGTCAGATGTGTGAGACACGGTTAACTATAAAGGTCTTTCAATGAAGCGGCGAAGACCGTATCCATACCAAAGTTACCTGCAAATCACTCCAAGCGATTATTTCTTTCATGGCTACGATCTGTTTATAACTCCTTAGAATGACTGCAACAGCGAGTGACTTTTTAAATGGCGCAACTTTTAATTTTGCCATTACAAAAAAAAAACGAAAGCCTGATTATATTGATCCACAAACCGAAGATAAATGACACTCCGACGCATCGTAGAATGCATGCAATAAACACTGAACGAAAGACGAAGGTTTTATACAACAAGGAAATTTGAGATTCTACAAGAAATGATTGCAAACATTGTCAGCGGGCTCTGTATCCCAATCTAAACCTATAAGCCACAGATGCTGTATTAATCGTTTGCGAAAAATGTAAGTAGACAAAATGGTTTAATTCTGAATGAAAACAAATCCATAAAGGCGTGCCACTGTAGACCTAAAATGTTTGCAATGACAACAAACAAGAATGGGTGAGTTTGGCAATGTTTGGCATTACCAACCACAGGACTAATGAGGCCAAAAAGAAAATCAATATTCCCGGCGACGTTCTAGTTGAGAATGCAAAATTTGTGTTTCCAAACCGAGGTTGTGCAAGAATTGCTACACTTAGAAATTTTGAACAAATACTACGAATTATTGTCGTTGGAATGCATAAAGTAGAGTCTGAAAATCTTACCGATCGAATGTTACTGTGTCCAAGAGCGGACCTAATGACTGTATCGCCTAAGCAAAGGATTGCTCCTGACGAACGAATATACGAGATACCAAAACGATTATGACAATTCTCTGTAATGAACCTTATTTGACTACTTAGGTCACAAAATGCTCTAAAGATTTGAAACCTTCTCTAATGAAAACAAGCAGTTGCTAGAAGTGTAATTGTGGACTACTATTAGCGGGCCTCCTACTGGAGGTCAAAGCTACAGAAGTGTCACCGAATGCAAAGATTTTTGGAAGCAGCGAGATTCAAAAAAGGTTTTGTAAAAATGCAACAACGAATGTAGTTTTTGAACTGCAAAATTGAACCTGATGTGTGGGACTTAATCACTTCAAACAAAGTTGTGCGGATATGATTTAAGACCAGCGATAAATGGAATGCGATTGTTTCTTATGGTACGAACAACGAGACTGCAACGATTGGTCGATCGTGACAGCAAACGACAATTGTGGTTTGGGTCTTTTTACGTCGCAACTAAATTTGAAATACTCTGAAGGTCACTACGAGGTTTTACTAAATTTGATGAACTACTACTAGTACTAAACAAATTTCTTTCCAAAGAGCGACATTGATGGCTAAAAAAATATCTTAGCATTTCAAAAGTTGGAACCTGAGTTTGAGAATGAGACAATTCAAATTATTGACGAGTGTTAGAATCCACTTTCTGTAGCCGGAAATAAAACAAGGTAAAATCTTAACGATCAATTTGATGAATCAACAGATTTCGTAGTGTTTGGGGCGATTGCAAACTAACTTTGGGTGCATTTGCTATATTCTGCCAATAGAATGAATCAAGAGTGTGACTATTTTGGTAACGATCTACTAATGTTTTAAATACAATTTTATAATTATCTGCGTTAGAGACAGACAAAGGTCAAATTTTTTTTTTGACAAGGTAGAAATTAGTTATTGAAATTTCTCTGTTTGAAACGAATTATTGTGGTGTATCAACGATGTGAACAAACCTTAATAAATAGGCCAATCTTTCAAGGAAATATTAAATTTTGAAAGTTGAATACGACGCAAATGTAGATTTGTATGACTATCTGTCTCCAGACATACTCCTGACACAACGGAGTTTGATGGTGACGAAGGACGATTTTCAACTTTGGTATGTAACGATGCGTGAATAACTTCTAATGACCAGAAGACATCATCGACCTATGCAATGACATTACAAAGATTTTTCCAGTTGTCTGCGAATTTATCTAACGATGTGTCTGCATCTACCAACTATTATTTTAATTATCAAGGTTTTTCACAGAAAATGCAATGTTACAAAATGTAAGCAACAACAATTTCAATCTTCCAAAAATTTAAGCAACGTCAAATACATAAACAAAACTATGCCTGCCGATGACATCTGACAAGTATATCAAAATGCTTACAACTCAAAGTTTGTCAATGTATTCAGCAAACTATGGCCATCAAAAACCGATAAATTATCCGACTCGAAGGACCATGTTTTAACCATAACGATTTTATGCAATGTAAAATTTTCTTAAGGTCTGTGTTTGATACAAATTTTTATATCTGCCGTACATCTATCATCGGTAATTCCAGTAATACACGCGTTTCTCCATAGGGCATTTATATATTTAGGTTATTTATATTTTGAGTAATTACATAACTGAGAAGTATTTTAAAATACGGTTTTTTTTTCTATTTATTTTGTATACAATAGTTAATATATACATTTTTTGTTTTTATTTATTAGTCTGGTCCTCATGCACCAACACAGATGTGCCCATAATTGCCTACATCACAGATTTTTTGGTAGCACGAAACAATCCTATTAACAACATGTGACTATAAGCTATTGACGTTAAGTTGTAATCTCTCATTTTGGTCGAAATGTCAAAGAAAGTCAATCATAATAAATGTTTTAAATAATGACTAACACAAATGACGTTTTTTAAGGGCGGGGCTTAAAGCACCATCACTAGTATGATAAACAAAAAATTCATATTTCCCCTGTCAGCTATATCCTGCTTTACTATAATACAATAAATAATCGTTCTTATTGTATTTTTCAGAAATATCAATTAAGAACAATAATGCATTTTACCTTTATATTCATTTACCATTTTTAGTTTTTAAGTCGCTGTTATAGTCTAAAAAAGTGAGAACATACAGTTGCCGTGGAAGAAATAATCTAATTTGTATTGCACTCCATATACCTCATTACAGTGCAATACAGTAATCACTCATTCAGTTTTTATCGTATTAATAAAACAGATTATTTATTAAAAAAAATTCATCTACGTAAAAAAACTCTTTTTCAATAAGTTTCAATTCTCAATTCATATTTTACAGTAGATCCGAGAAGATATTCGCTAGTGTTGTCATCTAACATGAAATAGAAAAATTTGATTCTAGCTAGTAAAAAGAACTCATTTTACACGTTTCCTGTTTTTATTTGAATTAAACATACGATTGTTAATAATGAGTATGACTTCCTTGTCGATGCAGTCTTGCAGTCGTCGTTTTTTCGTCTCTAAAACAACTAAAACATATTTCAATTTTTATGTTAGATGGTAACGCTAGGAAATATCCTCTTGGACTTATTGTAAAATATGAATTGAGAATTGAAACTAGTTTATAAATAGTTTTTTTATGTAGCTCCAAGATCTTTTGTTTAACTTTTTTTTTAAATAATCTATATTTTATTAATACAATAAACTCTGAATGACTATAATTAATGAGGTATATGGAGTGCAATACATAATTTTAAAAGAATTATTTCTTTCACGGCAACTTAAAAACCAAAAATAGTAAATATTTCATTGTTCTTAATTGACATTCCTAAAAAATACAGCAAATTTATCTTATGATAGTAGAGCAGGATATGGGTGACAGGGGAAATAGAAATTTTTTCTTTATCATACTACTAATAGTGTAATAGTTGAAATCCCTAGAAGTTTAATGTTGGTACTACATTTACTACTAAATCTGTCAAATTTGACATTAACTATGATATAATTTTTTTAATTTTAACTAAATCTCAAGTTTTTTAAATGACTTCTTTCCCTGGCGCACACTCGTTCTAATATAATAATTGAGTTTGAACACTTAGTTTTATGTGGATTTCTAGTATCACTCACTCTAGTGTTTTATTTGCCCATTATTTAACTACACCACCGAACGAATATTTACGTAAAAAAGTGTATTCAATAGACGATATTTTTTTTTATAAACGTTTTCTTTTACATCAAGCGTTAGTAATATTATGTAAACAAGATTTAATAAAAACTAATTAATTTATTGGTAGAATTTAGATAGTTTCCAACAATTATTTTTTAAAAATAAAACTACCTATTTTTGACGATAATGTATATTTAGTTATTTACTACATTGAAAATTACTGAGTAGGTCACATTTATTTCAAACGTCGAGTTAATTGTAATTATTAATAACAAACAAATTTGATTCGGTTTATTGTTGAAAGATCAAAGTAAAAGGACTAATTGCAATTATACGTTATACTAAATTTGCTTTATTAGTTGAACTAATGTTCAACTATGTCATCAGAAATAATTTATTTTGATCAGAAAGTTTGCACATTTAAAATTACACATTATTATAAAATTATTTAAAAAAAAAATAGAACAAATTAACTTATAACAAAAAATTTGCTTTAAAAAAATAAAGAAAGAAAGATTTAACTTTTATTTTAATAACTGTTAGTCTATGTTATATCCTTTTTTTCATTAAAAGATATCTTACTAGTTGAAGATTTGGCTGTGAGGTTTTTTTCACGATAGTGTCTTCTTTCTTCGTTAAACTTGATCCAATGCTAATTCAGACACAATTTTATGTTTTTTAAGCAAGCGTGCAGTTGGTTTTCTTATCTGGTTTTTCTGCATTCTTCCTTGTCCGTAGTCCAGATTTTCAATTGCGGTGATCTACATAGCCATCAATTTTGAATGTTTCTGATCCTTTAGAATTTCTGTTGCCATACTTTTGTTATTTGTTTTTTAGTTTTTCTAGCTCAGACTGAACGTTCATTGAAAGTGTTGTTAGGGTTCTTCTGCTTATCAAACGAGGTGAACCAATGATATCGTTGTTAGGTGTATTCCTGTAGTTAAATAATGTTAATTGGGGCTCAATGTTATCCATAACACATTTTCTAAGCATATTTTTGACTATGCACAATTCTTTGGACTAATCCATTTTCATAATGGTCTCTATTTCTGGCTATGATTGATTCATTGTTCTGGACATTCTGCTGAATTTGTTGGCTTATTTACTTTTATTTTTACCATTGTCGTTTTTGGAAATTTACTTTTCAGGTATTTAAAACCTTCACCATTACGATTTATCGCTTTTACAATTTTTTTTATTAAACCAAACTTGATATGCAATGGGGGAAGGTATATTTTCTCAGGATTTACAAGCAGTTGACCACAAAGCAATTTTCTCGGTCCCTACTATCTCATTGACACACACTTTCACAAAAGGGATTGAAGGATGTTGATTTCCATTATGAAACAGAACAACTTTCAAACTTGTTTTGGAGGAATCTATTAAAATTTTTTTATTTTTCAGGATTGTGCTTCTATTCTAGTTAATCTAATAAATCGATGTAGTATAATAAATCATCTTGCATGGAAAATAAGTGTTGCATCTTATTTTTCCGTTAACGGTAAAAACTTACTTTGAATCTAATAATTGAACCTGCAGAAACTCTCTTTTTCTCACTACATACTAATTCAGTCTGGAGCTACTAACGTGGAATCTGTAGATCTGAACTGTGATGAACAGGTTTGATAACCGAAGAAATGTTTGGATATATAACCAAATTCTTAGTCTTATCTGTGATTCCATTAATCTGTGAAGTGATCCTTTGACTCTCTCCATACCATAGAAACTGCAAATGGCATGTAACGCGATTTTCTATTCAGTCAGCTAGTAAGCAAAGTTACACAAGAAGCACAACAGATGTGAGGTGTTCAAGATTTGTCCTGATCACCAATTTTACACCCCAAATATAACTTATACGATCTTCACACCAAAGAAGTAATGTGTATTTTTTGAGACTTAAAAGTCAATTCACCACACAAGTAATAAACTACTTCTTTTTCTACAGTCTATTCCATCCATCGTCCGATGTATGACTCCCTTAAGTTTTTCCACTGTTCTCGGTTATGTGTTTTTCTCATCCAATCGTGTGCTATCATCTTCTTGGTGTCATCCGTCCACCTGGTTTGTGGTCTTCCTCTAGATCTCTTGTTTTCTCAAGGCCTTCATTCTAAAATTTTACGCGTTCATCTGTCCCCTTACATTCTTCCTACGTGTCCTGTCCAGTTCCATCTTAGAAAACAAAGTCGTTCCACTACGTCAGCCACTTTTGATCTTCTACGTATCTCGGTGTTATATGATCGCGTAACTTGATCATTAGCATTCTTCTCTCCATTGCTCTTTGCGTTACCTGGAGCCTATGTATGATGCCCTTGTTTAGAGCCCACGCTTCAGTGCTATGTGGACTGGCAGCACGTATTGATTAAAGGTCTCTGCTTTTAACGTGTTTGGTATCTGCCATTAGTATGTTACTTAGTTTTCCGAACGCTGACCACGCTAATAAGACTCTTCTATCTATTCTAGATCAATTTTTTGTTGTTCTTCTGTATCATTTGTTAAATATTTTGTTTTCTGTGTTTTTATTTTCATTCCTATCTGTTTCGATACTTCGTTCGTTTGTTCCTTGCTATCAGTGTTATGTCATCGGCGAATCTCAGATGACTTAATTTCTCTCCATATATATTCCTTTTTCTTCTCAGTCCAATCTCCTAAACATGTCTTCTAAAGCCAATGTGAATAATTTAGGAGAGATTTTTTTAGAAATCTCATTTACATTAAAATCAGAATATTGGTTATACATTCAAAAAAAAATTTTAAATTATATTTATTTGTAAGTTAAACAAAACTTTGTTCCTATAGTTCTGAGTTTCTTACTTTGAAATTTTTAACTTGTCCTGATCAGTGAAGGGTTGATCAATATTTGTACTATATTTTTTAATCAACTCTTAATTTTAAAAGAAATATAAACAATATGTTGTTATGTACTATGTCAATGTTTTCTACAACTACAATACGAATTGTATCTGCTCACAATATTTAGAAACAATCTCGATTACATTGATGTTTTGTTATATAATCCTTTTTCACTGAATTAAATGTTTTGTATAATTTTTAACAGTATTAGAAATTGTATTTAGTTTGTTAATAAGCGTAAAGTAGAATTTGGTTCGTCTTAGACCATTAATTATTGGTCTATTAAACAATAATTGTTTTATTTATATAATAAACTGGATTTCCTATTATTATTATTAATAGAATTATGCCAGAATTGGTTTTGTACTGTTTCCTAGAAATATATTTCTTATTTATTTGTAGTTTCTGTATTAATTTTCTTTGGTCTTTTATATATTGTTTTTTTTACCTAATACTTAATACAAAAAAAGTATGAATTTGTGTTCAGAAAAAAATATTAATATTAATTTTTTTGTATTGTAAAGTTTGTTTAATCCAATTAATTACGTTTTGAATAAACTAAAGCATGTAAATAACTCTTGAAATTCCAATATCGTATTTAGTTTTCAAACAGAATACGTATTTGTATCATCAAAAGATCGGATTGAATTTTTATCACAGAACGTTATTGGATATAAACATGCGTTTAAGTCATATAAAAGATTTTGTCGTTTGTTCTCTTGTAATATTACTCTTGGCAATTTCCTGCGAATTTTTATGTTTATTTTTTATATTAATAATTATTTAACTTATTAAAATTTATTCTTATTTTGAATGCAAAAAAAAATTCTAATAATAAAAAAACAATAAATTTTTTGACGTTGATATTCAGCTTAATAATAATAAAAAGTTTAAACTAAGTTGAATTGAAAATTATTAAATAATTATTGAACTGTTCTTCTTCTCGTTTGGTTAGATTTGTTAATCGTGTTTTTATTGACGATCCCATCATGCATAGCAATACGTAGGGAAGAGTAGGGGTGCCACTTAAAAAAAAAAAGTTGATTTAATCGCTAAAAAATTGTTTTTTCTTTTTGATTTCATTAAGCTGGTGGTTTAATAACTTTTCTACGGTATGGTTAAAAAAAATCGGTGGTTGTTCTAGAAATCCTTAAAAATAATTATAAAAAAAAGTACTAGTGTCTCGCTCATGCGGGGTAATTCGGCTTTTAAGATGAGTAAAGAAAATAATTTATGCATAAAGTTTATTGAACAATATTTAAGGTAACATAGTCAAGAACAATATGATTACTGACAAAAAATTGATTGATCAATAATCAATATACGTTTTTCCCGTTTCCTTTCCACTCCAAGCTGATGTGGCCACTTGAAACTGGAGACACCCGTAAATTCACTGCAGATGATGCGAATATCTTCATCAGCACCATGGTCATAGTATAAACTAGATTCACTCTTAAGAAAACCAGGTAAGAAGCGTCGAACAAAATTGAATTTGATGATTTTGTTTAAAGTGTTTTAAGAAGATCTGTGCATGAAATGTACATATACAGTCGATCATCAAGTAGTCACAGTTACGAAATTATCTTTTAAAACTTGGGGTTCGTTACAAGAAACGCTGTAACAAACGTATACTTTTAATGGGACAAAACGATAGTGTAGCTTGGCTGTTATGGTAGTTGAGAAAGCTAAGCTAAATTTTATGCAATGTTTAAAAAAGCGACTTATTCCAAGTTTTTCCTTCCATTGGCCTCATCGTAATGGATAATGCACCTTATCACTCAAAGCAAATAAACACACCTCCGACTTAAAGTAAAATCGTAAAGAAAATATTCGTTGTGGCTAGAAATAAATGGAATTACTACAACAACTGATATCCAAAAAGCAGAATTATTAATGTTAGTCAACCAGCACCTTACTTCAAAAAGTTATTTTGTGAATACATTGCTAAGTAGTATGGACATAATATTCTTTGATTGTCGCTTTACCATTGTGACTTAAATTCAATTGAATTCATATGAAGTCTCGTAAATAGGAAAGTTACAGTGAATAATGTGGCACAAAAAACTATCAATATTGAAAAGTTGGTTCGAAATTCATTTTCTGAAATAACGCATGCAAATTAGAAAAAACAGTGTCATCATATGTTACATCTTCGTGACGAAATTTGGAAAACAGATTGTTCAGTTGATGATGTTGTGCAAAGTTTATCGATGATTAGTTAATTATTGACCTCGGTCATATTGTATGAAATTTTTATAAATAAAAGGTAATGTGAATTTTAAAAGATTTATTAAAATCCGTACTAATTGTGACTATCGTAGTTGTAATTAATTAGCAAGTCATTTATGTCGATTTCATTGTCATACGCTTTAAGTATATCTTATAACTTATTAGTTCCGACAATTCTTATTTAGTTTTTGAGATACAAGTAATTTGATATTTTTTAGCAGTTATTTTGTTAACATTTTTAGAAGTTTTGTTTATTCAATATTATTTTTGCTTATTGTTGTAAGTACGAGGTGGAAAACATCGTGCAAACTTACATAAATTACGTTTCGTTTTAATTTTTCATTTCTGTTGTGCTTTCATCATAGATTTCTTTGAGATATTTGTTGACAATAAATGTATCACTTATTTAGAAAAAAACATTTTTAATTAATAAGGCAGTTGGATACAAACTTTTTCTCGAAATACAATAAGATTAAAAGTTACAGGTTGCTGGTTTTAAAATGTGTTAATGAAATAGTTAAGTGCGAATTTCAATGCTTTAACTTCGTTTTGGTTAACGGATCCTATTATTCATCAAATACAATTACCCCAGCCATTCTTGAGGTCATCTCCGGCTACTACACTTGGGGACTGCGGTTAACTAAAAAACACGTCTTTCAAAATTATAATCAGGTATCGCTTCAAGTTGGTATTTTATTTTTTGTTATATTTGTATAAGTGCGGGTTGCATTGTTATTTTGATATAGTTAGGTAGCTTTACGAACACAGATGCCTTTGAATTGAATTTCTTTGTTTTTTTTTAAAATCAAATTTACGTTTTAATAAAATAGATTTTTTTATTGTAGCCGATTATTTTATTAAAAATTTATTTTGTGTGTGAAATTTTGTTTGTTCATTTTATTTTTGATTTCTTTTATGTAATAAATTGTTAATGTAACGGAGCTTTTACTAAATTAACCTGTTCGCGAGACAATTTTATTTGTTTTTTTAGAGCTTAGTAACTACACACTATAAAGGTAGGTTCCAATAGCGTGTACAACAGCGGACGTTTCTTGTTAGCAAGGTCCAGTAGCCTTTTTGACCTATAAACGTTGTTGGCGCTCCTTTGGTTTTTTTTAATTTGAAGTTTTGAGTTTCCCAATCATGGATTTGTTTTAAAGTGACCTACGACTGTATTTACTGAGCACCGGCAATTTTTTCATTTATCTTACCATCGCTTTTAATACACACACAGTCAGTGAATTCAATCTGTTGCCCCTAATTCTTGAATGTGAAAATTAGAGCCTAGATTGCATTTATAACTGCGATAAGACGGTTGTACAAAATCATCCGAAAGAGGCACTACTGTTACAATTTGTTGCAACACATCCCAGTGGTTAAATAACCGAAGAAAAAGTCTTTTACATCTAATTCAATTTACAAAGGTCTCATAAAAAATAAACTACTTTTAATTTTTTACGGACATTGATTTTTTGGCCTCTTCAATAACAGTTCAAGCGAATCCAAACGTTTGAGTGATTTAGTATAAAATCTGAACCAGAAAATGATAGTTTCTTAACAGGCATTTAAGTCCAACTAAGACTTTTTGATATTGTCTAAAATAACACCTGAAAAACGGTGTAACCAAAATTTTGCTCTTTCTGACCTAGCAAAATCTATACAAACCCCAATAGATTTGCAACCTTTTCCTAAAGCATTATCAAGGAAGACTCAGAAAGGGAGAAAACCAGTGAAAACAAAAATTTTGACAGATATGCCTAAGATACAGGAAATAAATAAAAATTGTGAGAGACGCCGGGAAAAGAAAAAAAAAATAAAGGAAAACTAAAAAACCGACGAAAACATAAAAAAAACGTAACAGGGAAAGACAGTGACATTAGTACAGACACCGATATTAATGAACAAATTCTCCAGAAATTTAAAGAATAATATTTTATACAAGGCAATATTGCAATTGTCAAATTTACAACAAAAAAACAAATATTACGTCGCAAAAATTTTTGAAATTCATACTCAAGAATATTTACAGTAACTTACTTGCGGAGAAAATTTTTATTTTGTGTTTTTCGAAGTGCACACGACACATTAACACTATGACTAAGCTTTCTGCACCATTTTTTCTTGGTGCTACTGCTAAAGTGCAAAGGAAAACTTAAGTTTCTAGTAAATTTTTCTAACTTTGAGAATTTGGCATAACTTTTTTTTGTAATTTAATTTAAGTTATGATTACTGCGCCGTATAAATTTTGCCCGACCTTTGATTTGCCCATTATATTATTTCAGTTTATGTTCACGTATGCTAACGCAATGCTCAGTGATATCAATTAAGATTTCGATGTTTGTACATAAAAAAAATCGCTAAGGCTATTTTACGGAAAGATCAATTTTTTTAAGTTATGACAGCAAACTTGGTCACCCACACGTGTTTGTTACTTCAGAAAATTTTAATGACTGGCTAATTGCTTATTCATTGGGTTTATGGTTAGATGTAATCATGTAAGCAACTAACATTCGTTAGATGGGCAAATCGAATTCAACGTTTCAACAACTTCTGCTAAAGCAAATAATCACGAAGAATTGGTGGCACCTGTTAAATATCAATTAAACGATTTTTGGAAACCTACCGCACTTTCTATATTAACTATCACAGTACCGGACCAAAGACCGTGCGCTTTCACAGGGCGCTTAGCTGACAGGGGCGCCAAATAATGAACACAGTTTTGTAATAAAAAAAACTATAAAAGCGTTGGAGCGAAATCTTTTTAATATTTGGGGTTGTTGTGGAATTTTGGGTAAAATCTTGTATGGAGAAATTTTTGATACTTGCCATATGTGTATCTACTTAAAAAGTTTATAAAAAGGTGAAATTTTAGCATTAACACGGCAAAAAAATTATGCAAAAATTATAGAGCTGCTGACACCAACAATAAAAATTATTCTAAGATAATAGTATCGCATTTAATACCCTGTTCTAAAAACTGCACATTTTTTTTAAATAATTTGCTGACAGCCGACACCGATAATGAATATAAATAATTATAACATCATAAAGTTAATGTTATCGCATAAGATGTGGTTAAATTAAGTCGCTATTCCAAAAACTGCACGTGTCCTTTATAAGTAGTTTTTTGTCGCTGGAAATACCTATATCTCAAATATAGCGTATTTACAGATGCTGTAAATAATACAGTGCACTTGGGATTTTTGATAACAATAACCGAATGACAAAAGTATCCGAAAATCAGAAAAAAAATTAAATGTTATTGGTTAGAAAACAGTAAACACATACAGCGTGTATCTAAATAGTTTGTTGGCACCGTTAATAAAAAGAAATAAAATATAATGTTATGATGTCTGCTAACACTAAACATCACATAAGACGTAGTTAAATTAAGTTATTCTAAGAACTCACATGCTTTCCAAGTTAATTCTTAAAGATAACTTATTTACAGATGTTTCAATGATTATGTAATGTTACGTAGGTCAGTTAAAATACTTCAGTAAAAAAATAGCACTGCAAAAATAAAGCTGAATACGCAAAAGAACTATTTTTAGGTTACTTGTTCAAGGCTAAAAACAAAGCTGAAGAGGAAATTGATAACATTAACCAATATTATGATTACTATAAACGAAGTTTTTTCTGTGTAGTAGCATACGATAGGCCAGTTCTTTATTAAAATGATAACATAACCTGAGTGATAACATTATCTGTGATTCTAATAAGCGGGGTGAACGGTATTATGTAACTAATGTTTCTTTGGGGGCTTTTAGTAGTCATGTTTTTGTTAACACTTCAGATAAACGTTACCGCGTACATCAAGTATATGTTCTTAAATTAGGTCAATTTTATTGGTCTATTAACGGCTAATTTTGTAGTTGATGAAAAATTAAATAAAGCAATACGTTTAAAAAAAATTTACAGCATCTAATGCATAGTTAAAATCAACAATCTTCGTTTGTTTAAATAATCTGGAGCACCTTAAAAACTTTCATTGGAAATATCTTTTGAAGCACAATGTTTATTTTATTTAGAACTTTTAGTACTAATGTTTTACGCTACAAAGATAGCTTTAAACTCAAAATTGCCCACACCAGATTGCAGTGGTGCACGTGCTTCAAAACAAGCCTAGGATTCTTTTTGTTCTTCAAGTTTTTTTTATGCCGTGTTTTCTGTCAGACAAAAAAAACATTTGGATTTTTCTATAGAAAAAGAAAAAATTTGCAAACTGTGCAGAACAAAAACAATCGTCATTCTTAAAGAAGTTTCTTGTTGCAAGTGCCAATAATGAAGATCGCACACCTGTTCCAACTTCTTCAAGCACCGAAACTTTTGCCGCAATTGAAACAACAGCAGAGGTAAGCTAGTCTAGTAAAAATTGTTCTAAAGTTTTACTTTTATAATGCAAAGGAGCTGGTTAATTTACTCCATTTTATTAGTTTCAATGTTTTGTTTTTGCTGCCGTGTATTCAGTGCAGTTCAAACGTCATTGACTTCGATGTCAGGGTTTTCTGATTGGATGCATTTGTCTCAACAATTGTCCGAACATGAAAAGTCACCAACCTATATAAAGACTTATCAGTTATGAATGGCACTTTAAAACCGGTTACGTTTTGGAAAAACCATCGACTCGGAGAATCAAAGAATGATACAGACAGAGGCTGGTCGTTGGCAAGAACTAATAACGCGATGAATCGATATTATTGAGTTCTTAAAGGTCACAAAACTTGGCCTTCAGAAGACAAAAAAATAAGTTCTTTGAAAGAAATAATGGGAACTTCCTGAGACTTGTTGAGTTTGTATCAAATGTTATAGCAGACCATGTTAGAAGGGTTACAGATAATGAAACACACGTACACTACTTAGGAAGCAGAACACAAAATGAGATCAGTAATATTTAATCGTCAAAAATTAGAAATTTAATTTTGAGTGATCTTTCACAAGCTAAATATTATTGAATTGTCGACCTGACGTAAATCACATAGAACAAATTAGTTCTGTAATTTGTTTTGTAAAATGTCGCCCTGGAAAGATGGCAGAAATTAAAGAACATTTTATAGGTTTAATTTCTGTTAATGACACAAGGGGAGAATCTTTGACTAATGCTATTTTAAAACAATTTGAAGACTTGCACATACCACTTAATCACCTTAGGAGCAAAGGTTATGACAATGGAGCTAGCATGAGGGGAAAACACGTAGGAGTACAGAAAAGAGTCTTGGATCTAAATCGTTGTGCTATTTTCATGTCTTGTGGAATTCACTTATTTAATCTTGTGGTAAATAATGCTGCTTTATGTAGCAATGAATCAGTATTATTTTTTGAAATTTTCCAAAAAGTGTACAAATTCTTCTCTGCTTCTCATCATTGAAAAAACACGTAAAAAACCTAACGGTGAAGCTACTGAGCCAAACAAGGTGGGAAAGTCGCATCAGTGCCATAATACCCATCACATATCAGTTAGGGGAGATCTATGACTCATTGTATAGGTCTAGTAAAGATCCAAGACTTGATGCATACGTTAGGAATTTTGCAGCAAGTTTGACAAATAAACTAAAAAGTTACAAATTTGTCTGCTCTCTGATCCTATGACATTTGATATTATTTAGAATCAATCTGATAAACAAAAAACTTCAAGATGTAGGAATTCATATTTCAGCATCTTTTGAATTCGCGGATCGGTCAGTTTTAAACCAAAAAACCAAATTTAGAACTGACTTCTTTTTCAGTCTTCTCTTTTCTTTCTGAGAGATTCGATCAACTTAGGAAGTTCAACCAACTGTTTGGATTCCTTCATCCTAAAGCTGTGTTGCTTGAAAACAGTGATATTTTAAACTGCTGCAAAGATTTACATTTGGCTTTGACTGATGACTCTCATAGTGATATAGATAATATTCAGCTGTATAATAAATACAAGTTTATGAAAACCATAATTGCAGGAAAGGACCAAAGGAACTTCAAAAGTCGCTATGACGTTTTAAAGCATATATTGGAAAATGGTTTTGTGGAAAACTTCCCCAATCTGACAGTAGCGCGAGTATATTTTTAACCGTTTCTGTATCTGTGGCAATTGGCGAAAAAAATTCCTCCAAGCTTAAAATTTTAGTTGCTTATTTGTGATAGCACAATTGTATATTTATCTGCTTAATTTATAGAATGTTTAGGAGAATGCTTTGAGTATGCCATTAGCAGTAATCGCATGTTGGAAACAGAGTCAGTATTCTCTTTATCATCCTGCTTGTTATGGTCGCAGAGATTGGTGTCATCTTCTGTTGACTACAATTCAAAAGATGGCAACGTGAGATTCCGAAGTCCAGACTTCATTATTTTCTGTTTGTGAATAGCTGCTTCGCATGCCTTTATTCTTTTACGCAAATTGGATTTGCTCCAATTTTTCCTGTTCCATTTGTTAGTATAAATCTTTATTAGAAGTGGCAGTTATTACTTCTAAATGCTGCTTCTTTCTATACTGTTGTTTCCTTTGCATCTTGGATGTTGAAGACGGCACTGGCGAGAGATCTTGGACGCTGAACGTCATCTGTTTTAAAATCGATCAAATGGGATAATTTGGGGGAGCAGCTGACTGCCTAGTTATCACATCGTCGGTTGGTCAATTTTCAGAAGGTTGTTGATAGGTAGACTGTGGATGAATTAATGCAGGCAGGCCTTCTATTATTATCGACGCAGGTTGCTGATCCAGGTTAATGGCTGATGCAAAGTCATCCTCACTAAACCTATGAGGGTTTAAACGATATATCCCCGACGACCTAAATCCGGGCACATGTTTGTCGATGGTGGCTGTTTTCATGTAAGCCTCATTGAATATGGATGCTATACTGTAGCGGGTAATTTTTTGTTAAATATTTGTTTTCATGAATAAATCGTTCCCTATTAGAAGCTGCTTTTAATGAGATATAAACCGATATATCTAAACGTTGCAGTCTATGTGAAGTGTGGGGTGGAATTGAAACCACAGTGAGTCAAATATTATTAACGAAGTGTGGTTGCAGTGATTGTCTAATATTAAAAGCACAGGATCATTTGCTTATGGTTTTGTGAATTGAAAAAAAAAGCTGGAACCAAAAAAAGAAGATTTCCTTACTCATCTACCGGTTGTCAGTACATCTATAAACGGCACTTTTGGTCCACCTTTCTCCAACAAAAGTGTCATTCGTTTACGAGGATATATAAATAAAGCAGGAACGAAGGTTCCCGCAGCATTTATTCCACATCACACTGTTATATTTTTCCCTCGCTCCCACCTGTTTCTGGCCTTTAGGTCCCAGAATTTTTCTTGGTTTTTGCACTGTTTTAATGCCTGAACTCGTAGCAGTTTCTAAATTGTCATCAATTTTTCTAATATAAAAGTATTGTGCTCACGTAGGTTCGTTAATTACGAGATGGTGTCGATCATAACACTTTTATATGTATACACATCGAAACAGTAATAAAAGCTATAAAAATATATCAGTCTAATTGTGGAAATACATCATAGAGTATTTCCCATTACTGATGACCCCCAAAAAGGCAAAACAGCCGTATACTGGTTCTCTCTAGTGGAATTTTTGCAATTGTGCTGATATAGTTACTTATACTATATTTGTTAGTGGATTGTAATCGTGTTTTATCGATACAATTTTTTTTGCTCAAGCTGGTTGATTCTGGTTTTTGTAAACTAAGCTGCGGATTTCTCCTTAGAAAACCATCTAACCAGTCGAGTCCTGCAAGTTGATTGGCAGTATTGAACTTATGTTTTATTTTATTTTTTTCGCATATTTGTATGCTAAACGTCTAAGTTCTATAAGTGTTAATCCGTAAAACGTTTTTGCTAAACGTAATACGTGATCAGCCATTTCTTTTTCCTATTCAGTACTGAAAATTGGTTTGAAGCCCACGTAATTTTCCTGAATGTTTCTAGTTTTCGTCTTATCTCTCAAAGTGTTTCTTGGGAAACGAAATGATATCGCAGCTTTTTTCACAGACATGCTTTTTATTGCCGAATCTAAGGCTGCACTAATCCATCTAGCTTTTTCTGTTGTTTTTTTTTAAGTCTTAAAACTAGGTGGGTATACCTACAATTCTACTAATAGTTACTAACGTCGGACAATCTTGCCACTGGCAAAATTTCTTCAGCTCAACATGGCAGTCTAACTCCAAACTTATCATCAACACATTTTTAATAAATTTAACATAACAAGAATGTGGTGAAATGTATGCGAAAGACTCTTAAAACGCTCAGGTTCTAAATGATCATCTTAAAGTAAAAATATTATAAGATTAGAATAACTTACTATATTAATTTATTATTAACAGCTCGATAGAAACAGCTATCGCTAGATATCGGTACATGCAATATGCTTGTAAATCATAGACAACCTTGGCAATCCCCCACTCTCCCCTACATTTATTTTGCTAACATTCGGTTTTTATTTGCGTTGTTATTTTAGCTTATCATAATACTTTTTGTTTTTATATTTGAATGTTTGTCTTGTTTGTTTACAAATTTTTAGAACAATCTATTTCAATTTACATTTACAACATTTGGTAAGTATTTTTACGTCAAAATTGTTTCTGCTGCTGCAACAGACAATGTTTGAGTGATTTAAAATTTGAATTTCATTACAAGAAATGCTGTAATACTTGTAAGTTCAATCCAACTGAACCGATATGGAGTCTCGTAAAAACAAGTTGCTTGAATAATATCGCACGAGGTATTGATATTAAAAAATTAGTTCGAAAAGCATTTTCTGACTGAACAAATGAAGATTTAAAAAAGCAATGCAGTCATATGTTATTTTATAAAAAAATGTAAAAAAAACAGATGGTATAGTTGATAAGGTTGTGGAAAATTTGACGTTTACAGTGAATAATGATAATTTACGTAAAAATTCATTTTTAGGTAACGATGAATAATCAGTTATTGACTTATTTTAAATATTTTAGTTTTACTAGTTCAAGCTTAGCTCGGGCACTAGGATACGCTAGATTATGCATGGTACCAAATACTTTCTTGCGTAAGTATTTTTATACGTACGGTTTTGCATTGTTTGTTGAAGTATCAGAGAAGATGTCGCAGTTCTGTTTGGCAAAATAAACCTAAGAATGTGTCTGCTAAAATGTTGTCTTTTCCACTAACATGATAGATGTCCGTGGTAAACTGACTTATAAGGTCTATATAGTGGAACTGTCGTAGCGAAGTTTGTTTTTGTTTATATGCTAAACTTAATGGTTTATGGTCAGTAAAAAGGATAAAATCACGTCTCTCAAAATATTGCTTGAAATTTTTGACAGCGGCATCAGCAGCAAAGAGTTTACAATCGTATGCACTGTAGTTTTGTTGTGTTTGAGAGTTTCTTTGAGAAAAATGAACGAATCGCATTGGGTAATGGGTGTGCTAATGCTGCAGAATTTGCCAGCTATTGTTTAACAGCATGGAATGCTTGCTCAGTAGCTTCTGTCCACTCAATCATATCGTTGCTTTTTATTCCAGTTCCAGAAAGTAGGTTATACAGTGGAATTTGTGTTTGAGTTGCTTTGGGAATAAACCGTCTGTAGAAGTTTATAATTCCCAAGAAACGTTTGGCCGTGTTTGGTTTTTTTGCTTTGCTAATAACTTGGATTCTTTTACTAGGAGGACGCTTCTAATCTTTGGAAAACTAATTCTGTCTTTTAAGTGTTGCTGCAATGAAGTCCTCGTAGTGTATGGTCGATGAAGCGCTGGAAGGTTTGGGCTGCGTTCTTTAATCCAAAACTTATATAGGTCAAAAGGTGTTGTAATGGTAGTCTTAGGCACGTTTTCCGGGTTTATTGGATTTTGATAGTGCCCTAACTAGGTCGTTGATTGAGAATTTTGTTTTATTGCTTAAAAGTTGTGTAAAATCTTCTATGTGTATTTATTAGGCACTGTCTTAGTTGTTACTGGAGGACCATGTGTCGTATCGATGTGGTGCATTATGTTATGGCTTATGTCACTTCGTACATGTTGAGCTGGTATTGTAATTTTTGAGTTTCTTAATACTAATCGTGGTATTGGTTGTTGTTTATTAGAGTGCCACAATACAAGGTGCTTGTAAACCTATTGTTTTTAAGACTGTGCTGCTGTCGATGAGTTAACAACACCGGGCATCTTCAAGCAATCCGTAAAAACTAATTAAATCAATACTAATTATTAGTTTCTAAACATCAGCTATGATGAATGACCAAAGGAAATCACAATATAGGCCGAAGTTCAAATTTATTGTTTTAAACCCATAGGTAGGTATAATTTTTATTTTATTTTATTTTTTTTTTTTTTTGAGGATATGTACACGGAAGTTTGCATTTCGTTGCGCGTTTATCAAAGCGGTAATGATACCAGCAATTACTTTTTGAAATATAAGACTTCAAATTGTGGTCTAAACTTTTTTTCCCTACACCTCTTCTTTTGTTTATTTTGCATTGTGTTTTGATATTGTCATTTTCATCATTCGGCTGTAACGATTTAAATTTTATTTTGGGTATGCAATTTTCCACTCACAATCATGTTATGGGGCAAATTTCAACTTTTTTGATAATTCCTTGTATCGCAAAAGGAAGAACTGGTAATGTATTTACACTTCATTTTCCGTTTCAATGTTGTACGCTGGGGGTTACGGTTAAAAAATTGTTTGTTAAGTGCAAATTTTTCTTCATCAAACATCCACCTTACGTATATCTTTTTAAGGAAAAATCCGTTTGATACTAATGGTATCCGTACCCAATATACCCGCTTGATTTGAATTTTTGTTAGAAACGGATATCTACTCAAAGCTTGTTAGACATTTTGATCTACACGTGGCGGCGTACTACACGTTTTACCAATTTAGTTTGTTACATGCAAAAGTTGAAACAATGTCACTGAATGAAATTAGGTAACATAAACGATGTTATGCCGCTGCTCAGTGACGACGTGGTGGGTTATATACAAAATTTTGTGATTGTTTTGGAAAACTTGACGAAAACACAAAATCAAAAGGTAATAAAGGTAAAATCAAAGGGCGCCAGGAAGGAGTAAAGCGTAATGGACTTCTGGCCCTTGCCAACCACAAGTCCACTCCTGAAGGATACTCTCTAAATGGACTTACTTTAATAGAGTGTAAATCTGAAATAATCTAAAAATAAAATTCACGTAACGCGGAGGCAGACGGAATTAAAAGCTTGTTTACAATTTAACTATTTAACATTTATTTGAACACAAAAAAAATAAAATAAAATAATAGTATTGACATCAACAAAATTAACAAAACAAAACACAAAAAACAAAATGTACGTAAAACGAACGTTAAAAAAAATAAATAAATGTACAAAGACAAAAAAAAACAAACAAAATTTAAAGAAATAAAACAAAAAAAACACTGGTAAAACTTAATTACCTAAATCACGGCCGTGGGCGCGTTACATAAAAGAAAATTACTTAAATATAAAACAAAATAATTCGTTATTATAAACTCAAGACGAAAATTTTTAATCGTAAATTTTTTTCGGCTAACGTCCAATATAAATGTATACTTCACGAAATTTTTGTCACACAGTTTCGACAAATTATTAGTTACATTATCGTTACAACATTAATTCGCGACACTTCTGATTTTTCTCAAGATCTCAAAGCTATTAAAACACTGAACTCACGAATAACTAATCAATCGATAATCAATAAATACCTTTACTGTTTGAATTCGAGCTCCTGGTAAGCATGGGCCAGTTGATGTCGTCCGGAACCTTGATAGGGTACCACAACCATATGAATAATTTACCGACGAAATATTCCTTATTAATCCGCCACCAAGACGAAGATGTAGCCGTGCCGTAACATTCGACGAACACGGATCTAGACTACGTTAAATAGATACCGAAAGCGCGTAAAATTTATTTAAAACCGTAGATTCTACGAATTTGGAGCAACACTCCACTAACTGCACAACAAAAAAAATCACACGTACGGCATATTACTTCCTCCGAAAGGGGATGTGGTTACCATCCCAAAACCCACTAACTTACTACAACATATTGACGACCGTTAACCTACTAACTTCTTCACTCCTATCACGAAATTTACATGTATATATAACCTTTTCCGATTATCATTTCCACAAAGGCTGTGTTCGAAACTTCAAGAACGAAAACAATCTCATTAAGAAGTGCGATAAGGAGGCAAACAGATCTAATTACGTCACATTCATAGTATTCGGACACGGTATTTGGTTGCTACGTAGAAATGTCAAATTGACCAAATATTATATTACAAGAATTTAAACTGCCTAATAAATTAAAATAATGCCTTAATTTTCCACGTAATCTAAACGATTGACACAAATAAATCAAGTACGACTGTACTGAGAATGCACTTAAACAAAAAACTTTTGAACCAACTTAAAATAAACAAACGGCTAAAATATATTTGATTACGATTACATCTCAAAAGAGAAACATAAATTACCACTAGATAGTTGATCAAACAAAAAAAATATGCTCAATAAACAAAAAACGCAAAATCAGATGATTCACGCCGTAACAAAATACAAAACTTAATCTACAATTTTAAATTATAACTTTGAATTTACAAACGTAAAATAACTTATTAAACTCAATCTAAAATCAACAGAACAAATCCAAAATACATAAAATGAATAACGTAATTTTAAATACAGGGTCTTTTACGCAAATAATCAAACAAACAACCATTTATTTTAAATGATGGTTACAAGTTCCCGATTTATATACCCTTATGTTTGCTCTTTGCTAAAGGCACGTAAAAGGTACTACTGACCGTCCTACTAATGCTATCAATTTGATTTTATGTCGAAAATGAGGAATGGATTCATATTTCACATTTCACTTTAGAGCTATTTATTATATTTCAATCTACAATAACATTTTAATATAATATTGTTATCATTTGTGTGCCGACGATAGATTTATGCATTTGTATTTAGCTATGTACCTATGAATATTCTGTGATTAGGAATTCATTGTGATATTCTCTCCTTGTGTTTCCTGGTTTTTGTTATGATGCATACTAGTTAGAAAAAAAGCAACTTTTTTGCCACAACTCTACTTTGACTACTACTATCTCAACCTACGACCATCTCTAATACTAAGCTAGCCAAGCAAGTCTTTTCTTTTTTGTTTTTCAACTTTTGCAATAGGTGTACTGCACAGCTTCATACGACTTTTAGACACCTTTGAATCGAAGCAGGACGTTTGGGCGCCGGCGATTAGGCGGCGGCGTTTGGGCGCCGGGCGTTTTGGCGCCGGGCGTTTCGGCGCTGTAATTATGTTTGCAAGAAAATTTTACCAACGCACTTTCAAAACGCTACTTTACATTACCCTTTATGTTATTGAATATTTAAAGTAAATTTTGCAGTATCGGTATTTTCTTAATTGTTGCACATTTAATCTGGAAAATATTTTAATTATTGTCTTGTCCTGTGATCAGAAAGAATCAGAAGATCAGAAGATCAGAAGAAAGAATTCAAAGTAAGCGGAACAAAAAAAGGGTATCCTATAATGGTTACATGTACGTGGTACGTGGTGACAAGGCAAGCAAAGATGGAACAAAAAAAATTAGGAGATGTGAGCGAAAAGCGGACAAGTGCCTAGGTCGTCTCCATACAACAGTGGATGACGAATATTTGTGCTCCTCGGGTAACCACAATCATGGTAGTGATGCGGTGTGCGTAAGTGTTTCTTAAATAAAAGTTGATAATAAAAGACGTGCCGAACAAACCATGGAAACTCCTGCCCAAATACTTAACCATGCCCCGGAGGGCACTGGGCCTGCAGTTCAAGGGCAGTTAGAAGATTATGTCAGCGGACGCGAAACCGTATCGCTGCTGCACCCCCAACTCCGATAGATCTGGAAACGTTAGTAATTCCGGAAGTGTACAGACTACACGAATGTGCTCCTGGACAATCCGAGATGTTCTTATTGAAGGATACCGAATCAGAGCAGTCGGGCCCATTTAGAATATTAATATTTGGGAGAGAATATAACGCAGGATGGAGCCAGCACATGAAACAAATTTTTATGGATGGAACATTTCGGCAAACGTCTCCGTTATTCCACCAAATTTACGTTATTTTGGCAAACAGGGGTGGATTCGTATTTCCAGTTTTGTACGCGTTATTGCCAAATAAGCAACGGCAAACGTACGATCGGCTGCTTTCAATTATAAAAGAAATGTGGCCGCAATTTTAACCTGAAACTGTTTTGTTGCATTACGAAATAGCCGTAATTGGATCAGTTATTGAAGCATTTCCAACCGCACGATTACTGGCCTGCCTGTTTCATCTTGTTCAAAATTGTAAGAAACAAATAGCCAGTCATAGGCTGATGGTACAATTTAATACCGATCCCGAATTTGCTCTTTCTGCACGGATGCTAGTTGCATTAGCCTTTACTCCTCTAGATAACATTGATGAAGCAATTGAAGAGCTTTCTGCACAATTACCGAACGAATTGCAACCAATTTTAAACTGGTTCGAAGATAACTACCTTGGAAGGCGAAATAGAAACCATCGTGCCAATAATTTTGCGGAGGCTGCTCATCGTAGTTTGCAGTGCATATTAGGTATGGACCATCCGTCGCTGTGGAAATTTATCGACGGCCTGCGAAGCGTCCAGAAAGGACGACGACGCATTAAAAATTTGTAGGTGGCTAAGCACTTCCTCATAAAAGGGCAAAATACCAAGCTGCGGATAACAGAATTACCACGATTGTTCAAGACTTTGAGAACCGAACAATTATTGAGTATCTCAGACGAATTTCTCATTGAAATAGATTATAAAAAAATTAACTAAGTTAACAAACTGACATCAGATTGAATCACAAAATAATATAAGTTTTCATAGGTTAAATGAAGGTAGTAAAATTATTAAAATTTTAAAATTATCAAGCAAACATATCGACGAATAAAAGTTTGTGTTCATACACAAAAAAAATCATCAAAAACGGATATTTGACTTAGTTCTAAACGACTTCTAGTGATAGATCTCGAAGCCAATGTCGATTTCTCGGGCGGTAGAGGTGACAGACCAAGCAGTTGCAGATGAAAATTCGTTCAAGTGGTAGATGAAGAGTCGGTAGTTAAAAAAATGCAAAATTGGGTTATGCAACCAGATTCCCACAACAAATAAAAAATTGTTTAAATTATAAAATTCATAAAACCGTAAATTACGAAATTAACTTGCTTAGTACGTATTTACGTTTTAGCAGTTTTAAATTTATCGCCGCGGTAAAGATTGTAAATTGCTAATTCGTTTTAACCAATACTTATCGAAGCTTGTTAAAACCACTGATAACAAAATCATAGCGTATAAGTTAGAATAGAAGGAAACAGAAAAATAATAAACCAAGCAAAGATGCACTAGAAAAATGATATACTTGGTAAAGATTCTTTTTCCTCCTCTGTATGTGTACTAATTAATTTGGAGGGGCATGTAAAACCACTTTAATATATTTTTGTGGCAACGTTTTGTGCTAAAAGCGAGCACTTCATCAGGCCAAAGAATAAAATCAAGTGGATCAATCCACCGACCAAGGACATCGGCAACTTTATGCGATTTTTTTACGTGACCTTAACAACTGAACAATTTCGCGAACTTTTCTTATTTATACAACAACTTTCGCGTAGTTCCGACAGCACGCCAACGCCCAAAGAACCAAATGGTAATTTTACTACATATACCCCGCGTTTTGATGGTGAGGCGTCTTCTTCAGTAGAAGCTGTTTAGATACCGTCTTAATTTTTAAAGATTGTGCGAACGTGTCTGATGAAAATGCTCTTAGAGGTTTGCCCGTTCTTCTTTCCGGTATTGCTTCTGTTTGGTACCAAGGAATCAAATATTCAATTACCACATGGCTATAACGCTCCTCTGTTCAACACTTACCTCAAAACGACACAAAATATATATAATAAGTCCTACCTAAGATAGGAAGGATGAATGGCTCCGGCTAACGCGAGTGGAGACGGCGTGTGGTAAGTTCTTCAAAAAAAAGGGCGCCAGCAAACCTACGATAACCATTCAACTCTTCTCTCCACAGGGTTTGCGCTGCACGAGATCAGTTCCCCACCTAGACTGGGACAACCCAACAGGAAGAAAAGGAAAACACAGTGGTAATCCCAAAACAAAATGTATTTATTTCGGCAAAAATCGAACAATCAATTTAAATCAGATAAACCGTTTGTAGCTTGAACACCGAATATAAAAAAAAAGGAACTCTTGTGTCGGAAAAGGATTCTACTCCAATCAATGCTATAATTAAATCTAAAACCTATAAATGTGCAAGTAACCCACAATTATTGTACCTATATTCACAAAATAAATTAAATAAAAACCTGAAATTAATATTACAATCACGGTCGAAGAATATGGTATCAAGCGCTTGATGTTCCCAATTCCCCGACAATAATCCCAAAATAAACTTATTGGGTACGCCCGTGGTTGAACAAAAAAAACCCCCAAATTACTTCCACAAGTATATAAAAAATATGTGCGCGACACTGAACAGTGGCAAAATGGCTGTTAATATGTGCGCACGTGAAATTACGTTAAAGCTAAAATTTATAACCCCTGTCCTTCACTTACAAGTGTTTCAGTACCAGAATAACTTCAATTACAACAAAAAAAAGTGATTTACAACAAAACCACAGTATATTACAGCCGGTATACAGGTAAGTAAATTATAACCTAACTGTAGACGAAAAAACGTTTCTAATAAACCCAATTATAATTACACCGAAGGTTGAATTCCCCAGTTTATAAAAGGGCCCCAAGAACATAAACTATGGAAAAACGGCTTACTGTAATCAGGTGGAATGACGTTCACTGGTAACCGCAGATGTGCCAGACGTTGCTTCTCGCTGCTGGGGTTGCTGCACTAATCAACAGCATGCAGATGGTTGGTGTACCTCGCACTACGGGTATGTTTGCTTTTAATGACTCTCGGTGAACACTTCTTCGTAGGAGACTTCGTTGGATGTCGACGGTGGTAGTATGCAAAGTTCGTCAGCTTCCTGATCCTCGATGAACGAGCATGAGTGGTCGCAGTCAAATTTCTACGAAAATGCCAAACTGCCGGCCACAAAAGAAGAAGCAAGCCACAACTATCCTGCATAAGCAGCAACAAAATACACAAGTGTTGATTTGAAGTGGATGCTTCCAGCTTAAAACGTAACTTAATTTTCGAATTACTAACCACACGGTCTGCCTCTACTCACAGTTACCAAGGAAGTGTCAATATTTTTTTTTTTTGTTTCCTGGGTAAAGTGATAAGCCTTATCCAAATTTTGGGAAATTTCCTGTTAAATTTCAAAAATTGTAGGCAACCAACCCTACTTAAAAGTAACTCAAACAAGACTAACACAAATACGAAATGTAAATATGAAAATAAAACGTTACATGGCAAGGAGCCATCGAGTTGATAAAACAAACTTGTGGTCAGAAGTCACCTCCATTCAAGATTTTTAAAAAATTGTTCTCTGAAGAACAACCCAAAATGAAGACAGAAATATTTGTATGTAATGCTCGCGCTTTTATAGCTAGCTCAGCCGCCGTATAAATTGGAAGAAAACGTTTGTTTAGATATGGTATACGGTCTTTTAAATCGCCGCTTTTGTGAACGGATTCTGCGTGACGATGTTAAAACTTTCAATGAACTTTTGATAAAATCACGTGCAATCGAAGCATCTTTAGATGTAATTTTGTTAAAGAACTTTTTAATGGAGTGAAAGTGCAATTGAAGGGTCCAATGCAATAACCGGCCAAGTCCACTTTTTGGGCAAAATGAGTTAGGAACGCCGTTTTGTGCAGTATAAAATTCTCTTTCTTCCTGTGCAATAACCGGACCTAAAACTTAGAAAATACGCCACATATAGGTGTTTTGGTGGTTGCCTGCAATCAAATACTGTGCAATAACCGGTCAAGTCCTGGACTTGGCCTATTATTGCACAGTATTGACAAATAAAAAGTTATACGTGTTTATGTATTGGTGTAGCCTGACTGTTGTACTTTGTGCGTGTTTCTGAGGTGTAAAAAAGTGAAAAACTATGTCAGACAGTGAATTATCAGTTGGTGATCCCTTTGAAGGTACCCACACTGATAGTGATGAAGATTATGAGCCCGAAAACAGAACGGAAGGTCGATATAACCTCAAAAATTTGGCGGCAATAAATTCTTCCAGTTCTGATTTTTCCGCTGAGGAAGAATCTAATGCGCAACAGCCTGTAACGAATACCGCTACACCACAATGCGGAAAAAACGACTATTGCGCAAATCTTTATGGAAAAGAAGCTTGCGAAAATTGAAAAGGACCCACGGCGAAAAATATATTAACATCGCTGGCACGTCAGTTAAAGAAAAACAATGGGTGAGAACTGTAACTGCAAACTTAAGTGTTTCGTAAATATTGGGCCCGAGGGATGCAAAGCTATTTACACTAACTTTTATGGAATCTCTTCAAAAGATTTGCAAGATGCGTATTTATATGGATTGATTAAAAGAGATTCAGTAAACCGTCAAAGACCGCGCTCGGGAGAGGGACAAGCTAAAAGCTCCACCTATTTGTATAGAGTAAGTTCTTTGTTTTATGCCATACTTAATAATTAACGACAATATTAATCATTAAAATTATGTGTGCAGATTCGGCACGCTAATCAGGAGATACGGATTTGTAAGAAGGCTTTCTTAAGTGTACATGGACTAAGTAAGAGCAGACTTGAGCGATTACAGAAGCACCTGTCCCATGGAAATAGTACACCTCCTACAGACAGAAGAGGAAGACATGAGAAGCGGCCAAACAAATTGCATGAAGATATTAATACTAAAATACGCGAACACATTCTAAGTTTTCCAAGATACAAGTCGCATTATAGTAGAAAAGATAATATACATCAGTGGTATCTTTCGCCTCTCTTAAATATATCTAAACTGCATGAGCTATATTTGGAAAAAAATGAGCCGGACCAGTATGCGTTAAAATTACAAAACAAACCGATTAAGCCTGTTGTTAAATATGAATATTTCAGAAAATTCTTTGTGGAAAACTATAACATAACTTTTGGCAAACCAAAGTCGGACACTTGCCAAAAGTGCGACAACTTAACAAATAAAATTAATGGAGCCAACTCTGATGCTGAAAAAAAAGTTTTGGAGCGCGAAAAGTCTATTCATATTGTTAAGGCAGACCACTTTTATACCGACTTGAAAGATAAAACACAGTTATCAAAAAATGATCCAAAATTTGAAGTGATCACTTTTGATTTCCAGCAAAATTTACCCCTACCCGTTTCATCGAGTGGTGAAGTGTTTTATAAAATTCAACTTTGGGTGTTTAATTTTGCGTACATCTTGGCAGTAATGGAAAAAGCTACTTCTACATTTATGATGAAACCTTGGCTGGTAAAGGACAAAATGAAGTAGCCAGTCTTCTTTTACACTTTTTTAATAACTTCATACGACCTGAAGTAACAGCTATCTATATTTTCTCCGATAACTGTGCATCTCAACACAAAACTACATGTTGGTACAATTTTTACACAGCTTAGTAGAAACTAATAGATATAGATTTATATGCCACAGATATCCAGAACCGGGGCACAGTTTTTGCCCTGCGATCGCAGTTTTGGGGCAATAGAACAGATGAAACGTAAACACGACAAAATATATTTACCACGGGATTACATTAATATTATTAAAAGCGCAAATAAACATTTTGAAGTTATACAGGTAACACAAGATTTTCTTTTCAACTTCAGAGATCATTTCCAAAGATTTTTTTTGAAAAATCCGTCAAACAAAAATTCCAAATTCACACTGTCTAAATATCGGCTTATAATTTATGAAAAAAGTGATGCAGAAACATTGGTAAAATGTAGTGAGTCAGTAGCTTTCCCAGTTTTTTACACATTTGGTATAAAAAACAAGAAAATTTTAGAGACCATCACGTTTCCAAATAATGACCAAAAACTGTATGAGGCACGAAGATTGCTTAAAAAAACTAAATATGATCATGTCATGATATTGGCAAAAAATTATGTTCCTAAATGTGACTTGTGGTATTACAATGAGATAGAAGAATACCATAAATCCTATCAGCTACAGGACCATGAAACTTCAGTGTCAGAATTTAGCAGCGACGAATAAGTGAAAATATTTCTTATTTTGTGTATAGTTTAAAGTTTTCTGTTGTTTTTATAATGTATTATGGAAATTAATAAATATTCACATTTACATTACTTTTTTTACTGTTTATTGATAAAATTTTGCAGAAACTATGCAATAACAGGCCAAGTCCATCTAATGTTTGTTTGTATTTTAGGTAGTTTTAGACGTACGTGCCTCAAATTTTTTTTACAAGATGTTTGGTACTATCTAGATACAATGAAATTGTTTCAAAAATCTATCAATCTCTATTTTGCTTATAGAACGTTTTTTTGATCTCCTGAACATTGATCAAAGTGGACTTGGCCGGTTATTGCATTGGACCCTTCAATTGTATTTACATGAATTTTTTGTTAACTAACGTAATTCATACATCTAATTTAATTTTTTATTTTGTAAGTGTAACATGTCACACGTTTAGTTTTGTTTATTTTTTATAGTGCATTTTTTCATAGTTATTTATTTTATTGTATGATTTATTTAATATGTACTCAGTATAATGAATTGAGGTATCCAAAATTTTTAATGGACTGAAAGTGAAATTGTACTTACATACATTTTTTGTTAACCAACGTAGTACATACATCAAATTTTGATCTGGCCCGTGTCAAAAAATGTTGCCCAATAACATAAGATTCCCACTTCATTCAACTTTTTTCTAGCGCCGAAACGCCTGGCGCCCAAACGCCCGGCGCCGAAACGCCTGGCGCCCAAACGCCGGCGCCCAAATGACGCGTGTTTTTCATTGGGTTGATCGAATTATATGTGTCAGTTTTAGATTTTGGAGCTCTATCCTTAGCGTGTTCTTAAATTTCTGTTTTTTATTTTAGCTAGTGTTAGCTTATGTTAGAAAAATGTTACTCGGTATATAAACGCATCTTTTACTTTAAATTCCATTAGTAGCGTTGAAGTGCACTTGTTAAATGAATTGTGGCTACTACCGCAAGTTTTGGTTGAAATTGGTTATTTGTAGTACCTGTCCGATTACATTATGTTTCAAGTTTTAGGGAATTGTTTTATAAGCCTTTCTAGATCTAGTAAAGACGTGGACCAAATGTAAGTATCCTTATTTATTGTTACTTGATTAGACAATCATTTTTTTGCGATTTAATTGACTATACGTCGTACTTAATCATTACGTTTTCCTATTTATACCGATATGATGATATTGTATTGTTTCTTTTAATGTAAAGATTTTCTCAGACTGGCAGTGTCTAGATATTACTTTGTGCCCATGACTGCCCATTTACACTTTCTCAAATGTTACAATTTACTGATATAACTTGTATCTAGACCCACGACTACTGTTTGACAAAGTGAGCTAGCCCAGGTAGGGTCCACACTATAAGCTTGTAACATTTTTTGTAACGCATTTTAGACCTGATTTGCAAGGGCGTTAGTGACATTTTTTTAAAGCATTTATTTATACATTATACACAAAAACAAACGTTTCAAATTCATGTTTTGTTCACAACCGTTTTAAATGTCGACACACAAAAATTTTGCCAACTACTGCCAAAAATTTTCATTTATAAAATGGAATAAAAAAGAAAAATAAGAAAATAGTATATACTCGTTGCAGAAGGCCGTTCAAGCATTCATTTGTTACTCAACTCGCTACTACTCTATTCGTTTAGAAGTTTCAAATTCGAGCTTGAATAGAAGCTTTTACAATTTGTATTTTAATATCCTATTATTACATCATAAACCACTAAATTTATAAACAACACGTAATTGGATATTGTACCGTTATTATATAACAAAATCTCTAGTTTAAGAATTTTATAACACAGTCGGTAAAAACTACGTTTGAATTAAAGCTTTTGTAAACATATCCCTCAAATTCTTCGATGAAAAACAAGGTTACAAAGTATATGTTTTCAATAACATTTTTTGTAAGAGTAGTAATTTTTTTAAACTTTAAAAATATAAATGTTTAATATAGTTCTTTAAACATGTGGAGATTTAAAAATAGAAGTTGGTTATATTTGTTTTTTTTTCACTTGCGCATTTTTGTTACTTTCTTACATAAGTTTACCTTTTGTAAATACTTGTTCTAACTTAATAATTACAGTGTTAATAATGTATAAGCTAAATGTAGAATTTGGTAACATTGTAAGTTTCTATAATGCTATTAAAGTTTATAAACAGCTTTCGTCCTTGTTTTAGAACAACTTTTCAAGTTAAAATTCTGAAAAGTTGATAGAAAAAAAATTGTTTTTAAATTTATATAACATGTTTAAAAAAGCGTTTTGTTTTTACTATTAAAATTAAAATTTTCATTTTTATGATTTTTATATTTTTTTTATGTTGTTTGTAACTATTTTACAGTTTTTAGTTTAGTTGCAATTCTAAACAACAAACCCAAATTTTTGTTAAATTTGTTAATAAATGTGATTTACATTGTTAATAAATTTTCTAATAAATAAATATAACCTGCCGAATACTTATTTTTACGTTTCATTGTAACCAGTATTTAATTTTAATGCGCTTTGTTCTGTATATCTCATTTAATTTTTTATACTTTTTTGATCATTAAATAGGATTATGTTTTACTTACAAAAATAAATTTACGTTATAAAATCCTATTTAATTCTTTTACATTTTTCTATAAAATTGGAAAATTTTCGTTTTTTTTTGTATACGCACTGCAATTGCTTTTATTTATATTATTTTTTTTTAAATAAAATTTATTTAAATTAAATTCGAAATTATAACTTTAGGTACCAATTATTTAATATTTAAATTAATTTTCATGGAATTGGAATTTAAGATTTATCTTTTTGTTTTAAACTTTACGTTATTTAATTACAAATGGAATTCAACGTTGTGCCTTTTCAGAAAAAAAATTATAAAAATATTTTGAAGAATGAGCAATATAAATTTGCAGAGTTTTTTGTAGAAATTGTTGATTTATTCTACTACAGTAAACGTTTTTATAATCATTTGAAAAACGTATTACAACAACTTTGACATTTTTTATTTTTAATTATTTACAATTTACATTGTCACAAGCTTGATAACACTGCAAAAAAATATTTTTTATTGAGCCCTGACACTATTCCGGGTGATTCTTATGTAAAATGACGTCCTGAATCCAAATATGTCTTCCGTTTTCTTCCATCACCCATCATTTTCGAGGGAGCCCCAAATCTCTAATTTTACCACTTTTCGATAAATTAATTATAATTTATTTATCGAACGATTATAATAATTATAATAATTATTATAATAATAAATATATGGACATGAATTTAATTTAAATGGGAAAAAGAACTATTTTAGCTATAAACAGTAATAAATAAAAAGATATTCATCGTTACTTGGTGCTTGCTTTCCTTTTATACCCTGAGGTACAGCTCTCTCGATTCAAAAACCAGCAGTACTCCGCCAACATGCTTGCATTCCACATCCCTGAAAATCTTTTCTCCAGCTTAGCGATGTCTTGATGGAACCGTTCCCCGTGTTCATCCGAGACTGCTCCTAAATTTTCAGGGAAAAAGTCCAGATGCAAGTAAAGGAAGTGAACTTTAAGAGACATGTTACATCCTATGTCCTTGTACGCTAAAAGCAGTTCCTCGACGTGAGCGACATAATCTTCACTTTTGTGGTTACCCAGGAAATTCTAACAAAAGTTTTGAAATGCAAGCCAAGCTCGTTTTTCTTTTCGATTTAGGTGTTTAATAAATGTCGAATCTTGGAAGAGTTGTCTAATCTGGGGACCAAAAAAACAATTTCTTTGATTTTAGCTTTGCTAAGACGAGAAAATTTAGTTTTCAAAAATTGAAATGCGCCACCTGTCTTGTCCACTGCTTTCACAAACTGCTTGATCAATCCAAGTTTGATGTGTAAAGGTGGTAAGTAAATATTTTCCTTCGGAACCAAAGGATTGTGGACGACATTCTTCTGACCAGGAATAAGATTATTTTGTGAATCCTGATTGCAGGCCCGTGAGTAGAGCAACAACTTTTAAGTCAGCGCAAAGTTTCCACTTATAATCATGATAACTAATTTTATCAAGGATTCTGAAGATGTTTTCGTACGTTTCCTTCATATCAACAGAGTATGCAACTGGAACTGATGGGAAGTCATTCCCATTTGCCAACAGGACAACTTTTAAGCTTGTTTTTGATGAGTCTATAAACAGTCTCCATTTGTCTGGGTCACATGGCATCTGTAGCTCTGTCATCAATAAATTTGCATTAGGGCAGAACACTAAACCTTTATATTCTGAGAAAAGACATTTCAGGGTTGCTTGTCTGGTCCTGTAAGAAGATATTTTTACTCCCTTTTCTAAGAGATTCTACTGTTGAAGTCGCGATCCTAGGAGCTGAGATTTAATCTTGGGTAACTGCAAATCCCTGACAAGATCATTTAATTCCGATTGAGTGAGGAGGTGAAGTTGCCGAGAAACTAAATCTGCGGAATACTCTTCATCATCATTGAACGTATCATTCGAAGCCCCAGGTTGTGGCTCAGAGTCTTTTAAATCAATTTCCAGCTCTAGAGTATAAGTGTTTGGGGGCTCTGGGATTGGCAAAGTATCGTTATGAGGAACAGGTCTTAGAGCTGACGGAATATTGGGATACTGAATTTTATGCTTACTTTTGCTCGAAAACCCGACCGTGGAAGTCATACAAAAGTAACAATCTGTAAGATGACAGCGAGGTTCACGCCAAACCATGGGCACAGCAAATGGCATTGATTTACGGGTACCTTTGAGCCATTTGGTCAAACTACTGTAACAAGTCGTACAGCAAACTGATGGAACCCAAGTCTTGTCCTGGTCGCCAACTTGACAATCAAAAAACAATTTATAAGCTGTTTTAACAAGCGGAGAAAGGGGTTTTCGTTGCGCTTTTAAAGTTAATTCCCCGCAGACATAGCAGAAGCTATCGGGATGATTTTTACACTCGCGTGGCATAATTAAACAGTAATTCAACGCCCGACATTAACCACAAATCACACTTAGTCACTTGAAAAAATCCGGAGTAAAAATAGTTTTACTGTTTTACACAAATGAACAAAAATGAACACAAAATCCAGCACGTTTAAACCGTCGACAAGTTAACTCTGCAACAGCTATAGATGTACTGATCGAAGCAGTTAAGCAAACAATGTAATATACTATAATGAGAAGAGTAATGCAAGTTCAAGCCTGTCGAAAATTCCTGTTCAAACCTGCATGTGGTATTGAGATCGCCAGCATTGTGCAGTGAATCTTCCTAACTGTTTATTGATATTTTTTTACTGTTCTTATATATTTGTATTTTATTGTTGTTTCTATATACATTTTATAGCAAAACTTTTGCCATATACTTTGGTATAAATTTTATTGCCTGCTTTGGGATGTTTAACGGCTATAAGTTAAAATTCTAAAAAAAAATGTAAAAAATAAAATAAAAATGGGGTCCCCCCAAAATAGGTGGGTGATGGGTAAAAACGGAGCTCATTTTTGGATTCAGGAGGTCATTTTACATAAGAATCGTCAAGAATGGTATCAGGGTCGATTTTCATGCAGACCAGTGTAATTAATGTTTTATAGAAATATTTGTAGATGTAAATAACCTAAAGTGAAAACGTATTTTAATAAAAAAAAAATTAAAAAAATGTATATTATGGTTGTCTTTGCTTGCTTATACTTAGAATGAATTTTAATAAAACAAAACACAAAAAATCGTAAAAATTGATTAAAGAAATTTGGTGACAAATAAAACATGTAATTAGATAATTGTTTACTTTACATTAACACTAAACCCGCAAATATCAATTATAAATTACATTTAGAGATGTAAAAGAGAATATTAACAAGTCCTTGCTTTGATGTTCTAGTTAAAATTTAAAACAGTGTAAATAACATTAAACCACGTTTACCGTTAGTTAACTTTTACTAAAAAAAACAATCTTTGTTTAATTTGATGGTTGCATAAAATATTCCATTTAAAATCTTTATGCTTCTGTGATAATTAAGTTTAAATAAATTAATTCAGAAGTTTGTTTATTATTACAATTAACAAATTTTATTTAATTGTTAGTTTTATTAAAATAGTAATTACAAATCAGCGTTATTACTAAAAAAAATTTTATTAAACTCAACGCCGAATTAAAACTTTAATTTTGTTTGTGTGTTATGATTACATATTTACATTTATTAAATATAATTGTTTAAAAACTATTAAAAACATGCACTTCTACGTAGAACATTCTTTCTCTATCTCTGTGCAATCTTCTTTTTACAATTATACTTATTTGATACTGTTAATTCCTTATACTAAGTTTTTTATTACAACATTTAGATTTTTTGTTTCTTCCATGAACCTTCCCGGCTAGAAGTTTTGGGATTTAGCCAACATTGTGGCCAGCATTTTGGTTTGATGGTAGCGGTTTCTAATATATATTGGCGATGACTGGAGAAAGTGGTGATCCCATGGCTGCTCCTTTAATTTGTTCGTATACAGTATTGTTGAATGAGAAGTACGTGGACTTTAAGCATAGCTCAATTAGTTCATTAAGCTCCTCATTCAAATCGGTTTTTCATAATTTGGTCTTGATAATCTCCAGTGCTGTTTGTAGTGGCACTTTTGTGAAGAGAGATGTAACATCAAAACTGACTAAAATGTCTTCTGATTCCAATTCAATTTCTGCAAATACAACATCACATCAAGACCAGAACGGTAAAGCGTATAATGCGAAGAGGTAGCCGAGTCTTGTTAAGGGAGAGGATACACGAAACTAGACGCCAATTAGACCAGAAAACTACGAGTAGAAGAGTTGACACTTCCGGCAGCCTCGGGGCTTGATCAAATTGATATCAAATTGATATCAAACCGGAAATTAATTTCCGGTTTGATATCAATTTAATTTAATCCGCGAATTAATTTAATTCGCGAATTAATTTAATTCGCGAATTAATTTAATTCGCGAATTAATTTAATTCGCGAATTAATTAAGATCGCTGATTATTAATTTAATTCGTGAATTAATTTAACTCGTGAATTAATTTAATTCGATTATTTGATCAAGTTGAATTAATTCGTTCGATCAAAGTTGAATCGATTTCGTTCGATTAAATTGGCGTCGATTAGATTCGAATTTAAATCATCGTCCATTTTTAACCAAAGTCGTCGGCCATTTTTATTTTCAAAAAATGTTTGTTTCAACTAAGAATCGAACCGTAGACCTTCGGATTGAGGTGCAGACTCTCGACCATCTGAGCTACGTAGATTCTCATTTACGAAAGCTTAAAACGTAGTATACATATATTTACATTTTTCTTTTTTACAACGGTGAAATCGCTCGTTATGTGAAAAGTAATTATCAATTGCGTAAGGTGTATTTTGATTTTGATCTCTATAATTAAATTAGTGTTAAGTAAGATTTTTGAAAAAAAAAATAAAATAAATAAATAATGTTTTGTTTATCTGATCGTTGTAAATATTTTATAATTTAATCAGAATGCTTATTACGTTATTGATTTTTACATTTGTGTTCAAAGTAATTATGGTAGAACAAATATTTTTTTTTTTTAATTTCGATTTTAAATTTTTGTTAAAATAAAAATTGAATTTAGATTTTACATTTTTGTTAAAATAAAACGGCTGCTTTAAAAAATTACGTTTTAAATTCTGTTCAAACAAAAAAAATTATAGTTGAACAAATATATTAAATTTCGATTTTACATTGCTAAACAAGTTTTTGAAATACATTGTGAGTTTTAAGATAATCCAAAAATAAATTATATTAATATAGGCGATAGCTGTATTTTAAAAGTATGATGCATGAAATAAAATATAATTAAAAATATTATTCAATAAGTGTACATGTATATACACACAAGGGACTTGGTTAAAAAGGCTGTATAGAAAAGAAACAAAATCTTTTTAAAATAAAACAAAGAGGTCTAATTTGTTTTTGCTGTACACAGTTTGAGATCATAGACATGTCTATGCTTGTGTTTAAGCATACCATGTATTCTATGTAGTTTTGCTAAATGACATGAATCCTGATTGACGTGTCTAATTGTTAAAAAAATTAGGAAATTATCTATGTTAGACTTTGATTTAAGATATACAACAGAGTGTAAAGCATTTCTTACCAGCGTAGTTAAAGCTTTTTGTTTTATTTATACTTGTTTTGTACAAACTTGTTGAATTTCTTAAAAGATATGCTGGAACAAGTCTACTCTTTGTTTACTCTTGGTTTACTTGTTTGTGACGTATGTATTGAAAGAGTGATAAATACAGGAACGAGTTTATAGTTAGGGTTATTCTGGTCACAGCGAGTGTATAGAGGTCGTCGGAGCTATTTTATTTCCAATTTTGTAGTGCTTTTTTGCGGGCGAGGTGTGCTATTATTTTTGTTAGGCGGACCTGTAGTGATGAGTGTCGCAACTAAAAAGCGGCAGCTTGAAAAAAGGTTCTATGTGCCTTATGCAAAACCAAAACATTCAACGCCTGCAAGGAGGATCCATCCACAACCGGTCCTCTCACCTGAGTACTGCCCTGTAGAAGAAGACTTTAAACTTTTTGAAGAAGCACGTAAGAAGTATGGGGTTCATAGTAACGAAGATGAAAAATCGAAGATGTTGAGGAAAGAAAGCTCACATTTACTCAGTGAATTAAATGTGTTTTTAAATAATAGTGAATCAAAGTTGGTGTGTGTAGGTTTAGATGTGTTCGATAGTTTCAATCCGTGCATAAGAATTCAGAAACCGGGATTAGATCAATGTGTTAATTTCAGTTATGCAAGTTTTATCGAGTTTATAAACAGCCTTCAAAATATTATTGAGTCACTTCGATGCCACTGTGAAGAAAAGTATGAACTTGCAGATTATACACTTTATTGTACTACAAGTAGTGATGAGATACCGATACCGACAGCAAAATTTGTACCAAAAAACAAGGGCGATAACTTCCATATACACCTAGCCGCAACTACGCTACAGAAACTTGATAATATAAGAAATTTTTTGGTGAGGAAGTTAAAATCTTTCGAAGACATAAATTTTGTTTTTAACGGCTTTATCGTGGATGTGGTAAATGTACTTAATAATAAAAAAAAAACGTGTGCAGAGAATGAAGATGTTGTTAATGTTTTATGTAGTCGACATCAAGATGACATTATTTTAAGTGAATTAGTGTACAAGTTTCCAAATTTTGTAATAGGTAAAATAAAAGACTATATGGAAGATTATGGCGACCGTCATTAGTATAAGTAGTATAACAGTTTTACCATTTAAGTATTAAAACCTGTATTATCACTGATTTAAATATATGTAGTAAAACAAAGTCTTATTTTATTTAGATTTTTTTTTTTACCTTTCGCGCCTTTATCGATCTTTGAAAAATGTAAATATATGTATACTAACTTGTTAGATTTTGCTAATTCTAATAATAACTTCAATTTAATTTTCTTTTCGAGTTGAGCATCAAAAGATTTTGCAAAGATTTTAGTCAATATAAAGTTTGTGTTGAGATATTATAATTGCTATAATGTTGGGTTTAGTTAAAACCTTAATTTGAAAAATAGTTGATGGTACTGCAAATGAAAAATTGATGTTGTTATTTTCATTAGTTGAGAAATCTGTTACATATAGTGAAATCTTTTTTTTTTAAGTTTAAAAAATCATGAAATTTAAATCAATGGATTAACAATTACTTTGTACATAAAAGTATCTTAATGAAAATACATACATACGAAAAATGAAAGTGTACTGCGAGTAAGCATGAATCATTTGTAGTAAACTTATAGAATGTGCTCTTAATGACTTCGACAAGTTTTAACAAGTCTGTGCATACCCGCAACAGTTTCTCAAAACAAAGAGTGTTAGAGTCGAGGTTTTTCATATTTATGCGTTTCATAAATGTGTTCATTTAGTATACTTTGATATTCATTAAAATGTTTAACAGTATAGTTAACTTACGTGCCTCCGAAAAAAGAAAAACAATATAAACAAATAACGAAGAAAAGGTTTATGGAAACCAAATATAAAAATACGAAATCTGTAAGTAAGTATTTTTATGGATTTGTTATTAAGAAACAATATTGAAAAACATCAAATTCTAATTCTTTAATTTTTAATTTATTCTATCCAAAACGCATAAAACCAACACCTGTTCAGAGAAATTCATAACCTCAACTGATAATTAATGAAGAAGATGAACGCATTTTTACAGAAAAGGTGATTCCTAGTTACGGAATTTTAGAAGTTTTGCAGCAGATATCAAAAAAAAAAAAAAAACCAAACGTTACGAGAAGAAATAGTTGTTGTGTGAGACAAGACTATTCCTCAACCGTAGTGTTAGCAAGTGCGTTACAGTGGGATTAGATCCTTTCCACAATTTCCAGCCGGTAGTTCGTATTTTGAAATCGAATGTGAAAATGGGGATAACGCTTACAAGATCTTCATATGAAGAATTAGCACGCAGTTTTAGAAGAACTAAAGTATAATACGTTAACTACAACAAATTTCGTTGAATATAAAGTCAGTCTCTTACATAAATCTTAAAAGGTATGTGTAAGTTTACACGCAAAAGACGTTATAACAATGCCGAAGAAAACAAATTCGATTGCAATTTTAAACTGTACGTAATGCGGGAGACTTTATACCCATTGTTGAAAATGCAAGAGTTCTGGATTCACAAGTTAGATGTTCTTACTACTTATAGTTTCAACTTTGAATCTTTTTTAATGATGTGCTCGACTATCTAGAAGAAGAGGGCTTTGAAGACATCCATGATGAACTTGAATAATCACAGTTTTTCTAAACTCACAACTACAAGGTAAACTATAATACCATAAATTTATATTTATACTATTGTAAATAAGCTACAATATTACTCAAAAACCATTATAAAAATATACATAAAAGAAAAAAATTATCAAAAGTTATTTCATATTTGTATCTTATACAAAAATATTTTATAAATTCGCAATACTTATTATGTATGTTAACAAGTTATTTAAAATGTTGCTTGCAATATTTACGTTTAAAAATTACTCCTGAATTAGAAAAGGTGGTTTTCAGACTTCTAAACGTATGTTAATCTTTAAAAAAATCTCGCCTATTTTAAAATTAATATTAAAACAGTATTTCTTTGAAATTGTATAAAACCACTTTGCAATTCGACTGCAAGTTACTAAAATAAAGAAACATTTTTAAATTGCCATTATACTCTTCAAAAAATTAAAAAAAAAACATTAATTCCAAAAGATCTTACAATTGACAGAAAAAAAAAAGCAAAACGCAAAGATTTTTATTGCAATTATTGCTAATAACAATGTCATCTTTGTTATGAAAAACAATTTCCTGTTGTAATCAAAAACGCAACAATAATTAGCTTTTTAGACAAAATTATGAAAATTTTTAGTTTTACAATAGTATCACAAAGAAACTAATAAAATTTTTAAGTACATATGTACATTAAAAAATATATACTCATCCTACTACTTCGTCAACCAGTAAACACTCTATTTACACATTATTGTAGAGCAAAACGATAGGTAGCCTGTGCAATGATATACGTGAAAGCAGAGCTAATAAGTAAAATCTGAATACAGTTACTATTGCATTAAATTAATTTTAACCATTTTGCAAAAATTACTATTAGCATATTATAATAAATTGATAAACTAATATTTTAGCAACGTATGATTAGTAGTTAAATGTAATAATCGCTTGCTTAGAGTACTCAACAAACTAAGAACTCTGTCATTTACTATATTTGATAATACTAGAAGTATTTCATAAAGGTTTGTAAATATTTTCTGCGTTCGATTGGATGAGGTGCTTTTACTGCTTTTTTAATAACCCTGAAATATGAAAATTTTAAGAGAACAGATCCCGCAATAACTCACACCACTACCGGTAACAAAGTCTGATTATTGTCATAAACAGAATATTTCACTACGTATAAATTTGTACTATCGATTGATGATAGTTATTTAACATCTTTTGTCGTTTTACTTTATAGTTTTCTTTTCTCTACTACACTCTTTAAATGATTTTACAAAACTATATATCATTATCGTTACATTCTTCGTAATTTTAAACCGATCCAAGAAAACAAACTTTCAACAATAAACAGTATTATAAAAACTAAATTATTTTATGTCAGAATTAAATTGAAAAACTAAAACTATCTTAATATGTCGTTTCCAAACATATCAAATGAATTGATGATATGATTTTATAGGTAACTCAACTACAGAAAATTATATGATTTTTGCTATTAAAATAAGGTTTGATTATTTTTATAAACGTGAGGTTATCTTAATATATTAGAAATAAGGTTAGTTTATTACTAAAGAAGTGAGGTTAGCTTATTACAGAAAGAGTGAGGTTAGATAGGCTAGTTATGAGGAAGTCAGATAGTAAACAGCGATCTAAATTAATTCGCGAATTTAATTAAATTGATATATTTTATCTGACTTCCTCATAACTAGCCTATCTAACCTCACTCTTTCTGTAATAAGCTAACCTCACTTCTTTAGTAATAAACTAACCTTATTTCTAATATATTAAGATAACCTCACGTTTATAAAAATAATCAAACCTTATTTTAATAGCAAAAATCATATAATTTTCTGTAGTTGAGTTACCTATAAAATCATATCATCAATTCATTTGATATGTTTGGAAACGACATATTAAGATAGTTTTAGTTTTTCAATTTAATTCTGACATAAAATAATTTAGTTTTTATAATACTGTTTATTGTTGAAAGTTTGTTTTCTTGGATCGGTTTAAAATTACGAAGAATGTAACGATAATGATATATAGTTTTGTAAAATCATTTAAAGAGTGTAGTAGAGAAAAGAAAACTATAAAGTAAAACGACAAAAGATGTTAAATAACTATCATCAATCGATAGTACAAATTTATACGTAGTGAAATATTCTGTTTATGACAATAATCAGACTTTGTTACCGGTAGTGGTGTGAGTTATTGCGGGATCTGTTCTCTTAAAATTTTCATATTTCAGGGTTATTAAAAAAGCAGTAAAAGCACCTCATCCAATCGAACGCAGAAAATATTTACAAACCTTTATGAAATACTTCTAGTATTATCAAATATAGTAAATGACAGAGTTCTTAGTTTGTTGAGTACTCTAAGCATGCGATTATTACATTTAACTACTAATCATACGTTGCTAAAATATTAGTTTATCAATTTATTATAATATGCTAATAGTAATTTTTGCAAAATGGTTAAAATTAATTTAATGCAATAGTAACTGTATTCAGCTTTTACTTATTAGCTCTGCTTTCACGTATATCATGGCACAGGCTACCTATCGTTTGCAGTACAATAATTTGTAAATAGAGTGTTTACTGGTTGACGAAGTAGTAGGGTGAGTATATATTTTTTTAATGTACTGTACATATGTACTTAAAAATCTTATTAGTTTCTTTGTGATACTATTGTAAAACTAAAAATTTTCATAATTTTGTCTAAAAAGCTAATTATTGTTGCGTTTTTGATTACAACAGGAAATTGTTTTTCATAACAAAGATGACATTGTTATTAGCAATAATTGCAATAAAAATCTTTGCGTTTTGCTTTTTTTTCTGTCAATTGTAAGATCTTTTGGAATTAATGTTTTTTTTTTTATTTTTTGAAGAGTATAATGGCAATTTAAAAATGTTTCTTTATTTTAGTAACTTGCAGTCGAATTGTAAAGTGGTTTTATACAATTTCAAAGAAATACTGTTTTAATAATAATTTTAAAATAGGCGAGATTTTTTTAAAGATTAACATACGTTTAGAAGTCTGAAAACCACCTTTTCTAATTCAGGAGTAATTTTTAAACGTAAATATTGCAAGCAACATTTTAAATAACTTGTTAACATACATAATAAGTATTGCGAATTTATAAAATATTTTTGTATAAGATACAAATATGAAATAACTTTTGATAATTTTTTTCTTTTATGTATATTTTTATAATGGTTTTTGAGTAATATTGTAGCTTATTTACAATAGTATAAATATAAATTTATGGTATTATAGTTTACCTTGTAGTTGTGAGTTTAGAAAAACTGTGATTATTCAAGTTCATCATGGATGTCTTCAAAGCCCTCTTCTTCTAGATAGTCGAGCACATCATTAAAAAAGATTCAAAGTTGAAACTATAAGTAGTAAGAACATCTAACTTGTGAATCCAGAACTCTTGCATTTTCAACAATGGGTATAAAGTCTCCCGCATTACGTACAGTTTAAAATTGCAATCGAATTTGTTTTCTTCGGCATTGTTATAACGTCTTTTGCGTGTAAACTTACACATACCTTTTAAGATTTATGTAAGAGACTGACTTTATATTCAACGAAATTTGTTGTAGTTAACGTATTATTCTTTAGTTCTTCTAAAACTGCGTGCTAATTCTTCATATGAAGATCTTGTAAGCGTTATCCCCATTTTCACATTCGATTTCAAAATACGAACTACCGGCTGGAAATTGTGGAAAGGATCTAATCCCACTGTAACGTACTTGCTAACACTACGGTTGAGGAATAGTCTTGTCTCACACAACAACTATTTCTTCTCGTAACGTTTGGTTTTTTTTTTTTTTTTTTGATATCTGCTGCAAAACTTCTAAAATTCCGTAACTAGGAATCACCTTTTCTGTAAAAATGCGTTCATCTTCTTCATTAATTATCAGTTGAGGTTATGAATTTCTCTGAACAGGTGTTGGTTTTATGCGTTTTGGATAGAATAAATTAAAAATTAAAGAATTAGAATTTGATGTTTTTCAATATTGTTTCTTAATAACAAATCCATAAAAATACTTACTTACAGATTTCGTATTTTTATATTTGGTTTCCATAAACCTTTTCTTCGTTATTTGTTTATATTGTTTTTCTTTTTTCGGAGGCACGTAAGTTAACTATACTGTTAAACATTTTAATGAATATCAAAGTATACTAAATGAACACATTTATGAAACGCATAAATATGAAAAACCTCGACTCTAACACTCTTTGTTTTGAGAAACTGTTGCGGGTATGCACAGACTTGTTAAAACTTGTCGAAGTCATTAAGAGCACATTCTATAAGTTTACTACAAATGATTCATGCTTACTCGCAGTACACTTTCATTTTTCGTATGTATGTATTTTCATTAAGATACTTTTATTTACAAAGTAATTGTTAATCCATTGATTTAAATTTCATGATTTTTTAAACTTAAAAAAAAAAGATTTCACTATATGTAACAGATTTCTCAACTAATGAAAATAACAAAATCAAATTTTCATTTGAAGTAAAATCAACTATTTTTCAAATTAAGGTTTTAACTAAACCCAACATTATAGCAATTATAATATCTCAACACAAACTTTATATTGACTAAAATCTTTGCAAAATCTTTTGATGCTCAACTCGAAAAGAAAATTAAATTGAAGTTATTATTAGAATTAGCAAAATCTAACAAGTTAGTATACATATATTTACATTTTTCAAAGATCGATAAAGGCGCGAAAGGTAAAAAAAAAAATCTAAATAAAATAAGACTTTGTTTTACTACATATATTTAAATCAGTGATAATACAGGTTTTAATACTTAAATGGTAAAACTGTTATACTACTTATACTAATGACGGTCGCCATAATCTTCCATATAGTCTTTTATTTTACCTATTACAAAATTTGGAAACTTGTACACTAATTCACTTAAAATAATGTCATCTTGATGTCGACTACATAAAACATTAACAACATCTTCATTCTCTGCACACGTTTTTTTTTTATTATTAAGTACATTTACCACATCCACGATAAAGCCGTTAAAAACAAAATTTATGTCTTCGAAAGATTTTAACTTCCTCACCAAAAAATTTCTTATATTATCAAGTTTCTGTAGCGTAGTTGCGGCTAGGTGTATATGGAAGTTATCGCCCTTGTTTTTTGGTACAAATTTTGCTGTCGGTATCGGTATCTCATCACTACTTGTAGTACAATAAAGTGTATAATCTGCAAGTTCATACTTTTCTTCACAGTGGCATCGAAGTGACTCAATAATATTTTGAAGGCTGTTTATAAACTCGATAAAACTTGCATAACTGAAATTAACACATTGATCTAATCCCGGTTTCTGAATTCTTATGCACGGATTGAAACTATCGAACACATCTAAACCTACACACACCAACTTTGATTCACTATTATTTAAAAACACATTTAATTCACTGAGTAAATGTGAGCTTTCTTTCCTCAACATCTTCGATTTTTCATCTTCGTTACTATGAACCCCATACTTCTTACGTGCTTCTTCAAAAAGTTTAAAGTCTTCTTCTACAGGGCAGTACTCAGGTGAGAGGACCGGTTGTGGATGGATCCTCCTTGCAGGCGTTGAATGTTTTGGTTTTGCATAAGGCACATAGAACCTTTTTTCAAGCTGCCGCTTTAGTTGCGACACTCATCACTACAGGTCCGCCTAACAAAAATAATAGCACACCTCGCCCGCAAAAAAGCACTACAAAATTGGAAATAAAATAGCTCCGACGACCTCTATACACTCGCTGTGACCAGAATAACCCTAACTATAAACTCGTTCCTGTATTTATCACTCTTTCAATACATACGTCACAAACAAGTAAACCAAGAGTAAACAAAGAGTAGACTTGTTCCAGCATATCTTTTAAGAAATTCAACAAGTTTGTACAAAACAAGTATAAATAAAACAAAAAGCTTTAACTACGCTGGTAAGAAATGCTTTACACTCTGTTGTATATCTTAAATCAAAGTCTAACATAGATAATTTCCTAATTTTTTTAACAATTAGACACGTCAATCAGGATTCATGTCATTTAGCAAAACTACATAGAATACATGGTATGCTTAAACACAAGCATAGACATGTCTATGATCTCAAACTGTGTACAGCAAAAACAAATTAGACCTCTTTGTTTTATTTTAAAAAGATTTTGTTTCTTTTCTATACAGCCTTTTTAACCAAGTCCCTTGTGTGTATATACATGTACACTTATTGAATAATATTTTTAATTATATTTTATTTCATGCATCATACTTTTAAAATACAGCTATCGCCTATATTAATATAATTTATTTTTGGATTATCTTAAAACTCACAATGTATTTCAAAAACTTGTTTAGCAATGTAAAATCGAAATTTAATATATTTGTTCAACTATAATTTTTTTTGTTTGAACAGAATTTAAAACGTAATTTTTTAAAGCAGCCGTTTTATTTTAACAAAAATGTAAAATCTAAATTCAATTTTTATTTTAACAAAAATTTAAAATCGAAATTAAAAAAAAATATATTTGTTCTACCATAATTACTTTGAACACAAATGTAAAAATCAATAACGTAATAAGCATTCTGATTAAATTATAAAATATTTACAACGATCAGATAAACAAAACATTATTTATTTATTTTATTATTTTTTTTTCAAAAATCTTACTTAACACTAATTTAATTATAGAGATCAAAATCAAAATACACCTTACGCAATTGATAATTACTTTTCACATAACGAGCGATTTCACCGTTGTAAAAAAGAAAAATGTAAATATATGTATACTACGTTTTAAGCTTTCGTAAATGAGAATCTACGTAGCTCAGATGGTCGAGAGTCTGCACCTCAATCCGAAGGTCTACGGTTCGATTCTTAGTTGAAACAAACATTTTTTGAAAATAAAAATGGCCGACGACTTTGGTTAAAAATGGACGATGATTTAAATTCGAATCTAATCGACGCCAATTTAATCGAACGAAATCGATTCAACTTTGATCGAACGAATTAATTCAACTTGATCAAATAATCGAATTAAATTAATTCACGAGTTAAATTAATTCACGAATTAAATTAATAATCAGCGATCTTAATTAATTCGCGAATTAAATTAATTCGCGAATTAAATTAATTCGCGGATTAAATTAATTCGCGGATTAAATTAATTCGCGGATTAAATTAAATTGATATCAAACCGGAAATTAATTTCCGGTTTGATATCAATTTGATATCAATTTGATCAAGCCCCGAGGCTGCCGGAAGTGTCAACTCTTCTACTACTACGGAATTATTTTCAGTCCATTCACGACTGATCAACACAATAGATTCGACAATCTGGGATTTGATCGACAAATTATCTACGGAAAAAGCCAAAGAAATCGCCAAAAAGGTTAAAAAAAAGTTCCAGAAGTTACAGAACGTACAACATCCTTTACCGCCGAAATTAGAGACAGACAGGATCATCATCAATATGTCTTCCACCACACTCAGTGAACCAGGAACGGCCATTTTATCAAAAGGATTAAATTTTGTTCTCACACCAAAATTTATACCAAAAGAAGAAATAGTGAGTTCATTGAAAAGCACACTCAGAACTCTACCACAACATATTCAAGAAGAGGTGAAGGTCAAAACAGCCGATATTCTGAAGAAATCTACAGCACCAAAATCCAACATCAATCGAGAGGAAAAAATGCTCTAAAGGAACTTAAAGCCAACAAAGAAATCACTGCATTACTGGCTGATAAAGGAAATGCTTCTGTAATCATGAACACCAACGACTACATGGAAAAAATCGATACTTTGCTACAAGATTCGGCGTACAAACCATTAAAGAGGAACCCAATAAAACCTGTAGAGAGAAAGATTTCCGCCGCTCTAACATCAGCAAGCACGATCCCGGAACATCGAAAGAGACGACTAATTCCTAAAGACACCAGGATGCCGCACCTTTACGGTCTTCCAAAAATCCACAAGCTAGGGGTACCGCTTTGCCCAATTGTAAGTGCTACAGGTTCAGCCACCCATCCTCTGGCAAAATACTTATGTACTATTTTACAACCGCTTACGGGAAAAAGCATCCATCACGTAAGGAATTCCCAGCAGTCAGTTTTGATGTTACATCTCTCTTCACAACAGTGCCACTACAAACAGTACTGGAGATCATCAAGACTAAATTACAAAAAGCGGATTTGGATGAAGAGCTTAACGGACTAATTGAGCTATGCTTAAAGTCCACGTACTTCTCATTCAACAACATTGTACACGAACAAATTGAAGGAGCAGCCATGGGATCACCACTTTCTCCAGTCGTCGCTAATATATTTATGGAGGATTTTGAAGAAAGAACGTTAGAAACCGCTACCTTCAAACCAAAATGCTGGCTACGTTATGTGGACGATGCATTTGTAATTTGGTCTCATGCAGCAGAAACACTACACAACTTTCTGGATCACATCAACCAGTTAGATTCCAACATCAAATTCACCATGGAAAAGGAAACAAACAGAAGCATTCCGTTCTTGGACGTACTGGTCACTCAAAAGATGGGCAACATATTGGGGCATCAAGTATATAGAAAACCGACACATACTGACAGATACCTTAACGCCAAATTACATTATCATCTAGCCCAGAAGTTTTCAGTTGTAAAAACTTTAGTACACAGGGCCAAGGCAATCAGTGAACAGAATACGTTAAAGACCGAGCTAGGTCATCTAACAAACACCTATATCACCATATCGAGTAATTAACAAAGACAGTAAGGAAAAACCAAAGAAGGAGGACTCCGTGGCAACTTCCTTCCTTCCTTACATAAAAAGCTGCACGTATAAAATAGCCAGGATACTTAGAGGGAAAAATGTCAAACATTTTTTAGACACCGGTCACACAATAAAATTTGAAGAGGCCACAATGTTAGCTAAATCCCAAAACTTCTGGCCTAGACTATACAAGGAAGCCATTGAAATCCAGAAGTACGACAATTTTAATAGGGATAATGGAATCGATCTAGCGCCAATGTAGAAAAACATGTTCCGAAAAACTAATGAATCCAAACCGTCACGAACCACTGATCAGAATGGCGTAATATAAAGGCTTGTCAGGATCCTATACCTTCAGTTTCAGTTTTTTCTGAAGAAGACAGCGACATGACTGTCGAAATGTCAAATATTGTAAATTTTTTAAAGTTTGTAAGCTACCTAAGTTTTATAAATCTCGTGAAAAGTGTAAATATGAAACGCGGTTCAAAACCCGAAAATATTTATTTGTTAAAAAATACCTCACAATGGTTTTATGTAATATTTTATATATTTATATTATTTATATTTATTATTCGAAGAAGCTTTAGAAACTGAAAATAACTTAGAAAAAATTTTAGAAGACGATGACGAGATTGCAGTGGACTCCGACAATGAAAACAAGGAAATTCCAAACAACGTCCAAAATATTCAACCGAAAACGGCAGCGATCGAAAAACATAATTACTGTTCGTCCTGGTGTTGCTCCCCAAGTACAGTAGTATGGCAGAAGTGTTCAAGTTATTTATTTCTGTTGATATGGTAAATAGCAAACTTTACAAATCAACGAAGGGCTTATAAACTGATAATCGTAATGACGGGTTAGATGATATGATTTAGAAGGATGTCGACGATACTGAAATACATACCTCTATTGGTTTGTTGCTATGTGCTGAAGTATTAAAAGCTAATCGTGAGTCTATTCGGATGCTGTGGCAAGATGACCCCTGTTTCCATTGTCCAATTTTCTCGACAACAATGCTTCGATGCAGATTTTGCAGTTGGATGAGATTTGACGAAAAAGACACAAGGCTATTGAGAAGAGCAACAGACAAATTAGCACCTATACGAAATCTTTTTAAAAAACTCTCAAATATATTACAACCCAGGATCACACTTGACAGTATACGAACAGCTGTTACCGTTTCGTGGTAGATGTCCTTTCAGAGTCTACATGAAGAGTTAGCCTGCCAAGTACAGTATAAAAATTTGGATTCTGTCTGACGCAGAGACTTCTTACTGCAAAAACTTGCAAATCTATTTGGGAAAAAAGGGAAATGTACCAGAACGAAACCAAGGCAAGAAGGTGGTACTGGATTTAGTTTCGTGTTTGGGTCCTGGATACGGGTTCACGACAGACATTTTTTTTACTTCTTTGTAGTTGGCTTAAGAGTTACTAGACCACAAACTTACAGTGTGTGGAACACTAAAGAAAAATAAAGCCTGCAAATATTTTGTCACAACGGCAACGTCCTGTGGAATCTTCTATTTTTGTGTGTCAACCCGAGATTACCATGGTATCGTATGTTCCAAAAAAAAAACAGAAGCGTTATTTTGCTATCATCTGAACATCACGATGGTATCGTTTTGAAAGAAGGGCACAAAGAACCGGAGATCATATCTCACTATAATAATACTAAAGGTGCAGTTAATACACTGGATCAGAAAATTTACAAACTTTGTAAAATCCAAATAAATTGTATGTTATTTGAAAATGTAAGCGTTTACAAGCAATTTATAGTTTCTTGTAGTTGCTGCAATTTTTGCTAGTACTTTTCTTTACAAGCGATTAAAGACATGCTGAAACCTATGTTTTCAAAATAAATATCAAATAACAAATAAATATTTTTGGGTTTTGAACCGCGTTCCATATTTACACTTTTCACAAAATTCATAAGAAAACTTACAAACTTTGAAAAATTTACAATACTTGACGTTTCGAGAGTCATGTTGCTGTTTTCTTCAGAAAAAACTGAAACTGAAGGAATAGGATCCTAGCAAACTTTTATATTACGCCGTTCGGATCAGTGGTTCATGACGGTTTTGATTCATTAGTTTTTCGGAACATGTTTTTTCCATATTGGCCCTAGATCGATTCCATTATCCCTATTAAAATTGTCGTACTTCTGGATTTCAATGGCTTCCTTGTATAGTCTAGGCCAGTAGTTTTGGGATTTAGTCAACATTGTGGCCTCTTTAAATTTTACTGTGTGACCGGTGTCTAAAAAATGATCCGCTACAACAAATCTTGTGTTATGTTTCTTTGTATCCGCCTTATGCTCTTTTAATCTGGTAGTTATGTTGCGCCCCGTTTGTCCTATGTAAGCCAGCCCACACGAACAAGGGATGTGGTAGACCTCTGGTTCCTCGAGTGGTACTTTTGTTACTTTTGGTTTTGAGAAATTGGCGGCTATTTTATTTGTTGTAGTGAAGATCACTTTGATATTTTTCCCTCTAAATATCCTGGCTATTTTATCCGTGCAGACGTTTATGTATGGAAGGTAGGAAGTTGCCACGGGGTTTTCCTTCATTGGTTTTTCCTTACTGTGTTTGTTAATTGCTTTACAAATTTTTTTCTTTTCTGAAACCGTTTTTTAATAAGGCGTTTGTTAGGTGACCTTGCTCGGTCTATAACGTGTTCGGTTCACTGATCGCTTTGACTCTATGTACTAAAGTTTTTAGAACTGAAAACTTTTGAGCTGGATAATGATGTGATTCGCCGTTGAGGTATCTGTCAGTATGACTCGGTTTTCTATATACTTGATGCCTTAATTTGTTGTCCATCTTTCGAGTGACCAGTACGTCCAAGAACGGAATGCTTCTGTTTGTTTCCTTTTCCATAGTGAATATGATGTTGAAATCTAACTGGTAGATGTGATCCAGAAGGCTGTGTAGTGTTTCTGTTCCATGAGACCAAATTACAAATGTATCGTCCACATAACGTAGCCAGCATTTTGGTTTGAGTGTAGCGGTTTCTAATGCTCTTTCTTCAAAATCCTCCATAAATATATTGGCGATGACTGGAGAAACTGGTGATCTCATGGCTGCTCCTTCATGTTGTTCGTATACAATATTGTTGAATGAGAAGTGCGTGGACTTTAAGCATAGCTCCATTAGTCCGTTAAGAGTCTCATCCAAACCCGCTTTTCGTAATTTGGTCTTAATGATCTCCAGTGCTGTTTGTAGTGGCACTTTTGGTAAGAGAGATGTAACATCAAAACTGACTAAAATGTCTTCTGATTCCAATTTCATTTCTTTAATTTTTAGACGAAGTGCTGGGAATTCCTTACGTGATGGATACTTTTTCGCGTAAGCGGTTGTAAAATGGTACATAAGTATCTAGCCAGAGGATGCGTGGCTGAACCTGTGGCACTCACAATTGGGCGAAGCGGTACTCATGGTTTGTGGATTTTTGGAAGGCCGTAAAGGTGCGGCATCCTGGTGTCTGTAGGAATTAGTCGTCTCTTTTGTTGTTCCGGGATCGTGCTTGCGGATTTTACAGCAGCCGAAATCTTTCCCTCTAGAGGTTTTATTGGGTTCCTCTTTAATGGTTTGTACGCCGAATCTTGTAGCAACGTATCGATTTTTTCCATGTAGTGGTTAGTGTTCATGATTACAGAAGCATTTCCTATATCACCTGGTTATTTTCTCTTCTTTTTGTCTTTTTCTTGAATCACTGGCGTGTTGGCTAGGACCCTTGACGTGACTTTCTTTCTTTTCTGCAGCTTTTAAATATTGCAAATTCTGACCCCCACGTTAGGCGCCAGAATTTGAAACGGAGTTCTGGAAAGGTGAGTGTCCAATATCTGAAACCCAGAATTGTAACAAGAGATGGGGCTTACTTTCGTGAACGACTAACCGGAAGATGGAATGCCGACCGGTTCGGGGTTTTCATTATGCGATTGTGCGTGTCGCTGGTCAACTAAAATTAGCAGTAACACATACACGCTTGGCCACGCGGAGACGTAAAATAAACAAAAAAGTAAATGGAGTCACATTCTAAAATCGTCATGGGAAAGAAAAATTATTATCTTATTCATTCGATAGTAATAATATTTTTTTACGGGTTAGATGCAAAGACAAAACATTCTCCGTATTCTCTCTGAACCAGCCTAGTTGAGCAGTGTCTTTTTTTGAAGGCAAACCATCTGTATCAGAAATATCAGGATCATTTGTAGAATTTTTAGCAAAAAGCTCGACAACAGGCTCTGTACAATTTGTAAAAAACAAACACGAATGGTTTGATTCTTAAAATATTTAAAATTAATAAGACAAATCCTTGTGTGTTGGAAATACTCCAAAAAGTTTGTTCCAGTCATCCAGCCACTGGGGTTTGGTGAGCTTTTTGATCCCGGTGGTGCACCATTAAGCATGAGCGATCAAATATTAAACGATTGTTAATGGAACCAATTTACGACGAGTTTTACATTATAAAAACATTCCTTAGATTATTTGCCAGGGTCGCATATAATCTTGCATTTTTAATGTTTCATTAAGTAGTGTTTCTGTGTAATTTCATAATAAATAAATCTTATTCTGATTTTCGTGGTTCGCATTATTCTATTTACAAACTTGATCGATGAGTGAATTGTCCTAGAACCATTAAAATTATAATAATGATTCTTTTTTTATATTCAGTACACAATCTTTTACATACCTAACTAATAAAGAACAGTCCGACTGCTGTATAGACAGCTAACAATTCAAAAGAGAAACTGTAGTGATAAGTTACGTTGTCAGGATTACAGACGCCTGATTAGGTTTGAGATCCTAAAAATAGAAGAAAATAAAGAAATGATCGGGAAATTTTAGAAAAAGGAACAAAAATACACGTCATAAAAAAAGTCTGAGAATGGATAAAAAAATTTCAAAAAAATACTTTACTATTCCCGGAAGTGGAATTGAAGAGTATTTAAAATTAAGTACTCAGTGTCAGGTAAAGAAGAAATTAAAACAGAAAGCTTTAGTAGTAAAACCCACAATTTCTACAAAATTTAATACAAGAAAACAAATTGATTTGATTCACTTGCAGAAGATAGAGCCAGATGGTCTTTACAAAATGAGATATCAGGATCACCGTATTAAATTAATTTTTTAAAGCCTTTAAAAACTAAAAAAGCAGAAAAAGTAGAATACAATTTAATAGATATTTTTTGGCCAACTGCTCTTGTCTTTGGCTGAAAAATCAGGACCATGCAACCATATTTTCGTGTATTTGCAAATACACCTCTTGAAAGTAAATCAGCAGAATTTTTTGTAGTAGGTGTATGATGCCCAGACTTTCGGTCACTTAACGTTTTTATCTGAGAAATTTTATTTGCTACAAACATTTTCAAGAATTTATATGGTGTTTGGATCCATGCCAGTACTATGGTTGAATAGGACCAAAAAAATATTGAATATATATTAATTTTTATTAATGAAATTACTCTTTGTGTTAACTTAACAAGCAAGCCAGCTGCCATGAATTCTAATCGTGGCATAGAAATTGTTTTTTTGGTGCTACGTTAAACTTACATCATAAATTGACATCGACTGACTCAGCGTTAAGAAAACTGCTCAAATAAATACATGCCGGGAAGCTGTTTCAGAGGCATCGGCAAAGGCGTGGATTTCTATAAAGAAAGCATCAATTGGTATTTTACGTCATTTAAAAGAATTAGGTTTTCAGTAAAGGAAATTCATTTTTTCCGAAGATTGGAAGTAGGTGATTAGTCTCAATCTAGTTTTTCCTGCCATAAGATTATTTAGGCTGTGATTGTGCATGCAGACAAGGTACCTAATGGATTGAATATTTGGCTTATAGCCGATAAAATTGATCGTTTGGTTACAGGGAGAGAATTGTCAATATAAATATTAAAGAATAGAAAATTCCCCTTTGAGTTCAAACCAAGGCCTGGAGTTTTAGAATTCTCATTTAAGCAAATAGTTATGTTTTCAGAATCGCTAGGATCTGGAAGAACTTGGGGGTTATTTGATATCTATTTTATAAGAGGAAATGCAGCCTGCTTGAAAATCCACAACAACAGCAACAACATAAGAGTGTGGCTTGTTCAATATCGTCAGCGCGAGTTAGTAAATCATCTACATAAAAATCATTTTTTCGATCGGAATATTCAGTTGCTAATTGAGGCACACATCGCATTGCCAAGAAATAAGCTGCTCTTGTTCCATAAGTGTTTAATTGATAAGTAGTAATTGATTCTGAAGTGTCAGATCTCCAAATGATCTGTTGTAAAGATCGTTCCTTGGGTTCTACTAAAATTTTCCGATAGATTTTGGCTATGTCGGCTGCAATTGCAATAAGAAATTGTCGAAATTGTAAAAAAATTGAGAGTAAGTCATTCTGCATATTTGGACCACATAATTGAATATGGTAAAGTAGCTTATCCTCCTGTTTGTGAAGTTGTAATTAGTAGTAGATCTTATCTTCCTTAAGAGGGGCAATAGAAACCACTAGAAACTATTTTTATGGCTATGTTTCGTGCCTCTAGTGTGCACTTTTTCAGGCCACTTTACTTACTTACCGTAAATATAATTTCAGTGGCCTGAAGAAGTGCACACTAGAAGCACGAAACGTAACCATAAAAATAGTTTAGAGTGGTTTTTATTGCCCCTCCTAAGGAAGATAAGATCTACCAATAATAATTGAATACCCAGAGCTCGATGGAATGAACCATCAAAAACAACTCGCAGTCTGGTAGTACTACTACGTTCATTTAAGACATGATGTGGAAGAAAATATGGACATGATTGAGAATTTAACTCTTTGATTTTAGACATGTGTCCCATACTCTCATATTTTGACGTAAACTCAGTATACATAATTTACAACGAGGGGCTCGTTTGAAGCTTTCTCTCTAAACCATAAAATCGTTTTAAAGCTCCTGTCTTAGAATCGCGTAGTTTGTCAATAGAATCTTCGAATGGAAGCGAAACCATAAATCTAGAACCTTCATCGCGTTAAAATGTTTTGAGAAAATGCTTAGATTTTTGCGTATCGTCTGAACATGGTTTTATTGTATGACACTCTTCAAGATCCCAAAACTGAGATAACTGTTGTTGAATGTTGAAATTGCATTGAATATTGTTAAAGGAAACAACGTCTACAGGCCCAGAAAATATCCAACCTAAAACGGTTTTCTGAACAACCAGTTCATATGGATGAAGAATAATTAGACCAACATGGATCAAGTTCCAAAAAGTACAAGCCATAAATCTGAACAGGGTAATAACCCAATCAATTCTCTTATTGAATAGTCCTGATGCAGATTGATATTGAATGTAACATTTGCCTTGTATGGGCATGATTGAATTGTTAACGCCACATTTATGTTAACATATTTTAACAAAATCGGTATATAAATTGAGTTTGTGACAATTGCTTCAGAAATGAAATTACTATGTGAACCAGAGTCTAAAAGTGGTCGACAGACATAAACTGTGTTACAAGAATAGAAAATATTGATTAGCGCAGTTGGCAATAAAACCTGATTAAAGTAGTTAACGCAATTTGGGTTGAAGATGCTGCATCCGAGGTACTCAAAGTACTTGCAGAAACCGAAGGTTTTTAGTGTCCGTTTCAAAGGTTTTGAATTCCCATTCTCGAACAGTAACTGAGTCAAACTTACTAGTGACAATATAAACAATTATAAAATCCCAAAGCTGTACAGGATAATTTTAAAACTCATAAATGTTGACTGACACTATCGATCATTACTCGTAATTAAAAAGGAGATTTGTTTAATACATCTGGTAAATTGAATAAAGATTGTAAGTAATTTTTGTATCAACCACAAACTAAGTTCTAAGCAACTGCATAGTTATCAGCAGAAACTTCTATTGAGTCAATAATTTGAGCTGCATTAACCGCATGAGAAGACCTCAAATAGTAAAACTTTTTGAATTGTACCAAGTTCATCAGAATCATCAATTAAAGTCTTAAATCATCGCGAAACTCGAGCCGTCTTGTATATTGTCCGTTAAATATTGGCAACTCAATAGTAGGTAATTTAATTGTATTTCTCTTATCACGCGTCGTATATCTGGCACCTGCAATTAAAACACGATCATCGTTTGCTATTGAATTGGTATCGCCAGAAAATTTGATACTGTTTTTTAAACGATTAGCACGTGCAACAAACGCAAAGTAAGAATTTTCACACTTCCAAATCCCCCCATCATTCACCGCATTTATTTCCATTTGAATTGTTAGAGATTTATCGTTTATTCGAATAATCTCTTTTAATTCCATTTCTATTTCAATTGCCACCGATTTATCTAATTCAACATTAAATGTAATTTTGTCATAATTGTTATTTATTATTTTCGAAATGTCGAATAAACGTTTTTTACTGCGCCACATTGTAACCGTTGTTGGTTTTTGTGCGATTTCTTTTCTGACAAGCCCGGTATTTATGTTTATTTTATTCGTTTCGTGTACTTTGGGATTGTTTGAGTAATTTCACGTTAGTTTAATGATAAGCGGTGGGGGGCGGACTGCCCCAATTTTCCGTTATTTTTCTTTATCACCAATACACCAAGAAAGGCTAGACTGCTGTTATGTTCTAACTCCATAGTAAATTTAATGCTATTATGTGCAGAGTTTAGATGTTAAAAGAACTGATTTAGTTTATCTTTGCCATGCCATTTTCATTTGCGCAAAAACAACTCCAAGTGCATCAACCTTGAGACTACAATGAATTGTTACATCTCACAATCATTTACTTGGGAGGAGTACCCAAAAAAAGTATTTCATTTAGGAGACCAGTTGGGCTACACCGGGCTAGATGGATGTACTGCTTGAAAATTTTCTTATTTAAACATCAGTTTCAACTGACAAAAAAGGAAGAGTAAGTTGTGAGAGAAATATGCATTTTCACGGTGATAATATATATAAAATACTGGTTTCAAGCCCTTGCCGAATGGTCAGCATCGAGAAACGACTTACAATTATTGAAAGACATTAAAGATTTTGATAGGATAAACCCGGAAATTGCTACTGTTGCCCTAAAGAAAATACTGGGCCATTTGTGGTATTTGTCGGAAGAACTGGTGTCTTTCGCATTTTTCGACGACAAACTTTCAGTTCAATATAAGAAACGAATGGTAGATGCACTAAAAATCGAAGGCACAAAAGATTGCCCAAAAAGAAAAAGCATTGATGTGGAACACATCCGCGAAAAGAAAATCGAAGACTTTGTGACGAGCAATTCCTTACGATTTTTCCAGATCATGGGGATCTCATCAGAGTTTTTAAATAAAGAGGTTGAAACTTGGGTTGCAGACGCTGATTTTGAGGCGGCGTAGAAAATCGTTCATTCTATGCGAGTAGTGAATGATATTGCTGAGCGTGGTGTTGCCTTAATTGAGGAATTTAATAAACTGTTAACCACAGATGAAGAACAAAAGCAATATTTGCTTTTGTTGGTAAAAGATTATAGGAAAAAAATACCCTAACTCCAAGAAATCAACTTTTGTATCGCAGTAATACATGATTTTAATATTTCAATGTATTTTTTTTGTAATAGTAACAATAATTTTGCATGCTAAATGTCCGGATCAATAAATAAAATTGTGCAATTAATGTATAGTATTTTTTGTAAAATTCAAACCTTGGTAGCAACCCCTAAATATTATTTTAAAATTGTGACAAAATTACTTGATTAATTCCAAAATGATGTGATGCCCAGTCAAATAAAAGAAAAAATTTTTTTTTTCATTCAAATAAGGACCACGCTAATCTACACCCATTTTCACTGAGCACCGGCAAAACCTCGTTTCTGTTACTTTCATTCAGGCAACTTTCATTTTTCCAGCTTTTGCACGTAACAACGTTTTGCATTTTTGTAAAATAAACCTTGTTTTGTGCAACTTTGCAGTTTCAGTTACTGAAAGCATTTTTCTAATAGTTCAACTTTACCCTGCTTATTAAAATGGCAACAAAATTGAAAATCATGTAATTTTTCCGATTTCAAGTAGGCATAATCCTCTCAAGTTAAAATTGTTTCATGTTTTAATAGAATTTTTATTGAATAATTCATACTTTCTTTAAAAAAAAACACTAACCCAGTTCAGTTTTATTTTTTATATAAGAAAAGTTACACACATATTATTACAAAGAACACGAATTGCAACTTTTATTATGTAAAGATTGTTGTTAACAACACGAAAAGAAGAGATATTAAAATATAGTTATTACATAGGCAAAAGTAAAGGCTACGTAAAATACCACATAAAATTTAAGTTGTATGTACGATCCCAATGTTGTAGATGGACTATTAAATTATCCTCAATTTCCTTTGGGCGAACAATTGTGATCCAGATCCGGTAGTAACAAACGACTTGAAAGTTCTTATTGCCACGTAAAAAATAATTAAGTTCTACTTTATACTGTATTGACTACTATTTTTGTTATTATGTTGTACATTTTAAAGACAAATATAAAACATGAGCAAAAAAGCCGATAAAATACATAAATACATGTAGACACAACGTTTTTGTTTATAAACAATCATTTTTTTTAATGATTAAAATAGAAAAAAATCTATTTAAGAAAATAGATAAAGCAATTTAAATTTTTTTAAGTAAATAACTGCAATATCTTTTTATAATTGATTTGGTTAGTGCACAAATCTGAATTTTTTAGAATATTTTACCATAACTTAACACAATATTTAAATATGTGCATAATTATTGTTTTCCTATGCAAATTGTGTTTTATTTTGTCGTACTAGACTATGATTTCTTACACAATTCAAAAATTTCTCCGTTGCTGCTATAATACAAAACTAAAGTTATTGTTTTGTTTTGGGTGTTTGTTTTATGTACTTTCTAAAAGTATGTTCCAACGTTATTAGTTACTAATAAAACAATATGAACTATGAAACTAATAATAAAAATAAAATTTAAATTAATAAACTTGGGATATATTAAGTTCTCTAAATATTCTTAATAGTATACAATCTAACTGCGAGTTGATTCATTGATAATTGAACCCATCAGTATATAGTAAACAAAAATGTAATATTAATAGAACTGAAATCCTTATATTTACGAAACTTTCAAATTCTATTTCGAAGTGTTCTAGTTTATTAGGTGATCTTCAAACGTGCACGAATAGTCAAGGCTTCTTTAGTTTCTAATTATAAATCAAAGAGTTGGAAATAAATTAAGCACTCATTCCACTACTGCAAAAAAGTTTTAAAGCGCAATAAAATAACTGTCAAATTAGTGAAACTTATAGTTCCATTTTTATTTTTATTTAACTTTAAACTAAATATTTATCAATAAATTTTATATCGAGATATAAACTAAGTGATCTCACCTATACATATAAATATATTTTTTTAATAGTTTTTTAACGAACAAAGTTGTTAATGATAGCGATTATTAATTGAACGCCGTGAGCGAGTGTAGCGTGCGAACGCGTTAATATTGTCGAGATTATTCGTCGCCGATTAACAAATAAGTGGTTGCTAACGATTTGATTGGTTGCTATACAAAATTGTTCATTAATAGAATTCATTCATTGGTTCAAAATCGATCATTAATTGGGGTCATTAACGGTCTATTTTTGATACATTATTATACGTTAATATTGCTATTAACAGACGATTGAGCGAAAAAATTATTAAAACCGTATTTTTATAAACTGAAAACGACGGTAACAACATTTTTCGGTGTTGATGTTTACTTGAAGGCATAATTCATTTCAAAAATGTGGGGGGGGGCGCTTTGCTTTGAGGCAGGTACTACAGTAAAACATTTCCTGTATACTGAAAAATTGTAGAAAACGGCTCGCCGTGAAAGGACGTTTTCGTCTTGCATAATTTGCAGAAAATGTCATGTTAAAATCTGAACCGTGGATTCTGCTTTGGTTGTGATTTGTTATGCTGAGCGTTTCGTGGTAATCTGTTGTGCGATCATCGTTATAGAAAAAACACGTAATTAGCTAGGGGCAAGTTTCTTTTTTTCTTTTTCTTACGCGTTATGTAACCTTTGTATTTGCATTTTAGTTTTTTTACGCTCAATATTTTCTTCTGCGTACGAAGTTTTTTTGGTACGACTACGTTCTCTGATTTATTCGATGCTTATTGATTTGGTATGTGTGATTTCGTTTATGGTTACGAAAATTTGGTTTAGATACGTTTTTTTAACGATTTTTGAAAACCGATATTACAGCGATTTACGCAGCACGTTTGATTTTTTCGAAAGATTTCCGTAGGTTTAACGATTTTTGAGTTGAAATGAATAATTATTGATGTGTTTCGTTCGAAGTACTTTGATTTTGATTAAAGCGAATTAAAGATTATCATAAATACGGAAAATTTGGAAGTTTAATACGCACTTCAAAGATTACGCAATGTTGCGTTACCGCATAAATCAGATAATAAACGCATCGTCGACCACACCTAAATCGACTCGAGCACTTAAGTTGTAATCAGGTAACTTTAAATTTTTGTACTGACCGATATAGTTAAATATGTAAATAGGATTTTTTATTAGTTAAGATGTAATTAGATTTTGTATTATATTTATGTATTATATAAGCTTTTAAGGTTTCAATATTTACTCCCAATGTTTTCATAAACAAAAATATTGTGGCGTCCTAAATTTTGATCATTACGAATTTTTAAATTAAAATTATGAAATTTGGCAGGAACAATAGAATTCCCATGACCTTAATATCATTTTGCATTGCTCTATATGTTGTGTTTTTGTGTTTTATATGTAAATGAATTCAATTTAGGTAGCTGGTGCATTTTTGTGTAAAGGAAGTTTTATAGGCGATTATTATTTAATTTATTTATTTAAAAAAATTTTATTTGTTTTTTCATGCTTTTAAAAATACTGGAATTATGCTATATGATTGAAACATTTTTACTAAAGATGACTTCGTAAGTATCCAAGTAACCGAAAAACTCTTAATTTAAGACAGCAGGGACAATACTTAAACTACCCGATAATGACTAGTTAATTGAAATGGTTAAAATAAATGAAATTCAGACAACTGTCTCAAACAACCAAAAAAACAATGGAATTTTTTTAACTTTGGCGTGTTTTAAAGCCCCTTGTTTGCCTTTAGCAGATGTAAACCAATTGTTCAGGATATCCTTAGTCGCAAAGACGATTTTGATATTATGTTTTTTTAGCACTCTGCTTATTTTGTCTGTCAAACAGATACACTATGGTAAATAAACAGTGCTAGTAGGCGGTGATAAGTTTTCTTGGACTTTTGGATTAATTGCTCTTTCCCATGTTTTTGGATTTCTTTGGACCCGTATCTATTTTGTTGTAGAGACTACAGTGTTTCCTTTTCCTTTTATAGATTTTCATTATCTGACACGTATAGCTCTTTTGGGTAAAGTATGTAAAACAGTAGTCTTCTATACTGGATGGCGGTGAGATTTGGCGTTTAAGTATCTATTAGTGTGCGTTTCCTTTCTATAAACGTAATGCCCCAATTTTCCGTTATTTTTCTAACAGCACATCAAGGAAGGCTAGACTACTGTTATGTTCTAACTCTATAGTAAATTTAATGCAATTAAATGCGTAGTTTATATGATAAAAAAAAATTCACAGATATCGCAAATCTTGCAACTATCGGAAGGTGTTGAAAACAAATACAAATTAACTACGTATTATAATAAATGAGATATATTACAATTTTCAAAAATAAGAATGCATACATAAATAATAATAAAAAACACACACAAATAACTAGTATTCGTATGATAGTCGTATGATAATTCACCAACTGTTTGTATTAAACATTTGTCCATGAAATGCTTGAGAATTGTTTCCCATAACCTTTTCATTGCTGGAAGATGATGAATCAGCAACACCAGTGACTTATAGAGAATTTTTAGTAATAACAAATTATGAGCGAGACCGTTCATTATCTAGAATTGCTGCGCGCTGATAAAACATGTCGAAAGAGAAATCCAATCGCGTTATCTTAAATCCATGCACTTGAACAAACATCATGGTATGTAAATGAGCCCGCGTCACTAATTTTTTCTCTTTTTCAAGTGATGCACAGGAAGAAGCACAAAGCAAGCAACAAAACCTCAAAACATCGAACTTTATTTGACACAAAATATTTTCAAGGCAAAAAGTTACCGTCGCAAAGCTTAAATAATAATATTGCGCTCACAAGCATGTTATGCGAGGAAAGGTTGAAAAATTGAGATTCACGTTCACTGACTGTCATTTTCTGCTGACTTATTTATATACGGTTGAGAGCATTCGCCTTAATGTAAAAATTTTTCTAGACACAATCAATTTTAGAACCAAAGTGGAACTATCAGAAATTTAGCAAGACTTTGATTGGATTAAATAAATCATTCAATGATTAAATAAACAATTTATATCGCGTGATCGCTGACAATTGTTTCACCATACTCTTAATTAATCGACACGCATTAAACAAAAACAACAGAACCAAATGATTACTGGATTTTACCCGAGTTTTATAGCGGTTCACAGTTCAACAGCTTCTAAGATTATGACACAATTCCAGCTACGTTGCCACATCTTTTCAGATGTAAAAGTTGCAAACTGGAGACTTAAACTTTGGAAATGTGCATCCAGTTTAAAAACTAGATTTTTTTCAACAGTTTGTCGCGTTCGCGATTCCCTGTCATATCTATAGAAGACTTACAGCAGACTGGACTCGCAATAAAAACATTTCGCGACGCGAAATAACCGACATTCCTATTTATTAAATTCTCTAGGTGTTCTTAACGTGATCTTTCGGCGCAAAAAAATTAAAACTAATCTTATAAGCCACTTGTTAATTGCCAAAGACAAAGAAAAGAAAATATTAAATTTGCTCTCTGCGTTTACAACAAAAAAACAAACAAAAAAGTTCGTTTAAGCAATAAAATTAATTTTAAATAATTATTCTCAATTTCATCTCATCTCTCGTACAATAATCAAAGAAAAAACGCATATCCAAATAAATTTAACTAATCTCTAACCTTTTTTATATGGCGCCTAATCCTTAAATTAAAGATCACGTATTGCGGTTTGTTGGGTCTTTATACAAAACGTACACTCAAAGAAAAATAATAATAAATGTTCGTGAAAAAAACCAGCACGTCAGTAACTTTCCTTTCGCGAGTACGAACAAAAACCCCCACCCGTCAGTAACTTTTCTTCGGATAAGTGAAAAAAAACTAACGCGTAAATAACTTTTTCGAGTATGTAAAAAAACCAGCGCCTAAATTAACTACCTTGCGCATTGAACGTTAAAAAAAACAGCCCGACAGTAACTTCTTTTTCGCGAGTAAGTCAAAAGAAGAACTCCCGTATGAAACTTTCTTCGTTTTTGCACCGCGTAAGGGTTTTTAAAACCTTCCTTTAAAACTCTCCTTTTTATTTGTATGCATTTTTGATTTTATTTCCTAAAACGCTTTTTTTCTAATTGGTTAAAGTCACGAATCCTCTCAGTACCAAATCTACCAATTGGCTTTTCCTTTTTTAACTCAATTTATGAACGCGGCTTCGTTTACGCATTTTAAAATGTGAACATAAATTATCGGTTTAGTAGAACGTGTGTTTCGGTCGAGTTGCTTTTGGTGACCACCGCGTTTTTTTTTGCAGTTAAGGGTACCTTTGTCAATGTCGTAATATTACACCAGCATCGAAACCGCCACAATTTTTGTATTGAAATGATTTGCTTAATAATTTAAAATAACCAATAAACTATTACCCTAAAACGGTGCAGGATAGAAGAAAGTTGCACATAAACATTTCACAGAGGACAAAATTTACTATAAAAAAGTCGGCGGAAGGGTACAATTACGTTCAATAGTTTAGAAGATACAAGTGTGCAAAGTTGCACGAAAATTACATTAAAATTCTGTAACTCTTAAACTATTAGATATAATTATACACTCTCGCGGACTCTTTTGTAGTAAATTTTGTACTCAATAAATTGTTTATGTGAAATTTTCATCTATATTGTACAGTTTTTGCAGCGTACAAGGCAGAAGCTCGCGCAGATCTAATTCTACGATTACTATAATTATTTATCATGTTTTAAAAACATAACGAATCATAAGAAATATCTTGTTTAATAATAATAAACACTACATCCAAAAAAGACAAAAAATAAGGTGAAATTGGGCACCACCGCAAGTTCCAGCTTAGTTTCACTTCACATCCTATAAGTGTTTTCAACACTAAAAAGATTTAGTTTTTTTTTGTTTGTTTCCGATTGTCGTTACTGTTTGGTTTCAGACATACATGGGTAATTCTACATTTTAGTAGTTCTGTTTATTTTAGCGCTATTAAATTTATAATTTGTTTTGTAGACGCCAGTGAGAATTACATTTTTTTGTGCGACGTTTCCTTTGTGTTTTTTGTATGTCTTTTTTGAAGATTTTACGTCACGGATTTCATATTTAATATAAGGAAAGTAGGTTACTTACAGTAGTAATTTCATTTTTGAAGCAGTTCTTAAGTATGTTCGACCCTATAAGGTAGTGGTTATCGGAGGGCATTAATTTGATTTTAATATTATCAACGCCTGTTTTATTTAATTGATATAAAGAATGTAACCTTATTTGGCGCCCTACTGACTTAATAGGTATTTGATTTTCTTTTTTTACATCCAAAAACTCACGAATTAAAATTATCATACCACCCACGCCCGTCTCCCTGAGCAAGCTCAGCAAACACTTTTATGCTAAATTTTGTAGGAAATTTTACGATAACATCTTTCAGCACGTAATATCATTTATTGTTACATACGGACGCAAAAAATCCAGTTTATTACGGAAAAGCAGCTTTAAAGAAGTGATGCACAGCACAAATGAAAAAATATGGAAAATAAAACAACCGAGTTCAAACTGAAGTGCAGTTACTTACTAATAACTTAACCACTTAAAAAAAGAGCGGAAGCTCAAAACTTTGTACAGTAGGTAGCGCGTAGGTAACTAATAAGATTGACCTTAAATGTGTTGATTAAAATTTAATTTAAAAATGCTCTAAAACCGGAAGAAATCTAAACTACCGATGTTCGTCTTCACCTGACAACGGTTAAGGTAAATAAATCGACTAACACAAATCTAACAACGAGTATATTCATTTAGAACCACAACATTCAACATTAAACAGAATAAAAGAGCTAGTAGAATAAGAAATATATAATACCTAATGGTTCGTAAACAATATTATAGTAAAACTAGTGTTAGAGGCATTTCATTATGTCGTGAACTGTGACCTTGAGTCGAAAATCGGAATTAATATACTAAAAGTCAAAAATTTGACAAGTCTATCTGAATTCCAAAAACGTTAGTCTACTTAAGGCACTCACGCCAATAAAAATTAAAAATAATCGGATATTTATTTATTAAATTAAAATCAGTTTACTCATAATAATACCTAAAAACTTATTAACAACAAACACAACGATAAAAGCAAAGATAGGTTAGAAAAAATGTACCGGCGAATGTTTGTAAGACGGGTAATAACAATATTTTGACATATGCAGACTACAGCGCCACAGTTCACGAGATCTTGAAAGACGTCTAACGGACTTCTTAAATTGAGCAACACTTCGCACACATAAGCGGCGAATACAAAAAAAACTTGTTACATAAATACAAAAAGGTTGCGTACGGTAATCGTAATAACAAGCGTATATATAGAGTCTTTTGTGAATACAAATAATTAAATAAAAGAAACGAGGTACGTCCTCGGGTTTTCTTAATATGCAATTAGCTAATGGCATGTCCAAAACATTTTCTCGACATTACGCTAGTACATACAATCATGCTATTACAAATAAGACGCTAAAATTTTCATACGCTGCTTGAAACCAAAGTGCGTTAACCTTCTCGAAGTCGTTTAAGTTATATTAACAGGTGCGTCACCAATTCTTTGTCCCATTTTAAGTGCTCACTTAACGTTTGACATCTGACTGATACGGTTTAGTTCTTGTATTTTGTGTATACCTTATTTCTCAGTCATTGAAATTGTCTACTAACAAGCAGGTGAGGTTAACCAAACTTACTGTGATAATAAAAGAGAATCAAAATGTATTTTTCTTAACAACACAGCTAAATCGCAATTAATTTACCCACTTTTAGCTAGTACGTTCCACGATACCAAAAATGTGTTTCCTTAACGTTAGAAACGGAAATATAATAACCAGTAACGTTTGAATGGTAGGTGACATTTACAACTGAACAAAATTCATACAGCCAAAAAGGCGCGCCAAGGTTTTTTAACATAATAATAGGCTTACGGATAAATTAGATAATCTAACTAAGATCAGATTTATTGCTAAAATAAGAAACACTGCAGCAGAATGAGTACACAATTTAGTAATAGTAGAGAAAAACGATTTTGTGAGAATTTCAAATATCGAATTTTGAAGAAATTAGCTCAAAACTAGCAGGTAAACAGATCGTTACTGTTCTAGATTTGAAAGTCGGTTATTATTAGATGACAAATTTAGTAAGTATTGCACTTTTGTGATTCCATTTTGGTGCTATAAATTTTTAAGGTTATCTTTTGGTATAAGTACGGCCGCAGAAAACCAATATGGTTAATTTTGGAGACATACCAAATGTTTTTTATATATTTAAATTAACATGTTTCGTAGCTTAAGAAAATTTTGACATTTTTTAAAAATTAATATTCTGAAGACGAGCTTACCTTGTTAACAAACTTCGAAACATGTTGTTTAAATATATTAACAAAAAAATATGATTAATTTATGCTGCTTGATATAATATAAATTTTAATAATTTAAACAACCAATAAAAATGAATCCCCTTAACAATTTATTTACTTTAGTTTCAGAATTTTTACTTTACTCTAAGGAATGTATAGCGATCGCAATTTTTTACCAAAAGAATTTTTTGCATAATTTTACGTTTCAAAGTCTCCTGAATCAGAAAAATGTATTTTTGATTAAAAAAATTTTGGATGTCTGTGTGTGTCTAAGGTATATCACGTTTATCGATATCTCAAAATTTATCAGGAATCTTAAATTCCGCTGGCTCTCAAAATCACCGTAGATACATAATTTTATATTAGACCCACAAATTATACAAAGCCTTAAGATTATCCTGAGCCGTAAAACTAAAACACCACGTAGCAATTGACCTAAGAACCTTCTATGATGAATAGGGTTTTAACCATCTAATTACAACCAGAATGGAATGTATTCTTACTTACTTGTGTACGACCAAAGCGACAGTTTCCTCAATGAAACGGAATTTTTCTATTACAACCAATGCGATAAGTTTTTTTACATTTGCGGAAATTTTTCTTTATGCTGAATACGAAAATTGTCACAACATGACGTATCACGACAAAATGCAGTACGGTGAATCAAGGAACATCATGCCGAAAGTGCAATAACGAAATTTGATATTTTATTTGAGTTAACTATACATTTAATACGGTAATCTTATTTTGGATAATTCCAATTATTAAAACATAGATACGAAAAATACATGCTTGATATTCGTCTGGATGGCCTTTCTTCGTCCTACACGGAATACCATCAATGCCTTCTTAAAAAAATCATTGTTATCGATTTATGGTTTCCGAGATCAAAGCAGGACGTTTGGCCGCCCGCGGTTGGGCAACAGCGTTTGGGCACGGGGCGTTTGGGCTCCGGGCGTTTCGGCGCCGGGCGTTTTGGCGCCGTAATTACGTTATGCAAGAAAATTTTACCAACGCATTTTCAAAACGCTATTTTACATTACCCTTTATGTTATTGAATATTTAGTTTATATCTGGTATAGTGCTCGTCACTTATCTCAAGTAAACCCTACCGAACTAACAAACAGAACTGTTTGTGAAAACTGTGAAAACCATCATTGATGGGACGAGAATGTTTTTAAGATTGTTTAAGTCGTTAATTTATTTAGACATGAAGTATCTAAATTTTTTCTTCATAATGATTTTGTATCTCATATCGAGCGTAAACCTCTAAATTTAAATTTTTCTGCTCCGTATATTCTTAGTTAACTTAAAGTGAGTCTTTCATTTCTCAACGCCATCTATCGTGCATCGTTTATCCCTTCCGTTCGAGTAAACGTAAAAGTCGTCATCAAATATGCCTGCTTGAGTTAAACATGATTTCTTAAAACATCCACGTATTGTGGCACGATGTATCATGAAAACATCTGTAATTAGTTAATTTATTTAACGCAGGGTAAGCTTTTTTATTCTTTTTCAGATTAAAGGTAATTTCCATGTTGTTTCCTTAGCGCCACGTGCTACCTCCCAAGTGTGGGTTTCTTTGTCTGTAAAAGTTTAAACTTCGACGGTGGAAAAGTTCGAAAAGGAAGTATCGGACCTACGAATACTGCTACACAAGGGCAGATACGATTGTTATTTTTATTCAGAGGCAATGGACGTCTAACTAAGACCACCTTGGACGACAGTGCATATGTCACAGCATACAATACGTTTGAGTTCTCTTATCTTTCATAAATGTAATTTTTTACCTGTTGTAGAGTTTGTAGGTCACCAGGTAGACATGATTATTTTTAAGTAATTTGATTACAGGAAGCCAGTAGGAAAACACTTTCTGAAAGTAAACCTGAATCTCGGTAAGTAAAAAAAAACGGTGCTTGTCACGAATCATATTTGCTAAGCACATCAAAACGTTTAAAATGATTTGTTTCTGATTACTATTAGTCTATCGCATGCTGATATATTCTTTACAAAAAAATTTTATGTCCTAGCTGTTACACTTACGATTTCATTGTATTGTGAGCCGAGACTACCGCGTTTTAGAACCAATATATACTTGTACTCAAACTAAATTGACTTACTGTGATCCTATCGAATTATCTATTCTTTATTAATTCTAATTTTAATTATACATAAGTTATCCTTCTAAGGTAATTAAAGTACAATTGATGTTGATGATTTGGTTTCTTTCTTTGATTTCTTCAGCTTTAATACAAACTTCGAACCTCCTGTGCTGACCTAACAGGAGCTGTGTCTGCGACACGAGATCTGGCGCCCATTAAAATAAACTTATCACTTGGACCTCTCTTCGATAGATATTTTTTTAATCCTACAGCGAGCTGTCCGTGCAATGTTTGTAAATTACTAGAAGCTTGTAGCAATATTTTATTTTTACCTGCACTATATAAAGATGCGCAATCTCGTTTAAAAAAGGTTTATGACCAAAGTAAACAACGATATGATTTGAAAAAACGTCCTGTTGTTTTCAAAATTGACGATTTTGTCTGGAAAAAGAATGCTCTTTCAGACGCTACAAAAAGTTTTGCTGCTAAGCTGGCGCCAAGATTTATTCTATGTAAGGTTGTGAAAGTACATTTCCATCTTGTTTATGAATTATCTGATATATCTGGAAACAATTTAACAAAATGGCACACAAAAAATTAGCTTATAATTGCGAAGTTCCTATAGACAAATAGTAAGTGGTGCAAAGTTCTTTGTTGATGAGTACTGATTTTGACATTTTCATTTTCTTCTTCGTCTTAGTTTTATTGTGCCATGTGTCGGTAATTTTGTTAGTATAGTTTGTGGGATCTTGCGTTTCCTTTAGAATTATTTAGCTGTCGAAGCCAAGTTTCAAGAATTCTTCCTCCTTTTTTTCCTACTTTAATTCTTTTAGTGTTAGGTTAGTAATTTGTTGCTTTTGCGTTTGTTGCTGCCTTTGCGTTTGTATCTTGCATTTGCGTTGTTGCTATTTTACGTTTAGTGTTGCCTTATATTTACCATGAAGTTTCTTTTACTGCATTTAATACTATACCTATAATTTTTTTTATTATGTTTATTATTTCATTTCAAATTATTTATATCAATTTAACAAATCGTTGTATGTGAATATTCCTTTATTTTTAATTTCGTCGAGTTGCCACTTTCTTTGCAAAGGTTAACTTTGTGATTCATTCGCATTTAGGCACTAAAACTGTTTTTGTGTGTAAGCGTGGTTTTGTATTGTCATGTAATTTTATTGAACCTTATATCTACAATATCTTTATTTAATAAGTCTGTGTTAATATTACAGGTATGTCTTAAAATCGGTTTCGTTACATATACTTAATTTCCTCTTTTCAAATGTTTTTAATGTTGAAAACACTTTAGGATGTTTGATTCGAAGGTTTATGAAACGCTCAGATGAAACAAATCTGGAACTTGCGGTGGTGCCCAATTTCACTTCATTTTTTGTATTTTTCGGATGCAGTGTTTATTATTATTAAACAAGATGTTCCTTATGATTCGTTTTATGCTTTAAAAATATACTAAATCTTAATTTCACTCAGCAGTGTTGAAAAATAATTACAGTAATTGCAGAATAAGATCCGCGCGAGCTTCCGCATTGTACGCTGCAAAAACGGTACAATATAGATGAAGACTGCACATAAAAAATTTATTGAACACAAAATTTACTACAAAAAAGTCCGCGGGAGTGTATATATCTATATCTAATAGTTTAAGAATTACAGAATTTTAATGTAATGTAAGACATTTTCGTGCAACTTTGCACACTTGTATCTTCTAAACTATTGAAGGCAATTGTACCCTTCCGCCGACTTTTTTATAGTAAATTTTGTCTTCTATAAAAATGTTTATGTGCAACTTTCTTCTATCTTGCACCGTTTTAGGGTAATAGTTTATTGGTTGTTTTAAGTTATTAAGGAAATCATTTCAATACAAAAATTGTGGCGCTTTTGATGCTGGTGTAATATTACGACACCGACAAAGCTACCCTTAGCTGCAAAAAAACCCGCGGTGGTCACCAAAAGCAACTCGACTAAAACACATGTTTTACTAAACCAATAATTTATGTTCAAATTTTAAAATGCGTAAACGAAATAATTTAATCAACCTGATTTATAAAGTTTTATAGTAAAAACCATCAGTATCTACTAGTTCAAATCATAAATGATTTCACTGTAAAGTTATCAACATAAGACGAAAGTATGTAAAATAAAATTTGAGTAAATTCTGAATGTTGATATTGTATCAACAGTCAAGCAATTTTAAAGATTATTAGCGTTATAAATCTGTTAAGACTAGAGAAAGGATTCATGTTAAAGTAAAGTTCATCTCTTTAATGCTTTTTATAGTCAGTGCCGGATTTATTTAATATTAATAGGAAAAAAATTGTAGAATCTGTAAAAAAAAGAGAATTTAGTAAAAAGGCATGTCGATTATTTTGCGTCACGAATTTTTTTTAATGCGATTACAATCTGCTGTAAGTCTTCTTTAGATATGAAACTGTGGATGCACATTTACAAAGAAGAAATCTCCTCTTTGCAACATTTACATCTGAAAGGATGTGGCAACGTAGCTCAAATCGTGTCATAATCTTAGAAGCTGTAAAACTGTGAACCGCTATAAAACTCGGGTAAAATCCAGTAATTATTTAGTTTTCTTGATTTTTTTAAATGCGCATCAACTAGTTAGAGTGTGGTGAAACAATTGTCAGAAATCACGCGATATAAATTGTTTATTTAATCTTCGAATGATTTATTTAATCCAAGCGTATTCAATCAAAGTCTGGCTAAATTTCTAATAGTTCCACTTTGGCTGTAAAATTGATTGTGTCTAGAGAAAATTTTGCATTTATCCGAATGCTCTCAAACGTATCTAAGCCAGCAGAAAATGACAGTCAGTGGATGTCAATCTCAATTTTTTGACTTTTCCCTTGAAAATGTTTTGTATCAAATAAAGTTCAATGTTTTGAGATTTTGTTGCTTGCTTTGTGTTTCTTACCGTACATCACTTGGAAAAGAGAACGTAAGCGTTACCAACACAGCCTAAAAACCGATTTTTGTGCTTTTCTAGAAAAATTTTCTATAAAAGATGTACCCTCCAGTTTGCAATCATTTCGCACTAAACTATTACATACTACTAAAGCTATAAATAAAAAACAACGGCGGGGACTGTTTGGATTTAGAGTTTTTATTACTAATTCAATGCCGAGCACCATTTCCGTTCCTCTTGGAGAAATAAAGGGCAAACAAATTGAACTACAAAAATAGAAAAACATAGTGACGCCGGCCTATTTTCATGCCATGATGTTTGTTCAAGTGCATGGATTTAAGATAACGCGATCGGCTTTCTCTTTAGATATGTCACTGGAAGCTATGTTTTATCAGCGCGCAGCAATTCTTGATAATGAACTGTCTCGCTCATAATCTGTTATTTTTTTAGACTAAAATTAAACTACTTGGCATCCTTGACATTTTGGAAGTTAATCTATACAGGAACTAGGGATAGAGATTGTAAAATTTTCTACTGGCCAGGGATGACAGTTTATATTGTTTATTTCACTTTTTTTTAAATTGAACTAATCAGAGCATTCTTAAGTGTATTAGAATAGTATATTCCGTAAAAAAGTTAGAGTAAAAGTCGACACGAATGGAAAGTTCAGAGCGCGAGCGTATGCGAACGTGAGGAGTAACGAGTATCAATTTTTCATTCCAATAGAGTAACAAACCGTACTTTCTCAATTACCAGAAGTTTTTAGTTGAATGCAATAAGAAAAACATTTAGACAAATGATGTTTAATGATTGCATAATATTTATTTGATTATTGTGTTTATTTTTTGTTTTTAAATATTTTTTTTGTAGTTTTTATGTTTTTTTTTAATTGTATTTTTTGTATTATTTTATAACTTTATTAATTTTAATTTTTTTGTAAATGTTTGTTGTTTCTTTAATTCCTTAGCATTTGCTTTCAACAACATTTAGATGTTTTGTAAAAATTTTTGAGCACAGTACCAATTACTGTTTGAATTAAATTAAAAACGAATTTAAAAGTTTTAAACTTAAATTTAAATAATGCATATAATATTATAAAATTTTTCATAGTGTAGTTTTATGATGTAATGCAAATAATGTCTATAGGAAAGCCCAACACAATTATCGTCACGAAACAAATGATCTAACAAGGGTCTATCTTCTAATAGAATTAAGATAAACCGTCATGTTGTTTGTCTTTTGTTGACGCACGTTTCAATTACGCTCAGTTTTTTAGCCATTTTTCTTACTGTCGTCAAAATTTCTTAATTTATTCAGTGACATTTTTGTTATTACACAGCACAAACATTTTGACATTCTAAATTGACTTTAAATAAATGAGCAGGTCGCAAAACGTATTAGAAAATTTAAAAAAAATTATTAAAAATTTTTGGGCTCAATATTATTTTTTTCTCCACTTAAAAGTTTTGCTAATATTAAACTTTTGTTCTTGAAATCGGTTTTATACTACCCACGAATTATCAACAACGTCTGAAAGTCAAACAGATTGGAGTTTGGTTTTCAAACTGAAATCTTCTTAACGAAACTTTCGAAACTACATTTCTTTAGTTTTCATTAATGATTTAGTCTTTACAAACGATTTTAGTGTTTTATATATTTTAAATTTGTTTTTCCGAAGACGTAAATCTTAGTCAGAAGAAAAAGTTGGGCTTACATCTAATTTACTGTTTTTCAGTTCAATAAAGTTAATATAAATTTTTAATTACGACACATAAATATTTTTATTAATCGTTTAAAGATTTTATGTTTGTGTTTATGTAACTAAAGAAACAAAAAATTTGATTTGAATTTTTTAAGCGCATTAGGCTGGTGAAATAATTTGATTTTATTTATATTAATGAATATAAAAATTTTAAGAAAAAAGATTTTGTCATACATTTTCACCACAATTTTTTTATTTTAAACGTTTTCTGTTTAGGAAAATTATTTATAGTAGTAAGATTGATGTCATAAACAAAGCGAGAACCTTTCAAAAGCTTAATAATAGTTGTGAAACGAGCATTATTGCTGTTTGAAAGCTTTAACGATATTTACAAAGCAAAGAAATTTTATAGAAAATTTACATTGATTGGTATTTTCTTTTTATTCAATTATTTTAGATAATAACATATACTAAAAGTATAAAATGAAGATTTTATTCGTTAGTACTGACGGTCGTATTTTTATTAACACAAGTAGCTTTAAACAATTTAATCGCGCTTTAATTATTGCATTAAAACGCTTTTAATTGGATAAAGGCGTTTATAAATTAATTAAACGAGGACATAAATTGAATTTTTTTCTTAAAATGGTGATAACAATCAGTTTGTAACAAATGTAATTGTCATAACAATGGTATAATTAATTCGAATAGCAGTACGCGTGATTGCGTGATTTATTTGAACGATCCAAAGCTTTACACACACGTAAGCTATGATGTAACTAATTTAATATTTCTAAGTCAACATATTTAAATAATATTCTATTTTTTTTTAAAATAAAATGCCAACAGGTGCTGGCATTCATATATATTTAAAGTTATACCGTATGATTGAGCTGTTCCTTGATCTGCACGAGTAAAATTAGTATCAGCATTTTTTTTAGAAATTAATTTTTCATTAAAAAAAATGAATTCATTAATAAAAAAAGTAATTGAGTTTGTTTACGTGAATCGCATTTTCTGAGATTATTTTACTTAATTAACTTTGATTAATTAGATTGTGTTTCTGTTTTGTTTGCGTCTAAACTTTGTCATATGCACAGTAACGTGTTAATTTAAAATAAATTTTAATGTAATTATGTAATGCACATTAAAAGCATATGCATTAGGGAACATTTACATTAATTAATGCAAAAGTCTGCAATTAATTTTAAATTATGAAAATGCATGCAAATCCAATATTATTTAATCTATATTTACACTACTGGGTTGCATCCCTTTTCAGTTAAAATCCAACCAGCACAGATACGTACCATTTAACTTTAACTCTCGACTTTGAGTTTACATACACAGATTAACACAACACTAAACACAACGCGACAAATGAAAATTCCGTTTGTGAAAAATTCCGGACAGCTCGATTGATATTTTCACTGGGAAATAACATGCAACTCGAGTCGGACACAGCAACGACGGTTGCCTACATTCGCAACTGTTCCATCCAACTGATGCGAGGAAAAGAATTTTCACTAAAACGCATGCGCTCTGTCACTGATCTACGTAAAAAAACTATTTTCATTCAATTTCAGAACGAAGAGGAGGGTGGCTTCGATGAAATGTCAGCATTGCATTTCATATAGTATATTGATTTATATTTCGAATGCAATGAATTACTTAATTGGTGTTTTATTTTAGTTAACAACAAATGATTGAGTAGAACCAATGTAATTTACATAAAACGAATGGTATTTAACTTTGTATTTGTTTACTTGTAAGATTCGCTATGAAAAATTTTGTTTTGTTTAATTTATCTAAAATAATCAAATTTTTATAAATCTACAGTTAAAATTTGATACAAAATTTGTTTATCAGGTTTGTTAAAAAAAAATTAGTATAAATTTAAATTTAATCCAAAATCACAAAATTTGATGCAAGTTGTAGCATGTGTAGAAGATAAAAATCGTCTTAAGTTAAGCCTACGTATTTGAGTTTGTTATTTAAAATAAAACGCATTTTGTTTACGTACGGCTTTTGTGTGATTTGTTTACAAATTCTTACAATTGGTTTAACGTAAACGCGTTATTTATGTTCAATGAATTTTTTTTTCATATAATTAATACTAAAGACACAAATAATGATAATTTTTTGTTTAATTTAGAATATTTGTTTGAAGACAATTTAATCAAAACCTTTCGCATCTTAATTTGCTTTTTTTTAAATTCATTTAAAATAAATGCTTATTAAACAAACATTAATATTATAAATGCACGATTTTATAAAAAAGCTTGAACACCACGAAACCAAAAGCATTTATATAACTGTTTTTTTAAAATGTATGCTACAGTGCGCGCTGCTTAATAGAATCGCGATGGGATTTCTGATTTTTGATAACAATAACCTAATGGTAAAAATATCTGAAATTAAAAAAAAACAAATATTTATTGGTTAGTAGGCAGTAAATACATACCGTAAAATGGGGTGTATAGAGACTTATTTAAATAGAAATGATAAATCAAAATCACCACAAGTGGGACGTTTTAAAACACGAAAAAGTAAGAAAAGAAGGTAAGGAGGAATAAAAAGGATAAAACAATAAATAAAAGAGAGAGAGAGGAAGAGGAAAAGGAAAGACAACAAATATTTGAAAGAGGAAAGAAAACAATAAGATCACCGGACATTAAAAAGATAACGGAGGAAATCGAAGGAAAAACCTCAAGAACAGGAGACAGGAAAGAAATGGAGGAGTTAAAAGAATCAATGAGGGAAATGATGAAACAGATAAAACAAAATATGCAAGGAATAAGGCAAGAAATCAAAGAAATGAAAAAAGAAATAGGAGAAAGGGAAAATAAGTAGAAGAAAGAAAAAAAAAGAACTAGTGGAGAAAATAGAAAAACTGGATAAAAAGCAGAATATGAGGAAAGATGGAAAATGAAGAATAATATTGTGATAAAGCGGTGGAAAAGTGAAGAACCACAAAAAGATTTAGCATTGATGCTGGGAGACAAATTAAATGTAAAACTAGAAGTAAAAAAGGTGACAGTAATAAACAAAGAGAAGAAAAATGAGATTTTTGTGGCGGAAATGGGAGAATGGGAGGAAAAGCAGAAGGTGATGGCGGAGAAGAAGAAATTAAGAAATATAAGAATATGTATAAGTCACGATTTGACAAGGGAAGAAAGAAGAGTACAAAAAGAAATAATAAACATAGCGGTGGAAAAAAGAGCGGATAAGAAAAGAGTATGGGTAGGATACAGAAAAATGGAGATAGACGGAGGAAGATACATATGGAACGACAGGGATAGGGGTCTGAGCATAGAAAGGGGAGAAACTGAGAGTATTGTTTTGGAACGTAGCGAAAATAAAAAAACAAGGAACAGGATTTTTGGAAGTACATCAAGGAGCATAATGTAGTGGGATTACAGGAGGCATAGATGGAAGAAAAAAAAACGGGAGTAGTGGGAAAAGGAGTTGCCGGAGGAATTTGAGTGGGTTGTGCAACATGCAGAAAGAGAGAAGAGTAAAGGGAGAGCAAAGGGAGGTATAATAACGGGAACAAAAAAAATGGTTGAGTCAGGAAAAGAAAGAGAAAGTGCAACAGAGAAGAGGTGTTGTAGAAGGGAACATACAGTGGGGAAAAACAAAAATAAAAATAGTGACGGTTTATAGCAGTAGAATGAAAGAGACAAGAAAAAACATAGAAGAGATGATAGAAGGGAGAGAGAAAGGAATTGATAATAGTAGGAGGGTACTTCAAGAATAGGGGAAAAGGGGAAATATACGTACATAAGAGGAAGTGGAGAATCAATAATAGATTTTGTAATGACAAATGAAGCGACTGGAGAAAAGGTGAAGACATTTAAAGTGGGAGAAAGGGTAGAGTCAGACCACCAACCACTGGAATTGACAATGGAAGGAAGAAAAAGAGAAGAGAGAGAAAATGAGGAGTACATAACAAAAAAAGGTGGACAGAAGAGGGTAGAAAAAGATACAAAAAGAAAATAGCAAAAACGGTATGGGTAGGGAAGGGATTACAATAGAGTGTGGAGGAAATGAGAGAAATGATGGAGAAAGCAACAGAGAATGCAAAGAAGCAAAGAAAAATGCAAGGAAAGCATTAAGACAGTGGAAAAAAGGGAAAAAAGCAAAAAAAATACAAAAAAGCAGTAAAAATATACAAGAAAACATGCGAGAGAAAGAAGGAAAAAAACAAAAAGAAACAAGAGGAGCAGATCAAAGGAATAAAAACGGAAGAAGATGTATAGAAGTACCTAAAGAAAGAAAAGAAGAAAAAAACGACGACAAAGGGAATACAAATTTGTAACGTCCCGTTTAAGTTCATTACAATTAAAATTCAATTTTACATTCATTTAATTTCCTGCAACTAATATTGCACTTAAATTTATTCAGTTTGACAACGTCGCGTTGTTTTAATCGACTTGAAGGTGGCTTGAACTTCACTTTCGCTGGGGCCACGCTTGGCGTGCGCGTTGTAGTGATGCGGGGAAGTCAAATTTTCTTGATTATGGCGTAAAAACGCATGTAATTTAATTTTTATTCATTCCATCTAATTATTGTGACTTCGCAATATTGCGCAGTAGTTAGACAAAGGAAATTATTTCGAAGACCGTTACATTGAAGGTGTGACGTAAGTACATGATGTCATTTAAAAAACAATTCTAATTATTTGTATTTAGGGTCTTTTCATTGCACTTTTATTTTTATTTGGATCTTTCTTTTTATTGGATCTTTTCGTTTATTGGATTTTTATTCTGGATCTTTTCTTTTGGTTTTGTCGTTGAATTAATGGATTATCAGTTATTGAAGTTTATTATACATTGGTATTTATTCCTGTTGAAGAATTTTATCACGTTAACCAAGATGTGCTAAAAATAGAAGATATCCGATAACGTTATATTAAACATGGTGAGTCAATTGGAATTAAGTTACATTTTACATTCAAGCAGTTAAATTGTGTTGTTTAAAACCTTTTGGGAAACATACTCGATAACAAATTTACCGTTTACTATTTTTTGCATTTAATATTAATTACTTATTAGGTGTAAGATTTTACGCTTTTTATTCATCACTTAGATGTGGTTGGCGTCCTAATATTTTATTTTAAATACTGTTTTATTCTAAATATGTTTAATTCAAATATTGTTCATTGTTCTCTAATGTAAATAGTTAGTTAAGTATAGTTAATAAATTAACGGAGTTCACGTCTTTGTAGTTATTATCATTCAAACCCATCACCTTGAGGTCTGTGCTTACGATTGCTTGCCGTGGTTATATTATTTTTACCTTTTATGATACGTTCTTTATTCAGTGTTGTATTTTTATTACAAATTAAAGAATGGGAGATATATTTTAAAAACCTGCTGGGAGAGAAAGAACCAAATCAAAAAAAAAAAGACACAGTAGTAAGATGAGAAGAAGCAAATAAGAGAGATAGAATAAAGGAAGACGAAATATTAGAGGCAATAAAGAAGATAAAAAAAGGAAAGGCGGCGGGAGAAGATGGGATACAAAGCGAAGACTGGGTATACGGGGAAGAAAAGCAAAAAGGATGACGGAAATACTAAATAAAATATGGAAAGGGGAAGGATTTTCGGAGAGATGGAGAGAAGGAATAATATGCCCGATCTATAAAAAAGGAGAAAGAAATAAAGTCAAGAATTACAGAGTGGTAACATTATTAAGCACGGCATACAAATTATATGCGACAGTGCTACAAGGAAGACTACAGAATATACTGAAACACTTGACGAATAGAGAGCTAGAAAAAAGGGGGAAAATGGTGGCACTATTCGTAGATCTAAAAGCAGTTTTTGACAGAGTAAACAGGGAAAAATTGTGGGAATAAATTAAGAATACTACGAAGAAACAAGGAGCAGGGTCAAAGTGAATGGGGAAGAGAGCGAGAAATTCATTACAAAGAGAGGGTTGAGACAGGAATGCCCACTGAGCCCAAGCCTGTTTTCAGTATATAAGGGGGATCTGGAGGAGACAATGGGAGGACAACAGACAGGAGGGGGACAGTGGTAGGGAAAGCAAAGGTATGGTCGTTGGTTTATGCGGATGAGATAGTGTTAGAGGAAAAGAAAATGAAAGAGATGATGAAAACGCTGGAAAAATACATAAAAAAAAGAAATGGAAGTAAACATAGAGAATAGAAAAATAATGGTATTTAGAAAAGGAGGGGGAAAAAGAAAAAAAGAGGAGTGGAAATGGAGGGATGAGGAAGTGCAACAAGTAGAGGAATTTACATACACGATGAAGCAGGATAATAAGAATGGAGAACACATAAAGGAAAATTTGAGGAAAGGAAACAGGTTAATAGGACAAGTATGGGGGGTAGGGGAATGGGTATTTAAGATGGATATAGAAAAAAGAAAGCTGTTCGAAAAATTAATAAAGAGTATGGTGATGTATGGTGCGGAAATATGGGAGTGGAAGGAGTGGAGGGGGGTCGAAAGGATACAGGAAAAATACTGGAGATGGGTATTTGGACTGGACAGAAATACATCGGAGTATATTGTGAGAGATGAGGTACAGGTAGCAAAAATAAGAGTAGAGACAGGAAAAAAGGTTATAAAATACGAGGAAGAACTGAGGGAAAGAACAGAAACCAAATACTGCAAGAATGTTGGAAAGAGATAAAGGGAGGAAAAGTGAAGTACGGGCAGGATAGCAGAGAAGAGTATTATAAAAGAAACGGGTACACGAGAGAAGAAGTGGAGAGATTGAAAAAAGGAGTATGGGTAAGGGAAGAAATAATAAGAAGAGATACGGAAATCGAAAAACAAAAAAGATAGACAAAGATAAAAGAGAGCAGATATAATAGGAACTATAAGGGTATCAAGGGGGAAGGGGTGCCAGAATACTTAAGGTGAAAGGGAATAAAAGCAACAAAAAGAAAAAAATGATAGCACGGTTCAGATGTGGGAACGAAGAATTAGGCAACAAATACTGGAAAAAAGAAGAAGAAAAAATGTGCAGACTATGTGAAGAAAATACAGAAGACCTTAACCACATGAGGGATAAATGCAGGGAGTTAAGAGAAGAGGTTATGAAAGTAGTGGACATCTTAGAAGAAAACGGAAAAGGAACGGAGTGGATGGAAGAAGTATGGAGAAGAAGGAAAAGGTTAAGAGGACAGGAGGGATAAAAAAAAGGAAAAATTTAAAGAATGTAAAAATGTAAATAGAATGTAAGGTAGTTAATAAATAAAGTTAAACTATAAATAGAGATAATAACTGGGATTCTAAAATTGAATTCAGTATCTTCCAAATTTGAGTAAAAAAAACATGTTCAATCGTTGTTTTGTGATAGATGTTATCTGGTTATTTTAACACTGTTTTTGTAACTTTACTTGGAAAAGTGATAATTTATAGTACTTTGGAAATTATTTAAAGTAAGTTTACTTATTTGGGGTCTGCTTTAATGATATTTATTGCAATAACGATACTTTCTTACGAGTTATAATTATGAAAAAATATTTTTTGGGGTCAATAGAAACAAAAGAATTATGGCCCGTTTGTACAAACGCCATCAGAAGAACAAGAGATACAAAAAACCTAACCAAGAAACATTTAACATCGCCTTGGAAGTCATTAGAAATGGAATGTCTTATCTGAGAACCCAGGATCTGTGCTACAGCGACACAAGACATCAGGTGGAAACATGAAAAATCAGGGAGGGCAAACAGCATTGCGGCGTTGCTAGTACCCCATCGAACGCCTCCCCAGGTGGCGGATAGGGAGACGCTTCCCAGATATCGGTGGTAGCAACGAAATCAAATTGTTACGGTCGAATTTTCTTTATACACGCCTATGTTGTTACGAACGAAATTTCCTTGGCGCACGCCTATGTATTTTCAACGTAAAAGTAGATTCGGGTTTACGCCCTCTAACGTTCGTTTCTCGGCGCGATTTATTTTATGGAAAGTCGTCACACGGGCATGGTATAAAATGGTCTGTACGCATGGAATAGCTATGTTATATCTTATCATCTAGAAAACCAATTCTAATTAGAAAAGGATCTGATTGCTTCAACGCGTTACAGGGTAAGCGATTGTCGTCTTTTAGTAACAATTTCGATCGTAATTCTGTTTTCCTTCTAACAGCCATTTTACATTCCTTCATTTAACATCTGGTACGTTATCGAAAAATGGCTATCGCAAACGACCGCTAAATACGTGAACACGTTGCCGTACACGAGCATCAGCGTAAGGCGATTTCACGCTGCGAAATTGGGGGTCTTGTGGAGTTTCCCGGTCAAAGATTGCTACAGTATTCGATATCTATGTACGAGTGAATGAACCTTGACAAAGATTTGGATGGACGATACTAATTTATTCTTCAGACAGCTTATGGTTATAACTAATTAAACCAACGAAAAGGGGTATATCAGCATCCGATTTTCGGGTTGTGTAATATGTATACTTTTAAATTTAAGTAATGACTTTGTAGATTTGGATTTCGTGAGATATTAGGTTGACACGAATTGCAATTCAAATTATTTACAGGGTTATGTGTCGGGGGAAGTACTTCCTTTGCACCTGCGGAAATTCCTGTATTGATGGTAAGTGTGTAAGTAAAATTGTTATTGTGGTTAGTTATTCTTTTATGACAACATACCTGTCTCCTGTGGCTATCGTTACCAACTAATTACTTTTGACTACTTGAACAGTTGAGTAGAGGAATTACAAACCTAACATCTTGTTACAAGTGCTACCATTCTGTTGTGAGCGGACAGACGTCGCTTTTGGGATAAGCTCTGGCGCCCTTAATTATCTTTATGTATCTATGAACCCCCTCTCTCTCCGACTATTGAGAGTTGGCCGTGCAGGTTCGTAAAACCAGCAAAAGCTTGTAACAAAATACTCGGGGCAGACCAAAACTAACACTGTAGCGACTGACTCAGAGTGAGCTGCTACAAACAGCATCTGACCCAGAATGGGCGACTGGAAATCACACTAGCTAACATGCTCGGCAAGCGAGGCGTTTTAAATGCTATAAACCTTTCATTTAATTTATGCTGAAATGTCAAATTTAAATATACCCCAGGTGAGTAGTGCCGAAAGCACGGAATCTCGCATTGATGATAAATCAGTCTGCCTCATATCGGATTCTGGGGTAGACAAAAATTTGATAAATCGGAACAAATCATGTACCACAAAAGGCTATATAGCAACTAACAATATTAGAACAATGAGTACTCTAGATCTCGTCGAACTAGAAGAACTTAAGTACATAAAATGGGATGTGATCGGACTTTGCGAAACGCGGTTGCCAGGAGAGAAAACAACTGTTTGAGATCAGGCCACATGTTATAACAAAAAAAAAAAAACTAAAGCATTTGGTAACGGAAGTAAATTCAATCTCTGAGAGGGTTATTTACATGGTACTCAAACTAAATAAGAGGTACAGTGTTCAATTCATCCACGGGTACGCACCAACAAGTCAGGCAGAAGATGAAGATATCAAAACATTCTCGGAAGATTTATTCAAAGTCATGGATCTTCACAAGACTAAGTACAAAATTATAAGTGGAAGTTTTAAACCCAAAATCGACCAAAAATTTTTGGTTGGGCACCAGAAATCAGAGGGGGGATATGTTTATAAACTACCTAAATAGAGAAAATTTATACTGCCTGAACACCTTTTTCAAGAAACCTAAACAGAGAAAGTGGACATGGAGAAGCCCCGACGGAGAAACTAAAAACGAAATTGATTTCATACTCTCTAACAACAGAAATATATGCACAAACGTATCAGTAATAAATCAATTTGACACCAATAGCGACCATAGAACCAAAAGAAACAAACGTTTCCTACTTCGGAAGAACGCAAACAAACGAAAATAGAGTACCAAAAGAATTTAGAAAGCAGATTACAATCAACCGGTACCTTAGATAACATGTGTATAAATGAACTTAATCATAAAACCTCGACTGCTATCTGTATGGCAACTAAGAAGATTTGCACGAAATCAAGAAACAAAAAGGACCCAAAATTACAACCAGATACAATACGACTTATGGAACAAAGGAAAAGGATCCCTAGAGATACAGTAGAATACCGAGAATTAAACAAAAGGATTCATAAAGAAGTAAGAAAAGACGTTAGAAAATATAATACTAATATAATCGAAAACAAAATAGAGGTAAATGCAAATATGAAGATGTTAAGATCAAAACTATCCCTAGGGACTACAAACATTACCCAAATGAAGAATCATACTCTCAGATAATATAAATATTTCCGAACACATTACAGACTTTTACACCCGACTCTATACTTCTTCTTCTTCTTCCCTAGCCGTTGTTCTTTATCCTCTGGATATAGGCCTCACTCAAATCTTTCCAGGCATCCTTATTCAGTGCAACCTGATACCAGTTTAGTCCTGCTGTACGTTTGATGTCATCGTACCATTGTTGTTGGGGTCTTCCTATGCTTCTTTTTTCTCCCCAAGGTCTCCATCTAGTCACTTTTCCACTCCAGTTATTACTGCTGTTTCTTGCTACGTGACCAGCCCAGTTTCATTTGAGGGTATATATTCTTTGTGTTATATCTTGGACCTTTGTGGTGTTCCTTATCCATTCGTTGGTTTTATGGTCCGCTAGCAAAACACCTAGCATGTTTCTTTCAATTGCTCTCTGATGAACTTGCAATTTATTTAATATCCTCTTGGTTAGACTACAAGTTTCACATCCGTAGGTTGCCACCGGAAGAATACATTCGTTATAAATTTTTAACCTCAGAGGTAGTTTGGATTTAAAAATGTGTCGTATTTTCCCGTAAGCTGCCCATCCCAATCGTATTCTTCGGTTTATCTCGAGCTCCTGATTTATTTTACCCATCGTTATTTCTTGTCCTAGATATATATAAGAGTTAACTTTTTTAATGTTTTGAGTTTCTATGCTTATTGTGTCTCTATCAGTAGGCTCGTTTCTCATGAACTTCGTTTTTGATATGTTCATTTCTAATCCAACCGTTTTTGTTTCTTTGTGTAATTCTGTAAGCATTATTTGTAAATCTATGTAATTTCTGGCGAATATCACAATATCGTCGGAGAATCTTAAGTTGTAGAGGTTTTCTCCTGATATATTGATACCTCTATTTTCCCAGTGTAGTTTCTTGAATACGTCTTCAAGAACCAGAGTAAATAACTTCGGTTACATTATATCACCTTGTCTTACGCCTCTATTAATGGTCAATTCGTTAGTATCTTTATGCATTCTCAATTTAATTTTTGATACACTTTGGGTTTTCTTAATGACATTGATATACCTTTGGTCTATTCTTGTATTTCTCATAGCTCTTTCTATTGCCCAAAATTCGACGGTTTCAAACGCTTCTCGAAAGTCAATAATGCTAGCCACACTTTGAGGTTATATTCAGTTACTTTCTCATTCAATATTCTGATTGTATGAATATGTTACTTCTATTAGTCCTTCTTGAGTTATCTGTAACGTGGGCTCTGAGGACGTTCCAGAAATATCAAAGCAAGAAATAAGGTTGCCCTCAGATCAATGAAAATAGAAAAAGCTCAGGAGAAGATAAAATCACAAGTAAAATGCTAAAAACAGGAGGAAATATCATCGAGAAACCTCTACAAACTCTCTTTAATAAATGCCGACAAGAGGGCAAACTTCCGGACGCGTGACAAAACGCAGAAGTAATTCTGATTTTTAAAAAGGGGGATGATAGTAACATAGAAAATTATCGACCAATTAGCCTTCTTTCAAACTACTCATCAAAATTGTCACAAACCGGTTAACTAATAAATTTGACGCATATCAGCCAATGGAGCAAGCTGGATTCCGGAAAGGATTTAGCACTGTTGACCACCTTCAAACTATAAGAATGTTAATTGAGAAAACAACCGATTACAACACTTGGCATTTGTGGACTTTCAAAAAGCGTTTGATTCTATTAAAACATGGGCCTTCTTACAAGCAATGAACGACGTTAGAATAAATTCTAGGTACACAAACCTAAGAAACATTTATAAGAATGCTACATTTTACATAAAAGTCAATGCAAATTGGAAAACGGAAAAAGTGAAAATAAATAGGGGAGTACGTCAAGGGTATACCATATCTCCAAAGTTATTCACCATTGCGTTAGAGAAAGTCTTTAAGTCACTACAGTGGGAAACAAAAGGCATAAACATCGACGGTTCCTTTTTAAACCATCTCCGATTTGCTGATGACGTCGTCCTGATAAGTAGTAACGCACAGGAATTGAGCGACATGTTAAACCAACTAAATGACAAACAAAATAATCTTTTGTTGTTTTTTCCCAGATGCAATTTTTTTGGCCATATGGACGTACTTCAATGTTTTTAAATAAAGGAAAAGGCTTTTCTTTGTAAATTAAAATAGAAAGAAAACGGGTAACAAAAGAACCTGGACTGCAATTTGTCACTGTATTCAGGTAAAAAAATAAGTTGCCATTTGCGTAACGCCGGAAAGAAGTCATAAAACCCAAAACTGTTTTTAAGTTGGCTGAAACAAGCAATTTATTGGACAATTTGTATTCTTACTCAGTTTGTAATGCTGAAAAAGGAAAAATGTGATTGCAAGTAGTATTCCAGTTGTGTACTGTGTTAACTTGACTAGATTAGTAGCTCATGCTCTAAATGAGCGAAATTTAACAGAGGAATTCCATGCCCTTGGTGCGACATTTGCAGCAAGAATTTAAAAGATAAAAACAGTTTGAGAACAATATAGAATAGTATTGAACAAAATGATGTGTGGAAAAAGCACACTAGAAAAAACCTATTTCAAGCAAAGAAATACAAGAATTGTGTCAATATATATTCAGTTATTGGCGATGAATAAACACAATTACTATATACCACCGCCTGAGTTACACCTCCTTATGGGTGTGGTACAACATATTTTTGACTATTTAAAATCAGACAATCCGGATAAATTTTAGAAAACAAATTTGTTTTTTTATTTCAATAAAATTGTTTTGTTCTGTTTTGGGCAAAGTTTAGATTTGAATCACAAAAACCGTATTCAAGAATTTCCAGATGAATTTGAGAAAATTATTGGGGGTCTAGGTTGACCTTATAAAAGATATTCATGTGTTACTTTGGTGTGTCCTATTCTTAAACGATGGATTTTTATTTGCTCTTCCCTGCGAAACCCATGCAAGTGCACTTTTTCTTTTACCTGTTGTTTAATATGCGTAAGGTAGGTATCTTCCATTTGCCACTTATCTTGCCAAATCTCAAAGTTTTTTTTTTTAGATGTACTTGAATGTCCGACATTTTAACATGTGACACGTTCATCTGTGGGGTTGTGATTGCTCGTCTTGCTGCACTATCTACCTTTTCATTTCCAGGGATTCCTGAATGCCCAGGTACCCAAACAAACACAGGCTTGATTCCATATCCATTGAGATCGCACAGACACACCTGGCATATATCGACCAAAGGGTCCCTCGTATACATGTCCGTTAAAGCATTTACAGCATTTAATGAATCGCTGATTATAATATAAGTTTTTTTTGTGCGTACCATGGGAATCCATAGCAATGCTTTCCATATTGCACACTGTTCGACTACATATACTGAAGTTTCAGCTTTCAGGGCCCAACAATGGGTCACTTCATCTATTACAACAGCACATCCCGTTCCCAATTCACTTTTGGAACCATCGGTGTAGATAAATGTCGTGTTTGTGTAGCTTTCAATGATATTTTTGAACAAACGTAAGTATTCTTCTTTCTTTGTTGTACTTCTGTGTAAGTTTTTAAGTTCTAGTCTCACCTCAATTTCAGGTATCAACCATGGCGCGTGCTCATACTTACTTTCGTAAAATAGCGTGGGTACTGTTTCCTCTATTTGCTCCAGAAAATCCTTGAAACGTATGCTGAGTTGTCGTGTTATAGTTACTCTTGTAGCAAAAACATTTTCTACTGGGAAAAGAAATCTACTATTCGGGTGAGTTGATTGCGATTTAACCTTTTTTATGTAACTTATCATTAGATGTTTCCTCCGGATGTCTAATGGGGGTAGGCCTGACTCACAATAAAGACTACAGACGGGGCTGGTAGGGAAAGCACCTAAACAATATTCCCATATTATGGATCCTATCTAGTTTTAGCAACCGCGATTTGCAAGCTGACGCATAAACAATAGCTCCATAATCCATTTGCGACATAATTAAGACGCGATATATGTTTAAAAGCGTTTGAGCTTCTGCACCCCATTTATTATGGGATAGCACTTTTATTACGTCCATGGTTTTCACACATTTCTGTTTTAGATGTTCAATATGCACATCCCATGTAAGTTTTCTGTCAAAAAAGAGTCCTAGAAAGGCTGTTGATGGCGTGCATACAATCGGTCTATCCTGAATATACAATAATGGATCATCGTGCGGTTTACGGAGTCTACAAAAATGAACGCAATTGGTTTTGTCTTCAGAAAATTGGTAGCCAATTCTACTGCCATTTTGCAGGATATTATTAATTGCAGATTGTAATTTAACGCTTATCTGTCGTACAGTGCAATATATAGCCAGATCGTCTACATATAGTGTTCGGAAAACATTCGAGTCAACTCCGTAAGCTATTTCATTTATTGCAATCAGAAACAGAGTACAGCTAAGCGTTGAGCCCTGTGGGACACCGTTTTCTAATATTTTAACGTTTGACAGTGTGTTTCCTATTCGTACCTGAAAGTAACGATTGGACATAAAGGACTCGACAAATTTAGGTAATTTACCCCTTAAACCGTATTTATATAATTTTTTTAATATACCCTGCCTCCAGGTCATATCGTAGGCCCCTGTTATGTCAAAAAAGACCGCTATTAAGTGTGGTCTTGTTCTAAAAGCCTCCTGTATAGCATTTTCTAGTTTAACTAGATGGTCCACCGTTGATCGGCCTTTTCTAAATCCTGCTTGGTACGATACTATTTTATGGTTTTTTTCAAGGTAGTATTGCAGTCTTTTATTCACCATTTTTTCCATCAGTTTGTAATAAAAATAGAATAAATAAAAACGTATAATAAAAATGTGAGAATATATTTAATAAAAGTAAAAATAATAATTTAACCACGGCAGCAATCGAAAGCACAGACCTCTGGGTGTGAGCTGAATGCAAGTAAATACACAGACGTGAACTCCTTTAATTTATTAACTATAACATAATACACTATTTACATTAAAGAAAATGAACAATATTTGAATTAAACATATTTGGAATAAAATATTAGGGCGCCAACCACTTTTAAATTGGTGATGAATAAAAAGCGTAAAATCTTACATCTAATTATTAATTGATATTAAATGCAAAAATAGTAAACGGTTAATTTGTTATCGAGTATGATTTCCGAAAAGTTTTAATAACTGAATTGAATTGCTTGAATTCAAAATGTAACTATTAGTATTAATTCTAGTTAGCTCACCACATGATATGACGTTATCGTATATCTTCTATTTTTAGCACATACTTGGTTAAAGTGATAAAATTCTTCAACAACAGCAGGAATGTATAATAAACTCCAATAACGGAATATCCATTAATAAAACCAAAATTAACGATCCAGTAAAAGAAAGACCCAGTAAAAAAGATTCAGAATAAAAAAAAAAGACCCTAAATATAAATAATTAGAATGGTTTTTTGAATGACATGCTGTACTCACGTTACACTTAGCAACGGCCTTGAAACAACTTCCTTTGTCTAAATATATTGCGTAACATTTTGAAATCACTAGAAATGTTGAATTCAATAGAAAAACTATATCAAAATAAAGGTAAACTCATCAACAATTAGATGGAATGTAGAAAAATTAAATTGCATGGGTTTTTACGCCATAATCAAGAAAATTTGTCTTCCTTTCATCACTCACGTGAACTACGCAAGATTGTTCAAACGGAAGTGCAAGCTTAAGCCAATACTCAAGTAGATTTGAAACAACGCGACGTTGCCAAACTGAATAAATTTACGTGCAATATTATTTGCAAAAAATAAACTAATGTAAAATTGAATTTTAATGTAATGAACTCTAACGGGACGTTACAAGTTTACCTATACACCATGTAAGGCTTATTGGTTGATAGCTTTCTGCATATAAAGGATTCTTTTCCCCTTTATGTATGGGTACCACTGTAGCTACCTTCCATTGTTCGGGGTATGTTCCCTGACTCCATAGGTCATTGAAAACCTTTAATAGATCAGTTTTTACTTGTGAGGTCAAATGGCCTACCATTTCATTTGATACTTCATCCGGTCCTGGTGCAGTCTTCTTAAGTTTTTTTACGGCTACTTTTAACTCACCCATGTTGAAAGGTTTGTTATAGTCTAGTTCTTGTTCGGTACTGAAATTGAGCGGCCCTTCACCTTCATTTTTTTTGCACAAATTCCGGATCAGAGTTATTATTACTGCTCATACTGGCAAAGTGGCGGGCAAGAACCTCGGCGATTTCGTTTTCTTCCTCTAGGATATTGCCATTTTCGTTTCTTAAATGAGTTATTTGTTTATATCCAACATTTCCTGATATTACTTTTATTTTTTGCCACACCTGCCCTGTGTCTTGAGAAGATGATATTGTTGAAACATACTGGTTCCAGCTGTTTCTTTTACTTTCTAGAACAACATGTCTACTCACTGCTCTAGCTCTTTTGAACTGGATATGGTTTTCCATGGATGGTTCTCTTTGATAATTTTTGAAAGCAATTTTCTTACTCTTTATTGCCTTTTTAACTTCAGGATTCCACCAAGGCAAGGGTCGTTTAATACGTTTTCCATCTGATTTAGGTATACTAGTTTGAGCCGCATCTTTAATACATTTTGTTACATTATCCACATTTACAGGGCTATGTGTAACAAGGTTATTAGTAAAAGAATTCCAATCAGCCTTTTCTACAATCCATCTTTTATATATTACTTTTTCTCTTTCAGGTATATCCGTTCTTATAATAATTGGAAAATGGTCGCTGTTATGCAAGTCATTTATTACTTCCCACTTAAGACGAGGAGTTAGATTGGTAGAGACTAATGCAAGGTCAATAGCTGAAAACTTATTTGACCTAGCAATGTGATATGTAGGCAAGCCGGTGTTTAGGATTACAATATCATCTCTGATCAGCCAATTTTCTAGTAATCTACCTTTCCTACACGTATTTTCTGATCCCCAAATCGGGTTATGGGCATTGAAATCTCCTGTAATAACGAAAGGTCGTAGAAGCTGATCAACAAGTTGGGAGATTTCATCTATTGTCAAATTATTATCAGGTAAGTAAATATTACAGACAGTAACTTGCAATGGTAAACGTATCTTAACGGCAACCGCTTGCAGACGTGTATTAATTTGAATCTTTTCATATACTACATTGTTTTGTAAGAGAATTAATACACCACTACTGCTTCTTTGATCGTTAATACCGTCTCGCCGTTCAATATCGTAACCTCGTAAGCGATACGGTTGATTATGCCTAAGATGAGTTTCTTGAAAGCAAAAACACATTGGGTTATACTCATGCAATATCATCTTTATGTCACAGTATCTCCTTATTATACCCCTACAATTCCATTGTATAGTTTTATTTGTATCCATCGTAAAATGTTTGACTGGTTATTAAATAACATGTAGATAAAATAAAAAAAAAAGAACAGATAACTGTGTATATATGGACAACACAAATCAGATTACAGACAAAGAAATGAATAAAATAGAAGACATACAATTATCCACCTTTATGCGTGGATTCTCTAAATGTAGACCGGGATCTCAAAGAATCCTGGGATTCATCCCTGGGTTTCCCAGTTTTACCTTTCGGCCAACCTTTTGGCTTCTTCACCATGTTGGTATCCTTTTGCTGGCTAAAAGAAGGCTGACTACCCTCGATGCAACCTTTTTCCTCAGGTGGTGTTCTCTGATCGTCTTTTCGTTTTTTATTTTCTTGATTAATATCAAGTGTAAGCTTCGTACTCGTCACCTCTTCTGTGCTATCCTTTCTCAAAGCAAACACAGCCTTCAGCGCATCTGCCAACCTAGGCAACAGTTCCCTTTCCAACTCTCTTACATCTATACTTTAGATTTTGGGGCCGATTGCTTAAACAGCTTGAATGGGTATTCGTGCTGGAGCAGTAGCGACTTGCGCAAAGGAAGTACTTGGTGTTACCATTGTGTCTACTTTCTTCTTTGCATCGAAGTAAGACAGCCTGTGCACTATCTTAACTTCTTGTGTTTTCATTTCTTGTCTAAAGACCGCACACGTTTTTGCCGTGGCCTTATGCTGCCCTTGACAGTTTAGACATACAATAGGTTCTTCACACCACGAACCCTCATGGGTGGGTTTTCCACATACACACCGCTTATCGTGCTTGCAATTTACTGACGAGTGTCCAAATCTTTGTCAGTTAAAGCACCTCAGAGGATTTGGAATGTATGGGCGCACCTGTAATGGATAGAACGCGGCTTGTATCACCCTAGGAAGCTTCGTGACATTAAAAGTAAGTATATGGTTTGCAGTATCTATAAGCTCTCCATCACGTCTTGTCTTTATCCGTCTTACGTCCACTACACCTTGACTTTTTAGGTTTTTTTTGATCTCATTAATGGATCAGTTTAGTAGATCGCGGCAGTATACAACTCCCTTCGACATATTAAGGGTACCATTTGGTACAACCTCAATCTCACATCCCCCAAAACGTTCACATTTAATGAGTTGCTTAGATTGCTTACTGGACACGGTTTCAATTAGCAATTCTCCCTTCACTTTCTTAACCTCTTTTACATTTCCTATTAGCCCGTACAAAGTTTTACTTATAAGAAAGGGACTTGTATTAGCAAAATCGCCTTCCTTCTTCTTGAGGACCAGGAACCGGGGCACAGAGTCCTCCTTTCCGCTGGTACCTAAAATCTCTTTTAGTCGAGGGAAAACCTTCTCACTGGCATTTTTTCTGGTGGCACCGGTACGAGGAAAGGAGCCACCTACCATATCCTCGTTGGACCGAACATCTGGACGGCTCCGACGGGGGTCCGGTCCAGTCTCCCCACCGCCCTAGTGATTATTTGAAAGACTTTCCATATTTTGCATTTTTACGCTACTGCTAGCTATGCAGGGTGTAGAAAAAGAAACGGACAGCATCAGCGGAGCTCTGCCGAACCACTACTAACTTCATGGTTGCGCTGAGTGCCTAGTACGAAAACATACAACAAAGGAAAAGGTATTGCTAGGTCCGTGGGGGCGCAACTCCCCAAAATCTGACGGACAGTCAGACCCCCTGCGGAGAAAATTATTGTTGATTTTATTGTCTGAGAACAAGCATTTAGAACAGTCTCGCCATTCTTACAAACTACATACCCAAAACTTTAATTTAAATCAAAATTGGACAAATTTTGCAAATAATTAGTTCGTAGTGTTTGTGTATAGAATAGTAAACACGTTTAATTTTCACGTTCCTTCTGATTTGATAAAATTTTCATTCTTCTTTTGTGTTTTTATTTCATAAATTAATGTGTTTTCATCTTTGTTCCTATAGGTTTTATAAGTTGCTTGGATGCACATAGACGATTTATATTTGAAATATATTTCAATTGGGGCGTTCTTCCAATCACGAAAAGAAAGGCTTTTAAAAAGTATATAAAAAAAAGTAATAGTGAATTATTTTAAATAAAACAAAAATTTAAATTTTTAGACGTGTGCGTATTTTTAGTAAAAATAAATAAATTGGTAATAATAATAATTGTTACATTATGTTTTGTTTAAATAAAAAACGTTTGTAACAAAAAAATAAAGTTTTTTTTTAAGTTAATTAATATCTCTCACACTCGTATATATTTTTCTGTAAACCAATAAATATAAAAAGCACGTATTAGATGAACAACGTGATCTGTTTGTAATAAAGTGAATAACTTATTTGATACATTATGAAAAATCTTTCTAAAATAGCATGTCTCGAAATGTTCATAATCGTATTAATAAATATTAGTAAACTACGACTAGCGCAGTCCATTAGATAAATTAACATTTTTAACAGTGGTATTGTGTTTAATTTGAAAGCAACTATGACAATTAGTATTTATAGTTCTTAATTAAACAGAATACAATCATAGTAATAGCCATACAAATGCATTAAGTAATTACAATAACAACAAATTATAGTAACAATACCGTTTGTTTTAAATAAATAATGATTAATTCAAAATGTTCTAAGCTAAATATTAAAAAGTTTCAGTATAATTTAATTTGTTAGATGTAAAACTGAGTAATGTGTACAAACTAAAATTTATTTTAATCAATGAACAATTAGTTTTTATCTTCTACATAATTTGGCGTGTTATTTATGTTTATTAAAAAGAGATTCTAAATCTAATAAAAAAATTATAGTTTTAGATGTTTGGCTTACCGTTCGGCTAGCTTCGCCGCAGATGGCTGTGGATTGGATGATTAGAAAAAAAAGAACTTTTCCGATAAGTCAATCCTTTTCGCGCCACCTTTTCTTACAGATGAGTAATGTATTGAACGTCTAGGCTAGAGAAAAGGAAATCCCAGACCCGCAATCCCCAAAATACATTAAGAAATAAAACACTTGTTTAAATAAGAAAATCATAGTTTTGTTTATTAATTTCTTTTTTTTTTGTATCGTTTACCTACTACAACCGACCCTGTTAGGTGCAAAAGTTGGAACAATGACACTTGCCTGAAATAAAGTAACATAAACGAAGTTTTGCCGGCACTCAGTGAAGACGGAGTGGGTAATAATCAAAATTCCGTGACCGTTTGGAAAATCCAACATAAAACAATCAAAAGTCAAAAATCAAAGGGCGTCAAGAAAGAGTAAAGCTCAAATGGACAAGAGGCCCTTGCCACCACGAGTCCGCTTCAATTGGATACACTCAAATGGGATTTACCTCAAGAGTGTATCACACAAAAAGTCTGTTGCATTTAACAATTTAACATTATTACAAAAATCGTAATAAAAATTAGATAAGCAAGCAAAACAGGAAATTACATTAAAACTTGAATCAAATTAAGGCAATCAAAATCTTAAATTAAAACAAAACTGTATAAAAAGAATAACATGGTTTCACTGAAACAAAATGAAAATAATTACAAAAAACTGAATTACATTTAAATAAAATTTAAAAAAATATATATGCACGGCCGTGTACGCATTAATAAAATAACATGAAATTCATAAAAGGAAACAAAATCGAAAATCTTAACCTTATGGTACGCAAATAATAGATTTTGTTTCTTGCTTAACGTAAATAAAACATTTTAAACGTTGGTTACATATTGTCTTTTATTTTTGTTTAATAATAATAATTTTTAAAAAAATCCCCCCATAAGCACGTGACCTTGTTGCGGTGGTAGGGCTAGTGTGTTTTTAGAACCCAGTGGGCTATACTGAACCGGTGCAACCATACTAGGCAGGCCACTGGCGAGAAGCTAGACAAAGAGTGCCTAATGCCAACCATGGTTAGACGAACTAATAAAAAATCCTATACCGGATCGGTCGTCGCCCATGTCAATAAGGGTCGCATCAGGTAGTATGGCAACCGGTCGAGCAACCAGGGCCGGCCTCTGACGAGCTACTGGAAGTAAACCAGCGCCAAATTGAAGTAGAAATTGAACCGAAAAATAACACCCAATCAAGGCAAAAATACTCAAAGTCTGTCAATAAAAACATCATGAGTTGTTACTATAAATCAAGCCCTAACAGACGGGGATACTTGAAAAAGATGGAGAATATCTGAAAAGAGTTAGAACCAGAATCAGAGTTAACAGAACAAAGGCTGGCTGATCAACGACGATTTATAACAAGGATTGTTATTTACAGATTTAGAACTAGAGGAAATTAAATCTAACATTAAAGCCAATTAAATTCAAGCAATCAGTGAGCCACAGGCAGTGGTGGTAGTAGAGGAACAGGCTATAAATATGACAGTAGAAGTACTGCCAATTAACGTCGATTTATCGAAAATCAATCAAGCCTTTTCTCTAACAATCCAACAAAAAGGCACTGACCGAAGAGCAGGAGGAATTAAAGCAGAAAATTCTAAACCATATGCTAAAGTGCCAAGAAAGAACAAGACTGCCTCCAATCAAATTTGTATCAAAGAAATTAATAAGTAATATAAATGCAGCAATAGGACATATTGAAAGTAAAACTCTTAAACAAACTAATCAATTAATGTGTAGTGCTGCCACAATATCAACGGAAGAGCTGTCAGAAAAAGCTAAAAACAAAGAAAAAACCAGTAGTGCTAAAATGGAAAATTAGACTAGAAAATAAGATTAGTGTATTAAGATCAGATGCAAGTAAATTGAAAGAAATAAAAGAAAAGAAGCTAAATAATGATAAGATCAAGGGACATTTAATTAAAAATCATCATTTGGACAAGCGGAAAATCAAATAAACTTTGGAAATCATCAAGCAGCAAATCATAGCAATAGCAAAAAAGATAAGCTAATATGATGATCAAATAAAACAATTCCAACAAAATAAATAATTTCAATATAATCAAAAGAGGTTCTACCAGACGATTGCACACATGGCTGTTGACCAGAATATCGGTGACAGATTAAGACCCTCTTCAAGTGAAATCCTGTCCTTCTGGCGTAACATCTGGGCTAAACCTCAGAGTCATGATATGGAGGCAGGCTGGACGAAGACGGCCGAATTGGAGCAAGGTGGTCTGGGATTGAACGGCATTCATATTACCACTCAATTAATAAAGACAAGGTATAAAAAAATTTTAAATTGGACTGCTCTAGGAGAAGATGAATTGCATGGCTTTTGGCTGAAACATCTGGTAAGCATGCATTCGAGATTAACCGAGCAATTTGATAAAATTATCCAAGAAGGAGAAATTGATCAATGGTTAACAACAGGAAAGACTTATCTAATTTTGAGAGATCCAGATAAAGGAGCAATCCCTCGTAATTACCGCCCAATAACATGTTTGCCAACAACAGGAATAATCGCCGATACCATTCAAACTTACCTAAATCAAAACAAGTTGTACCCTTTCGAATAAAAAGGGCAATTGCAAAAATAACCGTGGAACAAAGGATCAGTTGCTAATTGATAAAATGGTACTAGAAAATTGTAAGCGAAGGAAAACAAATTTGCATGTAGCATGGATTGATTGAAAGAAAGCATTTGATTCGATACCTCATGACTGGATACTGAAAAGTTTAGAATTGGTTAGGCAACCTTGCCTTTAACCGTGTGAGATATCTGACCTCGAGCTATATTCTTCGATTTATGCACGTAGAGGGCGCGCGAGAGTAGTTGGCCATCTACGGAATTCATTTTATTTGGTGGTACGCGTTGTAATGGATGTGGCTGAGACGGATTGGTAAGAAAATGAGGTTTTCCCTCATCGATCATCATCTAACGCAACGACGTTTTATTTTAGAAATCCTTAATAAATCCGCTCGAATGTCGCATTTGTAGAACAAAATATGTGCCGAGGGTTAAAAAAGAGGTGACCTGGTGAATGAGTAATTCAATAAAAAGAATTTTGACCGAAAAGGTATTTATACGTATCTCTAAGTGTAACGTCTAAAACCGGGAGACCGCGCGACCTCGACCCACTCTCGTCCACGCGCTTCGGGGTCTCGACTTCTGCTCGCGTCTAACGACGTGTAATGAATGGTACAACTAACGCTACAGTTAAGTGGAATGGAATAAGATCGGACTTCGTAACTTTATGTGTTTCTTTCTCAAACAATTGTCTTTTGTGCATACAGTACGCCTAATTAATCTAATTAATTGTGTTTAATTGCTATCCATAACATAAAAGAAATTTCAATCTATAACGTGCGGGAATTTGTAACAAGTAGAGATTTGGGAGCTCGAAACGTATTGTTTGTCGTAACCTGAATGATTGACGAATTTTATACCGGTCGTGAACTTGACGTCAAGGACCACGGGCGGTGTTACTTTTTCTAATTCTCACGTGCAGTTACTGGTGTATTTGCTACGGTTTATTGTAGCCGCGGAAACGTAATTTAAATTTTAGCACAATTTTTTTTGCTTCCAGAGTCTATTTTAGACCTGCTTTAACATTATATTCTATTTGTTGTGTAATTTATTTATATGTGATTTCTACCAGTGGCGTAACCGTCGAATTGGCTCTTTCCTTCAAGAAATTTTCTGTTAATATATATATACCTAATAAATGATTATTGTTCATTCTCGGTATCTTTCTTTTGGGGGACCTCGGGTCTAGGATCTCCTTTTTTCATGCCTAGACTTATTACGTTCGACTAAATTTCGAGAAGAGGTGGCGCACTCGGGCATTTCGCTTACTAAAGAATATTCTTTTCACTTCGATTTTTTTTACTCGACGACCATCCACGGTGAGGTTAGCCGAAAGGTAAGCGTGACATCTTGGTAATTAATTAATTTTTTTTTCTTTTTCTCCACCTCCCCCATTGGAACGTGGCAATTTTGTTAAAGTATCAATGTCAAAGTGGAATACAAAGGTGACTATTAACAAAGAAAAAATTGGCAATGTTAACATCAGAAGAGGAATGTTTCAGAGTGACTCACTTTCACCATTGCTGTTTGTAATTGGTTTAATTCCACTAACCGAAATACTAAATAAAACAAGTATGGGCTATCAATTGTCAAAAACATCAAAGCGAATCAATCATCTGTTGTATATGGATAATTTAAAACTGTATGGCAAATTGCAACAAAAAATTGAATCACTTTTAAATACAATAAAAACATTCAGCAGTGATATTGCCATGGAATTTGGTCTAGATAAGTGCGCAACCGTCAGTACGACCAGATGAAAAATAACTAGAACAGAAGGAATTGATATGCCTAATAATAATTTTATAAAAGGACTAGATGAGGAAGAATCCTACAAGTATCTTGGAATTTTGCAAGCTTATACCATCAAGCATAATGAAGTAAAGATCAAAGTTAGCAAGGAGTACATCAGAAGAGTACCAAAGATACCAAACTCTAAATTAAATGGTAAAAACTCCATCCAAGCAATAAATACATGGGTAGTTCCAGTTATTAGGTATACAGTAGGTGTTGTTGACTGGAATCAGGTCGGCCTGAAGCATTAGATAGAAAAACTAAAAAAATAATTACAATAAATCATTTACTTCATTTGCAAAGTGATGTTAATAGGCTCTATTTACCAATGAAGATTGGTGGTAGAGGACTGCTACAAGTTCAGTTCAAAAAAAAGGTCTAAAAAAATGAACGATTTCAAAAAAGAGTAGATAGTTGGCACAGTAAGGCATTGCCAAGGCCAATATGTAAGAGGTACCAAGGACAAAATCAGTCAAGAGCATATATGCAGGGGCTACAGAAAGGCAGCTTGAAGAAATAAACTGAAGGACTATTAGTTGCTGCCCCAGATAGATAAAACAACTAATGATTGTAAATGCAGATTATGCAAAACAAAAGATAAAACCATTGATGATATCATCAGTTGTTGTTCAAAGATTGCAAAACACGATAAGATAGCTACAATGCTGCATTGGAATATTAATTTGTAAATATATAATCTCCCAGCCAGCAAAAACTGGTGGGATCATCAACCAGAAAAAGTATCAGAAAATGATTCTGCTAAGGTGCTCTGGGATTTTTGAATCCAAACAGACAGACATCTAGCCCACAATCCTCCAGATATAACAATAGTAAATAAGATAGAAAATACAGTTCAAATCGTCGATGTAGCAATACCGGGACATACAAGGATCAGCGAAAAAGAGTTAGAAAAGAAGACAAATTACAGAGACTTAGAAATTGAAATTGAGGAATTGTGGAACAAAAGAACTAAAACAATTTCAATAATAATAGGAGCCTTGGGTGCAATCTCAAAAAATTTGGGACAACACCTTGCAACCCTTGGCATAGACAAAATAGAAATCAGTCAGCTACAGAAAGCAGTGCTGCTAGATACAGTTTATATTTTACGTCGATATCTCTAATTATCCCAGACTCTTGGAAAAAGTTCGATAGTCGGAGAAATGCCAAATCCAGCTAGAAGAACCAGTCAGCTGAGCAAACAAGAGCGAATAATTAAAATTAAAATTAGCACACATGAACACCATAAATGGTTTGCATAATTGAAATATTTAATAACTATCAATGAACTGTCATAATTAATTTCAATCACTGAGCTCGCGAATAAATACCTTGAAATTTTTATTCGTAGTCAGACTCCAGGTTAGCTTTAAGCTAGTTGACGTTTGCAGGAACCTCGATAGGGGACCACAACCATTTGAAAAATTTACCGTCGGAAGATTTTCAATAAACCGCCACCAATGCAAAAATTGGATCGTGACGCACAAACTTACGCACAAACCCACGGTACGTTAGAACGAAATCAAACCGGTATCCAGTAAAATTCAATAACCGTAATTGTTTAACGAAATAGGAAAGTTTTTTCACTTGAACGAAATATTCACTGTTCCATTCTTCATCTAAAAGGGGTGAATTTACCACCCGACCAACTATATCCCGATACTTAAATCTTTCCAACGACTGACAACTAACTATTCCCTCAAACCAAAATCACTTATATTTATTAACTTAATCGGCTACTACTTCCCCTAAAGGTTCTGTGCAAAATCTTTGTAAAAGAAAATCGTAAAACAAAGACGTGGGAAGAAGATGCAGACAGAATTAATTACAACGCAAAAGTAGAGTTCGAAAACTGCCTTTCTTACAGTGAGAAATTCCCAATCAACAAAAATATTACTTACGGTCGTAAATATTACTTGTTGTGACCTGAGTCATAAAAATGTCTAAAAAATTATAGAAATGACTTCATTCCAAATGTAATTTAATAAAATTAACACCAATAAACCAAGTACGAATGCATTCTGAACGTATTTAGTACAAAGAACAAACTTAAATAAACAAGTTGCTAACATATATTAAATTACAATTATATCTCACAAGGGAAACATAAATTACAATTGGAATTTGACATGACTAAAAAACTGCCAAATCAACATAAATGCAGAATACGGATGTTTAAGCAACGTAATAATTTCTAAATATTTGAATACAAAACTTCATTTAAAAAAACTGATTAACAAAGGTGAATTTAAAAATGTAAAATAACTTTCTTAAATCAACGTCAAATCAATAAAACAATTCCAAAATACGGGAACGGAATAACATCAATTCAATTACGGGGTCTTTCACAAAAAAAATCGCACAAACTCAAACGACGGTTACAACCCTAACGAAGGAAAATAGAGATCGAACTCGAATGGAAAAATTTAACTGTTACATTATCTACACACAAATGACTAGTATCCTACGGTGGTACGGTTACTTTCAACACCCTGTGCCATATTAGCGCTGCGTATAACAGCGATGAATGGATGGTTGACATAATCAGTTTCCTCAAGCACGTCTACTGTGGGTTTACCCTTTCTGAACCCATATTAATAAGGGGACAAGTCTCCATGGATTTCAAACTCCCTTTTAATCGTATTTGCAAGCAGGCGTTCACACAGTTCTGCGGTGTTATTTAGTGGGCAGATCAGGCAGTTGCTTTGGCAATCTTTGTCGTCACTCTTGTTTTTGTGGAGACCACGAGTGCCTCTTTCTATTGACTTTGTTAGGGATTCCATCCGGACCCAGAGCCTTTTTAAGTCCAAGCCTTGTTTTAGCTTTAATCAGTTTTTCCTCTGTAAAGTGTGGTAGACAAGTGGTCTCTCCAAAATGCAATTTATCCAATTGTTGTTCTGAAAACAGTTTCATGATTAAACAAATCGCTTCCTTCCTATTTCGTGCTTTCGTGACGTTACCTAGTTTAAGTTTTTTCGATACGATTTAAACCTCGCTCCCCATGGATTGTTATCGAACTCTGAGCACACATCTTCCCAAGCTTTTTTTCTTTCCGTATAGCTTTCCTGTAGTCTTTTTTAAGGTTTTGGTATTCATCCTGTGCCTTTGTGCCTCTTTTGGCTTTAATGCTACGCGATGCTTCTCTTCTTTTCCTAGTACATGTCATCCTTAGTTATTCTAGCTTTTTCGACCACCAATATAGTGCGTTCTTGCCTTTTCCACCTTTGTTGCGAGGTATACTCTCATTGCATACATGTGTGATTGCTTGGTTAAATTTTTGCAGATTCATGGAGTCGTTTTCTATTTCTACTTGCTTTCTTAGTGTAACCTTAAGTTTAGTCACATCTAATTTATTGATGTTCCATTCTCGTTTAAATTTGAAGTTATCCGGAAGTCGGTGATTCTCCTTGTTTATATCGCAACAAATATATCTATGGTCGCTGAGGTTCTCTTCATCTCGAACAACGATCAGCAACAGGCGGATCGCGGTCCATTTGCGGACCGTAGAAGGTCGAACCTTGGACCGCCAAATATTGTAATGTGTTTAATATTTATTCATTGAAATAATATTTTTAAGCCACATAGAATCTAACTTAGTACTTATTCTATTTTAAATTGCCTAGTTAACCTGTGTTACAAGCACTTACAACTGATATGTTTTAATTAGTTTCTTATCTAGCCTGTGCGTGTGTTTGTGCGAATTAGTTATAACTGATGTGATTGAAATGTTTATAAACCTTTGTTATGCACACGAAACATCCATAGATTGAACTACGTACCATTTTTATGGAAATATGTTGCTACAAGCTTCTAGTAATTTACGAACCTGCACGGCCAACTCACTGTAGGATTGAAACCATACCTGTCGGAGAGAGGGGAGGTTCAAGAGACTTTATTTTAAAGGGCGCCAGATCTTTTGTTCTTTGCAGAAATAGCTCCTGCTAAATCAGCACAAGAGGCTCGAAGCTTGTACAAAATTTTTAAGGTTCGTAAGGCTGGAAAAAACAAAAAAAAACTAAATCGCTAACAACAATTGCACTTTAATTACTCTATAAGGATAAATAGATTAAAATTTGAATCAATAACAATTGAATAGCATGACAATGAATAATCTTAGTCCGAGTACAAATATAAGCAGGTACTAGAGAGAATATAGAAAATAGAATATCAGCAGGATCGGCAACTTACACTACACGTAAAACAAAAGTGTAACCACCGGGACATATAAAAATCTTCATCAGTAAATAACATTAATAATGATAATTGACCGTTGACGTAATCAGCATGCGATAGTAATTTACTTAAACTAATTGAGTAACAATAATAAGCAACAAATCAATTCGAACGTACGATCAGTAAATACATTTAGTCGTGAGTATCACCGTAGCGACAACGAATAATTAAATAAAAATTCAGGGTTACCTTCAGAAAAACGTTTTCCTATTGGCTTCCTGTAATTAAACTTCCTGAAAATAATCGTGTCTACCTGGCGACTCACAAACTACAAGTAAAAGAAACATTTAAAGGAAAGTAATCGAACCGACACTTATCGTATACTGTTACAATGTATTTTCGTCTACGATGGTATTAATTTATTGCCTCCGAAGAGAATTCAATCGTATCCAGTACTTAGGATCTTCCGAACCAGGTGATATTAATTACAGGGATTAATTGCCTCCGCATCGAAATTCTGCCCTTGTATCGCAGCGTGCTTAGCTCTACAGCTTCCGATTATAATTTTCTGTTGTAGATTTTAAATTACGACAAGAATATCCATATTTAGGAGGTAGCACATGGCGACAAGACATCAAAATTACCTTTAATCAAAGAAACAACAAAAGCCACTTACCCTGCGTGGTTTAAATTAGTTAAATAAGAAGACTTTTATTACCCATCGTGTCCCAACACGTGGATGTTTTGAGAAAACGATTTTTAATTCACGCAGACATAGGTTATAACATGAACGATGTTAAAGTCAAAAATGCCCGTATCTTACCGGATACCGTCTACTCAATACGAAGAGACCAACGAGCCCGATAGATGGCGTCGAGAAATAGAAAAGTAATTTTTAATTAAACCAATATACAGGGTAGTGCATATTTAAATTTAAGCACGTAACAATGTGTGAAAGCATTTCACAGCGCCCCGCGTACTTACCTTACTGCGACTATTTTGTTTTGTTGAAACAAGCACTTGATGAATCATGTGATATTGTTGATGAAGAACAAATGTCTATTTTCGTAAGATTTCTTTACATTGAGTTTCAAATTTTTAGGGAAGAGTTGCTAGCAATATTGCCGTTGAAAGGTAACACTCGAGGAGAAGATTTATTCAAGGTCATTGATGAATTTATTACTAAATCTAACATCAGTTACGATAAACTGGTGTCGCTTTTAACTGACGGGGCCCCAGAAATGATTGGCAAAGAAAAAGGTGTAGTAAAGAGAATCAGGATTAAAAATGCAGGTCTAATATCTTATCAGTGCATAATTTACCAGGCAGCCCTTTATGGGACACTTAGTGCTGCACTGAAAGGATTGATGGACAGCTTGGTCAAGTTAATTAATTTTATGAAATCTCATTCTGCTCTTCAGCACCGACATTTCAAGCTGTGTCTTTCTGAATGTGATTCAGCGTATTCTGACTTACTGCAACACAACAATGTTCGTTGGCTAAGTAAAGGTCAAGTTATCGAACATTCCTGGCTAATAAAAAAACAAGTAACCTCCTTCTTGCAAAACTTAGATACGCAGAGAGCCAGGAAGCACTTTAAGTTCGTAACAAATAAGCGCAATATGCTAGTCTTAGCTTTTCTAAAAAATATTTTGAAATATTTAAATGCGCTCAACACAGAGTTACAAGGAAATGGAAAATTAATATGTGATCTGAGACAAAGCGTGTCTGCTTTTCATGGTAAGCATGATACCTTTGAAAAAGGTATTGCAAGACAAGAATTTATTCATTTTCCGACAATTCTTGAATATAAAAAGGAGAATTCTGAAGAAGAAATTGCTATTTTTGGCCGATCTTAGGAACGAATTTGCTACAAGATTCCAAAACTTTGCAGAGATGGGCAAGCTATCTCCGTTTCTTAAATCGCCATTTGAAATTGATGTAGCGGCAGAATGGACAGATGTGCCTGCTAAGTTGTTTAATTTGTCAAAGCCATCACTTAATATGGAAATAATTTCTATTCAACATGTGTCTTTGCAAATATATAAAACTGTATCCACTGAAGAATTTTGGGCCAAACATGTACCAGAAAAATATGAAATTTGGCCACTATCTTTGGCTCGACATATGTATGTGAAACATCTGTCTCAAAGTATCGTTCGAGATTAACCGACGGCCACCTAGAAGACACACTTCGAATTTGCTGTTCTTCTCGAGAACCAAACTATAAAGAACTGGCTCAAGACAGTCGGTGCAGTTTCTCACTTTAATTTTAGGTCTTGTGTTTTATAATTCAGAATTTTATTTGAAACCATACAATTAATAGGTAGCACTTAATTATTATTAGTTGTTTTTTTCTGGACTTCGTTAAAATTTTCCCACAGTATCCGGACCCCACCTAAAACTAATTGCCAAGCCCTGATCTAGAACTTCCCATTCGACAATCTTCGCCACTTTTTTTGTACAAACGGTATGATCAATCTATGATTTTTTTGTCCGTTTTGGAACGTTGGTGTCATACCAGCGTTGAAGGTCATATGGTCTTCCGTGGATGACCACTCTATTATAGTATCTCGATAGGGTTTCTCGATTCTCTAACAAAATTAGCAGGTGTCGGCTTTTGGTTTCCCTAACTAATTTTAAAGGAGATGTAATGGTAGATTGCCGAACCGTTTGTCTGACCCCTCTCAATAGGTTCGCATAATTTTTTCCATATTTTTTTTTATAATCAGTGTGCCCACCTTGTTTGTCTGTGTACGATCTAGCTCCGCAACTAAAACTTTCGTGCAAAAAATTGCAGGAAAAACTGAAATTTAATTATTATTTAGATATAGATGAAGACTATTTATACGACGAAATTGTATAAATTCAGCCTATGTGAAAAGATTTAAAAATGATATATTTAAAATTTTTTAGTTTATATTTTATAATGATTTAATTGCAGTATATCCACACTTAGCAGTTGCTATTCGAATTCTACAAACCAGTATTCTGTTGCCACTGCAGAAGATCCTTCTCCAAATTAAAGGTAATAAAAAATTATTTAAGATCGACCATGAGTCAAGAATCAATTTATCTATCATCTTAATGGAATCATCTATTTTAGAAGAAATAGATATTCACCATAATATAAAAAAAACTGCCAAAATGAAGGCTCGAAAAGTGGATTTTTTGGGAATTTCCGATTTCCGATGTACCCACAATAACTCTCAAACGAAAAGTCCTAGTAACTTGAATTATGGTATAGAGCTGGATTTTCATATTCACTCAGTTCTATCAAAAGATATGTCTGATAAAAAAAACGTAAGTGGGCGTATTCGCCATTTTAACAGTTTTTTTTTTATATAATTTTGTAATTATTCGAATTCTTTTTACAGTTTTTTATATAGTTAATTCTTTTTAACAATTTATTCAAAAAAAAAATTTTTCTAACATTAACAGTTTATTGGATATTTGATTTATAATTTAAAGTGACTTCTATATATCATCCTAGGTTCGAATCCTGCTTACGACGATTTTCTTTTAGAAAAGGCTTCATACGTTAAAAAAACAACAATTTTTCTCTATATATTCTTTTGGTTTGTTTATATCGTGAGTCCTAGAAATTCTGAAGCATACAGATTAACATGGGGAATTTGAAAATTTTGATTTATATGTCCCCAAAGTGTTTTTAAGTTATTTCCGGTATCAGAACATATGACAATGTTTATCAGAGAACCATTTGCATAATAATTCTCAAAATGTAATAACAAATATAAAAAATATTTTCAAAAATGTATCGCGTAGTAAAAAGGTTAGTTTAAAATACAGATGTCAAGAATGTATCACTAATAGTCACTTTGCTTTAGTGACATCAATCGTACGACTGCAGTAATAGAGCCGCTACGTAGAAAGGTTCAAATCCCAATGTGGGTTAATGCTTTTTTAAATTGTATTATTATTTTAAATTAACGACAATTAATTTTTATCAATAGAGGGACAATTAAACGTGTTAATTGTTTTTATTAAACTCATAATAAATCCATTATGACAGTTTTTCTTAAATAATTTTGTACGTATGTAAATTATCTGAATTATAGTTACAGTTCCTTATAAAGTTAATACTTTCTAACAATTTATTAAAATAATTTTTTTTAACATATTAACAGTTTATTAGGTATTTGATTTATAATTTAAAGTGAATTCCATATATAATCCTAGGTTTAAATTCTGCTTGCGACGAGTTTTTTTAAGTTAAAATTCCATATCTTGAAGGGAAAACAAGATACGTTTAAAAATAACAGTTTTTCTCGATATTCTTTTAACTTGTTTATATACAGAGTGCTGCATCTTATTTAAATTATTTTTGGATGTACTCACGATAACTCTCGAACCAAAAGTCTTAGTAACCTGAAATTTGGTATGGAGCTGGCTTTTTATATTCTCTCTGCTTTATCAAAAGATGGGTTTGATAAAGAAACCGAAAGGGGGTGTATTCGCTTTTTTAACAGTTTTTCTTATATAATTTTATACGTATGTAAATTATTCGAGTTATTTTTACAGTTTCTTATAGAGATAATTCTTCCTAAAAATTTATTCAAATAAAAAAATTTCTAGCATTAACAGTTGATCAGATATTTAATTTGTAATTTAAAATGAATGAATGTAATATAGTTTTGAATCCTGCCAGGGACGATTTTTTTTACTAATTTACTAAAGTGGTAAGTAAAATCAAAGTGCACAAATATAAGGGTTAGTTGATATGATCTTAATGAAATCGAGAAGAAAACTTTCAAAAAATTTATAGCAAGCTAGGAAATCAATACAAACGTGTACATATCATTTCAAAATGGTTTTATGACAACATAACCTTAAAAAATATGTAGACATTCCTTCATCATTCCTTATAGGAAGGTCGTGTGGTGACCACACCAGTTTTTTTAAAGAGTTATAACATTGCATTTACATATATATTAACATATCTTGTATAGTGTATTTGATTTGTATATTTACCATTTTTATATTTTTTGTTTGTTTGTTTTTACTTAACTTTTTGTTTAACAATACCAAAAAATTTTTTGAGCTATAATTTTCATGGGCTCCATGAAAATTTTTGCACAAATGCACACAGGCGCCACTATGTATCGGTGCGGCAGTGAATGGACGAGGTATTTATTCTAGGCTATGGATATTTTATATTGGTCTTGAATTTCAGACATTTTTTTACTAGATTGCATGTTTTTTTAGTGCAGTATCAACGTGTCTAGTGTATTTTGATTGGTTTTCATACTGAACTAGCGGAGAAGCATTTATTCTTATTCCATTTGATTGATTGCTCGATAGTTTCCAAAGTAAATTGTTTCTTGTTTGTATCTACATCTTTGTTTTTTTAACATTGATCATTACATGTAAGAATCTAGTCTAGGGTAACTTTAAATTATACCCATTATTCTTTTATTGTTTTCTAACTTATGCTATTTTTAGTTTTTTGTTGATATTCCAATTTTAAAGATGGAAATTTAATTTATTTAAATTTATTATAAACAATAAAACAAATTATAATTGTCCCACATTTCTAGATGTTAAAATTTAAATTTAAATTGTAAATGAATTTATAAAATAGTAATGTAATAAAATTTAGTTATTACAAGAGTTATGCATGTTACAATGAGAACTGTAGGTAATGAAATAAGCAATAGTATGGCATACGATAATATAACAAGATTATTTAGTTCTGTAGAATGTAATATTTAGTTATGGAGATTATTTAGTTATAACATAGCAAGGTACAAAGGGAATTAGATTTTACTTCATTTGTGATTTTTATTGTTATATATTTATAAATTAAAACTATGTATTTTTATTTGTTGTAATTTTTTTAAGATGACTCAATGGTTCCACAAATTTTCTAAATTTATTTAGAATAACGATAATTATTTTCATCTAAATCATTCTATTGATAACTTACATGCATTTTGACATTCATAACTTTATATTTACAATTTTTTTTAGTTCCTTTTTAGATCTGCAACTTTATTCAGAAAGTTATAAACAAGTTAATTAATTTTTTTAAATTATTTTAGCAACCGAAACGTTAATTTGTTAAGTGTTTTTAAACTTATTTTCTAATTAGATATTTTAGATTAAAGATAAATATTAAATCTTAAACTGTACATAAACAATATGGTTCATCTGAAGTTTGAAAAAGCTTCTATGCTAATAACATCACATTTTATTTATGGTAAAATTTGTAAATAAGTAAACTTAAATTTTGTTTGCACAAATTTTATGATACCGTCTAGACTTTAATAGAAAACAGATAAAAGAATATTAGATAAAAATGTTATAATATGATGAAGGCATGATATTTGCAGTTTTGGCATTAATAAAAAAGTGCAGCAAACGTAACTTAAATAAAATAAAATATTTTAATTCATTATTGCTTCGCAAATATTTTAGCTTAAAAAATATAATTTTCATTTTCTGGTTAAATTTTAACTACTACAAAATTTAAATCGTAAAGTTAAATAAATTTTTGTTATTAAAATTTTATATTTATGTTTAGTCTTAAAAAGCTATCTCTACAATAAAGATTCTTAAGACAAAATAACCTTTGATTTGTGAACTTGCATTTATTATTAAGATTAAGTTAAAATAACCAAAATAAAAAAATTACGACATTTTAATAACACAATTTACTTTAAACGGATATAAAAATTATAGTTTGTTGCAAACTTTGTAAGAAAAGAATCAGTGTTACAAAAAAAAATAATTTTTGTGGTTTGCCTATTCGAAGACGGTGGAAGCGGACGAATAATATCCGTACAAAGGACTTCCCATGGGCGAGATATCACCCGTTTAGACATAAGACCAGCTGGAGGATGCTGTTCCGGTTTTTGAGCTTTGCAAGTTTCGCAGCTCCTAATATATCTGGCTATATCGGCATTCATTTGCGGCTTATAGTAATGTTGTTTAATCCGTCTTACAACTTTGAAGTATCTTAAGTGACTTGCAGTTGGAGCGTCATGATTTTCTAACATCACTGCTGTTTTAGTTTCTTCGGAACCAAAATTTTTTAGGAAGATTCCTGATTGGTTAAGAGAGGCTCTCTGTGAATAATTTTAAAAATTTGTCCATCAGAAACTCTCCATTTCGGAAATTTATCGGGTTCATAAATTTTGTTCCATAATCCCTCATACCAATTATCTTCTGGATGAACCTCAATTAAACAAACTGATCGTGAAAACACATCGGGTACCACATGATTACTCCCTTTTCTATCGGTTATTTGAAAATCATACCCTTGGAGACGCAACGACCATCGAGCTAAGCGTCCCGAAGGGTTCTGAAGATTATGCAACTATAAAAGAGAATGATGATCCTTAAATCACCTGAAACCTTGTACCTTCTACATATGGGCGGATCTTTTCACTTTCCCACAAAACAGCCAAACACTCAAGTTCATTGTTTAATATCGCGAAACGCGTTTTCGGCGTAGTTATCACAATAAAATTTAACGTTTTGTTTTTTAATTTATTTAAAGGTGCCGCCCAAATGGCGAAATTTTTAATAAACCTTCTGTACCATGGGAACTAAAGAGCGGATAGTAATGTAAGAAAAAATACCAAATAAGGTGGCATAAAAGGCATATTAAAGCTGCCAAAAAGGCAATAAAAAAGGCATAAATATCTATTAAAATTTACAGTTTTTTTTTGTTTTACAATGTAAATGGGGTGTTAAATTTTCAGGCGACGATGATACCTCACTGAGTGCATTCCTGGAAGAGGTGGAAAATTTTAGAGTTGCTCGAAAGGTGTCGTTCGAGGAGTTATTCAATTCGGGTATAGATTTGTTTTGCGGAGAGGCGCTTTTGTGGTACCGTGCAAATCGTAGGCGAGCTTTTGATTGGCCATTCTTAGTCAAGTTATTGCGAGACCAATTCCAGCCGGTGAACTACGATGAGCGATTGTTGGACTAAATTAAAATGCTGACACAAGGGGAAACCGAGAGCATGGGGATTTACCTATCAGTTATGGAAACCATGTTCAGTCGTATGTCGTTCCGAATGTCTGAATTCCAACAACTACGCATTCTGTTGCGCAATATCACACCGTTCTATCAGGATCACTTGACAATGGTGGAAGTTACCTCTAAGGAAGAACTGCTTCAGTACGGCCGTAAGCTTAAAACACGTTGTTCTTACATGCAAAACTTCGCACCTCCACCATTGCGCCGTAATCGCCATCTACTTGAGCCGGATTTAGCTTTCGTAGAAGCAGTACCGTCGACTTCAGGGGTAGAGTTAGCTAACATCACGTGCTTTAACTGCCGGAAACAAGGACATAAACGTGCAGCTTGCAAGGAACCTAGGAAGTTAAGATACTTTCGTTGTGGAGCATTAGATGTCACCGTACGCACCTGTACCAACTGCCGTTTGGGAAACAAAGGGGCGAATCGATGAATGGCCGAGTCTTCGATTATCAAGTACCGCAAACCTCGTCAATTTTTTTGTAGATCGTACTAGGATTAAGTTAGATTTTGTATTAGCGAGTGTTGTTGGAGGCCTTACCTAACAGTACAGGTACACGATCAAGTTTTCAAGGGATTGTTGGATTCAGGGGAGAGCAGAACTATTGTGGGTCAACCTGGTTACGAGATGTTGTTGCGTCAGGAACTCTCACTAGCCCAAGCAGATGTCCATTCGTGTAATATGGCTAATGGAGAAAGACGTACAGTACTTGGTAGTACATGTGTACCTTTTTCTTTGCGAGATCGGGTTAAAGTTGTGGACGTCCTTGTTGTTCCGTCGTTGTCACACTTGTTAATTTTAGGGGCCGATTTCTGGAAGAAGATGGGAATTGTACCAGATCTTCGACATGGGGAGTGGTCATTTAGTGCTTCGCCGGAAGTAAGTGTTGTTGACGAAACACTTCGACTCACTCGGGCACAAAGGGAACAGTTGGATAATCTCATTCGGGAGATGATTCCAGAGCAGACGAAAATAAGTTGCACACCTTTGGTCGAACATATAAACAGGACCAACGCCAAACCTATAAAACAACGATATTATTCAATATCTCCAGCACTACAGAAATACGTGAATACCAAGTTAGATGATATGCTTCGACAGGGAATCGTTGAACTTTCGTCTTCCGCGTGGAGTTCACCAATTGTAATGGTTAGGAAAGCGGATGGTTCCTAGCGGTTTTGCCTAGATTATAGAAAGGTAAATAAAGTTACTACGCGAGATGCTTACCCTCTTCCCTATGTCTTATCGACGTTTGATAAACTACGGGACGCAATGTTTCTAAGTTCTCTGGACATCAAGAATGCGTATTGGCACGTCCCAGTAGAAGAAAAATCGCGCTCTATCACTGCGCTTACCGTTCCTAATCGATGCTTATTCCAATTTTAAAGAATGCGGTTCGGGTTGCACAACTGTCCAACGACTTGGCAGAGGTTGATTGATAGAGTGATTGGTGTCGATTTAGACCCATTTGTCTTTGTGTATTTAGATGATATCGTCATCGTCGCTCCAGACTTCGACAAACACCTGGAAGTATTGCGGGAAGTACTAAGACGTTTGCGAGAAGCCGATTTACTAGTTAGTCGTTCGAAGTGCCAACTTTGTTGTTCAGAACTGGGGTATGTTGTTGATAGATCCGGTCTTCAAGTCGATCCGGAAAAGGTTTCGACCATTTTAGGTATTCCAGTTCCAAAAACTGGTATAGGCGGTTTGTTTCGAATTTCTCGTCAGTGATGTCGCCATTAACCAACATGTTGCGGAAAATCCGAAAGTTTATATGGACCGAAGAATGCGACGAAGCTTTTAAATTAATTATAGAGCACTTAATTTCAGCGCCAGCTCTCCGATGTCCGGACTTTACCAAACCTTTACTAGTACAAACTGACGCAAGCGATTTTGGACTAGGAGGTGTTCTGACGCAGGAGTTCGATGATGGGAAACACACAATCGCTTACATCAGTCGTTCGCTGAACCGGACGGAACGAAATTTTAGCACGACGGAGAAGGAACGCTTAGCAGTTTTATTCGCCATAGAAAAGTTTCGACCCTACATAGAAGGAGGTCATTTTACAGTCATAACGGACCATGTTAGCTTACGATGGCTAAACGAACTGAAAGAACCAACGGGAAGATTAGCTTGATGGAGTGTGAAACTTCAACAGTTCGACTTTGACGTCATCCACCGTAAATGAAAAGACCATGTTGTGCCGGATGTTTTGTCTCGTTCCGTGCCAGTAATAGAGTCGATCAGTGTAGACAAAATTGCGGATGGTTGGTATCGCCGTATGGTTGCAAGGGTCGGGGCAAATCCTCTCAAGTTTCCTTTATGACGGGTGGACGGAGAGAAATTATATAAGCTGATCAAGGCATCTTATCCTAACCTCACTGGAGAAGCGGTTGAATGGAGACTGGTCGTACCGAAAGATCAACGGCAAACTATCATAAGACAAAATCGCGACTAGCCACTAGTCGGTCATCCTAGCGTTTTTAAAACTTACCACCGTGTGGCTACACAATACTACTGGCCGAAGATTAAAGCGGATGTTGTCACTTATGTCCGTCACTGTAAAGTATGTGTATCGTCGAAACCGGAGCAGAAACCTCCAGCAGGTCTAATGTTAGGCCGATCGGAAGTAGTTCGTCCGTGGCAGTTAATTTGCGTCGATCTTGTTGGTCCTTTGCCGAAATCGCTACACGGAAATATGTTTATCTCATCGGTCATTGATTACTTTAGTAAATTTGCAAGTTATTGCTGGAAAACGTTTTTGTTTGTTTGGGGCACCTGTATATAACAACGGGAGGCAATTCACTAGTCACGCGTTTAAAAAACTTGCCGGCTCTTTTAACGTGAAGATCTCTTATACAGCACATTACCACGCTCAGGCCAACGCTGTAGAACGAACGCACAAGGTGGTTCATACCATGCTGAGGTCATAAATTTCAGATAACCATCGCAGTTGGGACGAACAACTTCAGAAAGTAGCATGTGCCATCCGAACATCTAGGCACGAGTCTAGTCTACTAAGCTAAGCTAAGCTGACGCCATATTTCGTATACTTTGGGCGGGAGATCTTTCTCGATCGAGGTTGTGACAAGAACCACGAAAACTTGGGAGACAACGTGGTCCGGGATATTTAGTTCCTGAAACAGCGGGAGACAGCGTTAGAGAAGCTGTACGTTAACGTCCGTAAACGTTTAGACACAGCGTATGAACAAAATAAAAGGTTTTACAACTTTCGACGTCGAGATGTTCGGTTCCTAGTGGGTCAGCGGTGCAGCGTACCAAATTTCAAAGTACGAACCGAAGTTCTTGGGACCGTTTATAGTACGTAAATGCCTCTCTCCTTGGACTTATGAGTTTTTTTTTTCTCTTTTTTTTGTTGTTGCGAGTACATGTAGCATAGTTATAGTTTTGTGTCATATCTGGCCTCGATCTGTGAACATTTTATGTCTATGTCACCCTCAGGAGATTTGAGGCTTGGGAATTGTGACATTTTAGGAAAATTTCTCGTAGGCAATAGTGGGATTTATGCAACGGGTTAGTTTTCTCGTGCCATCGACTCCCTTTAGACGAGTTATTCTCATTGCGTGTGAGTGGCGTGGGTTGCCTGCAATTTTTAACTTTTAAAGAAATTTTTAAAAAAGTCATTATAAGGCTTATCACCATAGGCACGAAATACATTTTTAATACACTTCCTTCGTGGTGTTGGGTAAAGTAAGACCGTGTGGTGAAATATAAACTGGAACGAGTTGGTTTTAAGCTGAAGGCATCGACTGCAGCTGAAGATTATTCGAATTAATACTGCTACATGAAGGATAATAGTGGTTCATACCTTCTTTTGTGACCAGCAGTTTTGCGTTTACGTGTACGAGGTATTACTGCGACCACTAGCACTCGTTTAACGAGGATCACAAGGCTCATCAAACTATTTGCACTGCCACCGCCCAACCAGGGTAATCTATAAGTAAAAGTTAAACCTTCACCACGTGTAACTACTCACCACCGCACCTCAAGGGCAAAGCACGCTTCACACCTGTGACACCTGAGTCCACTCGCATGCAGAGGCGTCCGAGGGATCTACACCACCATCGACCAAGTAGCAGCGCACGAACTCTCCGACACTGCTGGGGATGTCGAGACCACGCAACGTCTGCACAAGAATAGTAAGCAGTTTTTGTAACTTTCTATCAGTACCTTACGTGAACCGATTCGAGGTTAAGACTTCGGCATCCTTATTTTTTTTTGTAATAATATAATCAGTAATTCAATTATAATTTTTACTTACTCGTGTACCTTGCGATTCGAGTTTTTGTTGTATACTATCACAAAGCTTAGCCGAAACACATGTAAGTGGCGGAACAATTTTATTTATACAGTGACGCGAGACGGTAGGTGCAGTAGTCAGCGGGTTTCTGTATTTCCACCACGGGCGTACCCTATAAGTTATTTTGGGGTTAATGTTGGGGCACGCGGACATCAAGCGTTTGATGCCTCACTCTCCGACCGGATGCACGTTGTTTTATCGCTATTCTTATATTGTTTTTTTTTAATTAAAACTAAAAAAAAATTCTACATTTATCTTTATTTTGGGGTTTATTAGTATAAGTAATTTATTTAATTTAGTAGTAAGTACGGGCCTTTTCCAAAACGCAGTGTTGCGTGATAGATATATATGTATGATCCAATAGTATTGATTATCTTTTTCTTGTTGGGGTTAAGGACATATGTAGTGGGAGTTATTCTTAACTCTTTTTTTTGTTTGTAATTTATTTAGTACAGCAAAATACAAGGTTAGTACATCGAGGTTATTTATGCGATTTTCTTTTATCGCGTTTATTTAATTCTTTTTTGTTTTTAGAAGGGTTTTATACCAGTTAGGTAGGGAACTAATCTACGGAGCAGACCCTGTAGGAGCAGAAGTGGAATTGGTTTTAGTAGAAAGTAGAAATGATGAAATAATGTCCATATCTTTCCAAAAATCTATCCCTAAAATTAACTCTTCGTTTATGTCGGTTACTCCTAAAACTGTAATTGTTCAAATACGATCTTTTAGCTTAATTGATAAATTTACAGTATCTAATACTTTACATTGTCTGCCATCAGCGACTGTCCCTAGACTCTTCTTACCAACTAAATTTAAATTAACACTTTGTAACTTTTTCCAACCTAAATTACTTATAACAGTTTGACTGGCACCAGAATCCAGCACCCGCTTTAAAAAATAACCAAAAATATCTACTTCTAAATAAGGACGAGGGTCCCTACCTTTTTTACTAAATAAACTTAAAATGTGTGTTTTCTTAAACTCTACTGCTACGAAATCTAACCAAGCCGCCCACGATGCGTTAGCCGGTTTATTATTTAAGGTCGCCGTCCGGCACCTGATCGAACTTCGCTTGCGTTTCTCGAACATTTTTCGCACGAATATTTCGTAACGTCAGCTTGACCAGAACGAACACAATAGGTTCTTATTCTTGCCTTCCGATAATTGCGATAGGTGCGGCCTTTTTCCAAACAATTCCAACATTGAATATCGGAACTAATCATTGCTAAATTTTCATCTCTAAAATTCCGAACGACTTAGTTAGGTTGTACAGGACAAGCTAAATCCGGTTCTAGTAAATTGACCTGATTCACCGACAGTGACCTAAAATTAGAAGACAACTGTTTCGACTCCTTTATTTTTTTACACAACTTCAATAGATCATCTTATGAAGACCAACTCCTCGAATGTAATACGGCGAAATGGCTAACTTTCGTTGCTTGGCTGGTGGACTAGGCAGTCTTACGAAGAAATTAATCATACAAGCAAAATAGTTCCCTACTCGTTCCTCAGATCCTTATACTCTTGCCTTAATCTCATTCCACAATTCAGTTTCGTAATCAAAAGGTAAATATTCCCGTCTAGGTCTAGATACAAATTTTGACCACGAATTAATTTGCGAACGTACCGATCTATACCAAATAAGAGCACTACCATGAAGTAAATCAATAACAGAATTTTGAAGTTCAACATCAAAAACATTTTTAGCAACTTTATATTCTTCCACTCGTTCACAGGAATTAATCTACTAGTAAGTTTACTCCCGGATATGTCAGCTACGGTTAATTTTTTAGCCTCGTTTTTAACAACACTAGTTTTCTTAAGCGTTCATTTGATCTATAGATTCCTGGATCTTCCCTAGGTGTACTAATAGTTCATCTACTGTTTCGATAACAATTTGGTTTTCGCTTTTAACTAACAATTTTAATCTGTTTAACCCGCCTTATAAATAATGTAATTTGATTTCAATCTTTGCATCAGAAAATTGCGGAGATCCTTTAAAATCAACCAAACTTTTATTTAGCTTTTTAACTTTTACTGTACAAATTTGAATTTCCGCGTCAAAATTTGGTTTAAAAGAATCTGAAGTAACTAAACCTCCAAAATTTTCTTTTACAATAAATTCCCTAAGTTTCTTTCGCATCTAGTTTACAGTTTCTATCGAAAACTTACTAATTCCTCTAACCGTTAACTCATATTCGAGTTCATCGCGAGCTAACCTATAAACATTCATTTTGAAGTAATTCTTAAATATATACAAAATCGTCAGTAATTTTTCATAAGTTGATCATACGGCTTTGTTAGAGAAAGCCCCACGTTAGGCGCCATTTTATTGTTACAACAAAAAAAATAATTTTTGTGGTTTGCATCGGCTGCTGTGGCAGATGGGGTGGGATAAAAAAAATTAATCGCGACAATTAAAAAAATTACCATTGTGAGGGCCCCAAGTAGTCAAACCAAAAACGTTTCCGAGCTAGAGCGAAACCAGGAGGCTGCTATCCGCTTTCTGACAAAATTAACACAGACAGGACGATAGGTACATAAAACATAAATTGCAACACATAATCATTATAATTAATCTTCCTAAGAGAAATGAAATTAAAGTAATATTTTCTAGAAAATACCTCATGGCCATTTAGCAATTTCATTACATAAATCAGAGAACAGTTTTGTTTTTTTTATATGATCAAAACCGCAATCAAAATTCTGCTGGTGTCACGAGTTTGGGGGCTTAATTCGCCGGACAAGTAGCGTCTTACGTCAATAGTCCTTACTCCGGTTCCGAAACGACAAAAAGCTCGGGAATTTCTCTTTTTTTCCCTTTTTTTAGCGTAACCCAAAACGTCTATATACAAAACCGCGATTACAAAACTATTAGATTTAATTATGAAAGAAATATATTGACCTACAATTTACAAAAAGGCCAAATTAAATTTGTTATTATTTATTTTTAATCGTAACAACGATTCATGATTGGCCTGCACACTCGGAAGGAAACAGTTGCCAATCGCACTAATTAATAAGGAAACAATCCGCACAGCAGCGATAATGTTCCTCAAAATATTTTTAATATTCCGATAGGCAGAATATGAATGCTATGCGTTCTGACGTGACGTATAATCAAAGAATGTGTCTGCGACCAGCGATAGTTGTATACGGAGATTTTGAATGTTAAATCTAATCCTACAATTATTATTAACACTTAATTACACAATAGTGTAACGTTCGAGAAGTTATTCGCAACTTCGAGAGCCTTCGCGAGGTTTTCTAGAACGTTCACCGAAGGATGTGGAACATACGGGAACGTTTTGCCAAAATGTATAAATACTGTGTAAACAAATCCGAGGTCAGTTATTCCCGTAATGTGAAGACGACATTGTTAAGAAGTAATCAACGCGTGTGTGCAGATAAATATACGGAGTATAATCTTGTACGTGACTTACGTGTAAACAAACATTAAGTGTTAAAAAATTATCCGCGGACTTATCTTCGTGTAAGTGATAGCGTTATACATAAATTATAGTATAAGTGTTTTTATTATAATTCCTTAGATTTAATTAGTTCGGTTAGTTTAAACGTGTACATATTTTTAGTAGAAGTATAAATAAATTAGTTTTAGTCAATAAAATACGTTACAATATTTTATGCACCAATGAGGCAGTAGTCCCGTAAATTAAATAACAATTATTTCTAAATAGCATAAAAATAAAAGAGAAAATGCATCAATAGTAACATCAGTTATAAACATGTTATGATTATAATAACTTAATATTTTGTTTAATTTTGAAGAAGTAACATCAAAAAATGACATTAATTTTTATAAATAAAGATAATTACCTTTACTATATTTAGTCATATCAAAAAATATTAGAAGTGAAAACACAAAAATTCGTTGAATAAAAGCAACAGAGATATAATGCAAGAAAAACGTACTCGAAAAATTTAATAAAAAAAGTGTCAACTTTAATTGTTTGTAATTAGGGAGCAGTAACACTGTGATAGCAAAACAACAAATTTGAACCAAAATCTAAGACAAATTATTTATTCTTATTTTGTACGCTTAATGCAATATATTTCTTACTTTTTAATTTTGTTCCTGTCAGAATAAAATTCAACTTTTACACTTTTGACGCCTTCAAACACTTAGCTAAAGAAATATAAATAATTTGTCTTTTGATATTACTTTTTGTTTAAGTTAGTAAAATAAATATAATTATGTATACTTTTTAATATCATATAAAATATATCTAATTTTAACTTTTAATAATGAATTTTTAACTACTTTTAAACATTTAACGTTTAATTTAATCAAATTTGTTATCAAAATTCAACATGAATGAAGAGTTTTATTAACTTGCGTTGAAATTGTTTTAAGAATGCAATTGATTTCTATTGATACAAAAAATTCAAAAACGGTTTGTTAAAGCCTCTTTTGGGCCAATTATTTAATTTTATTTTAAGTACGGACCTGTAAAAGATGGGGTCCATTGAAACGTTCGCGAACTTGTTGTCAGCCTCGAAAGCGTTCACGAAGTTTTTATCCATTTCCAGAACGTTGTCCAAAGGGTGTAGAAAATTCTCGAAAAATAACAGAAATATATAAGCACGATTCAAAGTGAGCATAGATCAATTATTTAGAAGTTGGAAGTGTTAATAAGATAAATAAGTGATTAACGCGTGTTCGATATAAATATAACGGAGTATAAACTTACGTGCCTTTAATGTAAACAAGTGTCAGTTTTAAGATAAACAGAAGTTATCCGCGGACATTATTTTTCGAGTGATTATAATACATAAATTAGTGCGTTTTGTTAAATATCATTAGATTTCATTAGTTTGTGTAGTTATAAACGTGTAAATATTTTTTGTATAAATAAATTGGTGTTAAAATTGCTTACAGTGGTGATACAGGTGTGCCGTATTAAAACTTGTTGAAATCGTGTAAATAAATAAAACTGTTTAGTTCGCGCTTCGCGTGTAAAGTGTAATTTTAGCCGTTCCAGTTCAATAAAGAATTACATTCGTGTTATAACTTATGCCGGTAACTCGTTATCAAACCAAAATGGATGCAAAGTTATTTGAATTTGTTGAATCAATAAAAAACGGCCAAGAATCAATGAATAAAAATATGCAAGAAAATAGAAGAGAAATTGTTGGAAAATTCTAAAAGTTTAAAAGAAGGAATACGAACGAGCATTGAAAATCAAATAAAGACTGTTGAGGAGCAAATACAAGTTACTATAGAAAACCAAATTAAAATTGTTGAAGAGGAAATCCAAACAGATACGTTAGAGTGAAAAGAAGAAATTTGCGAATCTGTGAGTGACAAAATAGAAGAAATAGAAGACAAACTAGAGCAAAAATTAACAAAAAGCATACAACTGCTTGAAGAAAGAATGAACCAAATGAATTGTCACGGTGAGAGAAGTGTCACAAGCGAAGGTTTAATGAACCATCGAGAAAAAACCAGTCACAAGTTTAAAGTTTTACCTCCAAATATTGATGGTCAAGTTTCATGGTCAACCTACTACAGAAAAAAGCTTCATTCAGGCGATTGAACCAATAGAGGGCGACTTCGTTGAAAAAGGACTACTCGTTGGCAGAACTTTAGTACGAGTGAAAAATACGATGTCGATAAGGATATTAAATGTCAACTAAAATCCGGTAACGCTGAAAAAGAAGACTGTGGTAAGCTAATGCACGCCAGTATCTCAAATTGTGAGATGCGTGAAGGCTAACAAAGATACGTCGCCGAAGAAGTGACCACTACGTCTATTGGACATTCTTACCACTAAATGCCAAAACCTCAACCAAGACCAGCTCAAAATAAAGTATTGATCGAAGAGTATCAAGATGTGTTTGCGCTGGAGAGTGGTTCCAAAGGTAGAACATAAAATTAACACCGGAGATGCTCGGCCAATACGACAACATCCTTTTGGCGAAAACAGAAGAAGCCGAACAAATAATTACGAATATGGAGAGAGAAGACGTGATTGAACCTTCAAGTAGCCCATGGGCATCCCCAGTGGCACTCGTAAAGAAGAAGGATGGATCAAAGAGACTACAGACAGCTAAACGACGTGACCAAAAAGGACAGTTACCATTTACCCATAATTGACGATACGTTAGACACCCTGTCAGAATCCCAGTGGTTTTCCACGTTAGATTTAAAGAGTGATTACTGGCAAGTAGAATTGGAACCCAAGGATCGTGAATGTGATGCTCTTCGGTCTGTGTAACGCTCCTGCAACGTTCGAGCGTTTGATAGATACCATCTTGCGCCGACTATCTTAGAAGACGTGCTTGGTTTACCTAGACGACGTGATCGTGGTTGGAAGATCGTTCGAAGAACACTTCAACAACTTGAAAAAGCAAAGTTTAGATAAAATGAAGATTATTAAAACAGGTCCTAGCCACTTCGCCGGTTTTAAGTTTTTTAAGAGAAAAGGGGAAATTTGTTTTGGATACCGATGCAAGCAATCTGGCCATAGGCGCGGTCCTTTTGCAGGTGCAAGATGGACAAGAAAAAGTAGCATTATGCCAATTGTTTGTTATCTCCACTAATAAAGGAAACGTGAGGGGGATATGGAAATTTACCCGAATAGACTTTCGCTTAGATAGACACAAAATTAATTTGCATATTCACGTGGAATATGCGGAATGGGCCGAGATACCGCTAAACGGAGGTCTGTGTTGCACCAAACATTACCAGAAAAAGAATGAATTTCGCTTTTAAAAGTGTGACAGTCGACAATGAAAAGTGGGCGTGTCGAGGGTAAATTTTATACTCGACAAATTTTAACTTACCAACTTTTTAACATAACACAAAGTTAGAAGAGTCCTTTAAGTTTATTGTTCCTGTTCTTTAATACTAACTAGATTGCTCATACTACTTTAAGTCATTTTAATTTGGAATCATGTACTTTATCTTTATTTTTTCACAAGCTTTGCTTGCAGAGTTTCATTGTATAATTAAGATCATGACTATTTGTTTCTGCATTTCTTGCACTAACAATAGTTGAATTGATTAAATGTTTATTGTGTTAATTTAAATTAACGATTAAATATAAATTAACGTCGCACTAAACCTATTTACATTTTTCCAGCGATTTTTAGTGCATTTCAATTCTGGCAATAGAATCTCTAAAGCGGCAGAGAGCTTCTGTTCTAAAAACACTAAGTATTTTTGCTGGATTCATGTCTAAGGTAGAAGCTGAATTTACAAATTCTGTACTGGCTAAGCCAGCTAAATCTTTATTTGAAATTCAAACGAGGTTGACTGCTGTAACCATTTTATCATTGCAATTCTCAGATTTGCAAACTCAGATTTAAGTTTAAACCACAAGTTCAGTGGATGAGCTTACAATTTACAAATTCTTAGTACGATTTGATTGCAACAATATTTGTGTAGCCAATTTTCTCCTCAAAAAATAGAGAATGTGTCTGCACCTAATGAGCAGTGCAATTTATCGGGAACTTAAAATCCAGTTAACTGCAATCATGTTATCAAACTTCCTGTTATGAATCTCCCAAAACTCTCGGGCGATGTCGAGTCCTGGTTGAAATGTCGAGACTTTTACAAAAGTCTAATTCATGAAAACGATTCAGTTACTCAGCAATTACTCAGAATCAGAAGCTTCATTATTTGCGTGCGTCGTTGAGTTAAATCTATAGAATTATTAGGAGAAAACTATCCGCTAGCTTCGGATAGTCTCTGCAAGCGCTACAATTTTTGAATGTTAGTTTATAATCACATAAAATTTTTTTTTAATCTTAAGTCGCTTAGCCAAGAATCTAAAAAGAAAATTTGGTATCTTCATGACATGCTATTCAAACATCTCAATGCATTAAAATCGTAAACAAGAACGCAAGAACTTGATACACTTATAATTCATTTGATAGCTAGCAAACTCGATCATCACACAGTTAAGGAGTGGGAAACTCTAAAAAACAGTAAGGTAACCGATTTACCTGTACTGGACGATTTCGAGAGATTTCTTAAGAGTACGGCCAATTTGGTTGATAACCTCAATTTTAAACAAAACAAACACAATCCTCTAAAGGTTAAGGTCACTTTTAAATCCTTTATTAGTCACAACTTATATGCATGTTTAGACGTTCATCAGCTTACAGTTCCGGACAGGCTTTCAAGTGTCCAATAGCTGCACGTGTGCTTTAACTGTCTCAGCAAAGGTCATTTAGTGGCACATGTTCATCTAACTTTAACTGCCGTATATGCAAACAAAAACATCATACATTACTACACAAACATTACAAAGTTTTCATCGTCAGAAGCTGTGGCTTCAAGCAGCCAATTCATTTCCGCATTCACTTCAAACATCATTCAGGTTTTATTAACTACCGCTAGGGCAAAATTGTTAGTTATGAGAAAGGTCCTTTTTCTGTGCGTGTTTTGCTCGACTCTGGCTCACAATCTAACTTTAATACGTCTTATGTGTGTAAGAAGCTCAATCTTCTACTACAGTGTAACAAGAGCGTAACGCAGCGTTGTGTACGCCCAACAAGCTTTTCATTGTTAAGTAATTCGTACACCTATGTGCATATGAAATATAATATTGTTGCGATCTAGTGAAAGTCTTTATTCAAGGTAAGCACTTATTTCGTGTATTGTGGTTTAGTTTGATTCTTTTGTAATTGTCTGTAGCGGGTTTCCATACCTCCACCCGTGTTTTATATCTGTAGAATTGATAAACACGTCACTGGAGTTAACACCACTTACACTTTCGAGGGGTTGAATACAATTAACATTATATTGCAGGAAACAATTACCAAATTTACGAAGTTAATTGGAAGAAAACTGCTCATTCTTTTATTTTCAGAGATCGTATGAATAAAAAAAGGGTTTATTTGTAATAACGCCGTATGTACTTTTTTTGTGTTAGATTTCAATAAAATTTTAGCTAATACTGGAACGAAACTTAATTGTTAATGTTGCACTTTCTATTTTAATTCTTAGTATTTTGGTGGTCAGTCGATTGTAAGAATGTATTTTTAACAGACGTACGTTTATTAACTAAAACTATGAATAACGAAATTATTGTTTATATTCTTTTTAATTACGTTATATTTAAGTGTATTCTAACAAATAACTTTTCTATGTATATATAATATTAATTTATTTTAGTAAAACAAACATATTTGAATGATTTTAGGCTTGTTACACTTCAAACAAATAGTCAATACACTATAAAGTTTCTTTAGAGTTATTTGCCCGCCTTGCATTATAATTTATTTCAAAGTTGGAACATATTTTTGAAATTAAACAAATAGCTAAATTGTGAATACATTCCAATTTCTATATCGTGCACTCATGAAAATTAAACACGTTTACAAGTTAAAATACAAAGAAAAATTTGATTTAGATAACAGTACTGTTGCTTCAAAGATACTGACATTATAGCATATGTATAAAGTCTTGGCGTAACTAAAAGTATTGAATTATTATTATAATTTTAAAAGATAAAATACTTAAAAGTTTGAAATATAAACATTTTTTTAATTACACATAAAGAATCTGACAAAAATTTTATACTGTTCGAAAATTTTATATTTATTAAAATGTTTATAAATTTTGAATAAATCAAAAAATTAAAAACAAAAATCTTATTTTAAAGTTACTTAATAAAAAAAATAATTATTTTTGTTGGCAGTAATGATAGAAACGAGACAAAAATAATTATTTTAAACAAGAAAAAGTAAACAAAAAATATGTAAACTAAACAATGATAAAGAATACAAAAAAAAATTTAATTTAAAATATATTTAAAAAAAATAATCACCAACAACAAATACGTTTTTAAATTAATCATAAAAAACAAATAATTTTGTTGCCGGTCCTTTAAGGTTTGTAATTTTTTAGAAACTTAACTAGCGTTGTATTCTCTATATTTATTAACAAGACTCAAACTATCGCATCACAATTTTTAATTAAATCAAGATAATAACAAACTGCTTCTTTTGTATTCTAAGCATTCTTGAATGAGGAAGTACAGCTCAATTACTAATGAAGCAAATGTGATTCTATACGAGAACGTGACAAATATGTACAGAAAATATTTAGACGTTACACACAACTATCCGATATGAAGTTGTTTAGAAACCGCAATCTACAGGAATTTGTATTAGGAATGTAGTGCTTGAGGAGTTTGTGAGATTAATAATAATAGTTGTTAGAAAATTGAATTTTTAAATTTTACACACTCACACTTTTGTATTATTTTATTGCTACTGATGTATAAGTCGTAACTGTTGTGCAAAAAACAATGGCGGTTTTTACATGTTACGTGTGATTTTATTTTTTAATACTGTTGTTTCGTGCTATTAAAAAGCCTGTGATGTAGGCAATTATGCCTGCACGTGTGTTGGTGCTTGAGTAGAGTTATCACGTGCGCGTTTGGTGATTAGTTACGTTTGCCTTGGTAATAGAATAACAAATAAAATTTAAAAAAATGGCAATATAATAATTTTTGTGTAATAAATATTTTTGCACTAATAAAATGCAACCGTATTTTAAAATATTTTGTAGTCATTTAATTACTCAAGATATAAGTAATATAATTATATAGATTAAATTTTACATTGAATAAAATTGTTATGGTTAAAACATGGGCCTTCGACACCGGTTATTTGTCGGTCTTTGATGCTTATAGTTTGTTGGAAACATCGACAAACTTTCTGTTGTACGCATTTTGATTTACTTATCACATGTTATCGGCAGGTATAGTTTTTTTTTTGTAACTGACGTTGCTTACATAAAACCGTATGATCGTTATGTCGCTGTCAAATCAGGTTAAATCTTACAATTTGAAAACTAATTGTCGACATTACTCAGCGGCACATCAATCATTGTTGCATTTTTAGAAAACTTTTTCTAAATCTCGCATCTCTAAAGAATGGGTAACTATTTTATGTAGATGATTTATAAATTTGTTGCAATCGCCAAAATTTTTACAGACATCTTCTATGTCTTTATTTATTCCTGGCCACCAATAGAAACTCCTGTCCAAATTCTTCATTTTAACTATACTTAGTGACGATTATATAATTCATGTAACACTCTTTTTGTTGATTTTGTAGGAATTACGGTATATTGAGCTCGAATTATGTATCCGTTTTGTAATAAAAACTTATCCTGGTTTATACCAAACCTATCCTTACTTATCTTATCTTCTTGTAACCCATATAGTAATGGTTGTAAAGTTCTGTCGTTTGAAGTTTCAGATATTAGGATCTCTATTGTAACTAGTCAGGTATCAACTTAGTTAATGTGAAAAACTTCACATTTATCATATTTGTTTTTAATCTTTTCTTCTTAAGCTCAACAAAAAATTTAAGTCAAAATGAGCTCAAACGCTGTCAGACTAAATTTCGGGTTATACGTAGTTAAAAGATTTTTTACATTCCTTGTTCCATACAAATAGTACATTATTTTTTCGTAAGTTATTTAAAGGTAAAATCTCGCTTTTTGCATTCTGAATTGCACTACTTCTAAACTTGGCTTTGTGTGTGCCATTTTTGTCAATAATAAAATCATATTATTGTTTTGCATAAATTGGCACTTACTTCTGCTAACTTCAATGTTGTATTTTGCAAATTTTTCTAAAATAGTTTCCAGACGTTGTAAATGAGTTACATCATCTGGTGCAGTTAACTTAGCACGTTAACCGCCGCAATAGTTACTAAAATTGTATTCCTTCTGGCCAGTACTATTTTAATCTTGATTAGGACACGAATGAAATTAGTTGTTACAAGCTTTTGTGTTTTACGAACCTGCACGGCCAACTCACAATATTCGGAGAGAGGGGAGGTCCACACTAAATACAGAAAAGATGTTGCAGGGCGCCAGAGCTTATCCCAAAGTAATTCTCTATCTTGCTCAGGACAGAACGGTATAAACTTGTAACACGATGTTAGGTTCGTAATCCTTCTACTCGGCTGTTCGAGTAGCCAGCGTTTGTTATTAGATAACGACGATCCAAAGAGACAGGTATGTTGTCATAAAAGAACAAATAACCACAATAATAACTTTAATCTAGAATCGTTGATGATTATCACAGCATATAAGAATTCTCATTACAGAAATGCCAGTAGTATCGGCAACACACAGTACATAAGTAAACTACAGTGAAATAGATAGCGAAGAATAGTTCGTAGTAAATATCGTTTACATAATTAGTAATATGGCATTACTGACAATAAAACAATGATAATAAGTATGGCATTAACATTAAATTATTACAATAATTAAGGGTAGGACACAGCATACGTAGTATAAGCAAATTTACTAACTAAATGGTACTACAATTACGTTAATTAGTATGGAATTACTATTAGCGAAAGTTTCGTGAGTAACCTCGTTGACGACGAAAGAAAAGATATAAAAGCACTTACCACAAATACAAGAATTTCCACTGGTGTGAAGAAAGTACTTTCCTCGACACGTAACCCTGTAAGTAATTTGAATCGCAAATCGTGCCAACCTAATATCTCACGAAATCCAAATCTACAATATCATTACTTAAATTTTAAAGTACACACATAACACAACCCGAAAATCGGATGCTGTTATACCCCTTTTCTGTGATTTACGCAGGTATCTGCCGCCTGAGTAGAATCTCGACAATTTTTAGTTAACTTCGGTACATTCGATTTTTGCCATATGTCGTATGCCTCAGAGAATATTTATTTGACGAAATTGTTATTCGAACTGGATTCTTCATTAACAGTTAACAATTAGAAACGAATTGCTCGCACGTGGCGGAACGGCTATCAAATTACGAGAAATTACAACAGAGTTTTAATAAATGAGAGTTATTATCTTACCCGGTGACGACGCAAACGAATTATAAGTGTAATACACTTATAAATTGGTCCCCATGACGGTGGATAAGTTTAGAAATGTTCACTCGCCAATTCACCGGCCATTTTATGTAGTTTTCAAATTGAAGAACTCGTCGTAAATGACACTCACGCGTAAAAGATCGTTAGGGGGCGTTCAAACCGTAAACTAATTCCACGTCGGAATACATAGGCGTGCGCAAAGAAAATTTCGTCCGTAACAACATAGGCGTACGTAAAGAAAATTCGACCGTAACAGATTCCCCCCCAGCAAGATAAAAGCGTGGAGCGAGAACAACGAAAACAAAAGCTAAAATGAAGACAGAAATTTAGGCCTACGCCAAGGATAGAACCGTAAAATCCAAAACCAACCCCAAAACACAAGAACACCCAACCCAAGAAGAAACGTAGATGAAAGAAGTTTTCCCCATTTACTAGGCATCACCAACCAGATGTGTCCAAAAGTCGCACGAAGCGGAATGATACTTCAAAGAACCAGAAACTCAACCAACAGAATAGAAGTATCAGCACAGGTACTCGTTGAAAGTCGACAACAGTCGTTACGCTAAAAAGCAAGAAAGCAACGCAGTCCCATAGACCTTACTGATCGACAGTACGAAGCAAACCAAGAGAAAAAGAAGAGTGATAGGAAAGAAAAGAAGTTTAGACCACGGTCAAGGACAACGCCCTAAAATCCCTTGAAACCCCAACCCCTGAATACAACTCCAACCCCAAGTATAAGTCCCCAAAGCTAACTAAGCTAAAGAAGTAAAAAGAAGAAAGGATCTAGCTGTTGAATTGGGATACGCGGATTTAGAAGAAAAGTCAAAAAGAAAAACTAATGCAGTTGTGCTCAAAAAGTCGTCAACAGACGATATGAGATTCTTCCACCAAAAAAACCAAACAGATCCTAAAGATCTAAGCAAAGAAAACCAACGAAGAAATCTCAATCAAAAGAAAGATTCTGATTAAAAGTCGACATCAGTCGGACTACCAAAAAGGCAGAGAAAAAGAATCAGTAATCCAAGAGTCACACCAACAAAGTTATCAAAAAGCTAAACACTAAATGAGTGCCAATCCAAAAGAAATCCAAACCGCGAAACCCAAAACAAAACCAAAAGAAAGAAAGAAAAAGAAGTAAGAACCAATAAAGAATAGAAAACTTCACTTGCTATTTGAACGTAGTGAGTCAGTGCTCGTTGTGCTAGAATGTCACGTTGGAACGTAAATGCGGAAGAACGAATTAGAATATTTCAAGAGCAAAAGAAACCCAAAGAAGAGAAATACCCTAACGGTGACTAACAACATCAAAAATGCCGACTAAGCGGAAGTACAGAGTACAATGAGCGATTTTGCTGTCTATCCCAAGTTTCAAACCAAAAACAACAAAACAAAAACCCCCTAAACCCAATAAAGCGAGAGAAGTAACTGAGAAAGAAAAGAAAAAAAGAAACACAGTTGCAGTGAACACTAAAGAAGGAAGTAATTAAGAAGAAAAAAAATGAAAGTGTTCAAGCAACAACCCAAGATAAAAGGAAAAGATAATTGCCCTAAAGACAAACCTTAAAAAGCAAAAGAAAAAAAGAAAAGAAGTAAAAGTAAGAAAGACAAGAAAGGAAGAAAAGAAACAGACGGAGAAAGATAAGACAAGATGTAAGTGTCTGATTCGTTCTTCCCTCCGTAGAAGAAACGAAAGGGGATGACCAGCCCTTCAATGCCCAACCAACCGTCCGAAAAGCGATCCATAAAGAGAATCAAGAGAAAGAATAATGGTTGGCACAAAGAAAAGATAGATAGGCCTCAAGAAGAAAAAATAATGAAAAATAGAAAATATTAGAGATAGGGAAAGATGAAGAAAGATAAAGCTTGATGTAACTGCCTGATCCATTTTTCACCCCGTAAAAGAACGAAAAGAGAGACCACCCTACGGTGCCCAACCAACCGCCCTAAATAATAAAAAAAGAAAAAGAAGAGAAAAGATATCACAGTTAGTCATAGACCAAGAGCGTACCAATTGCTGTCCCCAAATTGGAAAGTTTACTTCAAGACTTTAAGGCCGACGAGCGGAATAGAAAACTCAAGAAAAGAAAAACTAAATCCAACAGTAGAAGAGAGAATTCTATAGATGACGTACCAATCCAAAAAGGCCGACTAAGCGGATATAAATATATACAGACGGAAAGGTAGTCTGTCCTGAAGTAAGATGGAGAAGAAAGAAACCAAAACAAAAGTACTAGAAACTTAAGCAGAGAAAAGGAAATCGGTGACAGCAAAATGAGAAGAACAATTGGGTAGCATCCAAGCTACAACCAACAAGATACCGACGACGTATCCAAAGAATCGAACCACCAAAACCGAACGAAAAGAACCAAAAGAATAGCAAAGGTCGAAAGTCGAAAGCCCAAAAAGTGAACTAGCACTTACGACGCTTGCGACGCCGATGAAAAAGAAGAGAACGATTAGAAGAAGGAGACAGTAAAGAATAATTAGAAGTGACTGAAGAAGGAGATGTAAAAGCAATAGAAGTGGCTTTTACGTCCGGAGAAATAGCACGATCTTTATGTAGACGCGTAGACCTTGTCGTTAAGCTAGTGTTGGAAAGCTTCGTTTTACTTGGCAAAATGCGACGGGACCTAATAGGCTTGCTTCGTCGCGAGTTCGAACAAGAACAATGCCGTATGAACTCGGCAACCTTAGGTCTCATATTAGGCCAGTAGAAATGACACCAAAGAGCTTCCAAAGTGTGCCTAACACTGAGGTGATCACAATCAGATGTAAAGTGGTGATCTTGAATAAGTTGCTTGCGCTGGTCCGAAGGTACAACTAACTTCCAAACGCAAGGATCAGAAGAGGAAATGCGTACACGTTTACATAAAAGATTTTTCACAACACACCAACGAGAGAAACGACGAGGAGAAGCAGTAACTTTAGATATCATACCTAAATACCAAGAATCAGTAGTAGGCCTAATAATCCTAGAAACTGAAAAGAAATTAGGAGGAAGAGAAAGAAGAGAACGAACAGTACGTAAAGGCTTATCACCTTGAGAACGACAACGAACACAAGTATTGGGAGGAGAAGTAGTAAGAGAGCAAGTAGCAGAAGAGACGGAAGTAGAAATCTTATTAGCAACAACTACAGATGGCTCTTGAACTTTGTCACCAACCTCTCTTGTAGAGAAGTGGGAAGAATCGCGAGAATTGATGTTAGACTCTAAACGCTTGCCTAAAGATATTAATTGAGCAATAGATGTAATCTCAATCAACGCTAAAGGAAGTTGATAGAAAGGCGTTAGATTTCGACGAATAACCTTGAGCTGCATTTGCTCTGAGACCGGTTCTGCTAGCTGAAGAAAAAGGTATCGCATATTGGTAACGTAAGTACCAATGGTTTCGTTAGCTCCCATGGTACGACTGCGAATAGTATCCATCAAGCGCTCATCATAATCCAAAGGTAAAAACTCCGACTTCAACAAAGCAGCAACATCATCCCACGAGCGTAACGAACTTCGATTCGTCCTAAAAACAAGCAGGGCTTTGCCCGATGAAACTTCAAAAGCTGAGAGAAAAAGTTGATGTTGTGAAACACCACGAGACAAACACAACTCGTCGATACGAATAAGAAATTCTATAAGTAAAGAAGGATCTTCACCAGAAAAAGTAACATTCCAATTTCCTAAGTTCGTTTCGGAATCAGAGTCCGAAGAAGTAAGAAGTGGTGGTTCTTCATCTGAAGAATACATAGCTAAAACAATAACAAGTAAACAAGAAACTAACCAAAGCAGTCAATTACGACGGAAATCTGCCACCACGTGCCTGACAAGAACTCAAAACAACAGTAAGTACCAGCAGTATCACTACCCAGTAAGTAATCTAATAAGAAAAAAAATTAATCGACGTAGTCAAGTCAATCCAAAAATCAAAGCGAAGGTCCGATTAAAAGAAACGTAAGCAAAGTGCTAATCTACAGTCAAACTGCAGCACTAAAGAAAAATACAGAAAAAAGTAAAAGTTAATGAAGTAACTCAGACGTCCAGTCTAGTAGCCATAACTAAGTAAAGAAAGCAAAGTAAAATCGAACCCACGTAAGACTAAGAAAAGATAAAAGAATCAATAAATCTAGAAAAATGATGATCGCACACACGAAATCGGGGGAAAGTCAACAATATAAGCTACCTATTCCTGCTAGTAATCCTACACTAATTAGAGAAAAAAATCTAAACAGCAGAAAGAATTATAACGAATGAGAAATTCAAAAGAGAATCGAAAAGTCGGCCCCTTAACGTTGGGTAGCCAATTTGTTACAAGCTTTTGTGTTTTACGAACCTGCACGTCCAACTCACAATATTCGGAGAGAGGGGAGGTCCACACTAAATACAGAAAAGATGTTGCAGGGCGCCAGAGCTTATCCCAAAGTAATTCTCTATCTTGCTCAGGACAGAACGGTATAAACTTGTAACACGATGTTAGGTTCGTAATCCTTCTACTCGGCTGTTCGAGTAGCCAGCGTTTGTTATTAGATAACGACGATTCAAAGAGACAGGTATGTTGTCATAAAAGAACAAATAACCACAATAACAACTTTAATCTAGAATCGTTGATGATTATCACAGCATATAAGAATTCTCATTACAGAAATGCCAGTAGTATCGGCAACACACAGTACATAAGTAAACTACAGTGAAATAGATAGCGAAGAATAGTTCGTAGTAAATCAGTACGGAATTACTATTAGCGAAAGTTTCGTGAGTAACCTCGTTGACGACGAAAGAAAAGATATAAAAGCACTTACCACAAATACAGGAATTTCCACTGGTGTGAAGAAAGTACTTTCCTCGACACGTAACCCTGTAAGTAATTTGAATCGCAAATCGTGTCAACCTAATATCTCACGAAATCCAAATCTACAATATCATTACTTAAATTTTAAAGTACACACATAACACAACCCGAAAATCGGATGCTGTTATACCCCTTTTCTGTGATTTACGCAGGTATCTGCCGCCTGAGTAGAATCTCGACAATTTTTAGTTAACTTCGGTACATTCGATTTTTGCCATATGTCGTATGCCTCAGAGAATATTTATTTGACGAAATTGTTATTCGAACTGGATTCTTCATTAACAGTTAACAATTAGGAACGAATTGCTCGCACGTGGCGGAACGGCTATCAAATTACGAGAAATTACAACAGAGTTTTAATAAATGAGAGTTATTATCTTACCCGGTGACGACGCAAACGAATTATAAGTGTAATACACTTATAGATTGGTCCCCATGACGGTGGATAAGTTTAGAAATGTTCACTCGCCAATTCACCGGCCATTTTATGTAGTTTTCAAATTGAAGAACTCGTCGTAAATGACAGTCACGCGTAAAAGATCGTTAGGGGGCGTTCAAACCGTAAACTAATTCCACGTCGGAATACATAGGCGTGCGCAAAGAAAATTTCGTCCGTAACAACATAGGCGTACGTAAAGAAAATTCGACCGTAACATAGTGATTGTCAATTTATGTACTTTTTTACAAAAAAAAACATTTTGAGCCGAGAAGCACGATATGATGTACGTGGCCCATTATACCTAAAGGTAGCAATAATGGCATTGTGAATTAGATCCTACTTCTCACATAGATTAACAACTTGAGACCTTTGCAACGATCTACTGCATTATTACTGATTACTAGTAGGCATTGGTTGAGTTCGTGTAGTGTAACATAGTTACTTATTGTCAGAATACGTGTTTATAAAAAAATTGAGTTACGATAAAGAACAAGAGCAGTTGAGAATTCTAATACAGGAATGTCTCTTCGATTAAAATGTTAATGAGCTATTCGAAGATTCGGGAGATGAATATGTTCCAGAATGCTCTAATGATTCTGATGATGATGACGACGATGATGATGACGACGACGACGACGACGATGATGATGATGATAATGATGATGATAATGATGATGATGACAAACCACTTCGTAAATGCTTTCAAGTTGTTAATGAGCATCTGACAGTGTTTTAGACACAATAAACGATGTAATTCAGAGAGAGGTTCAAGAAAATGATCATAATAGCGATGAAGACCAACAATGTGACACTGGTGACAAATTTATGTGGGAGGACGTGAGTAGACGAAATCTGTAAGTGTTTCTTTTTACCGAAACAAATGTGTGAAAGAGGAAATACATGAGCAATATTTCCATACGATTCCTTACGATTATTTTTAACCGGCAAAGTGCTAGAATTAATGGTCACAGAGAGAAATAACCAAGCATCAGCTAGATTGCTAAAAACCCTGTTACAAGCTTTTTGCTAGTTTACGAACCTGCACGGCCAACTCACAATAGTCGGTGAGAGGGGAGGGTTCCTAGATAATAACAAAAAGATATTTAAGGGCGCCAGAGCTTATCCAAAGTCACTTCTGTCCCGCTCAAGACAGGTGGTATCAACTTGTAACAAGATGTTAGGTTCGTAATGCTGAAAGAAGCGAAAGAAAAAAAAACTAAATCGTTAATAACAATTTCACTTTAATTCCTTTATAATGATAAATAGATTAACGTTCGAATTGATAACAATTGGATAACATGACCAAGAATAATTTTAGTTCGAGTATAACTAAATATCCGAAGTATCGGCAACACACAACACATACGTATATTACATTGACATGACTAGCGAAGAGTAGATGGTAGTAAATTTCGTCTGCATACAATATGCGAAGTACACAAAATAATTTAGTAATATGGCATTACTGACAATCAAACACAGTAATAATAAATTACTACGTTAATGTTAACTTATCGTAACAAAGCGTGCGGAATTAATATAGCACTAACGTTAATCAATCGTTGGTAGTACACAGCATGCGCAACTCAACATAAGGAAAACTTACTACTTAACTGGTAAACAACAAGGTCGATAATTACAGAACTAATAGCAAAAGTTTCGTGAGTGACCCGGTTGACTACGAAATAAAACATATAAAATCACTTACCATAAACACAGGAATTTCCACTGGTGTGAAGAAAGTACTTTCCCCGACACGTAATCCTGTAAGCAATTTGAATCGCAAATCGTGTCAAACTAATGTCTCACGAAATCAACATCTACAACAATCGTTACTTAAGGTACAAGAAAGCATAAATAATATAACCCGGTTGTCGAATGCTGTGGTACCCCTTGTCTTTGGTTTAATTAGTTATAACCATAAGCCTTATAAAGAAAAAGTTAGCCTCGTCCCATCCAAATATTTGTCGAGGTTCATCCCTTCGTAAATTGGTATCGACTACTGAATATAGTGGGACCACAAATAGGTGGTTAATACAGGTCACGGCGTGTCATCCACGTGTAGCACTCTTTGCCCTGGAAGGCTCCGCAAGACCCCAATTTCGTGGCGTGGAAATCGCCTTACGCTGGTGCCCGTGTACGGCAACGTGCTGACGTATTTGGCAGTCGTTTACGATCGCCATTTATCGATAAGGTACCAGATGTAAAAGGAAGGAACGCAAAATGGCTGTTAAAAGGAAGAAAGAATTACGAACGAAATTGTTACTAAAAGACGACAGTAGCTTACCCTGTAACGCTTTGAAGCAATTAGATCATTCACTAATTATAATTGGTTTTCCAGATGGTAATAGATAACATAACTATTCAATGCGTCCAGACCATTTTATATCATTCACGTGTGACGAATTTCCGCCAAATGAATCGCAACGAGAAACGAACGTTAGAGGGCGTCAACCCGAATCTAATTTCACGTTGAAAATACATAGGCGTACGTAAAGAAAATTTCGTCCGTAACAACATAGGCGTACGTAAAGAAAATTTCGACCGTAACAACCCGAACTGGCGATTGGCATGATAGAAATCATAAAGAAATAAAATCTTTTATTGTAATCTGTATCGAGTTGTGTCAATACCCATCAATAGAATTATACTGGTCCAAAAGCGTTCTGTATGACCACAAAGGGAAAAATATAATGCATCGAAATTTATTTCAGCTCATGCTCAAAACATAGCATTTTAATAATAACGTAGTAGTGACAGAAGACATTGCCTCTGATAAATCTAAAATTCAGAATTTCCAAAACAGAATGTTTGTATCGACAAAACTTTAGTTTTGTCTAGGGGGCGTTTAAGTTTTCGTCAGTACATAACTAATAAACGGCAAAAATTATAAGTTATGTCTTAAAGAAGCATATACGTATAACCTCCAACTTTACTGTGGGAAGGATAAAACCCCAAATCAATCTATATCCGAAAAGGTATTAGATAAAATACGTACCGTCTATACAGATCATTGTTATACCAGTGTTACCCTAGCACGTCAGTTACAAAAGAGAAACACTCACCTAGTTGACACTCTCAGGAACAAGAGAAGATTAGATCCTAAACATGTAATGAACATAAAATTTCGAAAAGGAGAAAATATTGCTGCCAAAAGTACTACTGAAGTGGTAGTAACTTGATGTTTGTACTCTGAGTGCAAAACATACAGCCCCGAACCAGTGATGGGCATTTATGCGTATAAAATAATTTTCTACATGTATACGTCGAAAATAGGTAGAGAAGAAGCGCCGTTATTAAAAACCCAACCTGCCAACAGCTGCTGAAGTTGACATTTGCTGATTAAGATTAGCCTAATTCCTATTGCTATTTCTTCTTGTAATCTGATTCTAACGTTCTAGTAATACAAGTTTTCTGTATTACTGTGGAATGAGTAGCAATATTTAAGTCTTTACCAAAATCAAAACAAAACACCTAAACAACATTACTAAACTTTCGAATTTGAATAAAAATTGTTCAATAATTATCACGAAAATGTAAAAAAAACTTTTCTTTACAAGAACCCTATTTTATTATAAATGTTGGGCGATTTTCATTAAGATATCGATGAAAATAGTGATTGATTTTAAAATGCGGCTTTATATTCATATTATAATTCAGTTTTACTATATTGTAATTGTAGACATTACGTTATCCTTTTTGTATATGTACATTTGTAGAAACTAAAACCATTAAAACTAAAGCTTCATTAGTGTATATCGAGCAGTAATGACAATTCTGTCGATGACAATTTCAAACAAAATTCAATTTTATATCATAGTTTTATTTATTTATTATATTTTCCATTTTATTATTGTTGAATGGAAATAATTACAAGTACAAAAAATGGAATATTCAAATACACAGTGGACGCCGCTTAATAGAATCACGTTGGGACTTGGGATTTTTGATAACAATAACCGAATGATAATATCCGAAATTCAGAAAAAAAAACAAATAAAGGTTTATTAGTTAAAAAGCAGTAAATACATACAGCGTGTATCTGATTAGCAGGTTGTTAATTTAGAAGTTGAAATCATAGCATCTATACAAACAGAAAATGTCAACATAAAAATTTTAATACGTTTAAAAAAAATTGTGCCAAATAAATAAAAAAGTTACTGTTGCTCTTTCAGAACTTAGTTTTTTTTTATAGTTTATTTTCCGCATTTTATTCGTATTTTATACATATTCTACATATTTGACGTTTTCTACATCAAATGTGTCATGTAGAAAATTCAATTTTCTACATGATGTGGCATATGCGCCCATCACTAAGCCGAACCCAAAACAATCACTCGCTGCCGCAAAGAAAGTCAAAAACCAATAGCAGTAATTGATTATAATAAACATAAAACCTACATTGTCCTATCAGATCAAATAAAAACGTACAGTAGTTCACTACCACGACGAAAAGTTAAGTGGTAACAAAAAAAAACCATTGAACTGATTATAGGTGCTGCTTGGGTAAATGCGTTCATTTTTTACCAGGAGGTAGCAAATAAAAACGTAAACATAAGAAAACTCAAAGATCTGGTTTCGGGGCTAACTAAAATAGAAATTCAAAACTCCACAAACGTTAAAAAAGGCGAACACGTGTTGGAAGATGTAGGTTGTAACAATTTTCGTAGGTGCATTTTATGTTACGAACAACTTGAAGACTCCTACCGGTGTGTGAAATGTCGTAAAAACTACTGTTTCGGTTGTTTTTTTGAATGCCATTTGTGTATCAAATAGACGTTAGGTTTATATTTTCTTCTAATACTTTTAAATATTTTAAGTTTGTTTATTGAAAAATAGCTTTGTTTATCTTTAAACATAGAATAAGTTAATGAATGCTTCGTTTGAATAACTATAAATAATATTTTGCCTGGTGTTTGATTGCTTGGCGATGGACAAACTTTTGAATTTGTGAGAATGAAACATCAATGCATACAAATACAAGTGCAGATTCTATGTCTTACAGCCGCGTACTGCAGACTGCATAAATATTAAATTGATCCGAAAAAGGAAAACTGCTTCTTAAAGCCATTAAAGCACTTAATGTGTTGATTTTAAAATTTGTTAATTTTGACTTAATTTATTAAGATTGTTGATAAAATGGATAAATTAGTTGTAATTATACGTTTTGATTTTTTGGATAGCGTTTGAATAGAATTTGTTAATACTACCACGAACAACAAAATCAAAACCAACAAATTGAAAAAAAAAGACCAAGAAAAAGTAATACCAAGAGAGAAGTTGTCAAAATGTTCGTGGAGAACGCAAGCCATTTCATTTTAGAATCAGGCCACATGCTTGTAAGCCTGCCATAAAATCTAAGACTATACGATTTAAATTTGACTGAGTTTTTAATATACAGCTGCTGGACTTTATGTCTTATTTAAATAGATTAATTTTGCCCACAGATGACTGATGCCATATCCAAATCTAAAAAGAAATTTAGACAGTACAGTGTTGATTATTTGAAACCTGGCTTCATTCCATCATTGTCGGACAAACAATTGCCTATGTGCCTTTTATGCAACAAAGTCTTGGGCAATGACGCTATGAAACCATCTAAACTGCAGGATCATCTCAGAAGATGTCACCATGATAAAACAGATAAAGATTTGAAATACTTTCAAACACTCAAAGATAAACTTCAGAAGAGACCCACGCTGGACAGAATGTTCGCTTCGACGTCACAAAGAAACGATGATGGTTTGCGGGCGTCTTACAATATCTCGCTACTTATAGCAAAATCCGGAAAACCGCTTACTATCGGAGAGAAGTTAATTTTGCCAGCCGTTGAAGAGGTTTTAAAAACTGTTTTACACATCGTTAGCGGGAATAAAATATGAGTAGATAAATAATACAGTTAAAAGATAATAAATTAATTCTTTTTTATTTTGAATAACGGTATATTGTAACATAGTTTGTCACGTTTTTGATTATTTTAATATATATTATAGGTTATATTTTTATGGTGTTTTCAAATGTGTACATAAAGGGGCAATGAGGCCATGGGTGGCTTCATTGCCCCAGTAATTATTGTCACACAAACCAAGCAGCTTGATGAGTTTTTGTTTTTTTTTGCTGCAGATGGTTCGCAATTACAAAAGGACTACAGATAAAGCCACTTGGAGTAAAGAATCAATGACAGAGCCCTGTGCCCAGGTTGCACGTGGAAGAAGCGTAAAAAGTGTAGCTAAGGCCTTTGACATACCTAGAACCTCTCTTCGAAACCAATTAAAAAAGGCAATTTCTCAAGACCCTAAAATGGGCAAACCCACAGTTTTTGATAAAACCCAAAAAGCAGAACTTAAGAATCATATCTTCTTACTGTCAAAATTTTATTTTGGTGTCACAACCACTCAAGTAAGGCAGATGGCGTATGAATATGCCGAACAGAATAAAATCAAAAATGACTTTAATAAAATTACCAAACTTGCCGGGGAAGGATGGCTCTCCGGATTCTTAAAACGTTGTGGTAATATATCATTAAGAAAACCAGAGCACACCAGCCTCAGTAGAATATTGGGATTTAATGACGTTTCAAAGTTTTACAAAAATCTTGAGGAGGAGTACGAGAAAAACAAGTTTCCAGCATCTTGAGTTTTCAACTGTGATGAAACAGGTGTAAATACAGTTGGAAGTGCTCTAAAAATACTTGCAAAGATAGGCCAGAAGCAAGTTGGTCTTATTTCCAGTGCTGAGCGAGGAACAAACACCACAGTCGTATGCTGCTTTAGCAGCAGGAATTTATGTTCCGCCTATGTTTATATTTAAGCGCCAACGAATGACTCCTCTATTGGAGAAGGATGGATCGCCAGATGCACAAAGTCTGGTTGGATAACCGAAAACCTTTTCTTAAAATGGCTCGAACACTTTCAGAAGACTACCAAATGTTCAGTAGAAGAACCTGTTCTGCTAGTGTTGGACAATCACTGTAGTCATGTTTCCTTGTCGTCTTTTAGTTTTTGTAAAGAAAATGACATTATTATGGTATCTCTTCCACCCCACACCTCTCATCGGCTCCAGCCTCTGGACGTCGTCTTTTTTGGACCTCTTAAAAAGGCAATTAATCGTGAATTAGACCTTCACTTAAAAACAAATCAATATGAAAGAGTGGGGCAATACGACATCGCTGGTATTTTTAAATCGGCTCGTGCAAGAGTGTCATCAGTTGAGAAAGCTATAAAAGAGTTTGAGTGCACTGGCATTTTTCCTTTAAACCCAAATATTTTTGACGAAACGGTTTTTATAGCTTCTTCAGAAAATTTGGATGGTACCGTTGAGAAATTAAATGTAGACGTTTCCTCAGCATCAAACCCAGAAGTTGAAGCTGGGCCATCAAATCAGGACACTGTTGCTGGGCCTTCCAATTGTAAACATGCCTCTGCAGTTCCAAATGTTGAACATCAAGCTACAATAGCCCAAATAACGCGAATTCCAAAAAGGACCAGAAAGACAAGACTAGTCCGAAAAAAGGGTCTTCCAAAATCTTAACGGCAACACCGAACAAAGATGAGCTTATAGAAAAAACTATAAAAAGAGAAAACAAGGACAAAACCGTAGAAAAACAACAAGTTTTGAAAGTTAAAAAGAGGGTATTCACTAGTTCCTCGCCAGATTCTTCCGCTGAAGAAAAGAAAGTACAGACAACCGTCCAAAAACAAATAGTTTTGCCCGTTAAAAAAAGTGTATACAGTAGTTCCTCATCAGACTGTTCAGCTGAAGTGGAGTTTGATGATGAAGGTCTACAAGATCAGGATAGTTTGGATGATGAACTATGTGTTATATGTAGCGAATATAGAAAAGGTTGTGAAACGTGGTTTAGGTGCACAAGTTACGGAAAGTGGGCGCATAAAGATTGCAACGGAGTCGATAAACCTACATGTTACGTATGTGATTTTTATGATACTAAATAAAAAATTTTCATCGTTTAAGATTTTTTAATATCTTTGGGGTAATCAGGCCAGGCATGGTCTCATTGCCCCGAGGGCCGGGGCAATGGGGCCATTTGCAAGATTTAGACTTTTCCTTTGTAAATTTTAACTCTTACAAAATCCTATATCTAGAGGCGCAGGATGATAGAGGACCTATCGAAGTTTTCCTCTGTCCAAAGACGAATTCAAATATCACACAATAAACAATTAATGACGCAATCTTTGTTAAGGTGGCCCGATAGCCCCGGTCTCCCTTATGTATTAACTATTTAATTGCAATGTACATTGTTACATAATTTAATAACGAAACAAAAGATTTTATTTATACCACAAATTGCTTTTTCATGGCAGATGGATAATATTGGATATCTGACAATAGTTTTCTATTATGATCAACTTCTTTTTAATAACAATTGTCAATATTCTCAAAATTAAAGGTACTTTACTCTTGAGTGAAATTTATATTTTTTGACAAATCTTGTATATGGCTAAAAAAATTTATATCTGATGGTTATCTATCAAGTTTTAAACCATACAAAACTTTTTATAAAGAATGACTTTTTTTTCATAAAACTAAAAATAAAAAATTTTCCCATATGGTTCCGACTTATTTGGACACACTGTATATAGTACAAAGAATGTTTATGTTCTGTTAATATTTAAATATTTTTATCACAAATAACGATGTTATATGTTCAAACGTAGCAACATCTTTGAAAAAATTAAAAACTGTGTAAAAACTTTTCGTATAAATACGTAAACTAATAGAATCTAAAAAAAACCCAGTTTTAAAAGTATCAAAAGTAGTTTAAAAACTATTTCTAAATAAAATAATAAAAGTATAAGTAAAAAAATTTAATGCAAAATTAATTGTACAGTAAGGATTTTAAGATGTAGCAGATACGCTTTCTTTGATCTTAATTTCTTGTTTATTTGTTTGCCGCAAAAATATTTTTTACCTAAGATAGAATTATGTTTGTTAACTGTAACGAGCAGACTTAAACTTTTCAATACAAAATTAATTTTAACAATTTTTCATTTGATTTTTATGTTACGTTAAATTTTTATATATTTAAAAAAAATATTTAACAAAATGAAATGGTATGGTGTTAATAATCAGATGCATCACTTAATGTTACAAATAAAGAAATTAATTAATTAAATTATGATACGCACAGCTTTAAATTACATTTTCTTTGCTCAATTTTAAACCTAATTTTTATTTTCTGAATAAGTCTGTTTCAAAAAGTAATTCTAAAAAATGCTATACGGCGTGAATCACATATGCAAATCGAAAGAGCATTATATTTATTTTGTAACAGTCTAAACTCAAAAAAAAAATGTTTTGAACAGTGAAATTAAAATACAACCCAATAACTGATCAAGAAGAAACATACATTCGGCAACACTGTAAACTAGCATACTATTGAAATCTGTCTGTTTCTAGGCAAAACTGCAACCTTCGAGGTGTCGTCTAGATTACTAGTTTGAGTCTTGCAGGAGTAATTTCTAATACCGCTGCGTTAATTCGTTCTGTAACTTAGACAGCGTTTTGAGGAGGCGTTGCATACGCTCTTTCTTTATTAAATCCCTAAGCAAAAAAGTGTAGAGGCTTGATATTGAGAGATCTCGTTACTATGAGATGGGACTATCGCGACCAACCCATCTTGTTACGGACGAAATTTTCATTGCGTACGCCTATGTATTTTGATTTGAAATTAGCTTACGGTTTGGACGCCCCCTACCGATCTTTTACGCGTGACTGTCATTTACGACAAATTCTTTAACTTGGAAACTGCATAAAATGGCCGGTGGACTGGCAATTAAAATTTCCTAAATTCATCCACCGTAATGGGGACCAATTTATAAGGGTATTACGCTTATAATACATTTGAGTCGTCACCGGGTAAGCTAATAGCTGTCATTTATTAAAACTCTGTTGTAATTGCTCGTAATTTGATAGCCGTTCCGCCACGTGCGGGCATCTGTTCCTAGTCGATAACTATTGATGAAGAATCAATTTCGAATAATTATTTCGTCGGACGAATATAATCCGAGGCATACGATATATGGCTAAAATTTAATGTACCGAAGCTAACTACAATTGTCGAGATTCTACTCAGGCGGCAGATACCTGCGTAACCACCGTTTTCGTCAGGGTATAACAGCATACGACGACCGGGTTAGGCTTTACGTATTTACGTTCAATATAACTACTCATTTTGTAGATTTCACCTTCGTGAGGAATTAGTTTGACACGACTTGCTATTTAAGAGTGTTTACAGGATTGCTTGCCGAGGAAAGCGCTTTCTTCGTACGAGTGAAAGTTCCTGTATTAGGGGTAAGTGATTTTATGTGTTTTATTCGTTGTCAGAAAGGTCACTCACGAAACTTGTGCTAATATTAGTTCCGAAATTATTAATACTGTTGTTTACCAGTTAGGTAGTAATTTTTTTTTTTTATTTTGAGTTGCGCATGCTGTGTACTACCAACGAGTAATTAACATTAATGCTATATTCATTTCGTGATTAGTCTCGATGTTTTATGATCAATAAGGACATATTAGTACTTCCTTTGTATACATCGCCTACGATGTATTACTACGACTTGTTACGATAGGTTAATATTACTGTAATAATTTATTATCACTGTGTGATTGTCTCTAATGCCATATTACTAATTAGTTTGTGTATTTCGCATATTGTACACGAACTATATTTACTACGAACTATTCTTCGCTATTTATTTCACTGTACTTTATTGATGTGATGTGTGCTGCCGATACGACTGGCATCTCTGTAATGAGAATTCGATATACCTGTGATAATTCTACTATTCTAGATTAAAGTTGTTATTGTGGTTATTTGCTCTTTTATGACAACATACCTTCCTCTTTGACTCGTCGTTAATTAATAACCAACGTTGACTACTCGAACAGCCGAGTATAGGGTTACGAACCTAACATCGTGTTACAAGTGTGAAGCGTTCTGTCCTGAGCAAGATAGAAAAGTTACTTTGGATCCGCTCTGGCGCCCTTAAGCATATTTACTGTTCCTTTGAACCTCCCCCATCCCGACTATTGTGAGTTGGCCGTGCAAGGTTCGTAAAACCGAAAAAGCTTGTAACAATCTATTCGAGAAGTGTTCATCCAACCACTCTGTTACATTATGAGCAAAGTGAGCAAAAGCTTCATTGTGCATGTAAATCGTGTTATGGAGTATGTTCAACGGCATCTCATCAATAACTTGTTCTAATACATTAAGGTACGCATTGGCATTAAGAAGATTTGGTAGATAAGTTATCCTAACGACCCTGTGATTTATTATGTCCAGCCAAACGTTAATGGAAAACCTTTTTTTGTAACCATGTTTTATAAATTCATGCGGATTGGTAAAGATTTAATATTGTGTTACAAAAATTTTATCGTAAGGTGTTATCATACAGCAGCTAAATTTTAGAAACGTGATATGGATGAAGCAGTTCTTCTTGTAGAACCAAGTGAACGGTATTGTTACTGGGGATATTTAATGTTGAAGCTAATCGTTGGATGCTAAACGAAGGATCTTCGTGTAGAGCGTCTAGAATTTGTTCTTTTAGTTGTATTGCACGCTTTTGTCTTAGTCGACCAGCATTAGCGTAGTAAATATTATTATATTATGTTTATATAATTGGCAATTATATAAACAAATTTTTGCACTTGCGTAGTACAGTTAGAAATATTATGCCGCGTATATTGACTATGTAACTAACAACTTCATAATTTCCTACATGTGGATTAACTCGTACGTAGCTCCGTTCCTACGAGATGGCGTTTAGCCTCAGATTTATTAATCATTTATTGATTTACCGATTGGTCCTATAAATGCAAGATGGCCTTCTTCGTCTCCTCTTGTTCTTTCATTCAACACTACCAATCCATACTCGCCACAAAACTCTAAAAAAGCTTTCCTCTAGAATTTAAAACCGCATCCTTTGACATACGTTGTTCATTTATTCTATTTCTGGCTTTACACGGTATACTTTTAAGATCCAGATACTACAGATTCTCTATTCTAGCGTTCACCTCTCCTATCACCATCAAGTGCTTTGCCCGGTCTTCTGCAATGCAGTTTTGAAATGTTTTAAAATCATCTTCCCATTGTTATAGTTTAGATACGTGAGAGCAATTATCATTGTTCCTGACCCTGTATCTAACTTTACTATTAGTCCCTGTCTTCCCGTATTCTCTACTCTACATTTTCTTTCTAAATCCCTACTTTTTCTGATATCTATTAATGTTCACCCACTTGCCCTACCGTATTTATGTAATCTAGACGCGTTTGTCCAGTAAGTTTGAAACCCCGTAAAAAACATTCTATTTTTTCTATCTCTTCCACTACTACAAATGTCTCTAACGCAATCAATTAACAAAATCGTATTCATCAACTTGCGCTTTTTAACCTATTAACATTATAACAAATAAATTCACAATTATCATTAATTTCAAACTTTGCATCACTTTTACACTTAGGCTTACAGTTGATTTTCCTAGACGCATGTAGCCACTCTCAGTATTAAGAGTCTCTAGCAGTGCTTGAGATTCTTCGTACTGTTCCTGATTTGACTTGTGTCGATGAGTGAGTTGCTGTTGGATCTTCATCTTTTAGCCGCTTTATAATATCATTTTATTTGACTCCTTTTATTGCTTCCTCTAACAATTAGGCGATCTAAGACTAACGGTACCGGTTGTTTTCCTGCTCTTTTTACTAATTCTTTCTGAATTGCAAGCAACTTATTTTTTTAAATTTAGTTTCTATTGTGCAATCCTTAGGTATTTCCATTTTAGAACCGCTGGTTCTATTTGTTTTTGCTAATATTTGGTTAATGTGGTCATCTAATAGTATGTGCGCAATAATTGGACAGCCATGCACTGATTTAGCTAGTGGGTGAGCCCGGTTCACAAAAATACCAGTCTATTGTAGAACCTCTTCAGAAAACTTATTGATAATTGCTTTATTTGTTTGCTTTTTTCCATCACGCTTTAGACCACGAAAAATCAGATTGTTCCTACGTTGTCTACCTTTTTGTTCATTTTATGTCGTTTTTATTCTGACATTTTCCTGTTCATTTAGTTCTCACTCTAATATATCTTGTCTATTATTTCTTTTTGCATCTTTAGCTTTGCTACTTCTTCTTTTAAGACTTTATTTTTGGCGATTAACTGGTGCATTTTTTCCTTAAGTTTTATTAAATCATTTTTGGTTGCTACATGTGTTACATGCCAAAGTTAAAACAAAGTCACTGCCTGAAATGAGGTAACATAAACGATGTTGTGCCGCTGTTCAGTGGAGACGGGGTGGGTTATATTTAAAAGTTTCGTGATTGATTTGGATAAACTTGACGAAAACCACAAAATCGAAAAGTAATAATGTCGAAAACAAAGGGCGCCAGGAAGGAGTAAAGCTTTATGGACTTCTGGCCCTTGCCAACCACAAGTCCGCTCCTGAAGTATACACCCTAAACGAACTTACCTTGTTAGAGTGTATCACACTAAAATCTGTAATAAATTAATAAAGTTACACACGCGGAGGCCGACGGAATTAAAAGCTCTTTACATTTAACAATTTAACATTTATGTGCACACAAAAAAAATAATGAATAAATTAAAATAAAAAAAAAAATAAAGGTATTGAAATTAACAAAATTTAACCACACAAAACAACAAAAGGTACGTCAATGAACGTTTGGTGAAAACAAAATTTAAAATTATTTGAATAAATGCACAAAAACAAAACAATACAATACAAAATACAGAATTTAATAAAACCAAGCACAAATTAGTAAATCTTAATTTATCACGGCCGTGTGCGCGTCGAAATTACTCATTTACAAAAAAAAATAAACTTATTTAATATAAATAGTATATTATATATCAAGGTTGAGAAGTGCATCATTATAACCTAAGCGATAGATTATATCGCGAGACGCGAAGCGTCGAGGGATATAAATCGCGCAGGTTATAATGAACTTCTCAACCGTGTTATATATACAATTTTTTCCACTACTAGAATTATTAAAACCTTTCTACCTGTTACTAAATCAAATTTAAAATTTAAGATATTAATTTTAAATTAAAAATCAAGTCAGTAATTCTGACAGTTGTCATTAGTTTAATAGAATTAATTTTGACGTAATTCTTAATTGTGATTTAAAACACAAAAATAAACAGATAACGTAAGTTTTTATTGCTAAATTTGTTTAAATTGTTTAAAAACATTATTATTTTAAGCATTGATTATATCTAAAACATATTTAACTCAATAATATTTACATTTAATTAAGCGCGAACTTCAAATAACTTACTTTTTAAAATCAAATTAATTTATTAATTGAGCGATTTGAAAACTTAAATTAGCATTAAATAAAATCTCTTGCTCTTGGTACGCAGTTTGGTAAACTTTTTTTCGTTGAAACTGTTGTAGTATTATCAGAAAATGTAAATATGTTCATTATTAACTACTAGTTAATAATGAAATATTATTTACCTGCGCTTAAAAAAGTACAACTTCACGGCCTTCTATTATACGTAATAATGCAAGCGTATACAACTAGTAGTGGAAAAACTAATATATATATCTTGAATCGAAAATTCGGTCCCGTTTAATAAATTTTTAACTCGGGATTATGTCACAGTTTCGATAAATACGGACAATAATTAGTTACATTAACGTTAAATCAATTCGAGACACTTAAAACTTTTATTTGAAATTCAAAGCTTTTAACACTTAATCACGTAAATAATAACTTCACGATTAATATATGGTGCAAAATAAATACCTTGAATTTGTCGTAACTTCAGGAAAGAACCGGTGGTTGGTTCTAGGTAGCCAGTTGTCTACAGGTAGATAAACGTTGAAAGGTACCCCAAACAATTGCAATGACGGCGGAAGAATTTTCTTTTTAACACTTAAATAAAATCCGCACAAATGCGAAGACTGGATTTAGCACAACCCCTCGATTGCATATCCAACTTGAAACGTGAGTTTTATTTCTGGAAACCATGAAGTCTACTTAAACCGTAAATTACGAAATTTAGAAAATCAAACTTTTCCACCACTACACTTATTTTTCACGGTTCCATCTAACTTCCGCGGTATTACATCACGATAGGGTAAAAGTACCCTAACCACTCAACTACATCACGGTACCCGATATTTCTTAATTACCACCGAAAACAATCTCCCTCAAAATCAAAACTTCACTCCTTTTAACACCTCGTGATCCCACTTAATTCAACGAACTTGCGCCGTAAAATCTTTGTAAAAGATGCAACATTAAACAAAGTAAATTAACAAAGATGAAAAATATAATGGCCACGTGCGTCATGTCATGTACGCACTCGAAAGAAAGAAAATCTTCTCACAGAAAACGCTTACTCCGCTAAATTATCAGGTGGTCCCAATCGCGCTCGTAAAAGAACTCAACATAAACAAAAAATATAGATACCAAGAAAAATTGATCAAATTACATTCCAAAAAGGAAGTCGTAAATTAGATAGAGTTGTTTTTCTAATGAGATAACCAGAAGTACAAACACTAAATCAAAATCAAAACCACGGAACTTTATGCATTTAAAAAAAATACCAGTAATAATTGTGAAATAACTATGAAATACAAATAAACTTAAATCAAACGTAATAAAATAACGAGTAAAACGTTTTTGATGCTAACATCGAACTAATCAATCGTAAAAAAAAATAAAACAGAAAATTCAGCCAGATGAATCTAATTACGGGGTCTTACATAAAAGATTCATTGCTAAATTTCAAAGCCGGTTACACATGAGCTATTTTTGCATCCAGCTTTTAATCTAATGGATCCTCTAGTAGCTCGACCAATTTTGAAGTTTGAACAGTCATATCCTTTTTTTCTTTCTTCCGGTGTTAAGTTACTCGTTCCTTTTCTTTTAGACGTGCCTAGATCTCATGGACTTTAGTCGGGAGTAAAAAATTTCGAAACTGATCTGTTCATTCGGGTATTTTAAATTTTTGTATAATTGTTTAAATTGTTTACACAATCTGTTCGTTTATACTAATTAGAATTATAAACCTTCAAGTTCAAATTGATTAATTTGTAATAAACGTAGTTAATTTTTTTTGTTTGTTTGTCATAGAAAAATGTATAATCGATGAAGAAAAACAAATAAATTTGACTAATTCGTTAACAAATAACTATAGTATATTTTTAAATTTATTAATTAATTTAATAATTATAAGTTTTCCTTATTTATCATAGTGAAAACTCTAAGAAGTTATTTATTTTTTCCTATATTAGATATTTAAAAAAATAATTGTTTATTCAGTTAGAAAGTTTGTTCTATATGTATTTTAAATGTATGCCACAATTTAATTAAATTTTTTAATTTAATAAAAATGTTTTCAATATTAGTTATAAAAAAGAATCTATGCAAAAATGTTTACAAACAACTTCATTCATTAAAATGACAAAGAGTCTTCTTTTGATAAAACAGCAATGTATGTATAACTTAGGTGCAATTTTTATAAAAAAAAACGTCTAGTTTTATTTTAAAAAAAGCATTTTATATAAATTACTTCCATAGTAAAATTGCTTTGCTTTCATGCGATTGTCTAGACAAAACGTATGAAAACCTATTCTTTTGCTAAATTTGAATATACACAACAGACTTTTTCTAAAACTATCGTTAAATAAAACCAACGAATTAGATTTTATGCAACTTGTTTTTTTAGTAAATGCAATTTTTTTTTGTGTTTGTAGTGTTTTTTATTATATAAAACACGATCATGTTATCTTTTACAGTTAAGCAAATTAACAACTATTGTCTATTTTTATTAAATGTTGCTGCATAAGTATGTTTTTTTTTATTACAATAAAATACCAAATTGTACTACATACTAAATGTCATAAGTCTGTACGCAAAACGTATTTTTACGCTACATTTAAAAAACAGTCAGGTACCAAATTATCTTTAATAAAAAATAACGTATTTTTAACAATGTTTTTACTAGCTCATCTAAAATTGTTTACCATTATTTGCTGAAAGGGCAAAAAAAATTAAAATTGTGTTGTCGTGGCGTACTCGGTTTCAGCGTAAAAGAGATGAAAACGACTACTATGATAGGTTCAATTTCCATAAAAAAGACGTAAAACCTAATAAAAGAAAACTGAAATAAAATGTTGGTGTATTTTTCGTTAAAAACGGTTTTAAATTAGTTTTGTCAAAATTATTTATAGAAAATTGAAAACGATGCTTCTATAAAATTCGTAACTCAACTACTAAATTTTTACTACAATATAGAAATTTGTGTATGTAAATTGTTACTATAACATTAATTATATTAATTCAAATCCTTGTAAAAACGGCATTTTTAATTTTGTGCGTTTTTATTCTGTGTGTACATATGTAGGTAGCTTTTGTTGTATTTGTGTGTTTTATGTTCCTACGTTTTACAAATAAATTTTATTTGAAAAAAATGTTTTAAATAAGAGTGTATAATGTGTTTAATGTATTTAATTTTTTAAACATTTGTTAGAATTATTTATGAACGAATATAAAAAAATGAAGGTTTGATCACAAATTTTAAATAAGGAGTACTATGAGTTTATTTCTATAGTTTTGTAAAAAAGATTAAAAATCGTTAAATTTTATATAAAACACTAAAGTACAAATAGTTGTTTAGATCAATTTCATTTATTTCATACAAAAAAATACATTACAATGCAAATCACGAATAGCTCAATGCTTTGTAAATGTTTGAGAAATAGATAAAAAAATTATTAATAATTTTGACCCCGCAGGGGGTCTGACTGTTCGTCAGATTTTGGGTAGTTGCACCCCCACGGACTTAGCAATACCTTTTCCTTTGCTGTATGTTTTCGTACTGGGCACTCAGCGCAACCATGAAGTTAGTAGTGGTTCGGCAAGGCTCCGCTGATGCTGTCCGTTTATTTTCTACACCCTGCATAGCTGGCAGTAGCGTAAAAATGCAAAATATGGAAAGTTTTTCAAATAATCACCAGGGCGGTGGGGAGTCTGGACCGGACCCCCGTCGGAGCCGTCCAGATGTTTTGTTACGTACATAAATTTAAATAATGCATTACCCTGTATATCAGTTTAATTAAAAGTTGCTTTTATATTTCTTGACGCCATCTAAGCTTGTAACAGTTTGGTCCAACGAGGATATGGTAGGTGGCTCCTTTCCGCGTACCGGTGCCACCAGAAAAAATGCCAGTGAGAAGGTTTTCCCTCCACTAAAAGAGATTTTAGGTACCAGCGGAAAGGAGGACTCTGTGCTCCGGTTCCTGGTCCTCAAGAAGAAGGAAGGCGATTTTGCTAATACAAGTCCCTTTCTTATAAGTAAAACTTTATACGGGCTAATAGAAAATGTGAAAGAGGTTAAGAAAGTGAAGGGAGAATTGCTAATTGAAACCGTGTCCAGTAAGCAATCTAAGCAACTCATTAAATGTGAACGTTTTGGGGGATGTGAGATTGAGGTTGTACCACATGGCACCCTTAATATGTCGAAGGGAGTTGTATACTGCCGAGATCTACTAAACTGCTCCATTAATGAGATCAAAGAAAACCTAAAAAGTCAAGGTGTAGTGGACGTAAGACGGATAAAGACAAGACGTGATGGAGAGCTTATAGATACTGCAAACCATATACTTACTTTTAATGTCACGAAGCTTCCTAGGGTGATACAAGCCGCGTTCTATCCATTATAGGTGCGCCCATACATTCCAAATCCTTTGAGGTGCTTTAACTGTCAAAGATTTGGACACTCGTCAGTAAATTGCAAGCACGATAAGCGGTGTGTATGTGGAAAACCCACCCATGAGGGTTCGTGGTGTGAAGAACCTATTGTATGTCTAAACTGTCAAGGGCAGCATATGGCCACGGCAAAAACGTGTGCGGTCTTTAGACAAGAAATGAAAATACAAAAAGTTAAGATAGTGCACAGGCTGTCTTACTTCGATGCAAAGAAGAAAGTAGACACAATGGTAACACCAAGTACTTCCTTTGCGCAAGTCGCTACTGCTCCAGCACGAATACCCATTCAAGCTGTTCAAGAAATCGGCCCCGAAATTAAAAGTATAGATGTAAAAGAGTTGGAAAGGGAACTGTTGCCTAGGTTGGTAGATGCGCTGAAGGCTGTGTTTGTTTTGAGAAACGATAGCACAGAAGAGGTGACGAGTACGAAGCTTACACTTGATATTAATCGAGAAAATAAAAAACGAAAAGACGATCAGAGAACACCACCTGAGGAAAAAGGTTGCATCGAGGGTAGTCAGCCTTCTTTTAGCCAGCAAAAGGATACCAACATGGTGAAGAAGCCAAGAGGTCGGCCGAAAGGTAAAACTAGGAAACCCAGGGATTATTCCCAAGATTCTTTGAGATCCCGGTCTACATCTAGAGAATCCACACATAAAGGTGGTTAATTGTGTGTCTTCTATTTTATTCATTTCTTTGTCTTTAATCTGATTTGTTTTGTCCATATATACACAGTTATCTGTTTTTTTTTCTTTTTTTTATTTTATCTACATGTTATTTAATAACCAGTCAAACATTTTACGATGGATACAAATAAAATTATACAATGGAATTGTAGGGGTATAATAAGGAGATACTGTGACATAAAGATGATATTGCTTGAGTATAACCCAATGTGTTTTTGCTTTCAAGAAACTCATCTTAGGCATAATCAACCGTATCGCTTACGAGGTTACGATATTGAACGGCGAGACGGTATTAACGATCAAAGAAGCAGTGGTGGTGTATTAATTCTCTTACGAAACAATGTAGTATATGAAAAGATTCAAATTAATACACGTCTGCAAGCGGTTGCCGTTAAGATACGTTTACCATTGCAATTCACTGTCTGTAATATTTACTTACGTGATAATAATTGGACAATAGATGAAATCTCCCAACTTGTTGATCAGCTTCCACGACCTTTCGTTATTACAGGAGATTTCAATGCCCATAACCCGATTTGGGGATCAGAAAATATGTACGTGTAGGAAAGGTAGATTACTAGAAAATTGGCTGATCAGAGATGATATTGTAATCCTAAACACCGGCTTGCCTACATATCACATTGCTAGGTCAAATAAGTTTTCAGCTATTGACCTTACATTAGTCTCTACCAATCTAACTCCTCGTATTAAGTGGGAAGTAATAAATGACTTGCATAACAGCGACCATTTTCCAATATTATAAGAACGGATATACCTGAAAGAGAAAAAGTAATATATAAAAGATGGATTGTAGAAAAGGCTGATTGGAATTCTTTTACTAATAACCTTGTTACACATAGCCCTGTAAATGTGGATAACGTAACAAAATGTATTAAAGATGCGACTCAAACTAGTATACCTAAATCAGATGGAAAACGTATTCAACGACCCTTGCCTTCGTGGAATCCTGAAGTTAAAAAGGCAATAAAGAGTAAGAAAATTGCTTTCAGAAAATATCAACGGGAACCATCCATGGAAAACCATATCCAGTTCAAAAGAGCTAGAGCAGTGAGTAGACGTGTTGTTCTAGAAAGTAAAAGAAACAGCTGGAACCAGTATGTTTCAACAATATCATCTCCTCAAGACACAGGGCAGGTGTGGCGAAAAATAAAAGCAATATTAGGAAATGCTGAATATAAACAAATAACTCATTTAAGAAACGAAAATGGCAATATCCTAGAGGAAGAAAAAGAAATCGCCGAGGTTCTTGCCCGCCACTTTGCCAGTATGAGCAGTAATAATAACTATGATTCGGAATTTGTGCAAAAAAAATGAAAGTGAAGGGCCTCTCAATTTCAGTACCGAACAAGAACTAGACTATAACAAACCTTTAAACATAGGTGAGCTAAAAGTAGCCGTAAAAGAGCTTAAGAAGACTGCACCAGGACCGGATGAAATATCAAATGAAATGCTAGGCCATTTAAACTCACAAGTGAAAACTGATCTATTAAAGGTTTTCAATGACCTATGGAGTCAGGGAACATACCCCGAACAATGGAAGGTAGCTACAGTGGTACCCATACATAAAGGGGGAAAGAATCCTTTATATGCAGCAAGCTATCGACCAATAAGCCTTACATGCTGTATAGGTAAACTGATGGAAAAAATGGTGAATAAGAGACTGCAATACTACCTCGAAAAAAACCATAAAATAGTATCGTACCAAGCAGGATTTAGAAAAGGCCGATCAACGGTGGACCATCTAGTTAAACTAGAAAATGCTATACAAGAAGCTTTAAGAACAAGACAACACTTAATAGCGGTCTTTTTTGACATAAAAGGGGCCTACGATATGACCTGGAGGCAGGGTATATTAAAAAAATTATATAAATACGGTTTTAGGGTTAATTAACTAAATTTGTCGAGTCCTTTATGTCCAATCGTTACTTTCAGGTACGAATAGGAAACACACTGTCAAATGTTAAAATATTAGAAAACGGTGTCCCACAGGACTCAACGCTTAGCTGTACTCTGTTTCTGATTGCAATAAATGAAATAGCTTACGGAGTTGACTCGGATGTTTTCCGAGCACTATATGTAGACGATCTGGCTATATATTCCACTGGAGCTACTGTACGACAGATAAGCGTGAAATTACGATCTGCAATTAATAATATCCTGTAAAATGGCAGTAGAATTGGCTACCAATTTTCTGAAGACAAAACCAAATGCGTTCATTTTTGTAGACTTCGTAAACCGCACGATGATCCATTATTGTATATTCAGGATAGACCAATTGTATGCACGCCATCAACAGCCTTTCTAGGACTCTTTTTTGACAGCAAACTTACATGGGATGTGCATATTAAACATCTAAAACAGAAATGTGTGAAAACTATGTACGTAATAAAAGTGCTATCCCATACTAAATGGGGTGCAGAAGCTCAAACGCTTTTAAACATATATCGCGTCTTAATTATGTCGCAAATGGATTATGGAGCTGTTGTTTATGCGTCAGCTTGCAAATCGCGGTTGCTAAAACTAGATAGGATCCATAATATGGGAATAAGGATTGTTTAGGTGCTTTCCCTACCAGCCCCGTCTGTAGTCTCTATTGTGAGTCAGGCCTACCCCCATTAGACATCCGGAGGAAACATCTAATGATAAGTTACATAATAAAGGTTAAATCGCAATCAACTCACCCGAATAGTAGATTTCTTTTCCCAGTAGAAAATGTTTTTGCTACAAGAGTAACTATAACACGACCCCTCAGCATACGTTTCAAGGAAATTTCTGGAGCAAATAGAGGAAACAGTACCCACGCTATTTTACGAAAGTAAGTATGAGCACGCGCCATGGTTGATACCTGAAATTGAGGTGAGACTAGAACTTAAAAACTTACACAGAAGTACAACAAAGAAAGAAGAATACTTACGTTCGTTCAAAAATATCATTGAAAGCTACACAAACACGGCACTTATCTACACCGATGGTTCCAAAAGTGAATTGGGAACGGGATGTGCTGTTGTAATAGATGAAGTGACCCATTGTTGGGCCCTGAAAGCTGAAACTTCAGTATATGTAGCCGAACAGTGTGCAATATGGAAAGCACTGCTATGCATTCCCATGGTACGCACAAAAAAAAACTTATATTATAATCAGCGATTCGTTAAATGCTGTAAATGCTTTAACGGACATGTATACGAGGGACCCTTTGGCCGATATATGTCAGGTGTGTCTGTGCGATCTCAATAGATATGGAATCAAGCCTGTGTTTGTTTCGGTACTTGGGCATTCAGGAATTCCTGGAAATGAAAAGGCAGATAGTGCAGCAAGACGAGCAATCACAACCCCACAGATGAACGAGTCACATGTTAAAATGTCGGACATTCAAGTACATCTAAAAAAAAAAATCTTTGAGATTTGGCAAGATAAGTGGCAAATGGAAGATACCTACCTTACGCATATTAAACAACAGGTAAAAGAAAAAGCGCACTTGCATGGGTTTCGCAGGGAAGAGCAAATAAAAATACATCGTTTAAGAATAGGACACACCAAAGTAACACATGAATATCTTTTAAAGGGTCAACCTAGACCCCAATGCCATACTTGTAACACCAACCTTACTGTGAAGCATGTGATAAGTGATTGTGCAGACTTTGTTAATCAGCGGCAGGTGTATGACATACAGGCGGATATTGTGCGGAATTTCAGTAGTATACCAAGCATGAAAAATATGTTGCAGTATATAAAAGCAATTGGGTTGTATGAAAAAATGTGATGGTAAATGACTACACGTAGTTTGAATCTATTCTTGTATGGCGAAAAGACCTAAGCAGTCGAAGCCATTAAAAAAAAAGTAATTTTGAATTGTCGTATAAAAAAATATATCAAAACAATGATTATTACAAGTTTTGTACAATTTTGTGAATTAAAGCAAACACAATTTTTTTTCGTAATTTTACGTTTCAAGTTCTCCTTAGTCAGAAAAATCTATTTTTAACAAAAACAATTTGGATGTCTGTGTCTGTGTGTTTGTTGTACCTACGATAACTCTCCAACCAAAAGTACTAGTAACTTTAAATTTAGTATGGAGTTGGCTTTTCATATTTTCTTAGTGTTATCAAAAGATGGTTCTGATAAAATAACCGGAAGTGGGCGTATCCGCCATTTTTAACAGTTTTTTTTATATAATTTTGTACGTATGTAAATTAATCGAATTATTTTTACAGTTTCTTATAGAGATAATTCTTCTTAACAATTTATTCATATAAACATAAACAGTTTATTAGATATTTTATTTATAATTTCAAATGAATTCACATATATAATCTAGGTTCGAATACTACCTGCGATGATTTTTTTTTTAAATTTCATATTCTGTTCTTTATTTTATTCCTTCTTGTCTTTTCCTTACAAATTTGTTTAAACAATTTAATGTTTCTATTTCTTTTCTACGAATAATAATTTAAAATCTTATATTGCTAATAATAAAAATCCTATTTCTGCTTTAGATGAATCTGATGTTTACAAAATTTCGCGTTCTTCTTGTACTTCTTCTTATGTCGGTCAAACTGGAAGAAAGTATAAAATTAGATTAAAAGAACATTTATTTTATTAATAGAAATTTAAATACTGATATCTCTAATACATGTTCTGCCTTTGCAAATCACATTTTGTCTACTACGCATTCTTTCTCTCCTGATTTCAATAACAACATTTTTGTCATGCCATTATCATTATTATTCATTATTTTGAAATTTTAGATTGTCTTTATAATGATAATTCTTCTACGTGTATTAATGAACTTCTCGATATAAGCACTTCTCTTCTACCTAATCCTAAATTCTAATTTTACCTTTCTATGTTTTAAATTTTAATTTATTTTTTATCATTTCTGGCTGGGTGTTTATTGATAGTTTTAATTTGTCATTTTTGACATTTGTCAATTTAATTATATTGTAACGATTATTTTATTATTAAAACTAATTTATTTTTACATATACTAAAAATATTTAAACTAACCGAACTAATTAAATCTAAGGAAATATAATAAATAGGCTTACACGATAATTTATATAAACCGCTATCACTTACACGAAGATAAGATAAAGTCCGCAGATAACTATTTAACACTTATTGTTTGTTTACACGTAAGTCACGTACAAGATTATACTTCGTATATTTATCTGCACACACGCGTTAGTCACTTATTTATTTCAACTTGAATAATCTTTTTAACAATACCGTCTTCACAATAACTGTCCTCGGATTTATTTGCACAGTATTTATACATTTTTGCAAAACGTTCCCGTATGTTCCACATCCTTCGGTGAACGTTCTAGAAAACCTCGCGAAGGCTCTCGAAGTTGCGAATAACTTCTCGAACGTTTCACTATTAATGGGTATGCTTTACCTTTTCAAGATAATTATCTTCCAGTTTTTTGAAATAGTTATGCTAACGCTTTACGTTGTTTAAAATCATTTGAAATACGTATGGTAAAAGATACTGCATTTCCAGCAGAGTATAAAAAAGCAATGTAGGATTTAGATTCGGGTTATACGTTTATAGCTGACCCATTAGTCAATAGGAATCACGGGTATTTTGTTCCTCATCATGGAGTGCTCAAGCAAGATAGCACATTAACAAAGTTGCGTGCAAATTTTAACGCTTCAGCAAAATTGTGGAGTGAAATATCTTTAAACGATGCCTTATTAGTGGGACCTAAATTACTAGCAAATATTGTTTTATTGCGATTTCGATTGTACAAATATGCTATTACTGCTGATATCAAACAAATGTATTGTCAGATTATATTACAAGAAAATCAAAAAGATTTACAAAGATTGTTGTGGAGATTTGATGCAAGTCACCCTGTTCAAGAATATTTTCCTCCATATCTTCCTATCTTTCATTGTTTCTTGATCTTCCCATCTTATTTTTGGCCTCCCATTTGCTCTAGTTTCTTGTGACTTTCATTTCATTATCTTTTTCGCAATTGATTCTTCTTTTCTATTTACATGTCCATACCAACGTATTCTCCTGGCTTTAATTTCCTTTACTATGTTGTCTCTTTTTAGTTTTTTCTTCTATCTCTTAGTTTGTTAATCTTATATGTAATCCTTCATTTATTTTCTTTGGTCCATATATTCTTCTAATTATTTTTCGTTCAAGTACTTTCAATCAATTTCTCTGCATCTTTATTTGTGATGCGCATGGTTTTACTTGCGTATAGTACTGCTGGTCTTATTGCTACTTTGTACATTCTCATTTTTGTTTCCTTTGTTATCTGTTTACTTTTCATAATTTCTTTAAATCTGTTGTATGCGTTGTGTCCTGATTTTATTCTTTGTGCTATTTCTATGTTTCTCTCGTTTTTGCTATTTATAACTGTTTCAGGATATTTGAAGGCTTGAACATGCTCGAATTTGTATTTTCCTATCACGATTTCCGGTTTATTTTTTAACGTCTGTTCTTTACTAATTTTTATATACTTAGTTTTTTTTTAAATTTAATTCTAATCCGCGTTTTCTAGCCTCATCTTCTATTTTCTGTGTTATTTCCTCTAAGCTTCTCTCATCTCTTGACACTACTGCGATGTCGCCTGCATACGCAATTACTTGTATTGACTTTTGTATTATGGATCCGGTTATTTTACAATTTCTTATTACACTTTCTAATGCTACGATTAATAGAGCTGCGGATAGTCCATCTCATTGTCCTAATCCTTTTGCTTGTTTCACAGGGTTCGTTAATTCTTCTTGTGTTATTACAACTGCCTTTGATTCCTCCAATGACATTTTAATTAGTCGTTTTATCTTGGTTGGTATTCCTAATGTTGATATGTCTTTTATTATCGCTTTTCTCTCTAAGCTGTCAAATGCTTGTTTAAAGTCTATGTACAAAATATGCAGATCAATCTCTCTTTCATAGCATTTTTCTATCACTTGATTTAGCATGTGTATTGCATCAACTATAGATTTTCCTTGACTGAATTCATTTTGGTATTCTCCTACCTCCCTTCGTGTGTATTTATTCAGTCTTGTCAATATTATTGATGATAGCACTTTATGCACTATATTTAGTAGCATTATTCTACTATAGTTGTCACATTTTGATAGATCTCCATTTTTTAGTATAAGCATTATCATCTCTAATCGCCATTCTTCAGGCATTACTTCTTTTTCCTATACTGCCACTAGTAACTCATATATTCTTGTTTTTAGTTCGTTTCCTCCGTTTCTTAGCATTTTATTGAATATATTGTCTGTCCCTAGTGTTTTTCCATTTTTTAAATTATTTATAATATGGTTTACCTTTTCTTGTGTTGGATTTTCCACTGTTTCTTCTTCTTCTTGCGTAATATTTGTTTCTTTATCTCGGCTAGTACCTTCTTCTGATATTTCCAAGTTTTCTAAGTATTCTTGTCTTTTTTTATTTATTCCTGTTATTGCTTCTTCATTGTTTGCTGTCTTATTTTCTATATCAATTTTTGTTGTTTTTGTTGTCCTTTTCTAAGTCCTCCATTCTTGCTTTTAGCTATTTCAGCTTCTTGTTTTTTATTAATTTTATTCCGCCTTTTCGTATTTGCCTGTACTTTTCATAATTGTCTTCTTCGTTTGTTCTTATCCATTTTAATCTTGCCTCTCTCTTTTTCTTTATTATTTTATTGCATTCATCGTCGTACCAATTTTTCTCTGTTTTATTTGTTTTTTTAATGGTTTTTTCTGATGTTTCCATTATTGCAGTTTTTATGTTGTTCCATTCGTCTTCTATGTTTTAATTTTTGTTTGTTTTTCCTAGTTGTCTTTTGACTTCTTCTTAAAACTTTCTTTTGTTGTCTTCATTGTTTAAACTCCCAATATTCCATTTTGGCTATTGTTTGAGTTTTGTTATCTCTTGCCAGTCTTAACTTTGTTTTGGCTATTACTAAGTAGTAGTCTGTTTTTACACTGGTTCTTCTGTAAGATCTTACATCTTGTATTATACTTTTTCTTTTCTTTTGTATTAGAATGTGGTCTTGTCCATGTGACTTTATGCTCCTTTTTATGCGTGTACTTTGTGCTTGTTATGAACAAATTAAATTCTTCTGCTAGGTTACATAATCTTGTTCCATTATCATTGGTTTTTTGATGCAGCGTTTCTTTGCCTGCTACATTTTGTATGTGCTTTTCTTATTCTATAATTGCATTCAGGTCCCCTAGCAATATTAGCGAGTTTTGGGATTTTCTCGCATCTACTTTCTATAGTTTCGTAGAATATGTCCTATTCTTCATTCGTTGCTACTTCGTTTGGTGCATATACATTTATTATAGCAATATTTGCTTTCTGGTTTTTAATTCTTAGATATGAGATTCTGCCATTTATTTTCTTGACTTCCAGTACTTGGTTTCTATATTTTTTATCTATCATAAAAACTATTCCATTACTTCCTTGTTTTTTTTTTCTCCTGCGTACATTATTTAGTATTTTTCTTTATCTAATCGGCCTTTATCTCTCCATCTCACTTCTTGTAGTGCTAATATATTTATTTTACATCTTTGCATTTCCTTATTTACTTCTTCCATCTTTCTTATTTCTAATAATGTTTTTATGTTCCATGTTTCTAATCTTGCCATATTTTGATTCTTTCTCGTCTTTTTGCTCTTTCTCGATTTTTTCGCCATTGTCGTCATATTTTTATTTTTTGTATTTTTTGTTTACGCATCTTGTTTTTTGGTTTGGTTTCGTTCATCGTCGTTGGACGCCACGCTAGTAGATCTTGTGCCCATACAGTCTTGCTTCCTGATAGCTTTGAATTTTCTGTTTCTTGAGGTAATCTTTTATTGCTGTTTTCTCTAATCTGATCGTTTCTTGCTTTTCGCCTCTTCGTTCTCATTTTCTTCTTGCTGTTGTAATTGCTCGAGTGTGTAGTATTCTCCATTTATTATTAGTTTATTACCGATAGGATTTGCCTTGTATTGCTTTGTTTTTGCTTTTTTCATGTAGGTTATTTTCTTCTATTTTCTTATTCCATGAGTTAAATTCTATAATAACTGGTTTATTTTTCCCTTGTTATTGTGATTTCCTACCTATTCTCTATATCTCGCAGAGTTCCGTTTCCATGTTTAATGTTATTTCCATTTTGCTTAGGATTTTTTCCATCAGTATTGGTTCCTGTTCATTGTCGTTTTCTTTTATTTTTTGTATAATTATGTTCTTTTTGCGTATTTTTTTTCTAGTGATTCCATTCTTATATTTTGTTCTATAAGCTGGGCATTTAGTTTTTCATTCATTTCTTAGAGTTTTTGATTACATTTTGTATTTTTAATTGTAGGGCGTTTATTTTTGTTTCAATAGGTTTGTTCCTTTCATCTATTGCTTCAAGTTTATTGCTAACTTTACCTATTAATTCTTCCATGTTTTACCTCTCTCTGCTGTTCTTGTTCTTGTTGTGTTTCCTCTATTGTGTGGTGGCACCCGTTGTGTTAGCTCGTATGTGGTGTGTTGTTTATCTACTTAGCATCGCCCGTCTGTTCTTAACTTACTTAGTTCGTTCAAGAACCCAAACTGGCGCTGGCTTCACTCAGCTATTATGAAATAGATATTGGTGTTCTTTTAAATTTTTTTCATTTTAGAGAGTAAAACCACTAACTATAGCAACATTTAAATGCAATAACCGCAAAACTGTTATAGTCGGACGTTTATGTGGATGACGTAATTACAGGGTGTCATTCAATAGAAGAATCTCGATGCTTTAAATTAATATTGCTGTTTTTGATCCATTAGGTTTTTTTATCGCCGTTAGTTGTTTTTGCTAAAAATTTGATACAAAAATTATGAATGTTAAAATTGGATTGGCATGATACAGTTCCTCCAGATATTAGGGAAACATGGAATTCTTATCAATTTGAGTTACCTTTTTTAAAACAAATTGCAATACCGCGTGTTTTGCCTATAAACAATACTACAATTTGTAAAAAGCATGGGTTTTGCGATAGTAGCGAAAAAATGTCGATTCCACGTTTTTAATTTCGTTTTTAAAAATAGCTTTTGTTAATAAAATTAGTTTTTAGTTAAGTTAATAATGTGGTCTGATTCGCAAGTAGTATTTTTTCTTAGAGGCTTTTAGCACTTTCTTGTCTTTATCTTATTATATTTTTTTGCTATATTTTGCTTAGTAGGCCACACTCGCCTAAGAATTTAAATTTTTTTTGCGCGTTGTACGTCATATTCTAGCATATCCTTTAAAAATTTATTTTCAAAACCACATTCATTTCTGATTTCTTCTAGATTTGGAGATTCCAAAAGTAACAGAAGATAAGAATTGTTGTTTCTAGGCTTTAGTGATTTGGAGCTCTATAACATGTCCTCTGCGCCATGGTGGATCATCTGGTACGTAGCTGTGGTGTTCGACTGTCATAGTAAAAGAATTGTCGTCTGCTTTTTTGAGCGCCGTGTAAAAATAGGGAGTGTAATTGACGTCTCTGGATAGTTCTGGGTTGCTCTCTAGCGCTGGTCTTGACAAAGTTGTGGTTTCCCTATATTCTAATTTCATTTATATATGAAAGTGCCAATATGGTTCTCCTAATTGTAAGCGGTAGAATGCCCGATTCTGCATACAAACTTTGCCTAGGTGTCGTGTAGAAAGCTCCAATGGCGTACCTGATACCTGCATTATGAATGGCGTTTAAGGTATTTAGAGTTGATTGTACTGCCGAACCGTAAACGATCGAACCATAATCTAATTTTGATAGTACTAGGGACTTGTATAGGTTGAGAAGTTGATCTCTGCAAGCGTCCCATTTGGTGTGTGAAATACATTTAATGAGATTTACGCCCTGCTGGCTTTAATCTTGACTTTCTCGACATGACTTTTCCAAGTCAGACGATTGTCCCAAGTTAGTTCAAGGTAAGTTACTTCGTGTACGCATTGAAGCATTTGGCCGTTCATTATCATGCATGGTGTGTAGTGTGGAGTGTGCATATTACAAAAATGCATACATTTCGTTTTAGAACTAGAGAACTTAAACCCTCTTTCTGCGCCCGACGCCACTAAGATGTCGATTGCCTCCTGAAGTTTTCGATTTATGTCTGACTTCAGAGGACCGGAAAGCAAAATTACGATATCGTCAACGTAAACACTGAGACCGATATTTTGGTTTAAATTGTCGCAAATGTTGTTGATGGCGATCGCAAAGAGCGTGACGCTCGGGGTAGAACCTTGGGGGATGCCATTTTCCAACGTTCGACGGCTAGAGGTTTCCAGTCGCAAACGAACTCGAAAGTATCTTATCTTAGATTAAAGCTCCTTTGTATAAATGGAAAACATTTGTAGCCAACAAAGTTTCAATAATTCACAAACTACATCCAGGAAATCATTGGAAGCATGTAGTATCAGCTGATAATCCCGCGGATTGTGCTTCAAGAGGGTTGTTGCCGTCAAAGTTTTTAAATAATTTATTATGGTGGACAGGGCCCATTTGGCCTAAATTGGACGTGTCAAATTGAACACTGGGATACGAATAAAAACATAAATCAAGAAACATGTTTATTAACTGATTTTAATGAAAGTTTTGTAGAAATAATAGATAGATAATCTTCTTTGTTAAAATTACAAAGAATTATTTGCATTTGTGTTAGGTTTAGTTTGTATTGTGGTAGAAATAGATCGTTAAGAATTATTACTACAAAAGAACTTTCTAATTTGTTAGTAATATTAATTCGTGTAATTTAACAAATTGAATTTAGTAGTGATATCAAACAAATGCAGATGGGCAAACTGTGTTCTAATTCAATTAGAAAATTGAATACATTCTTAGATAACAAAAAAATTCTTACTAATTTATCATTACACATTTTTATATTTAGCTACATCTTGGTCGCGCTACTTTAAGGGTTATACTTTGTTGTCAATTTTGGATTCTATCTGCTCACCGTGTAATAAAATCTGTATTAGCTAATTGTTATAAATGCTTTCGATTTAAACCTAGTACGTTTTCTCCACCAATATTGGGGATTTAACTTATGAAAGAGTATCGGAAATAAAAGCTTTCAAGATTGTAGATGTTGGTTTTGGAGATCTTTTTTTAATTACAATGAATAGATTACGAGGTGCAAAAATCGTAAAAGCTTATTTGTGCTTACTTGTTTGTTTCTTAACGAAAGCTATTCGCTTAGAATTGGCATCAAATTCATCGGCAGAAAAGTTTCTAGTTGCTTTTTGCAGATTTATAGCAAGACGAGGAAAATGTATTCACCTTTATAGCAATTGTGGTACTCATTTTGTTGGTTCTAACAAAATTTTAATGCAGTACCTACAAACTAAAGTAGAGAAAGAAAATTCAAAATGCAGTTTTTATCCTCCAGCTAGCCCGCATATGGGAGGCTTATGGGAAGCTGGTATCAAAAGTGTTAAAACTCATTCAACAAAAATAATAGGCAATTAAATTTTTACTTTTGAAACAGTAACCGTTTGTACACAAACAGAGTCGTTACTAAATTCACGTCCATTATCTGGTAATAGTTCAAACCCTAACGATTTACAAGCTGTTGTAGCTAATCATTTTATAACGATAGAGCCACTAGGTACTTTTTACAAAAAGAATGTTTTCGATTTAAATATATCCCACTTATCTCGATGGCAACGAGTTTAAGCGTTGCATCAAAATTTTTGGAAACTGTGGAATCGCGAATTATTAAACACTCTACAACAACGTAATGGTTGGGGTAAAAAAGACACGTTGATAGAAATTGGCATTTTAGTATAATAGTATTGAACGTTAATTTTAAATTTAAGTATTATTGTTTCATATATTTTGTTTCAAAAAACAATTAAATAATCAATACATATGTACAAAACATGTTTAAAAACAGCGTTAACGTATAGAATACAGTCGCGTTTGATATGTTGCATATATGTACGTATATATTTGAATACTTAATTATAAAAGCGTCGTTTAAATAAAATATTACCTTCAACGTTGTAAATGAGACGTTATTAAAATATTTATGATATGCATGAACTATCTGTTTAATTAGACTTGCTAAACACTTTAGTAGTATACAAAGAGGCTAATTATTTATAAATTTCTGTACGTCTACAAAACCAATCAATATTTAAGATAATACTTGCAACTCTATTTTTATTAAGTTTAATAAAAAATGTATTTTTTTTATTTATACGTTGTTCTTTTTAATCTTATTAATTTCGTATTTTACTATAAATTTTTAGTTTTTAGTATTGACGGAACCAATACTTACCATCATTATCTAAACAAACACAAATAAGTAAACGGGGCATGACCACAACGGCCACTTGCCATAACGACCACCCGGAAGTGTAGCGACAACAACGGCCACCGTGACCATAACGGCCATCTACCAACTTTAGCCACAACGGCCACCTATTCTGTCGACCACCACGACCACCATGACCACAACGGCCACTTGAATTTTTGACCATAATAGCCACCGTGACAACAACGGCCACTTATCTTCATGACTACAACGGCCACCGCGACTACAACGGCCACCGACGCCTGATCTGAAAATCAACTGCCGACGCCAGTTACAGCGACCTCTGTGACTATAACGACCACCTCTGCTCGTAACCACAACGACCACCATAAACACAACGGCCACCTATTTTGTCGACCACAACGGCCACCGCGACCACAACAGCCACCGCGACCATAACGACTACCAATCGTCATTCATCATGAGTTTCGATGATATTTAGTTCGCATTTCTAGCTTAGTGGTATCTTTCTCATTTTCTTTTGTGGTCATTCATTGTCAAAATGGAGCGTGTTAGGTAGTATCTCATATCTTGCAAATTATGCTTATTGAATATATAAATATTTTTTATTTTAGTTCACTATTGGAAACACAGAATTGTACTAATTTGAGTTTTACACTATGTCGTTTAAGTTGTAGACAAATTAAATAATGGGTTAGGAATCTAATTAAAATGCCTTCAATTTTATATGGCACATACACGAATGTGTGAGCGACGCTGCACTCCTTAGATTTGATGAGTAAACATTAAATATGTAAGCTCTTTACACATTAGTTTTGATAAACAGAAGATTTAGATATTTCTATGTATGTATAATCAAAACAAAAAAAAAATTTCTATACGCTTGCGATTGAAGTGTCTAAATACCGCGAGAATACCACATCGATTGGTATTTTCACCTATAATACCCCTAGAGCAGGGATGGGCAAACTACGGCCCGCGGCCCATCTCCGGCTCACGAATGGTTGCAGTCCGGCCCGCGACATGGACTCAGAAGTGGATAATAACATGACATAAATTAGAAAACAAAAGTGCAGTCTTGCGCTTGCATTTGAGTAACAATCGCGAGAATGGTGGGAGAGGCGAACCCGGTTGCGTTGTTTTGTAAAGTCGCCTACACACAGCGCAGCCCGCAACCCTAACCAGTCGGAACTTGGTTTTTACTTTTACCTGAGTTGCAATATCCTAATAGTCACTCACAACAAAAAATAATGACTATGTTCGCCACATCTCATTTGTGCGAACAAACATTTTCAATTATAAAAATTAAGAAAAATTGTCTTCGCAACAGACTTAGTGATGATCATCTTTTTTCATTGCTAAAATTTTCGGCATCGCAAATGGAGCCAGCCTTTGATGAGGTTATGGAGAAACAAAAACAGTATCATATGTCACATGTTTCCACAAGGACTATCGCGGCCATAGTTGGAACGTCGCAGTAAACTTAAATAATTTTATAGACTACCTGCAATAAATATCTATGTAATGTTATGTCCTTATTTCTTATTTTATAAAGTACCAGTACCTGACTTGAATATCTATAGTTCATGTTATTCAATTTTGTATAAATAGAAATATATAGTCAAAAATTGAAAACCTGGCCCTCCATAGATTGTGTTTGTAAATATTTGGCCGCGTAAGTAAAAGTTTGCCCATCCCTGCCCTAGAGCATTGATAATACCAAGATAAGTTTGTCATAGAGTTATTACATTAAAGAAACAAGCTTGAAACATTCGTGTATTCGGTAAGATAATTTTTTCCTACTATCCAAACAGTAGAAAGGAGTTTGGTACCAGACGGACAAGCGGGATTCAAAAAGGGAAGAAGAGTGATAGACAACATAGATATATTGAGACACTTAGTGAATAGAGAGCTAGAGAAAAAAAGGAAAATGGTGGCACTGTTAGTAGATTTAAAAGCAGCTTTTGATAGAGTGGACAGGGAAAAAATCTGGGAATACATGAGAAGAAAAAAAATAAATAAAAGATTAATAGAAAGAATGAAGGAAATGTACGAAAAAACGAGAAGCAGGGTAAAAGTGAATTGAGAAGAGCGCGAGAAATTCGTTACAAGGAGAGGGTTGAGACAGGGATTCCCACTGAGCCCAAGTCTGTTTAAAGTATATACGGGGGATTTAGAGGAGACAATGAGAGGACTACAGATAGGAGAGATAGTACTAGAGAAAGTGAAGGTGTAGTCGTTGGCGTATACAGAAAAACACTGGGATTGGGTATTAGGGGTAGCCAGAGGAACACCGGGGTACATTATAAGAGAGAAAATGCAGGCAGAAAAAATTAGAGTAGAGACAGGAAAAAGGGCTATAAAATACGAGGAAGAACTGAGAGAAAGAACCGAATGCAAAATAGAGGAAAGAATGACAAAGATAAAAGAGGGCAGAAATAATGTGAATTATAAGAATATCAAGAGAGAAGGGTGCCAGAATATATGAAGGGGAAAGGGAATAAAAGCAGGAAAAAGAAAAAAATGATAGCAAGGTTCAGATGTGGGAACGAACAGTTAGGAAATAAATACTGGACAAAAGAGGAAGAAAAGATGTGCAGACTATATGGAGAAAAGACGGAGGACCTTAAGCACATGAGGGACCAATGCAGGGAGTTAAGAGTAAAGGAGAATTTTGTTAATTTTGTGTTTACAAAATACAATTGCGTACAATCTCGAAGAATTAGTTTAAGTCTTTGTGGAATTTATATACCTTGTTTATCAGTCTTTTAATTTGTTAATTTCTGATGCTGCTTCCAGCAGTATACATTGTAAATTTTTTTTGGAATTTTGCAACGGTTATACTGCTTATTTTCTGCATCTACTAAAAGGTAGAAAATTATAAATAATCATATTATACTTCAACTATTATGTGAGTTTGAACAAACTTATAATTTCATAGAAAAACTAATTAGTGCAAATAACTACAACAAATCAGTATCCGTAGCTAAAAGTTTATTACATTCATTGCAACGAATGCAATTTATTTTAGGTTTATTAGTATGATTTACAATATCACCAAATTCTTTCAGGAAAAAAAATGTTCTTAATTCTGGTTTCTTTTTCGTAAATAAAATTAAATACCAAGTTAAGAATTTAAGATCAACATTTGACAAATTTTTCGACCACGCCGACGCAAAAATTATAGCAATAAACTTAAACGTTTCAGAACAATTCTATGTTTCCAATGGTGAAGTAAAATAATAATTATTTACATAAGTCATGAAAATCTCACAATACTGAAGAGGAGCTAAATTGAAATACGAGGCACTGTGTGCCGAGTATTTTAAAGCTCCGATGCGGTCGCGATAGCCGTTGTGGTCACGGTGGCCATTGTAGTCGCGGTAGCCGTTGTGGTCACGGTGGCCGTTGTGGTCGCGGTGGCTGTTGTAAGCGCGGTGGTCGTTGTGGTCGCGGTGGCCGTTGTGGTCACGGTGGCTGTTGTGGTCGCGGTGGCCGTTGTGGTCGACAAAATAGGTGGCCATTGTGGTTACGAGCAGAGGTAGCCGTTATAGTCACAAAGGTCGCTGTAACTGGCGTCGCCAGTCGACTTGTGGTCATAAAGATAGGTGGCCGTTGTTGCCACGGTGTCCGTTATCGTCAAAATGCAAGTGGCCGTTGTGGTCACGGTGGCCGTTGTGGTCGACAGAATAGGTGGCCGTTGTGGTGAAAGTTGGTAGGTGGCCGTTATGGTCACGGTGGCCGTTGTGGTCATAACTACAACGGCTACACTTCGGGGTGGCCATTGTGGCAAGTGGCCGTTGTAGTCTAGACCTCGAAAAAACTGAACCCGAACATCCTTCGACTACTTTTATATTCTTCCGTTATCGGAATCCAGAATATATAAAATATTTTCAATGAGCGTTCCTAAGTTTTAAAACACTTCGTGAACGCTTCACTGCCCCGTTCTTAAGACTGTTCTGTTCCAAAACAGGAAACTGGATGTAGCATCGGTAAATAGGGTCGTGTCGATACCGGCAGTTCTCTCCATTTTAGCAACTTTCTTGAACATAAAAGTAGCAGTCAATAGACTTTTTCTGATCTGATGTTCTACTTGGATGGTAACTGCAGACCAACACTTAAACGGTTGTTTCTCGGAAAACGATTACCAACATACATATTTCTAACTGTCCTCCAATCCAGTCGATCTAAGCCTCAAACCAAGCTTGGGTACTACCAATTTCTAAATGTTATAAAACTTAATTTCTCTTCTAAGATTCCATAATGCTCGCTACAAGTTTTTGTATGACTGCTTTGCACGTGAGTCTTGGTGACCAGATAGAAAACAAAGCGTCGGCCACTACGTAGTTTTAAGACTTTGCCGACCGCCGCCGGTTGCTGTCTTTGTAGTTCATCTAGCCGTCCGAACTTGTTAAAATACTGCAATCGTCTGGACATCTCAAGATCTTTGCTCACGCAATATGAAATGACGTAATACTTCCTTGTTTGGAACAGATCTTGTTGTACCTCGCTTGTAACTTTAAACCTAGCTTTTCCAAAACCCTCGTACACAAACTCATAAACTTATCGAAGGCCATTCTTAGTTCTGTTTGTTATTGCTCTAGTTTGGATCTGGTATTAGGTGATGTTATTGACAGCAAACGCGGCTCATTTCGATGTGGACCACTTTTGGTTTTTGTCATTAATACGCTGCACAAATTAATAAAGGCCCTTCAATTGCCTTTGCAGCTTCGGCGACAAACCACGTTTTTTTTGGGTATTATACAACCATACCATGTTGTCTGATTGAAACCCACCGTTTTGTAGCTTGACGTCGTATCTGGTCTTCATTTTGTTGCTAGAAATTTGTGTGTTATTATATACTTCGTCTAGCCTTTTTATCAACTTGTTGACGTAGTCTTCTCCAGCGACTTCTTCTTCCGGTCGTTCTCTAAATTGGAAGGTCAGATTGAGGATGGAGAGGCGTCGCTGTAGTTTTCGTAATTTCCACCAGTCGGCAAACTTGAAACAGCACAGACTGCGGCTTTGGTCGGAATGTGATTCCAACTGAGCTCCAAACTGACTGAAAAACTCTTTCATTAAAACGCCTGCGACTGTAACTGTTTCTTGATTGGGTATGACGTCAGCCTCCGTCTAGGATGTATTTGTTTCCCAAATCAGATTCTGGAAACGGCCTTGCGATGTCAATCCTACTCTATCTAAAGGGCTTCCCACCTTATAATGTTTCATTGATGGTTTGCGCACATCGAATACATTTTTCGAATGTTTCCAACTACCAACATATTATTTTTGCATTTGTACTGATACTACTGAGTTACCCTTTACTGTATTCGTTGGTAGATTACAATCGTATATTTGATACATTTGTTTTTTTTTATCGGTTAGAAAATCCAAATACTAACATATTACGATCTCCATAACACAAATTGGTTAACAAAAATTAAATGTACACAAATTGAAAATCAAGGCGCACAGCCAGCTCGAACTTGATTTATTTGAAAAATAAATACAGTGTGAACTACTTGTGACAACAATCGTATATTTGGTCGTCGTACATACGCTTTTTTAATAAAGAGAAGTGTACTTTGTTATGTTAAAGCTGTTTTAGTATGATGTTTGTATAAGTTTTTTTTCGGAACGCCCATTTCTCGTTGCAGGGGCAATAATAAATGTCTTATTGAAAAATTATTTTTCCGTTGACTGGTCTGCTTCACATATATGGTCTAACGTAAGCGTCCGGTGAAATTTTTGCTTCTAAATTTTTACAAACATTTGTGTTATAAATGGGCGTATTATCATCGCTGCTTTTGTAAAAGCCTTCCTGGGGTAAGCATAAGCTTTTCTGTGATGTACGTTGATTTTCCCATAATTGTCATAGCGATTTACAATGCCGCCATGTGTTTGGAAGTATTCACGATTAATCCATTCCGCTGCAGAGTATAATTAAAAGCACGTACTTAAAGAGGTTCTTGGTTAATTAAGCCATTTCCAAAAATAAGTCGTATTTGTACTTCATATGATATTTAAATAACCTTGAAGGCAGACCTGCAATAAGAATAGTAAAAACCACTCGGATGCTTAACCCATTCGACTACGATTTATTGTTTGTCGGTAAGCAATTTAATTGTGATACGATCCTATATCTAATTTTATTTTATTTTCTTAGAAACTTTGTGGGTTGGTTGAAGCGTGCCGATAGCTGTCCGCATGACTTGGACGACCATAAGTACTTTTTTTATTTGTCATTAATTTGTGCATTTGTCAAACGTAGAATACGTGCGACATAGATATAGCTATAATCACAATTAACGCATGCGGATTTCTGATTTTTACGGTTTCTATTTCAATTTCAATTTGCTAGGGGTGTGAAGTCACTAGTTTTGCATGAAATCAACAATTAACTCCGAAATTTGTTACGCTGGTTTTCTTGTAACAAAAAAGAAGCAACGGCTAACACAGTTTCCCCGGAGAGGGAATCGCAGATTTTGTGATGCTAAATTATAGATGAATGCTAAAAAAGGCGCCAAGACGATGAAAGATTAAATTAGGAAGATATCGTCTAACTCTACCCGTAGCTGGAAAAGAACAAATAACACGACAGAAGTAATGAACGAACCAGTACATAAGTGTAGTTATATAAACGTTGAAAACAACATTACATAGGTTGATATCACAGGCTAAATATAAGTTAAGCCTTTTGACTGGGCAACACGTCACACATCTAAGTGACCTAATCGATCTAACTTTTATGTTTAACGAAGGAATGACTTTACTTTATTAAGTTAAATTACAAGAATACGAAAATCAAAAGTATCGACAATCAAAGTAAACCCGATAAGTATGTAACAAACAAAAAAAGAGTTTAACATTAATTTTGATTACAACCTACTATGTACGTGTGGCTATTCCAATAATCGACATGACCAACAAAGTAAAATAGAAAATGCAATACTTACAGTTGTGTATTATTCAGTAAGGGATTAGCTAATTTCGTACCAGTCTGACCTAAAACGTTATATGCAATTTGACACAAAGCGTACATACTGTGTTAGCACAAGTAATTTGATTTAATTTAATGCATACAATATTTGACGTGAAAGAATGCGCCGAGGTTCCCTCTAGTTAACTTCGCACTTGCGTAAGTACTTCTTCTAATAAAGTAGTGTACAACCCGTTAGCTTTCAGCGATCTGACATCATGGAAACTTTCCGACATATGCCATCTATTCGTTATCTTCACTGATAACGGTGAACGTGTGATGGGTACGGAAATCCGCTATAGGCAATTAGGACAAATTCAAATTAAACCCCCATTAAAGAGAACTATAACGGCTTACCTCTACTCAGCTTCCACTAAATAGCCACATATTTCATTAGCATATTCACCTGAAATAATCTAATGGTAAAAGCCTTGTTGGGCGTAAAAATACAGAGCTTACAGAGCGTCTAGATTGCACCAGATGTTACAGGAAGTGAATAAAATATGCTGTTATAAAATTTGACATTGCCGAAGAAAGAGTGGGAAGTGCCGAGGGACAAATTTAATACTTAAAATCATTTTTATACTCGAAAATTGATCTACCAACTTTTTAACATAACAAATTACGTATTACTTGATTTTGTTCTATTGTATGTACTTTGATAACTTTATGTGTGAAGAGTTGCCTAACCTCGAAGAGTTGTATCAACGTTATAACAATGATATTTATAGAATTATTCTTTGTTACTATATATGTACTTAATTCTGCCTGGCTTACGTAATTCTTCTAACTTCTTTTTCTCTCATTATTGAAAAATAAATATATTTGTCGTCACAACCAGTGCTTTGTGATTTATTATATTTCAGTGTTGGATAGATTTAAACGGCGTTTATCATTCTACTTTTTAATCGTTTTGGGGCCTATTTAACTTGGTTTATAATTTAACACTACGAAGCTTACGATCCAACCCTCCGAATTTAACTGAGTTAGTCGCTAGCAATTTACGTTGCTAGAAAATCCTCGTAACAACTTATTGTTTACATTGCTGTTAGCGCTAGTGTTATTATAAATATCTCCTGGAAAACTAAAAAAATAATACAATAAGTACACATGTTTAGTAATTAGCGACAATTAAAGTAATTCCTGAGTATAGTAGTTAAAGGTAATGAAATGAATTCGTAAATTAGTACTTAATGGTAATTAAAAGCTAGAAAACCAAAAGAAAATTAAATCTCATCCCAAAATCACAAAATATACCTTTTACTTCAGCGATCCTTTTACAATCATCTATCGAATCTTTATTCTTTTTAAGCGGATGTCTAAGGAGTATTATTTTAAAAGTTTTATCGTGTATTTCTTTAACACTTGTCTTTTTAGTTTGCTAGTCAAAATACAAATGCGTATGTTAACGGAAATTGAAAAGGAATCAAAATTATTATTTCCGACGGAATTTAAGGTTAACAAAATTTATACCATAAAAAGTTTTTTAACGTAACAAATTTTATAAAACGAATATTTTCTAAATTGTACATTTTTTTGTTATTAATTTTTCTGTCTACAATGTTTAAAAATTTGTCAACCAAATTTCTTCTGATGTAATATTTTTCAAGTAGCCAGAAGGCATTGATTATTTTTTTGTAATGTAGGATTATCCTGCGGGCGACAGCTTTAGCTTTTTTTAAAGACATTAGATTTTCTTGCGTGGGGTGGTTTCTAAAAACATTAAATGCATGGTTTTTTACTTGTATTGCTTTTTATACCTTATGGTTCCACCAAAGGAACGGGTGGTTTTGTTAGGAATCCTGAAGAACGGGACATACTCAATTATGCTGCTTGTATGGTACTGTTACTTAAATTACTGATGGATGTGTCAATATCGTTTACTAATCGTGGTATAGTTACATTTCTACGGAATACATCCCAATCTGCCGATTCAAACAACCATCGTCTTGTTACTGAGCGCGTATGCATTAAAATGCTTGTGTTTATGATAATAGGAAAGTAGTCGCTTCCGTATAGATCGGTTAAGGATCACTGTTGTAGAAGTGTTGCAAAATTTGGAGAACACATTGCCGAAAACAAACCCGATGCAGTATTGAGCCGGATTTTTTTTTCTCTAGCCGATATGATATGAGATCTCCAGAGAGAATTATAAGCGTTAAAGTCACCTAACAATAAATACGGTGGTGACAACTGATTGATAATATAATAATAGTTTGTGGTCTGCCAGTTGTCGTTAGAAGGTAAATATTACACACTGTGTTACAAGCTTATAGGTCTTACGAACCTTGCACGGCCAACTCACACAGTCGGAGATAGGGGAGGTTCAAGTGAATAATAATTAAAGGCGCCAGATCTTTTATAATTAACACCTCTGCCTCAAGCTTGTAACGAATTTTTAGGTTCGTAATCCTTGTTACTCTGATGTTCGGGTAGCCACAATAAAAGAGAAAGGTATGTTACCATAAAAGAAAGATTAAACAGGTATAAAAACTTTAATTTAGTAACGTAGAATATTAACAAGAGTATATCTAATTCTCAATCCATAAATGCCAGAAGTATGGGCAACACACAATACATAAGTTGAATCGAACTGAAAGCGAAGAAAATTTCGTAATAAATATCGTTTGTACACAGCATGCGATACACACAAAATAATTAATGAAACTACCTTAATGGTATTGCAACAATGATCGTAATTACGGAAATTAACATAAAAAAAGTTCTGTGAGTGACTATTCTGACAGCGACAAAATAAATAAATAAACTTACCCACAATCCAGTACCTACTTGATCGAAGAAAACGTTTTCCCCGGTGAGTGAGCCTGGAATAGATATGAATAGCAAATCGTGTCAACACAATAACTCACGAAGATAGGAAGCTACAAAATCGTTAACAATAAAGAAAATTAGATATAAAAACCCGTTGTATCCAATGCTGTTATTCGTAATTACGAAAAGGTGGGTATCGCAATCGACTGGCGTATAAGAAATAACATCTCAAAGGCAAATGCTGGTCAAGACTTCGTTTTCGTTGTGAATAATATGCCTTCAAGAATCTTAAGCGTTCAGTGAAGGTATTTATCAATATTAGTTCTTCATTGTTCTTTTATTAAATCGAACATGTGGTCAAAGCGTGGCGGAACGGCCTGTGACGAATAAATTATGTTAAACACGTAATTAGTTTATAATTTCATTTCCATCACAGTAGATGTACTATTAAATCTTTGGAATAGACCAATTCAAACGACATAGACCATCTTAGGTAGTTGACAGCTTGAAAAATGAGTTCCGCAACATGTCAGTAACCAGAAAGATCGTCAGAGGGCGTCAAAACCGGAATCTAATTTTAATTCAATATACAGGGTATTACGTTATGAAAATTTTTCACGTAACAACTGTAAACTTTATTGAAGCAAGTAGCTTGCAGGTTATTACTTGTAAAATAGAGTTAATCTGCAATTACTTTTAAGGTGCGTTGTCTTTTCAAAATATAGCAACAGCGCCGTTTGTTTTCGGTCTTGGTACGTTATCTCGGCGCAGAGAAACATATCCTTGAAAATTAAAATTTTAATGAGGTTTGAAGAGTTTCTTGCAAACAAACACAAAACGGATGATAACTTTGAAGCAACTTTTTATGTTTACATTAATGACTCGTGCAACCGTTACAATTCTATTGTAGTATCTTTTAGCCATTTTTAATGTGTGAAATTGCATAACTAAAAATAAATAGATGTAACGACGAACAAACGTACATATCACAGATAATTAAGCTAAATATATAAATAAAATATATAAAAAGACATAAGATATACACGCACAACTAACATACATGTATATCACAGCTATTTGGGGTTTAGTACTCGGGGGTTTCTCCTTTGGACAACTTTTTTTTCTGATCGTAGCGACTTCTATGGCTAACTCGTCTTCATTTCCAGCATTATATGATGTTATTGATGGTCTTTCGCTTTGTTTTCTTTTTCATTCAACTCTGATGGTTTCTTACTACCAGGTTGAAAGTTACTTTCAGTTACACATGCCGGTGGCGTATGTTTAGTAAATGTTGGTGATAAAATCTTGTTTAACTGATCCTTAATAATTTTAGTTATTTTCGGAACTAAGCCTTCGATTTTTTCTTATATTAGCGTCATGTTCAATATAGATTGACTTTCAGTAACTGCTTTGGTGCAAAGCTTTTTTGTTTGTTGTAGAAGCAGTTCCTAATATTTTTTTGCCACCGAATACAATATTTTTTGTAATGTTTTCATTTCTTGGATTCTCATTTCTTTTTTGTATATAAGACAGTCTGTAGATCCCGCAAATTGCTCGTCTTCACAATTAATACATATAATCGGCTGTTCGCATGGCTTCCCTTTGTGTAGAGGCAACCCACAAATACATATTTGTGGTTTTTGGCATCTTGTTGCTGTGTACCCAAACGTTGGATACCAAAAATAGCGTATTAGTGCAGGTATGTACGGTCGTACTCTTAATAAATACAAACCGCCTTTGATAGTAGAGTGTAGTTTCTTTCGTTTAAATGTCAGCACGTGGTTAGGAGTATCTACTATTTGTTAAATTAGTCCGTTGGATACTTTTTTACGTTTTCGGTTTCTTCTATAAGGCCGTATAACGTTCTATTAATCAGACTAATTTTATCAATTCAATTCAATTCTTTCTATCAGCAGGAACCGGGGAAAACATTCTTCTCATTGTGCATCGATTTTTCCCGCAAAAGTAGAACTACTTATTTTTTTTTTTTTGAAGTGGTTTCTTTGTTTTTTGCCATACTTGCACCAGGTCGTGTGGCTCTAGTAAAATAGGGGAGGGTGCCACTACCCTCACCATCTATAGGCAGATTATGCGGGTTCCGAAAGAGATCCTGTCCAGACTCCAACCCACTCTGTGATTTATCAGAAAACATTTTGCATAAAAATGCGTTTTATGTCTGCCACCAGCCCCCCGAGGAAACCAAACAAATCACAGACGATCTTCACATTACTACACATTCGTAACAACTTCGGCGAGCGGACGTACGTGACTCGTTACGCAGAGTCGCCCACTGCTGTGGCAACCCTTTGGCTACTATTGACATTATGTATATGTATTGACGTATGTAGTAATAATTATAGAATATTTTTAATAAAATCAGTTTTTTCTTTTTTATGCTTTCATCATTATATGAATAAATATCATTTCAACGTTTTCGGTTGCAGGTATTCACACTTGCCGTGTTGAGTAGACCAAGTACAGAGAACCGGGCGGTTCCTACGGTCAAAGCGTGTGTGTCTCAATTTTTTTCAAAACGAGTGTACACTGTACGTGTTGTAATGTAAACATTGGCGGCTTTTGTAACAGGAAATTTATAATAGTCATAAAATTAGTGTGTGTATCAAAGTATATATGTTCTGATTGCTAATCAAATTGAAATTAAAAATACACCAAACTGACAATTAGTAACTTTTTGATGTAATTAAAAAATAATTGCATCTAAAAATAATATTAAACTAATTGAGCATTTGTTATTGTATATTGAATTTTGTGTCAACTTTAGATTGATTCAAAAGTTTTTTTATCAAAACTGATTACATAATAATAATATATGTAATATTCTGATGTTATTTATTTAAATTAATGATTATTTCGGTAACAAGTTTAATTTTTTAGATAACAAAAACTATAATACGAATGATTATATAAACCCGATTTCATTCATATCTATTTAAGGTAAAACCAAGAATAACATCTATGTAGTGCGTGCACTAATTATTTTGAAGGTATCTTACATTATTTAATAAAGAAAAAAATAATTCAAGGTTGAATTCTTTTGCAATATCACTTAATAACCGAGCTTGAGCTTTAAGCACACTTTATATTAATTTAACATCAATATTAAAATATAATATCCTTCCATTATGTTTGATTGCTAATTTTGATTGTTGAAGAAGCACAAATAGTGCGAAACGTTAATTCTCAACAAGTCGTAAATTAACCCAAAAAAATGTAATGTAATTTAATTACTCCTAAAAAAAAAGAATAAATTAAATTGTAACAGTTACAAAACAAAAAAAATTGTTTAAAAAAAAGGTAACCTTATTTTAATTAGAAAAGTCTAAAATCAATTAACATGATTTATATTTTATCCAAACAAAATAAAAACAATTAGTGATGTAAAGTCACCAAATTGGCTCATACGCTTTACATTACAATTTTTCCAAGCAAGTTGAATCTTTTTTTAAATTGTTTACTGTAACTACAAGATTATTTTTGTGTTTAATAAATATCGATATATTTGTTAACTACAGATAATGATAAATATTATTTACGCATTTAATCTACATACAATTTTTTTTATTAATGATTTTGGATTTGTAAACGTATAAAAACTTATAAAAGTAATTTTTTTTCAGTTCATATGTCAAAATTATATTGATAATTTATTACGTATAAATAAATATTTTTATTTCCCACCAGCCGTCGATCTGCACGTGCTTTGTGAAATTTCAACGATTCCTACAAAAAAATTTTAAAAATTACTAATGTCTCAAATGTTTTTGTGAAATTATTTTAAAAGTAAAGTACTTACTAAGTCCACACTGCTGAGCACAGCCTAACAATCTACGATTATCGTAGGTTATTTGGTTTGACGCGCACACAGGATTATATTCTTTTATTACCATTGCACTACAACTACCGTAGCAAGAATTATAATTTGCTGGTATATTCATGTTATTGTTGTTGTTATTATTGTTGTTTTGGTTGTTATTATTCCAATTTCCATTATTGCCGTTATTACCTGTGTCGAATTCGTCGTAGTCGCCAAAGCTGAATTGGGCCCATATTGTTGCAATTTGGCAAAAAATAACTACAACTAAAAAACAAACGTAAAAAATTGTAGTTACTAATTACAATACGTACTCAAAAAACACTTCATCTTTTATATATATGCCAATATAATACGAATAATTTTCGCCACACTGACTTCAACTTGAATGCGATGGTCTACTATTTAAATACTTGCGGTGGGGAGACAAGTTTTTCTTACGTAACAGTGTTTACTGCTAAGTTTACATAAAAATGGTAATTTGTCATACTTCTATTAGATGCAAAATTATTTTTTAAACACAAATTTAAACGGTTAAAGCAAATTTGTTATTACCTACGATTAGAAGAATGGAACCAGCTAATTTGTTACTATATAATTTTTTTTTTATTACACATTTACCAAGAGCAATGAAGTTTGTATACAAGGTTTTAATAACGGGATTTCATATGATGTCACTTTAATCTTAAGAATTTAAGAATTTAATCAATGATTGCAAGGTTACTTTTTGCATAATAATTAATTTTAAAACGGTTTTGTGCATTTTAAGAAAATTCTAATAATAATAACTGCAAATTGTTATTTTTTTAATTTCAAAACATAACAAAGACCAACGCAATTTATTATAACCGTTACTTCAAAGTTAGCAAAAAAAACTTGTTTTTAAATGATTGTTAATAAATTTGTGTTTTGAACAATTTACAGTTTTAGATAATAATTTTTTTACAAATTAGTTATTGCAAAAACTGGTTTTAAGTTTACTAAAAAAAAAGCCCAAGAATGTAAATTTAAAATTAAACTGTAAAGTTTTATTAAGCACAGATGACAAAGACGATGCATGTTTTTTCGTAAACGTCTATTCAAACTAAATCCATAAAAATCTATAGATGTTTGTAGTAATTCTGCGTAATAATTTTAATTTGCAATTAACTTTGTTACATGATGTAAATTCAAATCTAACTTAACTTTGATGTTGGTTGTATGATTAATTGGAAAAACCTTCTTGGAACATTGAAAACTTTTTGTTGCAAAATCAGATTAATTGCTTGAAATTTTATTTATTTTTATTTGTAGTAAATAAATTATTAACAATATTTAAATTAATGTTTAAAACTAAAATACTGTATATTTATTATTAATTGGTCTATATAGTAGCATTGACCTATACTACTGATAACGGAAATTTGTTTTAATCGTGTAACTGATTTTTTACATGTTACAAAACGTTAGTAATATTTAATTTATTAGTATTTTTTATCAATTATGCAACGTGTTTTTATATTAAAAATGTCAAAGAGACTGTAAATTTGCATATTGAAGTTTTAATTTTAAAGTAAATTTGTATAACACTATTTAAAAAAATTATTTTTTCATTTTAAACACATGTTCGAGCCTAAAAATATTTTATAAAAAATGTAAGATAACAAATTTACAAGAAAATATTTACTAAAAACGAAGGTAAAATTATACAAGCAAAAAATGTCAAAATAAACTAAAAAATTTTTTATTTTTTATTTTTTTGAGCCAAATAAATCAAAAATCACAGACCTGTTGCATTAAATAGTTTGTTACAACCGTTAATAAAACAAAATCAAAATAGTTTTATGATTCACTGTTCTAAGATCTAGAAATTTTTTTTCAGTAATTTGCTGACAACAAAAATTAATGCAAAACTAACTTATAATATAAAACATAGTTAAATTAAGTTGTTATTCTAAGAACTGCACACTCTTTTGACGTACTTACACTGAAAATAGAATGTAACTTGAAGATAACGTATTTACAAATATTTAAATAAGGTAACGTTACGTAGATCAGTAAAAATACTTAAATAAATAAATGACACTGCAGAAATGAAGCTAAAAATGAGTACGTATTGTAAAAATTTAGTTAAAAAAATTAATGCACAAAAACAAACCTCAAAACATAAACCAAAATAATAATCACTATAAACGATGCTTTTTCTATGTATTATTATAATAATAAAGTGATAACATTATCCGTAATACCAAGAAACGATGTGAACTGTAATAACAAAAATTAAGATACTTAAAAATCCATAATGTTAAAAAAAATGTTAATATTAGTAAACATTAAAATAAACATTGAAAAAGAAGGAATCAATTAACAGACACAATTGTACGTCTAATTCATAAAACTTTCTTTTACAGTACACCTAGTTAACAGATTCATAAATAAAATTCACAGATATTGCAAATCTTGCAATTATCGGAAGATGTTGAAAACAAACACAATATAATCTACCTAATATAATAAACAAGGTTTATTACAATTTTCAAGAATAAGAATGCATACAAAAATAATAGAAAAATTTAAAAAACACAAATAACTAGTATTCTAGGTACATATTAAACGAGAATAGAGAGTATGATACTTCACCAATTGTTTGTATTTAACATTTGTCCATGAAATGCTTGAGAATTGTTTCACATATCCTCTTCATCGCTGGAAGATGATGAATCAGAAACACCAATGACTTATAGAGAATTTTTTGTCATAACAAATTATGAGCAAGACCGTTCATTATCAAGAATTGCTGCGCGCTGCTAAAACAGCTTCCAGCGACATATCTAAAGAGAAACCCAATCGCGTTATCTTAAATCCATGCACTTGAACAAACATCATGGCATGTAAATAGGCCGGCGTCACTAATTTTTTCTATTTTTGTAGTTCAATTTCTTTGCCCTTTACCTCTTCAAGAAGAATGGAAATTGTGCTCGGCATTGAATCAGTATTAAAAACTCTAAATCCAAACAGTCCCGGCTGTTGTTTCCGAATTATAGCTTTAGTAGTATGTAATAGTTTAGTGCGAAATAATTGCAAACTAGAGGGTACATCTTTTATAGAAAATTTTTCTAGAGAAGCACAAAAATGAGTATTTGGGCTGTGTTGGTAACGCTTAGCTTTTCTTTTCCAAGAAACACAAAGCAAGCAACAAAATCTCAAAACATCAAACTTTATTTGACACAAAATATTTTCAAGGGAAAAGTCACCTTCGGAAAGCTCAAATAATAATATTGCGCTCACAAGCATGTTATGCGAGGAAATGTCGAAAATTGTGATTCACGTGCTCTGACTCATTTTCTGCTGGCTTAGATACGTTTGAAAGCATTTGGATAAATGTAAAATTTTCTCTAGACACAATCAATTTTAGAGCCAAAGTGGAACTTTCAGAAATTTAGCCAGATTTTGATTGAATACGTTTGGATTAAATAAATCATTCAATGATTAAATAAACAATCTATATCGCGTAATTCCTGACAATTGCCGCACCACACTCTAACTAGTTGATGCGCATTTAAAAAAAAACAACAAAACTCAATGATTACTGGATTTTACCCGAGTTTTATGGCGGTTCACAGTTCTACAGCTTCTAAGATTATGACACAATGCGAGTTACGTTGCCACATCCTTTCAGATGTACCATTATCTCTAACAAATCAAAAAATTTTTACCGGACAAAGCACCTCACTTACAGTTATTAAAGTCACACGCCTGCTGACTAAAGATAAACAACCGCTACCAATCTGCGCAGTAGATCTAAACGATAATGAGCACGCCAAAAAAATTTTCACTCTTAAAACTATTCACCATTCGATCGTCGCCGTTGAATTGAGAAGAAAACCAACAAACATACCCTAATGCCATCGCTGTCAAGGCTACAATCATACCAAAAACTACTGTACACTTGACCCACGTTGCGTGAAATGCGGAGACAACCATCAACATCAGCAATGTAAAAAACAATCAGATGAAACACCTAAATGTGCCAACTGCGGAGGCCCGCATCCCGCTAGTTACCGTGGCTGCAGCCACCACATCGAGATCCTACAAAAACGAACAAAAAATAATAGCAGCAACACTCATCCTACTCTAAGCCACAACAGAAATTATTTTACCAACCCTAATCGCTCATACGCAGATCAAGCGCGAAATTCATCAACAACCAATTCCAATTCAAACAACGCAAACCAACCAGACAATTCGGCGACCCCACCTGATGTTAGTACCATAGTAAAAATCCTCATCGACCTAATAACCCCTTACCTTCACTTAATTAAAACTTTCATCACCAGCACACTCCTTCCTATTCTTCTCAATGGACCCTAAACCCCAAAAACCCATAGAAAAACTAACAATCCTAAACTGGAATGCTAACGGAATCCTAACTCAACGAACACTTCTTATATCCTTTCTTGCTAGGCACAATATAGATGTTGCATATATTACCGAAACTTATCTATCAGAAATAGACACACTCAAAATACCAGGATACCTAGTGTACAGGAAAGATAGAAATGCCCGAACTGCAGCTGGCAGAGTAGCTATACTCGTTAAAAAGAAAAGAATTCACCACCCCATCTCTAGCATTGCTAATCTCACCCTAGAAACAATTGGAGCTAAAATTAAGCTAAATACCAATATTAGTAAGCACCTACAGGCAACTGAATAAAAAACTAATAGAGGAAGACCTTAAAGCTACATTCAACACTACTGAACCACTCTTAGTGATAGGAAACTTCAACTCAAAGAATCAACTATGGGGATGCAGAGCTAATAATCCTGAAGGAATAAAGATGGAAGGCTACGCGACCAAATATTCTTTTCAGGTAATAGCTCCGGATAAATACACTTACTATCCATACCGTAAGGATCACCTACCAGACATCCTGGACATTGTCTTACAAAAAAACTTCGCAAATGCGGTATTTCAAACAGTGGTAGAAGAGCTTGACTCAGACCACTTACCTGTAATTATAACGTTTATCGGCACTCCGCAAGTGACACAGCCAACCCCTAAACTCATAAACGGGTTAGTAAACTAGGATGACTTCCAAATTAACCTAGACAAGCAACTTAAGTGCCCAACTAACTTAAGCAGCAACGAAGACATAGACATCGCAATATCCAGCTTAAGAACATCAATAACCAGTAGTGTACTAAAAGCAACCCTTCCTTCCAAAATCATAAAAAGACCCAATCACCATTACCTACCACACAAAATCACAGAATTGATTAAAAGGAAAAGCCAAGCCAGATAAGAATGGCAAAGAAGCAGAGATCCTAAAACAAAACGCCTGTTAGACAAGTTAACACACAGTTTAAAACGAAAACTGGACGAGCTGAGAATCAATACATACCAGAAATATATCGAGGACCTTCAACCAGGAGGCATAGGAATGTGGAAAGCCACCAAGCGTATATTAAGCGCGAAGTAATCCCAACACTAAGCGTTGACAACACATCTCTTGCTATCGACGAAGAAAAAGCAGCAGCTTACTACGAGAGAGTTTTCACACCTAAATATATCTGTGCTCCGCATGAAACCGCATACATAATCAACCACATAGAAAAAAATCAGCTTTGTGATATCGGAACCAATAGCCCCAACTACTCCCCAAGACATCAAAGAAATAATTAGTAAACTCTCAAAAAGAAAATCCCCCGGATATGATCTAATAACAAACTTAATATTAACTCACCTCACTAATAAATCCCTAGCACACCTCGCCACAGTATATAACGCGTGTCTCCGCCAAGGTTATTTCCCAAAAGCGTGGAAGCACGCCCACGTACTGCTATTTCCCAAGCCGGGTAAAGATAAAAAATCGATAGACAGTTATAGGCCAATAAGCCTGCTCACTACGCTCTCAAAAATCCTAGAGAAGATCATACACAGCCAGTTAATGAAAGAACTATTACCACTCAATGTACTACCACCATTCCAGTGTGACTTCAGAAAAGCACACTCAACCCAACATCAACTCCAACGAATTTCCGAAAAAATAGAAGAGGGATTTGAAACTAAAAGCTATTCTGTTGCTGTATTCCTAGACGTCGCCCAAGCCTTTGACAAGGTCTGGGTCGAAGGCTTAAAAAGCAAGCTAATCAAGATCAGAGTCGCCAACTACCTCAAAGCAATAATCTTCTCCTTTCTTGACAATCGAACTTTAGCAGTACGTATCAACACCACAATATCAAAAACTAAGATCATCCGCGCAGGTGTCCTACAATTGTATTGGGGCCGGTGCTCTTCAATATATTTACATCAGACATTCCCACCACAGAGGCTACCTTAGCGACCTTTGCGGATGATACTGCAATTCTGACTCAACACACTGACCTCATCCACGCCGTAGAGACACTGCAGATAGCAATACATCGAATATGCACATGGTACACGAAATGGAATATTCACATTAACCCAACTAAGTGCCAAGCAAAAATATTCTCCTTAAGAAGGATCACAAACCCTCCCAATTTAGTAATAAACAACAGCATCGTTCCTTGGAATCCGGCTGATGCTGCCATAAAGGACTTAGGGGTACTACTCGACACGAGGCTTACATGGAAACTCCACGTAAATCATAAATTAAATTAAGGATATGCGAGGTTGGCGCAGCTGTATCCCCTCATTAATAGGAAATCATCGCTTAAACCAAAATGCACCATCATTCTTTAACGACCATTCAAAACTGTCAAGGCGCTGTTCATTATAACATGGCAGACAAAACATTCATCAAAGACTAAAACGCCAACTGCCTCAAGACCTGTACCTAATTAAATCAGACTGTGATTAACCTGTAAGCAACTGTTAAATTAACTGTAAGGGAACTACCACTTCCCATTAATTATAACTTTATTGTAGCTACTTCTTACCTTACTATTCATATCAATGCCATGAATAACATTGTAAATTATTGTTGAACTGGCAAAAAAAAAATTGTCCATAAAATGCCTGAGAATTGTTTCTTATAACTTCTTCATATCTGGAAGATGATAATCGGCAACACCAATGACTTATAGAAAGTTTTTTGTGATAACAAATTATGAGCGAGACCGTTCATTATAAAGAATTGCGCGCTGATAAAACAAAGCTTCCAATGACATATCTAAAGAGAAACCCAATCGCGTTATCTTAAATCCATGCACTCGAGCAAGCATCATGGCACGTAAATAGGCCGGCGTCACTAATTTTTTCTGGTTTTGCAGTTCAATTTGTTTGCCCTTTATCTCTCCATGAAGAACGGAAATTGTGCTCGGCATTGAATTAGTATTAAAAACTCTAAATCCAAACACTCCCGGCTGTTGTTTCCCATTTATAGGTTTAGTAGTATGTAATAGTTTAGTGCGAAATGATTGCAAACTGGAGGGTACATCTGTTATAGAAAGTTTTTCTAGAGAAGCGCAAAAATGAGTGTTTTGGGCTAATCTTTTCAAATCGTTAACAAAATGCTCATTAAACTTTGACATAAGTTTGCGACTCTCTTCATTCCACCAGCAGTCCACTGTTGGTTGTAAAGCTTTAATGCCTTCAATGACCGTACTTATTTAGTTTCTCAAATCTAAGCTTTGTATAGGCATCAAGTATTAGAAAATATTCGGGTTCTGTTGGTAACGCTTAGGTTCTCTTTTCCAAGTGATGTATGGTAAGAAACACAAAGCAAGCAACAAAATCTCAAAACATCAAATTTTATTTGACACAACATATATTCAAGGCAAAAAATGCTCTTCAAAAAGCTCAAATAATATTAAGCTCACAAGCATGTTATACGAGAAAAGGTCAAAAATTAATATTAACGTCAACAATCAATTTTAGAGTCAAAGTGGAACTTTCAGAAATTTAGCCAGACTTTGATTGAATACGCTTGGATTAAACAAATCATTTAATGATTAAATAAACAATTTATTGTGCATGATCCCTGACAATTGTTTCACCACACTCTAATTAGTTGATTTTACTGGATTTTACCCGAGTTTTATAGCGGTTCACAGTTCAACAGCTTCTAAGATTATGACACAATTCGAGCTACGCTGTTACATCCTTTCAGAAGTTAAAATGTGCAAAGTGGAAATTTCACCTTTGGAAATGTGCATCCACAGTTTAAAAACTGAATTTTTTTCAACAGTTTGTTGCGTTCACAATTCCCTGTCATATCTAAAGAAGACTTACAGCAGATTCAAAACGCAATAAAAACATTTCGCGACGCAAAATAATCGACATGTCTTTTTATTAAATTTTCTAGGTATTCTTAGATTGATCTTTAGGCGCAAAAGAAGTAAAACTAATCTCATAAGCGACTTGTCAATTGGCAAAGACAAAAAAAATATTAAATTTGCTCTCTCCGTTTATAACAAAAAAACAAACAAAAAACATTTTTATGTTAAAAGTTGGTAGTTCCATTTTCGAGTATAAAAATTTCTCTTCAAGTATGAAATTTGTCCCTCGAGACGCCCATTCCTTCACGTTTACCGTTATCAGTGAAGATAACGAACAGGTGGCATAGTTGGGAAAACTTCCATGACGTGACGTTATTGAAAAGTAACTGTTTACACCGTCAAGAGTTGGAAACCTTCAGGATTGTACCTCTTTTGAGATGAACTACTACGTTAAATTATTCTGTTAACCCGAAGGGAAACGCTGCACATTTGAGATCTCAAATGATTGGATGCTAAAGGGGAACATTATTTGTGTTAACGTTATATGTTCGTTTGTGTTGGATTTAATATTACGTTTTAGGTAACTCTAGTACGGAATTAGCTAATCTCGTACTGGATAAAACCTAACTGTGAGTATTAGAATTTCAAATTTTACGAGTTATTTCGGTGGTCATGCCGATTGTTGACCGTACGTGCAGGTTAACACAATTAATAATAATATCATTTTGTGCTTCAAAAAGTCATATGCAGTGCGCGTTGAGTCTTGATGGCTTAAATTGTTTTGTTGTTTATTCGCGATTTTAAATTTGCGAATATAGATTCATACTTTCTGCGTATGTAAAAGTTTAGAACGACAGGGTCAGTTTATTGTACGGTGTGTTGCCCAGTATACCGCGCAACTTATATCTGATTCGGCCCACAATATTTCTATTGAAATGATTTGCTTAATAAATTAAAATAACCAATAAACTAAAACGGTGCAATATAGAGGGAAGTTACACATCAACATTTTTATGGAAGGCAAAATTTACTATAAAAAAGTGCCCAGAAAGATACAATTACCTTCAATAGTGTAAAAGATATAAGTGTGCAAAGTTGCACAAAAATGCCTTACGTTACATTAAAATTCTGTAACTCTTAAGGCGGGTTGCACAAAGCAAATCAAAAATGTAACAAGTGATTATTTCTGAAATCAATTGTTACATCACCAATAAACTTGGTTTAATTGGCTTTGTAGCAATTGTTTTGATAAATAATCAGTTGCTACATTTTTGATTTGTTTTGTGCAATCCACCTTTAAACTATTAGATATAATTATACACTCCCGCAGACTTTTTTTGTAGTAAATTTTCTGCTTAATAAATTGTTTATGTGCAATTTTCATCTATAATGTAGCGTTTTTGCAGCGTAAAAAGCGGAAGCTCGCGCAATTGCTACAATTATTTTTTCAGCACTGCTGAATGAAATTAAGACTTATTATATTTTTAAAACATAAAACGAATCATAAGGAATATCTTGTTTTAATAATAAAAACTGCATCAGAAAAATACAAAAAATGAAGTGAAATTGGCCGCCGCCGCAAGCTCCAGCTTTGTTTCATCTGAGCGTTTCATCGTTTCGTTACATGAACTTTCGAATCAAGTGTTTTCAACTCTAAAAAAAAACGTATTTATATATGTTTAAAAAATTATAACTGCTTGTTACGTTACAAAAGCTGTTACAACTAACTAAAATTACCTGACTAGTAATAACATAAATGAACTAATTGCCAGTGCTTAGTAAAAATTTTAAATTTTGATATCCGTGAATAAAGAGGAGGAAAAACAGGTGGAGGAAGATTGTCCCACCAAAACACCCGAACTTGTTTAGTACAAGTTCGCTACAAAAAGGATAGGTAAGAATAGGAAATGTATTATTTTGAAGGAAAGTCTAATTAGACTCAGTCGGATGGGCTAGGTAGCGGACACGTGCTTTGAGAGCACGAGATTCAGCGAAGCTCCTGCCTTACAGCTTATCATCGCTTCTAAGGCATAAAAACAAGTTGGTAGGAGAAAGAACTTATACAAAATTCGTTAGAAATAAAATTAACATTCTTTTACAGTAGGCTCTGGTTTCTGCATGCGAAATGTCTGTAAACGTTAACATCAGGCACCAGTTTGAGGATGACTTGAGAGAAATCGGGATAGGGAAAATCGCGGAAAAAGATCTCGTTTTAGCGAAGAACCAAAAACCACTAACTTAGTCTTGTCTGCTAAAATACTTAGTTTATTGATGGCAGCCCAGCCAGTCGCAATACCTAGGCACAAATTAGATTTTACTTCCAAGTCTCGTCGGGAAATTGGCGGACACATTGACAGTAAAGTCGTCCGCATAAGCGAAACTGTAGCAGTCTGTTGGTAAATCCTTGTCCAGGAGATCGTTGACAACTAAATTCCACAAGGTCGGTCCAAGAACAAAGCCATGACTAGGATGGAATAAAACGTCGTCGTGTATCTTTTTAAGAAGAGTCTTTTGAAAAATTTGCCTAGTTCCGATAACAATGTTATCGGACTATACGAGTTTGGGTTGGCGAGATCCTTCTTTTCGATCTTAAGAATAATTCTTGCCAGTTTTTTAGTTGGTAGGAAAATAACGGAATTGTATGCAAGAGCTGAACAGGTCAACGATTGTAGATAAGAGGGAATGTAGAACAACCGTTTGCAAAACGTTACCGTAAATTCTGCTAGTCCAGGAGCTTTTTCTTAAGAATTTTGCTAGCTACCGCGGCCAAATCGTTGTTGTTGACCACCCAGTCTTGTTTTGAATTGCTTCTCAAAATAGATATGGATCTTATTTGGGCATAATGGTTGTTGTCCGTCGATGGATCGTTGTCTGGAAATAAAGTGAATACTATTACTTTGATTGTGTATCGTCGTCTTTAACGTTGGAACATGGTTGAATCGACAGCAGGACAACCTGTAAACTAACTTCCACGAGCACATCACCAAGCTTTTTTCCACGAAACTTTTCCAGCAGCTATACTTAGCTGGGAGAGAGGAAGGTTAGAGATTTTGGGAGAAGGAGGAGAAGGAGTGGGATGGATGGAAGAAGTATTACATAGGAGAAAGAGATTACAAGTAGTGTAGTAGATGTGTTTAGAGAATTGATTAGTAGTGGGGGGTTTAGGTTTTTTTTTGTTTTATGTAGTAGGTTAATTTTGTGTTTAGTTTAAAATACGAAATTTTCGTGAAAAAAAAATTTTACGACAAGTAAAGGCTATTAATATTAATAATTAATTCATTTCAATTCTGGTTAATGCATCTGCAACGTAATTTCTCTTTACCTTTTTGTATTAGATGGAGAAATTAAATTCATCTAGTTTTAATTTCCATCCAATTAAACGGGAATTTGGTTCTTTGATTTTGTATAACCACACTAATGGATTGTGGTCAGTTTCAATTATAAAGTTTTGTCCAAACAAATAGGGTCTAAAATGTTTAGTGGCATCAAGGATTGCTAGAAGTTCTTTTTCAATGGTAGAATAATTTCTTTCTGCAAAGGTTAAATGCTGATGTATATTCTGGATCTTGAATATTAATTCGGGTATTTTTTCGAAGACACTTTATCAAAGGAGAGAATATTTGAACAAAGTTGGAGATAAATCTACGATAGTATCCAAGGCATAGAAAAGATAATTTTTTTCTGAGTACCTAGAATTGGATATTTTAGAATTTTGCGGGATTTGGTTTGATGCCTTCTGGAGTGTCCTAACATTCCAACTTCTTTACGCAGGAATTTCAATTTGCCCAGCTGGATTTTTAAGTTGTACTCTCTTATCTTATTAAAAATGTTTCTTATGTGGATAAGATGTTTTTGCAACGATTGGAAAAATATAACAACATCGTCCATGTAGACGAAACAAAATTTGTGTAGGTATTCTTTTAGAATCTTATCCATTACTCTCTGGAATGTACTGGTAGCATTCCTTAGCCCAAAAGGCATTCGTTTATATTGGTAAGGTTCATTATTTACCGTAAAGGTCGTCTTTTCAATAGTGTTACGTATTTTATTTATTATTAACTAATTTATTTAAACGAATAAAACTACGTTTACTTATTATAGAAATATGTATACTTTTAAATTAACCGAACTAATTAAATCTAATAATAAAAGAAACACTTACACTATAATTTATGTATAACCGTTGTATAACACTTAAGATAAGATAAGATAACGTCTTCGGATTTGTTTACACTATTTATCACATACACGATTATTCTCGATTCGGTGTACACTGTATTTATGTAAAACGTCGCGCGTGCTAATCACTTATTTATCTTCACCTTAATTATCTTCTTAATACAGCTGCATTCGCGTTTCGACAATAACTGACCTACGATTTCCATCTTCGGCTTTTATAGACATCGGCGAATTCTTCTCCATCGTTCCTCACTTTTCGCTATATCTTCTAGAAACTAGATAACAGTTCTAGAAGGCTCTTGCATTTGCAAGTAATTTCTCGGACGTTTCAATAGCTTTTTGGTCCATTTAGATTTGATGAAATCCTTGTGCCAAGTCAAGGATTATAAAATAGCAGCATTTTCCTAAGTTATCTATTACTTCCTCTATCCTTGGGAATGAATATCTATCTTCTATTGTTTAGTCTTCTATAGTCTATTACCATTCTGAATTTTCTTTTACCTGAGGCATCTGCCTTATTTGGTACAATCCAAACTGGTGCACCGTAAGAAGATATTGAGGGTTGTATAATTTTATTGTCCAATTGTCTTTATTTCATTTTTAATTTTGATTTTTATACTATGTGAATGTCTAAGTGGTTTAATATATAATGGTTCTTCACCCTTGGTTCTAATCTCATGTTTGACTTCATTTGTAAAGGTTAAATCACAATTTTCGTTATAAAACACATCTTGATATTGTTTAAAAGAGGTTACTATTTTTTCTTCTTCAATATTTAGATTTTTTGTTCTTATAATGTTTGCAATGTTTAAAAGTTTAGAGTTTTCTTTGGGTGGTTTAATTATTTCTTGCTGTGCTAAAGGGACTACATCTATTCGTTCAGTAAAATTAATTTCAGATAGAGTAGGTACTGTGAGTGGTAATGAACAATAACCATTTTGAGCTGTAACTATTGCTTCTAATTGAAGAGCTTAGTGTATAAACATGTTATGTTAGAAACTGCTAAAATTGAGATTTTAATATGGAAGAACATGTTAGATATGCATTTGTTCATACCTTGTTTTTTCGTTTCAGTAAACATTACACAGAGGCTGTTTGTAGAGGATGAACATGTTATGTTTATAGTTAGGCATTGCTGTGCTGGTGGAAGAACATGTTAAAGGCAGTTGACACCTTCATCCGCTGGAAAGTGCGAAACTCGAGCTACATAACATGTTTTCCACAAGAACATGTTAAATGCTCCCTGAGTATCGATTATTGTAAAAGTAATAATGCAACAGTTTAACGGAATCAAGACGTGTACGCGAATGTGTAGAGTTTGAGGTTATGTAACTAATGTTCACAGATTAAAGTTTTTGTGTTTTATTATGGAATCAAGAGACAGACGTATGGTTAAAGAAGCCGTTAAAAAATTTAATAATGGTTCAAATTGAACAGCTGATCTGAATAACGAGAACTAAAACAGTGAGGTTTTTAAATAATGTAGACTTCATTGACCGGAAGCCAGCGATACTTTTTAATTGTTATATCTGCTTAAAGTAGGTTTATTAAAAAAATTTGGAACCTAAAATAAATCATATTTTAGATTCATATTACCAAGAAACAGACTGTGACCCAAAAGAAGGAACATCGTCAGTTCAATTGGAGCGAAACAGTGACCAAGTAATTTTGAGTAATGTTTGGGAATTCTATAAAGGTAAGTTTACAAGATGCATATAAACACACGCACATTAGGCCAAAACCATATTAAAATAGTTATTAATTTATTTATTTATACAAGTGTTAAAAATGACTTTTTATGTATTTGGTGTTTTTAAAAAAAATTATTTTTTTGGTAAACATCACTAAACCTGACGTTAATTTCTTGTTACGAGAAAATCAGGTTCCTCGAGTTGGACCGCCAAGAATAAATTGTTACGCTGGTCTTTTTGTAACAAAACAAAGCAACGGCTAGCACAGCTTCTTCGGAGAGGGATTGCAGGCTTTGTTATGCAAAATTATAACGTAAATCTAAAAAAGGCGCCAAGACGATGAAAGATTAAATTAGGGAGATACCGTCTAACTCTACCCGTAGCTGGAAAAGAATAAATAACACCACAGAAGTAATAACACAGAATATATATATATATATATATATATATATATATATATTTATTTTATCATAGAAGATGAAGAAAGTACATAAATGGAAGTTTTCGCAAATATTTATACGTGGGTCGAATGAATTATAAGTTGCGTCGAATAGTGAGCAACACATCGTACAACAAGCTGACCCTGTCGGTCTAAACTTTTACATAAACATAACGTCTGAATTTATATTCGCAAATCTTAAAATTGTAGACAAACAATTTAAGCATTCGAGACTCAACGCACACTGTTTATGAGTTTGTGAAGCACAAAAATATTATTAATTGTGTTAACTTAACATGCACGTACGGTCATAAACGATATGACCACCGAAGTACAAATCGAAGAAAAAAATTGAAATAGTAATACTCACAGTTAGGTTTTATCCAGTAGGGGATTAGCTAATTCCGTACTTCAGATGTCTAAAAAGTAATATTAAACCCAATCTAAACAAGCATATAATGTTAGCACAAGTAAAAGGTCTCCTTAGCATCCAATCATTTAAGAACGCAAATGCGCAGCGTTTCCCTTCGACTTAGCAGCATTAATTTCCCCAGTGTTTGTCGTAGTTAATCTTCAAAAGAGGGATAATCCTGCAGGTTTCCAACCCGTGACGGTGTATAAGATAATAACGTTATCAATAATGTGACGTCATGGAAGTTTTCTAACTAGGTCACCTGCTAGTTATCTTCGGTGATAACGGTAAACATGTAGTGGGTACCAATATTCGCCCGATTCAACCTTACAAATATAATTGCATTATCGCGTGAAATGATCTAAAGGTGAAGATTGCCCCGGGCGTAAAACTACAGAACTCGTAGATGGTCTTACAGGAAGTGAATTAAAAATGCTGTATAAAATTTGACAATTTCGACGAAAGAGTAGGGAATTCTACGGACAAATTTCATAGTTGAAGAGAAATTTTCATACTCGCGAATTGAACTACTCATTTTTAACATAACATGTTCGTAATAATAACACTAAATTGTCAGAAAAAGTGTTTTTTTTTACTTAACTAAACAAAGAAAATTGATTAATGAATGGAATTCTTTAGCAACAACTCTCCAGTACGCTAGATAAAACTTCCCCTTTTGGGTAATTTATTGAGCATCATAGATTAATCTTTAGTTATTTATTAATACATTATTTTTTCTCAGGTTTTGTCCCAGATGTTGATACCAGCGGCGATGAATATTTACCAAAGCCTGAGTCAAGTTCATCCGATTCAGACGATTATAATGATGATCGAAGAAATTGTCGAAGGTTTGCCAAAAATGATTGTAAGAATACGCGGACCTCAGATAAAACTCGCAGCACCGAGTTAGATTAGCCCTGCAACGAGATTAGTGGTGCTGAAATTAATAATTTTAATGATTTCAGTTCTTATGTCGAAAGTAACAGTGGAATAAGCCTGAAGTCTCATCATCAAGAATCTGCTGCCGGTGGCCAGTATTCTGCTGTTAAGAACGATTATACAACATTAGACAAACAAAACGCAAGTACGAAAAAAACATTAGTTGTTCTCTCCAAGACATACATCTAGAAAGAGAAAACGTAACCCTGAGAAATGGAAAAAGAAAGAAGCACCTTTTTTGAGAGAAAGGGATCAAAAGTACAAATCGTATTCCGGTAAAGATATTGAAAGAAAAAATGCTAATTTTGGAATATTGTGCAAGGAAAGGTGTCCCCTCCAGTTTCATTAGTAACTGTGCAAAGAATGAGAAAAGAGGCAGCAAGGCACAAATCCGCATTGTACCGGTACATTGTAAAAAACGAGTGCAACAATGTGAGAGTCTATAAAACGACATTGTCATCTCTTTTCCAGATTGGTAGAGAAAAAAATGATCACATTCAAAAATCGATTAAGACTGGTTGTAGCGTTCCTCCACCTGACTGCCGTGGAACGCACAACAATCGGCCACATAAGATTGTGCCAGAGGTGACTGAATACATCGAGAAGCACATAGGATCTTTTCCAAGCAAAGAATCACATTATTCGAGGCAAAAGAATATTTACAAAAAGTATCTGTCACCCTTAGTGTCTTTGACGAAGATGTTTCAACTTTATAAGTTGAAATGTCTTGAAGCTGGTATACATGGTATATGGCCACATATTTTCTTCAAAATTCACTTATCTTTTGGTCATCCAAGAAGCGACACGTTTAACACTTACGAATTGGGAGAGGTAGATGAAATTCATGTAACAAACTATCGAGAAGCATTTGATTTACAAAAACTCGACAGGGAATTACTAAAAGAGAGAAATAACATTGCTTATCTCACGGTTGACTTACAATAAACTATGCCGTTACCAAAACTAACTGTAACTAAATCTTTCTATCTTAGACAAATCTGGTTTTACAACCTGGGGGTGCACATAATAACCAACTCTTAGAATGCTGCTTCTAACTTTTTCACGTGGACTAAAGACGTTGCTTGTCGTGGGAGTAGCGAGGTAGCTGTTTGAATTTTACGAATCCTTGAGAAGTAATGACCACCTTATTATCTGGTCACATTCTTGTTCTGGCCAGAACAAAAATTCAACCATTACCAATATCTCATATTAAAGGGATATTTCAAAGTGATTGAACACAAGTTCCTATAAGTAGGTCATTCATATCTTGATAGTGACAGAGATTTTGGAAGAATCGAAAAAAGCTTGAGAAAATACGAAACTATATTTCTTCCGTACCAATATCGCGAAATTATAGTAAAGAGCGGAAAAAATAATCGCGTTATTAACATGACAGAATTTCAGAAGTTTTAAAACACTTTCCAATAGGCTAAAGCTCATTAACCGGAAAAAGAATGTATTAAACGAGAAAGTGGCCTTCAGAGGACGGAGTGAAGTGGATACGACTGGAGGAGATCGGTTCCTATTTATACAAGGACTGCTGCGATCCTTATACACCATTCAAAAAAGTTGACTTGTTTAAGAAGAGTCGTGGTGTCACGGTGCCCGTACGGATTGGAAATCTCATTGATTTGGAAAAGACCACTGAAATGAGAGCTAAGCTTACACCAGAAGAAAATTGAACATTTGCAACAACAATTTCCGTACATTAAAAATGAATATAAATATTTTTACGAATCACGTATTCGAAAAGGAAAAAAAACAAAGTTCTTTAAAAACCCTACCTATATATTTTTATTGTTAAATACATCTTTATTGTGTGCTTTTCATTTATACCTGTACATCTTCATCCACTAAGCTCTTCAATTGTCTGTTGAATTTAAAGGAGGTTGTAAAATGTCTCCGTTTTTGATAGTGATTGGGATTTTTATTACATTGTTTGCAACAATGTTTTGAATTTTATTTGAATGCTATTGGATCACGTGCATGTGTATTGGAAAACACAGCTCTACAAAAAAAAACTTTTTTTTGTTGCCTTGGATGTCATCGCAAATTTTTATGTTTTCAAGTGCTCAGATTACGAATATATTTATGAAAGTTCTCAATGTGTTCGTATTTTCATGATTATTGCATATCGTATATTACAATTATCGGCTTAATAGAAATAAAATTTAATTTTCCAGTCATGATTAGGCTTCTGCGCAACTTTCTCGCGCATACAAACATCACGTGATCCCCACTCTCAGACCCCTTGCTCCACAGGACAGCTGAGATCTTAGTTATTTGACAATATTGTAGTACTTACAGGTGAATCTGGATAAGTTGTCATGGATTAATATTTTGTTTCAATTACTGAATGTCCATTCTAATATATTTGTCTTGTCTTCTAAAATATGAGTTCGTCACAAAAAAATTGATTTATTTTGTTATATTTGCGGTGTTTATATACCAAAAAAAAACAAAAAAGAAATATCAGAGACTTTGTCAAGGAGACCTTAGTTGCTTATTTCGGTTTTAAAATGGACAAGTTAGGTAAACCATGGGTTCCTAATAAAGTTTGTAAGTCTTTAGTTGAGTCTTTACGGTTGTGGAAAAAAGGAGAACGTTTTGGATTAAACTTTGGTATTCCTATGATCTGGATGGAGCCTACGAATCATTTAGATGATTGTTACTTTTGCGTAGTAGATGTTAAAGGTTTTAATCGAAATCAAACGTGCACTGCTGTACATAGGCCTCCTTCAAACCCTTCCATTTGTTTCTGTCCTGTGCGATCTGGATCCAATTTCCTGCAACTCTTTTTACATCATCGGCCCATCTTGTTGGTGGTCTACCTCTGCTTCTGAATGCGTCTTGCCTGGGTCTCCATTCAATCATTCGTCTAGTCCATCTCTCATCTTTCAGTCTTGCCACGTGTCCCGCCCAGTTCCACTTCAGCTCAGCTATCCTCAAAACAGCATCCTTTACCTTTGTTTGCTGCCTAATTGTAGTGTTTGGTATTTTGTCTCTAAGTGTTATTCCTAGCATTCACCCTTTCCATTGCCGTCTGTGTTACTCTTATTTTCTTTATGGTTTTCTTGGTCAATGTTAGTGTTTCAGTCCCATAAGTGAGAACAGGGAGTATGCACTGATCGAACGTTTTCCTTTTCAGGCATATTAGGATATCTGATTTAAAGATGTTGCTGAGCTTACCGTAGGCTGTCCATGTTGAATTAATTCTTCTCTTCAGTTCGTGGGTTTGATTGTCTCTCACAATGGTTAACTCGTGTCCCAGGTATTTGTATGAGTATACTTGTTTGATTTTTATATCATCTGCCGAAATGTTATCGCTCAGGACCAGGTTTGTCATATATTTTGTCTTTGTACAGTTTATGTCAAGTCCGACTTCCTTTGAGGCAGCTTTGAGTTCTTGTAGCATTTTATTTGTTTTGTCTATCCTAACTGTGATTAGGACTAGATCATCGGCAAATCTTAGATGATTTAGTAGTTCACCATTGATGTTAATTCCACACTGTTCCCAATCTAGGTTTTTGTACTATATTCTAAGAGTGTCGTGAATAATTTAGGGGATATGACATCTCCTTGTCTTACCTCTTTTTCTATTTGAAATGTGTTGGTGTCTTCGTGTAATCTTACTGATGCGGTTGCGTAGTTATGTATTTTAGTAAACCCGTGTATCTGGAATCTATTCGGCATTGCGAAAGAGCATGGAAGAGTTGTTGCTGATTTATCGAATCAAATGCCTTTTAATAATCTACAAATATCAGCATAAGAGGCTTGTTGTATTCTACGCATTTTTCAATTAGTAGTTTAAGTACTGTTAGGTGATCATTCGTACTAAACCCTACTCTAAATCCAGCCAATACTCTTGGTTGGTATAGGTCAAGTTTTACACTTATACGTTTTGATAGTATTCTCGCAAAGAGCTTATAGGTGTTGTAGCAAGCTAATAGGTCTGTAGTTGGTCAGATTTGCAGCGTCTTCTTTTTTATGTATCAGAGTAATGATGGCCTGTCCCATCGAGTGGGTGTTTTTTGCTCTATGAGACATTCGTTAAATAGAGATTTCTAGATTTTTAGGACAGCTAGTCCGCCTTCTTTGATTGTCTCAATAACTATTCCATCGTCTCCTGTTGATCTTTGATTTCAGGTATATCTTCCGATCCTTGGTTTCTGATATATTTTATGTCTTTTACTTCTGCAGGGTTTTCATTTTTGTATAGTTTGCGATAGAAGTTTTCTGTAGTTTTTACAATATCAGATTTGTTTGTAATCGTATTTCCATTCTCATCTTTTAGTTTCATTATACTTTTTGTTCCAATATTTATTTGACGTTTCAGAACTTTCAGTTTTTTATTTTGTTTGATTGTTTCGATGAGTTTTGTGGTGTATTTTGTGGTATATATCGAATATCTTTTCTAACTTCTTTTGATATTTCCTTATTGATTTTTCTGAATTCCTCTGAGTTTTTGTCTCCCATTTCTCTCCTTTCTTTTATTAGGGATTTTGTGTTGGCACTGATCTTACTAGTGCGTAGGTTTCCTTTGCTACAGTATTTCTGAGTTGCTTCCTTTAGTGTTTTTACAATAACGTCGTTTCTTTCTTCGATGCTATCTTCATCTTTTATCTGATTTAGTCGTTCTTCTATCATGTCTGTGTATTCTTGCCGGTTTTCGACATTTGTCCATTTTCCATTATTACCTTTAACCTGTTTTTTACAAGGTTATCTCTTTTGTGTTTTAGATTGATATTTATAGTAGTTCTCACCACGCGGTGATCGCTTCCAATGGAAAATTTCTTTAAAACTTCAACGTTTTTTATAATTTGCCGTTTATTTGAGATTATAAAGTCTACTTCCTTCTTGGTGATGCCATCTGGACTCTTCCAGCTTCATTTTCTGTTTTCGTTCTTTTAAAGAAACTGTTCATTATAAAAATGTTGTTTTGCAGACAGAATCCTAATAGAGTTCTACCTCTCTCGTTTCGTTCTCCTACTTCATATTGCCCCATTGATGTTTCCACTTCGTCCTCCTTTTGTCCTATCTTTGTGTTGAAGTATCTAACGAGGAGTGTATAATGTGTTGGGGTATTTTCGTTTGCCTTTGTGATATCATCATAGAAGGTCTCTACTTCTTCGTCAGATCCTTGCGATGTAGGTGCATAGGCTTGTATTATTTTGATGTTGTATCTGTTGTTCAGTTTTAAAATTAAATATATAACTCTTGAGCCTATACTTCTTATATCTATTATGTTCTTTGCATGCCTTTTGTGTATTATAAACCCAACTCCTCTTAATAGCGCTTTCTCTTCTCCTTTGTAGTAAAGTATGTTTCCTGATGTCAGCTGTATTTGGCTTTCATGTTTTCTTCTTAATTCACTCATTCCTGCTACGTCCCATTTTATGTGTTCTAGTTCTTCTTCCAATTGTGCTAGTTTTTCTTCGGATAAGAGTGTTTGTGTATTGTAGGTAGCAATGTTTAAACGTCGTGTTTTTGGTCCAGATCTGTGTCTTGAGGCTGACTCTCAGTTGGTTGTGGGGTATAGGATTTTAAAACGCCGCGCTATCCTACTGCGTGTTGGCGAGTGTGTAGTCAGCCGCCTCTCACATGGGGAACAGACGCTGTTTGCAGCCGCCCAATCTGGGTCAGACGCTGCTTTTACCTGTTGGTCCGCGGGAGGTATTTGATTACCCTGCTACCTGGTATATCTACCGGGCATTTCCCTATCCGCCACCTGGGGACGCGCCCTCTAGGGATTACAGGTTCCCCCGAGGGCATACCCAGACTTACAGTCTACGAAATGTCCGGTTTTACACAGTCTCCCTCGGCCTATTTACGTTTCAAAAGTAATTCGCATGTCCTCAGAAACAATGATGTTGTCAAATTCACAGAAATCGGGACCGTCTACCAGTGGAAGTGATTGGGAGGCTGAAACATCTACGCCAAAGTTATTTTCTCAAAATGAACTCAGTGATTTAATACGTGATCTCAATTTATCAAAACAAGGATCAGAACTGTTAGCCTCAAGAGTGAAAGAAAAAATTTATTGGCACCAATAGCAAGAATTACTACATACAGAACGCGAGAAAAGGAGTTATTACAATCTTTTAGCGACAATGAAGGATTGGTGTATTGTAATGATATCGCGAAGCTGCTTCTAGACATGGGTTTAAAAGAATACAAATCTACTGAATGGCGCCTAATGTAAAATTAGTTTTAGAGAAAATTAAATTCTCGGAGCATCAATGGCCGATCTGTGTGGATTTAAAAATGGTTAATTTTTTATTTGGCCAACAAAGTGGATACACAAAATACCCTTGCTTTATTTGTATGTGGGACAGTAGAGCAAAACAACTTCATTGGGAACAAGATATTTGGCCTGTAAGAAATTCTTTAACTGTCGGTAAAGCTAATGTAACAAGGCAGCCGCTGGTCAGCAGAGACAAAATCATACTTCCACCATTACATATTAAGTTAGGTATCATGAAGCAATTTGTAAAAGCGTTGAACAAGGATGGAGATTGTTTTAATTACATATGCAGAAAATTTCCGAAGCTTAGTATGGAAAAATTTAAAGGTGAAATATTTGATAGTCCTCAAATACGGCAATTGATGAAAGACTCAGATTTTATCAAAGTTATGACTGTTCCGGAAAGTAAAGCTTGGAGAAGTTTTGTGTTGGTTGTCGAAAATTTCCTAGGTAATCATAAAGCAGCAAATTATGAAGAAATTGTGCAAAATATGCTGACAAACTTTCAGACTTTAGGAGCAAATATGAGTATTAAGTTACACTATCTGCGCAATCATCTAGATAAATTTTCGGATAACTTAAGAAATTATAGTGAGGAACAGGAAGAGCGGTTCCACCAAGATCTAAAAGTGATGGAGGAAAGGTATCAGGGTCGATGGGATTGTCACATGATGGCAGATTACTGCTGGTCTTTGAAAAGAGATTGTCCCCTGAAAAATTATAAAAGATAAGCTGATAGCTTTTTATGGAAATATAAAATATATTTTCGACATTTTCCTCTTTATTTACTTCGATGTATCCTAATTTCTCGAAACATAACTGACATTATAAATATATCTGTTATTTTGTTTCTTGTTTTTCGATTTTTGTAATATAAAATGAAAATAAAGATTTAAAAAAAAATCAGAGCAAATCTTACAAAATCATTGATAGTTTCATGAATTGTGTGCTTAAATAGAAAAATCATTTTTATATCTAAGGCAACAAAACTACTATATACCAGTGTTATCTATGCCTAATCCCTTTAAACAATGTATAAATTATGTTCTTAATTCGATGCTTCGGAATCAATTAAGATTTTTAAATGTAATTTTGGCAAACAGCTAAATGGTAATTTAGGTTTAGATGTAATGTTATTCAGATCGATTATGGGAATGTCTGATTTTGCGAGACTTCTTCCTGAAAATTTTCATCTTCACTATAATGATAATTTTCTTGAATTTCATCATGATTTTGTGATTGATAGCTAGTTAATATAGATTCTACATTGTAAAATTTGATTTATGGGTTTGCTGGAAATGATTGTTGAAAGATCAATTGAAACTTTGTTGACGAGGTCGATTTCTATTAGTAAATGTACTAATTCTAGACATGGGTACAGGCTTTTTAGGTAATCCTGTGATGTATTACCTGGTCTAGGGTTTCCAAAAATTTGTCTGTTAAAGAAGAATTTAGATATTTGAGATAGGGGAACGTCACAATATGTTACATAAAAAACTATGAAGAAGATTTTTATATTAAACTGCGAATTTTTCTGAAACATTGTAGTAGAAAATTGTAAATTTTAAGAAATATACACTAGAAATGTACTATTTTACGTCAGAGACAAACAAATAGAATGATTGTTTTTCAAAAAATAAAAAGTGTCGTTGACCCAATAACTTCTTCATCTCAATTGTTAGTTTTAGTCTGCAAAAGATACAAAATTTTGATGTTTCAGAAGTAATTTAATAGGTAAATACATTAAGTTAAACTGATGTTCTTTAATGTAATAACTTAGTTTTACCAATTGCATAATTAAAATTTAAATTAACTATTGATATGAAATGGGTAAAAGTTATTTACTATCACATTTTTGAAGGTTTACTGTAAGTAACTGTAAATATAAAACGAAAATAATGTATCTGTAAATCACAACTCATTAATAAAATGTATCGAAATTTATTACCAAGCAATTAAATTCTACTTATATAAATGAAAACGTCATTAAAATTTATCACTAATTTTGTAATATCACATGTTTCTTTAGTTTGGACTTATCAGTTCGTTGATATTAATTTATTCAAAAATTGGCATTATTTTCCACCGGGAGACGGTCCGCATGTACCGGGAGACGCAAAAGTGATTCCTTAAAATAATTAAATTAGAGTTACGGAAAAAAAACGTATCTTATAACATACTTTGTCCACATGCTTGAGCGCATTGTAATAATCCCATGTTGTTAAAGGATTCTCCATTACTACCGCATACAGGATTATACTGAGGAGTAGTTCTGCCACGACAACTTTGAAAACAACTTGTGTATTGTGCCGGAGCTAAAGTTGTTGTAGTAGCACGTTCTGTAATTGGTGGTGGTTGATTAATTGGTGGTTGATTAATTGGTCGTTGATTAGTTGGTCGTTGATTAGTTGGTCGATTATTATTGTTATTAAATTCATCTTCAAAAACAAACTGAGAGTAAATGCCTACAGCGTTAAAAATTAAAATTGAACCTAAAAAAAATGTTAAAAATAGTAATAATTCTTTAGAGAAAATGCAAGTACTTACACAAAATTAAGACTGTTTTAGTCATTTTTGAAAAGACTATAATGGTAGTCGTTAAATGTTAAACTGTGCGTTTTGTATACGAATCAATTCATACTTTACAAGTTTATTCGAGGAGGGGAGAATGGAATTTCTTCACGTGACAAATTTAACATAAAGCATTGACATCTTTGAGGTCTTTGGAAAATCCTTGATTCATTAAAAATAAAAATGTTAAGTAATACGTTTGCTCGATTTCGATAAAACGTACTTTCAAGCAAAAAAAATGCTACAGATAATAATTTGATATAAAGGTCAAAATGTATACGAACAAACAAATTTTCCTATTTTACATAATTTAAATAACGAACTGTAAAATAATCTTACAAATTTTTTGTAATTTTTATGTAAATGTTTTAGAAGTATACAATATAGATGCTAATACCTGTTCTAAAACATTTCCATTTAATAACTAATTTAATTATTGTTATAACGTTAAAGTAATCCATGCTCAAAGTAAAGTATTAAATATACAATTAAATTATTTATTTAATAAACATGTTTCGACGTTTTTAAATGTCATCATCAGTATGTCTACAAATAATATAAATTATTAAAAATATAGTTAACACATTAAATTATAAAAGAGCATACTCAGTAATATAATTAAATTGAGAAATGTCAAAAATAACAAATTGAAACTATAAATAAACACACAGCCAGAAAGACACGTAGAAGAATGATGATGAAAAAGACGATGAATTTATAAAATTTCAAGATTGTTAAGATAATGTCCTTTATTACAAAACTAAAGAAATTTAATATTGAGATCAGGAGAAAACGAATGACTAGCAGACAAAATGTGATTAGCAAAGGCAGGAACAGGTATTAGAGATATCAGTATTTAAATTTCTATTAATAAAATAAATATGTTCTTTTAATCTAATTTTGAATTTTCTTTTAGTTTGACCAACATTAGAAGAATTACAAGAAGAACACGAAATTTTGTAAACACCAAATTTATCTAAAACATAAATAGGATTTTTATTATTAGCCATATAAGATTTTAAATTATTTTATAGGAAAAGAAATAGAAACATTAAAATGTTTAAACAAATTTTAAAGGAAAAGACAAGAGTGACTAAAGTAAGGAATAGAATGGTAAATATCATTACTACGAGATTTATTATATACCAAATTTTTAAATAAATTGCGAAAACGAGTTCTATGAAAGCTGTTTTTATTTTGGCGTCACATAAGAGTCGTAATAAAGTCGAGTTTTCTGGATACTGTACTTTAGTTCCTGCCTGATTTTTGCTTCAAGAGTATAAAACAAGCGTTTAGTTTGAAGATATGTGATGCACATTATATAATTCTAACTGTAACGTGGCAACTTTAGGTAAAAGCTGCACTTGCCGCAAGTCAAAATAAGAAGGAATATTGTTTGGGACATCTTTCTTTATAATGCCGTTAAACTGCTTAGCGGACGTTTTATGAACTCTTAGTTTTAGAACAATTCTAAATTTATCTTGCTCATTTGTTGAAACCTTTATTTAGATTTTTAGCCTGCAACAAAGTCTGCAGGTGTTCTAAAACTGATATTGAATTGGATAGAAAAAAATGTTATTAAAATAAGTCTTCTTCACTTCCAAGTTAGTATCTACAGTACTGTCTCGTGGAGTTTGGAAACATTTAAGTAGAAAGCTTACCTACCTTTCTACTTTCTAAGCGTTCAATTTTTTTTATATCATAATATGATTCGGTAGGTTTTAATTTTACAAAAAACTCAGATACAGCTTGATGCTTATTGGCAAAGCCTTTGGAACGATGGCTGTCCCATTGGTTTCCAAAATTTGGTTTCTTTTTATGTGTCTGTTTTGCAACTGTTAATAAACAGCATTGCAAAAGATTTAGTGCTATACAAAAAAAACTGGTGTGGTCACCACATGACTATAAGCAATGATAAGAAGAAATATCTATATATTTTTTAAGGTTATGTTGTCATAAAACCATTTTGAAGTGATATGTACACGATTGAAGAAACTGTAAAAATATTTCGAATAATTTACATACGTACAAAATTATATAAGAGAAATAAAAAATTTTTATTTGAATAAATTGTTAAGAAGAATTAACTCTATAAGAAACTGTAAAAGTAATGGGAATAATTTACATAGGTACGAAATTATATAAACGATGTCAAACGATTTAACGAAACCTTCTAAGCTTAAGGTACATTTAATAAAAATCTATTGTTGCAAGAAAATAAAGCCTTAACGTTTTTCTTTTCAAACAATCAAAGAAAAATATTTAAAAACACCGACATTGCAAGAACTCATAGAGACAACATCTAAGAGAGATGACGATGGACTGCGTGCTTCTTACGATATTTCTTTAATGATTACGAAGTCCAGAAAGCCGCACAATATTTATGAAGAGCTTATTCTAGTAACTATAAATGAGGTAATACGGACAAACGACGAAATGGTTCAGTGTGTAGAAAACTTTTTATGCAACTACTTAATTTGAATTCCCAAGAATTGTTATTTGCTAAATGTTTAGAAACTAATAAAAAAGATGAAACGTTATTCACTGAATTAAAAAGATTTTTTGATGTCAAAGCTATACCCTTTACTAATATCATCTTCGTTGCTACTGACGGTGCTCCGACGATGGTAGGACGACACCGAGGCTTTCTAGAATATTTAAAACACGCTATACCGAATGGATTATTGATACACTGTGTCATTCATCGACATTATTTGGTCGCAAAAACCGTTAGTGAACGTTTGCATGAATCACTACATTATGTCATTGGAGCAGTTAAATATCAAAATGCCTTAAATGAGAGATTATTTGTTCAACTTTGTTTGGAAAATGATGATCACTGTAATGGTTTGCTACTTAACACATAAATACGTTGTTTATCTAAAAGTTCATGTTTGGATGGCTTCTATTCGCTTTTTGATTCAGTGTTAGAATTTCTGGAGAGTAAAAACAATGATTTGCGACACAGTTTAATTATATCAAAATTGACATAGCTTATATGATTGATTTATTTGCTAGATTTAACAAGAATAATTTCAAACTACAAGGTAACACATTAAATTTAATCAAAGCTAAAAGTAATATCTGCGTTTGTTGCAAAACTTTTGCTGTACAAACAAAACTTGGGAAAAAAAGAATGTTCTCGGTTTCCAAATCTTTCAAAATTGCAAAATAGAAATAAAGAATTGTTTGCTTATTGTCAACACTTAACGGCGCTTCATTTGGATTTTAGCCAAAGGTTTGAAAACATTCTTTAGTTGGATATTCTCGACTGGGTGTTGAACTCTTTTGCAAGTAGTAAAACTAAGAGTACAAATACAGATAAATACATACTATAATACAAGAGCAACTTATTGAATTATCCACAAACGAGGAGCTCAAACCAATGTTTAAACAAGGATACGACAACTTCTGGTTACAAAAACAGATCCCAATTTTATATCCATCTTTGTGGGTTACTGTACAAAAGCTGTTGTTTGCTTTTCCCTTTTTCTATTTAGTAGGACGTGGATTAGGTGCTGTTATAAGCCTCATCACAATAAAAAAAAAACCGACTGGAAATTAATACTGGTGATGATTTGCGGTTGCTACCCACAAATATTGAGCCGGACATACTAAATACACTCATATCCCAACAGTTCATCCAAGTCATTGACATTGTTTTTGTATTTTAAAACAACAGTTATAATTTTGATAAATACTTTTTGACAAAATGTTTTATTTCTATTTTATGCTTACGTCATCATTTACAATTCAAGACATCAAAGTTAAATTTGTAATATTTATGCATTTAAGTAGTTTTTTCACTCATGGGCCCGTACGCAAGTTTTGACTATAAAAAGTGGTTCGTAGGTCAAAAGAGTTTAGGAACCATTGCTTTAACCATTAAGACGGCAAATACATTTTTAGTGTGATCTACGATTTAAATTGTTAAGAACAAATAATTATTAATTATAACAGACACAAGCACAACGCCCTAAAATATTCACATTACAATTTACACATAAGTAAATAGTTTTTCAATATGATACTTGGTATTCGTTTGCTTCAGACTTAAGGTCTTAACTATCATATAGACATTTCTCAACGAAAAAACGTCTGGAGATTAATGATTGATAATCTTCATGCACATCAAAGGATATAATTCCCCCTAATTAATAACTGGTTGGGAGAGAAAGCCATTTTAACCTTGGCAAATTTTTTAAAAGGAAATTTATGGTATTGAAGCAACATGGCGGCCGTAATTATAACAAAATTTTACTTGCTTAAATTCTGCTCTAGTATCCCAATTATATTGCAGCATTATTGGATTTAGCAAAACGCGTAAAAACCCCTGCGATTGCAGTGACAATCAAAGTAGAAATGAGCGAGCAAACCCTTCTCATCTATTAGTATCAATTTTACTTTATCAGAGGCAGTGACGGCGAAAGACCAGTGCACTCTTGAATTTTATTACAAATTATCATTTATCCCAAATACGTAAATAATGACATGTAGCATATGATACAGCCACGTTCAACGCTTGGGAAAAGAAAGGTTGTCGACGCAAATCTTACAATGGAAACCTGTAGGTAGAAAGAAATGAGGACGTCGAAGACTGAACTGGCGAGAAAGGATTAACAAGGATAAACTTTAGACGAATTATTTTTAGCGAATTTATAAAAAAAGGTCGTCGGCGACAAAAGGTCGCGCGGGAAAGTGTCGCGCACATTTAGTCGCGTGTCCATAAGACGCGGGCAATTATTTTTTATACTTAAAAAGTAAACGACGAGCTGGTATTAAGTAGATGTAGACCGTCCCACAACACTGTAAGTAATTTGTTCCAAAATGCATTCAACTTTCTTTTACATTTTACCTAGGCTTAGAACTGACAGGTAATAACTGGCGGGTTTAAAATTTTTGTTTTCATTTTATTGATTTTGTTTGTTGATTTGCTATTTATATCTGTAATGTAATATAATATATACTGTAATATCGGTTTTCACATAGCCTTTGTCATTTATTATTTATCTGTAGTTGGAAGTTATGGCCAATTCCTCTTAAACCTTTCAAATTGAACGAGTTGTCATATTGTTGACAAATGGTTTTTATTCGTTGCTCCGCATTTTTTTACGTGGCGGTTTGTTTCCAACTCAACTGCTCAACTTTTTAAAAAACGAATTGATAAATTTCCATAAATTTAGATTTGTGCCATGGTATATCCTCCTGTATAAATTCAAAATAATTCCAAAGATTTCTTGAAAACTGAGGTTGTCTCCTTTGATGTCGTCGGTCGAAACAGCCTATCCACATATTTTCAAAATAATTTATGAATGGTGACTGCAACATTTTAATTTGCCTGTAAAATTTGCTGTCCAATATCTCTTCGAACGTTGCAACATTACTTCGGGTACAAACGCAAGAGCAGCCAGCGGTCGTAGAGCAAAATTCGCGTCTTCTGTATAATCTCGTTACAATCATGTTGCACGTTTCTCTACAAACATTGCCACGGATTCTGATTTCAGGAAACTCTCCTTCTATAGCATTAATTGTGGCTCTTTCAAAATCTACCATTAATGTTGCTGTAGGTAAACCTGGTTTTAAGGTTTTTAATTCTTGAAAGAGTCGAGTGTACGTTTCTTTATTCTTATTGGAAAGAAGATCATAAACAGTCCGTACAACGTTGCTATATTGTACGCCATAAATTGTATACACCTGACCAAATAATGGAGGAGTACACGTAAATGTTCCATCAGCATACCAGTGATTACAGTTCTTTATTAGAGGTAAATTTCTTTGGGTGGAAATTATCAAAATTCTTTGTTGGTTTTAACCACTAAAAACCAAATGTATTGAAGAACAGTTTAAATTCTACTGTGAAGACTTGTGTCTAGAAAATAATGGCAACTTATGTGAACGCTTGTAATAATTGTTTGACATTTTGTTTCAAAGACTACTAGATTAAATAGTAAAAAAATTCACAGATATCACAAATCTTGCAACTATCGGAAGGTGTTAACTCAAATAGTCTCATATTGCGCTCACAAGCATATTATGCAAGAAAAGGTCGAACAAATTGAGCCTCACATCCACTGACTGCCATTTTCTGCTGGCTTAGATACGGTTAAAAGCATTCGGATAAATTTTAAAGCCAAAGTGGAACTTTCAGAAATTTTGTCAGACTTTGATTGATTACGGTCAGATTAAATAAACAATTTATATCGCGTGATCCTTGGCAATTGTTTCACTAAACTCAATTAGTTGACACGTGTTTAAAAAAAAACAAAACAATATGATTACTGGACTTTACCAGAGCTTTATAACGGTTCACAATTCAACAGCTTCTAAGATTATAACACGATTCGAGCTACGTTGCCACATCCTTTCAGATGTAAAAGTTTCAAAGTGGGGATTTCCCCTTTGGAAGTGTGCATCCACAGTTTAAAAATTGTTTTTTTGCAACAGTTTGTCGCGTTCGCGATTCCCTGTCATATCTAAAGAAGACTTATAGCAGACTGGACTTGCAATAAAAACATTTCGTGACATGAAATAATCGACATGCATTTTTATTACATTCTTTAGGTGATCTTTGAGCGCAAAAAAGGTAAGACTAATCTTATAAGCGACCCATCAATTGCCAAAGACAAAGAAAAGAAAATATTAAATTTGCTCTCTGACCTTTCAAAAGAAAAACTCCCGTATGCAACTTTTTTCGTTTTTACACCGCGTCAGGGATTTTAAAACCTTCGTTTAAAACTCTCCTCTTTCTTTGTACGCAATTTTGACTTTATATCCTAAAACGTTTTTTTCTGATTGGGTTCACGAACGCTCTCAGTGCCATATCGGTCATTTGGGTTTTCCTTTTTTTACTCAATCTGTTAATAGCGGCGTTGTGTCCCTTCTACCCTTAAGATGTTACTCCGTTTTGTTATTGGGCGGCGCTGCATGCTACAAATGAAATAAAAATTTACCGATGCTACTATTTTTTTTCCCATTAATATTAAACAAATGCGCTACTGGTTATAAAAAAGCATTAAAAAGATGAACTTTACTTTAACATGATTCTCTTCTCTAATATTAACAGATTTATAACGCTAATAATAATAATAATTTTAGACATAAAACTTTCACCATAAAACATTATTATCCCAAAAAAATAATTTAATAATAATAATAATTTTTACAATTGCCTGACTGTTGATACAATTTCAACATTGAAAATTTACTCAAATTTTATTTTACATACTTTCGTTCTATGCTGATAACTTTACAGTAAATTCGTTTATGACTCAAACTAGTAATTAGGGGTGGACGGGGCAAGATGGGGACGTTAAGGTTTAAAACAATCTACAACATTTATTTTTTAAGAAAATTGGTCATAAATTTATTTATGTAACCTCTACATTATACTAATCAATAATCCATTATAAAAAATTAGCTTAAAATATATGCTAAATAGAATAAAACATAAAAAAGTGCAAATGCCATCCCTGGGGCAAGATGGGGTTTAGGGTGGGGTAAGATGGGGCACCTCACCAGAGTACCCGCGTAGGCGGGGAATCCCCGCTTAAAACGTAAATCCTACAGAACTTGTCAGCATGTTGTGGGAGGGGGCCTCCGCCATATCTAATTGTCATTTAGGACAGGTACGATCCATTACCGAGTACAGCAGTTCGTTTAGTGGTTTCAGACTGAAAAGTTGCGCATTTACGGGGAATCCCCGCCTTGCGGGTATCGTTGTTATTTTACGTGTTCTACTTAGTTTTGCAATTTTTGTGCATTTTTCGTGTTTATTTGGTTTCTACATATCTGTGTATGTTTATTGACACATATGGAAAGCAGCCGTGGGTTAAAAATATTACGAATGCTTCAGAAGTGAAATGACGAAGAACAAGAAGTTCATGTAAGCGAATATTCACAACAAGATGATGAGCAATTTTTGTCAGACTACAGTGATGTTGTAGAATAATATATTATAGCACACCCTGAAGAAGGAAGCGAATCAGAAGAAAGTTGCGAGTCTGAAGATGATACTAGCGAACCAACTTACGTAGATAAAGATGGCGCAACGGTTTGGAATATGCATCTTATCAGAAAACGGAAGCGTACCAGGCGTGAAAATATCATTAAAGGACTTCCTGGACCTAAACACGAGGCGAATAATATCACAAATATTCAGAATATGTGTCAACTTTTTTTTACTGAAGAAATGATCAATGAGATCGTAGAATTTACGAACATAAAAATTCGAAGTGTGCAGCCAAATTATGCGAATAGGCCCAGAGACATCCGCGAGACTGACCTAATTGAAATAAAAGCCTTTATATGATTCCTATTCTTTGCTGGTTTCTGTCATTCAAATCACAAAAATGTAGTAGATCTGTGGAATAATAATGGAACGGGAATAGAAATTTTTCGTTTAGTTCAGAGTAAAATCGATTCCGTTTCCTATCCAATACGATCATTTTTGACGATGTTTTAGATGTCAATAGACGTCTTAAAAAATCGGTAGACAAATTATACTGTATAAGAGGAATATTTGACCAATTTGGGAAAAAATGTAAAACTTATTATACCCACGGCCCATATGTTACGGTGGATGAAATGCTACTAAATTTTCGAGGCAGGTGCAGTTTTTGTGTTTATATGCCGACCAAACCGAGAAAATACGGCGTAAAGGTATGGGCACGTTGCGACGCCAAATCATATTATTGCTCAAACTTAGAGGTATTTATTCGTAATCAGCCTCCAGGACCTTACTGGGTTGATTCTCGAAGTGGCGAAGTTGTCAAGCGTATGGTAAATCACATTGAAAAAAGTGGTCGAAATGTGACTTGCGACAACTTATTTACATCTGTGCCTCTTGCTAAAGATCTTTTGGGGAAAGAACTGACTCTAGTAGGCACTTTACGAAAAAATAAAAAAGAAATACCTGCTATGTTTATTGCAAAATCAGTGAAAAGACCGCTCAATAGTTCTATGTTCGGTTTCAGTAATGAATGTACAATTGTTTCCTATAAAGCAAAGGCAAGCAAAATGGTATTATTACTATCAACGCTTCATCATGACGATGCAATTAATATTGAAAGCGGAGAAGCATCAAAACCGGAAATAATCATTACCTACAATTCCACAAAATGTGGTGTTGACTTGAACGATGCACTTCAGAAAAAATATTCTGTGTCAAGAAAAGCAAATAGGTGGCCTTTAGTAATATTTTATTTTTTGCTCAACGTGTCTGGAGTGAATTCTTACGTAATATTCAAAGAAAACAGTAGGCATAAGATGAAGAGACAAAACTTTTTGGCGTCACTTGGCCTTTCCCTAGTCTATGAACAAGGCAAAAGACGAATTTATGAAACAAACATTCCACAGTCGATGAAACTAAGACTTTGTGAATTGCTGGAGATAGAGAAGAATACAGTAAGTGTATCTCAACAGCAAAATGTAACAGAAGCGAGATGTGCTTTCTGTCCATCAAAAAAAAATCGCAAAACTAAAACGTTGTGTTCAGTATGTAACAAGCACATTTGCAAGGAACACACTACCGTAAAATGCAAAGAGTGTTCAGCTGCAGAAATTGGGCATGAACATGATTCGGAATAAATAGACTACGTAAAATTTACTTTATTGAATTTGTTAATCATTCGTTTTCTTGCATATTTGTATACCATTTATCCTTAGTCTATATTATATAATGTTTTATCTTATATACAGTATGTATTTTTACTTTATTTTTTTTTTTATTTGTATTGATCTTATATAAAAAAGTCTACAACTCCAAAATTAGATAGTGTTTTGTGAAAAAATTGTAACACATTTTATAAATAAAACAATGTTGAAACAATGCTAATAAAATTTAGAAACGTACTAGACAACTAATGATAAAAACATTAAAAAATTACATACTTCCACACTAACAATGATAAAGAAAATACAAAGATACAATATTGAGGGAATCCCCGCCGCGCGGGTACATTTGTTATTAAACGAGCGCGGGTACTCTGGTGTTAATAACATAAAAATTTATTCACAAAAGGTACAAACATGAGCTAGATCCTCATCCTCGTCATCTTCTCCTGCGCAGGAGCAGTGTGCCCATCTCCTACAGACAGTGCAAGATACCCATCCTTCATCCGATTGTGAATATAAATAGTCGCAGTATAAACATTTCACATCTTCGTCCTCCTCCTCATCTGATGACTGTTTTTTTGACTGTTTTGATTTTTTTAGGTAGATTCTTTACCTGGCTTTGCCCATTCAATGTTCTCTTATTTTTTGAAGAGACCACAACTTTTTTTTGTCTTTCTATCAAATCATTTTTGTAGGGCGATGAGGTAAGGATTGCGGTCTTCCCTCGACGAACACTTTTTCTTTTTTGACCATCATTGCCAACATGAGGAACAGGCAAAACTGCTTGAGGTGAAACCATAGCAAATGATGTTGACGAACTATTTGCTCCAACGCTAGGTGTGGTAGGGCTTTCAGCATGGGAATAAGAACACGACGCCAGATTAGAAATTGATTGTTGAGTCAAGATGTTTAGTGGAGTTGTCAATGGCTTGGATCTTCTATTTTGTTTTTCAGGAGTTCTTGTCGGCTCGCGGGTGAGATCAGGAATGTTTTGAGATTCTTCGATTTCTCTTGTTTCGATAGTTTCAGTCGGAATGACAGCGTCGTTAATGTGAGCTCTTTCAGTAGTTTCAGCTGCAATAAAATCGGCGTCCGTAAAAATGTTGGAGTTACAGGTCCAAATCCCAGTTGCAGAAAATCCATTCATAGCTATTGGCATTGTTGCAGCTCGTGCATAAACTTTACCAAAAATTTCTGCAATTTGAAACATTGTTACCACTCTTCCAGGATGTGCCCGCAACCAAGTGGTTATTTCATGGTCGTAATACGTGCTTAACGGCTTCATAAAGGCTACGTCGAGGGGCTGCAAACGGTGGGTGCAATGTGAAGGGAAGCATAGTAAAATTACATTGTTTTCTCGAGCCATTTCTATTAGTATGAATCGTATGGCCATCTAATGAAAGTAACACACGGTAATCCTTTGAAACCTGGGAAAATTTAATGAATTTTTTAAACCAGTTTTCAAAAAGTCCTGTCTGTATCCATCCACTGCTGTGAACTTCTGCCCATTTCCCTGGTGGCGCTCCATTCATTAGTTCTTCCTTCATTCTTTGGCGCGGAAATTGAACATTGGACAACAAATTTCCACGGTGACAGTTTGACCTCGTTCTGCTGAAGATAAGGCCCCAACTTGCTTTTTACCTTTAGTTGCTATTATTTTACATTTCGACTTTGCCACTGACGATATCCCAGTCTCGTCACAATTAAATATTTGATCAGCAGTCAATTTGTATTCATCGATTATACCACAAAGAAGTTGAAAAAATTTTGAAACACTCACTTTATTAAATCCCATTGCTCTAGCGGCAGATGTAGATTCAGGTTTTCTAAGTGACAATTCATGCCTCTTCAAAAATGATTGCAGCCAGTCTTTTCCAGCTGTAGCGTTGTCAACATTAAAAGAGTGCTTGATGCCATTTCTAACTGCAAGCTAAAACGCTAATCTTCTGAAGTCAGATGGAGAGAGACCGAAAAGCCGATTTTCCATATCCCTTAAATACGACACCAACTCTTCTTCCTCTGTGTCACTGAAAATCCTTTTCTTTGGTCCCAAACTTTCTTTTAGTGGTTTGTTTACATCAGGATTTTGCTTTTTCATTAGCACCTTTCTTTCAAGCGTTGTCTGAGCAACACCAAATGTAGCAGCCGCTTTACGACATCCCATCTTTTTTGCGATAACAGCAGAAATGGCTTCACCCATTGCCTCTTCAGACCAACTCTGCCGAGTTGTCTTCCGTTTATAGTTACGCACCATGTTCTAAAAGTAAAAAATTGATAAAATTAGGACATAATTAATTGGAGGGGGGCAAGACGGGGACGTCCTGATCTTGCCCCCATGTTTACATCCCCGACACACCTCATCGCCACTTCTTAGGTTAAAAGTCCGTTATTTTTTAAATTGTAATATAGACATTATGGTAACATCATCATTGCATTACTAAATAAATGCTTTATACACACATTTACATGCGAAAACAAAATAATTTCATTAAACTTACCTTATTCGACTTGCAAAACAGGACAAAATTACATCACAAACGTCAGAAAACAATGATCAGCTGTCACAATCAGGATAGTTAACAAAATTCGGTTATTTTTAGTGAGGTAGTTAACTATACTGATATTGTAAGTAAATATGATTAATGCCGTCAGATGGAAGCTCATTGGACTTGAATTATGGGGGTACCCCGTCTTGCCCCGTGGCCCAATCTTGCCCCGCTCTCCCCTACTGATAGTTTTTATTATAAAACATTATAAATCAGATTTATTAAATTACTATTTCGTTTAGGCATTTTAAAATTGAACATAAATTATCGGTTTAGTCATGTGTGTTTCGGTCTAGTTGATTTTGGTGACCACCGCAGTTTTTTTGCGGGTAAGAGTACCTTTGTCAGTGTGGTAAAATATGGAGTTGTTTTTCTTGTAAACCATCCTGCATCGGAACCGCCACAATTTTTGAACTAAGATGATTTACTTAATTTTCTTAGATTTATTCCGACAGCGGGAGAACAAATCAACGTACCAGAAAGACACCTGCAAACTATGATGAATTTTTGCTAGTAGATTAACCTGTGACCCCCGTTCCGATTCAGTGATAAGAATGTTTCTTTTTCGGACACACTTCTGCTGCGTTTTATAGAGTATTCACACTGTCGAACCGTCGCCACCAGGGTTCACATGAGTTGAATGTTCTCAGACAATCGGCCTAATGCTATATCACTCTCCTTATGAATAGCGATGTCGTTATCTAGCCGAATCGTTATTTTTGTAAAATCGGTATGCTGTATAACTTATAACGGTTCCACTCATATCGACTCTCGTTATTTTTAACCATAACGATTAAGATATAACAGCGGCGTTTTGGTAGCCGTTATAAACATAACAATTGTGATGTATAAGTTTGAGAGCCTTTTTTGTATGAAAAAATGAATTTAGGAGATGTTTTGCGCGTTGCATTATACGAGGAACTGGAAACAGCATCAGGCTGAATAAAGTAAACCCAATGAGAATAACAAATAAACTACTACCCTAAAACGTTGCAAGATAGAGGAAAGTTGCACATATACATTTTTATAGAGGACAAAATTCAGTATAAAAAAGTCCGCGGAAGGGTACAATTACCTTCTATAGTTTAGAAGATACACATGTGCAAAGTTACACGATAATGTCTTACATTACATTAAATTAAAAACTATTAGATATAATTATACCCTCCCGTGAACTATTTTGCAGTAAATTTTGTGCTCTATAAATATGTTTATGTGCAATTTTTATCTATATTGTACCGTTTTTGCAGCGTACAAGGCGGAAGCTCCCGCGTTTCTGATTCTGCAATTAATATAATTATTTTTCAGATCTGCTGTGTGAAATTAAAAGTTATTATATTCTTAAAACATTAAACAAATCATAAAAAATATCTTGTTTAATAATAATAATAAACATTGCATCCGAAAAATGCAAAAAATGAAGTGAAATTGAGCACCACCGCAAGTTCTAGATTTGTTTCATCTGAGCGTTTCATCGTTTCGTTACACAAGCCTTCGAAGCTCCTTGTAAGTGTTTTCAACACTAAAATTCACTTCTTAAAATAAGATTTGCAATAAATGCTAAAACATTGTTTTTTTTAAGTATTACAAATCGGACAAATTTTAAAAAAATTAGGAATACATTTATGTTGAATTAATTAAAAATCGAAAATTCCGTTTAAATGTTTTGCATTTTATTACTAACTTATCTACCGGTTTATCCAGTGGCGGCTTCTCCATTTGGTCATTTGGGCAATGACCCTCCAAAAAATACTAAAAATTATGCTACTTTCTACTTTGCATTAAAAATATTATGAACGATAAAAATCATTTAGTCTATTCCAAAGACAGATAAATTGATCTTAAATATAAATCCTTTATTAAGTAAGATACATTTTTAAAGTTTTAATTTTGATATGACCCTCCTGCAACATTTGCCACCAGCCGCCGCCGCGACTTTGTTTATCCTTTTTTATGTATATTGTTTAAATTTTTTTACCAATCTATAGTTTTAAAGATTATTATTATTCTATAAAAATCTAACCCTATTATTACAGTAGTTTTAACATACAAATATAGGGTTTGATTAATTTTATAAAACAACAACAAATTGTTCCACGTTTATTGATTTGTTGTCTATTCTTTGCATTTTTGCATTGTTTCTGCAACGTATAAGTAATAGTTGAACGCGTTTGAAATGTAAATATAATAAATTAAAAAAATTTGTTTAATATTTATTAAAAATTAGTCTATTTTTATTCAAATAAACATAACTACAACAATACTACAAACTTGAAATCCAAATGTTTACCGTTTCAATTGAATTTTACAAATTCATACGTTTTTTTATGAATAGTATTTTAGATGTTAATGTGTTTTTGTCCTGGTAAATTACGTGATTCTAAAAAGTTAAATATGTTGCATTGATATTAACATCTTCCGTTGAACAGAATATCAACCCCTAAAAACAATTTGATTGATATTATTCTTGTTATTTAAATTAATGGAATACTTACGTAAACCACACTTTTGAGCACATCGAAATCTTGACAAATTAGTAAACGTTTCGCTGTTAGTTCCACAAATTGGATTATATTCAGGAGTTGCTGGACAAGCTTGAAGACAAGTTACATAGGCTTGTGGAGCTTTCGTTGTTGCGGCTGTCGTTTCCGGACCAGACGGTGAAATAGTACTAGGTCTGATGACACCGGGCCGTTGTTGCGTTTGTTGCTGTAACGTATTTCCAAAATTATTTGCTTGTTGTTCTGGAAAACCATCACTTTGAGAAAAGTTTTCTTGAGTAGATTCAATTGATTGTCGGTTGTTTTGCCTTTGTCTTGAGCCCCGCAAGTTGCTTCTAAGAAACGTATCTTGTGCATTTGCGTTTGGAATCAAACAAATTAAAAACAAAACTAAAAATAATTTATTAATAAAACAAAATAGAAAATATTAATACGTACGTAAAATAACTTTGATTGCGGTATACATTTTCGGTACTTTTGTGAAACAAGTTTCGTTTATAACTAACGATTGAAAATCATTAGTAAAATACGTTGAACGTTGATAGTTAAAAGAAAATGTAATTAATTTGTACTTATTTTATCATTCAAATGTTGACGTTTTGTAAATAAACTTAATGTGATTTGCATTATGTCGTTATTAGGGTTACTTCTTCGTATTGTTAATCAAATTTAACTTTCTAATTTATATTTAATTAAACTGAAACTACATATTTATCTTCATTTTGTTGAATTTGTAAAATTTAGAGAAATCGTTTGTAAAATAATTTTCTTGTATTTTAACTAAAATAAAACTCACTGCAGTTTCGTATTGAAACAAAAAACAAACGTAAAAACTGAATAGAAGTTACTAGTTATAACTAAATAGCTTGATGCGAAAGTTCGCCCAGTTTTTGTTGACAAAAATAGTTTTTATTAAATTTTACATTCAATCAGTGATCGTTTTTCCCATTTTTTTGGTAACTGCATAATACCGCGCTCGTAGAAGCTTCGAAAATTTTAGCTAAGAACTAATTCAGATGTTTTTTTTTATGTTTTCTATAAAATAAAAAGTATATTGAATTACACAGTTTTAATGTAATTGTTGTATTAGTAATATTATATAAAAATTTTGCTTTCTGGATCAGATTACTGACAACGGAAATTCCAATATAACTGTTAATTAAAAGGACACAAAGCAGTTATAGAGCAATACTACTATTAAAGCGCATAATTATTGTGTTAAATATAGTTATAAAACAATTCGGATATACTGGCGTAATAGAAAACCACCTGATTTGCCACCATATCTACAACCGTTTCTCGAAGAAGCTGAATTAATTATTTCAGAATGATTAATAATGAATGGATCGCAGCTTATTGTTAAGTTACGCTGCTTTATATGTGATTCGCCTGCTCGACCATTTTCATTAACTGTTTATTATTGAATACGCGATTAGAAATTCATCAAAATATAATCAAATTTGTAAAATACGATGCAGCCGTGTTAACTTTTACATAAACTAAGGTAATTAAATTTGAACGTTTTATAAGTTTTCTATTGTGGGCAATTACAGTTGTCAGGAAATAAAGATGCAATAAACACAATTTTATTCACATGTAGTATCATTTATCCACGGCCAGAATCCGAAGATATACATAATATAAAAAAAACCACATAAAACGTAATTTACATAAAATTAATTATTTTTAACGTACATGTACCCGTATTTGTATCCCTACTTTTATTTTTATCATCTCCTACCTTACCGACTTTAAGACGTTGTCACGTCTTGCGCGCGGTTGCCAGCTTGTGTATAAAATCTTACAACAATTTATTTGCCTAAACTATATGCATCATAATTGTTGTATAAGAGTAAATTTGATAATAAAAATGTTCTATTAAAAAAGGATCATTTTGAAAATGTACTTGCATATATTTACATGGCCGCCATTCTTAAGAAACATAAAATTAACTTATATTTCAGTACTTCGACGACAAAAACACATCAATTAAAGCTTCTATACTGGTATCTATCTACTATAGTGGTTTTATGATAAAAAATTGAAATTTAAACTTTTTGTTTTTTAACTGATTTTTAAAGTTTTGTTTAAATACTCATTAAACCTGCGGCGCACTTAAAATTTTCGACCTATCTACTTCATGATTGACAGTAAAATTTCCTGCGTAGCAAAAAACCACGTCCGTGTAGATCTTTCTCATTAAATTTCGTGTAAATAATATATACTTGTATACGTTGCCATTTTTCATGAAATAGCCATCAGTTTTAGTTTAAGTAAATAATAGGAATAATTAAGTTCCGAAAAGTAGTACTTAATAACTGTTTGATTTTATTGAAGCTGCTCTACACTATAAAAATGTTTTGTAACTTTATCAAAACTATTGTCCTAAAAAACCAACCAACTATAAAATTTTCATGAAACTGTTTTGTAATCGATATATAACGTTTACGTAACTATCCCATAACAGTGTTTTGTTGGCTTCATAAAGCACGTAAAAAAACGAATATGTTTTATAAATATGTACCCATTTTGCATTTATAGCTACTGTAAGAACGTTTTAGTTACGTTCTTAGGACAAAAGGTGTTTTATAAGTTTTGTTTAGTAAACGTTCTCTCAAACGTTATAAAATATAAAATTTTTACTTGGGATATCAGCTAAAACTGTCAGAAGACGTTAATGGGATGTCAATTTACGTTCCAGACGACTTTTTAGAGGTGTACCATTGACTCGCAAGCATAGGCGACTAAAATTAGAATGGGCAGGAGTGTGTCAGTTCAACATAAGAGTGGAAGTTGGTACTGTTCACCGATGAATCGAGATATGGCGTGTCTAGACACATCTTTTTGTGCCAAGATACCGGCGATCAGTACAAGAAGTTCACCTTTCAAAGGAGACACTGTATATGTATGTGTAGGCATTTGTTATGATGGCCGTACCGACTTGTTGGTTATTCCGGGAGTTCAGAAGTATACTTAAATCAAGTGATTAACAACATTGTGCCAGAGTTTCATGCTGTTGTGGGCCCTGGTTTCCTTTTCCGATAACGCTCGTCCACACCGATCTATGGCAATTATGGATGATCCAAGTCTCTTTGATGTTCGGACACTACTTTGGCTAAGTACTTTCCCATTTTTCAATTCATCCGTTCAACCATGCCATCAGATTGAGGATGAAGAAGCGACGTCCTAGTTTTCTTAATTCCCAGCAAACGGCAAACTTTTTAAAACAGCCCAGACTCAAAGTTGCGGCATTGGTCGGAATGTAATTCTAACGGAACTCCAAACCGACAAAAAAACTCTTTCACTATTACATCTGCAAGTGTAGTTGCTTCTTGATTAGATATAGCCTAAGCCTCCGTCCATTTCGTGAAATAATCTATCTCTCTAAAGAGCTTCGCACGTTATACTGTTTTATCAGTGCTTTGCGCTTTTTTGCGCAGGAGCATTTCCTGATGCGCAGACAGTGCACTTATGGCACCATTCCAAGACGTCATCTTTGCAGTTTGCCGAGTAGAATCTTTTTCGAACTTCATCTAATGTTTTCTTTACGCCAAAGTGTTCTCGTAAAAATACTTCAACACTTGTGACACTACCAACTGCAGTCTGTTTTTTGTGCCTTCGACACTCTCTAGGGATTGCTTAAGAAGACGATTTTCATATCAAAAAGTCCCACTGCGCCCAGTTCGTTGTAATGTTTCTTCCCAAAACACTCACTTTTTCCCAGGTTAGTCGTCGGCTTTCTTTACAGTTCAGGAGTAGCCTTATTTCGCGATTGTTTTCTTGTTTGCGACGCAACTGTTCAGGTTTCCACTAGTCATTAACTATAGCAGTTCTCCGGAGGCATTCAACTTTTTTTTCAAGTCGCGAACATTGGCTACAGTCTGTCGGACATGATATTCTGAACAAGGCATCAACGTTCCGATGACTGCTTTCGGCACGGTGTTCTGTGTCGTAGTCATACTCTTGAAGTCTCTCTGGAATAACAATTTTAAAAGCGGCGTGGTCCGCTCTTAGTAAAAATTTACGTCCATACAAATATTTGTAGAAGTGCTCTATGGACTTGACGACTGCTAAGAGCTCTCTCCTAGTCACGTAGTTTTTTTTCTTGCCTGGGCAAAACTTTTCTAAAATACGAGATTATTTTTTCTTGTCCGTCTTGCAGCTGCAAAAGGACCGCACCTATAGCCAAATTATTTGCGTCGGTATCCAAAACAACTTTTCCATCTTCTCTTGGATAACTTAAAATTGACGAAGTGATTAAGTCCTGTTTTTAGTTGATGTAAAGCGTTTTTGTAGGCTCATTCCATCTCAATTCTACTCTTTCTTTAGTCAATTTTGTCAAAGGTTTGGCAATGTTGACAAATTCAAGTACAAATCGTCTAGAATAGGTGCACAACCCAAGAAAACTACAAAATAGATGCTAGTCAATCGGTTTTGGCCATGCTTACACTGCTCGGACTTTGTCTAGGTCAGTCTTTACACCATTACTAGATACGACATGATTAAGGTATTGCATTTCCTTAAATACGTGGCACTACTTTGGTATCAGTTTTAGATTTGTCCCATGTAGTCGTTGGAACACTTCTTTCAAATTGTTCAATTGTTCTTCAAGCGACCTTCCAACCACGATCACGTGTTCCAAGACAGTCCGCGCAAGATGATCTCTATCAAACGCTCAAACGTTGCAGGATCGTTACACAGATCGAAGGACATCACAGTGAACTGCTACAAGCCAGTTCCAACCGTAAAAGCTGTTTTTCACGTTCCTTGTGTTCCAACTCCAACAAGGGTAGCTGTCCTTTTTGGTAATGTCGCTAAGCTGTCTGTAATCTTCGCAAAATCTCGATGATCCATCTTTTTTTACGAGTACTACTGGAAACGCCCATGGGCCATTTAAAGATTCAATCACACTTTTTCTCTCCATATCTGTAATTATTTGTTCGGCTTCTTCTCGTTTTGCCAACTGAATTTGACGTAGATGTTGTCGTATCGACCGAGCACACATCTTAATACTGCGCAACACTTTTACTTTAGCCAGCTGGTCTTGCCTGAGGTTTTGTGCATTTGGAGGTAAGAATGCTTAATAGATGTTCTGGACACTTCTTCAGCGACGTTTGTTTACTAGAATTTACGCATTTCTCAATTGGAGATACTGGAGTGGATTTGAGTTGACATTCAAGATCCTTACTGGCATCATGTTTTTCAATCGTACAAAAGTCGTTCTTTAACTAATACGCCCTCTATTGGTTCCATAGCGCGAATGTAACTTTACCGGAGATTTCTACCCAAGCGTACCATCACCACACTTTCAGTTCTTGCAAACACAGTCACGTCTTTACTCAATAAGTCTCGCACGGCTGTCTTCTCTGACTGATGAAAAAGAAATCCTTCACTGTTAATCTTCAGAATATCGTTCTTTATATCCAAATAGAACCCATATTTTTTTATAACGTCCATTTTCAGGATAATTTCTTCCGTGGTGTCGGATACTAATACTTGATGGTTGAGTACTTCATTTCCTAAACCAATGGTCACTTGTATTTGTCTATGAGTAAGTATTATTTACCCCGTCGCCGTTCAAAGTCGTGCTGTTACTGGTACTATCTTTTCATTTTTCCGTAATATGTCCGGACGAATAACGGTCTTTGTCGGTCCCGCGTCAATCAGTAACTAAACACTTCTTGCATTGATCTTGCCATCGAGATAAATACTGTGCAATTGCTCCATAGGCAATGCAATTTAAATTGTAGTATCCAGTACATGACTAGATCAGATTAACTTCTGTCTCTGTTGGTCAAATCGTACCAAACTTTCGAGAATTCTTTTTGTGTTCTTCTTAGGTTTAGTACGGTGTCGTTGTACGTGCCCTATTTTACCGTAATCCAAATTCGTCACTTATCTTTCCCAAAGTATTTGTGGCGGTATCTCCTCGATGCTTTCTAGTGTCAGGGCGGAGTTTATGACCGTCTCGGTTCGATGTCAGTTTTGCTGCTTTAAGTACACCTGTTCTCATTTCTAAACGTGGAATTAAGAGTTAGTACTTTTTTTTGTGGTGGTCTTCAATATCTCAAGCACTTCTCCACATAAAGCCGCTAATAAACACGTCGCTTTCTGCTCCAAGCATTAGTTATAGCTGCGGCTTTAAACTGTTTATGGTAGGTTGACCATAAAACTTTACCATCAAAGCTTGAAGGTACAACTTTGAACTTGTTAGTGGTTTCTTTTTGATGATCCATTGTTAACTCTTCATAGTAATTCATTGGGTTTATTTCTTCTTCAAATAGTTATTTTAATTGTTTTATTTTTAAATCAGATCTCAAAAACACTTTAAACAAATAAATTCTCCATTTTCCGACACTCCTACGCAAGCATCATGTGCCCAGCCCTGACAATTCTAGAACTGAATCCATCCCACTCCTGACCTTGATTCGTCACATCTAATTAGGCCATAAATGCACACAATGTTAGTGTTTTCCTCTTCACTATCATTACTTAAAACTTATACTTTCTTTTCTATGGGTTTTTCCTTTTTCTTATAAGCTTTTCATCGGCGTTTTCATTAAATTTTCTTCTTACACTTTTTGTGTTTTTTCTCGATTCTTTCGCAACAAACTGGTAGTTAAATGGAGAACTTGTCGATTTTTTAGCATGTGGAGCTCTGCTAGCTCTTTTTTGTAAATTTCTGTTGTGCATCTTTGAAGATCTTATCTGTGACCTTAGCAGGCAAGAAAGATTCGTCAGCAAATATTTGATTAAATTGGTAAATTCCTGTAGTTTGAAAACTTTTTACGGTTTTCTCCATAGTGGCATTACGAAGAAATTAATTCGAAAACATTTTTACGATATTATATAGTGACACACGAGATCCAGGTTTATTGGTGAGCCATAAAACACATTCTTTGATATAGTGATATTTTAAAAGTCCAAACAGAGTACAGTCAAGGAGCTGTAGATGATGACTGGTATAGGGTGGAAGAAAAACCATTATAATATTATTCTCTCTTGCTTTAATTATTGCAGCCATTGTCTTGTGACTATTTTTAACATTGAGAATTAATAATATTTTGTTGTTTGGGCCGGGTTACACGTGGTTTATAAAGCGGTCTGAATAGTTGATAAAATGATCGTAATCCATCTATCCTGAACCAATAACCAACCGCACCTGGTGAACATCCTTTTATAAATAATAGGTGGAACGTAGGATCCTACAATTGAAATCTCACAAACTGCTTAAACCCACGTTCAGTGCTCATTATCCTCCCGACTTGTTTTTTTCTTTTCTTTGTTATTATTTTTTTTGGGAACTGGTAGTGAATTGACCCCAGTTTTATCAAGGTTATATGTTTGAATTAATGACTAGATTGTAGAAAGTTCTTCACTAGGAGGGGCAAATTAAACCACTTAAGATTTTATTATGGCGACGTTTCGTGCAACCAAGTGTGCACTTCTTCAGGCCACTGAAATATAATGTGAGTAAGCTACACATTTCTTTTTACATACCAAATAATACATTTCAGGTACAAACAACGTAGAAACTTACACTAAAAGGTTAGAGTGGAATAGTCCTTAACTCCAAACGACATAAAACTATTACACAATATAAATTAAAGTTAACATGAATAATTGTTAAAATATTTCTAAAAAGTCAAATAAATTAAAATAGTTGTACAATTTACAACTGTAATTTTCCCGTATTGTCATTAGCGACCCACTTACCAAAATAATATAATTAATTTGGGGGAAGCTCGGCGCATTTGATTTTCTTATTAATCGTATGAACCGAATAGAATTTACTTGTGATAACACCGTATGTACGTGTTTGTTTATTTCAGGTAATTAAAATATATATATATACTCATTGTTACAACCTGTGTTTTGTCATTTGTTCTTTTTCAGTTTTGGGTAGATTTAAACGGTATCTACAATCCTATTCTTCCACCGTTTTGGCGCCTTTTTAAATTAGCAGACCAAAACCTACAACCCAATTACCCAATCAAACTGAGTTAGTTGCTAGCAATTAAGTAAGTAAGAACGAGAAAATTTCACATAACAAAATTTGACGCCCAACTGTCTAGAGCTTGACTTATGTGCAGTTATAATTCTTTCTATTCCTTGATGTTTCTTTATTTTTTTTTCTGTGTCTACTACTAATTCTAATACTTTTGGTTGTTGTAGTGTTAAAGGTACTTAAACTTTGCCTTCGGTTGCTTCTCTTTCTGTTTTGTTGACGGAATTGTCTTCGGTTTCGGAAATTACGGGACATACTAACGACAAAAGGTATAACTAGTTAGTGTGTAGAGTGTCTACGTCTCATCGTCGATTTTCTCGTTGGTTAGTGATTTAAAGTGTTCTGTGCAAACGAATACAAGTTTCGAGCAGCTGTGGAAGCTAGTAGTTCCAAACGAACAACGTAAACCTATTATTTACGACTATCGACATTCTACTTCGGGTGATCGTAGTGTTGCTAAAACGTTTCTTCTTCTTCGGTGTCAATTATATTGGCCTCATCTGAGACTAAAAGTGATGGGGTACGTTGGTTACTGTCCGGTTTGTCGGTCAGAGTCGTGTTACTGCTGGTTTTCTATCGCCGACTCATTCTGGTCTAGCTCAAAACGCTTTTGCAAACTTTCCTAAAGTTCGTCGTCGTTCTAAAGATGCGGAAGCTAGTTCTCTCTTGTCAACAACTACTCGTTTCCATGTTTCTAACTGTATTTTATCTTCTGTTTCTAATTGGTCTCTTTTCTTTCACCGATGTCGTAAATGTTAGCTCAATTTAGTAATCGGATTACGACTTTTGGCTATTCTTTTGGTTCTTTAGATTTTATGATTTGGTTCTTTCATTATGTTGGCGCTATTTTGTTGGTTATAGCTGGCATGCTACCCATTTTCATTTGGTTGTTCTAAATTTCTTTTTTTCTTAAGTTTCTTTGGCTTTTTAACCATCTCACTTCGAGACAGACTACCTTGCTATATGTATATAGTTACATCCGCTTAGTCGACCATTTTGATAAGTCACTAATAGATTTTGGTTTAGTTGAGTTTTTCTTTATTTTTGGGTTTCCTATTCCGCTCGTTAGCATTAAAATCTTGTAGTTAACTTTCCCATTTGGGACAGAAATTGGTACGCATTGGTTATATGACTAACTGATATCTTTTCTTTTCTCTTTCTTTTTCTTTTTTTGTTTTTCTTCGGGGTGAAAAAACGAATCAGGTATTTAACATCAAGCCTTATCTCTTTCCCTCTTGCCCTATCTCTATCTTTCCTACATTTTATTTCTTTCTTTTTGGGCCTAGGGTTTTTCTATGTGCCAACTATTTTTTTAATTTTTTTTTAAGATTTGCTAGAAAAATCTTGTATCATCTTTCTACGTTTTTCTGGTCTTTCTTACTTTTTTTAATTTTCTTTTCTTTTAGAGTCCTGAAGGCTCGCCTTTAAGGCATTTATCTGTTTGCCTTTTTTAAAATCTTGGTTAGTTGTTTGAACACTTTCTTTCTTTTAGGAACTTCTTGCTTTAGTGTTGACTGCAACTATGTTACCTTTCCTTTTTTTTTCGTCCTCAGTTATTTCTCTTGCTTGATTGGGTTTAGTGGGTTTTTGTTTGCTTGGTTTGATACTTGGAATAAACGTCGCTTCTTGTATTCTACGGAGTTCCGCTTAGTCGGCGATTTTGATGTTGTCAGTCACTGTTAGGATATTTCTTTTCTTTGGGTTTATTTTGCTCTTAGAATATTCTAATCCGTTCTTTAGCATTTACGTTCTATTGTGACATTCTAACACGATGACCACTTTCTCACGATGTTCGATTAGCAAGTGAAGTTTCTTATTGTTTCTTATTTGCTTTTACTTGTTTTTCTTTTTCCATTCGGTTTAGTTTTGGGTTTGGGTTCAACTGTCTTAGTTTTTTTTTGTCTTTTCTTTCTAAATCCGCGTATCACAATGCAAATGTTGCTAGATGCTTGTTTTTTTTTACTTTTTGAGTTTAGTTGATTTTATCGACTTATATTCAGGATGGTATTTGTATCTGTGAGCTAAGGTTTTATGGAATTTTAGGGCGTTGTCCTTGACGGTGAGTTAACTTCTCTCTTTCCTATACTTTTTTTTGTTTTGGTTTGCTTAGGATTGTATTTCATTGATGCTTTCTTGTTTTTATAGCGTATCGACTTTCAACGAATACCTTTTTTGATACCTCATTTCTGTTGGTTTTAGTTTTTTTTCTTTGGTTCATTTGGAGTATCTTTCCGCTTCATACGACTTTTGGACACATTTCATTGGTGATAGTGAACTGGAAAAACATCTTTCATTTACGTTTCTTCTTGGGTTGGGTGTTATAGTGTTTGGGATGGGGGAGGATTTTTTATGTTAAAAGTATTTCGGTATAATGGTTGTAACGTAGAAAATTTATTCCTGAATAGCCCACTTTTTGTTGAATTGGGAATAGTTGCCGTCAATTCGTTAATGTTTCACATCGAATCTTCTATAAAAGAAAACTTATTTTTCCCGCTACGCTGCTACGCTTCGTACATGTTCTAACCTAAGTGCCTAGCAAAGTTTTCGCTTCTAATTACACTGGTCTGCAAAAAAATATTTTTTATCGAGCCCTGACACTATTCTGGGTGATTCTTATGTAAAATGACGTCCTGAATCCAAATATGTCTTCCGTTTTCTTCCATCACCCACCATTTTTGAGGGAGTCCCAAATCTCTAATTTTACCACTTTTCGATAAATTAATTATAATTTATTTATCGAACGATAATAATAATTATAATTATTATTCTATTAATAAATATATGGACATGAATTTAATTTAAATGGGAAAAAAAACTATTTTAGCTATAAACAGTAATAAATAAAAAGATATTCATCGTTACTTGATGCTTGCTTTCCTTTTATACCCTGAGGTACAGCCCTCTCGTTTCAAAAATCAGCAGTACTCCGCCAACATGCTTGCATTCCACTTCCCTGAAAATCTCTTCTCCAGCTTAGCGATGTCTTGATGGAACCGTTCCCCATGTTCATCCGAGACTGCTCCTAAATTTTCAGGGAAAAGTCCAGATGCGAGTGAAGGAAGTGAACTTTAAGAGACATGTGACATCCTATGTTCTTATACGCTAAAAGCAGTTCCTCGACGTGAATCTTCACTTTTGTGGTTACCCAGGAAGTTCTTACAAACGTTTTGAAATGCAAGCCAAGCTCGTTTTTCTTTTCGATTTAGGTGTTCAATAAACGTCGAATCTTGGAAGAGTTGTCTAATCTGGGGACCAACAAAAACGCCTTCTTTGATTTTAGCTTTGCTAAGACGAGGAAATTTAGTTTTCAAAAATTGAAATGCGCCACCTGTCTTGTCCACTGCTTTTACAAACTGCTTGATCAATCCAAGTTTGATGTGTAAAGGTGGTAAGTAAATATTGTCCTTCGGAACTAAAGGATTGTGGGCCACATTTTTCTGACCAGGAATAAGATTTTCTGGTAGAGGCCAGTCACGTACGATGTAATGTTTATCTCGGGCTCGGCTATCCCATTCACAAAGGAAGCAGCAATATTTTGTGAATCCTGATTGAAGGCCTGTGAGTAGAACAACAACTTTTAAGTCAGCGCAAAGTTTCCACTTATAATCATGATAACTAATTTTATCAAGGATTCTGAAGATGTTTTTGTACGTTTCCTTCATATCAACAGAGTATGCAACTGGAACTGATGGGAAGTCATTCCCATTTGCCAACAGGACAACTTTTAAGCTTGTTTTTGTTGAGTCTATAAACAGTCTACATTTGTCTGGGTCACATGGCATCTGTAGCTCTGTCATCAATAAATTTGCATTAGGACAGAACACTAAACCTTTATCTTCTGAGAAAAGACATTTCAGGGTTGCTTGTCTGGTCCTGTAAGAAGATATTTTTACTCCCTTTTCTAAGAGATTCCACTGTTGAAGTCGCGATCCTAGGAGCTGAGATTTAGTCTTGGGTAACTGCAAATCCCTGACAGGATCATTTAATTCCGATTGAGTGAGGAGGAAAGGTTGCCAAGAAACTAAATCTGCGAAATACTCTTCATCATCATTGAACGTATCATTCGAAGCCCCAGGTTGTGGCTTAGAGTCTTTTAAATCAATTTCCGGCTCTAGAGTATAAGTGTTTGGGGGCTCTGGGATTGGCAAAGTATCGTTATGAGGAACAGGTTTTAGAGCTAACGGAATATTGGAATACTGAATTGTATGCTTACTTTTGCTCGAAAACCCGACGGTGGAAGTCATACAAAAGTAACAATCTGTAAGATGACAGCGAGGTTCACGCCAAACCATGGGCACAGCAAATGGCATTGATTTACGGGTACCTTTGAGCCATTTGGTCAAACTACTGTAACAAGTCGTACAGCAAACTGATGGAACCCAAGTCTTGTCCTGGTCGCCAACTTGACAATCAAAGTACAATTTATAAGCTGTTTTAATAAGCGGAGAAAGGGGTTTTCGTTGCGCTTTTAAAGTTAATTCCCCGCAGACATAGCAAAAGCTATCGGGATGATTTTTACACTTGCGTGGCATAATTAAACAGTATTCCACGCCCGACATTAACCACAAATCACACTTAGTCACTTGAAAAAATCCGGAGTAAAAGTAGTTTTACTGTTTTACACAAATGAACAAAAATAAACACAAAATCCAGCACGTTTAAAACGTCGACAAGTTAATTCTGCAACAGCTATAGATGTACTGATCGAAACAGTTAAGCAAACAATGTAATATACTATAATGAGAAGAGTAATGCAAGTTCAAGCCTGTCGAAAATTCCTGTTCAAACCTGCATGTGGTATTGAGATCGCCAGCGTCGTGCAGTGAATCTTCCTAACTGTTTATTGATATTTTTTTACTGTTCTTATATATTTGTATTTTATTGTTGTTTCTATATACATTCTATAGCAAAACTTTTGCCGTATACTATGGTATAAATTTTATTACCTGCTTTGGGATGTTTAACGGCTATAAGTTAAAATTCTAAAAAAAAATGCAAAAAATAAAATAAAAATGGGGTCCAAAATAGGTGGGTGATGGGTAAAAACGGATTCAGGAGGTCATTTTACATAAGAATCGTCAAGAATGGTATCAGGGCCGATTTTCATGCAGACCAGTGTTATTGACACGCATCTATGGTATAAACGTGTGTAGTATTTTTGTTGTTTTGTAAAAATTTTCTTGGGGTAAGCATTGATTCATGTTTTTGTGATTTACTTTAATTTACACGTATTGTTATTAACGGTTTCTGGATACACGTTATTTCATTAATGTCACGCCACGTTGATTGAAGAGATTGAAACATTCTATAAATTAATACATAATTCTAACCGTATTGGAAGGCCCATTTACCTAATGAAATTTACTTGTGATAACACCGTATGTTGTTACGGTAATTTTCTTTATGCACGCCTTTGTTGTTACGGTCGAAATTTCTTTGGCGCACGCCTATGTGTTTCGACGAAAAATTAATTTACGTTTTGGACGCCCCCTAACGATCGTTTACGCGTGACTGTCATTTACGACTAGCTCTTCAACTTGGAAACTACATAAAATGGCCGGCGAATTGACGAGTGAACATTTTCTAAAATTATACACCATCATGGTGAGCAATCTATAAGTGTAATACACTTAAAATTCGTTTGCGTCGTCACCGGGTAAGATTGTAACTCTCATTTATTAAAACTTTGTTGTAATTTCCTGTAATTTGACAGCCATTCCGCCACGTGCGAATCCCTAGTTCTAATTGTGAATTGTTAATGAGGAGTCCATTTATCTCGTCAAACAAATATTCTATGAGGCATACTACTTATGGCAGAAACCGAATGTATCGAGGTTAACTAAGAACTGTCGAGATCCTACTCAGGCAGCAGATACCTGCGTAATCACAGAAAAGGGGTACCACAGCATATAACAACCGGTTTATATTCTTTATACTTTCTTGTATCTTAAGGAATAATTGTTGTAGATGTGATTTTGTGAGGCATTAGCTTGACACGATTTGCGATTCAAATTGCTTACAGGGTTATGTGTCGGGGGAACGTACGTTCTTCACACCAAAGAAAATTCCTGTATTTATGGTAAGTGATTTTATATGTTTTATTTCGTAGTCAAACGGGTCACTCACGAAACTTTTGCTATTAATTCTGTAATTATCGCTATTGTTATTTACCAGCTAGGTAGTAAATTTTAATTAGTTCAAGTTGTGCATGCTGTGTACTACCGATTGATTAACGTTAATGCTGTATTAATTTCACACGCTGTGTTATGATAAGTTAACATTAGCGTAGTACTTTCTTATTTCTGTATTTGATTGTCAGTAATGCCATTTTACTAATTATGTAAGCGATATTTTCTACAAACTATTCTTCGCTATATATATTTTTACTATATGTTTACTTATGTACGGTGTGTTGCCTATGCTACTGGCATTTCTGTATTGAGAAGTCATTATATTCTGTGATAATCCTCAGCGCTTCTATATTAAAATTGTTATTGTGGTTAGTTATTCTTTTATGACAACATACCTGTTTCCTATGACTATCGTTACCAACTAATTGTTTCTGACTACTCGAACAGCTGAGTAGAGGAATTACGAACCTAAATATCTAGTTACAAGTTTATTACCATTCTGTTGTGAGCAGACAGAACTGACTTTGGATAGGCTCTGGCGCCCTTAATTATCTTTTCATTATTGTCTAGGAACCCTACCCTCTCTCCGACTATTGAGAGTTGGCCGTGCAGGTTCGTAAAACCACCAAAAACTTGTAACAATGTATTATATTTCCTACTTTAATTTTTTTCATGTACGTTGTCAGTCGGTTGCACGCACGACTGTAAGGTACATATTAAGTTGTTGTCCTAATTAACTATAATTTTTTTGTAGGTGTAACATATTATTAGACGGCTCTGGTTCTCTGAATTATTGAAATTTGCATATTTGTGTTATAATTAACAAATGTGAATTTATTCTTTTCGAATGTAACAGTTAGGCCGACAAATTTAATTTTTTGTACGACGTGTTGTCCAACCGAAGGGGGCTTGCTTTAACAATTATTGTATGTGATACTGACCTACGTTCTAGCGTTGGATCGCACCAAATTTATCTTGTTTATCTTTTCTAAGCTCTCTTTCTGTGATAAAATAAATATACTCGTTGTTAAAACCAGTATTTTGTTATTTGTTCTCTTTCAGCTTTGGGTAGATTTAAACGGTATCTCCCATCCTAATCTTCTATGGTTTTGGGTTATTTTAAATTGCTTTATAATTAGCGCACCAAAACCTATCACCGAATCAAACTGAGTTAGTCGCTAGCAATTAAGTTAACAATTTTTCAACATCAGATATATTGCAATATAACATTTCAATAAAACTGTTAAATGTCTATTACATGTTGCATGATGCGTATTTGAACAAATTTGAAATCACATATTATTTATAATTAAAAAAATTTAGACTACTACAAACATAAAAAACCTAATCACAAAAAGTTACAACAATGTGTAACGTCACAGAAAATGAAATTGGACAAAGGTCAGACACATATTTCAAGACTTTCTTGACAATATTTATAAACAAAATTTGTTTAAATTCCATTTGTGTTATGTAGTACATTTTATAACAATGTATAAAAATACAAGTTTTAGGTGTTACTTACTTCTTATAAACAACTATTGTATTTCATAATTTACATTTATACTTAATGTATATTAAAAAACGTTGTTTAATTGTAACTTAATGTTGGTTTGAAAATTGTCACTCATTTATTTTATCTGATTTGCTAAACGACTGTAATCCTGAATTTTGTTTCATTACGGACAACGTCCAATGTTACTTAGCTCGACAACTAAAACATTTAGCTAAAAAATTTTGATAATCATATTATATTTTTACCTAATCCACAAATCTGAGCACACCGTAATCTGGACATGTTATTATAGGTAGCTCTGTTGGTTCCACAAACCGGACTATATTCAGATGTAACACCGCAAGTTTGTATACATCTACGAAAAGCAGGAGGAGCAGTAGTTGTAAAAGGAAATTGTGTAGTAGAACTAATTATTGGGGGATTTGGTAATGGAGCTACATCACTATCTAGCATCGGTCGTGGCGGTTGAATTGAAGCTTGTAATAAACTACTATCAGTAATAATTGGCCGTTGTTGTTGGGTAGCATCAGATCGAAGCTCGTCGGAGCGTGTCCCAATCGATTGTTCTTGTAAATGCTTGGTGTTAAACGGTAGACGTTCGTGAGATAAATTCTGGTGAATTAATATAGCTAAAACTGTAAAAAGAGAATTTAATTTTTATGATGAAAATATTCTACATCAGTTTTTAGTTTGCTCGAGATAAAATTTTATTCTTTAAGATGTACTTATAAAGTGTAAAGTACGTATTTGCATGAAACAATGAAAGATCGTTGATCTTAAGTGTGTGACCTAGTGATGTACTTGAAACATAAAGATGACTGAATAAATTTACTTTAAAAAAATATATAAAGTTTTATTTTTACTTGTACTCAATATACGTACGAGCAAAAATTCAAGTCAATTTTAAATGTGTTTATTAGATAAAAATAATGCGTTTTTTGCGTTGCCTTTAAGATAAATATTGTATCAGCATTAAAAATTCAACGAATTTTATTTTGTTGATGTAAGTAACTTTAATGTTGTATGTTAAAACACTTTTTTAGTTTGATCATTTCTGCAACAGAAAATAGATTACTAAAATTAATTTAATTAGGTGCATTTGCAGAAGTTTCTTTTGTATTTGACTGTGAATAGTTTATAATACAGGGTGAGTCCTTGAGCACGGCCCTCAAATTTATCTCGAAAACTATTTGGTCTAGCAATACGGGAAAACAATTTTATAGACTAAATCACATATAGGGAATTCACTGAAAATCATTTCAGTTTTGAGAACACTTTGGGAGTGGCGCAATCAGAGAGTGGTTGCAGCAAAAATCGTAATTTTCTCAATGATTTTAAATGTAAAGATATTAATTACGGTCGTCCATGTCGATAGCTATCGCACGATCTAACCATCCCCTAAAACCGAAAAAGAAACGAAGCAAAGATTAGATATATGATCGTATCACAATTAAGTTGCTTATCGACAAACAATAAATCCGAATTAAATACGCCGAGTATTCAAGTGATCTTCACTTTCTTAAACGCAGGTAGGTTTTGTCTCAGAAGTGGCGTAATTGATCGAAAGCTCCTTTTTGTACGTGCTTCTTAGTATAGCCTCCAGCGGAAAGTAATGGATTACGAATGAATCCTGCCAACTTAGCTCAATACGTGGTATTGTAAAACGCTAAGGAAATTACAGGAAAATAAACGTAAATCACCAAGAGCAGTGGAAATAATACACCCATTTATAACACAGATGCTTGCACTTTTAGAAGTGAAAACGTCGTTGGGCGCCATACCATACTTGTGAAGTGTACCACAGACACCGGAAAAATGGTTTTCCTCCGTTGAAAAATTTTATCTGTCAAAAGCAAACACTCTATGACGCATGACTGTGATATCGAAAAATGGGCGTTCTGAAAGCAAATTTTATACTAGAAAATTTTTTAACATACCAACTTTTTAATATAACATGGCATAATGACCTTAGTATAGTTGGTCCATTTCTATATGAACGTTGTTAATTTTTGTGTTTTGTGTTGGTAACGTGTAAATTCGCAATTTGGTATTATTCCGGCTGAAGGATAGGCAACTTTGCCGTCACCGAGGTAAAATAGCTTGGCCTCGAACAATTTTTATTTGATTTACGTACTAAGAACCGGCGCAGAAGTATTTCATGTCGTGCCATTTTGATTTTGTCGCGTACAGCGTACGGTGTGTAGGTTTACGACCCAAAAAAAAGATTGGTAAGAAAATGAGATTTTGTCATCCATATACATCGAGTTGATAGATGATTTTCTTTTGTAGAATCTGAGCTAAATAATGCTGAGGGGCGAGTCATAGCTAACCGCATACACCTATTTTTCTATCCGGCTCATATTGTAGCTTCTTTTCGGTCCTGCTTTCTTGTCTTGGTTTTCTTGTGCCTAGTTGTTATGGTAATTCTTGTGGATGGGGCGTGATGGCAGTCCTTTAATACAACTGTAATCTGTCTTTGATGGCTGCTTCGGTATGAAATTACGCAGTAAGATAGGCAAAGAAGTTAAGTGGCTGTGATCTGCTGTGTTTCAACGACTCCGAAGGGTATAATTTACTAATCAACTGGAATTTCTCTCAAGGTATTTATGGTCATCACTATCGCAGTCCGAACGGGTCAATCGGGGGTCTTGAAAGCCTGCGCGCCATAAGGAAATATCACTACATTTAGTGCCTAATTAAAGTATTAAGCTTTAGACTATTTATGTATCTTTGTTGTTCGGTAAAATGTGCGAGTATCAAATCCTTGTAGTTGGTTTTCTTTTGGAATTATACAGAGATTGGAAGTACGTGTTGTAGTTGCGAAGTCAATGGGGAAAATATAGCCCATATATTTCATCCGTTACGCATACTTGACGTCAAGGCCACGGGCGAATTATAATTACGTAAATTCGCGAGCGCTTTTATGTACGGCTACCGTTTGCTAACTGCGACGGCGTTTAACTAAAGAAATATTTTTAGATTAAATTACTTCCAGAGTCTAATTTAGACCTGTGTATCATATTTTATGTTTGACGTAAAAAAGGTGATAGCGTGCCAGTAGCGCCGCTAACAGAGCATTAGATGGGTAGTGTTTAAACGCAGCTAACTAACGGCGTATTGTTTCTTCTCTTCGTCAATAAACGAAACTGTCAATTAAAATTACTTGTTTTATTTTGGAATGTACTTTGGGGTTGCGGGTCTGGGGTTTCCTTTTCTCTAACCCAGACATTCGCTACATTATTCTTACGCAAGAAAAGGTGGCGCACAGGGCACTTGACTTACCACAAGAGTATCTTTGTTTGGAACTACTGAGCCAAACGGTAAGCACAACATCTACTTATTTTCATGTTTCTTTTCACCTCCCTAACTAGTACGTTACATGTTGCTGCATAATTGAGTTTTGTTACTATTTTGTAGTTTTTATTTGAACCTTGTTACCTTGCAGTTGTTGTTTTCCTTTGTTTTTAAATACTTTGTAAAAAACGGTTTCCACAAAATCCGAAGCATATGACATGTTACGGATATATTTTCCATGCCAAGAAAATGAGTTAATTGCTTCACGATCTTACAACGCAATGTATCCAAATCAAGAAAGACAATCTAGAAGAGTTTTTCGTCGATTAATATTACGATTACGCACCACAGGAGACATACAACCAATTCCTGTACGAGAAAGGCGTCGTCCAGTAAGGAGCGAAGAAAATATGGTTAATGTTTGAGCCTGCATTCAGGTAAATCCTCGTATAGTACCAGAGAAATTGAAAGAAATATTTCAAAGAACGATCATAAAAATTATAAAATAGTTAAATTTGTTGCAATGTTTTACAACGATTTTGTAATTTACGTTGTAAAACTTTGCCATTTTTTTGTATCTTAGTTTGTTAGACAATTTGAACAATTGTTGCTTGAGTGTACGGTTCTATTTACATACGAAAGAAATACATTTATTTGTAGAGAAGACTATTTTTGAACTAGGACATACCGCCGTATGACGTGAGAGACGAAAGTCGGGATTATTTCTTCTCTCATCACTACTCTTTTAAGCGTACCAGTTATTTTGTATTCAATCCTGTGGCGCCTTAAATGAAATATCTTTTCACTCACCCCAGCCTAACAGTTAGCAGGAGGGTAGCTCAAAGGCGTGGTGGTTTATGTATTTAAAAAAAAAAACTAAAGTCATAGAAGGAATTGTCATAAAAACTGGCGCCCAACGTGCGGCGCTTAACTGTTACTAATTAAAGTTTTAATTATATGGCTTAGTTTTTTGACGGACCTAGTGCTAAAAGAAGGAACGATCGCTGTAGCTAATATGAATTTAGGCTACTTATAGTTTGCGTAAGATAATTTTAGTAATTAATTGTTGATAATTTCGTATACTTGTGGTTGCCTTGGAGTATCTGAACTTATCTGCTCTTCAATCGTTTAATCCTTACGGCTAATGTTAATAAATTTTCCTCCGCCGCTACAGTGAGGTGCCACAGACCTATATGTTTTTCTGAAGTAATTTCATCACAAAATTTTTATTTACCCAGTTGTTTCGTTTAATCATGTATTAAAATATGACTAAAGCAAATTACGAAAATTGACAAAAATACATTGGATTCAAAAATCAAATTTTATTCAAAGAAATATTGAAAAACACCTTTCAAAGTATAATGTTTCAGAAGTTTCTGCTGCTACTGCATTCTAAACAAATTTTTCTTGAACACTGCAGGCATATTGGTCCTCTACAGGTAATACAGAGGTACTGTGTTTTTCTTGTTAATTTTGGAGGACAAATATAACAAGCACGCTCTTCCTCATCTCCATTCTCGTTTGGTGAGCTGGATTTATTCAACATTTGCTCCAAAGTGAGTTTCAGTTATTTTGGTATTCTTTTATTTTGTAATCTCCTTTCCATCAGCGGAAATGTTAAAGATTTGGCTAACTGTTTTAGAAAATCATGACGTTCCATTTTGCGGGAATTTTTATAAGTTTGTTGGAGAATATATGCATTTACCGTGGATGCATCTAGCATTTGAAAAACTAGAGCTAAAGGCCATCGATTAGTCCTTCCATTAGCACTATTGCCAGCACATTTTTTATCCAGGGTGTCAACACCACCCTTTGTCATGTTATAATATTTTATGATTTCGGGTTTTTCGTTATCAAAGTTTTTTGAGCTGCTGTGGTGCATTGAGGAAACAAGTAGGACTGCTTTAGATTTTTTGGGACTGAAATCCTAACAAAGATGTACATACTTTTCTAGATTTGTGTGGAAGGAACTGTGGTGGAACCTCAGCCTAATTTTTGTTTAGCGTGCTTACATAGGTTAGCCCTCTCTTTTGTAACTCTTGGTCCAGCTGTATAGAGCGGAACTAATTATCCCCTGTTACATTACGATGCAACTTTTCTAGTCCTTTACAAAGACGAATTACTGACTGTGTAGGAGCCGTTTTTCTTCTGGAGAAAGTGTTTGGCCATCAATCGTTACGTTAGCTCCTAAACTAAAACATCTTTGAAAATTTTCGATAAGACTCTGGAAGACATTAGAGATCGGTGCTGCCCGATTTAGAGTTTTTTTCTCATCCCTAGTTTCAGCATTATCGAATCTGAGACAGGCAAGTAAAAATTCGTAACGTTGTTTCGACATTGTACAATAAAACACATCCCTGCCTGTTCCATCAGTGGCAAATAGACAATCTATATTTTCGTTGCCGGACTTAAAAACCGCAGTGTAAACCAGCAATCCAAAAAATGCTCTCATTTCAGTTTGGTCGACATGTTGAAGTGTGGGGTGTGACTGATCTTTGTAATGTTTTTGCAATGCTGTTATTTTCTTATTTGTATGAAAAATAGTTTCGTTGATAATTTCTGGTGAAAATAAAAGTCTCCATACTTCTTCAGCATCTGGACTGTTTTCAAGCTTAATTGCACTGGGTTTAAGCACTTGTAGTTTTATAATAATATTGTGTTGTCTTGTTCGCACGTTAGCAGAAGGTTCGTTCTTAGACCTAAAATTGATAAAACAGATAAAGCGAAAACGGTCTTCAAAGGTAGTTATGTTACAGATTGCCATGTACAATTATTTTTTCCTAAGTAATAACCTTCTTTTTCTTCATCAAGCTTCATTTTCTGAGGCAGTTTCCTCGCTTTGTGTATCGTGATCACTTTCGATAAAATTGTCTAAATCGATTATCTCATCTTCGCTCTCTAGATTGTCAAAGTCTTCAACATTTATCTCATTATAAGCCTGTAGGGTCCATTCTTCAAATTTTGGATCTGACCTTATTCGGGAAGGACCTGAGGCGTTTGCCATGCTAATTTTCAAAAATTACGGACTCAGAAATAATTACCTCAAAATAGAAATATACTTACGTAACTACTACGTTGAGCTCTACTAGACTACGATAACTGTTTATGACGTAATAATTCGACACTAACAACACGTACGAACGTTCTTATGCCACTAAACTGTGTATAGACTCAAAGGTACATAAGTCCCCACCACTCGATTTTCAAGGGCATGTAAAAAATGCTCAAGAAAAAGTTTCGCGGAGTTTGAGAGACCCCTCCGTAGCCGTTAAAGGTTAATTGTTGTTGCTTTCTGCTGCTAAATTTGAAATTAACCGGCTAGCGGCTGATGAGTAATTTTATATATTACAAATAGGTGGGTTTGTAGAGGTTGATAATGTTACTGCTATGCGGGTTGCGTTGAGAAATTGTACTAAAATGGTTACGCCATGAGCAAATTTTCCTAAATCCGGTACTGTTTGATTCATTTAAATTATACGTGTGGGAATTTGCTGTTGTTGCTAATCTCACGCTTTATTTCGTTACATTTTAAAGTTGATAATTTGTAATTTATAATTACTTAAGAGCGTATTATCCTCGCTTAATACGTGGTTAAATTCTGCTTTTATGCAAGTCCTTATCAAGATCATTGCTTAAACTATCAGTTACTCGAGCGTTCTCACGAGTTTGCTGACGAATTAATTTTTTATCTTTTGAGGTCATTATGACCTTAGGTACTTCGTTTCCTTCTTTAATCAGTTCCTGACAAACTCTTGTTGAGATCACTTCAAAAATTTACTGTAACTTGGAAGTACTAACGTTTACTTAAACACGGTGATTTTGTACAAATCTCAAAGATTTGATTTTCTACATTGAACTTTTAATCAAAATCCTACTGGCTTAATCAACTTTAGAAATTCAAGAACTTTTCCTTATACTTTAAAATTTTACAATTTTTTTTGCTATTTAAAATTCACTTTTGTTATTTAAACTTTGGCTTAATGTACTTAATTTAATTTCACTTTGTTTCTATAAGAAGTTGTTATCTGATTTACCTTAAATTTTGTTGACTTATAACGTAATTGTAACTGACCTATTAACCTACATAAATTTGGTTACGCCTCCCCTGATCTACTAGATAGTAAACTTGAACCTAACTCTAATTCTCGGCTGTTATTTGCCGACGGCCAATTGTTTGTTTTAAATATTTTATTTAAAGAAACTTCGACTGGAAATACCGTGCACGGAGTTTCATCAGCGAAGTAATAAAGGTAAGATTTTTTTTTGTATTTCAAGTTTGTAATTACTGCCTTGTCGAATCCCGATCGCTGCCCCAAATTAAAATTTTTTTTTGTTGTTCGTTTTGCGAACCTAACGTAATTAAATTAGTTTTACTACTTTTGTTTTAACACAAGGTAATTTAGATCCTGTATTTTTGTAATATTTGAAATCCATTATCGATTGTTTTACTTAACTTCACGCATATTTTGTTTGCATAATTCAAAATTGAATATTTTAGTGATTATTTTGTAAATTTCCATTTATTCTAAATTCATTATATTTACATCAAATTTACTGATTGCTATTTATTGCTTAAACTTCCCCGTTTTTCTTTCAGCAACCCTTCGCTACTACTAGAGCCCTGTTTAACAATTTATTTAACAGGACCGTAACTAAACAAATTGTGTGGCGCCCATTTCTAACAATTTCTAATCACTATTTGACTAATTTTATCTACCACGACATCTTTGATTTAAATATTGTCCTCACAATTTCTAACCCACCCCATTTTGCCTACAAGAACCGAGCTACTGCGGCCATCGCTCCATTTAAATTTTTAGTTACCCATAATTCTTACCGTAACAAAATCCAGAAACAGGATGATTCTTTGTCATATCTCGATTACGAACTTCCACTTCAAGAAGATAAAAATGCATTAAAAACTAAATCAGCAGAGCTCAACTCCCTTATCGATAGTTTAGATTCAGTTAACGTTGTAAAAGTTTCAAAAAAGTTTTCTAGTATATTTACTCGTAGTTATAGTCGCTGCAATCGCATCAAAGCAATTTCAGAGAAAGAAAAAAAAACTCTTAAACTTGCTTATGTTAGAGTTTTTAAAATTTACTTCGTATTTTGATGAAAGGAAAAAAATTGAACGCCGTGTTTCCGTGACCACTCAAGTTCCTTTATACTATGTTAGTTCAGATAATGTTGATGAGACCAATCCCGCAGCCAAAGGATTCGCCGTCTGAGTTTGAAGAGGGTACTGTACAAGATACCTTATTTGGTAGATGTGGTACACATTTGGAGTCCGTTGGTAGTAACCTCCTAAAGTTTCAGCAAAAGGTCTCAGCGTTTATAAATGCAATGTAAAGTTCAGTGGATCTGCAAAATAATTAATGTCGTATTTTTTCGAGCGAGTAGAAGAGCTTAGGGTAGCCAGAGGAATTACCGTTATCAAAATGTTTCGATCTGCTTTGGACTTAGAAGGAAAAGCGTTAATTTGGTTTCGAGCAAGCAGAAATAGATTTAATACTTGGAAAGATATTTACGTACCTTTAAAAGAAGAGTTTCAACCTCCTAATTACAACGAAAATATGTACGATGAAGTAAAACGTCGAACCCAAGGAAAGAATGAAACAATCAGAATATATTTGACTAAAGTAGAAATTTTATTTAGTCGTTTGACTACACCTTTGTCAGAAGCATCGAAAGTAGCAATTACCTTGCGAAATGTTTTACCCTATTATCAATCTCAGTTGGCTTTAGTTGAAATTAATAGTATGTTCGACTTGAAAAGATATTGCAAAAAGTTCGAAGCATCTAAATTAGCAGTAGACAATTTTGTTCCTCCATATTCAAAGAAGAGCGATTGTCTCGAGCCGAATTAGTTTATGTCAAAAGCAGTTGCTACTACTTTTTCTACTGCCACACATCGTGAAACGCAAAAAAAGACTATTTGTTTTAGACGTAGACAAGCAGGTCACTTTGCACGAAATTACATAGAACGAAATAACGCATCACTTAGTTGTAATCGATGCGGAGAACAGGGTTTAGAAAACTGCCTTAAATGTAAGTTGTCGGAAAACGACAAAGCGTCACAGTAAAGCGACGGTATGCTGTCACGTCCTATGAAAATCCGTCATTACCAGTTAAACAGCAAACTATATTAAATTTTATGTTCGCTCACGCAGAAACCGACGAGCGTCCATTGTAACGTGTAAATTCGTAAATGGGCATAAATTCGCCTGATGGTTAGGCAACCTTGCCTTTAACCGTGTGAGATATCTGACCTCGAGCTATATTCTTCGATTTATGCTCGTAGAGGGCGCGCGAGAGTAGTTGGCCATCTACGGAATTCATTTTTATTTGGTGGTACGCGTTGTACTGGATGTGGCGGAGACGGATTGGTAAGAAAATGACGTTTTCCCTCATCGATCATCATCTAACGTAACGACGTTTTCTTTTAGAAATCCTTAATAAATCCGCTCGAATGTCGCATTTGTAGAACAAAATATCTACGTATTTCTAACCAAAAAGTCATAAAGTAGCTTTCTTTTTGGGGTTGTTTTCTGTGTGGCTTCTTACGAACTGCCGGAGTGGTTAACTGTATTATGAAATAACAGAAGCGCGGCGGTGTAAGGAATCTAAGGTGACTGATGGCGCTTTCTTGTAGCTTGGGGAGGGTGCCGAGGGTTAAAAACGAGGTGACCTGGTGAATGAGTAATTCAATAAAAAGAATTCTGACCGAAAAGGTATTTATACGTATCTCTAAGTGTAACTTCTAAAACCGGGAGACCGCGCGACCTCGACCCACTTTCGTCTACGCGCTTCGGGGTCTCGACTTCTGCTCGCGCCTAACAACGTGTAATGAATGGTACAACTAACGCTACAGGTAAGTGTAATGAAATAAGATCGGACTTCGTAACTTTATGTGTTTCTTTCTCTAACAATTGTCTTTTGTGCATACAGTACGCCTACTTAATCTAATTAATTGTGTTTAATTGCTATCCATAACGTAAAAGAAATTTCAATCTATAATGTGCGGGAATTTGTAACTAGTATTGAGAGCTCGAAACGTATTGTTTGTCGTAACCTGAATGATTGATGAATTTTATACCGGTCGTGAACTTGACGTCAAGGACCACGGGCGGTGTTACTTTTTTTAATTCTCACGCGCGGTCACGGGTGTATTTGCTACCGTTTATTGTAGCCGCGGAAACGTAATTTAAATTTTAGCACATTTTTTTTTGCTTCCAGAGTCTATTTTAGACCTGCTTTAACATTATATTCTATTTGTTGTGTAATTTATTTATATGTGATTTATACCAGCGGCGTAACCGTCGAGTTGGCTCTTTCCTTCAAGAAATTTTCTGTTAATATATATACCTAATAAATGATTATTGTTAATTTCTGGTATCTTTCTTTAGGGGGACCTCGGGTCTAGGATCTCCTTTTCTCCTGCCTAGACTTATTACGTTCGACTAAATTTCGGGAAGAGGTGGCGCACTCGGGCATTTTGCTTACCAAAGAACATTCTTTTCACTTCGATTTTCTTTACCCGACGACCATCGGCGGTGAGGCTAGCCGAAAGGTAAGCGTGACAACTTGGTAATTGATTATTTTTTTTTCTTTTTCTCCACCTCCCCCATTGGAACATAACACCATATTTAAAAATAGAAATTTTGGGTCAACAAATTTAGAAGTTAGGCCTTAAACTGCAAATGAACAAGAATCGTCAAACAAGGTTAGCAAATGGAACTATGTGTGAATGATTGGGTGTTGTTTCTGTTTTTGTAGATCTTCTGGGAAGATGCGGAAATGTACCCAATGTTGCTCATGGTTAAATTTGGGAGTTGACTTCTAGAAAAATATTACAGTTGCGGGGTGCATGGGAATTTTTTTATATTGCTGCTGTATTGAAAATGCTATCGTTAGAAAAAAATCTAAAAAAAGCACGAAGTTAAACGGTGTTGTTGAGGTTTATTTTCGAAAATGTACTGAAAAATTAGGTTGTACTACACTAATAGAACACGTGATTCTAACCGATTCGCCGCCAATCAAACAGCGTTACTATCTAGTATTGCTGTCAGTGCAACGATATATTAACGAAGAAGGTGATAAAATGTACAACGAAGGTATAACAGATCGTTCGAACTGGCTGGTCTTCTCAAATTTTGCTTGTTAAAAAGAAGGATAATTCATATCGTTTTTCTGTGGACCCACTGCCATATATTTCATCTATTTTGGATCGATTAAAAAACGCTAACTTGACTTGATATAAAAAATGAATATTGGCAAACTTCGGTAGCGGAAAAGTTAAGAGACTACCTGTCATTTACGGTTCCCAGTCAAAGCCTTTTTGATTTACAAGAATGCCTTTTGGCTTACATAATGCTCCGGCGACATGGCAACGGTTGATAGATCGTGTTCTAGGTCTAGAGTTAGAACCATTCGTCTTTGTGTACTTAGACGACATTATTTTAATGACGCCAACGTCTGAAGAACACTTAGAAATTGTAAAAAAAGTTTTTACTAGGCTACTACAAGCAAATTTAACGTTAAATAAAGAAAAGCGAGAATTTTGTAAAGAAGAGATTAAGTATTGAGGATATGTAGTATCGGCAAAAGGAGTACATCTAGACGTAGATAAGGTAAAACCCATATTAAAACTACCGACCCCCAGAACAACTAAAAAAGTGAGGAGACTCTTAGGCATAGCAAGCTGGTACAGGAGATTTGTGCCAAACTTTTTGTCGTTAACTGAACCTATCTGTTGTTTAGCTCGCAAATCAGTAAAATTTGATTGGACACCGGATTGTAAGCAAACTTTTAATAAAATAAAAGGTGCTTTAATTTCGGCGCCGATTCTTACCTGTACAAACTTTGATTTGCTTTTTGTACTGTAGACTGATGCTAATAGATACGGTATTAATAGTGTGCTAACGCAGTGTAATTCTGATGGAATAGAGACCGTAATCTGTTATTCAAGCCGATCATTTACCAATGTCGAAAGAAAGTACAGCATTACAGATCGGGAGTGCTTATCAGTAACTTGAAGTATCAAAAGACCATATTTAGAGGCATCCGAGTTTACGATAGTAACCGATCACCATTCTCTTTTGTGGTTCAACAATTTAAAAGATCCACAAGAAAGATTAGCCAGGTGGGCTATACGACTCCAGCAATACAATTTTAAACTCAAATATTGATAGGGAAAAGAGAACGTAGTACCCGATACGCTATCAAGAAGAGTTCCTTTAATTCACCCAACTGAAAGTAGGAATGTTCCTAATGACAAATGGTTTACAGGAATGCTACAGAAAGTTGGGACAGATCACAAGCGTTACCCTTTATGGAAAATCTGCGATGGCAAATTGTACAAGGGAATTAAAACAAGACGAGCGAATGGCGAAGATTGTTTTGAAGTAGTACCTAAAAGCCATCGCCGAGGCGTGATACGTCAACACCACGACCCAATTTTAGCTGGACATATGGGAGTAACAAAAATTTTTGAAATGATATCGAACAAAAATTAATGGTCAAAAATTAGATGTGATGTTGCGAAGTATGTTAAAAATTGTCCCGTTTGTCAAATAATAAAACCTAGCGAATTGACCTTGAGCCATAACGTAGTGGAAAAGCCATGGCTTATGATTTCAGCGGATTTAGTTGACCTTTTGCCTAGAACAACAAACGGCTATTTGAATATTTTAGTAATTGCTGACTGTTTCATAAAATTTTGTTTGTTTTTTTCACTGAGGTCTCCCACAGGAGCCGCCATTGTCAAGTTTTTTTGCGTATATGGTGTTCCCAAATATGTTATTACGGATAATGGCAATTTACTTGTGCCGCGAAAAAGTGTAGCTCTATACTATCCACAAGCCAACCCTACCGAACGGGTGAATTGAGTGATGGAAACGATGCTTATTTTGTACTTTGAAACGAATAATTACCGGGAATGAAACAAATACTTACAATTTTAATGTTGAATTAGATAAGCTTTCGAACTAGATAGGTTAACGAATGCCTTTCCATTTAAAACCATTGAGAAAATTACGATTTTTTGTAACCACCCCCTAATTGCGCCGCCCCCAAAAGGTTTTCAAAAGTGAAAATATTTTTTTTTGAACTCCCTATATGTGATTTAGTCTAAGAAATTTTTTTCTCGTATTGCTGACTAAATAGTTTTCGAGATAAATTTGAGGATCGCGCTTAGGACTCACCCTGTATATTGGATTGATATTTTATCATAACAAATTTGTACGGAATATATTTTTTTTACGTTCTTGATCTTAGGTGAATAATAATATAAGTCTAAGTAAATTTTTTGCGAAAAGTAAATAAAATACAAACTTTCGTATAATTTATATAATATATAACTGTAAAGTTAGTAAAGTTTATTTTACAAAGAAAACAAGGTTGTCTTTAACAGTTAAATGCAGATTTTAACTTTCGGAATTTAAATATTTAACAATCGCTAAAGTGTATTAATGAATAGAAATTTCGAGTAACTCAACGATTAGCATTAATTTAAATACATTCATATGTTACATTATTAGTTTAATTGTTCATGTCAACTTTTAGGAAATTATGTACTGAAATTGTTACATTGCGTTAAGAGTTAAATAAGCTATTGACTTACCATATGCAAACGACTTCATCTTCTAATTTTTCAATACTAAATTATGTTCGTTGAAACAGGTAAATACTAAAAAATCATTATGTTATTAATAGCACTTTAATTGTCGGTGATCGATTGTGCGCTAAATGAGTCTAAGTATCCTTAGGTTAATCAGTTTTAAACTTTACAAAAATAAGCAGAATTAATTTGTAATTTTTTATTTCGGCAAAATTTTTAAAAATAATATTTGTTTGTGTATTCAATATATAGATTTATAGTAACCCTGTGACATGACGTAGAAATAGAAGCAGGCGGTCACAGTCTAAGAAAAAAACTCAACTTATGAACGTGCAATAAACACTTTAATCTTATAGATAAATAAACAAAATACGTTACATTTTTACGTTACATCTTCTTATTCTTATAAAAAAATATGGAAAACAACCCTACATTCAAATTTGTAAAATTAATTAAAAAACAAAATGACACAGTAAGAATGTATTTTCGACTTTGTTTATAATTATATATACAAATAATAATAAATGAGATACTGCTGGTTAATTTGGATATTTAGTGACTGCATAAAAAAACAATAAATTTATGTACACAACAAAATAGTAAACGGGTAATTACCGAGAAAGTTCCAATTTTGAACAAATTATTATCATTAAACAAATATTTTTGTTTTACGTTTTTTTAAGAATATTGACTTTTAATAAAATAATGATTACAAAAAGTACATTTTCATTTAGTAATGTTAATTAATCCGGTAGTCAAACATAATACTTAACGTGTCATTATTTTAAATAGTTTTCCCTAATTGCACGATGTAAAATTAATTCTGATTCTGATAAACAGCTTAGTGATCGTACTTCCTGCATACACATTAATTATAAGTTTACTCAATTGCCGGATTACATTTAAAACAAGTATTTTAATATTATCTTACAAATAGTGCGCGCCAAAGGTATGGAATAATGGATTTATCTTGGTTCCTGTCAGGATTATCAAAAAAAGTTTTGACACGAATTATCTCACGAGCAAATTGTAAAGTGCTGAGTATAAAATGTAACTATATATATAAGACCTTGCACACTTTGCAAAACAGTTAGTTGTAAATGTATTTTCACACATTTAACATTAGAATTATAGCTACTAAACATTTTTATTGTAATCATAATAAAATTAATAGTTTTTAAAAAACCGATTTGGGTTAATCAAAAGTTAATTGGCGCAGTCGGTAGGATTTCCGGGATTCGCGTATCGAACGTGAGTTTTCGTGATAACGATTGACTGGAAATCGAACCAAAAAATTGTGACATTGTGAAGTTGTGCAAGTGGCTCCTGAAAAATCAGGAAACCATAGAGTCTATCGCAGAACCAGTGCAACAACAGTGAAACGAAAAGAAAACGGAATTTGGAACAAAATCGTCCTAATTCGCGAAAAAGACCTACAGCCAATCAAGGAAGGAAACTGTGGTCATCTTTATAGTGGTTAAGAAGAATGCTAAAAATCGTAACAATTTTAATGTAAGTACAATTTATGGAAAAATTATCATTAGAAACCCCTTCAACTGACTTAAAATTAATTGCTAATCCCCAAACAACTAACATGAACCAATTCAAAGCTGAATTTTTACAATGTATACCCGAATTTGATGGTAACCCTAATGAACTAAATAGATATTTATTAACAAGTGAATCAATAATTGAACAGTTTTACGATGAAGAAAATCCTACTAATTTTCAAAACACTTTTATTCTAAATTCGATTATTTCAAAATTACGTGGAAATGCAAAATTATTAGTAAACATTCAAAACGTTTCTACATGGAGTGAATTGAAAACAGTTTTAACAAATAGTTTTGCAGATCAAAGAGACGAATCTTGTCTTAACAGAGATCTAATGCTAATGCTAAGACAAAATCTAAATGAAAAACCTCAACAATTTTTTGACAGATGTTTAAACATTCTAAATTTATTGTGTAGTTATGTAGACGTACATGAAAAGAGTAAAGATGCTAAAAATTTAAAAAGGGAATTATACCAAGACCTGACGTTAAAAACATTTTTAGCAGGATTAAAAGAACCTCTAGGCACCACTATTCGTTGTATGAAACCCCAAAATCTAAGTGAAGCCATCCAATACGTAATAAGTGAAGACAACATTCACTACTTCCAGATCTTTTCTAACAAAAATTATCCCAAACCACAAATTCAAACACATATAAGAATGCCACAAAACCCGAATTTTATGCAAAGGTCAAACTTCGCAGGAAATTCATCTTTTAACTTTCAAAATTCAAACAATCAATTAAGACAGAATTCATTTCCTTCGCAACCTATAAATATTCAACAGAGACCAATCATTCGACCTCAAAATTTTTTTACAAATGCACAAGTGTTTAAACAACCCCAATCAAGGAATGTTTTTAAACCAAATCCCCATAGAAATTTTCCAAGGCCAACACCCATGAGCACATCAACTCGTTATACGAACTTTGCGCATCCTGGCCCATCAACGTTTAATCAAAACCAAAATTTTCAACCTACACCAATGAGTATATCTACCAGAAATTCTTATCTCCCACCTAACTCCGAACAATTGTTTAATACCGAGGTTGACGATAACTCTTCTAATGAAAACGGTTATTGCAACCATCAATATGGCGAACAGACAGAAAATGACGAATGTACTAATTGTGACAATCATACCCAAATTTATCAAGACGAGTTCGACTACGAACAAAACGACGAAAATTTTCAGGAAACGCCTCCACCAAACCTAAACACATGATGCCGCAAATAATCTCGATTAATACATCTAATACAAGCGAACTTCCCTACATCATTTTCCCCGAACACAACCTAAAAATTTTGATTGATACCGGATCAACAAAATCGTTTATTGACTCAGAAATTGCGTTAAAATATTTTCCAAATCTTATAAAAAACGATCCATTTATAGTTTCAACCGTTTTTCAGAAATCTTCGCATAAGTACAGTGCACTTATATCGGCTTCATATATATTTCAATTACCGGAAACCAAATTTTTAAAATTCTATTTGTTTAAATTTCATAACTCATTTGATGGTTTAATAGGACTGGATAATTTAAAATTTTTAGAAGCAAATTTAGACTTCAAGAGCTGCTACCTAATGACACCATATAGTAAAACAAAACTTCTGTTTCATTCTACTCAAAACTAAATTTAATTACAGTAGCTCCGAGAACGCAACAAGTTATTAAAATTAAAACTTCAATAAAGGAAGGCGAAATCATCATTCCCCATCAAAAAATTCTTAACTGCGAAATACCCGAATGTCTCACTATTGCAAAAAATGGCGAATCTTTAACTACGATTTTAAACAATACTATTAATCCAATTACATTAGATTTTTCGCAACCTATACTTGTAGAAAATTTTGATAGGACGCAAATCGAAAACTTTGACCTGAATCACATCGAAAAAAATTGTTTCAACAACTTAAATATTAATCAAAACTAGCAATCATTAACACCTGCAAGGAATACTCTGACATTTCCTACCAAGAAAATATGCCACTTACTTTTACAAATAAAATAAAACATCAAATCAGAACGATTGACGAAGTCCCTGCTTATACGAGACCATATCGATATCCTTTCATTTACAAAAACGAAGTCCAAAATCAAATTAAAAAAATGTTAGATTGAAAAATTATCAGACCCAGTATCTCACCTTGGTCTTCGCCCATTTGGGTAATTCCAAAAAAACTAGACGCATCTGGACAACAAAAATGGCGCGTAGTCATAGACTATCGACAGTTAAACTCAAAAACCATTGACGACAAGTATCCTTTACCTAACATTACAGACCTACTGGACAAATTAGGAAAATGCCAATATTTTACAACCCTAGATCTAGCTAGTGGATTTCACCAAATTGAGATGAACGAGAAAGATGTAGGACTGAAAATGGACACTGGGAATTTTTACGAATGCCCTTTGGATTGAAAGGTGCTCCTGCTACCTTTCAAAGAGTCATGGATAACATCCTTCGTAGTATACAAAACGAGCAATGTTTGTTCTACTTAGACGACATTATCATTTTCTCAACATCCCTCCAAGAACACATTGACCGACTTAAAAATGTTTTTCAAAGACTTTGAGAATCCAATTTCAAAATTCAACTTGATAAATTCAAATTTTTAAGAAAGGAAGTAGCTTACCTTGGTCACATAGTGACACCAAAAAGAGTTAAGCCCAACCCGGATAAAATCAAAGCAATAAAGAATTACCCAATTCCAAAAACAACTAAACAAATTAAAGGATTTTTAGGATTATTAGGTTATTATAGACGGTTTATTCAAAATTTTGCCAAGACTACTAAACCGTTAACCAAGTGTTTAAAAAAGGACGCAAAAATCGAACACGATCAAGAATTTCTAACATGTTTCGAAACTTGCAAAAATTTACTTATAAATGAACCCATCCTTCAATACCCAGACTTTTCTAAACCATTTAACCTGACCACCGATGCGAGCAATTTTGCCATTGGAGCAATCTTATCTCAAGGCCCCATTGGCCAAGATCTGCCCATAGCGTATGCATCCCGTACCCTAAACGATTCCGAACAAAATTATTCAGTGATAGAAAAGGAACTTTTAGCAATAGTTTGGGCAGTTAAGTATTTTAGACCTTACTTGTTTGGCCGAAGATTTAATATCATAACTGATCACAAACCACTAAAGTATCTTTTTTCCCTTAAGGATGAAAATAGTAAATTTACTCGATGGAAACTAAAATTAGCCGAATACACATACGACATTATATACAAAAAAGGAAAATCAAACACCAACGCAGACAGTCTCTCGAGAATTGAAATTCATACGAAAGAAACTAATTTTTGGGAACAAGTAAATAACGTTTTAAAAGACACTAAGTATTACAACAACAAACAAACTCAATTATTCCCTGATAGCCCAACTCGCACCCTGCAACCTCAAACCCAAATTTCAGACTCAAACAAAGACATAGACAATATTTCGATTTTAGTTCAACCAGATTTAGACAACCAAACCGTACTTGACCTACCCGAAATAAATATTGAACAAAATCAAAACAATAACTTAATTGATGACAATCAAACCATACCCTCCAATGCAGGATTATATCCTAATTTTGAAATTCCAATCATATCTACAGCTGTCAATTACGGTCAAAATCAAATCATCATAAACTCAGTTCTACATTCTCCAGCTAATCCTAAAACGATGATTCTTTTCGAAAAACGAAAACGCATAAGCCTTCAATTATCACAGAATAATCTCGAAAGGGATGTCATTGATTTCATTAAAAACTTTATCAATCCTAATACCCAGTATCATCTATATTTTGTAGATCCAGATTTATATGAACCATTTTCGGCAATTATTCAAAAATACTTCACAAATTTTTTGTTGAAATTTAAAAGATGCACTAAAAAACTTATCGACGTCACCAACAAAAATGACTTAAAAGAAATGATTCAAGCCTATCATGAAAGTAAAACCATTCATAGGGGAATCGACGAAACCTATGAACGCGTAAAAAATAAATATTTTTGGCCTTTTATGAAAAAATCTATTCAAGCGTACATAAATGATTGTGAAATATGTCAATAAAGCAAATATGAACGGAACCCTGTTAACATTAAAATAAACATAACCCCTACTGCAGTTAAACCTTTTGAAATTGTACACGTAGACACCTTTACTCTGGAACAAAATAAATTTTTGACAATCATTGATAGCTTTTCCAAATACGCCCAAGTATACCATCTAAATTCCCTTTCCAGTACAGAAATAGTAAATAATTTAATAAACTTTTTCTCTCATCATGGTGTACCAAAACAAATTATTGCTGACAACGGTACGGAATTTAAAAATTCCGTGATATCAGAACTTCTAGGTTTACATAAAATCAAAATACACTTTTGCTGTCCAAATCACCCTCAATCTCAAGGCACTATTGAGCGATTTCATTCAACAATCCTAGAACACGTACGGTTGCTTAATGCAAAAGGATTTCTTAAAACACCAATTTCAACAAAATTTCAGCAAATGCTATTCATGCTTATAACCACTCGATCCATTCTGTTACTAAACTAAAACCTATTGATGTAATTAATGGCCATATTAGCACTGACGATCCTTTTGATTTAGAAACTAATAAAATTCTTATAAACGACTACATTAACAGCCATAAAGAACGATCTAAATTACTTTATTCCAAAATTAATGAAAACCTTATTAAAGAAAAAGAAAAACGTACTGAAAACGTAAACAAAAATCGTGACGACCCTGACATCTTTCAAACAGACCAAACCGCATATGTCAAAAATCACAAACGACAAAAGCAATCAAATAAATTTCACAAATCTACAGAACTACAAGCAGTAAACCCCCAAAATAAAACTGTTTCCACCAAGACCCAAGAGAAAGTCCACATGGATAATCTCAAACGCCCTCTCAAAAAACCCTTTCAATTTTGATAATTAAACTATAAAATTATTTTTCAGTTTACCCGGCATCTTCGGATTCGCCGAAAAGGTAAAAATAAGGAATTTAGAAAGCAATGCTGGCATCTTACCTATAAAAATAGGCACAGCAAAGATTAATAATTATTACTACAAATTAATTCATTTTTATGATCTTCAGCCTATAATTTTAGAGACAAACCAACTAAAAACACATTCGAACAAATTAGTGAGTCTTTTAGATAAGAACCAAAACTATTTAAACGATAGTTCAAATTATTTCAAAATTTTACACTTTATAGAAGAAAAGGTAAAAGACAAATTAACTGAAATTATACCACATCCTGAAAGAATTAAACGTGGCATTTTAAATGGCTTAGGCTCAATTTTCAAAGCAATAACGGGAAATTTAGACGCTAACGATGGCGAACGTTACATAAAATTGATAGCAGAACTCCAAAATAACCAAGTAAGCTTATCGACAAGTAGTAAAACCCAAAATTCACTATCGACTCAATTAATAAACTATTTTAACACAACAATCAATAAATTAAAACACAACGAAAAACTATTGCAATCAAAATTAAATCAAATTGAATTAATTGTTGACGGCCAAGCGTACCGAGAAAACTCAATGTTTATCAAGGATACAATCAACCAACTTATAGCATTGTATAACATGATTTATTCGATACTCCAAGATGTAGAAAACTCAATAATGTTTGCTAGATTGAAATCCATGCATCCCAGTATAATCAAAACGAGTGATTTCTTCAAAGAATTAAAAATTATAGAAAAAATTTTAGGTTCTAATGAACTCCCCATAGAAATTAAATTTGAAAATGTTCTACTTATTGAGAAACTTGTAAAAAACAGATAGCTATTCAGTTGATAACAAAATTAGATTCATTTTACACATTCCTATAACTTATCCATTTGAATTGAACTTATTCCATTTATACTCGGTACCAATTCCTGATAAGTCAATTTAAGGTAATCATACCAAAAAATAAATTTCTCATCATGAACGAATTGTACTTTGCATACACAAACGATTATTGTACGAAAATTTTACAACTATACTTCTGCGACGGCGTAAAACTGCAAGGCATCCAAAATGAAGATTTATGCGAAATCCAAATTTTAAATATGAAAAATTCTTCAAGCTGTCAACAAACAAACGTTCTTATACACCAACCGATCGTCGAAAATTTAATAAAGTCGAATCAATGGATAATTGTTTTACTAACGGAAACTACTTTCAAACTTCAATGTCAACAACAAGAAGAAATTACAACACTCAAAGGAACATGTTTCGTCGAAATTCCAATTGGCTGCCGACTCGAAACACCGTTTCGAACAATCGAAAACAAGGAACGTGTAACAAACCCAGGACAACCAATTCTACTGCCAAAATTACAAACCCAGCAACAAACTCAATCAGAAGAAAAAATTAATATTAAATTAGAAGAAATTCCTTTAGATGAATTACAAGAAATCAAGAATAAGATTAACCAAAATCAACCAAAATTATCGACTTCAACAATGTTCGATACCCCAAATTTTTGGACATTAGTAATTTATGCAATATGTATTATTTTCATCGCTCACATCGTCTTCAAGATCCTGAAACCAAAATTTTGTGGAAAAAAGAAACCTGAAAGTCATTCAACTGTAGAACTTTCAAGTGTTCAAATCCCACGCTGACACGATGGATTTGAATCTTCGACGGGAGGAATTATCTCACCAGAAAATTGTAAAGTGCTGAATATAAAATGTAAGCATATATATAAGACCTTGCACACTTTGCAAAAGTTAGTTGCCATTGTATTTTCACACATTTAACATTAGAATTATAGCTACTAAACATTTTTATTGTAATCATAATAAAATAAATTGTTTTTAAAAAACCGATTTGGGTTAATCAAAAGTTAATTCACGTCAAATTGATTTATTTTAAAACAAACATTTTGCAGCATTTTTAAATTGTGCTACCCCACCCTTTTTTGAAAAATAACGTCATCATTTTTTTTAAATAGCAACCCCCCATTTTCGTAAGAGTTTTGTATATAGTTTATCAAATTCTGATTTTATAAATGTACACACACATGCTCTACAGTTGAGTAATTTTAAAGACATATAAATTTTTAATACCGATAAATTATCTCCTATGTAAAATACGCTATTGTTAATAACCAGTTTTTAGATCAGGTAAAAAGAGTAGGGGAGAATTGGATAAAATGGGGTACTGATCATATCGTGCTTGATAATTCAAAAAGTAGTAAGAATACATTCGTGTTACTAATATCAAAGTACACAGTTATGTTATTGGATTGATAACTAAAACGTATTATTCTTTGGTTTTAATACTATTGTAAAAACTAGGTGTTTTTTGAAAGTATGCGTAATACCCCGTTTTATCAAACTGGTATGATAAAATGGGATGGAAAGTACTGTAAAATGGGGTGCCTCACTTTTAAACTGAATTAGTATTATCTTGTATATTTTAAAAACAAATGGTTTTCAAAACTCATATATTACGGACATTATATACAAAAATCACATTCATATTGCTCATCGTCTTCGTTAATCCCGGCACATATTTCATGAGCCCATCGTTTGCACTTATAGCACATTATCCAACATTCACAGGATTTCGAATTGGAGAATAGTTTATTACAAATTAGACAAGCAACATTTTCCTCTTTGTCTTCTGACAAATCACTTGCTTCATGGACCGGTTCTGTTTTCTTCCTACTACCTTTTGGCGCTTTTTCTACTATCGATTCGCCTTTCTTCCTTTTTAGTTTAGTTTCTTTCGGATTCTCAACTTCATGTTTTAAGTTTAGATTTCTTTTCACAGGCTTCTTTTCTATTTCGGCAATTAACTCATTTTTATACGGTGACTTTGTTAAAACTACCGTTTTCCCCCTCTTTGTGGTTTTAGTTTTCGCTGTTTCTCTATTGCAATGCGGAACTGGTCTGATATCTTTAGGAGAGAGTGCGAATGCAGCCACAGTAGCTTGTTGAGATGATGAGCTTGGTTTAGATAGTTCTTTTTCCGAAGATGAAGTGCTAGACAAATTTGTTTTTTCTCTACTTATATCGGAAGTTTACGGTCCTGCAATTTCAAGTGGAACTGCATCAAAATCTCCATTTTCCATTGTGTCAGTGGTTTTTGCAGGTTGAAAAATACAGTCTCTAAACACATTACAATCCATCGGAAAAATCCCTGTCTTTCTGAACCCATTAACTGCAATCTTCATAACTGCCGCTTTCATGAAAGCAGTGCCGAAAAGTTTTCCAACCTGTCTGATTGTTATGACCCTTCCAGGGTTCAATTGCATCCACTTTCTACACTCTTCAGAATAATAACTGCTGAGATAAAAAGGCAACATCTAGGGACTGCATCCTATGAGTGCAGTGTGGAGGGAAGCATAATAGGATGACGTGATTTTTCCTTGTCGCATCTATATGTTCCAAAGATTTAGTATGGGTTGCGTGTCCATCTAAAAGTAGAAGAATCTTTTTCTGTTGGCTTGGCAAAAGTAATAAAGCACTTAAACCACTTTTAAAAAAATATCCTTTTGCATCCAACCACTTTCGTGATATTTAGCTGAAGTCCCTGGTGGCGTACCTTCCAGTAACTCTGGATTAACTTTCTTTCAAAAAAATACAAACATAATGGGCATATAATTTCCTGCGGCACTCATACAGGTTTCCGCTGTAACCAAAGTTCCTCGCTCCCCTGAAACAACACTTCCAACCTGACGTTTACCTCGCAGGGCGAGAACTTTCGATTGCTTTTTTGGAACAGTCGTCACACCAGTTTCATCCACATTGTAGATTCTATCTGGTGAAAACTGGTATTGGGCGAATAATCTACTTAGTAAATCAAAGAACTTGTTCACCACTGGTCTATTAAAACCCATTGCTCGAGCACGGGATGTTGCTTCTGGCGATCTAAGCCTCAGTTCAGGATTACGTTTAAGGAATGAGTATAGCCAACATTTTCCAGCCGTCAGTTTGTCTCTGTTGAAATTGTGGGGCAAATTGTTTCGCACTGCGAGTTCAAATGCAATACTTCGTAGTTCTTTTAATGTTAGTCCGAAAAATCTATTTTCCATTAGAAAAGCATATTCTACAAGTTCCTTTTGCTGCCTTGAGTTAAACACTGGTTTACGATTTCCTAATGAACCTTTCTTGCTTGGATGGGAAATAGTTGCGCCTGATTTTGCCTTCTTGGCACGATTCTCCAATGTAGTCTGGTGTACTAAACATGCCTTTGACGCTTTAAAATAGCCCATGTTTCCATTTATCACCTCTTGAATCGCACGGCGCATGCTATCTTCCGACCAAGACTGGCGGCTTGTTTTTTTTTTTGTAATTACTAACCATATTGTATAAACTATTGAACAATCTGAAAGAAAAAACTAAGTGAGAAAAGTATAAGTTTGATATAACGGGGTACCCTATTTTATAAAACCAACTAGTACCCCATTTTATCGCACTGCTACAATATTTACAAAATGTGTTGTAACTCGGCTAAACTTTACAGTTTCCTTCTACAAGATATATCATTACATCGCTTAATACGTGATTAAACCAATAGATACTTACATTAGTTTATATTGTTAACGATTTTCGAGTCCTCACAAAAAGTATGTCACCACAAAATTTTAATAAATCGTCTGAATACTTAACTTTTGTTTGCGAAATCTGGAAAAAACGTAAAATCGGTTTACCTAACTTTAAGCAACTAAATAGAAGCACGTCGAACGCGGTAAACTACCTCCACGTGCTAACGGTCAAAATAAAGGCGGGAAAGTGGGGATACCCCGTCTTATCCGATCACCCCATTTTATTCAACTCTCCCCTACAGTTACTTAGCTATGATAATGTGCACGATGGTTTTCGGTAAGATTGTAAGTTTTGTATTGATAGTCAATCAAATAATACCATGGGTCGACGATTGTCAGAAAGTCAAAGAATTAAAATTTTGATTATTACGAGTTGTGGAGACAGAATGCGCACGCAAGAAATATGTAACGTGTAAATTCGTGTTTGAGCGTAAATCCGCCTGATAGTTAGGCAACTTACCTTTAACAGTGGGAAATACTTGACCTCGAGTTATATTCTTCAAGTTATGCTCGCAGGGAGCGCTCGAGAGTAGTCGGCCATCTACGAAATTCACTTTATTTGTTGGTTTGCGGTGTCATGGACGTGGCAAAGTCGGATGGGTAAGAAAAATGAGGTTTCTCTTTCATTGATTAGCATCTAATGCAACGACGTTTTATTTTAGAAATCACCAATAAATCCGATTAAATGTCCTATGCATCAAACAAAATATCTACGTATTTTGACATAAAAATCGTAAAGTAGATTAGTATTTCGCACGTGGTTGATAGTGGAGGCGTATCACCTAATAATCGCTGTTTTAGCTCTTTTGTTTCTTCGTATCTGTTGGAGTTTTCTTCCGAGCTCCGTCGAAGCTTTCGAACTGAGTTTATCTTGGTATCGCTGTACTTATGAAGTAATCAACATAGCGGAGTAAAGGATCCCAGGGGCTTCATGGCGCTGTTCTACAGTTTGGGGGTTTAAAAGCGGGGTATTTATAGTATCGTTAAGCGTACGTTTGGAACCGCGAGAGGCCACCAGACCTCGACCCACTGCTGTTTTCGCTACATCACGAATAGTGAACAGTACACCTGCGGATTTACTTTAAATGAAATCAGTACGGACTTCGAATGTAAATTAATCTTGTCTTGAACTTTGTCTTTGTACATCCTGTACGCCTAATTTACTGCATTTGATTCTGTTTAATAACCATATTTAACGAAAATTTTGATCTGCGTAATTATGTTTAATTACCATATTTAACGTCAATTTTTGCTCGCCTTAGCTAGGGTTAATTACTATTTTTAACGTAAACTTTAATGTAATTGCTTATATATTTAATGATTATGTTTAACGTAACTTACAATTTTTTTTAACGTAGAAGAAAAATTTCAAATGTGCGGGAATTGTAAAGGGTAGATATTTGGGAGCTCGCAACGCTTTATTTTAGTCGTAAACTAATTGAATGACAATCTTACTACCGGTCGTGAACTTGACGTCAAGGACCACGGCGGTGTTAATTTGTTTTAATGCTCACGCGCGACCGCGGATGGATATGCTACCGGTTACTGTAGCCGCGGAAATATACTTTAAACATAAGCGCCTAACTTGTTGCTTCCAGAGTCTATTTTGGACCTGCTTTAATCTTATATTCTATGTTACAATTTTTTTGTGTTATGTAAATTAATTGATCCTATGATTATACCAGTGGCGTAACCGTCGAATGGCTCTTTCCGTGCCGGAGTTGGCTGTTAATATATAGATACTCAATAAATGGTTATTGTTTATTCTCGCTATACTTCTTTTGGGGGACCTCGGGTCTAGGATCTCCTTTTCTCCTACCTAGACTGTTTATCTTCGACAAAAATTCGAGAAGAGGTGGCGCATTCGGGCATTTCGCTTACCAAAAGAAAACTCTGTTCCTTTTGATTTTCTTTTACCCGACGACCATCTACGGTGAGGCTAGCCGAAAGGTAAGCGTGACATCTTGGTAATTAACTTAAGAAATTTTTTTTCTTTCTTTTTCTCCACCTCCCCCATTGGAACATAACAAATAGTATGTAATTATTTTAATGAAAAGTATTGTGATGCGCAACCTATTACTCAAGCAACCGCCAGTAAGATTATTCGGTTTGTTTCGGGGCACGAAAAAGATTTTCCAAAAGTTGGACGACCTTCAATTCAAGTAAATACTGAAATTAACGTGTTATTAACGATGAAAGAGGATCATTATGTGTCTTACGAGTTGCTGCGGAAAATTATTATATTTTACAAACTTCTGTTTTAAAAAAATTGAAACGTCACAAGTGGCATCCATACGAAGTTACATTAGTGAAAGAGCTGAATGATGATGATTCTGATCGGAGACAACAAGTTTGCGAAGAACTAATGAATGTTCGTAATGTGGATGGAAAGTTTGCGAGCCGAGTTTTATTCAGTGACTTTTCATTTAAGCGAAACCGTAAATAAACAAAACTGTCGCTATTGGTCGGACCACAACCCTCATTGGATGATGGAAGCCCATACACAATTTCCTCAAAAAATTAATGTTTGGGATGGAATAGTCGGTAATAGAATTATTGGACCCATTTTTATCGACGGGTCATTAACAAGTTCAAAAACTCCCCCCTCTCATGGTTGTCAAGAATTACGCGATTACCTTAATGATATATTCCCAAACAGATGGATTGGTGGAAAAGGATTTATTGAATGGCCGGCTCGATCTCCAGATCTGACCCCACTGGATTTTTTTCAATGGGGGTATATCAAAAATAAGGTGGTTTACAATAAACCAAACAACATCCAACAATTAAAAGAATGAATTCGAGAAGAAATGAGAACACTAGCACCAGAAACCTTACAAAATGTCTGTTCCAAATTTCGAGCGCGATTGGCGTATTGTCAAGAAACAATTTCCAATTTGAACATTTACTGTAATAGTCGTTTAACACAAAGTTACTATCTTGTCTTCTACTTACTTATTTTTGGCCATAAAATGTGTTAGTTTGATGATTACATGTTTGAAAGCTTTACCATTTCAGAAATCACAATTTGATATTCTATTCTATTGTAATGTTACTTTTTGTGATACTACGTAAAAGTACAATAAACACCTGACACGCGCACCTTGGTAAGCACTTTATTAAGCTTTCTATATGCAATCCGCCATGCATACGTTATGGATGTTATACAGTGTGTCTCATGGGTGCGAGGACTCTTTTTTTTAAATACAACACCTTGTATATTTTCATTTTGCTGAATGCATAATTCATAAGCTTTCTTATGACACCATATTTGTATAAGTTAAATTGAATACGAAAGATGATGCAGCAGTCCATTATTTGTGCCTACTAGAATTGTTATTTTATTTGAATGGTAAAGAACATCAACAAATCAATCATTAGGTGTGCAACTTAAATAAGATTTATAAAACACGTTCGAAAATATTATCGCCTTACTGAATGCAAACTCAAAGTCGTCTTGCAAAATCTTCTTTAACCCTGTACAACGTCGGAGGTGTAATACGTGTACAATTTTTCATATCTTCCATAGTTGATGAAGATTCTTGATATACCTTCTTCTTTATCTATCGCTAGAGGAAGTAGTCCAATGGGGTTAGATCCGGCAATTTTGCTGGCCATAGAACGTCACCTCCTCGACCAATCCATGGGTTTTCTAGCCAATTGTTTAAATATTGTCTTACGTTTTGGTCAAAATGAGCAGGAGCACAATCTTGTTAAAAATAGATTAATCGAAGTGTTTCTTCCATTAAATTGGGTAAATCATTATGTTTGTTAACTACGCAGATATTATTAAAAGTTGCTGCGTCACTAAACAGAACAATATTAAAAAGGTCTGGAATTTCTTCGATCATGGAAAAAATATTGCAAAAATTAATGCTATTTTCTTTGATGACATGTGTTTTTTAATTATCCTGTTGACTGACGATTTGTTTATATCCTGAATACATTCAATCTGCTGATTCTCTTCAATCGCTAACAAAACCTAGAATTCTGCATCTTTATTCGTTTTATGACGATTTTCATAAGATTTTACCTTGTATTTTTGGCTACAACTTGCTTAAAAGCGTGTTCTTACGTTTTTAAACGCCTCTTGTGTTGGATGTCGGACTGTTTTTGCCTGTAAATTGTGAACGCCAGTAGACAGTTTTTATCAGTTTCCCATCTTTATTAATTTTTCATCGGAAAATTCATTTTCAAACTTAGCGTTAAGTAAATAAACAGAGAACAATAAACAAACAACGATAAACACCAAAATAATATAAGTTTTATACGCTAACTTTCCCGGAAAAGCGTCAAAAGCACAATGTGTCAATATCTACTTTATTCTGTTGCCTAAGTTCCAACCTCTCTCCGGGAATACTGTGATTTAGATGATAATGTGTAGTGATACTAAACATTCCAATAAAAATAAAAATTTTGAATCGGTGTACCTTCTTTCGTATTTAATTGAACTTATACAAATGTGGTATCATAAGAAAGCTTATAAAATTATAAATATACAGGGTGTTGCAATTGAAAAAAAAAGTATTTTTGAATTTTAGAAAAGATAAATACCTTGTATATTACAAACAAAATAATTTTTATTCCCATGCATAAACGCAATCTACAAAAAAGAACAATTATTTTGACAAAACCCGACATTAATATCCCAATCATGTCAGGAGATACAAATATCTGAAGAAGACCACTTTTTTTTTTAAATTAAACACCTTGTAGTTGGAGAGCGGTTAAAAACAACTAAATATAATATAGTATTAGTTTGATCAGCATCGACGTAGATTTTCAAAAATGCCATATATAGGGCGTTCTATTTAATAATATGTTAATTTGATGGAATACTCTGTATATAAACACCCTGTATGTACAAAAATAATTTTAAAACGTGCACTCGTAGAACATCTATCGCCTCGTGAAAACCCCATTTTAATAAAGTGAAGAGGTATTTTCCGGCCTCACATCGATAAGACACACTGTATATTTCCTTTTTACAAGTAACCAAATATGTAAAATAATTGCGGGTTACTAAAATATCTTATGCTAATAAAGCATTACAGATTTCATTTTTGTATTGGTTTTACTACTCTACTACTTTTTAGCACTGATAGTAACCTTGATGTTGTCTTTTTCTCCAAGGTTATGCTTTTGTACGTCAGTTGTGAGTTTGTGACTTAGTCCTGATACGGTATTGTTTTCTATTGGTTCGTTAACGGATGGTGAATAATTCGATATTGGTATCACTTCCTTCGATTGGTTTATAAGGTTAAGACTCGTTTTGTGACGATGTGATGTGTTTCTTCTAAGTAACGACGACCCATCGTTAGATTCAACTTTGAATGATTTAGAACAGTAACTCCCAAACTCTGGCTCACGGGCCTCTGTTCATAGTCAAAAGTTACCTATAGGACGTAAAAATAAAATATAATAAAAATAATTTGTTAAAGAAGTATTTATTGAAATTACAGCTTTGTTTTTAAAATAAAAAAAAAGCTGGCTTGTATGAACCTGATGGAAAGTTATGAGTGTATTGATGTCCGGCTCAATGTTTGCGAGTAGCAACCGCAAATCCACACGATTACTAATTTCTAGTCGGTTTCTTTATGTAATACTAAGATAAGAATGTCTTCCGGATTTGGACCGTGTCATTGCTCTAACCAAAGTTGCCATCGTTTCGCCCACTTTCGTAAGGGGCCTTATCAGGGCGGCAGATAAATCGAAAAACTCAAACAAGCAACCGAAATCTAACTAAAAACTTCTCAAAAGTTAGGTAATCAACTTGTGAACCAAGCCAGATTCTAAACTCCATATAAATGACTTAAGAAGAAATAGCCTCCGTATATAAAGAAGAGTTAAGCTCGACTCTGATTGGGTTACAGTTGCAAAGGGGCGTGTTTTCTATAAAGGACTAATCACCGGGAAACAAAGAGGAGATAGCTCGAAACCATGACCGAGATTGAAGTTATTGAGGTGTTTGATGATTTCTATGCTCTCTCGGAATTTAATTTTATTACCTTTTCAGAGTTTAGAATCTGGCTTGGTTTACTAGTTGATTACCTAGCTTTCGAGAAGTGGGCGAAACGTTGGAATCTTCAGATCGGTTACAACAATGACACGGTCCAAACCCGGAAAACATTGTTATCTTAGATTCCGGCCGTGGAAGCACTCGCTATTACAATAACCCATAATGCTGTATATAAAATTGGGATCTGTTTTTGTAAACAAAAGTTATCGTATCCTTGTTTAAACATTGGTTTTAGCTCCTCATTTGCGGAAGTTTCAGTAAGTTGTTGCTGTATTAGTATGTATTCATCTGTATTTGTGCTTTGAGTTTGAGTGGGGAACTTCTAAGTGCAGAATGTCTTCAAATCTTTGGTTAAGGTCCGAATGGAGCGCCGTTAAGTGTTGACAGTAGGCAAACAAATCTTTATCTCAATTTTGCAGAACATTCTCTTTTTCCCAAATTTTGTTTGTATAGCAAAAATTTTGCAACAAACGCTGATAGTATTACACTTTCGCCTTTAATTAAATATAATGTATAACCTTGCAGTATCAAGTTAGTTTCGTTAAATCTAGCAAATAAATCTGTCATATAAGCGATGTCATTTTATGAGATAAATAAATTGTGCCACAAATCATAGTCTTTAGTCTCCAGGAATTCTAATACTGAATCAAAGAGCGAATAAAAACGATCCAAACTTGCACTTTTAGATAACCAACGTACTTCTGTGTTAAGTAGTGAACGATTATAGTTATCATTTTCCAAACAAAGTTGAACAAATAATCTCTCATACAGAAATATTATAAGAAGCATGCAGTCCATCGTCATCTCTCTTAGATGTTGTCCTTATGAGTTCTTGCAATGCCGGTGTTTTCGAATATTTTTCTTTGATTGTTTGAAAAAACGTTAAATCCTTATCTTTTTTGTCACTATAGATAATTATTAAATGTTCCTTAAACTTAAACATTTCATTGAATCGTTTGACATCGTTTTATTACATAAAAGACACATAGGTAAAGTACTTTTCCTGGTGACGAAATAAAGTCGTATTTCATATATTCAACTTTGCATTGTCTGCATTTTTTCTTCGACTTGCTCATACTGTTATCTGCAAAAAAAGGAACCAAAAAATTATAGGAAAATATATATATGTATATATCAAAATTTTTTTTGTAACAAACGAGAATAAAATTTCATGTAAATGTTACATATTGTATAGGTACCTACTCATATGTGTACTAATTAATTTTTCAAAAAAATAAATAATTCAAAAATTAATTAACCGGATATAAAAATACACTAATATACAGTAATTTCAGAATTTCCTGGATTTAGTTATTCACGGAAATAAACAAAAATATAAAATAGTAAACTATAAATTTTAGGGTACATTGCATTCAATTACAAAACCCAATATGTTTAAATTCTTTTACAGAATCATTTATAATATATTCTTTAGAAACACATCTGTGTTAGAAAAACTTACAATACATTTTTTAAGTTTTTATTAAAAAATAAATCCTTAATGAATGTTAAGGGATTACTATTGATAACTGTGATATATACTGTTTTAATCTAATTAAACAAGAGTATAATTTTGCTTAAATAAATTTAAATGAAAAAGGGATATCAATCTTGTGCAAATGTATTTACGTAACGAAAGTACGCTATCTGCGTAACAATACTAAGAATTATACTTATTTTTGTCCAAGGCTAAGAAAATTTGTTGTGTGCACTTCACATCACGCATAACACAGAGCTAAATTAATTGATTAGATGCACAACTCTTTTATAGTTTATATTATAGACTAGTTGGTGCAGGCATCGGCTCTATTACTTTCCTGTATAAACCGGTATAGATAAGCCTGATGCGATGCTTGTTATTACTTGTATTTTATGCACTTGTCTATATTTATATTTTACTTAGGACGTAAAAATCGCTTATAATTTATTCATTGCTATTTATTTTAATTTCTATATTAATAAAAACTTCCTGACGTTGTTCAGGGATTCCCAAATCAAAATTAATTTTCCACGGACCCTCTTAATTATGATCCCGGGGACCCTTGGGGGTCTGTAGGAACCACTTTGGGAAGCACTGATGTAAACAATACCTACCGATTTTTTGAAATTGCGGAGCATCGTGTAGTATTAGTTGCAAGTATAAGTAATAATAACATTAACACTAGAAGCACCGGAGCGGTCAATTTGACGGTTTTTCAAATTTAAATAATGATATCTTCTAGAAAAAATTTACTAGACAAATGTGCTTTTAGGACTTTTTCTAAATATTTATCATGATTATTCTCTAAAACGTTGAAACATGAAGAAACAAAAATAAATTAATTACGACGTCTACTTCCTAGAAGCAACAATGCCGTCAATTTGACCGCAGTGTACGTTTACCTATTTTGCGAATGGTGGGAGGTTTTATAGTTCGGCGAATTGACGTGATTACTTTGTAGTATTTACCACAGTATGATTCGGATTGCGAATTACCATCCAATAACAATAGCACCGATGAAGACTCGGATTTTGTGATAGATGTCCCAGAATCTCAAAAATCGAGCAACGACTCGGATCAAACTACATCACCTTTGTCTACGCTGACCAAAAGAAATTCAATCACTGATATTGCAAGTACGTCATCATGTGTCCAACCAATACGTTCTTCTCGTGGTACTAGCCGTGGTACGAGTAAAAGCCGTAGGAGTCGTGGAAATCGTGGTAGAAGGCTTGATCATGATAAGGATGCACTAGGTGCGGAATCAGAACGTGTCGCGGAAACTGGCTCCGATGGTACTATTTGGAAGATACTGGATCCCAACCAAACATTTGCAGGTAAAATCTATATCATTTTATTGCAATTTTGTATAAGAAATAACATTGTTTTTAGGAAGATTCGGTAATCAAAATATTCTAAGAGAGGCACTTGGCCCTACTGCTTATGCCAAGCGACACATATCTGTAGATAAAGTTTCTAGTGCATGGCGTCTAATTATAATTGAAAATATGCTTTGGCACAAAAAAGCGTATTGACGCCGAAGGAAGGAGGCAGCCTCAAAATGACTTATGGTCTATTACTCTTCATGAAATTGAAGCTTTTATTGCTTTTCATTTTTTTCAAGATACAATGTCATGAAATGAATTTTTAGAGATTATGAGACTTGTTCGTTTTGACAAGCCAAGGGAAAATATAACAATCGATGAGCAATTATTTCCCACCAGAGCAAGATGCCGCTTCACGCAATATATGACCAACAAGCCTGATAAATCTGGCATCAAATTTCGGCTGGCAGCGGATGTAAAGTCTAAATATTTAATAAACGGTTTTCCTTACTATGGCAAAACCCAGTAAACAACCGACGTCCCAGGGACGTTCGTTTTATGTCCAAATGATGTCTTTACATCCCGGGCTTTAAAACGGACCTGTTTAGGATGTCTTTAATAGGACGTCCTCAGGATGTCAGTGAAGAACGTACGATGGGATGTCCTATGCGGGAAACAAATGCAACCTTAGGGTGCGTGCCCACTTTCCTTCTTGTTCTCTAGTGCCTACTCAACACCCGTACGCTCCTTTGGTATATCAAAGTGGTACAATCTGTTTGCACCGTTTGCACTCTGTATTTGTTTTTGGTTGTGTTCTGACTACTTTATTTATCTGTTCTTTATTTTATCTAACGTTTTTTGGGCGTTTTAGTGCATAAACAAATTTATTTGGTAAGTTTTTGGTACCTTGTATTTATTTATAATGTACAAAAATCATCAATTATAATTATTATTTTGAATTACTAAAAATTAATAAAAAATTTATCGAAATTAAAAGATCACAATTAATAATAATGGCGATTTGAAACCCCATCTCGCGCGCATAACTATGCGGTAAATTGAAAATATTTATTTTATGTAAAAAAAAATTTTTTACTCAAAAAATTATTTAAAAAATGTTTTCTTTGTATTAAAGGTTTAAAAGCGTGACGTTATCTCACGACTTTTATCGTCGCGATTCACAATAAGTCATCCAAAAATGTCAACATGACCGATAAGGCACAAAATCGCTAATCTAACTAAGAAACTATAACGTTATCGCGTTCTTGGTATTCATAGTTATGATTAGTGTGCGTATTTTGCGTATTGTATTACTATTTCCACAATAATTAGTTAGGTAGTTAAAAATACGTCTAGAAATAATTTTGTTTTTACCACATTCCTCTGATGAAATGTAAATGCGAAACGTATAAAAATTCATAATGAATTTGCAAAACTGACGTGTTTACAATTTTTTTTTTAAAAAACGGTTTAAACAATTTTTAACTGGTTATAATCGATCATCTCTTATGATTTAATCAATAATAGAATCGTCAAAAAGATCAATCAATAATTCTACAAAAGAAGTATCACTTTATCACTTCTTTAATTTAGAAAAATGTAAATTCTGAGTACATAGAAATACCAAAATAAGTTTTTTGTAATAACTTTTTTATCGACTCTACATGACGATTACCATCTCTTATGTAGTTGCATTGTTTCAGACGCCACTTAAAAAAAACGGGAAGAAAGTATAAAAAACTCGCTAAGGAGGGCCAAAGTACGCCGAGATCGAGAAGTTAAAAAAATGAAATAATCTAAATTTATTTTAATTGAATATAATTTGGATTATTATTTAAAAATATAGTTTTATGTTATGATAATTTGTATTTTATTAATTAAAGTTATTTTTATTCATTACGTCAAGTCGCAGAGGAGTACGTTAAGTCTCCTTACTTAATAAAAAAAAACTATAGAAAAAACCACAAAGTAGATGTACTTTAACTGGAAATGGTACTTTTCTTGATAAAAATATAATTTACATATATAGTAGTAATTACGAGAGCTCGAGTAACTCATTGCTTAAAAGCGTATAAATTAAACAACAGAAAACGTATCTCGCCCAACACACGTTGCATTGAAAGTATCGATCGACGTAGTAGTTGCTATTTCTTTTCTCAATTCTTGTTTTTTAACTGAGTCACACTCGAGCCACAGAGTACAATCTGTGCTCAAACTCTCGTAATTCCTATATACCTATGCTATATACCTACTATATATAAATATTTTTCCAATTCAATATGTAGAAAAGGGGAGGGATGACTATCTCCTACACATCCTACTGTCATCTAAAAAAGACGTCCCGTTGCGGATGCACTAAGATGTCCTATAAGGACATCGTAGGGATATACACACTTGTGACAAAAGAACGTCTCACGAATGTCCCTAGGACGTACACAGAACCAAAATGGGATGACTCTGGGACATTCAGTGATCCGCAACACCATGTCGCCGCGACGTCCTTGGGACATCCTTGTGTTTGTTGGGAGATGATCAACGGCCGCAGAATCTTTTACTTGGTGAACATGTGGTCTTGAAGCTAATGGAACCGTTTTTGAATAAAGGTAGGAACATGACCACCGATATTTTTTTTACTTACGTAAAATTAGCTAAAAAATTAGAAAAAAATGGGACCAGTTTAGTAGGAACTCTGAACCGTTCAAGAGGAAAAATTCCGCTTTCGCTAAAACATTCACGACAGGATTTATACAGCTTCAAAATATATAAACACGAAAGAATGACACTCACTGTTTATCAAGCCAAAAGAAACAAAAATGTATTGCTGTTCAGTTCCATGTTTCATCCATATGTTGAAATAGGGAATGGAGAAAAAAAGCTGCCTGAGGCGGTAAAATTCTACAATGAAACAAAATTTGGAGTGGATGTTTTGGACCAAATGGTTCGTCAATATTCAACAAAATCAGCATCGCGAAGATGGCCATTTCAAGTTTTTTTTTAATATCCTCGACATGGCAGTCATAAACGCGTGGATACTATACAAAGAAGTTACAGGTAAAAAAAATAGTCGGCAGGATTTCATATTCAAACTAGCAGAAGAACTGAGGGAAAGCTACATCACATATAATAAATCACCAGCAGGGCCAGCTTATCCTATCAGACAGAATCCAACAGAAAATAAACGTCGACAATGCCAAGTTGCTAGATGCAAGAAAAATAAAACCAAGGAAATATGTGTACTATGCAAGAAAGCAGTTTGCGGTACTTGCACAGGAAAAATTTAAACAAAATGTTATTGTATAGTTCGTTTAGAAAGAATTGTGTAATAGATGTAGTACATGAGTATTGTCTTACTTTTTCTTTATAATAAAAAGTTTATGCACAATGTGTTTTACTAAATAAAGTAGAAAATTTTGACTGCGATGGAGCTTTTAGATAGATAACATTTTTGGTGCTTCTAGTGTTAAAACAATTAAGTTAAAATAAATTTTTAATGAATGATTCACTGGTCTGCATAAAAATCAGCCCTGATACCATTCTTGACGATTCCTATGTAAAATGACCTCCTGAATCCAAAAATGATTCAGTTTTTACCCATCACCCACCTATTTTTGGGGGACCCCATTTTTATTTTATTTTCTGCATTTTTTTTAGAATGTTAACTTATAGCCGTTAAACATCCCAAAGCAGGTAATAAAATTTATACCAAAGTATATGGCAAAAGTTTTGCTATAAAATGTGTATAGAAACAACAATAAAATACAAATATATAAGAACAGTAAAAAAATATCAATAAACAGTTAGGAAGATTCACTGCACGACGATGGCGATCTCAATACCACATGCAGGTTTGAACAGGAATTTTCGACAGGCTTGAACTTGCATTACTCTTCTCATTATAGTATATTACATTGTTTGCTTAACTGCTTCGATCAGTACATCTATAGCTGTTGCAGAGTTAACTTGTCGACGTTTTAAACGTGCTGGATTTTGTGTTCATTTTTGTTCATTTGTGTAAAACATATAAAACTACTTTTATTCCGGATTTTTTCAAGTGACTAAGTGTGATTTGTGGTTAATGTCGGGCGTTGAATTACTGTTTAATTATGCCACGCGAGTGTAAAAATCATCCCGATAGCTTCTGCTATGTCTGCGGGGAATTAACTTTAAAAGCGCAACGAAAATCCCTTTCTCCGCTTGTTAAAACAGCTTATAAATTGTACTTTTTTTGTCAAGTTGGCGACCAGGACAAGACTTGGGCTCCATCAGTTTGCTGTACGACTTGTTACAGTAGTTTGACCAAATGGCTCAAAGCTACCCGTAAATCAATGCCATTTGCTGTGCCCATGGTTTGGCGTGAACTTCGCTGTCATCTTACAGATTGTTACTTTTGTAGGACTTCCACCGTCGGGTTTTCGAGCAAAAGTAAGCATACAATTCAGTATCCCAATATTCCGTCAGCTGTAAGACTTGTTCCTCATAACGATACTTTGGCAATCCCAGAGCCCCCAAACACTTATACTCTAGAGCCGGAAATTGATTTAAAAGACTCTGAGCCACAACCTGGGGCTTCGAATGATACGTTCAATGATGATGAAGAGTATTCCGCATATTTAATTTCTCGGCAACCTCACCTCCTCACTCAATCGGAATTAAATGATCTTGTCAGGAATTTGCAGTTACACAAGACTAAATCTCAGCTCCTAGGATCGCGACTTCAACAGTGGAATCTCTTAGAAAAGGGAGTAAAAATATCTTCTTACAGGACCAGACAAGCAACCCTGAAATGTCTTTTCTTAGAAGATAAAGGTTTAGTGTTCTGCCCTAATGCAAATTTATTGATGACAGAGCTACAGATGCCATGTGACCCAGACAAATGGAGACTGTTTATAGACTCATCAAAAACAAGCTTAAAAGTTGTCCTGTTGGCAAATGGGAATGACTTCCCATCAGTTCCAATTGCATACTCTGTTGATATGAAGGAAACGTACGAAAACATCTTCAGAATCCTTGATAAAATTAGTTATCATGATTATAAGTGGAAACTTTGCGCTGACTCACGGGCCTGCAATCAGGATTCACAAAATATTGCTGCTTCCTTTGTGAATGGGATAGCCGAGCCTGAGATAAACATTACTTCGTACGGGACTGGCCTCTACGAGAAAATCTTATTCCTGGTCAGAAAAATGTCGCCCACAATCCTTTGGTTTCGAAGGAAAATATTTACTTACCACCTTTACACATCAAACTTGGATTGATCAAGCAGTTTGTGAAAGCAGTGGACAAGACAGGTGGCGCATTTCAATTTTTGAAAACTAAATTTCCTCGTCTTAGCGAAGCTAAAATCAAAGAAGGCGTTTTTGTTGGTCCCCAGATTAGACAACTCTTCCAAGATTCGACGTTTACTGAACACCTAAATCGAAAAGAAGAACGAGCTTGGCTTGCATTTCAAAACGTTTGTAAGAACTTCCTGGGTAACCACAAAAGTGAAGATTATGTCGCTCACGTCGAGGAACTGCTTTTAGCGTACAAGGACATAGGATGTAACATGTCTCTTAAAGTTCACTTTCTTCACTCGCATCTGGACTTTTTCCCTGAAAATTTAGAAGCAGTCTCGGATGAACACGGGAAACGGTTCCATCAAGACACCGCTAAGCTGGAGAAGAGATTTTCAAGGAAGTGGAATGCAAGCATGTTGGCGGAGTACTGCTGGTTTTTGAAACGAGAGAGATGTACCTCAGGGTTTAAAAGGAAAGCAAGCAACAAGTAACGATGAATATCTTTTTATTTATTACTGTTTATAGCTAAAATAGTTCTTTTTCCCATTTAAATTTAATTCATGTCCATATATTTATTATTATAATAATTATTATAATTATTATTATCGTTCGATAAATAAATTATAATTAATTTATCGAAAAGTGGTAAAATTAGAGATTTGGAACTCCCTCGAAAATGGTGGGTGATGAAAGAAAACGGAAGACATATTTGGATTCAGGACGTCATTTTACATAAGAATCACCCGGAATAGTGTCAGGGCTCGATAAAAAATATTTTTTTGCAGACCAGTGTTATTACAGTTTCGCCAAAAAGTAGCATAACAATGTTTCACTAGCGTCACTTGACAAAATGGAATTGAGTACATACTACAATAGAGATTTAAAATCTCGCTTTGAATTATTTCTTTTTTATTGTTTATTCTAAATTATCTAAACGCTTCAGGCACATCAATTCCAAATATCGTTTCACATTTATTTTCCTCCTGTGACAGTGTATTATTCTACCAATGTAAAATCATGCATATATGCAACTATCAATGCAATAGTGTAAGCACGCAATAATGACCAAACAAGCACAAATAGTTATAACAATAAATGTATTTTTATACTTGTAAATAATTATTATAAACACATTTATTTAATAATTCATGTAGGAAACAACAAATTAAATGAAAATTAAATTATTATAGATTCCGAATTAAAATGTATTTAATTTCAAATTTTATTTTATTAATTCTGCGTTGTATATTCGCAAACAATTACTGTACTTTTTTTTATTAACAATTGTAAATTACAACGAGACTGTGTATTGAAATGTAACAAAAATCAAATTTTTGGTTTTTTAAAAATTGAATAAACTGATATTAACAAAATTATTTAACAAATTACAACTCAAGATTTATAAAATGCATACTAACTTTTTGTTTTAAATCATCTAGTGCACTTTAACGGAATTGCTTTAATCCAAAAAAACTACAAACCTAAACAACTTTAGTTTATTAAAAAAATTGTAATTTGTTTAAGAGCTTTTATAAAAGTTCCAGTAATAAAACCACTGTTAAGTATGTGGACCGGCTACGTTTCGTGGTTTATCGTAAGCACTTAATAATATATACATTAATTATTTATTTTTCATTTTAAGGGTACTTAAAGCATAAACTTTTTTTTCTGGCATATTAAGTTGTGAATGAATTAAAACATTACAACATTAATGAAACCTACACATTCAAAACCTTGTAAAAAAAAAAAGCGAAAACAAAAAAGTAGTAAACTCAATTTTGTTATTATTTTTAGGATTTTAGACACAAAAAAATCTCCTGGTATTTCAAATGTACAGAAGCATCTGTTATGAAAGTACAATATGCAAAATAAATTCTCACGATCTCGAAAACCTGAATAGGCCAGGAAATCGCAACTTCCTGTAGATGTGCAGGTAGTGCAACTCTAAAATATATTCAAATCTTTTACACACATTTGCAGTTGCCGATACCGGATGCACTCACAATCTTTTTTTTTATATTTTAATTATGCTTTTATGTATATTTTAAAACGTTAGTTTACTATTGGAAGTAATTAATTTCGCACTACTTTTGTGCGTTTTTACGATTTCATTATTTTATTTTTGAAAATACCGACATTAGTAAAATTCTTAGACGATAACTTAAAGCATACTAAATTTTTTACGGCTTCGTGACGGCAAATTATTTAATAATACGAAATTATTGTAAGCGAGAGTTTTAAATGCGATTAAAATTCATCTCAATTTAGCCCCCGGCAATTTACGCAGACTAAGGGGCTGAAGATGCAGGTACTTAGTTCCCACAGTTAAAACGTTAGCAAATTAGGCGTTTATTATTTAAATATACCAAACAATTCTACATTTATGCTTCCCTTAAATTAATTGTAAAATTGATACCGCAACTTGTATTACATTTAAATTAAATTAGAAGATGTAAATTGTAGGTAACAACGCACCAACGAAACTTTCTATCGATTTGTTTCAGACGTTTCAGTCTAGTGCTGTCTTCAGAAACTATATACACGCATGTTTGCTGATTCATCTGTAAAAAATTCTTCTGGCATACATGTACCAGTAGCAGAAATTCATTTCATCGTTAAAGACCGTGCCTGTATTGATAAATTCCTAAAAATTTGAAGAAATGCGTTCATTAAAATATAAACCAAAACGTATACATTTTTTGATAAAGCTTTAATTAGGAATCATTTGATAACTTTATTTACAGAAATATTTTATGTATACATACTTTTGCAATTATCACAAAACATGTTTAAAATTTATTCAAGCGTTATATGAAAAATAAATAAGTTTCGGATATATTTTTACTTTCCTATAAGGAAAGTATAGCGACCGCAACTTCAAAAAAAATTTGCATAATTTTACAATTGAAGGTCTCCTGAATCAGAAAAATGTATTTTTGACAAAAACATTTTGGGTGTGTGTGTCTGTATGTGTGTCTGTGTGCGTGTCTGTGTGTCTGAGTACCCACGATAACTTTCGAACCAAAAGTCCTAGTATCTTTAAATGTAGGAGCTAGCTTTTCATATTCTCTCGGTTCTATCAAAAGATGGGTCTAATATATACTCTTTGGTCTAATAAAAAAACCGGAAGTGTATCTGCCATTTTTAACAGTTTTTCTTATATAATTTTATACGTATCTAAATTATTCGAATTATTTTTACAGTTTCTTATAGAGATAATTCTTTCTAACAATTTAATCAAATAAAAACATTTTCTAGCATTAACAGTTTGTTAGATATTTGATTTATAATTTAAAGTCAATTCCATATATCGCTAGGTGAATGCAAAAGTAGCCTATGTCGCAAAAGATGAATTTAACAGGAGACGCAATTTAATTTTATGTATTGGTTTTTTATTTTTGTAGCTGAAAATTATATCTTTCATGGAAGTTTTTCTGGGGTATTTAGACTAACTTGCAGTCAGTTTTTATGTCCTTTTTGGAAAATTGAAAATTTTGAAAGTTAAGGCTGTACGTGCTCAACGGCGTCCTTTTGATTTTTACGTTGTTTTCGAAGGACCTTGAATGTATTTGTTTTTATTAAAGAAACTTCTTCATTTAAATGCTGAGTATATATATATATATTTTTTAATGTCGAACGTACAACAACATAATAATGATGACAGACTAACCCCAAATCGGTCTTAACAGTAACTACCAAAACAAAAAGAAAAACCTAGCGGTACATGTACCGCACTTGGCACAGGCCCGTACTTAATTAAAACGAACAAATAGGCTTAAACATGCCCCCGGCCTTGAAAGAATAGGCTTACAATAACATCAAACCTAAAGAATATAATTACATAGATTGTGTATCTAAGCTAAATTTTGATTTCTAAAACTTGAACTTGCACTAACACTGCGAAGCCAAGTACAAAACATCACTAAATGTCCAAAGGTAGTGGACAAATTTTCGAAAAGGAACGACGAATAACACCGCCTGTAGTCGTTACGGAGGCCACACGAGCGACACCGTCGCCCCCTGGGTGTAATTTGACGATTCTTCCCAATTTCCAATGAAAGGGAGGTTGATTATCATTCTTAATCAGTACAAGAGTGTCGACTTGCAGTTGGGACTTGCTTGACTGCCATTTGGTTCTGCACTGGAGCTCAGATACGTACTTTTTGTTCCATCTTTCCCAAAAATGCTGCTGTGCGGCTTGCACAGCTTGAAATGTCGAGAGTCGCGAAGTAAGAATTGTGGTGCAGTCATCTTCAGGTACAGACGTCAAGGTGCGTCCAATAAGGAAGTGGGCAGGTGTTAAAGGGCTTAAATCATTCGGGTCAGGAGATAACGGAGTCAACGGACGGGAATTCAAGAGGGCTTCTATCTGACATAGGAGGGTGGATAATTCCTCATATGTTAGAATCAAGTTGCCGGCAACTCTCTTAAGATGATGCTTGACTGAACGGACACCGGCTTCCCACAGACCACCAAAATGTGGAGAGTGAGGGGGGATAAAATGCCACGCAATTCCTTCGCGAGCGCTTGCTTCTAAAATTGATGTATTTTGCGCGGTGAGAAATTGACCTAGTTCTCTCAAGGCAGAATTTGCTCCAACAAAGTTGGTGCCGTTGTCAGAATGCATGCTTGCCGGTTTACCTCTGCGAGCAACGAATCTCCGTAAACTCATTAAAAAGGATTCTGTAGATAAGGTGGTGACTAATTCAAGATGAACTGCCTTTGTGACAAAGCAGACGAATAAGCACAAGTAAGATTTGGACGTTTTACAGCCCCGACCCTTGTGGTTTTTAATTGTGAATGGACCTGCGTAATCTACCCCAAGATTACTAAATGGGGGTCCAGGTTGAATGCGTTACGCTGGGAGAGATCCCATGATAGGATTGGTAGTATTAGCTGAGAATCTAAAACACCTGATACAAGCGTGAACTATCTTCCTAGCTAGATTGCGACCATTAGTGATTCAATACTGTTCACGGACAATGGCAAGAAGTAATTGAGGTCCGGGGTAATGATGTTGTAAATGTGTGGAGCTCATAATGAGTGTCGAGAGTTGGTGTTTATTAGAAATTATCGCAGGGTGAATCTTGTTGAAGTCATAATTTGAATTATGTAGCCTACCTCCCACACGAATAATACCACTAGATGAGTCTAAGAAGGGGTGTAAATTACCGATAGTTCCTGAGGGCTTAAGATCCCGAGAACAATTGAAAGCCTTAAGCTCATCTGCGAAAGATTCATTTTGCAATATTTTTATGATTTTGTTCATAGAAACTTGCAACTCTTCGCAAGACAGAGGACCATATCGTCTTGAAGAAAGCGAGATGCGACAGTTGCTGATAAAACGCAAGCAATAAGCAGCCACAGCTATTAGCCTTTTGAGATTTAAAAATTTTGATATGGGAAAAGGATTGTTAAAAGACATAGGCGTATGATGACAAGTAATTTGCCCCTTTAGCTCTGGAAGCGTTGACGTAATTGAAGAATTTACGAAAGGCCATTTAGATTCATCGTCCTGCAACCATTGAGGCCCGTTCCACCATATGGGCGAATCGACTAGTTGACGTGGAAGAATACCTCTAGAGAGCAAGTCCGCGGGGTTGGATTTACTCGGAACATGACGGCAAAGACAACCAAAAGTTAGTTCCTGAATATCAGCGATTCGATTGCAAACAAATATTTTTGTGAGATTAGGAGGAGTACTCAACCAACCAAGTACTATGGTAAAGTCAGTCCATAAGACAGATCGCATGAATTGAATATTCAGCGCCTTGTGGACGCAAACGAAAAGTTTAGAAAGCAAGGTTGCAGCGCAAAGCTCCAACTTAGGAATCGTGAGCGGTTTCAGAGGCGAAACCTTGGACTTCGCACACAAGATACTAACACGAACCGCGCCACTGCTATTAACAGACCTTAAATAAATGCAGGCACCATATCCATGCATCGATGCGTCGGAAAAACCATGCAATTCCACAGAAATCGAATTTGGGCACACAGCATGTCGTGGAATACGACAATCATTAAGGATTGGAAGCTCAAGACAAAACAAATTCCATTTATCAAGGATGTGCTTTGAAACGGGATTGTCCCAAGAAAGTCTCTCCAACCATAGCTGCTGAATCAGCATCTTGCCTAAAATTGTACAAGGAGCCAACAATCCAAGAGGGTCAAAGATTTGAGCAATACTTGAAAGTATGGCTTGCTTAGTCACAGCTGTAAAGGACGGAACCGAAATTGAAAAAATGAGATCATCAGTTTGGAATTGCTACAACAAACCTAAAGTGTGGGCATTTTCGTGGGAGCCAAATTCATGTAAACCTGGATGAATATCAACCATATTGATGTAGTCTAATACTTGAGGATCGTTGGCGATCCATTTACATAATTTAAAACCACCTCGCATGCACACAACTTGAATGCTCCGACATAAGTCTCTAGCAAAATCTAATGAATCCGAACCAGTTAAAAGATCGTCCACGTAGAAATCGTCTTTAATTACCTTAGAAATTTCGGGAAGAGAATCCCTGCATTCGATTGCAAGTTGAAGTAGGCTACGAGTGGCCAAGAAGGAAGCTGAGGCTGTCCGACCATTTGTAAGTCGTTCAAGGAATAGCCAGTCGTGGTTTGAACAGAGCCATCAAACACAACACGCAATTTTGTGATTAAACTGTTTTCTTTCAACACGCCATGATGGGGCATATAAAAAATTTTTTTCCGAAGGACTAACAACAACCTTTGTCATGTGTCCAAGTCGCTCGTAATCGTCTATGAATGAAGTGTAAAGTTTACGCAGAGTGTCATTATATTGCAATCGTTTCTCCAAAGAGAAAAAGCGTTTGGTGGCTACTTGCAATGAGTCACCTTAAAGAGATGGTGATTGCTTAAAAGGAATTTGTACAATTAAACGACCATCAGGAGCACGTTTACAACTTTGCACAAAATGTGTTTCGCAGATATTCTCTTCCTGTGAATAGACCTTTTCCACAGGATATTGTTCGACTTCCCAAAAATTTTGACAGTTGAAAATCCAGATCGTCCGACCGAGAAAGGTGGCTCATAATATGTTTATTTTTGCTATCAGGAATAGGACCACTAATCACCCAACCAAGGTGGTGTTTTGAATAGTAGAAAGATGCGGACCAAGATGAATCTGACCTTCGCAAAGAATGCCCCAAAATTCGGAAGAACCTATAAGTATGTCTATCTCGCCAGGCTTGTCATAGAGAGGATCTGACAGATGAATGTGCTCGGGAATTTGAATATAGCACGTGTTCACACGAAAACCAGGCAAGGTGTTAGTAATTCTATCAATTAATAAGCAAGAAAAATTGACTGTAAAGGAGGAGTGATGGGCTTAAATTTGTACATCACACCTTCAGTTGACTTGAGTATTGGTTGTGGACAACCCAGTCACACTAATGTTGACTGCTTTGACTGGAAAGTTAAGTTTCTTGCACATATTAGAGGTGATAAAGCTAGACTGAGATCCAGAGTCGAGTAGAATACGAACCGGAAAAGGATTTCCCTCACAATCCACAATGTTTGTAGGTAGCTGTAGGTAACAGAACCTAAACAGTATTTGAAGCGAATGCCGAAATGGATTGGCTGCTCGAAGTTGCCATCTCTGGAAGCGAGGGCGAAGTAACAATGGGCTCTTTGTGTAGCAATGTATGGTGCTTTCGCTTACACGTACGACAATTGAATTTTGATGAACATTGTGGCACTGCGTGACCTTTTCTAAGACAGTTAAAGCAGGCATGCAACTCTTTAACCCTTGAAAGCCTATCTGGAACAGAGAGCTGGTGAAAATCTGGACAAGCATATAAACTGTGAGCACCTTTGCACAACACACAAGATAGAGTGTGACCAACAAAAGCTCTAGAAGTGACCTTAACCCTCACTGGAATTTGCTTATCTCGTTTTAAATTTAGAGTATCAAGTAGATCTGCGGTACTCTTTAGAAATCCTTCAAAATCCTCAAGTGTGGGTAGAATAGCTGCCTTGTTACTTTTGAGTATTTCCCACTCCCTTGCTGTGTGAGGGTCGAGTTTGACAGCCATCAAGTGAATTATGAGTGTATCAAAGCAAATCTTCCGTTTCTGAAATCGACTTCGGTGCATTGACATGCTTGAATAACATGTCATGAAGGTGACGAATTTTCTTCCCAGATTCTTGGTTGAGAGATTCAAGATTTAAAAGTGCCTTTATATGGTTGTAAACCAACATTCGAGAGTTATTATAACGCTCACAAAGAGCGTCCCAAGCCAATGGATAATTTTCACCCGAAAACTCTAAAGATTTTATTGTAAGCAACGCGTCACAATTTAAGGAGGCACGTAGATAATGAAACTTTTGTATGGAAGTAATTGAATCATTCTCATGAATAAGGCTTTTGTACAAGTCTCTGTATTCTAACCAAGATTCAATCTCGCCTGAGAATTTTGGAAGATTGATAACAGGAAGCTTGATAGAATTATTGCTGTTAATTTGGTTTGGAAGTCCATTTGGAACGCTCAAACCAGTCGGTGTAGGTATACTTTCGGTTCTTGAAAGAAAAAGTTGACTCGACAAATATTCTGCTGTCGCAATTGAGTCATAATAAGAATTTGTGAATTCTTCTTGGACGATAACCTCATCTGACACATTTTCAGATTGAGCTTGAATTTGCATTTGTATGTCCAGAAATTATGACAATAAAGGAGTTGCAGCAGTCAATCTTCTTTGTATTTCGAATATAGTTTTGGCTGGATTAGCCAATGAAGAGATTGTAAATTGAGATTCCACCTTTGACACGAATCCCACAAAAATGTTTAGAGTTTGTTGAATAGAGGCTCGCTGCCGCTTTAGAGATTCAGAGATTCTATTTTGAAAATAGACTTTTAGCGATATGGGGGCGAATTATTAAGTGTTACCGAAAACATATTTTATTAACTAATGCTACATTATTTACAATAATTAACTTACACAAACGATGCAACAGATGCGTACTGTTGACTACCGGACGACTTAACCGCGAGTGGAGTTTTTGTTTCTTTTTACTACTCCTGCGCGTCGTGTGGCGGTTGAGATGTTTTTATAACTAAATGTTAGAGGTCGCTACACTACCTCCTTCTCTAGTGAGAACAACACGAATAGTAATAATTACATATAAGATGAAAAAAGCTTACAAATTAATTTACAAAAAATACTAAAATTATTAAACTGACAAAACAATTTTACAACTGATACCAAGTTGTTAAATTTTTTGGGAATCGAACAGTTTGTCCTGATTTCGTAGTTTTCTTGGTGTCCGGAGTGGAGGTTGTGTCGCCGCCACTGCTATCAAGTCGCGTGGCACGCCCCTGGTGATTGTTATTTGTTGATTGGTTAACCTCACTTCCAATTTCTTCATCTTGATCTACGTATGCGATTTTCAATCGATCTATTGATATTTGTTGTTTTTTACCCTTAATTAGAAGAGTAAAATACTTGTCTGAAGTGTGTATCACTTCGTACGGTCCGTCGTATGGCGGCTTTAATGGTTTCTGTACCCCTTCTGCACGAACAAACACAAATTTGGAAGAATGTAAATCTTTGGGTATGTATGTGTAACGGTTATTGTTGTGAGTTGTGGTCCTTGAGTATTGCATTTTCTGCATATAGGTTTGCAATTGTGTAGCAAAATTTGTGTCTGCAGTACTTGTTGTTCTGACAATTGATGGTTTATCAATGAGGTCACTCGGAAGTCTTAAGGTGGTTCTATACAACAGTTGTGCAACTGTTGAACAGATGTCAGCTTTGATATTGCTTCTTATGCCAAGTAGAAATAAGGGGAGTGCCTGTGTCCAGGAAACATCTTAGCACTTGATTGCCTCCTTTAAACGTCGATTAAAATCTCGACCAACCCATTCGAGCTTGGATGGAAAGCAGTTGTTCGAATTCTGTTAATTCCAGTTAGATTCCTTAGTGATGTGAACAAAGCAGATTCAAATTGGGTGATCAACGAAGGCTCGGGCACAGGTCTCGGCGGTAATATCTCTGATTGGAAGTGCTTCCGGCCAACGAGTAAAACGATCTGAAAAATCAACCGTTAACCTTCGTTTTATTGTGAATTAATTCATATTTGTGTACATCTCAAAGATTTGATTTTCTACATTGAACTTTTAATCAAAATCTTACTTGGTTAATCAACTTTAGAAATTCAAAAACTTTTCCTTATACTTTAAAATTTTACAATTCTTTTGCTATTTAAAATTCACTTTTGTTATTTAAACTTTGGCCTAATTTCTCTTTGTTTCTATAAGAATTTGTTATCTGATTTACCTTGAATTTTGTTGACTTATAACATAATTGTAGCTGACCTATTAACCTACATAAATTTGGTTACGCATCCCCTGATCTACGAGATAGTAAACTAAAACCTAACTCTAATTCTCGGCTGTTATTTGCCGACGGCCAATTGTTTGTTTTAAATATTTTATTTAAGGAAACTTCGACTGGAAATACCGTGCACGGAGTTCCATCAGCGAAGTAATAAAGGTAAGATTTTGTATTTCAAATTGTAATTACTGTCTTGTCGAATCCCGATCGCTGCCCCAATTTTTTTTTCTTTTGTTTGTTTTGCGAACCTAACGTAATTAAATTATTTTTACTACTTTTGTTTTAACACAAGGTATTTTGGTCCTGCATTTTTGTAATATTTGAAATCCATTATCGATTGTTTTACTCAATTTCACACATATTTTGTTTGCATAATTCAAAATTGAATATTTTATTGATTATTTTGTAAATTTCCATTTATTCTAAATTCATTATATTTACATCAAATTTACTGATTGCTATTTATTGCTTAAACTTCCCCGTTCTCTTTCAGCAACCCTTCGCTACTACTAGAGCCCTGTTAAACTTTCACAATTTACTTAACAGGACCGTAACTTAACAAATTGTGTGGCGCCCATTTCTAACAATTTCTAATCACTATTTGAGTAATTTTATCTACTACATCTCTGATTTAAATATTCCCCTTACAATTTCTAACCCACCCCATTTTGCCTACAAGAACCGAGCTACTGCGGCCATCGCTCCATTTAAATTTAGTTTAGTTACCCCTAATTCTTACCGTAACACATTAATTAAATTGTCTTACTGAAGGTGGTAGAACTATTTGACGAGACGACCTCTGCAGCAATTGCTAAATCTCAAAACACTTTTAAGGACGAAGCTGTTAAGAGAGGACTAGTTTTTATAAAAAACACACAAAATAGGGGAGGTCATGAAGCATCAACAGAAAATATCTTTAACAATAACAGAAACATCGGCATTAAAAATGCTCTACTAACATCTTGTGATGTCGAAAGAACTTTTTCCTTCTATAAAAACATTTTAAATGATAAAAGGCAACAGCTTCTTGGTCAAAATATTGAAAAATATTTGATTTGTGCTTGGGAAAATAATAGCACTTAATAAACATTGTAAAACAAAAAAATAAAGTGTAAATTTTAATAGATATTTGTGCCTTTTTTATTGTCTTTTTTTGGTATTTTTTGTTGCCTTACTATTTGCTCTTTAGTTATAAAATAGAAAAGCATAAAAACATGTAAAGTAATAATTTAATAATTAATTTTACTATCTACATTCGTAGATTAAAAAAAACTGTTTCCTAAATTTTATTTAAAAAAACGAAATTCAAAATTGCATAATTTTTTAAAAATACAAAGCATTTTAAACCCCAAAGTTGTGTTGCAAATACAATCGAAACCAGCATCTCCATTGTTCAACTTATTCCCTTCACATTTTACGTTAAACCTGGTTATTGATTAAATTTAAACGTTATAACATCAAAAGCACATCTTTTGCGGTATATACTATGTATACATTACCTAAATTTAATACATTTTACAAATTTGAAAATAGCAGAATGAGTTTTACTTTAATTCAATTTTCTAACGATTTAACAATGTAAAGATATTTATCTTTGAATTTACCTTTTCACCAATAATTAGCTTACAACGTAATACTAGCAATCCGTTACACTTTATCTACTATGCTTTAAATTAAATTGATGTAAGAACATCCTGTTACAGCAGTATCGCTCGTATATATAAACTCCTCAATGAAGTTTCGGCATTTACATTTGTATTTGGGTCATCCTGATAATACATGATGCAACTAATGATAGAACGTGCTTCATTATAGATTATAAACATCTTCTGACAAATACAGTTAGTAAATTTTAAGTAGCATTTTGTTACTAAAATCAGTTTAGTAACAACACATTTAATACAGTAAACAAAAAAAAATTATTTAAGAACTAACACTAATAATAAAAAAAACGATATATTAACTTTGTTCAATTATTTAAAGTGCAGATGGATGTTTCCTTTTTTGGTTTAGAACTAAAGTCCATTAAACATGTTTAAGTAGACATTTTATAGACTTTTCCATAAGAAAAAATGAAAATTCACAACGGTTATAAAGTTGACTATACGTCGAATAATATCGGTATAAAATGATTTATATTTTGTAGTTACAGTTAACGGTCTTAACATTTTTTATACACCCATACTTTAATCTAATAAAAATTTGTTTTAAATATTTATTATCTTTTAAACTTAATATCTTATAATTCTACTACACATCATTTATTACTGTCTACATATGTGACTTGAAAACCGATAAAAAAGTATAGAAAACCACACCACTTTGCAGTTTGTGAAAGAACAACGAAACGACGACAGTAAAATTCTATTTTTAACTTCGTTTCAATTAGATATATAAATAACACATTACAAAAAAATATCTACGTTAATACGTAGGTATTGCTAGATATTTAGTGGCTGCATAAAAAACAATAAATATATTTACACAACAATATAATTAACGGGTAATTTCCGGGAAAGTGCAAATTTTGAATGAACAAAAAAATATCATAACTAATTTATAGTCCAACAACGAAATGAAGTTAAATTCTTACAGTCAAATAAAATAATAATATTCTCAACTAACTGTTGATTAAATCTTTTGGTGCGTGGAATATAATTAGCAAATAAATGGTAAATAAAATAAACGGACAATATAATTAAATAATATCAATTCCTTTTTGACCTGCTTGAAATCTGATAACAATAAATCGATGAAATCCAATTCCAGTGCTGTCTTAATAGACCAAGATTGTTGGTTTTTGTAAAAATGTATATTTGTAAATTTCGCAACTTCCAAACGCCAAGTCCAAGTATACATTTTTATTGGATAATTTTGTTAATGCAAATTGTTCCAAACCCCACTGTTAGGTTAGGAATTTTTCAAACAATTTTATCCAAATTTAACTTTAGCCTTTTCTCTGTTGCTGCCGAATCGGGTTGAACAATCACAGCTTTATCGTTACTATTACGAATGAGTATCAATTCTTGCCTCATGTTCATTACATTTTTTTCTTCAGCAAATCCTAATAACGCTTTGCCAAAAATTTCCTTTATTGTCCAAACTATTGAGATAATACTTCTCTGTTTCCCAAACGGCATTTTCCAACTTTGCAATTTCGTTTCTTGTAAATGAAAAATATCTTTTTATGCAAGACGTTATACCAAATTTTCTTACGGCATTTATCTGAACAACGTTTAATAAATACCGTATATCACTAAACATAAACGCGACCGGATTGTTTACTAAATAAGCTGTAGGGCTTGACTTCTTAGTGACTGCCTTGCCTACTTTTCGAAACGAACGTATATTTATCAATTTTGGGTATAGAAATACGAATTTCGTCATTGTTTCCGTAACTAGTCGAACCAAAAGGTTGCTGCGAATAATACTCGTAGCCTACCACAGAATTATCAACTCTTACTTTGTCTGTCAAGTTTAAAATATCCATTACGCTATTACTATGTAACCGAATTGCGCTATAAAGTTTTGGTTTTCACTTGTTATTCGTCGAACGAATTTTCTTTTACTGCTGCTATAACTTTGTTTTTCACTGAATTCATATTTTTTTGTTGGTGTCCGTTTAATATTAACGGCTTTCTTTATACCACGATTTACAAGTGTTCTTTTGTATATCAACGCCATGACATCTTCAATCTACCGATCGTAAATGAAATCTGATTGTAATTCCTTTGCCTCTTAAATCGACACGACACGTACAGTTAGATTTCTGATCACTTTTGTTGACACCGGTAAATAAATATCTAAATCTAGCTGAAACGTTTGGATTACAATATATCTATAATACGTCAATTCGATCTATATTTACGATGTTATAAGGAGTATGTTCAATATTAGCAAGTAAAACCTTTTTTTTTAATCTAATAAAAACCCGATGCAGTAAAATCTATTGAGTTACTTTATAGATGAATTTTTTGCTTTGTTACAAGCTTTATGTCTTACGAACCTTGCACGGCCAACTCACAATAGTCGGAGGTAGGGGAGGTTCACAGGAAATATGCTTAAGGGCGCCAGAGCTGATCCAAAGTAGCACTTCTGTCTCGCTCACGACAGACGGTCCAAACTTGTAACCCAATTGAAGGTTCGTAATCCTTATATTCTGCTGTTCGAGTAGCCCAAATTAGTTACTAGATAACGATAACCATAGGAGAGCGAAAATGAACAAGAGAGCTTAACGATTTTAATCAATTTAAGGTGTGAATGGCAAACATTAACAAGAATATATGAACTTTCTACACTCATCCATACTTGGAAGACTTTTACATATAATTAACAAATATCACAGCTTTAAATTATTAGAGTAGCAGATTGATCGCTATACATTGAATTCCCAAATCATAAATACTAGAAGAACTAACAATAATCATTAACAAGTGTAGCAAACTTTGATTTTGCAACACATAAAATTTACAGGATCATATCGAAGATTTAGTATATGAATGCCCGCAGTATCGGCAACACACAATACACATTTAAATTAAGTCGAAGTAAATATTCTTCACCCACACACAGTATGCGATACAGTAAAGTGAATGATTACAGTTACCTTATTGGTAGATAAGCAATACATAAATTTACGATCGTTAATATGAATCAAAATTCTGTGAGTAATTTTCGTGACGATATACAAAAAAAAATTAAATCAACTCACCCGAAGTCCAGATTCCACTATCGTGAAAAAAACGTTTTCCCCCTCCAGTGGCCTGTAATAATTATTTAAACGCAAATCGTGTCACACACCAACTCACAAAGAATAATAAGCTAAAAAAATTAGTATTAATAATCCATTAAGTATTGTATAAAAACCCGGTATATCGAATACTCTAAGTAGCAATTTAGAACAGGTGGCTGATAACACAATCGACTTCTTCATTAAGCATTATATAGAACCCCAGTGTATCGAATAATGTAAGTAGTAATTTAGAACAGGTGACTGATAACACAATCGACTTCTATTTCCAAATCAGCATCCACGACGCAACGTTCGATGAGACCTCAATGTTCTTAAATAGCAGGCCCTCACAACAGCTTATATGCTCGGTAGTATTATTCATTAATGGTACTTATGCATCCTAATTGTTGCTTGAAATCCACAATGGCGGACAACATGGTAGGAACCGGCTATCACATGAATATAGAAATTACGAAGGACCCTTAATAGATTTAAGACAAAAATATCTTACCCTGTGCCTTATAAATTTATGTTCATCACACGTGATGTTCTTAAAAATTTAAGAATCAATTCGAAAACCTTGGCACCGGCCCGTTACTGTAGTTGACAGCTTCACGATTATTTCGTCAAATGACAGACACGAGAAAAGATCGGTAGAGGGCGTCCAAACCGGAATCTAATTTTAATTCATCTACAGGGTATTCCGTAATGAAAATTTCGTACATAACAGCTTGTAAGTGATTTCTAAGATGTTCACTGTCACGCTACCTTCCGTATGTTTTTTGACTCTACTCGCAATCTAAGCCTTTAGTACTGCAATATCGTATCATTCTGTTTCAATTTTGATACACTTCCGTTGCGGTACAGCTGTGCTCTCGTTTGAGTACAGTTTCTGGTGCTACGTTAAATAATGTAGCTGACACCGCATCCTTTTGACACGTTGTAAAATAAATTGTGTTATTTCAATATAAAATAGTACCAAAAATAATTCGGACAAATAAAAGAGTAAATTTAAATATGTATGTAAAATAGTGTAATGTAAACAATTATGTTACTATAAGAAAATATGTAGTATATGGTGAACTAGATAATAAAATTGTAGTTTAAGCAATTTCCAATGAAATGTAATGTAGGTACCTTTTTGTAAGGCTTAACAAATTAAAAAACATGTTGAAAATGAAGCTGTATTTATTTGTCGACGCGCGCTGGTGACTGGATTATGAATGCTAAAAAGAGTGCATTTTAATGAAACATGCCAACTAAAATTAAAAATCCGATACGTCTACCTAAAGAAAGTGAACTTTTACCATTGTTTGCCTCCTTAGGAGCATTGGGTTTTTTAATAGGTGGTGCTGCTGCGATGACCAAGTCTGTTAACTACGCGATAGACACAAAAGAAAAATTAGAAAAGGATAAACGACATAATCGTGCAATGAAAACTAAAACGGTTGGCAATGGATTTTACATAAAACCATATAAAAGCGGATGTGGAATATTGATAAAAGCAAAAAATGAATATAAAAACCAAAATTAGAATATACAAATGCATATTTAGAACAGTAGCAGCCGAAATAATGTTCACAACAGAAAAATAAAATAAGCTACTAAGAATATTTGAAAGTAAGATACTAATAGTACTAATGGATTCAAAGGAAATATGAAAATATTAATTGGATTTTAGTAATTACTAATTTGTTTGCGACTAGATGTAAAAGAAATAGTGGATCAATATTACTATTAAATTTATGGTAATTAAATCGTGGAATTGTCTTGTTGGAAATTGTTAATTGTTTTACTTATTATTGATTTATTTAAATTATTAGACTGTTAAAACTGAAAGTTGAAGTAGCAGATGTTATTCTTGGATCAAATTATATACCCTACTTACGTTTCTCGTTAAATGTCTTTTTTGTTCTATTTTATTCTCTTTGTTAGTGTCTTCAGACGTACACTTGGTGTCTCTGACCCGAGGATCTTATCAGTACGCGGAGTGGCGCCTAATTTTTCTACTTTTGTTTTATTTATAAGTAATTGTTATCAACAGGGCTCGTTGTAACAAAAAGGTTGGTAACACCTTTGTTCGTTTGTGACAGATTTTATTGAAAAGATGAAACCTAAATTAAACGAAATATCACTTCAGGTTGCTGATTTTGCTTTTATTTATTTATTAATAAAAGAGAGAGTAAAATGTTCTTGGGTCTCTGCCATTTTAAATAAGAAACTGTAAGGCAAAATGACTAATATGCAAATGATTAATTTGTTGCATAAACTGTAGTTAAAAAAAATGTTTTCGTATAACACATAAATAATCTTGATAACTGTACTGTACGTTTTCGTTTTAATTTAAGCATTAATCAAAATTGTTATAACCTCAACTAATACGGATTTTTAACAAATCTTTTATCGAAAAATTTACAAAGCAGAAAAGTAAAAACATACCGATTTTGGTGCAAAATACAACACATTATATTTCTTAAACGACATAAGGGAGAGCGGGGTAAGATAAACTTCTAAATTTGAAAAACAGAATTATTTTTGGAGTGTTACTACTGACATCATTTAGTTACTAATACCCATCAGCGTCGCGTTTTCTACTCTATCAGTTAAACGTAAACTATTTTGATGGTATCGCTTGTATTATTTTCTTATATTAAATAACGATTTGTGCTTAAACCTAATTTTTTACTAGTAATTGTTTTACACTAATAGTTATTGCTAGTTGTAAAATTGTTGACGTTTGGTGTTTGTTTAAATTTAGCATCAAAATCTTATAACACATTTACACACAACGAATTCGTCATCTTACTCCTCGCAAGCAAATATATTGAAAAAATTAATTTTTACTGAATGCCGCGGGTGTACAAGCGCAAAACCAATTGAAAAAACTGGAGATGGAATGAAGGTTCCGTTATGCAGCTCAGAGTTTTTATGTAGCAATGCAGCCGCAATAATTTACGATATTCCTCAGACCACCTTAAGAAGATGCTTAAAAAGACACGCTGCAAGTGAGTTATTAGATGACAAAAGTTGTTTTCAGAAAACCTTTAATGCCCAAGAGACGAAAAAATTTGTACACAACAGAATCTAATTAACGAGGTCTTCGGTTACCTTCCACACAAGTTCCGACACACGCATAACAATACGCTGATGCGAATGACATAAAACAGGGAAAGAAAAGCAGCTGGAACTGATTGGTTTAAATCTTTCATTGCAGGTAACAACTTGAGTTTGAAAAGTTTTAAAGCGACTTATTACACGGCTACTACGGTTTAACAAGGTCGCTGTCAAAAATGTATTTGCAATTTTGAGAGAGATTAGGAATTTAAGGCAGACCACGACGCCAAGGCGGACAAATCCGGAAATTTTAACAATACCAAAACTCATCACTTCAAAGGCCAACGACGAGTTGCCAAGATAATGACAGCCAGGAAAACAACTTTGGTGTGTTTAATAAATGCTGATGGATCATACGTCCCTCTATTTTAGATATTTGGTCGACTTAGCATGAAACCCGAGTTGTTAAATTATTGTCCTCCCGGTACTAATGGTAGGGCACAACCTTCAGACCGAATGACGCTGGAAACTGTACATACTTTCTTAAAACACTTTGCGCATTACACAAAAGCATCTATTAATGATCATATATTGTTATTGGTTGATAATTTCAGTTCTCATATTTCTTTTCCAGGAATCAACTTTTGCCGAGAAAATAAAATAGCGGTTTCAGGGCTTGTGGCGTTGAGCCATTTAACCTTATGGTTTTAAAGAAAGTAAACTCGTACGTTCAAAAACAACTCGTGAACGGTGCTCTTTCGATAACTGATGATGGTACCGACGCCAAGGAAGATGATGCCAGGCTGTCAATGGAAAACGAGGATTTAACGTGGTTTGATAAAGCTGAGTGTGTTGCTTCAAAAACTATAAAAATGAGCCTCTTCCTACGGTTTGGAACGTAACAAAAAATGATAATCTGTTTTAAGTGGCACTTTAAAGAAGTAACAACTAAAACAAAAACAAAGAGAGATTGAAACAAAGTAACAATTGAAAGTACGAAAGAAATCTACAACAAACGCAAAAACGTCAAAAAATCCCAGTAGTGAGATTTAATACTTATGCCCTAAATGTAACAAAAAATATAATGACCCTGCATCTGAAAATTGGTATGCAGCTGCTACAAGGATTTTAGCCGGTTTCATTGTGATTTTTGTGAATGCTCATCTAACGCCAATAGGTTTGTCGACAAAAACTACATTTTTGTTTCTTGGTTATTTACTTTTGATAAGATTAACATTACACCAAGCATGAACATATTGTATTGATATGTATTTAACTTGTAAATAAATTCCTTTTTTTGTATTTTGATTTTCTCTTCATTCTTCTCCCTACATATGATCGAGATCAATAAATGATTAATCATCGTTACCTAAAGATTCACTTTTTTCAGTTTCCAGCTGACTTTTATCTGAATCGCCATTATTTACTGTAAACGTCAAAGTTTCCACAACTAATCATCTGCTTCCCACATTTCTTCACAAAGATGTAAAACACGATTGCACAAATTTTATGTTCAAAATATGGTTTTACGTTGCTGTTTTCGCCGATTTTCTTTTTATTAATAAATTCAGATTACATTATGATTTATAGTTCCAACAATTCTTATTTGGATTCTTTGAGATACGAGTATATTGATATTTTTAAGCAGTTATTTGTGTTAACACCATTAAGAGTTTTGTTTATTCAATATTATCTTTGCTTATGATTGCAAGTACGAAGTAAAAACTTGGTACCAAACTTACGTGAAATTACGTGTTATTTTAATACTTGATCTCGGTTGGTTGCATTTTTATCATAAGAGAGTTCTTTTGAAACATCTGTTGACAGTCTTTGTATCGTTTATAAAAGAATAACTTTTTCTAATTAATAAAAAGGTTGGATACAAATTTTCTCTCAGAAAACAATAAGATGTGGTAGTGTTGCGGTTCCTCTAGATTCAAAGTAGCAAGTTGCGGGTTTAAAAATAATTAAGTGGGAAGATTAATGCTTCAATTTCGTTTTGGTTAACGGATTCTATCTTTTATTTAACACAACCATTTTTTCAGTAAAGTTATGGTTGGAAAAAGTGAGATTTTTCTATGCGTCATTCATCTTTGCTTTGTATCGGATAGATTTGAATTTACCCCAGCAACTGTTGAGATCATCTCTGGCCACTACACTTAAGTACTGCGGTCAACCAGAAAACACTCTTGATAATCAGGTATTTAAAATGTTTATTCTGTTTAATTTGCTATTAATTGCAAATAGGCTATGAAACTATGAGTTAATGGTATTTTACGTATCGTCGCTTCATACTAGTGATTGCACATTTTGCATTTTACAATCAAAGTTTAAAACAACTAGTTAAGTCGAATAAATGTACTCTTAACTAAATTAAAATCATACAAAATAAATACCTAAAGTTTTTGTAGTAGATCCAGGAAAGAGCTTGTGATTGATCTCAGGTTACCAGATGTAATCGGCCAGAAGATCGTGAGGCTAACCTCAGTTTACAAGGATCCGCCGGAATTTTTTCAAAAGCCGCCAAAAGGCGAAAATAGCACCGTGTCACATAACAACTTACGATTCCACGGTACGATTATTTCCAACACATAACTAATAATTCACTATGCTTTCCGATGTTGTCAGTGCTTGGAAAAATTGCGAACTCCTCCCTTTAACCCAACTAATATTTATAAACGTGCTGCTCTACCACTACCATTAAAGACTATGACGTAAATCCTTGTGAAAGCAACCAATACAAGAAAGATGCAAAAAGAAAATGCAAACAGATTTAATTACAACGTAAAAGTAGAGTTCGAAGACAGCCTTTCTCATCGTGAGAACTGCAACAATATCAAAAATATTAAAAGATTTAATTATGGTCATAAAAATTAACTTGTTAAAACATGAATCATAAAACTGCCTTTAGGAAGTAAAAGATTATAACAATAACTTAATTCCAAATGTAATTTAATAAAACTAACACCAATAAATCAAGTGGGAATGCATTCTGAACGTATTTAATAATTTTAATCAAACTTAGGATAAAATATATTTAATTACAATACTATCTTAAAAAGGAAATAAATTACAACTGGAATTTTAACAAAACAAAGAAAATGCAGAATACGGATGTTTAAGCAGTGTAATAATTTCGAATTAATTGAATACAAAATTTTCTTACATACTTGATTGACAAAGATGAATTTAAAAACGTAAAACAACTTTATTAAATTAACGTGAAGTTAACGAAATCCCAAAATACATGAAACGAATAAAATCAACTCAGTTACCAGGTCTTTAACAAAAGAAATTGCACAAACTCAAACGACGGTTACAACTGATCCAAATCTAGTCACTCTAAGATGTCGTGACGTCATCATGGAAATTTTTAAACGTGTAATCTTATCTTCACACGACAGGTGCGAGGGTATGAGGACCCGCTACAGACAATTACGCAAGAATTAAATTAAATTGTAAGAATCGGTAACAACCGCTTACCTAAAAAAAAGACTTTCCATTAAGTCACAAAATATTCAGTTTAAAATCGCATGAATATATTTAAAATAAAAATGATTATGAAAGCCGTTTTTTGGGCGTACTTAACTTTCGTTTTATACCAGCATTATAAGAAGAATGCCGTCTTATGCGTTTGACAATTCGTTTGGCACCTATCCTCTCAGAAAACAAATCTTATAGAGGGAACAAATTTTGTACTACGACATTTTTAACATAGCATGTAGTTTTACAGTTGCTTGTTTATTGCATTTTATTTTGTTTTATTCCAATTTTGATGTATTTTATGTACTAGATGTTAAATTCTTAGTTTAACGTAGCTTTTACTCAATTATCCTGTTTGCGAATCAATTTTATTTTTTTTTTAGAATTAAGTGACTACATACTATAAAAGTTGATTCAAATACTGTGTACACCGGACGTGCTACGTGTCCAGAAATCTTTTGAGTTAGAAACTTTCCTGACCCCTTTTGATGTTTCTTTTGGATTTTTGAGTTTTCTAAATTATTCACGATTTTTACAATTTAATTCACGACACACTGGTGCTTAACCTTCGGATTACAAAGCAATTTTTGAGGCGCCGATTACCAAGTGGGGTCAGATTTGACCCCAAGTTTTTTTTCTTATTTTGTAAAGAAAAACCGATTAATTTGTAATGGTAACCTTTATGAATATTTTAAATTAACATTAGATTTTATATAAACTAATAAAAATATAAAAACAAAATGTAAACATAAATTACTGAGGGCAACAACTATTACATATTATTGTAGTTTTTTTCTGGCAATGTTGTTTACATACAAAGAGTTTGCACTTTTCACATGTTTCCGAACAATTTTTGTCATTTCCTCTTGGACATATCTTACAACGACCTCTTTTTGGGCGAGCGATAGTTTCGTCTTGCGGTCCCACTTCCTCTGGTTCTGTGTCTGCCAAAACCATCGCTATTGCATTCTGCACGTCTTGGTAATTCTTGAAGTGTACGTTTTTTGATATGTGGGATAACTAATTTAAACCCAAGTTTTTGCAAAAATAATCTCCTTCGGGATGTTTTCCTTTTTTTAAAATTTCCAAATTTTGTAGTGTATAGAATAAATGCATTCATGGCAGCAACATCAAGGAAATTAAAAAACAGAAAAAGAGGCCAGCGATTTGAATTTCTTCTGCATGAGTATTCCTTCACCATTTTATCGACGCTGTCCACAGCTCTTTTGCAGCTATTATAGTCCAAGATAACTTGCGGTTTGTAACTGAGGTCTACTACTACTAAAATTGTGTCTTCTCCATATAGAATTTCGCTTGAGTATTCTGCTCGATTTCTAAGGAAAAAATTCTTTTAGTATTTCTTTACGAGTTGTTCCGGTCAAGGTTTTTGATTGCTGCAGTAGCTCCTTTGCCAAAGACATAGACGTAATAAAATTATCTATGGTACTACCATTACCCTCTCTCAAACCCTCAACCAAATCCAAAACTACCCGCTTCCCTAGAAATGAAATTTTATACTCGTGCATAAAACGATAAAATTGTGTTTTACCTTGTTCCCGTTCTGGAGCGTTGTCTACCATTCCAGTATATATTTGGAAATTCCAGCAATATCTGTCACTAACATCGCATAAATCCCAGATTTTAATTGCGTATTTATCTGGCTTCGACTTCATGTACACTCGAAGGGGACATTTTCCACGGAAAGAAACAAGTTGTTCATCAATACATACTTCAGCATTTGGGTTATTCGATTTTTTGCTATTTGCAGCGAGAATATCATGAATGTCACAAATAGCTGCTAATTTATCTGTTGCCCGTCGTTCTTCTCGGGTGTCCATATCGTCAAATCGAATGTATTTCAAAAGGTCTCTCATTCGATTACGAGACATTGCAGCACAGAAAAGTAGTCTATGGAGAGACATGTATTTCGTACTCCACAGCTCCAATATTGGTTCTTGGCGTGCTTTCAAATCACCAGCTAGAAGCAGTAATCCAAAAAATGCATGTAACTCATCCGCATCTACTGGCTTCCACGTATCGCCTACAATTCTTCTAGCTCGAACGTTTGTTTCTCTAAGTATTATGTCTTCCGAGATAAATAAATGGAAAGCATCTAGGCATGTTGAAATATGTTCACTAAATTTTGTTAATCCTGGCGGTGTTTTTAGAATATTTCGCTGATTTCGTCTTCTAACCTAAGGCTTATCTTTTTTCCATATGGAACCATCTTTACCCACCTGTATATCTTTATTCTGGGCGAATTATCATCACTGCCATCGTCTTCCGAACTTTCAATCGGGTTTACATCAGGTACACTTACTTCTTCAAATTCGGCATCACTATCGTCAGATGAAATTTCATCTTCAATTTCATTCAGTAAATTAATATTGCTAGCTATTTCTTTCACTTCACGCTGAGACAAATATTTTCTAGCCATAATTCAACAACAACTATTTCCAATCAAACGTAATAACACAGCAGACACACTTTTCAACTGATTCGAACAAACTCACCGAATGTAACGACTAAAGACGGAATGGTAGTAATCATGATTCAGACGAATAACACGTTGAAACACGTTGAAACAAGCAGATTAGATGACAAAGGCAGACAAAATATTAGAATTACTTTTTAGAACGCCGGTTACCAAGTGGGGTCAAATATGACTCCAACGACAATATTTTTTTTACGTCGCAAAACAAATAACAATTGAAAAATTTGTTATATATTATTAAACATTTTTGAAAGAAACTCAGCTAAAAAAATATTGGGACAGTTGTAAAAAAAACTTAAGACAACAAAAACAACACGTCTGGGGTCAAAAAAGATCCCAATGGTAATCGGAAGGTTAATGGAGGCGCCATTAAGCACCAAATTTACGTTACCGTATCCAAGAAATTTTTTTTTACAAGTTTTGAATGTAACAACTAATTAACATAACCAAATGAAATGGTTCAAATTCGAATTATAAAATTTTTGACACTTTTTATACTAATTACTTTATTAAAAATTAATCTTCTTAAAGGAAACGTGAAACAAGGAATTAAAATATGTTTTTGTTTGAAAAATATTTGTTCAATGATAAGAATTCATTCATAATTGGCACTTTCCCGGAAATTGCCCGTTTACTATTTCGTTGTATAAATAAATTTATTGTTTTTTATACTAAATATCTAAATTAACGAGCAGTACCTTACTATAAATTAAGATTCTTTCTTAGATTTGTGACCACGTTCTTCAATTTCTACCTGGATATGTCCACTTTCACTGTCCATGACGTACATAATAATACATCTAAAACACAACCACCGTAATTTACAAAACAGCGAAGTATCCCAATACATTTTAAAAATTTTAATGAGCATCTTATAGGTAATAAATTTAAATTTTAATGTTGTGTATACTAACATTCTCCAAATTCTCTTGTATTTTTTACTAATTTTGAAAGCTACATAACGAAAAGTTGTCATTTTACATTAGTAAATTATGTATTAATTTATTACTGATGCTTTAGATTAGTTTGTATTTGAGCAATTTCATTATAAACATAAAAAAGTAATTGAACTAACCAATACAATTACTTTGAACTAGTTCTTGTTTCCTAATTTAAACGCGAAAATAAAATTTAATGAAATAAACCAAAAAAAATTGGACGTTGAAAAATGCTTTCATTGAAAGTTTAATGATTGAAATCAGATAATAACAACATAGACGTCTGTGAACTAACCACGAAAGGTTTCCTAATTACAAAATAATTACCATTCACATCCAATTATATATCGTATAGCGTGTTCGTAAGATAAACAATTATCTCGTATCTGCATACTTTGTAGTTTTTGATTTTATTGAAAAAAATTTTACGAAGAATGTGTGTGTTGTACTAATTGATTTATCGGAATTTTAATATTGAAAAGGGGTTTGAAATAAAAGCGTTAAGCTCCTTCTTCTTTTTGGGGTTCGACGTAATGACAGCGTTTCTGGGGGGCTACCTTGAGAATGCCGTCTTCTCATGCTGCTTGTAGCGTTGCTATTAGTTCTTTGCCGGTAGCTATAGGTAGATATTGTGTTACACATTTAAAGTGTGTTCAAAAATGGATTTGAGTGTTTCTGTGCTTAAAAATTGTGTTGACATTTACGAATACAATTTGAAAAAATTACAATGAAAGGATTATCGATTGTGTTATGGAAAAAGATATTTGTAAGATTTTTTTTAATTTTTGTTTAATTTTTTAGAAAGTATTAATTAAGTAATGGACACGCACTTGGTTGATTGAATTACGCACGATGCAAATTATGGTTTATTCAATTATATGATTAAAATATTCGAATGTTTACCAACATTTACTATCCGTTACATTTACAGTTTCTTTTTAAAATTCTCTTACATTAAATTCAATTTTATTATAATTTCATACATATATGCGCTCTAATTGTAATTGTGGTTTGTTAATTTCGCGTGTAAACAATGTTACGTTCTACTTCAGAACGTGAGAAATTTTAGATGCAATTAATGATAGGAACATATACACATAATTTAATTTCAAAAAGCTCTCGATTTGTCACTTTCGTTAAAAAGAATTATAATAAGTAAATCGTCAAAAACAATTTTATAATAATTAAATTAGAATTTTTAATTAAGGAGTTCTTAGAATTCCAAGCAAAAGCTTGTCGGTAAATTTTTAATTTTTATTTTACTTTTATAAAAAATATGATAATTTTATTTATTATATTTTTATAAGTTTGTTATTTAGCAAAATAGTAATTTTTATCTATGTAAATCTACATATGTTTAAAAAAATTTTTTTTTACTAAAACGTCTCTTTAGATTTAAAAACTAATAAATTACATATGTTGGGCATCTGACCTGCACAAAATCTAAATTTTAAACCGGTCCCTTAGTTGATTTTTTAAACATATCATAGTACTAAATAGTAACAAAAATGATATTACTATTAACTACTATTTTACAATAGAAATAAAAATAACAAATAGATCATTCATTTTTTTAATTTTTTTTTAATTGATTGTTTAAGTCACTTATGTTAGTTTTTCGATTTATAACTACAACAACTTAAATCACAATTTTAGTATTAATTTTTTTAAAACATTGAATAAAATTAAGTAAAAAAATTAAAAAGTAAGAATTACAATAAATAATTAACAAAGCTTATACGTTATTGCGTTTTTTATATTATGTTTTATATAATTTTATTTCTATTAGTTACAGTAAAATTTCCATATTAAAACTACACTGACGGTTATCTAAATCACGTCAAAATAGCATATTAACGTTTGAATATATTTTCGGTTTCCGTATACCAGCGGTCAAATTTTATGTGGTTTTGTTTACGGAACACAACCGCTGTGGCATAGACGTTCAACAAGCTTACCAATTTTGAAAAAATATTTCAAAATAATTTAGAGCAGAGGTTCCTAAACTTTTTTGCGTCGTAGACCCCTTGCCATGTTTTTTGGTTTTGGGTAGACCCCCTACTTACCTGATATTGATTTTTTGTAAATTTCTAACTGTAGTGAAGTTTAGTGTTAAAAACTTAAAGTAAAAATACATGTTAAGTTTTATACATTTATTAATTGAATTTAAATTAAAACTACTTAAAATAAAATTTTGTATCTGTTATATAAAATATACGTAACATAAAATAAACTAAGCAATAAGTAAATGTTTTTAGTGAGAAGGATGAATCTGACGCTTTAATAATAAATCATCAACATTTGGCGTCAATTTTGTAAGGTTTAATCTTAAATCTCTTTGGCTAATGATGTCCAGTCTGTTTCTTTTTTTTTCAATAGGAGATTGGTAACAGCACTAAACCTTTTTTCCACTAGGTATGATGATGGAAAGGAAATTAAAAATTTCCTCGCTATATTCCATAATACGAGATAAGTAACGGGTATGTTGTTTTGCAGCCTGAATTGCTGATATCCGTTTTTAAACTAAACCTTAAGTTCATCGTTTGTACTTAGTTCAGTCAGTTCCTCTTATATTATGACATTCGTTTCTTCTATGTCGCCATATAGGTTAATTATCCACGGTGACCTAAAACATCCTCAAACCTAGTTTCAAAATAGAAGGCATTTAAATGTTGAACATAGTTTGAAACGTCGTTTTCCTGGCAGTTTGTCTGTGACAAATTAGGGAACTGGGAAAATTGGCCCAGTCCAATATTTTGCTTCATTGTAACTGCAAATTAACCATATTAAATTTTGTAAACAAATCTGTTAAATAGGCGATGTCTGTTTTTCACTTCATTAAATTGTCTTTTAAAATTTTATCTTTAGTATCCAGAAATTCTAAAATAGTCTCCAAAATTGCAAAAAATCTTGTCAAACATAAGCCTTTTGACAGCCAGCGTACTTCAGTGTGAAGGAATAATTGATGAAAGTGTTCGTGATTCTCTTCACAAAACTGCTCAAATAACCGCGTATTCAACGCGTTGCTTCGGATTCGGTTTACTGCATCAATGACTAATTGAAGAGATTCGTGCAATCTAACACTCAAATTTTTAGCAACTAAATGTTGTCGATGGATGACGCAATGTATTGCAAACACCCCTGACACATTTTCTTTTAAATAGCTTATAAATCCACGATAACGTCCAACCATGGCAGGTGCTACATCTGTAGCTACTGATATTATATTTGTAATAAAAAATACAACACTGATTGAATAAAGAACGTTTAATAAAAAGTAGAAACCTGGCAGCCTCCCCTCCACTTTTGACGTCATTACTGACCTCGTCGCAAACGTACGTGAAGGGTTTTTTTGTGAAATTATTTTCTGTTTTTTTTGTGAAAGTATTTTTCTCTCTCTGACAATGAAATTTTTCTTCTCTCTTTTACAGCGATTTTTTTTCTCTCTCTTACATTGTTACATCATCGCATAATTGGTAATTTTGATTGCGTCGTGCGTCATCGCGTAACTGGTAATTTTTTATGCGTCATAAAGTCTCATGATTCGAGCGAGAAAGAAAATATTTTTATTTAAAAAAAGCTTGGGTGTACCTGGATTTGAACCCAAGTTTCTTGATTACAAAGCGGCGAACTTAACCGCTGAGCTACGAAAATAAGTTAATTTTAAACGGTCAATTGTTGTATACAATTGGTTTTTTAATTACTGAACAAAAGACTTGTAAAATTTATTGTACTTTATTTTTTAAATTAAATTAACATTCATGGCATATATATATCATTTTTCTACAGCATCTATGTCATTACGGTTCATCTGGATCTTGATAATTCACGGCAACTGTACACACGGCATCTAATTATATCATTTCTACAGCATCCGTCGTGTTGTGGTTGATCTGGACTTTTCTAGTGGTCGGTACTTTCATATTCTTTCTCTCTTACTCTTAATACTCTATAAAGAATCGCCTATTAAAAAAAATTATAAAAAGTTAATGTTGATTATAAGAAAAATAGCACAAAAACTGCTGCATGCAAATTAGCAAAAAAAACTAAATTTAAGAAAATAACTACCAATTTTTTAAGAAAAATTAATGTTACTTGAATATATCAACTGCTTCTTTTTAAACGAGGTGTTAGTTTAAAGAATAACATTAGAAATTAAAATAAAAAAGAAAGAAATGGTCAAAAACTAAAATAATAGTTAACAAACTTAAATATCACTAAAATTAAGAAATATATTTTTACAGGTAAATCAGGTTTAATCAGGTAAATACTAAAATCTAATTTTTTAATTTGAAATAATTTCTTGTAACACATAAAATAGCATGCGTTAAAGTGTATAGGGTTAATTCAAAAAATAAATAAAACTACTTACCATCGTAATACACAGAAAAATAATTTAAAACGTTCTTAGTAGTACGCGGCTAAAACTGAACAAAGCGTGATCGCTACAATAAAAGAAAGTGTCATTGACGAAAATAAATTTTTGCAATTATTATTAATTAAAGTTTTATGGTACATACCTGCCGATACATTCAGTTCGCTAATTGTTTCAAGAAATCAATGTTTTTCCAATGACATATAATTAGTGTAAATTCCATAAAGTAGTGTTGTTCAAAAATTTTGTTTTGCAACCCAGACATTTTTATTTTGAAAATTATTATAATATATAAAATTTTAGATAAATTTTTTAAAAGATAAAACAGAAAGAAACTATATAAATATTTTTTTAAAAATTATTGTAAAGAAAACAAATTGTTTCTACAAGTAATGAACCAAATTATGTTGAAGTTAATTACATATCTAGAAAGTTATTGGCAATGTCAGGCTCATTGAGTTAACAATTTTCTACAGCAAACCGTTAAAAAATCTGTTTATTTTCAAACTTGCAAACAAAAATTAATTGTAGAATATTTCAAAGATCTATTGTTTACATGATGTAACAAATTTCAAGATTGTATCGACGTACCGAAAATATCTTTAAAAGTTATCGTAACGTTTGAAATTTTTCCAAAGAAAAAATTATTTACACGTTAATTGTTTTCACCTAATTAAATTTACTTGGTATTTAGAAATTGCATTCCTGAATTCTTTTAAGTAAGAAACTTCTTATAGATTTGAAATTTTGCTTAATATTATATATAATAAATTAATCATCAACGAAAACTCAGTTTTTTTTCTTTTATAAAAACTGTATTGAAATGGCGGAATAATTTTTAGAAAATGTGAAATTACCAATAAATCTTTTTTAACTCTTTCATACATTTTACATTTACATATAGTAATCTTTTGATAGAAAAAAACAGAAACAGAATATATGACTATTTCTAAACTAGATATGGTTAATACCGATGTAATTAACTAAACTTTCAAAACTAAGCAATTTCCATACAAGAATTTTTTTTAATTTTAGATTGTGATTGTAATTTTAAATTTAACTACTAACTTTGCAATTTGCTTTAATAAGCTCTAAAACATTGCTTAAAATTTTAAGTTAGTTGAAATCGTCAACACAACTACCTTGTTCGTTTACTAAAAAAAGTTTGTACTTCTAAAAAATTATCTTGTTACTACTAATGCAACAAAAACCAGTATCTAAACTAAACTTATGTATATAATTTGGGGTTGGGGGTAAAAGATCTTCATGTAGCACATGATTCTATGTTTTACAATAATAATTGATCGCTCTTATTCAAACGTTTTGTAACAATACTACAGTAGTAATTACAGATGTCATTACATTAGTAATAGTAAAACTTATATAAATGTGTTAGTAACGCAGTTAATGACGCTGTAATTAACTCAACTTTCAAAACCAAGCAATGTTGTTACAGTAAGGAATGTTTTTAGCAAAGACAATTATATGATTAAATTTGAAGTTATTTAAATAAAATTATTATTTACCATTATATTCAGAAAACAAAAGTTACATTATTTTATGGAAACGTATCTATAATCTATAAGAAAAAAAATTAATTTGATGTAAACTATCAGTAATAAAGATTTTGTTAACAAAAATGACTAATTGCCGCATGATAATGTAATTAATAACTAAATTTTAAGATTAAAGAAACATTTGCCATCAACACTTTAGGTAAAAAATTGTGATCAACACTACGTTTTACCATTGGTTTTACTAACAAATTACAAAACGACTAGTAAACTAAAAAGCAAAAAGAAAAACGTCTTGATATCACTAATAACACCAATATGCGTTTCTTAACATAAAAATTACTCTGTTCAATAAATTAGTAAATCTTATAACAACTGTAGTTAACGTCGAAACTAAACATTATTGAAACAATTATTTGAGTAACATAATTTTGTATTTTATTTGTCAACAATTTTGATGAACACGTAAAACTTATTTTACGTAAAACTTCTCTAAAAACACAATTTAACAACGTTTTTGTAATATCAACTAATTTAAAAACTATTGCTAAGAGTTAATACACTTTACTCTTTTTTACTTTTACTTTCTTCACGTTAACATTGTAAACTGTATAATAATGAAGTATATAAATGTTACAACGCTACAATTACTTAAAATTAAATACAAACATTGCAACTACAAACTGTTTGCAGTTGTATTTTAATTACTAAATCAATGTTATATATATGTTTGTAAAAAGTTCAGAACATCCTTAAAATAGTGAATAAGATGAAGACTTATTTTATACCTCAACTGAACAATCTAGAAAAATGTGATTATAATTCTCAAAAATTTATTGAAATTGTAGTATACTACCTGTCTAGTAAAAGGTAAACGAATTAAAAATACTAATATTTTTTTGATAAACACGTGATTACCGACAGATAATCTTTTAATTTAATGATTAACTGAAAGTAAAAAAAAGCATTGTTAACAAAAACAATTAAACAATTTAATATTATTAAAATAAAATAATCAACTACTTAAAAAAACAAAATCGCAAAGTCAACATAAATTAATCAAAAACGTGTGAAATAAGAAATTTTGCTTATAGTTAGTAATTACAATCAATAACAATGTAATTAATGACTAAGTTTTTTAAATTAAGGAACGCCACCAAAAATATTTTTACCAAAAACTATATGAATTTTGTTTTTAAGCGGTTATAATTAGATATAATCTCAAGAAACAAATAAAAAATTATAAAAAAAAATTCTAAAAGTGCAAGAAAAGCAATAGGAATTTACTGAAGTCATTAGAAATAAAAGAAGAGAAAACTTTTGTCAACGTTTATAATTACTTAGTCATGCTGAAATAGAAAACTAAGAAACGCAATTTAGTTTTTCGTTCAAATGATTAAAACTAGATACTCTAATACCATAATCTCAAACAGCGAACAAATAAATTATATTTTTTTTTAAATGCACAAGAAAAGCAATACATGTATAAACTGTTAGAAAAAGTAAATGTTACAATATTACAGCTAACGAACACTTAAAACTAAATTTATAGAAGCAAGAGAATAAAACTACTGAGAGAATAACTAATAAAAATTGTTTTATAGTAAATAGTGTTATTGTTTAATTAAAATTTTTAATCTTACAAGCTTTTGAACGTGGTCTTGGCAATTATATTTCTTAAAATTGATCAAGTTTTATTTTTAAATTCGAGTCCATCCATCCAGTACCATCAGAATCAAATTATATCATCTATTAATTAAATGTTTAGTTTTTCTATTTAAACTTAACAGCTGAATCAGTTATCAGTCATACAAAACCTTAAACGCTTCAGTCTGTAATATGTTTTTAATTGATTCTGCTGTTGTTTTATGATTTTTATTAAAACAAAACGGCGTTGCTAAATTAAAATACTGGGTGAGCCAAAAAGATAACTTGAATATAATTAATGTCAAACTTTGAGATTACGGAAGATAAGAATTTGAAATCGACTTACTGCGCGTCATATTATTCAAAGCAAAAATTGTGTCTGATTGCTATTGCTCTGGTTCACAACAAGTTGTGTATTGCGATTTCATTTTAAGTACATATTTTAAATAAGTCTTGTTTGAACGTAATTTATCATTCGCTGAAATGATGGTTTGTACAGTTTTTAGAAGAAAGAAGTTTGGAATAAGCATACACAGGTAAACAAAAATTATCTGTTATGTTGTATGTAGTTTTATAAATATAAGAAGGCAGTCATAAAAACACTACTGAAATGGTTTCACACTTTATGTTAACTAATAATTTATATACAAAGAAATTATAAGAGGTAACATAACCATTCTAAAAGTCATTGATGTAGACAATAAATTTTTCATAATTGATGTTAAAAGAAGTAACCCTGTTATAGCTTTTAGCTGTCCGCCGCTGCGGATTGGAGATCAAATTGCTTTGATTTGCGTAGCTCTATTTCGTATCCTCTATATTCTATAATCTAAAGTGACACTATATGTTTCTTAAAAGTGTAAATGATGTATTTATTTACTTTTAAATACACTGCTACCAACTTAAGATAACAACATTTAATAAATTTTGTGCGGGAAATTTAACTTGACTCCACGCATTTTGGGTAACTCCGTATCTACATAGTAAATTTAGAAATAAATGTGTTCGTAATTTTTTTAAATAGATTAAGTTACAATGTATCTATGAGTTTTTCTTTGCGTATTATAATGGTTTTATAACTTTTTTTCTATTATTAATGAAGTTTGGTTTTAAGAATAGTTGTTGGTAACATTAACTTTGGGTATACATTTAAACGTTACGTAGGTATCCTTAAAGCTAATACTTTAAGTTTAATAATTCTCAAATTGTAAAAACGTATTATAATATTTAAATAACGGTTTACTTACACTATAGTGCATACGTGGAACGAACTTTGTTATTAAGACTACATCAAACAAAAGAAAAATCTATGTACGAAAAAGTTAAATTATAATCAAATCTATTAGTTCGTGAATATCTCTAACTTGCTTCTCAATACAAAATTCTGATTACATAAGCTGGATTACGGTTATTACTTAAACAGATTCAATTTTAATTGATTTAATAAATGTTAATGATATTTAAACTAATTTAGATTCAAATGTTTCTAGATATTTGTGATTGTGGATTATTATCTGACGAAGAACGTAGACCACGTTCAAAAGCTTGTAAGATTAAAAATTTTAATTAAACAATAACACTATTTACTATAAAACAATTTTTATTAGTTATTCTCTCAGTAGTTTTATTCTCTTGCTTCTATAAATTTAGTTTTAAGTGTTCGTTAGCTGTAATATTGTAACATTTACTTTTTCTAACAGTTTATACATGTATTGCTTTTCTTGTGCATTTAAAAAAAAATATAATTTATTTGTTCGCTGTTTGAGATTATGGTATTAGAGTATCTAGTTTTAATCATTTGAACGAAAAACTAAATTGCGTTTCTTAGTTTTCTATTTCAGCATGACTAAGTAATTATAAACGTTGACAAAAGTTTTCTCTTCTTTTATTTCTAATGACTTCAGTAAATTCCTATTGCTTTTCTTGCACTTTTAGAATTTTTTTTTTATAATTTTTTATTTGTTTCTTGAGATTATATCTAATTATAACCGCTTAAAAACAAAATTCATATAGTTTTTGGTAAAAATATTTTTGGTGGCGTTCCTTAATTTAAAAAACTTAGTCATTAATTACATTGTTATTGATTGTAATTACTAACTATAAGCAAAATTTCTTATTTCACACGTTTTTGATTAATTTATGTTGACTTTGCGATTTTGTTTTTTTAAGTAGTTGATTATTTTATTTTAATAATATTAAATTGTTTAATTGTTTTTGTTAACAATGCTTTTTTTTACTTTCAGTTAATCATTAAATTAAAAGTTTATCTGTCGGTAATCACGTGTTTATCAAAAAAATATTAGTATTTTTAATTCGTTTACCTTTTACTAGACAGGTAGTATACTACAATTTCAATAAATTTTTGAGAATTATAATCACATTTTTCTAGATTGTTCAGTTGAGGTATAAAATAAGTCTTCATCTTATTCACTATTTTAAGGATGTTCTGAACTTTTTACAAACATATATATAACATTGATTTAGTAATTAAAATACAACTGCAAACAGTTTGTAGTTGCAATGTTTGTATTTAATTTTAAGTAATTGTAGCGTTGTAACATTTATATACTTCATTATTATACAGTTTACAATGTTAACGTGAAGAAAGTAAAAGTAAAAAAGAGTAAAGTGTATTAACTCTTAGCAATAGTTTTTAAATTAGTTGATATTACAAAACGTTGTTAAATTGTGTTTTTAGAGAAGTTTTACGTAAAATAAGTTTTACGTGTTCATCAAAATTGTTGACAAATAAAATACAAAATTATGTTACTCAAATAATTGTTTCAATAATGTTTAGTTTCGACGTTAACTACAGTTGTTATAAGATTTACTAATTTATTGAACAGAGTAATTTTTATGTTAAGAAACGGATATTGGTGTTATTTGTGATATCAAGACGTTTTTCTTTGCTTTTAGTTTACTAGTCGTTTTGTAATTTGTTAGTAAAACCAATGGTAAAACGTAGTGTTGATCACAATTTTTTACCTAAAGTGTTGATGGCAAATGTTTCTTTAATCTTAAAATTTAGTTATTAATTACATTATCATGCGGCAATTAGTCATTTTTGTTAACAAAATCTTTATTACTGATAGTTTACAACAAATTAATTTTTTTTCTTATAGATTATAGATACGTTTCCATAAAATAATGTAACTTTTGTTTTCTGAATATAATGGTAAATAATAATTTTATTTAAATAACTTCAAATTTAATCATATAATTGTCTTTGCTAAAAACATTCCTTACTGTAACAACATTGCTTGGTTTTGAAAGTTGAGTTAATTACAGCGTCATTAACTGCGTTACTAACACATTTATATAAGTTTTACTATTACTAATGTAATGACATCTGTAATTACTACTGTAGTATTGTTACAAAACGTTTGAATAAGAGCGATCAATTATTATTGTAAAACATAGAATCATGTGCTACATGAAGATCTTTTACCCCCAACCCCAAATTATATACATAAGTTTAGTTTAGATACTGGTTTTTGTTGCATTAGTAGTAACAAGATAATTTTTTAGAAGTACAAACTTTTTTTAGTAAACGAACAAGGTAGTTGTGTTGACGATTTCAACTAACTTAAAATTTTAAGCAATGTTTTAGAGCTTATTAAAGCAAATTGCAAAGTTAGTAGTTAAATTTAAAATTACAATCACAATCTAAAATTAAAAAAAATTCTTGTATGGAAATTGCTTAGTTTTGAAAGTTTAGTTAATTACATCGGTATTAACCATATCTAGTTTAGAAATAGTCATATATTCTGTTTCTGTTTTTTTCTATCAAAAGATTACTATATGTAAATGTAAAATGTATGAAAGAGTTAAAAAAGATTTATTGGTAATTTCACATTTTCTAAAAATTATTCCGCCATTTCAATACAGTTTTTATAAAAGAAAAAAAACTGAGTTTTCGTTGATGATTAATTTATTATATATAATATTAAGCAAAATTTCAAATCTATAAGAAGTTTCTTACTTAAAAGAATTCAGGAATGCAATTTCTAAATACCAAGTAAATTTAATTAGGTGAAAACAATTAACGTGTAAATAATTTTTTCTTTGGAAAAATTTCAAACGTTACGATAACTTTTAAAGATATTTTCGGTACGTCGATACAATCTTGAAATTTGTTACATCATGTAAACAATAGATCTTTGAAATATTCTACAATTAATTTTTGTTTGCAAGTTTGAAAATAAACAGATTTTTTAACGGTTTGCTGTAGAAAATTGTTAACTCAATGAGCCTGACATTGCCAATAACTTTCTAGATATGTAATTAACTTCAACATAATTTGGTTCATTACTTGTAGAAACAATTTGTTTTCTTTACAATAATTTTTAAAAAAATATTTATATAGTTTCTTTCTGTTTTATCTTTTAAAAAATTTATCTAAAATTTTATATATTATAATAATTTTCAAAATAAAAATGTCTGGGTTGCAAAACAAAATTTTTGAACAACACTACTTTATGGAATTTACACTAATTATATGTCATTGGAAAAACATTGATTTCTTGAAACAATTAGCGAACTGAATGTATCGGCAGGTATGTACCATAAAACTTTAATTAATAATAATTGCAAAAATTTATTTTCGTCAATGACACTTTCTTTTATTGTAGCGATCACGCTTTGTTCAGTTTTAGCCGCGTACTACTAAGAACGTTTTAAATTATTTTTCTGTGTATTACGATGGTAAGTAGTTTTATTTATTTTTTGAATTAACCCTATACACTTTAACGCATGCTATTTTATGTGTTACAAGAAATTATTTCAAATTAAAAAATTAGAACGTTTTAAATTATTTTTCTGTGTATTACGATGCTAAGTAGTTTTATTTATTTTTTGAATTAACCCTATACACTTTAACGCATGCTATTTTATGTGTTACAAGAAATTATTTCAAATTAAAAAATTAGATTTTAGTATTTACCTGATTAAACCTGATTTACCTGTAAAAATATATTTCTTAATTTTAGTGATATTTAAGTTTGTTAACTATTATTTTAGTTTTTGACCATTTCTTTCTTTTTTATTTTAATTTCTAATGTTATTCTTTAAACTAACACCTCGTTTAAAAAGAAGCAGTTGATATATTCAAGTAACATTAATTTTTCTTAAAAAATTGGTAGTTATTTTCTTAAATTTAGTTTTTTTTGCTAATTTGCATGCAGCAGTTTTTGTGCTATTTTTCTTATAATCAACATTAACTTTTTATAATTTTTTTTTAATAGGCGATTCTTTATAGAGTATTAAGAGTAAGAGAGAAAGAATATGAAAGTACCGACCACTAGAAAAGTCCAGATCAACCACAACACGACGGATGCTGTAGAAATGATATAATTAGATGCCGTGTGTACAGTTGCCGTGAATTATCAAGATCCAGATGAACCGTAATGACATAGATGCTGTAGAAAAATGATATAATTATGCCATGAATGTTAATTTAATTTAAAAAATAAAGTACAATAAATTTTACAAGTCTTTTGTTCAGTAATTAAAAAACCAATTGTATACAACAATTGACCGTTTAAAATTAACTTATTTTCGTAGCTCAGCGGTTAAGTTCGCCGCTTTGTAATCAAGAAACTTGGGTTCAAATCCAGGTACACCCAAGCTTTTTTTAAATAAAAATATTTTCTTTCTCGCTCGAATCATGAGACTTTATGACGCATAAAAACGCACGACGCAATCAAAATTACCAATTATGCGATGATGTAACAATGTAAGAGAGAGAAAAAAAAATCGCTGTAAAAGAGAGAAGAAAAATTTCATTGTCAGAGAGAGAAAAATACTTTCACAAAAAAACCAGAAAATAATTTCACAAAAAAACCCTTCACGTACGTTTGCGACGAGGTCAGTAATGACGTCAAAAGTGGAGGGGAGGCTGCCAGGTTTCTACTATAAAAGTAAAAATAATATAGCGACGGCAAGCAATCGTAAGCACAGACCTCAAGGTGATGGGTTTGAATGATAATAACTACAAAGACGTGAACTCCGTTAATTTATTAACTATACTTAACTTACTATTTACATTAGAGAACAATGAACAATATTTGAATTAAACATATTTAGAATAAAACAGTATTTAAAATAAAATATTAGGGCGCCAACCACATTAAGTGATGAATAAAAAGCGTAAAATCTTACACCTAATAAGTAATTAATATTAAATGCAAAAAATAGTAAACGGTAAATTTGTTATCGAGTATGTTTCTCGAAAGGTTTTAAACAACACAATTTAACTGCTTGAATGTAAAATGTAACTTAATTCCAATTGACTCACCATGTTTAATATAACGTTATCGGATATCTTCTATTTTTAGCACATCTTGGTTCACGTGATAAAATTCTTCAACAGGAATAAACCAATGTATAATGAACTTCAATAACTGATAATCCATTAATTAAACGACAAAACCAAAAGAAAGGATCCAGAATAAAAAATCCAATAAACTAAAAGATCCAGAATAAAAATAGAAGATCCAATAAAAAGAAAGATCCAATAAAAATAAAAGACCGTCACACCTTCAATGTAACGGTCTTCGAAATAATTTCCTTTGTCTAACGAGTGCGCAATATTGCGAAAGCACAATAATTAGATGGAATGAATAAAAATTAAATCACATGCGTTTTTACGCCATAATCAAGAAAATTTGACTTCCCCGCATCACACACGTGAACTCGCAAGATGTTCACACGGAAGTGGAAACTTGACCTTCTACTCAAGTCAACTACGCAGACGCCTCCGAAATACAACGCGACGTTGTGAAACTGAATAAATTTACGTGCAATATTAGTTGCAAAAAAATAAATGAATGTAAAATTGAATTTTAATTGTAATGAATTCAAACGGGACGTTACATATTTGATAAAGAGATGGCCTTTTCAATGAAGTAATCCTTCAAAACATGAAATATTGATTCACCTTTAGTGTCGGTTGTCAAAGTTCTTGCGACGAGCAGTTCTTCGTAGATTTTTTGATTCATAATAAAACGAACATATGCCAATAATAATGCTACATTAACAGGTAAAGTTGACTCGTCCAGTTCTATAGAGAAATGCGTCGTTTGCAAATAATTACACAAGAAGCTTTCAATATCAGAACTCATTTCATCAATGCGTCTTTCAGTATTGTTGCTTAAGGGAATTCTTTTAATGATATCAGATGCAGGCTTGTGTAAAACAGTTTTTAAAACCTCTTCGACGGCTGCCAAAATTAACTTCTCTCCGATAGTATGCGGTTTTCCGGATTTTGCTATAAGTAGCGAGATATTGCAAGACGCCCGCAAACCATCATCGTTTCTTTGTGACATCGAAACGAACATTCTGTCCAGCGCGGGTCTTTTCGAAAGTTTATCTTTGAGTGTGGGCAAAATTAATATATTTAAATAAGACACAAAGTCCAGCAGCTGTATTAAAAAATCAAAGTCAAATTTAAATCGTATGGTCTTAGATTTTATGACAGGCTAGGCGTACAGCCATTATAAATGAATGTTAGAAGGGGAATGTTAGGAACGTTACCTAAGGTTTTGATATGATGGAACTTTGAAGGAAACTTGACAGTAACATGACAAAAAATGTTAAAATAAATTATTATACAACGAATAATAACAAATTGTTATGCTATTTATCTCTACGTACATTCGACTGTCATGTGTAAAAATTCACTGATTCCACTTTAGCAATAATACAAAATATTAATTTTAATATAGAGAAGTATGTACAGTAGTGTGGAGCAATCCTATAAGGAAAACAAAATTCGTTTTTTATTTGTCCTGGGGATGGAAAATGTGCCTTTTGCTTTATCACTGAGATGTGTAAAATTTGAGTTCGATAAAATAATTTCTTAAGGTTCCTCTCCACTTGAATTCATGGTAGATAATAGTGTATAATAGAAAAAAAATTCATAGAAATCGCAAATCTCATATTTAAAGAATTTGTTACCTTTGAATTTATGTTAGATAATGGTAAGTATGATGGCTAGAAAAATTGTTAGCAATCACAAATCTTTATTTAAAAACTTTGGCACATTTTTGTACAGAGTAGTGATTACTTTAACACATTAATGAATTGTTTTTTGGTTTCAAACTTTGGTAACTCACTTCGTGATGCAAGTTTAACACGAATAAGTCCGTCTCTTGCTTCGTTGTCACATACTAAAGAAGAAGTTTCCGTTACCAGCTTTATGCATCGTTCAATCGCCTGAGTATGGCAAGGTAACTTCAAAATGCTGATGTTGTCAGGAACGTCTAAAATCATATTTTCCAAATCCTCAGTCGAAATATGTCTTATTAATGGTGGTTCGGTAACTTCAGAGGACTGCCAATCGATCATATCGATGTACTCTTCGGCTTTGAAATTAAGTTTGGGCACTTGAAACACCCGAATAGTGCCCTGATTACGACTTGATGCTCTACGTCTACACTTCAGAATCCGCTGTTAACCTAATTCCCGAACGTATTTTCGTTCATCAGCTAACATCGCCAACAGAATGTTTTTAGGATGGCCGAAATACGCATTTTTTTGTAATATTGGACCCACTATATTCTTAAGTTTGTCAGATAGGTAACGAGACTTCTTGATACTTTCAAAAAAATGTTTAGATCCGTCCTTACAAGTAGATTCGGTTTTAATCTCAAACCAGCTAGAAGAGTATACCTTGATCACTATTTAGCTAAAGTTTTCAGTTCCATTGATGGTTCTATTGTAGCTACATATAACTTGAGAATTCGGTTTGCGGTTGTTAACCAGCGCGAGTGTGACATCTTCCCAGGATCCCGCAGGGATAAAGACGATGATATATCACCTCTAGAAATTCCTTTACATATATCGAAGAAATATTTCTAATCCGTACTCAGTTCATTTGGATCAATAATTGGCAATTCCGCTTCAATTGGCTCAAATGCGACGACGAACGCATTTTTCTAGCATTTTTCCAATTGCACCAGAGAATCCTTTAGGATCATTTGTATTTTTCCATCTAGGTGTTGCATTAAGTGGCGGAGAGGTAACTCATTAGTGTGTAATAAACATACCTGCCATTGTAATGGACGGCCTATGGAGTTTTCTAGTTGTCGGATAACACCATTTTTCAAACTTGTATTTATATTTACCATCGCATCCAACTGCTTGCAATTCATCCGCATTGCAATTTGCATGAAAATCTTTTAAAAATGTCATAATACTTAATGCGATATTTGTGGCGCTTCCAGATGTTGGTGTGATATGGCCGAGGTATTTACAATTAGGCTCTGAAATTAACACAATATGTTTTTCTGTGACGGTTTTCTTGTAATATTTCGTGCCTATTTTTTCTTGCTGAATTGTCTTGTCTTTCCTACCGTCGAAATAATGTCCTTTAACTGCTGATGATTTTTTTCCTGATTGTTCTCGGAGTTCTGTCCGTCTTTTCTTCTGTTCTCTGCTTATTTTACTTCTATCCACTATTTTTGATGGATTTTCCTTTGATATTACTTGAAAATCCTGGAGAACGGCGCTTACTAGTATTGAGGCTGATCGATCCGATATCCCTGTTCGATCGCACGGTTGGGCTACATTGCGTAATTTAATTCGTTTTCCAAAACCCGAAGAAAATAGTGTTTGAGATGATGTTGACGGTTCTGAAATTTCTGAAGTAGCAGGCTTTTCTACAGAAGTTGTAAACCTGAGATTACAGATGTAAATGTTTCTTTAAGTGTCTTTGTTGTAATGTCCGGAACCTCAGATACTAATAATCGAGATACTTCTTTAGCTTTCCTTGCAAAATTCTTTTGAAGAATTTGGCTGGTTTTCTTATCAATATTACCAATTGCCATCTTACGAGCTGTTCGTTGGTCCACTAGAAAACCTCTTTCTCATTTAGACACTTTAATTTTGCACTGACAATTACAGAAGTTTTTACATTTGCAGACGGATATATCAAATAGCGTTTTTTCCCTGAGCTCTCTGAATGTTATCACTTTTTCTAGAGATTTATTTTTGTTTGTTTTTATAGCCTTATATTTTTCATTAAGGTTCGCTATCAAGCTCAAAAATCTTTGATCAGAAATTATTGGAATTGATGCTTTTTGGCATATATTTTTCATATCCGCGAGTACAGCTCTGAAAATGTGACTCGCACTCGGATTTTTTCCATTCGCGTTCTCTTTTAACAATAACCTACACCACTCATAACATCTGAGTTTGTAGGAAGTACATTGCCATCAAATTCCTTGAATAAACCGAACACTTTACAAAACGATTCTTTACGTGTTTTCGGCATTTCTATATTACGAAAAACCTTCTGACAACCGTAAAAGTGAACTAAACAGACACTGAAATATGCGAGTGACTTGAGCCGAGACGTTTTATTATTAGGACATGCGCACTGTGCCCTAATTGCGCAGACGCAGTTACCTGAAATATTATTATACTTCGATAAAGAAGGGCGAAGAGGAACCTCAAGATCATATTGGAAATATGATATCATATTGGAAATAGGATATGTAAAAAAATATCCAGGTTTTTTCCGTCTCATAAAATTAATGTAGAATGCTTCTTCTTCTATCTCTTCTACAAGTCCTACATAATGGCGTTTAGATTTATTAACATGGAATTTCACTAATACATAATCATGTCGCTTAATAACCGCTTGAGAGAAGTTTCCTTTTTCTTCTTGGTTCTTAATAGTGACATCGATATCTGTCATATCGGATGAAGATAATGTTTTAACTGACTCATCGGTGCTGGTATCGGAGAAGTTGTGGTCCTCTGTATCTTCTTTTGATGTTGTTTTTGTTAATTTTGAAGGCTTTTTATTTTCTTTACCAAAAAACACTACTTTTTTGGCAGATTCACAATTTCTACGAAGTTTTGCTGCAACCTCATCTTCAATTTCCTTAATGTTTGGAGTGTCAGTAAGAATTTTTGACTTTTTGAACTCGTGATGTCGTTTTTCTTGGCGCTGCTTTTGGCAACGGTCTTATTTCTTCTAGAAACTTATTCAAGTGTAAACCACATGGGCCAGGTTCGGTGTTGAGTACTGTGCTATTGTCTTGGAGCACCCCATCTGTTCTTTGGAGTACATTAGGTTCAGTTATTCCGGGAGGAGGTGTCTCTTCTCTATAGTTCTCGTAATTGTCCGAAGAAACCGTGTCATTACTTGGATTTGGACGATTTGTTACCTCTGAACACAAAAATGCATCATCTCCAAAAATTTCAGGATTAAATGACTATATCCCCGCTTTTATAAACCCACTTTTTATATTATTGGGAGTGAATGCACGATCAAATGCTGTGCCTACAAGTTCCGCTATATTTTTGAGCGTTATCGTTTCATCTGGGTGATTTACCAAGAAGTTGTCACATGACGCATTGAAATCTGATTTAAATGGTCGATAAGTAGATATGTCTAGCGGTTGTAACCTGTGGCTAGCGTGTGGCGGGATGGTTAATAATACTATAGCGTTGTCTTTGCAGAACCTTAATCCTTGTAGAGAAATGTGGCGACTATGATTGTCCAAGAGAAGTAAGACTTTATTTTCTTTTGTGCTTCTAACAAATTTTACAAAATGCTCCAAGAACACAATAAAATTTTCAACAGTCATCCACTCACTAGGATGAGTGACCGCAACTGATCTCACTAGAGCTCCTATAGTCATATAGTCTTGCTTTTTGACACGGGGGAATACAAAAAACAGAGCACAGCATTCACAGCACAACAGACCGTTACTGTTTGACCACGCTCTGCAGATGTAGCTTTCGAAACTTGTTTTTGACCTTTCTTGGATACAATACTTTTTGGTTTGTATGCTGTTTGAACCCCTGTTTCGTCACAATTATATATAGATCTGGGTTCAAATTTTTCGCGTTCTAGTACTTCTCGTAACAGATCAAAAAATGACGATACAGTGTGTCTATTAAAAGCGGTTACTCTACTTAGACTTGTTCGTTCAGGGCGTCTTATAGATGACTTGTTATTCCTTTGCATAAATCCCCTAAACCAGCCATAAGATGCTTCCTCATTAGTTTTCCAAGGTTGAGGAACGTTTTTCTCATTTTCCATGGCATAGAGATAGGCAAGCCTTCTACATTCTTTTGGTGCCATACCGTAGTTCATATTCACTGCAGTTATAAAATATTGAGCTAAATTTTGCTCCTCCAAATTAGTAAATATTTGTGATTGTCTAAAATTTGGAACAAACGAAGCTTGTAAGCCATGCTGCCTGTAATTTGCTGCGTACCTCTTTAAAGTCATCTTATCTATGCTATATTTAACGGCAGTCGTTCTAATCTTGCAGTCCAAATATACAACTTCCTGCACAGCCTTTCTCATAACGTCTTCCGGAATTGGTGTCCGATTGGTCTTTTTTAAATATTTAAAAGGCATTTCTCCAAATAAATCTATAAAAGAAATTTAAAATAGATAGGTAGGTACCTACAAGTTTATTAACAGATGTTTAGGGAGAGTTGATACGTATCAAGTGTCCCTGAATAGAAGTGTATCATGTGTCCCACAATGTTATGCTGATCATGAATTATTGATTTATTTAGTAATAATGATAATTATTGTAAACTTTTAATATCAAAACATAGCTAAATGTGCCAACTGTTAATCAAGTATTTTAACCAAAATTTATTGTAAATTTCTTTACCTTAAATTTGTTTCGAAATTCCGCATAAAATCTATAAATTTGGAGATGATTCACAACATACGGCGATCACTTATGTACTAATGGTTAAATTGCCTACCCGCTTATGTGACATGAACCACTACTCGCCTCCTCTATTCCTATTAGTTCATACGCATTTTTCTTACCTCCAGGATGCGTATTTTCAACTCTATCATGTCTCCTAATGAATAAACTGTCCCCAGTTTCCCTTACTTACTTTTCTCCGGCACTCTCAAACAAAATAACACTGATTCACTATAATTTGTGTGATAACCCACACAGCACGCGAGATGCAATGGATACACATATTTATCCATATAATATCCATTGATGTACATCCGTAGTTTAATATCCATTGTATATGCACCTTATATACATTCATGGATATCTGTGAAATAGGATTATCTTAAGTGTTATGTTCGGAAACATTTTTTTTTATTTATCATGTTACATAATTTTGTGAGTTGCTATTTTTTATCAAAATTATTTAGAAATAATTATATTCTCTAAAATTTAACATTTGTAGTAAATATTTAACATGCAACAACAAATTTAATGAAAAATTAAAAAAGTAAAAAAAAACACTTGGCGCGGTTTAATTTAAACTTTCTTCGTTGTTCGTTTGTTTTCGCCAAGGTTTTCGCGTATATTATCGCCACTGAATTTATTGCACACGCAAACTTTTTGGCTTTTTGTTTAGCTTGTATTTATCGTATGCAAACCATTTTGTGCTTTAAAATTTCGAAAAAATGTGTTTGTTTTTCATCATTTAGGATGGATGGGTAAACAAAATAAGTAAGTATTAAATTCAAATATAAATTATTTCTTAATAATAAATATATAACCTAAAAACTAACACGTTTTTGAGAAAATATATAATGACTTTGGAATTTGTAATCTAAGAGCCAGTTTGTGAGTTTATCTACAATTTCCCAATTCATTATTCTTATTGCTGAGTTTTATTTAATTGAAATTTTTTTTTAGATCGATTCAATCTACTTTGTTGAATGAAAAGATACAGCAAACGAGACATGTTTTAACCAAGTAATTGGTCTGGATCAAGCAAAACAAATTTGTAAAAATATTTTAAACTTAATTTATGGTAAGAGGCTTCAGAGTATTTTATAGTTTATAGGTTAAAACTTAAAACATTAACTTTATATGTATATTAACGTAATGTGATTTCAAGTGCATTACTGCCAAACTTGACTTTCATGTTGTATTTTATTTCACGACTATTTACAAAACAATTCTTTATAATTACTTCAAAAACTTCAAAATTTAGTTTAGAAATTGTTATTTGAGTAGCATTACAATGTAATTTTTATTTTACAGTATCCATAAGAAAAAATTCAAATTGTGGTGCAGCTTTACAGCACGCAATAAACACCAGGAGTAGTGGGTACGAAAGACGCCAATAAACATAAGCACAGAATGAATGTAAATAGGTTTTTTATATTTTTTAAATTTTTTTCAGTACATATATGGACATTGTATGTTAAGTTTCCAAATTGTTTTATTAATTAAATTAAAAATGATAATACCATTGTATGCATTTAATTTGTGTTAAGTTGCTAACATTGCCAATGCTTTTAAAATTGCGCACTATTTATGTGATGGCAAAGTACATATTATATTGCATTGTATTAATATACATAACTTGCCGATAATGGTTCGACACAATTTCTGCATTGGCAAGATTCATTCGGCAATATATCGGCCGGTGTGTCACCTGGTTACCGGCAGTGTACTTCATTTTAGTACATTGCCAGCATTCTGAGTGCCGGCTAAGGAGTACATTGCCAGTACAGATGTGTTTATTGGGTAAAGACAAGGTATTTTTGCATATTTGAATTTACTTTTGCTGTACATTAATCTAGTAAGTATTTGGATTCCTATAATATAAATAATGGATAAAAGCTGTAGAAAAATGAGAGAATGTGTAAATAAAAAAGTTCGATTGTGTTTGAGTGAAAATGAACAAGTGGTCATATTTTCTGTGGACCAACCGGAGTTGTTGCATCTGGAAAATATCACTATTGGCATTTTGTATTGACTTTATTTGACGTGTGGCCATATTTTTTGTTAATATATAGATATGCACATATATTTTACCTACATATGAAGGTTCTATAAAAAAATGAATGTTTATTATACTTTAATTAAATGTTCATTGAACCTCCATATGTATGTATTTTGTACGTTTATATGACTATTCAATGTATCTCCATAAGGATGTAAAATGTTTATCCACCTGGAGGTCCTATGGACATACTATGAAGTTTTTTCCGTGACGGAATGATATATCCAGTGGACCTCCATCCTTGCTCCATAATATTAAATATGGATGTTCGATGCACCTCCGGTATCCATGGTTGGTGTGTACATTTCATATCCATTGGATATGCTTGTCCTGTGTGGGAAACTACCAATCTATATTTTTTAAAATATTTTCTTAGGACTTTCCTTTTCAGGATTTACGAAACGAATAAACGTATTTGTCTCACATTCGTATTTATACAGTGACGAAGATGATATTGGTATATCATTATGTGCATGTTTTTACAAGTTCAAAATGTATTGCGACCACAAAGCGAATGCCTACATCCTACAACTTACACAATTTTATAAACATATATAATAATTTTTTTACTTCATAGGTACTTTTAAATAATGTATATGTCTTTATATTATAAGATAGTATAATCTAAATACTATCAGTGTATTTTGAGATCCACTATCGTAGACCCCCATTTTTATTTCATGGACCCCCAAATGTTTTTTCGCTGACGTAGATCCCTTGCAGGTTGTCATAGACGCCTGGGGGTCGATATAAACCACTTTAGGAATCACTGCATTGTGCTCTAGTCAGGACAGACGAATAAGTCTCAATGTTACCAAATTGAAAAAGTTCAAAATAAGTTCCTACATTTTTGTCAATATAAATTAAGTCAAAATCATAAGATAGGAAAATATGATGAAATTAGGCAATATCTAAGATTAAGGAAATTAGAGTCTAGGAAAGATTAACATGATATTTTATTTTTATACAACATAGTTTCTAATAATATTGATTGTTTTCACTTACTAAGTAAAATAAATTACTCAATGAATTATTTGTTTATAGTTAATGTTTAATTAATAATTAATTATCTGTCTTACACTTTATTCAATTACTTGTTCAATATTATTGTAAATTGGGCGTTTTAAATTAATAAATACAAAAATAAAAAATTCAAAGTGATTTATTATTGTAACTGTAAATCGTTGAGTAAAAGAAAACTATTTGGTTTAAACTGTATTAACAAATACTAAATCTTTGTATCGTAGCACTATAGTTTTGAAATTTGTAAAAATAACAGTGACGTGTTGATTTCTTGGAATGTTTATTATTTATTTTACGTATTTACAATAGTACAGCTTTTCTATTGTGTTTTACAACTAATTGTTGAAATTGCTCTTAAAACAAGTGTTTCAGTAAAGTTATGTATAACAAAAGTCTTCCTTAGTTTAAAATTAAGTTTTAAAATCCAAACGGTTAAAAATAAAGTATTTGTAGTAAATTACTTCGTTTTTATTGCAAAATTTGGCAACACGTTTATAATTTTTTTTTTGTTTTTTTTGCAAGTGATAATTAAAAATAATAAGTAGTTTTTGACAGTCTTTGTTTTGAAAAAAAATTGACAAAACGCGTTTTCTTAATGAACTTTTTTGATTAAATCAATTTTTCTAGTTTTAAATGTATTAGAAGAATCATATTTTTGGTTTTAGTTTAACCATGAAGCAAAACCTTGACGTGTATTGAAATAAAATAGGAAAAAATAGCAATTTTTTCCATTACAGTTTACTTTTCATTTGCTATAAAATGTTTACGTTAAAAAACTCATACCTGTTAAAACAATTTTATCATTTATTAAATTACACTTCTTAATGTACGCTATTAATTAAACATAATTCAATGTACATACCATTTTCAATGGTAATTTAAACCTTTTCAAATGCTGCCATAAACTTTATTACATGTTTGTAGTGTTCTAAGTAACTGTAATTGTAAAAAATACATCTTAGAATAACAAAATCTATAAAAGATTTAATCCCGTTTTATTTAGTTGTAAGTTCTAATTTACTTGAAAACGACTTTTGTAATACCATTAACTAGTATTATAAATTCTTGTAGGTTTTATAGTTTTCTAGCCAATATATCTCTTAATTTCAAATTCCATTACAAAGTTTAGATTACAGTTACAATGCAGATTTATTTGTGTTATAATTAAAAACAGTTTTTGTAATAGTTTATTAATTTATACATGAGCTTTGCAAAAACTAAAAAATGTGTATTTAATTAACGACTTTTTGACTAATATTTATTAATCTTAAAATATTCATTTTTAAATCTTGGAATTGATCCATATTGAGCATTATTGGGGATGGTTCTCGACAAAATCGTAGTCTAGACCCCAATTTAATAATTAAAGTTTAAAAATTGTTGAAAATGTTTCGATCTTGCAATAAAAAAATTATCATCTTCAGATAAACACATGTGCACACTAATTAACAAACAAACGTGTAACACAGAACGACTTTTTTGTCTTTTCATTTTTAGACAACTACACCGCTATTATTTTCAGCGCCTTCCGACGTTCCTTTTGCGAGTTTTTTTATCAACAAAATGTTTCGGATTACCAAGTGGATGTTTTTTTAAGCAATACATGGGCTAAACTCACACTTTTATAATAATTGTACGTCCCTTTTTGAGAAAACGACTCTCTCTTTTCTGCATCTTGGCCACAATAAATCATATTCTATTGTTGGTTCACCGAACAGAAATAGTTAAGCTCCTTCTAAAAAAATTATCTTTGAGTTGACCAATGAGCGCACCTGACAGTTTTACATGATACAATTTCACACAACAGAGACAATTTAAATTTTACAACGCTTGTATTATTAATTACAGTAATAGTGCTTGCTGTGTTTGCCTGTTTCAGGTTAATAGCAAACACTGGGTTCAATATGTAATAATAATATATAGTTGATTTACTTTGTAATTAAGATCCTACAGGAGGTAAAATACATGGTTACATACATATCTTTCGATATCTATCCTACAACTAACTGTTAAAACCACACCTTAATTCACACCAGTGGCGTGTACATAACTGATTTGATCTAGATTGTAAATGATGTTATGACTATTAAAATAATGACAGTAAATAACAACGTTTAAGCTCAAATAATATGGATAACTGAAGTATCGTGAAATACCGGTTTTAAAAACATGAGCAAGTGGCGTGTACATTACATCTTCTCCTCTCTTAAGATTATAAATTGTTACAAATCCAATTTGTTAGGTGCTCTCCTTACACGAGTACTTCGTCTCAGGAAACCCTGAGCATCATTAACTGTACTCGGCTTCACTTCAGATACCTCCGGTGTAACCGTTTCACTAGCTGTGACTTCAATGATTTCATTATCTTTGTTACTAGTATCTGCACTTGTTACGATTACTTCGGAGGCACCCTTATCTATTTCGGGTAGGTTAGGGACAGTCATTCTTTTGCCTACATTTTTATCTGGTTGTCGTCTTTGTAAACTATTCACATGTTTATACATTATGGTACCATCTACATTAACATGGTATGTAACTGCACTCACATTTTTTACAACAATTCCCTCCTTCCATTGAGTATCAGAATATGGTCCCAACTTCTCTACCAACACTCTTTCACCTACTGACAACAACGGTGGTGCTACATAATCACCTTTCATATTAACTAACACCTTACCCCCCTCTTTAGGTTTAATCAGAGCGAGCAATGTTCTTAGTCTAGTCCGAAATATAAACTCATTCGGACTAATACCTGTAACAGAACTCGGTGAGTTTCTATAACTAAACAGGAAATTCACAATTCGTTGCTCCACCGTTAATGTGGAATTTTGCAATTACATCTTTTTAATTGATTGTTTGACTGTCTGAACATTACGTTCTGCAATTCCATTTGACTGCGGGTGATAAAGTGGCGTTTTTAGCACATTGATTTCATTTACATAACAAAATTTTGTAAAACTACTTAAATTAAAAGGCGGACCATTATCACTCACAATCGTTCCTGGTAATCCCATAACTGAAACGTAATTTTTAATTTCTCTAGAGTCTGTGTCACATCCATACCCTTTGACATACAATGATTTGGATTTTGTATCTACAATCAATAAAAATGTAACACCTTTTGCATAGAAAAAGTCTACTTGAATTCTTTCAAAAACTCTTTCAGTTCCTGGCCATGACATCAAAAATCTTTCTGAGTTGTTTTTAGTCATTTGACATACTTCACATGTATTTATTAATACTTCAAGATCGTTCTGAAGGCCCGGCCACCAACACACTGACTCCAATATGATCTTGATGTATTAACTCTAGAACTGGACTTTGTAGAGTCTTTGGGATAATTACTAGAATACCTATCATAAGACATGATTCTTCAACTGACAATTCAGTTCTTCTCACAATGTAGGGTTTAAATTCTGGTTCAACCTTTTTTGGCCAACCTGTTTTCACAAAGTCTGCTACTTTCATTAATACTGGGTCTTTTACTGTGACTTTAGCTATATCAACATAAGTTAATGGTAATTCATCTGTTAAATTAAACTAGTTAATTTTACTTTCCACATTTGTAAAGGTAATCGATACAACATATATGATTGATACAACTCACTACCTTTTTTATATTGGATTTTATAATCATATGCAGATAAGATAATACTCCAACGAACTACTCGTGTCGCGGACATAACAGATATGTTACGGTTTCGATTAAAAATTATTTACAAAGGCTGATGATTCGACACTAACGTGAATGAACGCCCATAAATATATTTATGCAATTTTTCACCGAAAATATAATTGCTAATGCCTCCCTCTGTAATTGGGAATAATTTTGCTCAGTCTTAGATAGCGTACCAGAAGTAAACTGAATCGGTTTAACTACCCCGTCAATCCTATGACATAGTATGCCACGTACCCCATATGAGCTCGCGTTATACGAAATTACAATTAGCTTTTGTGGATCATAACGTACCAATATTAGATTTTTACTCAGAATTTCCTTACTTTTCTGGAAAACCCTTGAACACTCCTCATTAAACTTAAATCTAACATCTTTTTCCAATAACCGGTATAAAGGTTTCAATTCCATCGATAACATTGGCACAAACCGACTGTAATAGTTAATTAACTTCTTAATTGCGTTAAATTCTGCGGCTTAAGAGCTTTGCTTATTGCCTTTAACTTCTCATCCGTCGGATATATCCCCTCACAATCTATATTGTGGACCAAATATTCTACTTGCCTTCTAAACCACTGACATTTTTGCGAATTAACTTTAACATTAAATTCTTCAAGACTTTTGAATACGGTTTCGACAGACTGCTACATTTCAGTCATCGGTTTACTGGAAATTAGTATGTCATCTAGATAACAATTTACATTACAGTCCCCCCAAAATGTGATCCATTATATTTTGGAATATAGCACGTGCTGACGCTATTCCGTATGTCAACCTTGTGTATTGGAACATGCCCATATGCGTATTAATTGTCAACAATTTTTGAAAATCAGGATATACCTCCTGATAAATCCAGTACTGTGAAATACCTCCCCCCCCCTGCTAAAGTCGCGAAAATGTCCTCTGGAGTCGGTAATAGATACTGGTCCACATTCAACACTTTGTTTACAGTTACACGGAAATCTGTACAAATCCGTACATCCCCGATTCTCTTAGCCACTACAACAATAGGTGAAGCCCATTTGCTATGTTTTACTGGTTCGATAATATCCATTTCCTTCATTTGCTTGAATTTTATTTCAACCACTGATTTCAAAGCGTAAGGAACTGAATATGGTTTCTGGTATAACATTTTCTTTCACATTGAATTTTACTTCAAAATGCCTTATCGAGTGACACAGATTTGAATCAAAGACACTATTAAACCTTGTCTTCAACATACTTAAAAAATTACTGGTGTCTTTAACCTGATTTGCACAAAAATTACTCTTCCAGCTTGGGAACAAAACGTCTAACCAGTTCCTACCCAAAAGAGCTGTAAATTCTTTTGCAGATCCTATCACGGTTAAACTTAGGTTATACAACTTATTACTAAAATTAACATCAACATTGCAAATATCTAGAGCCTTTACTTGCTGCCCTGACACAACATTTAGCTTGAACAATGCTGGCTGTAATGGAATATTCAAATAACGCTTAAAATACACCTCTGACACAATTGATTTACAAGCTCCTGTGTCAACTTCAAAATTTATCGATACTCCATTTTCTACTTAGTTAATTCTATGAGGGTATTACTTGAAACAACTTGTACATTGTTCAAACTTAACAAATCATTATTAACCTCCTCATACCTTTGGTTTACTGCTTCTTGTTCCTCTAACATACCCACAGCCGAAGTTTGTTAACCTGCTCTGTTTAACGGGTAAAACTGCTTTGAATGACCAGTCTTATGACATTTCAAACATTTCCATTTACTAGCTGGACACTCCCCTGCATCATGACTTCCCCCACACTTGGAACACTGCATACTTTGCTTCATATTTGCTTTATGACTACTAGCTCTACGATTATAAATTGGCTTCTTGATGTAATTTAGTGACCCACTATTACCTTCAGGTAAAACCTTAACCCGCTTTTCTGTCAATTCTGCTGCTTGAGCTTCCTGACATACCTTGGAAAATGTCAAATCATTTTGTGATAACACTTTCTTTTGAATACTTTCCAAACGAACTCCACACACAAACCTATCTCTTAATGCTTCTTCAAGGAATGTATTGAAATTACACATACTTGCCAGCTTTTTTATTTCGACGATGTACTCAGCAATCGACTGGTCAGGTTTTTAATTACATTTGTTGAAATTCATGAATCTCGCACACTGTTGATGAGTAATGCTTACTCAATAATTTTATGACCGCTTCATATGAACAATCACCAAACTTCTTCGGTGCTACCAAATTCTTTAACGTGTTGTAAACCTCAGGTCACGCCAATGTAACAAATATAGACACCTTCTTCTCCGGTTCCACCACATTAATAGTGAATAAATGCTCTATTCTTTCGAGATAAGTCTCAAATTCGGTTATATTTTCATCAATTTTTTCTATACTTCCAATTAACGCCATACCTTTCCCTTCCTTTAATTTAACAGACAATTTTTTAAACACTTTTGTCTAGGAGAACAAAGAAACAATGGCGTGCAATTTTTACCAGGTTATCACTTGCACCACACAAAAAAAAAACAATAATAATCCCATTTACGTCGCCAATTGTTGTGTTTGCCTGTTTCAGGTTAATAGCAAACACTGGGTTCAATATGTAATAATAATAATATATGGTTGATTTACTTTGTAATTAAGATCCTACACGAGGTAAAATACATGGTTACATACATATCTTTCGATATCTATCCTACAACTAACTGTCAAAACCACACCCTAATTCACACCAGTGGCGTGTACATTACAGTGCTGTAAGCATAAATTAAGAAAATTGTATAACTCATTTGAACCAGATTGTAAATGATGTTATGACTGTTAAAATAATGACAGTAAATAACATCGTTTAAGCTCAAATAATATGGATAAGTAAAGTATCGTGTAATACCGGTTTTAAAAACATGAGCAATACAAAAATTCTAATTAAATGTAACGGGTTTTTGTAAGGAGGGGCTTAACTATTTTTGTGAACAAAAAATAATACAGTTTAATTTCAAAGGATAAGCTCCTTCTCAAAGGTATGATGGTCTCGTCAATGCACACGACTTCGTTTGACGTGATAAAACGTTTATTAGTGCGCGTAGAAATCTTCTGAAATCTGTCAGTGGATATACATAGATTCATTATTGATAAAACTGGAAGGAATCTGGTGGCGTTAGTGCTTAATTGTTATATTCTCCGTGTGTGCAATGTGCGCTGCGCACACAGGCGCCAGGTCTGAAAGGCGGCCCAAAGGAATTGGACAATCAAAATTCCAAATATCACAAGATAATTTAGAAAATTTAGTGGCGGCTAATGCTCAAGAGGGTCATTTAAAAACACAATTATCGCAAAGTTTATAGTGTTTTGCACTAAGTTTGTCCTGAAATCCAAATAAAACATTCCATTGTTCGGATCTTGGAACGACTTCTCTCCAAATATGTTCTTCGGAACGTAAATCTGGATAATCGATAGTAACGTATTTATAAAGCCTAGTCCCAAAAATTTTCCGTTGTGGAAAAGCACCGGGTTTTGTTCTGACTGGAACCATCAGGTTACTAATCCATTTGTCGGTATTTTTTTGTTCGGTATCACTAATATCACTGTTGGATTCAGCAGTGTCAATAATTGGTACTGATCGAGAAAGAGTATCAGAAACCACATGGTCTTTTTACGTTTTCTATGTATAATCTCGAAATCAAATTGTTGGAGCCTAACGCGCTAATCGTTCGGTAGGTTCTTTCAAGTTATGCAACCATACTAAGGATGCATGATCGGTAACGACAGTAAACTTGGATCCTTCTAAATATGGACGTACCTTTCCTTTTCTATTTTGATTTCTATATTTCTATAGGCCAAGAGAAAGCCAAACATTTTTTTTCAGGAGCTGAATTTTTTCACATTTAGTTAAAAAACAACTATTGTAACAAATGAGATGTTCCTCTCCATTAATGACTTGAGTAAGAACAGAACCAATACCAAAATCTGAAGCATCAGTTTGAACAGTGAAATCCGAAAAATCGGAATAAGTTAAAATAAGAGCTTAAACTAAATATTTTTTGTAATCTAAAAGGATTCATCACACTCTGGAGTCCATTTAAATTTTGAAATTTTATTTAACAACGTAGTCAAGGGAGCTATAATAGTTGAAAAATTCGGAACAAAACGTCGATACCAAGATACCATACCAATAATACGTCTAACTTTGGCAACATTAACCGGCACAGCAATTTGCAAAATTGCTTCTACTTTTGAAGGATCGACTGCTAAACCATTAGAATTTATTGCATAACCCAAATAGCGAAGTTCGGAATGACGAAACTGACATTTATCTTTACTCAAAGTTAACGTAGCTTCCTGTAATCTACGTAAAACTTCAGAAAGAATTTCTAAATTCTTCTCAAAAGTTGGAGCATAAATAATGACATCGTCCAAATAAACAAAGACATAAGGTTCTAATTCAGGTCCAAGAATACGATCGATGTGTCTTTGGCAAGATTCAGGAGCATTGGCTAAATTAAGCTGTAGTCTAGTAAAAGCGGTATACGGCTGGGAATCTTCACTTAGCGGTATTTGTCAATTGGCGGACTTTATGTCGAGAGATGTGATGTAGTTAGAATCGCGTAATCGGTCTAAAATCGACGACACATTGTTACATGCCAAAATTAACACAAACTTACTGCCTGAAATGTAGTAACATAAACGGGGGTGCCACTAGCTCAATGGAGAAGGGGGTGGGTTGTAATTTAAAATTCCGTGAAAAATTGGAAACGCGATCGTCGTAAAATTGAACGAGAACGGTAAAATAGTCAAAAATCGATAAGGGCGCCAATCAAGGTTTTATAAGGGTAGCTTCCGAACCCCTGATTATCCGAAAGCTCATCTGGTTGGTTACAACCCCAGAACTTACCTTGAGTTGTAACTATTCTGAAATACACTTAAAAACAAAAATTTACGTATGCGGCGCTAAATGAATAAAAGCTCTTTACATTTAACAATTTAACATTTATTGAATGAATATTTAAAACAAAAACAAAAAAAAAGAAATAACAATAATGAATAGTAAACAAATTTTTAATAAAAGAAATGAAATAATCTTAAGCAAAACAAGAATGAACAATCTACACACAAAACATTAAATTAAAATTTATAAAAAGAAAATGCTACTATAAAAGCGTTAACTCTACTTTCTTTCACAACTAAATTTCAAGGCCTTGACCGCATATTTATAACAAACAATTCGAATAACTAACAAAACAAAAAAAACAATACAGGTTATAAAATATATGTCCGAACTTTAATTCGAACTAAACAAAATATAGTTTATAAGTCGTTACATTATCATATATTCGGAATACGATTTACTTTTCAAACGCACCAAAACAAAGTTAATTTATTTTAACTTCGCGCAAACACTTTACGTGTTCATTAAAATAATTAAATTTAACGTTAGTCGTAATTTCAATTGGCTCATATTGAAAGCTTTTACTGCATTTTTAATCGCGGGTCACTACACGATAATAACCAAAATTCGATAAATACCTTTAGACAAACTGTCGGCACAGCGATCCAGAAGCTAGGACCTTAGATTGACTTCGGCCGCCTCAGGAATACCTTAATTGGAAAAGAGCTCGATGGGATCCCCCAAATAATAGAACACCAACGGAAGATTTATCTCACATTCTAATTTTATAACCGCACACCGGCGAAATTAGGATTTTACCACATACCACCTCAACATTAAATCCCACAAACGTAACAGTTTATGTTTTAGAAACCATGAATTTTATACAAGCCGTACTATACGAAATTTGAAGAAAATTAACATTTTTCTCCACCACACTTAATTTTCACGATTTCTGATTAACTTCCGCGGTTCTACATAACGTCAGAGGGTAAATTACCCTACTCCTCCACTACATCTAACGGTTACCGGTAATTTTCATTGCGACCGACGATCGAATGCTGATTAACCCCCAAACAACCAAATTTTACCATTTTTAAAACTTCGTAATCCCACCTAAATTCCTCAACTTGCGCGGTAACATCTACGTAAAAGATAGAGCATTAACAAACGAAAAAAAACAAGGATGAAAATTATAATTAGTCGCGTGCATCTTGGCACGTAGACCTTGACAATATTTTTCACCAAAAATGCTGAGACTCGCATTTTTGCAGGTGGCTTAAGATAGATAGATAAATAGGACTCAGCCTAAACAAAGAAAAATGGATCAATTTACATTCCAAAAGGAAGTCGTAAATTATCTAGAATTGTTATTTTACGAAGATAAACAAGTAAAGTACTAAATCAAAAACAAAACTACGGATCTTTATGCATTCAAAAGAAAATATCAATAATGATTGAAAACAACTTGAAATACCAATAAACTTAAACCACACAAATAACGAGCACTTGATGCCAATACCGTATCAAACGATGAAAACAAAAAAAAACGAAAACTCAGACAGCAGAATCGATTTATGGGGTCTAACATAAAAAGATAATGGCTGAATTACAAACGCAGGTAACAACATAAGGTAGAGGGTATGCGTTCTTTTTTTTATTATTTATACACTTTACAAAAGTCAACCCAAAATCGATAAAAATGATCTTTTTTCTTAACCAAAAGAATGGGACTCGACCAAGCACTTTGAGATTTTTTAACTCCTAGCTTAACCATTTTCTCAAGTTAGGCATCGATTTGTTTTTGGATGAATGGCGAAACACGATAATAACGTTGCTTAATAGGGTCAAAATTAACTTTAATATGATGTTCAACAAGACCGGTACAACCCACTTGATCATAAACTGAAGAAAAATATTTGTCTACTAAATTATCTAATTGCTGAAGTTGTTCTGAAGTAAGACCTAAACGAGAATGAATAACCGGGCCTTGTTCTAAATTCAAAATAGTGTCTAAAGTTTCAAAGTGCCATCGTTTTTACAAATATCAGGAACGAATTTTGCTCTACGCCAAAAATCGATACCTAAAATTAGATTATGAGGAACATCAGAACAAGTAAAATTTCTATAATAACAATTTTATGCGACAATACAAGAAATTTGTTTCGATTTATTAATTCTTAAGCTTAAACGTTTTAAAATTTCCCAACCATTTGATCCCAGGATTATACGAGATGCACCGCTATCAAGTAAATTCAGAAACTGATGTCCAAAAAGATTCACATAAATAAAAGGTTTTTTATCGGAATCGGAAGTGTCAAACATATAATCAAGAACTCCTCTATTTCTAACATAAACTTACTCTGTCTGAGCATAACGTTTGTTTATTAAAGAAAACTGCCGAATTTGTCCTATCGTCAGATGAAACTAACCGGCTCCTTAGTTTATCCTTTGCTCGTTTCCCGAACACTTAGAGCAACGAGGACAAGTCTTATCGGTAAAACCAACTCTTCCACAATGATAACATAATAGATTTTTCCTAAGCTCTTTGCAAAAAAAATAGCTCGATGGTTTCTGACAGTTTCTACACAACTGTGGAACATTTCTGTTTTAATAGGTAGAAGCGTTAACGAAAGCTGGCCGAAAGCTCCATGCCCTGCTTTCTACAAGATGGAAGCGTGTAAGCTTCAATAGTTTGCAGGCGATCTTCAATAATACGACCAAGCTATTAATTCTTGAATCGAAGTGACCGAAAATAAACCAAGCTGCAATTAGTATGATGGAGAAATGTGAAAACATGTTACGAATAATTGCGGCATAAATACGCATGGGTTCGTCAATTGCTTGAGTACGGCGTTTAATTTCCTCTAAAAGTCGTTCGTTATAATCGGTAGGCTGGAATTGTTCTCGCAAATATTTAACAAAAATTTCTCAAGAATTAACTGAAGTACGAATAGATCTAACGAAAATCAACGCATGACCTGTAAAAAGATCAGTACACTCCAAAAAAACTAAAGGCTGGAAACGTTGCGCGATAATAGAAGCTCGGCAACTCGTTCTAAAAATACTTTTAAATAAATCGACTTTGAATTACCAGAAAATTTCAAATTTGATTTTGAAACTGAAACACTTTTAATATGACTAACAAAATTTTGACTAACGGCAGAAGACGTTGGCAAAGCGATATCAACAACAGAAAGTTGGATGACAGATTCGGTTACTTCATTGGCGGAAGTAGAAGGATTAGTAACAACAATTTGTTTATCATTTTTGAGTCGAGAATCGTCATCTTGAACGGGAATTAAATTGCCAATACGGTTTACCAAATATTAATTGTTGGTTTCGATTTTAGAAGAAATTTTTGTAGTTGGAGTAATTTTCAATGACTCGATTAATTTCCTAACTAAACTACGTAATACGACCACGCCTAAAGATGCGTCACCACCGCTTATTAAAATCTCATAACGTAATTCTTGGTGCGATAATATGTCTACTAACATCTTATGACCCATTCTAAAATGAAATAACAAAACGACAAAAGTTTCCAAAAAAAACACAAAATTAACAGGCAAACTAAAATTCGAAAAAAAGACCCCACGCTGGAGACTTATGTTATGCCCAAAAACTAGAAAAACGAAACCTACCTGAATTAAAGTAACATAAACGAAGTTTTGCCGGTGCTCAGTGAAAATAGATGTGGATTATATTCACAATTCCGTGACCGTTTGTAAAAGTCGAAAAAAAAACAAAAATTAAAGGCAAAGGGTGCCAGAAGGGTGTATAGCTTAAAAGGGCTTCTGGCCCTTGCCGACCACAAGCCCGCTCCTGTTGAGAGTGTATCGCACTAAAATCTGAAATTATAAACAATCCACAAAACACCCAGGCCGACGGAATAAAAGCTTGGTTACAATTTAACTACGTAACATTTATTTAACCAAACAACACTCGAAACAAATAAAATAAAAGAAAACAATTATTTTTAAATGTAAGTTAAATTAAAGTTAGTTGATAAGGCGCAAACAAAATAAAACAAAGCTTATAAAAATAAAAAAAATATCTTAATTACTTTAGAAATCGCACGGCCGTGTGCGCATTAATAGGAATTACTACTAATACAAAAAATACAAAACAAAATTAACTAAAGTCATAACTCTTTTTAAAGCAAGAATGAAAATCTTAATAATAAACTACGAGTTTAATTAATTTTTCGGTTTAACGTCAAACATAATTTCTAAAAAAAAATTGTCACGTAATCGATTCAATAATGGTAAAATCTATAAACTCGGTAACAAAGCTTTTAAGACACTATGATCGCGTAATTAAATTCATCAAATTGGTTTACTCGGTACAAAATAAAAACTTTAAAGTTTTGTAGTAAATCTAGGAGGAACGAATCTCCACCGACTGAACTAAAAATTCACTGTTTTTGACATTACTTCCACGGATAATTCCAAATCTTAAGGGTTGATTGGCTCTAAACCCCAAAACCACATTTTAATGTCTTTTGTGATTGTAAACTTGTGACCCACCTACCTCCAAAACTTATATTCATAAACTCAGTGTGTTGCCACTATCATAAAGAGCTGTGACCAAAATCTTTGTAAAAGAAAACAGTAAAACAAAAACGTAAAAAGAAGATTTAATTAAAACGTAAAAGTAGTGTTCGAAGACGGCCTTTCTTATTGTGAGAAATGCAACGACGATAAAGAAAATATCCCAACCAAAATATTCAATTGCACTCATAAAGATTAACTTATTAAAACTATCGGAAGTAATAAATTATAAAAATCAACATGACTCAATTCCAAATGCCCTAAGAACGTAGTTAATTACAATGGACTTTTAAACAAACTTAAGATGACTAAACTGCTAAAATATATTTAATTACAATAATATTTCAAAAGGGAAACACAAATTAGATGCAATTTTACCAGGACAAAGAAAATGTCAAATCAACGTAAATACAGAATACGGATGTTTAAGGAGCGTAATAATTTCAAATTAATTGAATACTTACTTACAAATTTGATTGACAAAGAGGAATTTAACAATGTGAAAGTACACAAAACAAACAAAACCAACTCGAATACCGGGTCCTTCACAATCGCACAAACTCAAACGACGGTTACAAGTGGAAGGTTTTTATTTAACCTATTTTCTATAGAGTGAAAACGTTTTAAGGCGATTTGTTTAGATTTGCCTAAATTACCAAAGCTAATTTCACAATAAATCTTCCATTAACATTATGCGTAATCGTTGTTTTGTATAACATTTCTATTTACTTATCATCATCTGAAGGATGTATTATATAGGCGATATTCACAAATTCCCAAAATTTTTTGTAATTTATTGTCTATGTCATTTAATTTTGTATTACGATTGCATTGAGATGATTGATTAACATACTTTTAAGCAATATTTCCTTATACAATTCAGCCCAATAATGTTTTTTGAAATATTGGTTTATATTTTTTCCTAAACCGATTTGTCCAATTTTTAATAATTGCCAAAATATGTCAGCTCTAATTAACATGTTTAATTTGCTAAATACTCAAGATCTGTCAATGTAATGTTTTTTGGAATATTTGACAATGACTTATCAACCGAACTTTACAGGTAAAACATTTGTAATTTTAGAGATTACTAAGCAATCAATATTTATAGAAAACATAATTATTACATTAATAAATATGCTAAATTTAACATGAGTGAAATAAGATGGCAGAGCCATCTCATAGCATAAATTTACTTTGTATGAATAATAGTATGTAAATGGCTATAGAAACGGAAACGTTGGAAGCTGATTTTATACCCGAGTAATTCAAATAAGTTTTGAATAATCCGCGGCCTAAAATCACAACGTATAAACATTGTAAGGTAACAATGTCAATGCAAATGGGGAAAATGCCACCAGAGTAAACCCCTGAACGGCCGTTTTGTGAAGAAATTCAAACAGCACATCTTTTGAACCATGGAGTTTTGCTTTTGGCAGTAAAGTTGTTGTTCACATCACCAAAAAAAAGTTAGACCCTAAAAGTAAGAGAGGTATATTGGTTGGGATTGGTAAAGAAGTAAAAGGTTATAAAATTTACTTTCCAAGTATTAACAAGATGGAAATTCATCGAGATGTAATTTTCCTGTTATTACCTGCATTTCAAATAGATGTGCATGGGGCTTTTTTATATAGTGACATTTCACCAGTCCATACATGGTTTTAGAAGGTCGCCTAAGTGCTGAAATATTAAATTTGACGTTTTAATGAAAAATAATGGTTTTGTTAGATCACAAAATGATAGCTGCCTGAATTGTAAAATTTGTTAAGACATTAAGCTCTACATTTGATTGCATGTTGATGATTTATTGATTTTAGGTAGAAGCTTCTTAGAAGTTGAACATATAAATAATATTTTAAATAAAAATCTAGAACAGGAATATGTTGAACTTGATCAAATTGATTACCAAAAAAAAATTCTTAAAAGTATTAATATGTTAAACTGCAAACCTATGTATACTCCCTTGATTCAAACATAGATTTTAAGTTATTTAAAGACCTTAATAAGGATGACAACATAATTAAAACTCGTAAACAAATTATTGGTAATCTTTTGTACGCAGTTGCAGGTACACGACCTGATTTATGTTTTAGTGTATTAGTATTAAGAGAAGAGATATTTCATTGAAGGAAGGTGTTGTAAGGTGGTAATGAAAATTATGCACCACCATATATATAATAAGGTTGAATACAGCAGTTTGTAAATTAAGTTAACATTATGCGAGTGTTCGGTATGCTTAAGCACATTTAAGTTAATACAATAAATTATTTGCTAACAGTTATCAAATTATTCCATCAATTTCCAAGGTTTGAATTGTCACCACTGCAGTTGAAAGTAGCGTTCCACTTGATACATTATTTAGCTTCATCAATCATTTGTTCCGGTGGCGGTGAGGTTAAGGTTCGAAATGTAGGGAAGTTGTTTTTTCTCGTCGGGGGTGTTTCCCACTCCCTGCGAGTTACGTAATCTAATCTATTTACTATTAAGTAAACTATTAAAAAAATAGGAGAAATGGTTTTAGTTGACGAACCAATTGTTCCTCCTTTAATTTGGTCGTTTAGTCGAATTGTTTCGGTTTATACTAAGAAGGATAATGTAGTACGTTCTACCCGGGTTAAAACACAAAGTTCGAATATGATATAGGGCCAATGCCAAGCAAATGATTCTAACTTAATTATTTTTACCTTATCATCTACACTTTTTCTATCTCGCTTTAAATTTAAAATTTAAAAGTCTAGAAACATTGATTTATTATATTACTAGAAAAGCAAACGTATGTATTTTTTTTATCATTTGAAATATATAATTGGACATCTATAAAATAATAAAACGGAACTTATGCTTGACATTTAACATTTACTACTAATATTTACAAAAAAACCTTTTAAAAAACCAATTATTATAATCAATATTATTGTTTCTGTTTGATTGCTAAATTTACTTTTATTTTTTGTAGCACTTTCTTTGAATGGCTATTTATTTTATTTAATATAAACATTCGGTTGTTTTTTTTGTCACAGATAAATTTTGCAACTTTTTCTATAAATTTTCTATAAAACTATTTTTAATGTTTTGTAGTTATATGGTCTATTAAACAGTTTATTTAACAGAATTAATTTGTTTAAGTACCGTTTAAATAATTTTTTTTTAAAATAAAAACCATATGTTCTGAAATTTTAACGTAAATGTCAGAGGAAACCAACAACAGGTGCAATGCTACGCACTGATGCTTTATGTAATGTAATATTAATGTACCTTCAAGGTTGTAATGGTACGATGGACATAAAATCTACATTATTATTGATTCCGAAAGAAAAACCGCAAAGTTTTTACAACTCAAATTTAAATTATTATTTGTACAGAGTTTAAGTAAAACACTCTTTAGACATTACAAGTTATCAACATTTCGTTTTATTAACGTAGGTAGATACGTTTAATTACCGTTTCAGCAAATATTATTTACAAAATAAATTACGGTTATAAATTATATTTTAAGAGCATATTACAGAAATAAACTTGTTTAACTTAATTTAACAGTTTAAACGTTATCTTATTTATGTTTAAGCTTACGCCATAATCCTTACAATATTATAATTTTTTACACAGCGACAGTCTTCTTTTTTTTTAATATTAATTTACTTTAAAGATAATCTTTGGTACAGGCATCTTTTTAATTAAAAAATATTTTTAGTTTAATAGTAATCATAAAAAGCTTTACGGCAGTTTAATAAAGGAAATTAGTTTAAAATAACATTGCTTTGTTTAATAATCTTAAGAATCTCATTAAAATGCACAGTTTCTAGTAACGTAGTATGACATATAATCAGATATCAGAATTTAACATATGACCAGTTCCAAATCAAATTAAAGTACGCATTTCCTTACAAATCAAGGATATTAATAATTAATATAATACTGTCTCGTGTTTACCGTTACACTAATTTAAATTTATTATACTGCTACTGTTTATTTGCAGGAAATGTTAAAAGCACTTTGCTATCTACATATAATTTACATACAACGTATGGTCTTTTTTACATTTTTATTACTATTTGTTCAAAATTATAAAATTCTTTAAAAAAAATAAAATAATTTCAAACTAATTTATATTCTATTTGGTTAAAAACAAAGCCAATATAGACCGTTTTCAAAAGTATCAAATTTTATAGAATAGGGTAAAATAGTAACTTAACAGTAACATCCTAATAAATAACACGTTATTTAATAGATATTATTAACACCAATGTATGGAACGCCGTTTTGCTTTTCATTACTAAATTTAATTCTGTTCCATTCAAACAATCTTCAATTTTTATTAATTTTTATATTTGCCTATTTATTTTAGTACATTAAGATGGTTTGTTAAACAAACTAAAACAGTCATATTAAAAATTTTAATCCAAACTGAGAAAAAAGTATATAAACAAAAATTTTAATTCACGTAACATTTTTTATATAACAAAAAAAATAAGAATCATTTAAATTGTAAAATATAAAATGCATGCCGAATTAAAATGTTACATGAATTAAAATGTTTGTTGATAATTTTAATTCTTCAATTTTAAATCAATAATTAATATTACCAACAAACATATTAATTCTAAATTAAAATGTTTGTTGTAAATTTTAATTCTTCAATTTTAATTAAGAATTAATTTTACCAACAAACATATTGCTTTTGAATTAAAATAATTGTTAAAAATTTTAATTCAACTTTAAATCAATAAGTAATATTACCAACAAACATAATAATTCTGAATTAAAATGTTTGTTGATAATTTTAATTATTCAATTTTAAATCAAGAATTAATATTACCAATAAAAAAATTAATTTTAAATCAAGAATTAAAATTATCAACAAACATATTACTTCTGAATTAAAAAAATTGTTGATAATTTTAATTCTTTTATTTTCAATCAATAATTAATATTACCAACAAGCATATTAATTCTGAATTAAAATGTTTGTTGATAATTTTAATTCTTCAATTTTGAATCAAGAATTAAAATTACTAACAAACATAATATTTCTGAATTAAAATAATTGTTAATAATATTAATTCTTCAATTTTAAATCAAGAATGAAAATTACTAACAAACATTTCCTTCTGAATTAAAATAATTGTTGATAATTTTAATTCTTTAATTTTTAATCAAGAATTAAAATCACTAACAAACATATTGCTTCTGAATGAAAATAATTGTTAATTATTTTAATTCTTCAATTTTAAATCAATAATTAATATTACCAACAAACATATTAATTCTGAATTAAAATGTTTGTTGGTAATTTCAATTCTTCAATTTTTAATCAAGAATTAATATTACCTTCAAATATATTAATTCTAAATTAAAATGCTGTTGACAATTTTAATTCTTTAATTTTAAATCAAGAATAAATATTACCAACAAACATATTAATTCTGAATCAAAATGTTTGTTGCTAATTTTAATTCTTCAATTTTAAATTAAGAATTAATTTTACCAACAAACATATTACTTCTGAATTAAAATAATTCTTGATAATTTTAATTTTTTAATTTTAAATCAGGAACAAATATTACCAACAAAGATATTAATTCTGAATTAAAATGTTTATTGATAATTTTAATTCTTCAATTTTAAATAAACATTTTAATTCTGAATTAAAATGTTTGTTGATAATGTTAATTCTTCAATTTTAAATTAAGAATTAATATTACCAACAAACATATTACTTCTGAATTAAAATAATTGTTGATAATTTTAATTCTTTAATTTTTAATCTAAAACTCAAATTACTAACAAAGATATTACTTCTGAATTAAAATAATTGTTGATAATTTTAATTCTTTAATTTTTAATCTAGAATTCAAATTACTAACAAACATATTGCTTCAGAATTAAAATAACTGTTGATAATTTTAAATCAACAATTTTAATTCTGACTTAAAATGTTTGTTGATAATTTTAATTCTTCAATTTTAAATCAAGAATTAAAATTACTAACAAACATATTACTTCTGAATTAAAATAATTGTTGATAATTTTAATTCTTCAATTTTTAATCAAGAATTAAAATTACTAACAAACATATTGCTTCAGAATTAAAATAATTGTTGATAATTTTAATTCTTCAATTTTTTATTAATTATTAATATTACCAGCAATCATATTAGTTTTTAATTAAAAAGTTTGTTGATAATGTTAATTCTTCAATTTTAAATCAAGAATCAATATTATCAGCACACATAATAATTCTGAATTAAAATGTTTGTTGAGAATTTTAATTCTTTAATTTGTAAGCTAGAATTAAAATTACTAACAAACATATTGCTTGTGAATAAAAATAACTGTTAATAATTTTAATTCTTCAATTTTAAATCAATAATAAAAATTACCAACAAACATATTAATTCTGAATTAAAATGTTTGTTGGTAATTTCAATTCTTCAATTTTTAATCAAGAATTAATATTACCAACAAACATATTAATTCTGAATCAAAATGTTTGTTGTTAATTTTAATTCTTCAATTTTAAATCAAGAATAAATATTACCAACAAACATATTAATTCTGAATTAAAATCTTTATTGATAATTTCAATTTTTCAATTTTAAATTAAGAATTAATTAATGTTACCAATAAACATATTACTTCTGAATTAAAATAATTCTTGATAATTTTAATTCTTTAATTTTAAATCAGGAACAAATATTACCAACAAAGATATTAATTCTGAATTAAAATGTTTATTGATAGTTTTAATTCTTCAATTTTAAATAAACATTTTAATTCTGAATTAAAATGTTTGTTGATAATGTTAATTCTTCAATTTTAAATTAAGAATTAATATTACCAACAAACATATTACTTCTGAATTAAAATAATTGTTGATAATTTTAATTCTTCAATTTTAAATCAAGAATTAAAATTACTATCAAACATATTACTTCTGAATTAAAATGTTTGTTGGTAATTTTAATTCTTTAATTTTTAATCAAGAATTAAAATTACTAACAAACATATTGCTTCTGAATTAAAATAATTGTTAATAATTTTAATTCTTCAATTTTAAATCAATAATTAATATTACGAACAAACATATTAATTCGGAATTAAAATGTTTGTTGAAATTTGAATTCTTCAATTTAAATCAAGAACTAAAATTACTAACAAACATATTACTTCTGAATTAAAATAATTATTGATAATTTTAATTCTTCAATTTTAAATCAAGAATTAATATTACCAATAAAAAAATTAATTTTAAATCAAGAATTAAAATTACTAACAAACATATTAATTCTGAATTAAAATAATTATTGATAATTTTAATTCTTCAATTTTAAATCAACAATTTCAATTCTGAGTTAAAATGTTTGTTGATAATTTTAATTCTTCAATTTTAATTCAAGAATTAAAATTACAACAAACATATTACTCCTGAATTAAAATAATTGTTGATAATTTTAATTCTTTAATTTTTAATCAAGAATTAAAATGACTAACAAACATATTGCTTCAGAATTAAAATAATTGTTGATAATTTTAATTCTTCAATTTTTTATTAATTATAAATATTGCCAGCAATCATATTAATTCTTAATTAAAAAGTTTGTTGATAATGTTAATTCTTCAATTTTAAATCAACAATTTCAATTCTGAGTTAAAATGTTTGTTGATAATTTTAATTCTTCAATTTTAATTCAAGAATTAAAATTACAGCAAACATATTACTTCTGAATTAAAATAATTGTTGATAATTTTAATTCTTTAATTTTTAATCAAGAATTAAAATGACTAACAAATATATTGCTTCAGAATTAAAATAATTGTTGATAATTTTAATTCTTCAATTTTTATTAATTATTAATATTGCCAGCAATCATATTAATTTTTAATTAAAAAGTTTATTGATAATGTTAATTCTTCAATTTTAAATCAACAATTTTAATTCTGAATTAAAATGTGTGTTGATAATGTTTATTCATCAATTTTAAATCAACAATTTTAATTCTGAATTAAAATGTTTGTTGATAATTTTAATTCTTCAATTTTTTATTAATTATTAATATTACCAGCAATCATATTAATTTTTAATTAAAAAGTTTGTTGATAATGTTAATTCTTCAATTTTAAATCAAGAATCAATATTATCAGCAAACATAATAATTCTGAATTAAAATGTTTGTTGATAATTTTAATTCTTCAATTTTAAATCAAGAATCAATATTATCAGCAAACATAATAATTCTGAATTAAAATGTTTGTTGATAATTTGAATACTTTAATTTGTAAGCTAGAATTAAAATTACTAACAAACATATTGCTTCTGAATAAAAATAATTGTTAATAATTTTAATTCTTTAATTTTAAGTCAACAATTTTAATTCTGAATTAAAATTTTTGTTGATAATTTTAATTCTTCAATTTTAAATCAAGAATCAATATTATCAGCAAACATAATAATTCTGAATTAAAATGTTTGTTGATAATTTTAATTCTTTAATTTGTAAGCTAGAATTAAAATTACTAACAAACATATTGCTTCTGAATAAAAATAATTGTTAATAATTTTAATTCTTTAATTTTAAACCAATAATTAATATTACCAGCAAACATATTAATTCTGAATTAAAATGTTTATTAGTAATTTTAATTCTTCAATTTTAAATCAATAATAAATATTACCAACAAACATATTAATTCTGAATTAAAATGTTTATTGATAACTTTAATTCTTTAATTTTAAGTCAACAATTTTAATTCTGAATTAAAATTTTTGTTGATATTTTTAATTCTTTAATTTTAAATCAAGAATTAATATTACCATCAAACATATTAATTCTGATTTAAAATATTGGTTGATAATTTTAATAGTATAATAAAGTAGTATGATACAGAAACCGGAAGTGGGAGTATCCGCCACTTTTAACAATTTTTCTTATATAATTTTCTACGTATGTAAATTATTTGAATTATTTTTACAGTTTCTTATTGAGATAATTCTTTCTAACAATTTATTCAAATACAAAATTTTTCTAACATTACCAGTTTATTGGATATTTTATTTATAATTCAAAATGAATTAAAAAAGATAACATGTGCAAATCCTGCCTGCGACGATTTTTTTAGAAAAAAATTCCAGGGAAAGCAAAATACGTTAAAATAATAATTTTGACTGATTTACTAAAGGGGAAAGCAATATCAAGGTACACAAATATAGGAGTTAGTCGATATGACAACATAAGCTTAATTTGCCATATTTGGGTTAATCTTAATAATATCGAGGAGAAAAAAACGTTTTCATTTTTAATATTTAATTTTAAACTATCTATATTAATTTAACAAATTGTAAACTTTCCTTTATTTTTATTACAAACAAATATTTTTTTAGGAACAGATAATGAAAAAAAAATGCATAGATATATTAAACAGCTGACAGTCATCTATTCCAAAAACAAGTCAGTAGAAATTGTAGGCACTACATAAAATTTCACATTCTTAGTGACACCATTATCCATAGGCTGTGCAGTGGATCTTAGAGAGATTATTAAAAACTGAGGAGAAAGAAGAGACGACATGTAAGGCATCTTTACCTAAAACCGAGATTCTTGCATTTGTATCTAGAAGAGCTATTTGTTCTTTATTATTCAAGAAAAAAATGTAAGGACGATTGTCATTAGGCATAAAAACTAAAAGAGAAGATAATTCAGGTAAACATTATGAAGAAGAGTTACGATAAAACTTAGAAATGTGTTTTAACGAAGCATACCATTCATTTTTAGAAAAGCAAGTATCAAACAATTTTATTCTTTTTTCTAAATTGGATTTTTGGAACACAGTGCACTATTTCCTGCCCAGACCGTTTTTTGGAAAAATAACTGTTCGTTAACCGACAGAAATTCTAGAAACTACATTACGTTTAGAAGAACAGGAAGGACACTTTGATTTAACTACATAAGAAATTTCACAACCATAACAAATTTTTTTTAGGTAATTTACAGTCAGAATAGGTATGTCCGTTATTTTGACAATTGCAACACGTAAAGACAGATAAAGATAATTATGGAGTTGAATCAGCATAATTAACGTAATCAGTATAAGGAAAGTCAGGAGCCAAAAGAACATTTACGACGATGGACGAAGATTTCTTCTTATAATACGAACAGAAGGAGACGTAGACAATCTATTAAATATGCTTAGCATTATAGCGACAAAGATAGCAACACTCTCATTTTCTCTTTGAGTACGCTGCTTAATTTCAGACAGAAGGTAATCATTATAAGACAATGTGTTACATGCAAAAGCTGTTACTACGGAAATTACATGTATGAAAAAAACATAAAGAGGTATTTGCCAGTGCTCAGTGAAGATGGGTGTAGATTATACTCAAAACTCCATGACTCTTTGGAAAACTCAAAAGAAAACAAAAACAAAAATCAAAATCAAAAGGGCGCCAGGAAGGTTTATAGCTCAAAAATGCGCCACACACACTAAAATCTGAAATGATGTATTACATAACGCAAAATCCGACAGAATAAAAACTATGTTAAAATTATATTTATTTAACATTTATTTTACAAACAAAACAAAAAAGAATGAAATAAAATCAAAAATAGTAAGAACTTAAATTAAAGGGAATTGAGTAAACGCAAACAAAAACAAAATTTAAATTTAAAAAAAAACAAAAAAATTCAAATACATGGCTAAGATTAAAACTTTATAAAATAAATTACGAAAGAATCGACGCAACGTAGTCAAAACGAACAAAAATAACGTAATTCCATTATAAATCGCATTAAAAGATAATAAATAATTACAGAATAAAATAAATTCTGTAAATCTTTCAAACAAAATTGAAAACTTTAATACTAAAGTCCAAAACCACTAAATCTTTGGGTTTTACATTGATAATATACAATTTAAAAAACTCTTTAAAACAACACAAACGACTAAAATTAAAAAAAGAAACGATAAAATCGATCAAAGCAGTAGTTAGCAAAAATTTTGTTGAAGTAGATCCAGGAAGGGGCTTCTGGTTGCTCGTAAGGTTGCCAGATGTTGTCGGCGAGAAAATCGGGAGTGTATCACCAATTGACAAGGCTCCGTCGGAAAATTCCCGATAAACCGCCCTAAGGCCAAAGTTGAACTGTGTCGCACAACTTAACACACGATTCTACATTACGTAGAAATAAAACTAAACTCGCACGTGAAATTTTTAGAAGCCGTAAATTCTACGAACCAGTGGAAACAAATTTCCACTAACAGAACTAAAAACTCACTGTTTTCTGCATCACTTCCACGGATACCTCCATTTCTTAAGGGTTGATTCAACCTAAAACCCGGACTACATCTTAATGTGTTTAAATGATTGGTAAACTTGTGAGCCACTTGCCTCCGAAACCAAAATCATCTATATCTATAAATTTAGTGCGCTACCATTTCCATAAGCAGCGGTGACAGAAATCTTTGTAGAAGAAAACAGCAAAACAAAAACGTGGAAAGAAGATGCAAACAGATCTAATTAACACGCGAAAACAGTGTTCGAAGACTGCCTTTCTCATGATACGAAATTCAACGTTAACAGAACACAAATATCTAAATTAAAAGATTCCATTACCGTCATAAAGATTAACTTGTTGAAACCGAATAATATAACTGTCTATCGGTAATAATAAATTATATGGTAGACTCCAAATGTAATATAATAAAAATCAACTTAAAGGACATAAGTGCAAATGCATTAAGAACGTACTTAATACAGCTTGGTAGTGATTCTATGCGACCATAGATCCTTAGATGTGGAGGATAGGCACAACTCAGAAAGAAAACTCTGTAGTAATTGTGGCTACGTTTCGTTGGCTATTGTGCCTGATGAACTTGGCACAATAGCCAACAAAACGTAGCCACAATTACTACAGAGTTTTCTTTCTGAGTTGTGCCTACCATCCACATCTAAGGATCTATAGTCGCATAGAATCACTACCAAGCTATTAAGTTTTTGGAGGAGTTGTATCGTTCTCATAGTACTTAATACAATGAACTTTTAAACACACTTAAGATAAACAAACTCTGTTAAAATATAAAATTATTACATCTCATAAAACATAATAATTATGAGTTCTACTAAAACAAAGAAAATGCCAGATCAACGTAAATACAGAATACGGATGTTTAAGCAGCGTAAAATCTCAAATTAATTAAATACAAAATTTTCTTACTAATTTGACTGACAAAGATAAATTTAAAAACGTGGAATAATTTCATTAAATCAACGTGAAATTACTTAAACGATCCCAAAGTACACGAAACGAATAAAACCAGCTCGAGTACCGGATCTTTCACAAAAGAAATCGCACAAAATCAAACGACGGTTACAAATAGAAGAAAAGTCTTTTTCAAAAGTGAAAGAAAGAAATCGACAATATAAAATAAACCACTACAGAGTTAGGTAAAGTTGTGAACCAAAAAACTTCTATTCACAGAAATGACTATCGTCCCGGTTGGTTGGGCATAACTCTGATTGAGTTACGGTCGAAAAGAGGCGTGTCATCGATAACCGAGTAACAATTAAAAACCAAAGAAGGCATAGTTCAAAACCGTGTTCACGATTCAAGTTATTGTTCTCAAATGGGTATAATGACGATGTAGACTAAAATTCGGAGTGAATTCAAAAGTAGTAATCTTCTTAGACATTTAATAATCACCAGAATTTACCGCTTTATATAATCATTGTTCAACATCGTTCTAGTAAGATGACAGAGTTCCGATTTTCAGGTTGGCAAATTTAAAAAAACTGAACCAAAAGTTCAATAGCAGAACTTTCTGTGCATGATGAGACAAAGCATAAATATATCTTCGTTCGTATGGGTGGATTTGTGATAAACAGAATACACAAATCACAAGAACTTTAAGAAATGGTAAATAACATTGTTTTTGATTTCCATGATAAATTTGATATCTGAGTGGGGTTGTTTAGATAATTAAAAACCTTAGACAATTCGGGATGACCAAACAATAAACGTGCTGTCAACGTACCTAAACCAAACTTTAAGTTTTAATATTGATGATTTGAAAGCAATCGTTTCAAAAGCTTCCATAAAAATGTTAGCTACAACAGACGATAAAGAAGAACCCATAACAGTATCAGAAACTTGTTCGTAAAACTTGAAATTAAGTGTATGATAAACACTTCTCAGTAAAAGGAACCACTGAAATCATTACCATGGTGAGACAGAATGTGTTTGATAATAATAAGCGAATCCTTAATAGGAACTTTGGTAAATAGTAAAGTGACATCAAAACTCACAAGAAGATCTTAGGGTTCAAGTTTTATGGTTTCTAATCGTTAAATAAAATGCTGAGAGTTGAGGATATGAGAAGAGATTTTACCTGTAAATTGGCAAAGAATGTTGGACTAGCTGTAGGTAGAAAATTTGATAGTACTGATGATGGGTTGAACAGAAATACCTTGTTTGTATAAACAAGGTGGTTTTGAATCTGAAGAAATAAGTCGACGTTTAGTTTCTGGAGGTAGATTAGAATATTTCATGCTTTGGCTGACCTTACGTTCAATCCCCGAATTGGTATATGAGTTTCCTCAGACAAAATAAAATGGATTTTTGCAGCATAAACAATTTGGTTCAAAAAGACACTAGCGTTGCCTTTGTCGGCTGGAAAAACGATGCTATTGGAGCATTCAGAGTTCCTACGAAAACTTTCTAAGGCTAACTCTTGCGACTTGTTGGATTTAGAAACTTTAGATGACAAGGATTTTGCCAGTGTGAATACGAATGGGATCTGAGATGTGGCAAGAAAAAAGTCTTATAGAACACTAGACAGCACATTAAATATCTTCTTTAGGAATACGTTTAGAAACAACAGCAAAACTCAAACACTTAGATAGTACCAATTTTGTTCTGAAATGTTTACAAGTATTTCCTGAACATGAACATAAACAATAGAAATTTTTGATACAAACAATAAAAAAACGTTGATTGCTTCAAATTCTCTTTGATGACACTGATAACAAAGGCGAACATGCGACTGTCCTTGATGTAGCAGATGAAGGTGATACTGATGCCTCAAAATCTGTAGAAGAAAGCAAAAGTAAACAATGCTGAGGAACTTTTAAACACATGACTGTGTTTATTTGACCAGCAAACGTTGGAACTGATTCTAATGTACATTAGTACATTAAAAACCTACAAGGCATTTACCAACGAGACGAAACGCTTAGCCAACTCGTATAGTCAAAATAAAAATCTCTATTGGACTTTTTTACATAGCTTAAATGCACAAAGCTAGAAGAAAAAGTTTTCAAGATTTGTGGATTTTCATGGGGTTTTTAAACGAGATATTTCGGCTGATCATGAGTGAGATTTGATAATAGACAAATACGTAATGAACGCAGGATAGTCGACCTCCTGGCGTCTATTTGAGATTTATTTTAGAAATTTGTGAAGAACTGTAAATTTTTCTGTATTGTAGGAGAAAACATCACAATTGACAAGAAACTCGAAATTGTTAGAGGACGTGTCTCTTTTATACAATATATACTATAGAAGCCAGCAAAGTGTGGGATTAAAAAATTCACTGCAGTTAATTCCATTGTAAACCTGCAACGTAGAAATCTATTCTGGCAGACCACCAGATGGCTCTTATCAAATAAACAATAAAAACATTGACGTGAATCTGCTATACAATTGTCAAAAAAACACTGACTGTCATATGTTAGAACGTTAAAGAAAACTAAATGGCAAATCCTGAAACAAATAGAGGAAGTAAAAAGAACTGCTGCAAATTCAAGAATTTTTGCTTGCCCATGGTGCTACAGAAAAACTAAAATCTTCAACTTTACAGTAAAACTCCAATTTTTAAAACTGAACCATATTCCCATGCACATCGATCGCGACGTAAACCGCGGCTGCAACAGTGCAGTGATGCATCTTTGGTATAGTTGTAGCCTTATCAATCTCTTGCCGTCCCCGGTCAATTTTTTGGGACGCACCTTTTGTCAATAAAGTTTCAAACAATTACGGAAAGCTGTTTGTGTAAGATTGATCAGACCTGGAGTTTTTTTAACAACCTCTAATTGCAACTAAAAAGGAAAACGTATTTCTCTAGGTAATAGTATAGAAATTTGAAAGCTAACATCGTCGCAGTGTTAGCGCGCGGTCTTAGTGTTTGAGAAATTGCTCGAATGTTTATGGTTTCACCGAATGCTGTACGACGTAGTGGTATCAGCACATGATAAACAGGACTATCAAGAGTGGAAACGAAGAGTGTCTACGGTGGCTCAATGGCATATGTTACTAAAAATTCTTTTCTTTTTGAAAATTTTGTCACATTCTAGAATTCTCTAAATAGTTAAATAATGTTTTAGAATCTAGAACAATCTATCACATGCTTAGAATTTTTGCGATTGGTGTATCTGAATCCCCAAATGTATGCATTTGAACTGTAGATTCCTGTGTTCTTTTTTTTACATCCTAAGCTAAACACTTTATTATCTGGTAGGTTCCAGAATGTTTTAAATATTCTGTCACATTTTGGAATTCTCTGAATAGTTAAATAATGTTCTAGAATCTAGAACAATATATCACATTCTTAGAAGTTTTTAGATTGGTGTATCTGAATTCACAAATTTATACAATTGAACTGTAGATTCCTCTGTGTTCTTCTTTTTACATCATAAGCCAAACACTTTATTATATGGTAGGTTCCAGAATGTTTTGAAGATTCTGTCACATTCTGGAATTCTCCGAATAGTTAGGTAATGTTCTAGAATCTAGAAAAATCTATCACATTCTTAGAATTTTTGAGATTGTTGTATCCCCAAATTTATACAATTGAACTGTAGATTCGTGTGTTCTTTTTGGATCCTAGGCCAAACACATAATTATTTGGTAAGTTCCAGAATGTTATAAAGATTCTGTCACATTATGGAATTTTCTGAATAGTTAAATAATGTTCTAGAATCTACAACAATATATCACATTCTTAGAATTTTTGATATTAATGTATCTGAAACCCCAAATTTATACAATTGAACTGTAGAGTCCTGCGTTCTTCTTTTTATACGCTAGGCCAAACATACAGAATTATCGAGTAGGTTCCAGAATTTTCTAGAAGAATATCATATTATTGAATTTTCTGAATGGTTAAAAAATTTCTAGAACGTTCAATTACATTCTGAGAATTTTTGAGATACAAAAATTATTCAAAAGTAAAATCAATCAACAACGGAAGTTATACCATAAAAATGTTTATAAAACTTCAAAAGTAGAGATTCGCAGTTTTTGAATGGATTTACCACAATTACAGAATTTGGGCACGTCTCCATTCGGAGGATTTCATTTTCATAACCACATTATTATCTCTGACGTAAAACAAATAGCAACAAAATATCTTGAACCGTTTCAGAAATTTAAAATTATTTTTAAACATTTGCCGAAAATCTTTGGTGATACTAAAATTCTGGTTTCCTACTTTGTACTGAATTATAGGTTACTTTCAATAACGTTTGTGAGTATGAGTTCTTAATTGACAGGATCAACAACAACAAAATTAAAACTTTTTGGATTCCGGTTTTTCAGCAATTAAAAGAATTTGGACACAATTTCCAACTGGAAGATTTAATTTCCCTAAGCGCACTAACATTGTTCAATTGAAACAAACAGCAACAAAACATCTTGAACTGTTTCAGACATTTTTAATTTTTTTAAAAGCATTTAGGCGATCTAAATTTAGAACCAAATTTTTTTTTTCTTTGTGCCGAATTTTATCATTAGTTAATTTCAATAACGTTTGAGGGTGTGAAGATAACCAACCTGCTTAAATTGACAAAATCGACAATTTAAAAAAAATTAATTTTTTGGATTAGTTTTCCGCAACAAGGAACTTGGACACGCTACCAACCGGAAGATTTCATTTTCATGAACACATCTTTAAAATGAAACAAATAGCAACTGTTGCAGACATTATTCAGTTTTTTAAATGCATTTTAGTGGCCTGAATAATCCCAAAACAAAACAAAAAATGCGGGTTTCTTACTTTGTCCTAAATTTTAGCATGACTTAATTTCAATAACGTTTTAGTGTATGAAGATAACTAACCATCCTGAAATGACAGTATAGACAGTAAAAAAATGTTTTTTGGATTGTTTCCCTACAACAAGAGAACTCGGTCACGTTTCCAACCGGAGGATTTCATTTTCTGAAGCACTTTATTATCTTTGAAATCAAACTAACAGCAACAAAATATCTTAAACGGTTTCAGACATTTTTCTTTTTTTTTAACATGTTAGCGACCTAAATCCGGAGGAAATTTTTTTTTAACAAAACCAAAAATGCAGATTTCTTATTTTACCCCGAATTTTATTATTCGTACATTTGAGAGTATGAAAATAACCAACCTGCCTACATTGACAAGAGCAAAAATAAAAAATTTAAATTTTTTGGATTGGTTCTCTACAACAAGAGAACCTGGACACGTTTCCAACGAGAAGGTTTTATTTTCATGAGCACATTATTATCTTTGAAATAAAACAAACCAAAAATGCAGGTTTTTTACTTTGTCCCAAATTTTATCATGACGTTTAAGGGTATAAAAATAACCAACCTGCGTAAATTGACAAGATCAACAGTAAAAACAATTTTTTTGGGTCAGAAATGTTTTAACCAATGTCGAATATTAAGGATGACGGTTAACTGCACAGACAAAACTGAAAGAGGCTGAAATAAAAAAGTATCAAGCAGCTACAAATGAAATTCTTAGCGAGGACAATAAAAAAAGAAGGCGTCTGAAATTTGTAAAACGTTACACAACGTCAAACGTTTATCACCGCTTAATTTATTACGTTCAAAAAAAGTTTTATACTTAGTTCCAGAATATGCAATTAGCTAATGACACATCCAACAAATTCCCCAAAATTTTTTGTTTCCGATATGTAAAATGACTAGGACAAAATTCCTACAATACGAAAACGACACCGAAATATTTGTAACATATCATACTCACATGAGTTATTTAAATAAATCTAATCGAAATCCAGACTTACAGATAAAATTGACACAATTTATAAGGTTTTCGGTAAATTAACGAAAAAGCAATATCTTAATCAAATATTACTAACAAATTTCTTTAAAAAAAAATAATTTATAAATTTTGTTTACTAAAAATGGTATACCATACGTAACAGATCTTGTTTGGTAGTTACCGTGTTAATCCACGCAGAACCAGAATTCTGAAACGTAATTCGAATTTAAATTGCTCCGTAGACTAGAATAATATACATATTATTAACTTATAACAATTGTAATTTACTGTACAGTCTATTAAAGTATTTTCAAGTCGTTATTTAAAGAGTCTCTATCTCAGTAATTTGTAATGTGATTTAAAGTTTAAGACAAGCTTAATTAGTTTTTGTGTTGAAATTATTTATTTATTACATAGATTAGAGACTTAAAATGAATATGACGAATAAGCTCACTAAAACAACGCAAACAATAAAATCAGAAGCTTTTTTGTTTACTTTTAAAATTACGGCAGTAAATTTGAATATATTGAAAAATGTTTGGCTAATGCTGATATAAACTAATATAACGTAAATGAGAAAAATAACGTTCAGTTTACATACGTACACAACAAACTGTGTGGTACTAAAAATCTAATCAAGTTTTTATTTCTAGTTTATGATTATAAGTTATGCTGTGATCTAATCTGTATTTATTAGAATAGTGTTAAATAAATTTAATAACGTAAGACGTTATTTTCTTATATGTATTTGCATACAGATACGTTAAGCAAAGATCGGTTATAGTTTAATTCTAGTTTGAATTAACTATGTTTTTGTAAAAATATTTATAGTTTACTTTTCTCTTTTTTAATTTTTTACACATACTCTATATATATTATCATTACAACTAAATATTTTTATTTCCATTAAAAATTAATAATTTTCTTTGAGTTTTATTTTGAAGTTAATTGTTTTTACCATTTGTCTAAATATTATTTTAATTTTTTGTGTGTGTCTGTTTTGTTGTATTTTTTTATAAAATGGTTCACAAATTCAATAGAACTAATTTAAATGTTGATGTAAATATAAAATTTACATATTAATTAAATCATTTTTTTTAAGTAAAATTTAATCTCAACTTTAAAAAAAATGTATTTAGTTAAAAAGAAGACAGTTTATTTATTATATTACGCTATAAAATTGATTTTCTTAAGTAATTATTAAAATTAATGTGTAATATATGTAAATCGCGATCTAAATAGCGTACTTGCCATCTATTGCTTAGTACGTTATTTTAAAGGAAGCGAACTGTTATTAAGTTTTCGATGAGTTAGAGATGGCACCACTTGCTGGATTCTAACTTTGCTACATAATTTACTTACGTTACTTAATCTTTTTGTTTTTTAAGACTCGAAAGTGTAAATATTTGTAAAATTAGCATATACAGTATACGTAAACTTTAGCTTCATATACCACATGTTTATTTAACGGTTTTAGTTTATTTTTATATTTACGATACATGTATTTATACCTACTATGTATTTCAAACTATGTAAATCAATAATTTCTATATTTTTAATTGACTTTCTAGTTTATTTTTTACGTATTTGATTAAATTAGTACAAATCATGTAAGAAACTAGCACCATTCACATTTAATAATTATATAAAAATCAATAAATGCTGTATAATTTATTTAATCAATTAAATTTATCATGGAGATACTTTTACGTCTAAAATTAATTCATTTAACAAAAAATCTATTATCTTTAAACTGTGTTGGTTAATAAAACAAAAAATTCATTTTAATTTAAAAAACATTGATTAAAATTTAAAAAAAGATTTAGGTGTATTTAAAAAATTTGAAAACGACTAAAAGAATTAAGTAAATTCATTAATATACCAAATTCAAACTAATTCCAAATTTTGAAAATAAAATTAAAAACAAACAAACAAAATATGTAATTAAAATTTAATAAAATAAAAAGCATGCATCAAATACTAAAAAGTAAAAAATATTGATTTAATTTAGTTACAATTAAACAAGTCGATGCCATTGACAGTTCTAATAAATTTTAGTCGTGTTTGGCACCGACTTTAAAAAGTAATTTCATGTAAATAAAAATTTCGTCGTTTAATCGTATTTTACAGGTTGACCACCATGGCGGTCATTGTGTCCGCTCCTGTTAGTGTTTGAGAAGTCACAGCGGTCATAATGTCCGCTCATCGCTTTATGATTTAAGTATCAATCATTCTAAAATGACGGCTCTTTTAATTCATTTTACGTCAGGGCTTGACCGATATGATCCCACAGAATAATTATTCGCCTTTGGTTTGCAAAAATCTTTTTTTTGGGGAATTAAGAAAAAATGCATTTCGGAAAAATCAAATTTATTTTATTAATTTATTAAACTAAAAATACAAGTGTTTGCTAACAAGCAAAGACAAACAAATTTATGGTGTACCACTTTAGAGTACGTCGTAAGGTTAATGACTGTAACTGGATAATTGGTCAGATAAACCAATTAACGTCTTTCCGTTATTGTAATCTATAATCGTTTGAGGCTTTTCTATAGGTCCAGTTCTTCTTTGTATTACAATCATCTCATCGGTATGATTTGTAGACAGCATTAGAACGTTCCTTTTATCATGCTGTTATCTTAAAAAGTTGGTAGTTCAATTTTCAAGTATAAAAATTTTTCAAGTATAAAATTTGTCTCTCGACATATTCTATCATTTTCTTTGTAGTCGGCTGTCTAAACGAATTCATTTTCCTGCTAACGTTTTGTAAAATACGGACCGCTCTTAGCGGTCTTTTTGGCCCAACAAAGCTTTCATTATTAAATTATATTTATTGGAATAGACTGCAACGTCGCTTCTTGTACTCTGTACTTCCGCTTAGTCAACATTTTTGATGTTATCAGTAATATTCTAATCCGTTCTTCGGAATTTACGTTCCAATATGACATTCCAACACAACGATCACTGACTCACGATGCTCAATTGACAAGTGGAGCTTCTTATTCTTTCTTATTTATTATTGCTTCTTTTTCTTTCTTTTGGTTTTGTTTTGGGTTACGTGGTTTGAATTTTTCTTGGATTGGCACTCGTTTAATGTTAAGCTTTTTGGCGACTTTGTTGTTGTGACTCTGGGATTACTGATTTTTTTTCTGCCTTTTTGGTAGTCCGGCTGGTGTCGACTTTTAATCAGAATCTTCTTTTTGCTTGAAATTTCTTCGTTTGGTTTTCTTTGCTTAGATCTTCAGGGTCTGTTTGGGTTTTTTGGTGGAAGAATCTCATATCGTCTGCTGGCGAATTTTTGGGCACAACTGCATTAGTTTTTCTTTTTGACTTTTTTTTCTAAATCCGCGCATCACAATTCAAAATCTGCTAGATACTTGGTTTTTCGTTTTACTTCTTGATTTTTGGGGAATTCACGAGATTTTAGGACGTTGTCCTTGACCGTGGTCTAAATGTCTTTCTTTCCTGTACTTCTTCTTTGTCTCTTGGGTTGTTTAGTATTGTCCGTCAGTTAAGTCTATGGGACTGCGTTGTTCCCTTGCTTTATGGCGTAACGACTGATTTCGACTGTCAAGAGTACCTGTTCTGATACTTCTCTTCTGTTGGTTGGAGTTTTTGGTTCTTTGTAGTATCATTTTGCTTTATGCGACTTTTGGATACATCTGGTTGGTGATGCTTAGCAAATTAAGAAAACTTCTTTCCTTTACATTTGTTTGCAATTGGGTTTGAATTAAGCAAAGCACTCATTAATTAATGCATTTAATTATTAATTATAAAACAAAAATGTAATCGTGTTACACTTGCAACATTCGTTTCAACGATGGGGATGCAGAATGATCCTTCACCACGTAATACACAAAAAAAAAGAAGGGGTAGTACATAGTTATGATTGTATCGCACAGATGGCAATACTCGTACACAAAAAATATATATTAGAACAGACAAGTGTAAACAACATTTCTTCTTGGGTTGGGTGTTATTGTATTTGGGTTGGTTTGGGATTTTAAGGTTCTGTCCTTGGCGTATGCCGAAATTACTATTCTTGACTTTAGCCAGTCCACTTCCCAGGTTTTTATGTTGCTGGGGGGAAATTTGTTATGTTGAAAAGTTGGTAGTTTAATTTTCAAGTATAAAATTTTTTCATGTATAAAGATTGTCCCACGACATATTCTATCATTTTCTTCGCAGTCGACTGTCAAAAGGAATTCATTTTCCTGCTAACGTTTTGTAAAATACAGACCGTTCTGAAAGTTTTTTTTGGCCCAACAAAGCTTTCATTATTAAATTGTATTCAAAGCAAAAAACCAAGATAAAAGAAAAAAAGCAAAAGGGCGGTTGAATGGGCACCGTAAGATGGTCTCTCTTTTCGTTCTTTTACGGGGTGAAAAACGAATCAAGCATTAACACCAAACCTCCGTTTTTCTCTGTCTCTTATCTATCTATCTATTCATTTTTTTTTCTTGGGACCTATCTTTTCTTTGTACCAACCATTATTCTTTCATTTGATTCGCTTTATGGTTCGCTTTAGGGCGGTTGGTTGGGCATTAAAGGTCTGGTAACTCCCTTTCGTTTCTTCTACGGAGAGAAGAACGAATCAGATATCTACATATTGTCTTATCTTTCTCCGTCTGTCTCTTTTCTTCTTTTTTTGTCTTTCTTACTTCTCATTTTTCTCTTTTTTTTTTGCTTTTGAAGTTTCGCTTTTAAGGCAATTATCTCCTTTGCTTTTTTTTAAATTGGTTTACGTTACTCTACGTGAATACAATTTAATAATGAAAGCTTTGTTGGGCCAAAAAGACCGCTAAGAACGGTCCGTATTTTCAAACCCTTAGCAGGAAAATGAATTTGTTTTGACAGCCAACTGCGAAGAAAAAGATAGAATATGTCGAGGGACAAATTTTATACTTAAAAATTTTTATACTTGAAAATTGAACAAAAAACTTTTTAACATAACAATGCTATTTTAGCACACATATTCCACGTTCGTTTTCTCTGGCAGCGATTTTATCTTTGCGTAATTTTTTTTAGTGATTTCTTTCGGATTTCCTTTTTGATTTGATCATAGGGTTCTTAATGAATGAGTGTTTTTAGCAAGTTATATATTTGCTAATTCTAAACTTGTATAAAAATTATCTACTACGATAGTTCTCCCATAATTCAACAGATTTTTCGCAAGTTTAGTGACAACTTTTGTAGGTACAGAAGAACCTGTAACACGTTCTTTACCTGCATAAATCTTCAAATTCCAGATATACCCATTGGCACAACATAACTTGATGATTGTTATGCCGTATTTGCTTCATAACAACACTGAAACGACACAATACAGATAGTCTCTCCTAGCGTAAATATATCTTGATAGCTTCTTGTCAGTCTATTAACTAAAGGTTGAATTTTATGCAATCTATCACCCTGAGTGCATTTGTCATTATTGGAAAATGCCACATCTTCAGTAAAATTTCAAATCTATTTCTTGGCATAGTGGATGGCGCTACTTCATTTTTGTAGAAAGAATTTCTATTCCAGTAATTTCTAATTGAATTCATTCTTACTAATCCCATATATCCAATAAGTCCCAAAACTTCTTTAGTTCACTGCGATTTGTAGGTTCCCAAGCATGGAGCCTTGATTTTCTGGCAGTATCAGATTCATTAGTGAGTGTCTGTGTGGCATAACTGTTCGTTTGGTTCATAATTTTGTCAAATATTTCATTTGGAACAAGAGCGCAATAAAATTCATACGGAGATTGGTCAGATAAAAGAGAAATATACGCTGGATTGGTTCTATGGGGACTATCAAAATTGAAGTTTTGGTGGCTTCCTTGAGGCACTGAACAATTAGAATCGGTTGATATCTGCCCACCAAGATTCACAGCGTCGTCGCTGTTGTCCATCTCACTCTCATTTTCAGGCACTGTAGTATCACGACTTTCATTTACACGGAAAATTTTCTGCTGTTTGTTAGTATGCACATTACCACAAAATTTTTTACTTGTTGTGGGGATCCGATCATCGTAATTCGTTTGATCAATTCCGTCATCCGAGAAAAAAGTCTCGGCTTCCCCAGATCCGACATAAATTTCTTCGGAACTAGATGGTAAATAATGAGGATCCGCCGAACTAAAGTCATCAGAATATTTTTTCTAAAAAAAGGATAATTAAATTACCCGCATCTAGATAGTTACACTCCAAATTCATACCTTCTTTATATATTATTTTTGCCTTTTTCATGATAGTTTTAACTCGGTTGCTCATTCGGTTGACAAAAAAGAACACAGGTACAACACGGCAACACAACAGAGTCAAGCGATGCGAATTACAAACTAAAGTCTAAAGCGAATCGCGTTCTGTGCCTACAAGAATGCACTTGTCTATTGCAAAATTGTCCCTCCTGTATGACGTTGCGACCCTGAGTATCTATATCAGCTGGTCACGGTCCGCTGGCCTATTTTATAATAAAAAAAAAGTAAACAAAATTTTCTTTACACATTCTTTACATGTATGAATACCTTTAAACACAAATTTCATGTTGGTCCATGGAGAGTTCAAATTCAAGTTTTCATCATGGCGCTTAACCTGATAAATTAAGTCATTATATTTTACTTTTTAGTGCATTTTATCTTATGCACTCTTTTGAAGTCGGTTCCGTTTTTCGTTAAAAAAAATTTATTTTACTCTTTATGGTGATGTTAACAATGGTGGTTATAGTCCCTGAAAACCTTAAAAATGCACATCGTTTAAGAGAATTTTGTGTCGATGTAAATTTGAGAGTTTGATCATTTTCTTATGGATCACATCATCAAAATTTGACCAAATTTAAATGGGTCTACTCCTTTTTATAAAAAAAAGACCGTCAAAATAAGTCAATGTGGTAAAGAATAATTGTTGAAGATACATTTAAATAAATATTCTGACGAATTGAAAACCGCGTCCTTTTCTTTGAAGTCGGTTGAAAATATTGAAAAACCGTTTTTAAAAACAATAATAATCTCCACGTGTTATTTTATAAAACAGTACCGTGTTTCGTAAATTTATCCGTAACTGAGAGCAGACGGCTAGCTCAATACAGAGGTTCGCAGGTGATTCTCGGTGTGCTAATCATAAAGTAATTCAAACTGCGCCATAACTATTGGAAACTATTAATTGCAGATACCGTTTAAATCTATCAAACACGGAAAGAAAACAATTGACAAAACACAGGATATAACAATGAGTAAGGGAAGTGGGGGCCCACTGATATAGCCTTTTTCAAATGCTAATATTTCCGGAATGTGATGGGTTTAAAATTTTATTTTTCGTAGGATACAATAACAACTAACACTTATTTTTAATAAAACGTTTTTAAACTTGACAGATATTAAACAAAAAAATATTTGCGTAATTCTTAGAAGTAGTCATCGCATCAAAGTGTCCCATATGCGAGGTACTTTTGTACTGCTAGAGGTACATTAATACACTGTTATAAGTAAGTAAAAAAAATCTGAATTCGATTTATTCAAATTAAAAATAAACAAATTTTAATGAAATAGTAACATATAGTTAAATTTGTTTGTTTAATTTTTACATTCAAAAAGAACAAATTTACATTGGCGAATACCACACAAATCTTCAATATCTCGCGTTTAAGCAAAACAGAGCGCACTGTTTAATATGTTGTATAAAAAAAAGTTTTATACTTAATTGTGACAACAAACGTAATATGTACATGCAGTCGTGTGTGCAAACGACTGACAACGTAGAAAAAACAAACTTTAAACAGGAAAATCAAGTGCGCCGAATTTTTCTAAATTAGTATAGATTCCGGTAAGTCTACCTTCCAATTTGTTCGTAATTGTAGCAATTGAAATGATGATTTCGATATCTTTAATAAATGTAAGTCGAATACACATCCAGAACAATACTTAATACTCCATTCATTGTATCGTCATCATAGGAATTTTCCAGCATAAAAGAAGAGGTGCCAGTATCCCAAAGTTAAAAGAAGGTGTGCATGTAACAAAAGTTAATAGAACACGTGCCGGTGACCAAAGTTGCTAATGATAAAATAGAAAAATCAAATTAAACCGTAAAATAAAAATTTATCTTTACCCCGATAAATTTTTCATAACAACCACATCTTAAACCGTCATTTAATATTCAAAACCAGCGTAGATGATTTAAAATATTTAATACTGCAGAAACTCACGGGCTTTGCACTATATACGTCTGATTTTTGTTCTGCACAAAATGGAAGTGGGCGGTTTAATATGTAACCATATGTTACCGTGACAGATAATGTTCTGTATGTCAAAAAACCTACATCCTGGGACAAAATTCATTTAGTACGAAAACCACATCGAAATATTTTTAACATAACCGTTGTGCTAAAATAATTAAAGATTTTCAATTTTAGTTTATATGTAATAAAAAAAGCGATTCTGTGATTGAGCTTCGCAACATTCTTAATTCATTTCTTAAATTATTAACTTGTATTAAAACAATAGAGAGATTTTGCGGTCTAACATCTGATGATCTTAGGTGGCTGACCTACGATTTACCTGAAAAAAACCAAGTAGCCCATACATTCAGCAACGACAAGTAAAAATTGGCTCAATGCTTTTTAAAGAGACACATAATCGTTAGCTATAGAAAACAAGAAGCAACTTCGGAGGTCAGAAGATTGAGTTTTAACAGAGTGGTCGTTTGAAACTTTTTTGATTTGTTGGAAAAAGTCTACGATAAATTAAAGCAAGTAATGCCTAAATCTCATTGAAAATGTTAGCTACGAATGGAAAAAGACAAGTTAGCACTCTTATATCAGCAGATATACCATTGTTACAAGTCGATTTAACAAAAAAAGGTTCACGAAAAGTTAAAAAAGGGGAAGTTACATCTACTCGATTTACAAAGAAGATTTGTGGTTTAACTGCTAAAAAATGGAAAGTTTACAAAACAAATCAAATCTGTTAAAGACGGGTATTGCAAGCAAATCTGGATAAATTAATTGTAACAATATATATATTTAGATCGTTTGTATTTACGTTCAACCCCAACACAAATTATTAGAGAATAAAAACAGGGTACTTACGGTTTTTCCTAACATGTGATTAGCTAATGGCATATCCAAAACAATCCCATACAATTTCTGAAAGTGTAATAAATAGATATATAATGATATCACAACTAAGTTGCGAATAGTGAAAGAAACCAAAAAGTTTCTCTGATTATTTTCGTTTTATGTGCCCAATTAATGTTGGTTTAAATATTCTATCGTCAAAGCTTGATGTAGAAAACTGGATAAAGGCAATGATCGAAGAACTTGAATCGATTGAAGAGAACGAATCTTGGGAACTTAGTAATGTTCTGGAGGATGGCAGTGGTAGACTGCAAATGGGCATTCAAACTAAAAGTGTATAGTGAAGGTGATGTGCGTTATCGAGCGAGGTTGGTGGCTTGTTCATAAACCGGCATTGACTACGATAAAAATTTTTCACCAGTATTGCGACATTCCATTTGCATTATCGGTAGAATTAGATCTAGACATTCAACATTTAGATGTGAAAACACTGTTTTTAAACGGGTTTTTAGAAGAAGATGTATGTATATATGAATCAACTCGAAAGTTTTATCAGATTAAATGATAGTAACAAAGTTTTATATTTCAAAAAAGAAATATATGGGCTAAAACAGGCTTCAAGGGCTTGCTACAAAAGATTTGAAGAATGTTTAATCAATGTGAAATATAAGAAATCAGAATTTGAACCTTGTTTGATGATAAAGAAAGAAAAGCGGTAGTGTTAATATTGTAGCTTTATATGTTGATGATTTTCAAGTTAAAGGTTTAGAACAGATTAAGCAGTGTCTTGGAATGCGGATTAATTTTGATAAGGCTAATAATGCAATAAATACGGATCAGGAGAGTTATACAAATCGATTATTAAAAAGATTTAACATCTTTGATCGCAAATTGGCGGTTACTCCGATGGAACCTAATTTAAAACTTGAAGAAAGTGACGTTTGTAATAATACTCCTTATCAGCAGTTTATTGACAGTTTGAGGTACTTGGCGGTATTAACTAGACCTGAGATTGCTTATTTTGTTAGCTACTTAAGTCAGTTTACCAATTGTCATAATGATGCATATTGGAAATGTGCAAATAAAATTTTAAGGTATTTGCCAAAACACCAAGATGCTAGGTTTAGTATTTGTAGAAGGAAATGCAGAGCTGAAAGGGTTTGTAGGTGCCCATTGGGCCAGTGATTCGTTGAAGTAGGAAACAAAAAATAGTAACATGGAAGCCAAATATATAAGTAATTAAGGAAAATTTAATTTAAATGCAGTATTTGTCTACAACTGACATGCCAGCTGACACACTTACAAAAGCTTTGACTCCAGTCAAGCATAATTATCTTTTAAGTAAGTTATGTGTAAAGGATATATTTTGATAATGAGTGTGTTAAAATTTATATCAAAATACTGTTACGCACCATGTATATAAAGCCTGAAAGCCATTTGGCATGAATGTAGCGATTAATATTAAATAAAATTGTTTGTGCTGAATATTCTCACTGACAAAAATCCTTTGCCAATGGTAACACATCAAAATCGAAATTAAGAACGGAGATGGTCTACGATGCTTAAAATGGAAATTTACATTTTACTGGGCATAACGTTAGTTCATGTGCTTTGTTCTTCAACGTCAGAAACAAAAATCAAAATCAGTAATCTCCCACTCGCAAAATGACATTTACGCCCGGGACAAAATTCATACAGCACGAAAACTATACCAATTTTTTTTTAAGTTACATGACTATTTTATTTATGAAAATGCAACCTCGTTTTAATTTTAAGTTCAGTAGATAAAGGTGTCATGTATATACCTACATAGAACTTTTTTTTCACATAGCGTTGTATAAAAAAATATAAGGAATGAGAATACTAAAAAATATTGAATTTATTGAAAACGCTTTATTTCAATTTACTCAAATTTTTAATTTTGTGACATAACATCTTTATCCATTTACCTCTTCAATTGTGATTGTCAGCAAACGTTTCAAATAAGAGTAAACCAATTAAAAAACGAAAACTTTTTGGTAATTTTTAACAGCGGTGTATAATTTCGTTTTGTTTAGAATAAATTAATGTTTAATTAATATGTGCAAAAAAACTAGAATTTTACATTTTACATAAAAAATATTTTATTGGTAATGTAGAAATTATTTTTATTAGTTATTTACTTAAAATTACTTTTACGGCAATAGTAATCGGTTTTATTACTAACATCTCAGAATTTACCAGTTTTGGCAACGACGTAAATGTAAAAAATATTGTAAAATATTCAATTTTTTATTGTAGTATGGTAATGCTAAATTGTTTTATTGCAGGTGAAGTAGTGAAGAATGCAGACAAAGAATATTAACATCCAGCAAGAGCCGTTGAACAATGACGTTGCGCCACAGGTATAAAAGTTTCATTTTAGAAGATTTGCTAACGTTCAATTGCAATTACATTAGTTTCGTATAATCTTTATGTATTTGTAACTATATAATTCTTTAGTTTGTTTGTGAATTGTTGAGAAATAAACGTAATAACTGCAGTTATACGTTAGCAACGGAAATTCTAAATTAACATCTGCAAATTGCGTTCATTAATATATATATACCTAGGAATATTAAATATTTGGAAACAGAATTTAGCAAACTGTCATCATCAAAATTAACCAGTTTATTACATGTTATGTAACTTTACTAAAAAACTAAATTTGTTTAACATCGAGTGTATATTTGCGGTCTGACTAAAATTTATAAGATTGTGATTGCTTTGTTACTATTCTAGAAGATGCAATTGGTAAATACAATATCAACTGAAGAAAATGTGCCACCACTACCACCAAGAGGTGTTCTTACGTTTACTCCTATTCCAAATACACCAAAAGCCCAAGGTAAGATCTCACATAACAATTTATGCTACATGAATTTAATTACTTTTACCAACCGAAAATTAATCTGTCGCTTAAATAATGTAACATTATGTAAAGTAAATTTTATAATGAGTTTTTTGTCATAAAGACTGTTACAATATATATTCTCTTGCAACTGACTTCATTAAATTTGTCCTTTCACTTTCTGTAGCGAAACATTCTCAATGTCTAGATCTGTTTTTGATTAATTTATTCGTTTGTTGTGTATGGATTATGAAGGGTTATTAAATTTGAGTTTAGTATTATATGATATTAAAAAAACATTAAAATTCTTATTGTAACGAATTTTAAATCTAATTTATTTATACACAAAATATTTACACGTTTATAACTACACGAACTAACTTAATCTAACGATATCTAAGAAAAACACTTACACTAATTTATATGTTACAATCACTCAAAAAATAATATCCGCAGATAACTTCTGTTTATCTAAAACTGACACTTTTTTACATTGAAGGCACGTACGCTTGAACGCCGTTATATTTATCTTAACCACGCGTTAATCACTTATTTATTTAAACATTTTCTTAATACTTCCGACTTCAAATAACTCCCTTTGAACCGTTTTTATCTATTTCTGTTATCTATCTCGCGAATTTTCTACATCCTTCCCAAACGTTCTGGAAGTTGATAATAACTTCGTGGACGCTCTCGAAACTGACAACAACTTCGCGATAAAAGCAGAATAAAAAAATTTAAGATTAAAAATTTAAAATACCGTTTGATTTTGTTGTTTTCTAAACAAAATTTTTTGTAATCGGTTAATCACGTATAAATTTTGTTTTCCTATACAACTTCAAACATCTTACAATTCTTTAACTTTTACATCATTTTTGTATGTATGTATGTATTTTGTATGTAAAAATCGTCGAAAAACTTAAATTACTTGTAAATTACAGCGTAGGTAAAAAAAAGTTTTAACAAAATCTGTACAGAACCTAAATAGCGTTTCTCTATTCTTAAATTAGAAATGACGCATTTCAAATATTATTTAGTAATTGAACATATCTATTGGAAACTACTGTAAATTATTATTTTTTAATTAAACAAGCAAAATTTTTAATTATTTTCTAAACCATAAGAGTTTTATAATATTGAAGTGCAAAAGGATTGATATTTAGCGGGCTGCAGAGAGGAGATGTAACAAGTTACCGTTCCCTCCAATAGAGACGTTTCCACTACCTCAACAGCTACGTCCCACTTCCTGCGCAGAGCTGCACTACTACTCTAGACCGCCGTATCTCAACGCAGTCTAACTACTCGCGACGGGTAACTACCGCGTACCGACGCCGTTTCCATATTACTCCGCGCCGGTAACAATTGGCGCCCTGAACGTGGGGCTCATTCGGACGCAACGCGCACCGGCCCACACATGATAAATCTCACCGTAATCAACCAGCGTCCGCCGAGACGACACCAACCGCGTTCAACTACCGTCCGCCGAGACGACAACTACTACATCCAATCAGCGTCCATCGAAACGTCGACTTTGCAACGCGCTTCCAGTAGTTGAAAGCTTTCTTTCTGAAAGAGTTTTCTGGATGTCAACCGACGCCAAATGCAGACGCAATCAACCACTACCATTACGAAGCCACGACCAAAACAATATCGGAGCCCCTCGAGCATCCGGCATTTGTCTCCAATCTTGCATCCGCTTTCGAACCGACATTGGAAAGCAAACCATCAACCGAACTACCTCTAATACTGACCGCCAAAACACAAAACCCAGAACCTGTCTCTACGTCACACGTTGCCGTGAACTAATCTTTGGCTTGCCTTAAGGAACCTCACCCACTATGTATGCAGACAGTCTCCACGATACCGAGTCTGCAACCAGTGGAAACAAACCCGACAGGAGACCAACAAGAACGTCACCAACGTACGAAAGTGACCTGTTAGAAGAAGTTAGTAACGCTATTTACCGACGTGAGCTCACATCCCGTTTGCTCTGAGGACGCGCAACCATGTTGCTCAAAAATCGCCTTCATGACGCAGATTTCGCAGTCACTGCTAGGATCCTCACGCTCCTAAAGTGAAGAAGCGGACCAATTACAAAACTTCGAGAACCCATACGGCTGCTCAAAACTACAAACAACGTCGCAGACTTTTAACACCGCCTACTCAACCAATTCCGACGCTTCTAGAATTCGGGAAACAAACTCCACAGCCGGTGAAAACGTCTTTGAAACGGGGGGGTCTGTTACTGTTCCCTCCAATAGAGACGTTTTCACCACCTCAACAGCGATGTTCCACTTCCTGCACAGTGCTGCTCTACCACTCTAGACCGCCGTATATTGACGCAGCCTAACTACTCGCGTCGGGTAACTACCGCGTACCGACGCCGTTTCCATATTACTTCGCGCCAGTAACAAACGTAATGGGTATGTCCTCATGCAGTGTGAAGCGGCAATTGCCAGCCAAAATTATAAAAATATTTTTCAGTTTATTAATGTGAAATTAATAGTTTTTCAATATTTTAGTAAAACTAATATTTTTTCTTTTTCTCTGTTTAAATAAAAAAATATATATATATAAAGGAAAACCGCAAAAACCTTTTGTTGGTTACAGTTCTTGTATAGATATATATTTTTAATGAAAAATAATAATAATAAATCTTAACTTCAGAACAAATAAGTGCAAATATCTGCTGAGTTTAAAATGAAATGTTTTTTTAGTAAAAAAAAAGTTCGGTTGATTACCACGACGAAATAAAGAAACAACAGTATGAGAATAAAATTAGATTTGTATTAACGTTCATTCCTGATAAGCCAATAATTGTAATTGACCTTATCGTACTATGTTCAGAAATTCTACGACTTCATGGAGAAAAGCTGACATTCGATATTTGAAGGCGTTGCCGAATATAATTAATTAACAAGACTTTTGGAGCTATCCGACAACATTTTAAAAAAAGAAACTTGTTGTTGGAAAAGATTTGAGAAGAGATAATGTGAAACTTCTATGGTTTTCGGTGGTACACTGTGAATTTAATCCTATAGAACTGACAAAATATAGTTCTACTTTCAAAATAATGGACGTTTTGGATCTCTGCAAATCAACGATGGAAAATACCTTTAAAACCGTTTAGTCCAATTGTGTGGAGCATGTTAAAAGAATTGAAAAAAAGTACAGAGAGAAAGAAAATTTATTAGATATTGGAGTAGGTGTCTTTAATAATCTTTTTACCAGATAATGTTAGCAGTTACGGTTATGTAAGTGAGTAATTAATATAATAAATGATGAATCATATATATGTTTATAACACGTTAAGAAATTATTCTTTTAAAAACATTTAAAAAATATAAGAAATCTTAAAAAAATATTTTCTGTAATTTCTTTCTATATAAACATTATATTATGTTTAATGCCGTGGCATGTATGTATGCCGCTCTATAGTGATGTTAAAACTCATTTTACGACCGCACAAGGTCATCAGGGTGTACGCCGCGTACGTCAATTCTCACATGTATGTAAGGTATGCATCTTTTTTTAATATAGACATTATATAAAAACTATTATTTTATTGTTTAAAAATGAAATAAAATTGTATAAAATGTTTTCGTGGAAATGTCTCTTATTAACGCTTTTAACCAAGAAATCGTTTCAATTAAACAAGTGTATACAAAGATAATAATTAATAGAAGTCCAGTTTTATCTATGTACACTCAACTAAACACAAAACGGAACACCTTGGTTAAATTAACTGAATGAGTAAGCGGTGTAAACTAGGCTTGTTAGCGAATGCAATCGGATGGAAAATGGAATTAAATCACGAACATTTTCGTGCCAACCAACAGCAGTTTGCCGATCAATTCGCTTCGACTTTTGGTGATGAAGCACCATCTTGAGCTACCGTGTTTGACTGGTTTTTCCAATTCGATCGTGGTCGCACTTCGCTACAGGATGAATTTTGTGAAAATCATCCAAAATTGGCTGTTGTCCCAAAAAACATCGATGCTATGCGTGAACTGATATTGCACGATTGTGATGTGACATACCGTGAGATTGAGGCATATTTGGGCATTAGTTCCACTCGCATAAATTTAATATTGTATAAACATTTGGCTGTTAAAAAAAATTACTTGCGTTGGATACCGCAAATTTGACAATCGCTCAAAAAAAAGCTCGTGTCGATGGATGCAAGAAAATGTTGAAAAAATTCAACCGCAGTGCTTCAAAAGACGTCTGTAAGATCCTGACGAATCTTGGATCCATGCATCTGAACACGAAACTAAACAACAATCGACTGAAAAAGTCTTTCAAGACAAGCCAAATCCGCCAAAAGTTGTTCGGGCACGAACTTCAAAGCAAATCGTCGCTTGTTTTTTTTGGAATAACTGGACAGGTCGCCACCGTTTCATTAGAGCAACGTAGAATGGTCAATTCTGAATGGTACACCAGCATTTGGTTGCCAGAATTGTTCGGAAAATCAGGGAAACCAATGACAGAAGACAAATCATTTTCACACACATCAACACATACAAAAACGTTCTTGCACAGTCAAAACATCGAATTCATGAGTCATCCGCCGTACAATCCTTCTTATTTCCCACAGATCGAAAATAAATTGCAAGGCCAACATTTTTCAACTTTTGAAGAAGCGCTTGATGCGTTCGAATCACATGCTTTGGAGGTACCTCAATCGGAATGGAAAAAGTGCTTCAACAATTGGTTCAAACGCATGCAAAAGTGCATTAATCTTAATGGAAAATATTTTGAAAAACAATAAAGCCACTATCACTGATACTGTTCACTATATAAAACTGACGTCCCTATTATGAAGTGAACTTTGATTTGTTTATTCAAATTCTTCGTCTACTTTGTTTATTTTGTATGCCGTTTTTACTCTGCTATTTTTAGTTTTCACCGTGGCGCTACTGGGAAGGTAATTACCCTTACAGTCAGCCCCAATAAATAACCCGACGACGACACAGCGTAACGAGATCACCGTGGCGCCGTTCGCGACGTTATTTCCTTTATATGATCCCGTTAGCTTTGTGAAAAGAACTCCTTAGCATAATAACTCAAATTTTGAGAACCTTCACCTACAAGTGAACTTTGTGAACTTTGATTAACTGTAATACTTACCCCCAGCTCCGTTTGGTTCTTTTAATAGCATCACTTTCCGATTTATTATAAATACCTCCAGTAAAATATTTGGCCAAATTAATCTAAAATAATTTTCATTGGCAACTAGCGCTGATTGTTAGATTATCAATTTACTTGTAATACCGGACGTTATTTTATTAGCTCAAAAATTAAAAACTACGTGTTTAACATTATTTGGTGACTACTAGACGGCACCACAAGCGTCCCACAGGAAGTAGCTAATTACCGTCGCCGGTTATATTTTTGTACATACGATTATTTTACAATTACTAATTTTTTTTATTTTGCACATTGGCAATCAAGTTGTATATGAACTTGATATATTTCACTTCTCCATTTTAATTTGTTCCGTATTTCATTGTCTGTGCACATAATTTATAGAAAGCTAAAATAGCCGTGCATGATTTTTTTTCGATTTATTCTCATTTACCATAATTCATCTGTTTGTTATTGTCCATAAATTAATATCAGCCTGTCTACAACATTTTTTTTTTCAATTTACATGAATTTTTTTAAAACGCATATTTATAAATATTACTATTACTTATAATAATGTTCATCAACAAAGTTTATGTTTTAATGTTTTTTTTTTATTTCATTAGCAACGGATTTTATAGCTTCTTACAGCAAAACCGGTCGTTCGTGATACTTTCGAAAATACCTAATTATTTCAATACATATTATTAATGTAAATAAAATACTCTATTATATATCTACCACTTGTTGTCTTTACAAATACAAAAATTTGGTTAACGGTTGTTACAAAAGTCCATTATTAATTAATTTCCTAAAATATCGGTGTTGTTTTTCCGTGTTTAATTTTAATATAGATCAGTTGTGCCCAATACTCGTTCTTCATTTATTGTATAACTACCTACTTGTGAGATTAAAATAAAGTAAAATGCAAGTTTATCGGTAAATGTTGGTTCTTATATTTATTTTTCATAATAATAACGATTTGACTAGATAACGACATCGTTATTCATTATATTAATTTTTTTACATATTTTTAAATTAAAAAGAAACTATACATTTAACGAACACGGGCAAATCAAAATTTTAAAAAGGTTTAAACTCAAATTTCGGGAGTTTTTTGACAAACAAATTCTTTCATAAAGGATAACTTAATCAAATTCTTTACGAATCTTTATTTCCTGTTAATCAAAATGGATAGGTTTCTGCTGAAATATTTTTTTTGCCAAATACATTTACTTAAGTTTCTCTTCGTGCAACCGTTGATTGTGGTATTTTCTGGAAGATGCCCAATTACGTACTAATAATTGTGAAACATGACTTTCTTTACCGCGCGAAGTTACTATGATATATCGGCCCTGATTTAAATTTATTTCAATTTCTAATCTATTTGTACACCTATTTTTTGCGACTGTCAAACTTATTTGTAATGTAACTTTGTTTTATATTTCTTTGTTCTTATTACCTTTTTAAATATAATAAAATTTGATGCTGATGATTTTTAGCAGTACGAATGTTTTCAGATTTGTGCACCTCTATGACCGTTAGAGATAATATTTACTTCTAGCATTACCCAGCAAACAAAAAAACGTCAAAAAGACGTGAATTATTGCCCAAACAACACATTGGTACAAAAAACGTCTAAATGTCCGTCTAATAAACGTTAATAACGCGTTTAAAAACGTTTTAATGTCTAATAAACGTCTATTAGCCGGACATTTAGACGTTTTTTACACCAATGTATTGCTTGGGTGGTAATATTTCAACCAAAAGACGTGTTTTTGAGACGGGTATATTACGAGTTTTACACGTTGAAATGTCACACTTCTACGACGTCTTTCGGCGACGTAATTCAAACGAATATTAACGACGTGAATAAAACGTATCGAATGACTTAATTAATTCAAATATTAGCTCTATATTGTTGCTGAATAAATAATACAAGTTATATAATATGTAGTACATATTAGAAATGTATTTATTAAAAAAACATGCACAAATATAAAATACAACACATTACACGATTGTTCCTAATGTTCCTTAATGAAAGTAAAAAACATAAAAAAAAACAAATAAAAATAATTAACAAAGGGTATGTATAATTGGAAAACTAACAAACTTTTTGCCGAAGGGAAGAACTAAGCATTTTGCTGTAACTTCAGATAAATTCCACGTTTGTAGTGTTTCATCCGTATCATTACTAATAGATATATTTAACTCCATTGAGTTTATCGGATATAGGTACAAAGGGCTAGGGTTGGTTAATCTTTGCCCTACTAGCATTACTCCGTCATTAGATGTTAAAATGTTTTGTATTTTGAAAATATCGTTCTGAACAAGGCAGTAAGAGTCGGCTTTGGAGTGAGACTGCACTGCCAGCGTTAATTTATTACAGATTAATTTCTTGTATTGTTTACAACTATTATGGATATTTAATAGAGGTCCAGATTTATGTTCAAACTTCAGCTTGAATTCCGTGTTTACAATATCTTATTTCAAATTATCATGTTCTATTAATTTATTATAAAATTTAACCAGCGGATTGATTGTTGACTTAACCATGCGCTTAAGCTTGCTCAAATAATTCTCAAACGGAAAACTGGAGAAACTATCGAGGACTCCATACAGACGAGCATCGTCACTTAGATGACTCAAATAATGCACGTTATAAATTAAAAATATGTTTCCATATATCTTTGGGAAGTGTGTTACAAACGTTTTAATAGAGTGTCAGTGTAATCGGAGCCAAAATTCTTTAATGTTTATTGGAAACCACTATGGAAATTACACAATCTAATAACAGAAAATGTTCGTATATTGCTATGTTAATAGTACTTTTCACCACTGAAGACTCTAAATAGAGTAAAAAAGTGCGAAATTCCGTTGTTTTCCACTTTACAAGTTCTGCTAAGCTCCTTGATTTCCGGTTAAACTTAACTAGTATAAATTTACTGAATTTCACTAGTAAATCACTTAACTTTGTTACATATACACTACACAGCCAAATACTTAAAGGACCTCCAATCCACAAATTCAACAATTTCTTAACGACACCTAGACAGACATGGAAATAATCAATCGGAAATTGACTACAATCTGTATATTTCGTTGTTCAAGTGGCGAAACTTTGCCTAATAAATTATGATCTTCATCCAACTTACTTCTAAAACTTTCGTCAGTCCGTTTAAGTGCCGAAATGGATTTGAAAATTAGCCTTTTGTCATAGTAATCGCCGCTCTCTATACATTTTTCACATGAACAGTACCCATTATGAGACTTGATACGTTTTACATACGCGCGAGCAGGAGCATCACAGATGAAAGCTTTAATAATAATTTTATAAGTTTTTTCATTAAAAACAATCCCTTCCGTCAATAGGACTTTAAGCTCCAGAACAAACTCACTTAAAAACTGATCAAGTGATTTAGGTTTAGACTTGCCGGAAAAAACTCCTACTGTAAAGGGAGTACTGTCAAAATTACTCACTACACACAGAATATGCCAAAGTTGACTGTTACTGCTCTTGTACAATGGTAAACCGTCGATGTTAAATAATAATTCTAATTCCTTTTTTTTAAATTTTGGATTATTGGCAAGAAAAATTTCAAGAGAATTGGTAAGTCCAATATGACAATAAGTCCCTGTCTGCAAATGAGTAATTTTCATGCTGGTGGGTGTCCGTAATAAAGTTCGTGAATCTAGTGGCAGGTCTGAATGATAAAGAGCAAGAATATGCAGCAAACTTGTTAAACTATTACGCGCAATACCCGAAGTTACGGCCCAATGTTTTAGTTTTTCACTTAAATTAATATTATTATCTTCTTCATGCAGAAGACTAACAGGTTGAGAACAATGTTGTTGACAATTAATATTTAAATTCAAAACAGCAATTCGTTATCAGTACTGCTCTTAACAGGATCAGAACATAACATTAAAGTAGTGTCATTAAAGTTATTAACATTAGCATTTGGTAAACTAGAATCAGAACTACTTTTCTCAATGTTTTTCGATTTATTACAGTTAACATTAGAAATGACGGAATCGTCATTTACAGAATTTAAAATCTTACTTCTAATTTGCTGTCGTCTTCGGTAGAACTGCCGCTTTCCAACACAGACTTTATACTCCATCTTCACCGCGTTTATTAAGTTTTTGTTGTTGCAATGCGTACGTTTTAGGGGACCGTTTCAACCAAGCTTTAATTTGATCGTCGACTTCCCTATTTGTTGCACTTGGGATGGCAGATTTTATAGCAGCTGTATATATTCAAATATGTAGGTATCTTTAATAACATTCTTGACCAACAGAAATGCTTACCAACAATGGTTTTCTTTAATCGATAAGTGTTAAAAGCATTTTTCTGATTTCTAGTTCCTAAAAACTGAATTTCTTGGCTACCTCATACGACAAACAAAATCTCAAGACAGCATTTGTGGATGAGGTCAAGCTTGTCTTATCTAAAGTTGCTAAATACACAGACTACAAAAAAAGACAATATAATTAAGTGCTTAACATAATGCAGAGCTTACTTACCAATTTGTCGTTGTTACTTTGGCTTTCCAAATAATCTTCAACGCCTGCTAAGTCTTCCAAAGACTTTATTGGAAATTCCACCGGAAGTCCTAATGATGTCGGTGTAATTTGTGGAAAACTGTGACATTGGTTTCTTAGAATAGCTAATATCTCCTTATTTTGCTCAAGAAGGGTAGATAACAAATTTAAATATTTTCTAGAATTCGTTTTACATGTTTTTCCTAAAAAAATTAACAAAGATTACTCCTAGAAAATTTGTGATTTAGGGGTACCCACATTTTCCTATTTCTTCTAAAAACACAGCACTATTTTCCTCCAAAGTATCAGTTATTGTAGGTCGAGCCTCAAAACCTGGAGTACTCCCTCTAGAGCTACCTGGGCTAGGATTAAACCATGGTGCTGTTTTGCCTTTAAAAAATTAAGAATGTTAATTGGTAGAAACTTTGCAATTCAAGGGTACCCACATTTCCTTATTTCTTCTCTAAAAACAGCACTAGTTTCCCTCGATGCAACTGGGGTAGATCGCAACTCAGAAATTGGAGTACTTTCTCTAGAGCTACTTGGGATAGCATGCGATGCAGAGCTCAAATTAATTGGTGGCAAATAACAACCTAATAATTCATTATTTTGTATCATAGCTGCTCGATGTTTGGCTGTGACTGTAAAGTAAAAACAATTAAATAGGTATATAGGTACATAACTAATATACCAAAACATTCAATTGAATTAGTTATTTTAATGGTTTAATTAGTCATTAGGTAAGTATAAGTAATCAAACCTTGATTAACCAAAGGAGGTCTTCTTAAATTTGATGTCCCATACTGTTCATCCTCACTACTTCTATCGGCATCCTCATTTTTATCGCAATCATCATCAAGGTATCTCAACGGCCTGTTTATTCGTCGACGTTTTATTTTGAAACAATTAGTGTTCTCCTCTTCGGCCTCTGTTTGTAGATCTGAGGTATTCTCAGCAATTAAACACTTCCGTTGTGCCTCTTTGTAATCATCTAAAATTACATTACATTGCAGTAGAAGAAATAGACAAAACAAACATGAATGAACAGTTTAGCTGAATACCAATATAAACACTTACCATAGGTACCAAAAATGCGTTTCACTGTAAATAATTCCCACTTATTTCCTACAGGTTCTCCTTTTAATATAGCCTTATCAAAAGCTGATTGATTTTTATAAGCGGGCCAATATACTTCTTTTTTCTTTGGTGTTAGCCAGCTACTGTGCACAACGCCGACTGTAGTATCCTGGTTATGTTCCCGAAATTCCAGAAGAACAAACATTTGTTCTGCACAACTGATACAATACCCTACGTGTTACACACACATACTAATATTAATACTGTTTTAACATACTCAAAATACCACAAAACAAAGATAATTAAATACCACAACACAAATACTGTACGCTTAAAGTAAACCGGTAAATGAAAAATGGCGATTAGCACGTACAGTGGCGGGAAACGTGATCGTAAATTGCTTCGGCTCAGCGCGATCTTTATCAAACTGCGCGTCGCGTTCACAGGCGCGCAATTTAATTTTAAATTCCGTACAGCATGCATTTGATATATAGGTCGTTGTTTATAAAGAATTTTAGAATATATTTAGAAAAAATCATACTTCGTTCCTATACATTTACTGTAAAAAATTAATAAGAGTTTGTGAACGCTTACGTATTTGGGTGGTTTTGGAATTCAATCTGACGTATATAATGCCTCTTTAGTGTATCAATTAATTTCATATTATGATATATATAATTTTCTCTCTATATGTATACCTTAAAACTTATTTTACCTTATCATTCACCTTTAATTATTAAATGCCGTGGCCATTATAAATACGTACGTGTTGGTTATATTTATCTATGACTCAACTTAATTAAAAAGATCGAAGAAAACGTTTTAATAATATACATTTGCGTCATTATAATTATTTCTTTGCATAGAAATAATCCATCCGTTATTGGAATGATTTTTTTCGACGGACGTTTAATTCACGTCACTAATTAGTTGCATAAAAACTCGTTGGAATAATGTTTTCTACAGACGTTTTATTCACGTGAAAAAATGGTTATAAACAAACTCGTTATAGATAGACCAAAATACAACGTGAATATCACGAGTACGTTTCAGTTCTGTTTGCTGGGTATAAACCGAAATTGCTGCTGTTGAGCTTTCATTATATTATTTTTATGCCACTAACAAAATAGCATTTTTAATAATTTTTTAAAAAATAGGATTATAATTAAAGAAGTTAAATTTTTTAATTATGTTTCTAAATTTTATGTTCGATATGCTGACGAAGTAAATATGTAAATTGATGATAAATTAATTTTAAGCCTAATTTAACTACAAACCTTGATCACGCAACGAGTGGTATAACCACAGATTACCACGTCAAAATATTTGAAGTGTTGATCAATTCCCACTATTTTCATGTTATTTTAATTTGTTGAAAGTAAACGAATTTATATTTAATGATATTTATTATGTAAGAAAATTGTCATTGTCATTAATCTGAATTCGTTAGTTGACGGCTGAAGGTTACTGGAGAAGCAAACGGGACTTATCACTACTTAAACTATTGCACATTAAAGTTGTAGTTGGTTAAGGATTTAGATGTCCACAATTTTCACATATTAGCGATTTATGAAAATATCGTTTTTTAATAATTTTTCTGGTATAGATGAATCAATGCTAGTTTTCTAGTGGCGAGCATACTTTTTCGGCCCGAAATACGTCGCAAGATTGGCTATTTTCCAGTAAATACTACAATCAAAGATACCCAGAGTATTATTAGTTCAAAATGCATAGAAACAAAAGAAAAATGAGTAAAATTGTGTTGTAATGACACTTGATTAATTGTTTATTTTTTTTTATAAAGATACATATTTATACATAAATTTAAAACAAAACCAATGTTTGTTTTTAATAATATGAATACAAAATCAGAAACAAATTTTTAAAAAAACATATTTTTAATGGTTTCATGCACTTATTTATCAGTTGAATTTGAACATTTAATTTTATTTAACAATTGTTTCTTGATTAATTATATTCACTTGGAACGCATTTTAACTAAACTTTTACTAATTAAAAATCTTCTGAGTTAATGCTTTAATATTTCAATTCAACATCCATATATGTATATATATATGAAACAGTTTAGGACTTTGAACTCCACTTCTGCTAATAAAATCTAAAATTGGCAACAAATGTTTAATGTTTTTTATTGTAGTATTCCAGAAGGTACAAAACTTTACAGCACTGAAAAAAAATCTGATTATCAATGTCAGTAAATCATAAACATCGATCATTAGCATATAGAAAATGTACAGATGACCTTAAATTACTGGTTGATGTATGTATGATGCATAATACCTACATCTTTCAGTGTGGAATTTTGAAGTGAGAGTCTAGTCGATCCAAAACGAAATAGTACGATTATTGTTCGTATGGCATGCAACATAAAGCCGGTGTTTTAACTTTCTTACCTGTTGCTGATTGCCAGGTGCAAAGGAAACGGTTGGATTTTAAATTGAGCAAGTGTGTTTTTCAAACTGAAATGTTATAATGTGTTTGTGCTGTTACAAAAGTTGCGTAAAACTTTTTCTAACGTTCGCGTACTGACAATTGTGAAAAACTGGATCAAAACTTAATCCAAACATCCGGTAAGTGAACATTTCATCATCAAACGCGTACCTATGTTTTTAATTAGAAGCTAAACTAATTGGTGCATTATTGTAATTTTAAAAAATCAACAATTTGTGATATACACAGTTAGATTAATAATAAACAAAAGACAAAAATTAGTTAAACAACAAACATGAGTACTATTAGAGTTGTGTAATGAACCCAAATGAACTAACTAAGAACAAAGAAATTGTGAACAAGTCGAATAAAACTGTTCAACAAAACAAATATTTAAATTGTTTAACGTGTTTGATGGCTAACAAAACACCATACGTATAAGCCGTATGTTCATGTTTCCGTTATTAAACGTATAACAACTGCTCACATCTTAATGCAAGAATCTTCAAATTACTTTCACTTTGATATGTTTGTTTTTTATTTCTTAATACTTGACGTAATAGAGTTTGGGTTCGGGCTATTGTATTTATAAAAAAAATTAGAATGCAGCGCAGTCATTAACGTTTGCAAATTTTTAACGTTTTTGTTAATATTAAATAGATTACGTCTTGTAACTAATGACATGCCAACATTTAACGGCGTTCTTTAATTTATCACTTTAGATTCGATATCTATTTAGTTTAGATTCACATTTTATTATAGGACATCGACATCCAAACAAGATTGTTGAAATTTTTATAAGAACTCTAAACCTAAGAAAATAATATCGTAATAATATTGGTACCATAATCATCAGATATTTATTCTAATACGATCAAATTTACAATGTTATAACATACTACTCTCTCCACACTTTCTCGTGATATATTACACGCAATAGTATGTTTTCTATCTTATTTGATAGTATATTGTTTGTAATCATGTGTTGTTTTTTAATATTTAAATTATACTTTAAAAAGTGTTATTAGTTCTGTTAATTGTTTTCTATATTTTATAAAATTTCAAAAATGTAATGTAATGTAAAAGGTCGTCAGTGACACACGCGAAGCATACATTTTTCTTTTTGCTTAAAAATCAAAAAATGCTGAGTAAAGTGATCCATCTTAATCATTAAATTTTATGGTAGATTTAAGTTTGCAGTAATGCTTTGATTCAGAGGTTCCCAAACTTTTTTGTGTCGTAGACCCCTTGCCATGTTTTTCTTAAATTTCCTCGGCTAATGATGTCCAGTCTGTTTCTTTTTTTCGTTAAGAGATTGGTAACAGCGCTGAACCCCCTTTCCACTAGGTATGACGATGGAAAGAAAATTAAAAATTTCCTTGCTATACTCCATAATATGGGATAAGTAACGAGTATGTTGTTTCGCAGCCAGAATTGCTGATATCCGTTTTTAAACTGAACCTTAAGTTCTTCGTTTGTACTTAGTTTAGTCAGTTCCTCTTGCATTATGACATTCGTTTTTTCTATGTCACCATATGGATTAATTATCCACGGTGGTATTACCATAGTCAAAACATCCTCAAACCTAGTTTCAAAATCTGAGTAGAGGGCATTTAAATGTTGAACGTAGGTTGAAACGTCGTTTTCCTGGCAGTTTGTCTGTGACAAAATGGGGAACTGGGAAAATTAGCCCCGTCCAATATTTTGCTTCATTAGTTTAAATCTGGCAAGAAACGCTGATAACATGGACTTTTTTTTAATCAAATTTGGAATGTCGCGTTGTAACTGCAAATTAACCATATTCAATTTTGTAAACAAATCTGTTAAATAGGCGATGTCTGTTTTTCACTTCATTAAATTGTCTTTTAAAATTTTATCTTTAGTATCCAGAAATTTTAAAATAGTTTCAAAAAGTGCAAAAAATCTTGTCAAACATAAGCCTTTCGACAGCCAGCGTACTTCAGTGTGAACGAGTAATTGATGAAAGTGTTCGTCATTTTCTTCACACAACTGCGCAAATAACCGCGAATTCAACGCGTTGCTTCGGATTCGGTTTAGTGCATCAATGACTAATTGAAGAGATTCATGCGATCTAACACTCAAATTTTTAGCAACTAAATGTTGTCGATGAATGACGCAATGTATTGCTAACACCCCTGGCATATTTTGTTTTAAATAGCTTATAAATCCACAATAACGTCCAACCATGGCAGGTGCTCCATCTGAAGCTACTGATATTATAATTGATAAAGGGGTTGCTTTTTCAATGAAGTAATCCTTCAAAACATGAAATATTGATTCACCTTTAGTGTCGGTTGTCAAAGTTCTTGCGAAGAGCAGTTCTTCGTTGCTTTCTTGATTCATAATAAAAGGAACATATGTCAATAATAATGCTGCATTACCAGATAAAGTTGACTCGTCCAATTGTATAGAGAAATGGGTCGTTTGCAAATAAATAAACAAGAAGCTTTCAATATCAGAACTCATTTCATCAATACGTCTTTCAACAGTATTGTTGCTTAAGGGAATTCTTTTAATGATATCAGATGCAGGTTTGTGTAAAACAGTTTTTAAAACCTCTTCAACGGCTGGCAAAATTAACTTCTCTGCGATAGTATGCGGTTTTCCGGATTTTGCTATAAGTAGCGAGATATTGTAAAACGCCCGCAAACCATCATCGTATCTTTGTGACGTCGAAGCGAACATACTGTCTAACGTGGGTCTCTTCTCAAGTTCATCTCTGAGTGTTTGAAAGTATTTCAAACTTTTATCTGTTTTATCAGGGCGACATCTTCTCAGATGATCCTGCAGCTTAGATGGTTTCATAGTGTCATTGCCCAAAACTTTGTTGCATAAAAGGCACATAGGCAATTGTTTGTCCGACAATGATGGAATGAAGCCAAATTTCAAATAATCAACACTGTACTGTCTACATTTCATTTTAGATTTGGACATGGCATCAGTCATCTGTAGGCAAAATTAATCTATTTAAATATAACATAAAGTCCAGCAGCTGTATATTAAAAAATTAAATTTAAATCGCTTGGTCTTAGATTTTATAGCAGGCATAGGCGTACAGCCATTATAAATGAATGTGAAAAGGGGAATGTTATGAATGTTACTTAAGGTGTTGATATGATAGAACTTTAAGGAAATTTGAAAGTAACATGACAAAAAATGTTAAAACAAATATTATACAACGAATCATAATAACAAATTGTTATGCGATTAATCTCTACGTACATTTGACTGTCATGTGTAAAAATTCACTGATTCCACTTTAACAATAATACAAAATTTTAATTTCAATATAGAAAAGTATGTACAGTGCAATATCCATAATCCGAACTTCCGTAATCCGAACATTCCAGTAATCCGAACTAGCCCACAGTGTAACGACAAATGGACAAAAGTACAATTTTTTTACTTTATTTTGTGAAGTTATTTGGTAAGATATATGTATTTATAAAAGAATAATAAATGCCTAGCAAGGTCGTAAATAAGTAAATATTGACACACATACATATTTATTTATATGACCGGCCAAAATATGTAGTTTAATTCCAAAATATATTTTTTAATATGTTTCCTATATGTAAACATTTTAATTCTATGAAAAAAAACAAACAAATGAGAGTGTGTATTGGAAATTCTTCAAAAAACACGCAGCTGTACAGTTGTGGATTACTTATTTTCTTAATTTATCTTTCAAAGTGGTAACTTACTGTATGCTAATAATAAAATACATACGTAATATGTATGTACAGTTGTCTTTTTTAGATTTTTCCGAAAACATTCCATAATCCGAACATCTTGCAGCATTTAGTTCGGATTACGGAGATTGCACTGTAATTATAATAACGATTGCTAAAACTTTGAAAAAGAAACTATTGAAGAGTACTCGTGTAATTTTGCATAATTTGAATATTAAACTACTAATAACTGAAGTCATGATTGGCGTATTTATCATTTCGTGGACCCTCAATTTTTTTTTTTCACTGACGTAGACCCCTCGCAGGTTGTCATAGACCCCTGGGGGTCGATATAGACCACTTTGGGAATCACTGCCTAGATTATTAAGATCATCGTTTATGCGCCGTATTAAATTTTGAAATACCTTTTCTGATCAAGAAAATCTTCCAGATGGCTTCGAAGATTTGTTTGTTAATAAGAAACCGTACTTCTTCTCTTAATCTTCCATGTTTTGTGATTTAGGGGAAGGTCAGGTAGCCAAAATCCAAAAAAATATGAAATCAACAGAATTAGACTTTAATTTTGAACGTAAACAATAATTCTAACATATTTAAAAAGTCTGATAATTTCACAAACTTGGCTTAAATCAAGTCTCACAATCAGCCTTTAATTTTCGTCAAAAAAAGATTTTGGCGGGTAGCTGCGGCCACATCTATTAATGATGGCCAAGTCTTTCTTTTTCAGTGCATACGTCGCAATAATAGTAAGATTGCGCTCCACTTATGTATAGACAGTCTTCGTGCGCCCGGTCTTTACATTTATCGCATTGTATCCAGTTTTCTTCAAAGGTTTCTGCGCAAATAATGCACTCTGTCTCTTCGTCTCTTGTTAAATTTTGAATGTTCCGTTTTGTTTTTATTATTTTCTTCAGTGCTGGTTTCTTTTTATTGGTCGCAGTTGTCGTTGCAGTTGTAATCTTCTTTTTTACGCCTTTTGCAGTTGCACTCTTCTTTTTTGCATCTTTGGCTTTCACTACCAATGTGTTTTTGTATGGCAAGGAAGTGAGAATTTCGCTTCTTTGAGTTTTTCATGAACGCGTTTGAAGACGTTTTTTAGATGCCTCAGGTAGAGGCGACAACTGTTTTAGTAGCTGATATGAAGTATTGGGACTCACGTCTGTCTGCTTATGTGATTAGTTGAAGGCTGAGACGAATCAGTGGTGGCTGAAGCTGACTGCTAGTTGCGGCTAGTTGATGACTGGGATGTTGCAGCAGTGGACTGTTGGTTACAATTTTCATTGCTAGTTGGATTGTTACGGTCGAAATTTTCATTATGTACGCCTATGTGTTTCGACGTGAAATTAGATTCGGGTTTTGACGCCCTCTAACGATCCTTTTCTCGTTAGTTGTCATTTGGCGGAAAATCGTCACACGTAAATGATATAAAATGGTCTGTAACCATTGAATATTGATATATATCCGTTACCATCTGGAAAAGAATGGAAAACCAATTATAATTAGTTAATTATCTAATTTATTCGAAGCGTTACATTTTGCGTTCCTTCATTTCGCACCTGTTACATTCTCGATAAATGGATATCGTAAACTACTACTAAATAAGGCATCACGTTGCCGTACACGGGCGCTGGCGGAAGGCGATTTCCACGCCACGAAATTGGGGTCTTGCGGAGCCGTCCAGGGCAAATAATACTACACGTGGATGACACGACGTTAAACATATTAATAACCACCTATTTTCGATCTCACTACATACAGTAGTCGATGCACGTTTTGTTTACTTTTGAGATAGATTTCATGAATTATTTAATACAAAATTGTTTTAGCCGAACTATCAATTGTGAGTTGGGGTTGTGACACGATTCGTGTTAATATTTTATTGCAGGCCACTGAAGAAGAAAAACGTTTTTCTTTGGGCTAGTGGATGCTGGAATTCGGGTGAGTGATTTGAATTTACTTTAGATATCGTGGTCACGTACAATTACTCACGAACTGTGGGATTACAATTTAACGTTAGTAAATAAGTATAACGCGTAGCTACCAATAGGGCATTTAAAATCAGTGAAATCAATGTCTCGCATATTGTATGTAGTTGAAGGACATGTACTTCGGTTCTTTATAATTGTGTGTAGTGGGTTACCGATGTTGTAGGCATCGAGATCTTAACTTTTCTTGTTTCTATAATTCTCTAAATTGACTGTTCCGAACTCAAACGTTAATACCGTTGTAAATATTTAATGTAAATTTTTCTAGTCTTTAGTAACTCCAACTGTGGGGTGTAATGACTTTTGCTTAGTACAACTACCACTGTGATAACTGTTAATGATAGACTGAGGGTGATTAAAGTTGTTAACTCTTTTTTTGTGTGCTTATTGTTCCCTACGAACCAGTTTGGGCTAATCGAACAGCTGAGTAGAGGGATTACGAATCTTCGAATTGTTACAAGTTCTACACCATTCTGTTGTGAGCGGACAGAAGTATTACTTTGGGATAAGCTCTGGCGCCCTGAAACATCTTTTATATATTTCTTGTGAACCTACCCCTCTCACCGACTATTGTGAGTTGGCCGTGCAAGGTTCGTAAAACCAAAAAGTTTGTAACAGGATGCATGATGACTGGAGCAGACAGCTGTTTGCCGCTAGTTGATGACTGGGATGTTGCAAAAGCGAATTGTTGGTTAGAATTTTCATTGCTAGTTGGACACGTGGTGACTGGAGCAGACAGCTGGTCGCGGTGGCTAGTTGCAGCAGTGGTGTTGTATGGTAGATTCTTAGCCAATACTGAATCCTCTTCCTCGTTTGTCATTTGAGAATATATTCCTGAGCATTTGAATCTACTTTGAGAAATGTCTAACCTAGCTGCCTTAGAAAATGCAAAATTGACTAAAGCAGCGATGTCAAAGTCAGTGATCTTTGCAACTGGATTGCTTGTCACCCACACTGTGCTTGCTGAAGCAAAAGCAGATATAAATGGCTTGTCGAGCGGTTGCAACTTATGAATGGTGTGTGGTGGAGTGCTGAGCATATGGGTATTATTTGCACGAGCATACTTTATCACTGCCAACTGTTTGTGACTTTTATGGCCATCTAAAATCAAAAGTACAGGGTGTTCCTTTGAAGGCTGCGCATGCTGTTTGAAATGGAGTAACCACTGTAAAAATACCGTTCATCCAGTCACTTTCGTGTGAAATAGCAATGCTTTCGGGTGGAGCCCCAATCATCAAACGGACATTTTTATCCATCCTTTTTCTGTGGAAAATAAAGAGAGGAAGTACAAAATGACCAGTTACACTCATTGCAAACATCACTGTAATATTTCGTCCCTTCTCACCACATGTCAACTTGCCAACTTGCTTTTTGCCTTTTGTATAAATAACTTTTTTATTTCTATGGACAGTTGAAACCACAGTTTCATCTGCATTGTAAATTTTTGAGGGAGGAAATTTATATTTTTGTTGTAATTGGTTTAGCTGATCATAAAAACGATCGACTTGAGATTTTTTGAATCCAACCGCTTTTGCAATGCTGCTCGATTCGGGGGTTCTTAGAACAATATCTAGATATTTCTTCGAGAAACTTTAAAAAAATCTTTGCCAGCCATTTTCTTTTCTTCTCTTTATTAAACTTATGCGGAATTTTTAATTTTTTAGCGAATTAAAAAGCTCATTTCAAAAATTCTAATCTAATAAACTGTTAATGTTACAAAAAAAATTTATTTGAATAAATTGTTAAGAGGAGTTATCTGTATAAGAAACTGTAAAAATAATTCGAATAATTTACATACGTACAAAATTATATAAGAAAAACTGTTAAAAATGGCGGATACACGTATTTTGATAAAACCGAGAAAATACGAAAAACCAGCTCCATACCAAATTTCAAGTTACTAAGACTTTTGGTTTGAGAGTTTTTGTGGGCATATCGTTACACACACACCCAAAACTTTTTTGTCAAAAAAGACATTTTTCGGATTCAGAGGACCTTGAAACGTAAAATTATGAAGCATTTAACTCTTCATACTAAAAATGATTTCAATACTGTTTTGTTAGCTACGTTTTTGATACGGATACAAACATCTTCAACAAATTATCATTATTCGCGCGTTATTAGACTTCCTATGTATCGTTGATTACTGAAACTGCGGCGCAGCGATTACAATGTTCTCGTAACAAACTACCAATTTCTATTACTGAAATAAAACAGCCCTGTAGAAACTCGTCTTGCTGTTACTACGCTAACTGACCAAGAAATAGTTACCAGTCACCCGTTTATTATTTTCAGTCGCATAACTTCAGATTTACCTCGAAAGCCCATACTTTCAAATATTCGTCAAAATGTTAAATCTTATCTTTTAGCGGACCCCAGTGACATTTTTAGTCCAATTGATTGTTTAATAGGAGCCTATTATTATGAATACTAAATTTGGTCATGTTTTTCTAGGATAAGATCCTGCATCATCCGTTGTCATGGCAGTTTAACCGTAATCTATCATCACTTACATCCTCATGCAATTTAGACTTTTTTTTGACCTTTTCAAAAAATTTTGGGTTGAGGAACCTCCTTACACATCACTGTTATCCGGTAAAGAAAAGGAGTGTGAAGAATTTTATTCATGTACCACATCTCGGCTCAAAGATGGACGTTTTCAAGCTCGTACACCATTTAAAAAAATTGTCCTCTAATAGGCGACTCGCATCAAATTTCACAAAAGCGATTTATAACCCTCGAACGTAAGTTTCGCGACCAACCTTAAATTTCAATATATAAATGCCATGAATGATTACATTAATCACAATCACATGCAACTTATACCTACAAAATCAACCTGTATACTATATAGCCCATCTAGGAGTGTATAAATCAGATCAACATCCTAGCAAAAGAATAGTATTTGATTGCAGTAGTCGGGCATCTTATGGTTTATCACCTAATAATATTCTTATGACAAGCACAAAACTCCACTCCACTATGCAAGACCTAATTCTTGAGTTTAAATTGTACCCTTTCGTGTTTTCCTGTGACATAAAACAAATGTATCGTCAGATTAAACTCCATTCCGATGATCCATCTCTGTCTTTTATGGAGAGAAAATGAAAGTCAACCTATTAAAACGTATCAGACTACTCTACATCAACTAACTAAAGAAGATGGTCATTTATACCGTTTAGCAGCTAAAGTTCTTTTAGAAAACAGTTTCGTTGACGATTTTTGCCTAGGAGCTTAACACTTTGAAAGAAGTCTTTGTTTTTAAACAGCAATTAATTGCATTGTTTGCACGTGGTGGTTTTCAACTTGACAAATGGCCAAGTAATAGTTTAGATTTGTAACAAGAAGTTCATAATTCTCGTCAAAAGACGAGTTCCAAATCTCTTATTACAAGTAAAGCTTCTAACTCAACTTCTTATGGGATCCTAAATATGATTTGCTTACCTATGATATGTCAAAAGTATCTACAAATGACGATAATTGTAATTACACAAAACGTCAAGTCTTATCAATCATTCGTCAAAGGCAAAAAGTTATGTATCCTTTCAACTGCATGGTTTTTCAGATGCGCGATGCATTAAGGGAGACCACCAGTCCTACGTTACTGCTGGCCAAAACGCGTGTGGCCCCATTAAAAACGCTTTCAATACCTCGACTGGAGCTTCTTGGCGCTCATTTAGTTGCCCAGCTGATGTTTCATTGCAAAATTATACTGAAATCTTATTTACAAATAAATACAATTTTTTTATGAACACATTCCAATATTGTATTACCATGGATTAAAAAACCTCCTTATTTGCTTAAAATTATTGTAGCAAATCAGATTTGTCAGATACTTAAATAATGAGACCCTTCCCAATGGAGACATGTCCCAACTGAGTCAAATCCTGTAGACATTGCGTCTAGAAGTGCCGATGCCTCAAACTTGTCCACTTTTACATTGTGGTGGCAAGGACCTACAAGGTTATCATGTGAACCAAATTCATGGCCAACTACTTATATTTCAGCCAAACCAACGCAAAGCAACGAAGAATTAGTCTTTGCCTGTATGCATGAGTGCTCAGTTGATATTTTTCGTCATATTTTTTCTTGGTCAGCCTTAATATATAAAAGATATTGCGTACCTTTCAAAACGCGTTTTTGTATTACACATGCAATCTTTTTGTAGCGCTACATTATCAATATGTTACTATATACAACAACAATCAAAAGGAATTGCTAATATTAAACAAGGTCGGATATGTTCTAAACCTATTCAACGTTTAAATTACAAAGAATTTTGGCCTTATACGTGTTGGCGGTAGGTTTACTCTACCTCATCGTATGATAAGAAACATTCTATTTTACTTCCCAAAAGACGTCGTTTGGTAACCTTGTTGGTAGACTATTATCATCAAGAGTTTATCATGCTGGAACTAATTCGTTGATCGCTTTTCTGTATAGAAAATTCTGGATCTTATCTGTCAAACAGTTCTTTCGTTCAGGAGTTTATTAATGTTTTTGAGTAAAACCTAGATTGATCGTTCTTTTAATATGCAACCTGTCACCTTACAGGATTTTACTTTCACCTCCATTTTATCATACATTCATATTGGAGAACAACTACAAAATTAGAGTCGTTAAATGCAAGAGTTGATAGATTAAATTCCGCATCAATACTGCACATTTTTTAAAGCTCCTGCATTAAACAATTTCAACAATTCTGATTCAACCTTGTCTCTCAAAGCAAATGGCATGTCATATGCTCTATGAAAAATTAGCTGCACACCTTATGTCAAATTCAGTTCGACCTCATTTTTAATACTTGACCTCTGGTTTTCACTAAACATATTATAGTGGGATTTCAAACCAGAAATGAGACTTGATACTTCCTCTACATTAGACTTTGAAGATTTTATATTATGCTTTGAGGATTCTACTATCTGACTGACATTTTGAATTTTATACATCACTTTCTCCTTTCAGGATTTAAAACATTTAACCAATTTCGATCTAGTAACGGAGAGAACTTATGGTTGCTTCTTAATATCTGACTGAAATTCTGACTACCAAAATGAACAGATACCATAGCTTCTCCTAAAACACTAACATTTTGATCAGTTCACACTATTAAATCGTATCTGACATGTTATACCTTCAATTGGTTAAAATAAAATTCAAAATCATTTACATGCATTACATCACTATCAATTTTAAAAATTACTTTTGCTTGTTCTACTACTAAATTTACTTTTACTGGATCCTTGATATTAGAATCTAAATTCGATAAAAAACCTAAATTGAAAGAATTCTTCGACGTTGTGGACATTTCTTCCTGCAGCTAAAACATTCCCACTCTTTAGCAGAACATATAAAAATAGTGCAACGAAAACACGCTTTCTAATCATCTGGATTCTCAATCTTTTTTTTCGACCCACATACAACTTGTTGAGACTATCTAGCAAAGTTGCATCGCCAGTGTCGACGTTCATGGACCTAACTTATCCTTCTGCTAATTCCATTGAAAGCGCAACTGTATAGGCGCGTTCAAAGATCAAATCATCTTCTGACAATAATTTCCTCCTAATGCCTTGTGATTGGATTCCACAGACTAGACGATCTCTCAGCCACTGGTAAGTTGGGTACAAGTAAGTCTTTTACTATATCGTATGCTTCACCACCTATAAAAGTTAAAAGCAAGGAGACTTTCTTGTCATCTTCCACATTATTGCAAATGAACAGGTGTTCAAGGCGATGCTAATTTCGAGACTTTAGGGTTTAATTGTTCAATGGATCCTATTAGCGACATTCCTTGACTATTAACACTGCCAAACCAACTGACAGGAATTTATTAACTTTCACTACCACGTACACCCGCTTAATTTTACTATTTTCGGACACTGACGAAAATGATTGCACACGCTTAAGTTCGCCAAATTAATGTTATGCTATGTATTGTTTAATACTTACTGCGTTTATTTCGACGGTTCGATCCGAATAGAAGCTCAAGCTGCTTGATAAATCCTACTTAAATTTATGTTAATCCTCGAAATAAACGCTCGGGATAAAGCGCTCAGGCGGCTTGGAAAAATTAATCCAATCCCAACAATTTGGTGCTAGAACAATTTCTAAAACAAAAATTGGAAATTAAAAAATATTATGGTTATGGTTACGGACTATTTGACACCTGGTTACCTGTTATTTCCTAATCTTAATTTTTCTACCAATTACACTTATGCTACATCTAGAGTTTTTATGCTGGTTTTTTAAGACCTTTTAGAGCAAATGCTGTAGATAAATAAACGTGTGTCAATTATCTAGTTCTCTTACGATTTATTGTTTTTAGTTACCTTAGTTTTATAATTGTCAATTTAATTTAATTTATACTGTCTGACGAAGAACTTAGCTCAAGTTTGAAAGCTTGTAGATTATAATTAAATAAATACATACACCATTAATCATAAGAAAATTATTAACAAAACGTATGTATTAAAAAAATTTTTATCTATCTATACAGTTTTAGAGTTTTTTCAAAAAACGAATATACAAAAAAATTGGACCATATATTTGTAAAATAATTGGCAAAAAATTTACTGCTTAATTCATTTTTGATCAAAAAATAAAAATACAGTAAACTCTGATAAAACGGAAACCGGCAATCTAGCGAAATTTTTCGCTTTACATTTTTCCGCTTTGTCAGGTGCAATTAAAATATTGCTACATAATTTTTATTTCTGGAAAAAGTCACATAACTTTATTCAATGTTAATTTTACCTTTAAAATACAGTCATCGTTTATATCACTTAATTGCTGTGGTTTGCATTTTTTTAAACAATAAACCTAAAAAAATTTAAGTTACGTAAACATTTTATTTAGAATAAATAATAACATATTTAGCAAAGTTATTGATAAATAGTACAATCTTTTGTACTTACAACATTTAGATTAATAGTTTAAGTTTATATTTAATGCATCTACTCTTTTTAGAAAATAAACGTTTCTGTCAGAAATACCTTCTGGCTAAATTGCAATAAATAGAAGACACAGTTCAACGTAAGCTTGTGTTGTTAACGCTGGAATGAGTAATGTAACGAGTTTACTGGGTAATTTGTTCAAACAAATTTTTAATTATAAAATCAATATTTTATAAAAATTAAATTAAAAAGTTTAATGTCAGCTTTGTTTAGTTTTAATTAACATTTTTTGTTTTATTTATTCGTTAACAGATAAATAAAATTATTTAAAACGCAATGTGGTTTAAACAAAAACATTATTTTTAGTAGCTCGTTATTTTGACAACTTTGAATGTTAAATACAACAACCGTTATGCAATTTGTTGCTAGCGTTAGATAAAATCTACGGCGCAAGAATAATTACGTGAAAAATTTCTTGCTGTTTTTTGCCATAAATATCATTTTGAAATGAACAAGATTTTATGTAAAGAAACCAGAATTTAATGTATTCATAACGTTTGTGACTGAGCAGCTTTTGCTATTCAACAGTATGCGTGTAATTGATTCTGACTATGGAATTATTTCAGACAACTTTCAGTTTTTTTTTGTTTACAACAAAATACAACTAAATTTGTTTTACTATACTAGCATTAACTAATGTTGTTTACTATAAAGTAGTTAGTTGTAATTTATAGCCCGAGTTAAATAAATTACTCTTATTTTTAGATTCTCACGAACTTAATCTATTTTGCGTGGGAAAGAAATAAATTTTAAATAAATATAATTATTTGACTTGATAAATTAAACAACACAAACGTATAATCATTGTGTGTCTGCAAAGAAAATATTTATTAATGTATGTGCAAAATTTTGCTTCTATGCAGTTTGTTAAATTACAACTATTAAAGTCAGTGTAATTTTAAGAATGTAGTGTCATTACGTTGCAAGTTTTTCAAATTTTTATAGTATTTCAAGTTTTCTGCAACTTGTCAATTGAATGGAAATTGTTATAAAGCAAAATAATAGATTATTAGCTGCTAACGAGCAGTTTCGTTACATTGAAAAGTGGTAATTAGCTGCGGAATTTAATTACAAATTCAGTACGTATTTTGAAACACCAAATTAAGAATTTAAAAAACTCTAATGCTTAATTATTTGTCTGTGATTTTGTTTAGGATAAATAATATAATACCAAAAGTATATGCTTATAAATAGTTCAATAAAACCAGTTATGCGTAAATTCTAGACATTCACACGAACATGTTTGCATTACGTTGACTTTTTATATTCATGGATGCATATCGATATTATTAACAAAAGCATTTCTGTTTTCTAATTTTTACTACACTTTGTGTTACAGTTTGTCAATTGATATTTTATTTTAAAGACAAATCATCAAAGTTTTATCATTTTCATTGAAAACTTTAATTGTAACTAATTAAAAACATTTAAAACGCACAACTAAAATAAATGTTACAAATTTTGCACTCGTACTTTTTCTATATAAAAAAATTAAATAATTTTACGTTTTAGAAATATTTTTGGAAATATTTTTAAAAACAGAGTATATAAAGATATAAGCGATTTAGCAAACGTTTCAAATTCAAATTTTAAATATTTTTAGGAATTGATAAGTAAAAATTAGTAGAAAAAGTAAGTAGAACCTACAAATGCAATTCCTCCTGTTTCAACCGACTTAACTCTCTTCAATCGGCGCTTACGTTGGCTCGGATTTTGCAAGTGAATTGAAGAGAGGGGTCTTTACGAGTATACCTTTCAATGTTTCCTAATATTTTTTCCATACATGACACTTCTACTTTTTTGGTGGTATGGGGCAAGTGGAAGTTTAGACATCTTTTGATAGCTGTAAAATGAAATTTATTTCGAGCATTAAGTAAGTACCTTCATAAATTAACTGATATTATATGAGCCAAAATTAATGTTTAACATTATATTTCCTAATAAAATAGTTTTTGGGTAAATAGTGTATATAGTGTTTCAACGTGTTATTCGTCTGAATCATGATTACTACCATTCCGTCTTTAGTCATTACATTCGGTGAGTTTGTTCGAATCAGAAAAGTGTGTCTGCTGTGTTATTACATTTGATTTGAAATAGTTGTTGAATTATGGCTAGAAAATCTTTGTCTCAGCGTGAAGTAGAAGAAACAGCTAGCAATATTAATTTACTGAATGAAATTGAAGATGAAATTTTATCTGACGATAGTGATGCCGAATTTGAAGAAGTAAGTGTACCTGATGTAAACCCGATTGAAAGTTCAGAAGACGATGACAGTGATGATAATTCGCCCAATGATAAAGATATACTGGTAGGTAAAGATGGTTGCATATGGAAAAAAAATAAGCCTCATGTTAGAAGACGAAATCAGCAAAATATTCTAAAAATACCGCTAGGATTAACAAAATTCAGTGAACACATTTCAACATGCCTAGATGCTTTCCATTTATTTATTTCGAAAGACATTATGGACATAATACTTAGAGAAACAAACATTCGAGCTAGAAGAATTGTAGGCGATACGTGGAAGCCAGTAGATGCGGATGAGTTACATGCATTTTTTGGATTACTGCTTCTAGCTGGTGGTTTGAAAGCACGTCAAGAACAATATTAGAGCTGTGGAGTACGAAATACATGTCTCTCCATAGACCAATTTTTTGTGCTGCAATGTCTCGTAATCGAATGAGAGACCTTTTGAAATACATTCGATTTGATGATATGGACACCCGAGAAGAACGACGGGCAACAGATAAATCAGCAACTATTCGTAACATTCACTATATTCTCGCTGCAAATTGCAAAAAATCGAAAAATCCTAATGCTGAAGTATGTATTTATAAACAACTTGTTCCTTTCCGTGGAAAATGTCCCTTTCGAGTGTATATGAAGTCGAAGCCAGATAAATACGGAATTAAAATCTGGGCTTTATGCGATGTTAGTAACAGATATTGCTGGAATTTTCAAATATATACTGGAATAGTAAACACCGCTCCAGAATGGGAACAAGGTAAAACACAATTTTATCGTTTTATGCACGAGTATAAAATTTCATTTCTAGGGAAGCGGGTAGTTTTGGATTTGGTTGAGGGTTGAGAGAGGGTTATGGTATTACCACAGATAATTTTTTTACGTCTATGTCTTTGGCGAAGGAGCTACTGCAGCAATCAAAAACCTTGACCGGAACAATTCGTAAAACACGTAGAGAAATACCAAAAGAATTTTTGCCAAAAAAAATCGAGCAGAATACTCAAGCGAAATTCTATATGGAGAAGACACAATTTTAGTATGTTACGTACCTAAAAAATATAGAAGCGTTATGCTACTTTCAACGCAACACCAAGATTTGGAATTGTCCGGAGAAGACCTCAGTTACAAACCGCAAGTTATCTTGGACTATAATAGCTGCAAAGGAGCTGTGGACAGCGTCGATAAAATGGTGAAGAAATACGCATGCAGAAGAAATACAACTCGCTGGCCTCGTGTTCTATTTTTAATTTCCTTGACATTGCTGCCATGAATGCATTTATTCCATACACTACGAAATTTGGAAATTTTGAAAAAGGAAAAATATCCCGAAGGAGATTATTTTTGCAAAAACTTGAATTTGAATTAGTAATCCCACATATCAAAAAACGTACACTTCAAGGATTACCAAGACATGTGCATAATGCAATAGCGATGGTTTTGGCAGACACAGAACCAGAAAAAGTGGGACAGCAAGACGAAACTATCGCTCGCCCAAAAAGAGGTCGTTGTAAGATATGTCCAAGAGCAAATGACAAAAAACGTTCGGAAACATCTGAAAATTGCAAACTCTTTGTATGTAAACAACATTGCCAGAAAAAAACTACAATAATATGTAATAGTTGTTGCCTTCGCAAATATATGTTTACATTTTATTTTTATATTTTTAGTAGTTTATATGAAATCTAATGTTAATTTAAAATATTAATAAAGGTTACCATTACAAATTAATCGGTTTTTCTTTACAAAATAAGAAAAAAAAAATGGGGCCAAATCAGACCCCACTTGGTAATCGGCGCCTAAAAAATTGCTTGGTAATCCGAAGGTTAAAACTCACAAGCTTTTGAACGTGATCTACGATCTTCTTCACAAATGTTCGGAAAACTTGATAAATGTTGTAAGTTCTCGCTTCTCTGATTTTTCTTGAACGCCAGTTTATCCTACAAAATGTGATTAAAATTACAAGAAGTGGACTGTATAAAATTCTTAAAGAAATTCATCACTTACAGGTTCTTTTATCTCAACAACTGTCAAATGGTGATTTAAAATTTTTTAATGATCTTATGTTCCACAGACTACAGAATCACGAAAACATTACCAAAATTACACAGATAAGTAAATTTAATAAATTGCTTAACAAACAAATTAATAGATCCTTCAAAGACATTAATTGTAGAAATGATAAGCTAGTAGTTAATTTAAGCTATTATGCATTATCCGATACTGCGCGTTCTGTTTTATTTAGAGGTTTGGATTTTGCTGTTACTCCTTCGAGAATTCCTGTTCATGAAATTATATCCAACATTGAAACTAGCATCAGTCATCTTCCAGATCGTGAAGCAGCCGAGATCCGTTTCGAAACACAAGAATACTACGAAAAGCAAAACTTCCAGAGAAAAACCTTACTTATGCTGAATATCAAGAACTAAAAAAAAAAGAAGCAATACTAGTCTTATAATTCTACCAACAGATAAAGGAAGAGCTACTGTAATGATGGATAGAACAGAGTACATCAACAAAGCTAACGATTTACTCAATGATCCCACAGCTTACATAAAACTACAAAAAGACCCTAATAACAAATACAAACTATTAACAAGAAAACTATTGAAAGAAAGTAATTTATCAACCGAGACTGTCAAAAAACTAACTCCAAAAGGTCCTCTTATTCCAAGGTTCTATGGATTACCTAAGATATACAAGCTAAATTCACCTCTTCAACCAATTATTAGCTGTATTGGATCGACAACTTATGAATTAGCTAAGTATTTAAATTCAATATTGCAACCTTATATTGAATTAAGTATTTCATTTATAAAGAACACAGAGCATTTCATTGAAATAATTAGTAAACAGAAATTATCTTCAAATGACCTAATAGTCAGTTTTGACGTTGCCTCATTATTCACTAAAGTACCAATAGTTGATACTTTACATCTTTTAAAACGATAGTTTGATTACAATACAATCAAGTTGTTTGAACATTCTTATCAACTTCATTCTTTTTGTTTGATGGCGAATATTATAAACAAATAGATGGTGTAGCAATGGAATCGCCAATTTCTCCATCTATTGTAAATTACTTTATGGAGCATATTGAAGAAGAAGCTTTAAAATTTGCATCTAAAAAACCAAAACTATGGCTTAGACATGTTGATGATGTTTTTGCAATCTGATCCCATGGTGAAGATAAATTACAAATTTTTCTTCAATACCTAAATAATCAACACTCAAACATAAAATTTAGTATTGAAAAAGAAATTAATGGTACCTTACCTTTTCTTGATGTGAAGATAGAAAGAAAACCAGATAGTACTTTAATACATTCAGATTATCGAAAATCAACACATACGGATCAATATATAAACGCAAATTTTTTATCATCATACATCTCAGAAATTTGGAACAACTCGCACATTAGACAACCGTGCGATGACAATTTGCCATCAAGATAAATTACCAGAAGAATTAGATTACCTTGAGAAAGTTTTTATAAGAAATGGTTTTAACAAAGAACAGATTAAAAAGTATCTTCGACCAAAAACTAGACCTACTGTACCAAATGATTCAAGTATAAGCAACAATTTTGCTGTTCTATCTTTTGTTGCCAATATAAATGACAAAATTGGTAGAATACTGAACAAACATAACATTAAAGTTTCTTATACTACCACGAAAATTAAATATTTGTTGAATCCTGTAAAAGATAAAATTCCACATAACACCTGTATCAAGTTCCATGCGCTCGTGGCAAGGTAAATATTAGAGAAACTGGCAGAACTATTGAAACTAGACTAAAAGAACACAAAAAACATCTTTGTTTACTTCAACCTTCTAAATCTGCCATTGCCGAACATGCGCTAAACACTTTACATGACATAAACTTCGAAAAAACTATAACGATTGCTAAAACCAAAAACTCACGTTCAAGAAAGATCAGAGAAGCAATTGAAATTATTCAAGTACCCAACAACTTTAACTGGGACAATGGTTATGAGTTATCTGCAACCTGGTTACCTGTTATTTCCTGATCTTTACTTTATTCACCAAACACACTATAAGCTACGTCTAGAGTTTCTAATGGTGGTTTTTCTTTAAACTTTCGAGCAAATGCTGTAGCTTAAAGAACTTACAACATTTATCAAGTTTTCCGAACATTTGTTTTTTCTAGTTACCTCAGTTTTATAATTCTCGTTTTATTAATTGTCACCTGAAGAAGAACGTAGACTACGTTTGAAAGCTTGTGAGTTTTTTCATAAATATATACACCATTTACCCAATAATTTATTTATTATGTTTCATGGTATAAATTTTGTATCCAAAATTATATTTCTTCTTTTATCAATTGTGTCTTACTATTTCTCCTACAAAATTTTGCTTCAAGAAATGGGTCTTTATCCATGAGTTGACCCACGTACATTTTAGTTTGTTTGCTTTTTTTAAACTTTGCAACAATCCAATTGCCAATCTGAATTTTTGACCAATCTAACTGCAATAGATTAGTGTTTTTGTCATTTATCTCTACAATTTCATCCAAATAACTTGAGAGGCTTTGCATATCTACAACGCTGCTACAATTACCGCCGAACCGTCTTCTAACATGAGCATAGTTTGTTGTACAGTTCTTAGTCTTTATTGTAATTCTTGTGTTTTCTAACTTTTTCTGTTCAATTTAACTACTTTAGCATTACTTTTCTTCAAACGTTTTCTTCTGGATGCTTGAAGGTAAGGTTTTAAAATTCGGTACATTAACCTCAGAATCTATAGATGCTGATGGTAATGATGCAAAATCTTCTGAAACAGTAGTTACTTTAAGTGGTATAACTGCTATACCAGCCATGGCTGTTGGTGCTATACACGCAATTTTTTCTGAAGCGGTGGTCGTTGTAGATGTTTCTTCTTCTACTGCTTCATCGGTCATAGTATTAGTAGACACAGCTTTTTGCTTCAAAAGGCACTACCGTTTATAAGTTTTTGGTTCATAACTGTCTGCCGGTATCACATTATTGGAATATTTTTTTAAATCCATGTTGAATGGTAACTGGATCTATTTTTGAAAGTTTTGGAAGTGAGCCAAAAAACAGGTTTTTGAAGCTAACACCAATAGTTTTTTTTATTGCAACTTAATAAATGCTTACTCCCATTTGATTTTTAAGGTACGGAATACGCTGATAATCATTGGTTGAAGAACATGGATGAAATCTAATGAAAGTTTAAAAAATAATAACGTTTTTTAAAATAATTTTGGAATGTTTCGGCGTCCATACAACAATTTTTCATGCCCGAATAAGTTATTCCCACATATTCTTCTTCTTTTTGTGAGACCCACGAGTCCCACACGTTTTCTTTTTTGTTAAATGTGCAGCATTTAAACCGAATAAAACAATTATTTGTTGCCCTATGAGCAGCTGTGCCGTTTGCATTAACAACTTTAAGCCTGCTTAGGTCCAAACAATAACTCGTTTCGTCTGTATTAAAAATTTTTGATGGAGGAATACTTTTTAGCTACTTTCACAATTTGTGGTTTTATCTGGCTAGAACCAAAAGTCTTTTTAAATCTTATAAAATAATCATCATCATCGCCATCCATGTTGTTTTCCGTTAAGTAACCACCTTTAAGTGTTAAAGTTTTTTTTTTGATAACCCAAACTCTTATTCTTTATTACTTTCAGGTTTTCGGCTATTTTTTTTAGTTATAGTGTTGCTTGAGGAATTTTGTATGTTCATGCTGCTCTCTATAGTCATTGATTTATCTTTTATCACCTGTTTGGTAATTGTTCCAAGTTCTTTAATATTACGCAGTTGATTCTTATATACTGTGTTTCTTAAATGTCCCAAAATGTAAAAATTTAGTGGCGTAAGATCCGGAGGTCATAGAAGATATAACCCTAAGCTTATTATTCTTTCATTGTAGAACTGTCAAATAAATTCAGTTGTAGCTTGAGTAGTACAAACGGTTGCATTGTCTTGCTGAAAGTAAGCAAAAGGAAGTTTGTTGTCATCTACCTGCTTGAAAAATTGATTCAAAATATTACCATAACGTTTTGCGTTACAGTATTGTAAAAAAATATTTGACCAATTATCCTTTTTCTTAACCTTGCAATTCATATACCAACTTTCAAAAGATGCAATGTTGTTTCTACAAAAGTGTGTAGATTTTCGGTTACCCAAGTAAGATAATTTTGATTATTTCGTTATCCACTTAAATGAAACCATGCTTGGTGCATAAAGAAAATTAAATACAGGTTATCGTTATTTAAATGTTCATTAAACCATTTACAAAACACACTGCAAGAAGTCAGAAGCACGTAATTCTTGATAAACCGTAACCTTGTACGGAGTCATCGAAAGGTATTTTTAAATGTTTTGTGACAAGTTCCTACTGACAATCCTAAAAATTGAATGCTTGTAATTTAAAAATGAAGTCAACCTTAAAAATTGTTTTTCACTTGTTGAAGTAAATGCATTCTTCTCGTAAGGTGTCCTCGATATTTTTTCTTGTGCACACTGTGCTATTTCCTCAGACTTTAAAGTTTGCAACTTACCAACTTACCCAAGAACGCGATTTTTTGTGGAGTGTACCATATACTTCATTACGATTATTTAATTCTACTTTTAGACGGTCCAAAGTTGTATTGAAAACGTTAATTCTGAAGTATTCTCGTCCGGTTTCTGCATGACAATCGTAGTCATTACTGTCGTGAAAATGAAATTTACGTATTTTGGTACGTTTTACGTGTATACATCTCTATATTACAGCGCAAGGAACATAGTAAGGTAATGAATTAATATTGCGAGTTCTTGTTTGAAGACGAGTGTAGCTGCCGAACATGTTACCCTCATTATCCAGTATCGTTTATATTTAATCCGTACTTATTTAAGAAGCTTAAAACAGATTCCTCAAGTTGTTCAGATTTGTAGCCTACGTTGGCAATAAAACAAATAAATCTCTCAACTGGCTCATCATTGCTGATAAAATAGCTAAAAATGAATATAAGTTGATCAACATGCCCAATATCGGGGGACTAGGATCGACACTAATGCCAAAATATTTGGCGGCCTTAGCTTCAGTAATAATACATTTCGAGCTATGTAAAATTTTAATTATCTTTACATATACAGTTTTTGATAGATACGAGGTGCCACCGCTTCCTAATCTAGCGTTACGTTTTATGTGCTCTGCGAGGAATGGATCAAATTCAGCTATTAGCTGTATCGACCCCAAAAAATTTCCATTGTGTGGATTTCCAATTTGTACACAAAGTCCCCGTAATGGCAACACTCTGATTGCCAAGAATTTTACAACCGCAACTACTCGCCTTATAACGTTTTCCCAATACAAGATCTTTTCATTTAACTGCTGTAAAAGTTGCTGATCAAGTCGTCCTTTATTATTGCCGCTCATTATCAAATTATTGACGCTGCTTTTGTGATAAACAGAGTTTTCATGACTACACGTACCGCAAAATTTTTCCGATTACGGATACCATGGGTAAAAGAGTTTGATTGGCTAGCGAAAATTAAGCAAGGAATGCAAAAAACGGCACCTTTGCTTTCTGAAAACACCAACCAATATCAAAGACAAATTTCGCCATTTTTCATTCTACGTTTGAAAAGATCCCGTGAAACATATCGTTGCTTATCAGGATATATTATTTTTGAACTAGTTACATTGATGTTATTGACATTTTGTCGCACACGATGAATTGCAATAAAACCTCGAGTTTTGTCGTCGAACTGCCACAATGCTGGATCATCGGACAAAACGAAGATTGTTTTATTTTTAATCAATTCTGATTCGACAGCATATTAATATTGAATATCAATTAATCGCATGACGCACGCGGCACGACACGAAAATCCCCAATGGACTGGTTCTAATTACAAACTACATTTTCCAAATCTCAAATAAATATCGTTCTTCCATCCGTGTTTGGAACAAAGAAGTTTTATTAACTGTAATAGCTACAAAGGTGGTAAACGTTGTAAGCCGATTTTACACCCGCGTATTTCAAGATACTTTTGAATAAAACTGCCTATTGGTAAATCCGAAGCTGTTTATTCGTACTTGATTCCATGGAATTGCAAATAAAGTTTGCTTCTAGAAAATGTTCGTAGAATTGATTAATGCAACTTTAAAGAGAATACGACAAATTGGCATTGGGATTGCGAGTACCATTTCGAAAATGCGCTATTACAACAACGGGGTCATGTTCGGGAGTAAACATTCTAAAATGCTCCACAATTTTCCACTCTGGATAATTCCCGAGTTGTCGTTATCGCCCAAGCTGAGCATTCGTCACACGTCGCAGTGAACATCTTCAGAGTCCGTAACAAACTTATTGGTTGCGCCGTGAAGTCTTGCTTGTATAGAGAATCTTTTGAAATAATTAAAAATCCTTTTAATACTAACTGAGATTCTAGTTTTCCTTTACTGGAAATTTGGAAACCAGTTTTATCGATCGGAGGCAGGTCTATAAAATCAAAACTTCACGGCGCAAGAAATCAGTTTTTTACGGACTCTGAAGATGTCCACTGCGATGTGTGACAAAAGCTCAACTTGTGTGATAACGATAACACGGGAATTATCTAGAATGGAAAATTGTGTTACAAATGCAACCCGTGGAAACTTGAATTCTACTATTTTAAAATGCTATTATTGTTCAAAAATTAAACAACTACAAAATTACAACCATTAATTCAGCAGTTACTCAGAGAAAACACAAATAGTGCTGCTGAATAGTTACAACAATAACTGCTTTAAAAATAAAAATAGACAATAAAGAAAACGACGAAAAGCAATACTCGATGTAAACAAAACGTCAAACAAGAACGTCATAAGATGTAACTAAACGGTAACACTACCAACCTGAAACAATGTTGATGCTCACGTAGAAGATGGATTTTAATAAAATCCTTGTAATAATATACTTATCAACTGCAACGGAACTTGAACCGGCCTATGTTTTTTTTTTCGCAGCATTTGGGATTTCTTTTCTAGAACGATGTGCTGTTCCCATTAACGTAGTATTATCTTTTGCTATCTGTCTTGCTAACGACAAACTAGTACAACAATTGTCAGTGATAAAATTCCTGCTTCTAATCAAATACAGTTTTAATAATTATGGAACAACTTACTCACCAAGACGTTGATTGATCTTGATTTGAAGTGCACGAACGAAGAACTGGTGAAATTGACGTTTCGGGATCGTTCTCCCAGGTGGAGCATCCTGGCTGAGGTTATGAAGTGTAATTATTTTCTGTATTTTTCCTAACATCAACTGGTGTCACGTTACAGTTTTTTTCAGCCTCAATTTCTTCATTTATAAAATCAGCATCTGAGAAAATATGTGGGTTGAAGGGAAAAATGCCAGTCGCTATAAAACCATTTGTAGCAATTTCACCAATCTGCGATTTCAGAAATAACTACTGATAAAATTTTTATCTAGCGGCTGAAGTTTGTACGTGGGGAGGCAATGAAATGATGGAAACGTGATTATCCCTTGCCAGCTGAATGAGATCTAAATTTCTCGTGTGACTGTAATGCCCATCCAGTAGAAGTAGAACTGGAGATTCTTTAGTAGGTTTGACAAAATCTATAAAATGTCTCATCCAATCGGTGAAAATATTTTGTTGCACCCAACCACTGGGATGAACGGCGTATATAGATCGTGGGGGGCAACCATGCATTAGTTGATTATTACGATTTTTTCTAGGAAAAATCAACATAGGTGGTACAAACTGAACACTAGCACTCATAGCCGCGATAAACGTAACTAACGAGCCACGTTCTGCGGACGTAATAGACACTATTCGCCTCTTTCCTTTTTTTCCAATTACGTGGGTCACCTTGCTTTGCACAACTGACAAGCTTGTCTCGTACACGTTGAAGATTCTATTCGGGCCCTCTCCTCTAATGCTTTCCTCAAGCGTGTAGCAACTTCTGCAATTGGATATGAACCTGTCCACAATTCTGATTCTAAACAAAATTTCTCATTTTTCAAGCACTTGTACCTAGTAGACCGTTTGTTAAATCTTAAAAACCTCAGAACGCCACGGAACTTTTAACGCGACATTGTTTCACTAAAAAAGCAGGTTCCATATGCCCCACGAGCAAATAAAACCCCAGTAAAAGCTTCATATTCTAAAACTGATATAGTCCAATCATCTTTTAGCCATCTCTTGGCCTCGGTTGCAGTGCAGTTCTGAATATGCTTAAAAATATAATTAGCAATGGAATACACTGGGGAGTCTGTTACACTCTGTTTTGCAAAAGAAGTTCACGAATATCACGGATCATATTTCAATGTTGTTCACGTCCAACATTATGTTTATTGCATTCTATAACTGTCTACACCTCCCCACACTCACTTTACCAGTATCGGATGAAAAGGAATTGTTATATTTACTATTACAGATCCCTCATCATTTTTACTGGGAATATAACCATCAGATTTTCCACATGGATGTTCACCAGCATCACTGTAACTTTTTCACCATTTTTCTTCGAAGTGCTGTAATGCCTGTTCTGGGGTAAGTCCACTCGACAAAGAAACCATAGTTGATTGTTTCATAAAATAATCGAACTCTTTTACATCTTTAATCTATTTCTTAGCTTCGCATTTTTTTCATAAAATTTAAACTTTAAAATCCATAATTTTATATGTCAAATCAAAATTATTCTTTGTAAAAATGCTGAATTTAAATTCTGAGCTTTTCTAAATTTAACTTTAAAGCTGATATTTTTCCAATGTTTTTGCTTGTTAGCCAGTTATTGTTTGCAGATGAAACCTAAAAACAAGAACTCTTTGGAATAAAATAACTTTTTATTATTGCCAGTTTCACTTTCTGATTATCACCATAAATGTGTGAAACTTTGACAAATTACACCATAAAGTAACTCATTTAATTTCAAATTAATATTAAACGGTGAAACTTTTTGTAACAGCGTTAACACGATAAATTAAGACAAGATTGTGATTGAAACATTATTGAAAACTCTTTAAGTGAACGTGTCCAAGTTATTTAATTTACAGAAGTGTACAGTTTATCCTATCACTAATTAGCGTCTTTAGATTGAACGTGAATAAATAATATTAAGTCTATTTTATTATAATTTTTTTGTTGATTAAAACACTTTTATAGCAGTTTTAATTTGGTAAAAAAATTACAGACTTTCTGTGATACAAATATTAAAAAAAACTCTACTATAGACGTACTAGACTTTTTGTTACGCTGTTGAAGTTCGTGTAAGTATTTGCAACTTAATTTTTTGCGCGTTTACTAATGCATTAATCCAAACATAAAACGTTCACGTAAACGGGAACTATATTTTATCGGATTAAAACCTAAGTATGCCTTAATAACTTATAATTGAGATCTTGGCTTAATCTGAATAACAGTCTCAAATCAAGAACCGTTTTAAAGTATTATATTCTGTGAAATTTCATTTCGAAACGGGATTAGTTACGCAATTACGAAAAACTAAATAAAATTTACAGTGTCTGAATACATATGACTAATTGCAAGAAAAATTTTTTTTTAATTATTTGTGGTTAATTTGTTAAATAATAATTAGTTTGAGACATTTATAGTCATATAACGTAAGAAATAAGTTAATGTTTTTCAAAAAAAAATCAAAAAACAATTATTTGTATTAAAATCTTGCTGCTGCGGTTTAGTACCGTTGTTTAAATAAATTTCATAACGTTTATGAACTACAGTGTAAAGCTATTGAGAATCATAGTAATAAAATATGTTTATTAATAGTGAAAACATTAAGTAAGTAATACAATATAAAGACAATATCATTTACAATTAAATTGGTTTAAATTAAATTAACTGTAATTAAATTACAGTATAACTTAGTTAAATTTATATAGTTTTTAAATGTTGGTTAGAATTGATGTTACGCGCAGAAATTTGATTTTATCGTTTACAAATTTTTGTATCATAATGGTTCCAACATTTCTTAAACAGTTAGTCCATTTTTCCCGTTTTTATCTCTTGTTGCTTCTTTTACATATCGTTTCAGGTCATCATCATAATGTTACTTAAAAGGAATCGATACATTACATTATTTTAATTACTTACACAAATAAATTGTAACTGGAATTTCAGAGTTTCTATTTTAATTTTTATTATTTTATTGGAGTTACTTTTTACATTTTTTTTTAAATTATAAAATTTTGAACCTTTGACTTCTTAAGGTTATTGTCTGGGTTAGTTAAGCATATTAAGAAGTGTCTAGCATACAAGGTAAAAATAATTATAAATTATGTTTTGTATATCATCTAATCGGTAAAACAATAACAAAATGTCAGACAATTCGACGTTTTCAGGATCTACTACATATCTCTGCGTGTCTCTAATTCCAGTTATACTATACATATATAGAAAAATCGTGATTGAAATACTGCATCAATTTAGTATTTCTTAAGGTAAATTAACATAATTACTACTTAGATTTATGTCGTCAAATCATTCTTGTGTAAAACAAGATTTATCGAGTTATACAACGTATCCGTTTTGCGAATTTATGAACAAATAAAAGAAATGTAAATTATATACGTGCATACGAACGTACAAGAACAAGTTCTGCTTGTATTTAATTGCTAAATCTTATTATTACGTTATTGTATTTTTAAGCGTTCAAAATTTATCGGTAGGATTTTCTTACACATTTTTAGCATTGTTCTACTCTTGGGATTACCAAACTATGCATTTGTAAAATCGACATTTTAAATGTTATTTGATATGCAAAGATGTTACGCCTTAATATTTTTAAAAGACCGTTATTATTGCACATACACTCAAGCACTATTCTTATTGCGCATCAGTTGAATCTCTTGCCAACATCGCTTAAACTAGCGCGTTAGAGTAAACACAAAAACTTCAGTTTTGCCATGTGAATATGGTCTTCTATTGTTAATGGGCAGATCTTAGAAACTGATTTTCTCACAGTGCTACCATTAGTCAATATTGTGGCAACACGATTTTTTAGGGCGCACAGATAGAATTCATCCTATCTTCTAAACTAGTGGAGGAAGGTTACCTTTTTTTAAGACAACCATCATACTGTTGTAACTTGCGATAGTTGTCTCGCCATTTATATTGTAGCGAATTTATTTATTAAAAACTAATTTATTTAAAACGACTAAAAAATACGTTTACTTATTCTAGAACTATGTACACTTTTAAATTAACCGAACTAATTAAATTTAAATATCTAAGGATAAAAACTTACAGTAATTTATATAAACAATAATATGCTATCACTTACGCGACGATAAGATAAAGCCACTAACTTGTTTGTTTACACTATAAGTCACGTTCACTCGATTCGGTGTACACTGTTATTTATTTAAAACTTCGCACGTGCTAATCACTTATTTATCTTCACTTGAATAATCTTCTTAATACTGCTGCATTCGCGTTACGGCAATAACTGACCTACGACTTGTTCCGTCGGTATATATACACATAAGGAAATCCTTCTGGAGTGTTCTCTATTTTTCTGTATATCTTCTAGAAGATGGATAACAGCTTCTAGAAGGCTCTTGCCTTTGCAAATAACTTCTCGAACGTTTCAATATCATGCTATTGAAACTAGCGACCTTCCAATGAAATAGTGAGCAGGGCATCATGGTCATTAGGATTTGTGGAAAGGGGAGATAAAGGTCATGAATTCAGTACACACTCAATCTGTACCAGAAAACTGTACATTTTTTCATACGTGCATTGCCGGCAACTCTTTTCAAATGGTGTTTTCATGACTTTACCTTTACAAAAGAGGAGACCTAGGAGAAATAAAATTTTATTTAGTTTTTTCATTGGCCATAGATTATATTATTGCACTTTCATTAATATTTAAAAATTGAACAAAAGTGTTTAGTTGCGATTTAAATGCGTAATAGCATAAGTATGTCCCGTCACGGTCTTACTGAAAAGGAAGTCCTCGATTTTAAAAATTTTGCAGGATAAATCCGACAAACAAGAATTATTTGATAGTAGCGAGAAAGATTATGTTCTTGCCAGTTGTCGAGAAAGGAATAGTGATGATTCCCATTCATTTTATGAAGAAGTAAAAAGGTCGCAATCATTATTTACATTGCAGCAATACATTTGCTATAATTTCTATGCGAGTAATATATGACGTTCTTGTTTATAGAGATGTCTATTAGTAACAAATTCAAAGGAAAACCCACAAAAACAAAACAAGTACACCAGGCGGAAAACCAAACGGTTGTTCAAAATAAGATTGATGAAACTGCTACAACAAATCAAAGTTACATATCCAAGAATAGCAAAATATTGAATATTCTTCAGTTTAGAGAGACTGCAGGTCGCTTGCAACAACAGAATATTTTACGGGAGAAATAAGGTCCAACAGCATATTCAAAGCAGAACATTGACGACAAGGTAATTAGTACTTGGCACGCAGTGTTTTGTCACATTCAAATATGTACTAAAACCGAAGTCCATAAACAGTTACAAATTAACAATTGATCTATGACTAAAGATGGAACTGCATCATGTATAGAGATTATTTATGCTCGAGGTGCAATGGCACAAATTCCATTTTGGCGGAAAATTTATGGTCTCAAACGTGGAGCCGGCGTTTTTCTCAAATAATGTCTTGTAATAGATTCAAAGAAATTATGAAATATTTGCGTTTTGACAAAAAAACTCAACAATGGGAAAGACTTCAAACTGGCAAATTTGCACTAGCTACGCAGTTATGGAAAACATTTGTTAAAAGTGCATGTTTTCTTATAAGCCTTGAGAAAACTTGACAGTAGATGAGCAGTTGTTTTCCACTAAAACTCAATGTAGATTCACTCAACATATGTCAAAAAATTCAGACAAATTTGGCATTAAGTTTTGGATGGCTGTAGATGTTGAATCAAACTAGTTTCTAAACGGTTTTACATAATTAGGTAAGAATGAAATTCGTGTAGTGGGCGAGTCTTTATTCAAAACCGTTATAATGCACTTAACAACGTTATCTTTTGCTGAAAATTTCCGAACAAAAAGTACAAGCATAGTTGGAACAATAAATCGTATTAGGAAGGAAATTTCACTTTCTGGTCTTTATTCTATACAACCACCAATGAAAGGGAAAGGTCAACAGAAATGTGTTATTGGTCAGTACAGTGCATCCTACAGTAGATATAGGAATTAATCCTAAAAACTTAAAAAACCTTTAAATTTTATAACAAAATGAATTATAGAGTTGACGAAGTGGACCAAATGGCCAGAAAATACAGCACCAAAGCTGGATGTCGACGGTGACCAACATAAGTTGTTTATAACGCATTGGACCTTGCTGCTATAAATGCATGTATTTTGTACAATTCTGTAAGAGAACAAAAAAAAACGCCAAAAATCTTTAATCTCAAGTTTTTGAAAGTATACTAGACATTATAAATGATCGTAATAAATATAGATTTTATTATTTGTGTTTGATTACGTTATATATAACTCAAATAAAAATGACGGTCAAATTGACCGCGCACGGCCGATCTAGGTATACAGATACAGGTTGGTCGTTCTAGTTTTAATAGTTTTATGGCAACAACCTTTACGATCTTTAATTAATAATGAATCCATGTGATCAATGCGTGGTAGGTAAAACGAGGGACAAGGCTGTAACTCCAATAACGTACCCATGACTGTGAGCAGCTTTAGGGTTCACATAAAAACTCGTTTCAGTTCTGAAAGAATAGAATGGTAATAATTTGAAATTGGCCAAGATAAAGAATCCCCCTTTAACTACGGTTGAAAATTCGCATGAGTGTTTTTCTTCTCGATCAGTTGGATTTGCTGTACTAGAAACATGTTGCCATACAAATTCGCAATTTTCTTGTATTTTAAGCACTAATTTTAACCGATTTAATACAATTGTGGAAACACACTGAAGAGTGCCAGAATTAAAACTTATAATAAAATGTGTAACTTCTTCGCGGCAATAACAGTTCTTAGCACAGTTTAAGCTTGGGTATAGTACTCCAGTCCAATTAGGTTTTTTTGCTGCATTAAATCATGTAGTGAATTTTGAGAATGTGTATGGGAAAGTTTCCTGAATAATGTCTAATAAAGTCCCATCGATTTTGGGTGTCGCTCAAAGTTTCATTTTTTAGTTTTTGACTTATATCTTGAAAATGAAGCGTCGCACAGAAAATTTCACATTTAAAATTATAGCTAAATTCCCTACAAAATGGTATAGCCGTTTTTAAGATATGAGACAGCAAAATAGAAAATTTGCAAACAAATTTGTAGCAAATCTGTTAGAATTGAAAATTATCTAATTGAAAGTAACTTAAAAAAGGTAATTTCCGGTGCTCAATGAAAGCGGTCGTAAGTTAAATTCTGAAATGCGTGAATAATTTGGAAAATTCAAAAATACAAAAGTAAACGTCAAAATCCAAAGGGCGCCAAGGAGGTTTATAACTTAAAAAGGCTTCTGGACTTTTCCACCAGAGAACACGTCCGGTGATATACATACTATTATGTGCAAACACTGAAAAGTCTTAACAGATCCAAAATTTGGACAATCTCTGAACGGATTGTTTTTTGGTGACCTATCGTTTATAAGGTTCCTTTATAGAATAATTTAAAGAATCATTTTTGGTGCACCAGGTAAGACCAAGCGCCTTGGCAGGTACATTTGAACCAAATTCACGCAAAAACAGACGTAGAGAGGGATTTTCGCATAGGTGCAGGAGGCGCTTATCTTCGACCCCGAAAAGCTTGAGGCCCCGCTAATAATACGTAATAGAGTAGTAGCGTTTTTTTAGGCAAAAAAATTCACAAGTTTGGTTGCGGTTTTTAGGAGCCCACATATTGTATAGCGCCGTTTGCTAAATCCCTCACAAGGCGGACGCTTACCGAATCAGTCATCTCTCTTAGTAATTCAGGTTCATTTGTTATCCGTTTTATAAGAGTAAAACACCCAGTATCTAAAATTTTTGGCAACATTTTGCAAATATTTTTAGCCTATTCCAAATTATCTATGCTTGTCAACAAGTCGTCAACCTAAAATTTTGATTTAATAATTTATCTAATACCTGTGTTCACTAATTTACCATAAACTACGTACTGCCAGAAAGAATGTTGAAGTGCTACCGTATGTGACGGTATACATTTATAAAAGTTCATCAGAAGAGTTACGCTACAATATTATTTTTTGCGAAGAATTTATTAGGATTTGCCTATACATTTTTGAATATCTGCAAAAATCGCATAACAACTTTTTCTGAATCCTAATAAATTAATAAACAATTCACGTTGTATGTTAGCTCTAATCATTTGCAAACTATTTGAAGAATAACCAGTGGAAGAAGCGGTCGATTGGTCAAATACAACTCCCAACCTTGTACTGACACTGCATTCTTTCATTACCACATGATGAAGTAAATAAAACAAAATTTCATTATCTTTAGAAAACATATGACCTGACTGCTGATGTTCTTTCATAAAATTAACATACTGATAACAAAAATTATTATTGTTTTGGAGTTGTAACTCTAAACCAAAAATTTTATTTGGCTTGATTGCGTGAATTAGCTAAATCTTCGATATAGTATTTAAGAGGAATTAAAACAACTATTCTTATCCCGATTGAAATTTTTCGCATAATACTGTTGGCAAGCATTTTCTGCGGATGACAAAGAACGATCTTGTGGCTCTTGTTCGATTTCCCAAAACTTCTTCTTCTTCTCGAGTCCTTAAACCAAAAGTTTCATATGTCCTTCCAGTGGCGGGCACAGGCTATGGCCCTGTCGGTGGCTGCGGTGAGGTCCTCCATGGTGCATTTTTCGTCGAGAAGTCGGCAGATCGGAAGATGTTCCATGGTCTGTCTTTCCCCGCAGTCGCATAAATCGCTGTCGCTAGAGTACCCCTACTTGGTGATGTTGACTTTGGATCTGCCAGTTCTAGTGCGTAGGCGGTTTAGGCTTTTCCACGTAGTCCAGTCCAGATCACCGCCAGCGGGTAGGTGTTCTCCTACTTCTAGGCTGGTACCGTCGATTGCGTTGGTGTTTTTAACGCGTTCGCGCCATGAATCCAACCTCGCTGCTTTAGCTGTTGAGTCCAGGGGTTTCTCGGGTATGAAGCTTTTTCGGGATTTTAGGCGTTTGTCGACGTTGGTATGGCCGTACAATGGATGTCTGGGGTCCTCTAGTTGCCTCAGTTTTTCCCGCCTACTCGCTACATTTCTTCTTATGTCTGGTGGAGCAATACCGGCTAATAGGTAGAGGCTGTTGATGGGTGTCGGTTTCAGGCATCCCGTGATGTAGCGACAGCTCTCGTTGAGCACCGGGTCGAGTTTTTTGGCATGAGATGACTGCTCCCAAACTGGGCACGCAAATTCTGCTATGGAGTAGCAGAGTGCAGTAGAGCGCAGGGTGGTCGGGTTGGCGCCCCACTTGGTGTTGGCCAGTTTTCTGAGGATATTGTTCCGAGCGCTGACTTTCCCCTTCGTCTTTTCCACGTGGGCCCTATAAGTCAGGGTCCGGTCGAGGACGACTCCGAGGTACACTGGGTTCTGGTGGTGTTCTATTTCCGTACCATTCCAAGTGATGCGTAACTTCCGGTTTGCTTCCCGATGGCGCAGATGGAAAGCAGTTACCTGTGTTTTGGTCGGATTTGGTCTCAGGTAGTTCTTGCTGTAGTAGGTTGAGAGGTTCGATAGAGCAGATGTAAGGACTCTCTCGATGGTGGTGAACTCTTTCTCCTGTGCTGTGACGCACAGATCGTCAGCATATAAGAAACTACTGCAATTAGGGTGGATGGGCTGATCGTTGGTGTAGATATTGAAGAGGGTCGGTGCTAGCACACTTCCCTGAGGGAGGCCGTTCTGTTGCCGTCTCCAGCGGTTCTTCTGCTTGCAGAGTTCTACATAGAATCGTCTGTTTTCCAATAGCGATTTGATGACTTGCACTAGGTGGTAGTCGTGTGTCATGTCGTAGATCTTCGAGAGGAGCATCCTATGGTTCACAGTATCGTATGCAGCTGAGAGATCTACACCTGGGGCTTCGAATGATACGTTCAATGATGATGAAGAGTGTTCCGCAGATTTAGTTTCTCGGCAACCTCACCTCCTCACTCAATCGGAATTAAATGATCTTGTCAGGGATTTGCAGTTACCCAAGACTAAATCTCAGCTCCTAGGATCGCGACTTCAACAGTGGAATCTCTTAGAAAAGGGAGTAAAAATATCTTCTTACAGGACCAGACAAGCAACCCTGAAATGTCTTTTCTCAGAAGATAAAGGTTTAGTGTTCTGTCCTAATGCAAATTTATTGATGACAGAGCTACAGATGCCATGTGACCCAGACAAATGGAGACTGTTTATAGACTCATCAAAAACAAGTTTCAAAGTTGTCCTGTTGGCAAATGGGAATGACTTCCCATCAGTTCCAGTTGCATACTGTGTTGATATGAAGGAAACGTACGAAAACATCTTCAGAATCCTTGATAAAATTAGTTATCATGATTATAAGTGGAAACTTTGCGCTGACTTAAAAGTTGTTGCTCTACTCACGGGCCTGCAATCAGGATTCACAAAATATTGCTGCTTCCTTTGCGAATGGGATGGCCGAGCCCGAGATAAACGTTACATCGTACGGGACTGGCCTCTGCGAGAAAATCTTATTCCTGGTCAGAAAAATGTCGCCCACAATTCTTTGGTTCCGAAGGAAAATATTTACTTACCACCTTTACACATCAAACTTGGAATGATCAAGCAGTTTGTGAAAGCAGTGGACAAGACAGGTGGCGCATTTCAATTTTTGAAAACTAAATTTCCTCGTCTTAGTGCAGCTAAAATCAAAGAAGGCGTTTTTGTTGGTCCCCAGATTAGACAACTCTTCCAAGATTCGACGTTTATTGAACACCTAAATCGAAAAGAAAAACGAGCTTGGCTTGCATTTCAAAACGTTTGTAAGAACTTCCTGGGTAACCACAAAAGTGAAGATTATGTCGCTCACGTCGAGGAACTGCTTTTAGCGTACAAGGACATAGGATGTAACATGTCTCTTAAAGTTCACTTCTTTCACTCGCATCTGGACTTTTTTCCTGAAAATTTAGGAGCAGTCTCGGATGAACACGGGGAAGACATCGCTAAGCTGGAGAAGAGATTTTCAGGGAAGTGGAATGCAAGCATGTTGGCGGAGTACTGCTGGTTTTTGAAACGAGAGAGCTGTACCTCAGGGTATAAAAGGAAAGCAAGCACGAAATAACGATGAATATCTTTTTATTTATTACTGTTTATAGCTAAAATAGTTCTTTTTCCCATTTAAATTAAATTAATGTCCATATATTTATTATTATAATAATTATTATAATTATTATTATCGTTCGATAAATAAATTATAATTAATTTATCGAAAAGTGGTAAAATTAGAGATTTGGGGCTCCCTCGAAAATGGTGGGTGATGGAAGAAAACGGAAAACATATTTGGATTCAGGACGTCATTTTACCAGGAATAGTGTCAGGGCTTGATAAAAAATATTTTTTTGCAGACCAGTGATCTACACTAATGTTGGTAAAACATTGAAAATTAAAAAACTCCAATTTTAGTAAGAATTACAAAAAAACTGATTGAATTGAATTAGTAAAATTACCCTTATTGTTTTAATTTCATTGGTTTTTTTAAATCATTAGTTATTATGTTTGTTATAAAAAAAAGATTAACAGCGAAAAATTGACAAACAAAATAATCAGTATGTTCTTGTTTATTATTATTATTATTACTAGCTGTACCCTGCCACGCTTCGCAGTGGCACATTGTGATTAAATGGTTGACATTCGTATTAATTAATAATTGCTAGTTTTAATGTAATTATATTTATATACATTAAAAGTGAGGTTAATCCAAAATAAATAATATAATTATGTCTACGTGTTAGATGTAATAAAAAAGATATAACCACTCACTTCTGTTAGAAATCAACTTGAATTATAATAAGTCCTTTTATTTTACCTGTCAGTTAATAATATTTTTACTGTCCATCTTTGATATAAAATATAACCTCTACTTACGATTTGGTGAAAGGCGCAGTTCAATCACAACACTATCACACGTTTAAGTGAATATTTAATTCAGATTGTATAATAATCAGAATCAGATGCAAATTTTTTTGTAAATAAACAATGTAATTGGGAACGAAATTGTTTCTCATGTGACTGCGTCATTATTATTTCGGTTGTCAGCGAGTGTTTTCCTAGCTTCTGGCAGATGGCGCAGTCACTGGTAAACAGCTGATCGTTAAAAAAAATTATTTTCTCGCGGTCGCAGATATGTGACTGATGCAAAAAATATATAAAAACAATCCTTGATGCGGATTTTATATCATGTTAAAATTTCAACTCAATCGGTGCAGAACTTTTTGAGTTTTTGAAGCGTACACAAACCAACATAACATTTATATATATATAGATTATCAATTAGACAAATTGAAAAAGTAATAATTCAAAAGCACATATTTAGTTTTAAAAAATGCCAAAGATATTTCTAACTTTAAAACTTGATTTGTGCAACGAATAGAAATAGCACGTCCTGGTTTTTACTTTCTTGCGATCATTTAAATGGAAACTAGTTTTAAAAAAAAAATTTGCTAGCAATAAAATAAATAAAATCAATTTGAAAATTCTTAATTTAAGTTGGAAGTAAGAAACATGTTTAAATAAAATCACTAACTGTAATTTGTATAACGTTTCTTAAATATGGGATTGATTACTGAGTTATTCATGAGTTCCGACTGTAGATTTACCTTTTTTTTTAATTAATCCAACCGAGGTCACGTAATGTATTTAGTTGCAGCGTAATAACACGTATTTTCAATTTAACTAATTAATTCGTTTTTAACAACTTTCAAATAATCATAGTCATTTTCATTTTTTACGCCAGAGTAAAATTGTCCTACTTTTGATCGTTTAATTGTAAAAATGTAAGTATCATCAAAGTGATACAATTTTATGGGAACAAAAATGATTAATTGTGAGAACTTTTTGATTGCATTTCATTCATGAGAAATGGATCAAATTCTTAATTATTGTATGTTAATATTTTATGTTGAAACACTAACAGTTTTAAAACACGACACCAAGAAACGCATTATAAATGCAAATCTCTTAGAATAACAAAACAATAGTAGAATTGCGTTAAAATTATATTAAGATAGTTAAGATCCGTAACAATGGCGCTCTCAATTCACATAAGTAACAACGCGATTTCCGCTTTTTATGGTAATCCAGATATAATCTTCCCCACCTTTAAGCTAACTATAGTTAAAAAGTAATCCTGAATCTTCTTTAGTACGATTTTTCTTCTAAATGAGATAACATTGTTTTAACAATTAATGAAGATAATTTTACTGTAAAATAATTGCACTTAAATATCTTGTTAAAACTGCAAATTTGAGTGCTGTGAAACTGTGAAAGTGTTCATTCTTGTCAATTATTACAATATGAGCTTAATTATATAAATACAGCAACTTGATTTTAATGCTGGATTATTGTATCTATTAATTGATTTTGAGCAACTTTTTCAAATACAATAGAAAAGTAAAGTTTTTTCAAAGGTACCGTTTGTTAGAATTTACCATTTTTAATGTGTACTATAGTGGACTAACCTTTTTATTTATGAGCAATTATCACACTGAAGCGTATCGTCTAAAGGTTTTCAAGCATAGTTCCGCGATTTCTTTAAAACTCAAATCTGAAGCATAAAGATATAGCATTGAAACGTAGAATTTTTAGTTCAAATAAAACCAGAACATGATAAAACAAAACGGTTTTTAATAGCTGTAACTTTTAGCTGGAATGATTTGCAGTTTTGAGCGAAGCTCAAAATTACTAAATTGTGAGAAAATAGAGAGATGCGTTTGGAAGTAAGATCAATGCCAGTTTATAGATAGATTTACAATAAATTCATGTTTATTAAAATATTTAAATTTACGCAGTTCACCAAAAAGTAATGTTGCTTGTAGAAAATGGAATTAATGAAAACAATGTGACATGACAAATTACTAAGATGGAGTTGTATAATGAGTCCTGTTAAATATTCACAATAAACCTAAGTTGATTTATTCTTCAAAGAATGCCGCCATGTAATGGCTTCGGGTCGTACAGTGCGACAAGTAAAACATGGAGAACGTTTAAGGAGATCCCAAAATTCTTTGACACTTAGTTCAACTTTCGATAAATGCTTAATTCAAAGTTATAAATCATCGTCAACGTGTAAACCATTAGGTAAGATTTTTTATGAATTATTTATCTTGTTAATACCCGAATCGAATATAAATCAACGCATAAAAATATGCTTAAATTAAGGTGAGGTGTTTTTATGGATTAAAGGTTAAGTAAACAGTCATTGTTGTAAACTTACCGTATGTAGCTGAAATAATGGTAAAACCCATGTTAATATTCACCCACTTGCATACATCCATCATCAAGCAGATGTCTTATAATTTTTTCTTTTAAAAAATGTTTTTTTTATTTTTAGTAATTTTAGCACTTTTGGCGCCCTGGTGCAAATTTAAAATAACGCCCCAAATTTGTATTACGTTCATATTAATTAAAAAAACAATCAACTTTGAACTTTAAAGTTTCGTCTTGGATCGGTTCATCATCACATTCACAATCAAAATGTTTTTGTTTATTTTTCGCTGTCTTAGCCCTCTTTGTTTTTTTGAATTTAGGTTCTATGTTTTAGCAGGATTTCTTTAGCATCAATCAATAAATTATTAAAACCTTTATCGGAGCAATAAGCTTTCAAAAAATTATTCAAATTATTTAAATGTGTACAACACTGAGCAACATCCAAGCTCGGTTTTTGAATAATTTTACTAACAATGTTAAATTTACTTAAAATATTATACCACAATATAAAAATGCAAATGAACTCAAAATTTTGCAATTTTTTGACTAACGATGCAGCCAAATTTTTTACGTTATTTCCAAAGTTTCTTTTGCTTATTTCAAACGAAGCATCATAAACCTCCCCAAATTGATACCTTATATGCTGCACTCGTGGTTTTGAGTGGACTTACTTCAGGAGTGGACGAAGTTATCCTGATTGTAGAGGGGTGGCTGGCTTTGCCGATCCCCTCCTCACCTCGCTTTTGAATCCTACTAATTAGACCTATGAAGTTCCCTCCGCAGGAGGCGAAACCCTTTCTGCCGCAGGAGCATGTGGGCGTTGGAATAAATTAGCTTAGAACGGGTATCATTAAAAATGAGAAGAGCGATTAGCGGGATGGCTGTTGTAATCGTGACGTGAAAGGCTTCGTGAAAGCTGCTCCCCGATCTAAAGTCCGGCGACTAGACTCTCGATCGGCCGACCCGATGGTCGCCTTACGACTCGCACCCTCTTATCTGACTGGCTAAAGTGTATCGACCGAACGAAGTCGGCGTTGTCGAAGATTAAAATAATAAATAAATTAATTAATAAATAGATAAAATTGGTACGAATACCAAACTTACAAGACAAACCGAGACCCCGCAGCAATAGGGCATACGAGGTCCCAAGACAAACATAATAAATAGATAAAAGACATATATGTGATAAGAGGGGCTATTTTCGTAGGTTTTGGTTAGGGAGGGTGTCGAGGATCCCTTCGCACTAACCTTCTCCCCGCAGGTAATAGAGGAGCGTTGTAGTCCATGAATTGGTGGTAAATTTCGATGGAACTACGGTGCGCCATTAACGACACGGTTAATAGCGTCTTTTTGTCGGTTATGCCAAGTGCCGCTAGGGCTTGGACCGTCTCCTTGGGCATCGCTCCTCTTGTTCCTACAACTATTCGTAGGACTTCCCCAAGGGCCTCATTATCACCTTGGAGAAGGGGTAGTAGTTAGCTATATTTTTCTATCTTATCCTGTCTTCCCTGAGCAAGGTAATCATTATCTTTATGGCGGACAGTCACGTCGACCACGAAGACCCTTTCCTGGTTCCGTAACAACAGGTCCGGTTTGAGATTCCTGCCCGAGGGTAGCCTGATGGACGGTTCCCTCGTCACTGCTATCGCAGGCTGCTGCTTTGTAACGCGTTCCACAATGATGTCGCAAATCTCATTGTGGCGGCGGATCCTGCTCGGTTTCGTAAAAGTGCATTGACCGATTTTCCTTGAGAGCGAAGGCTGGCTCATCTTGATAGCTCCTCCTTTTTCATTCTTGCCTTGTATTCATTGATCTGTTTGCCAGTACAAGGCCAATTAATTCTCGCTCTTCGAGCTATACGTTCCAGACGGTTTACCAAACGTGAGCCCGTTGCTATGGCTATCATAACTGGGTCTGCATTGGACACGAATGCTAGACCCGATCTCAGGGTTGTCGAAGTGACGATGGTTTCTAACTTCGACAGACCTAATCCCCCGTCTACACTGCTGCAATATAGCAACCCGTTAGCGGCACTTTGCGGCAGGTAGAATATTTGTCTTGTCACTACTCGTAGCTCTTGGTCTAGTTTCTTAACTAGCGCATCTGGAGTGGTTACTAAGACCAGACGGTACAAGTAGGTGGGATTAGGTATCGGGAGATAAGTTCAAATTTATGGTGTGGTTTTAACGCTAACCATCTAACTCTACGTAGAATTTCTGCCAGATGTTCGGACAGGCCCTCTATTGTTACTCCAGCCCAAGGAGATATGTCCACACCCAGATATTTAAGACAACTGCCCGCGTCTGTGTACGGAACAGCCTCTCCCATGCCCATCGTCAACCCTGGATCAGTCAGGTGCCAAGAGTCTTTTGAGGGATTTATCATGAAGCAAGCGCACTTTTGCGCCGACATCGTCATACCTAGTCCCCATAGGTACTGCTCCGTAATCCTGAGCTGATATTTTGCCTGTGATACTGTGCCTGCAGTTAGTATTTAATCGTCTGCGAAAGCAAGGTTGGCTCGTATGCATCGTCTACCAGGCGTATCACCTGCTCTGGCAGACCTTTTCTTCGTAGTGCAGGTCCCAGGGAAGTGTGCGGGACTATGTCGAAGGCTTTACATATGTCTATCTGCACTACGACCAGGTTAGCGTGGGTAGCTTTTGAGTCCCGCAGCAACTCATTGAGGATGTGGACGTTATTGAAGCACCCCGATTCGGAGACGAAACCTTTTTGTCGGGGTGTGAATCCGCAGTGCTTTCTTATTTTCTGGTCGATAATTCCCCAGAATAGACGGCTGATAATTGAGGAAATGGTCAGTGGTCGGTAGTTCTCGACAAACTTACCGTCTTTACCTGCCTTTGGAATGAGCACTGTTCGGTTCATCTTCCATGTCCCAGGTTGTCTGCCTGCCAACATGATGAAGTTGAACAGGTGACGGAGGACTTCTGGGCGTGCTGGAGAGCGGATGTGAGCCACTTTCACACCGTCCGGTCCTGTGCCTGTAGACTTTTTCAGTCGCTTAATCCGTTCATTGATCTCGGTCATCGTAATAGGGGGGAGAACCTCAGCTACTGCCTTTGGTTCTTCTACGCCTCTGTACAGATCCTCGGGTAATTGTACTGTCGGCTTTGTTCCCCATAGACTAGTGTTCAATTCCCGGGCGTCCGCAGACCTTAGCTTGTCGACCTCAACGTCATCAAGCCAGTTTACGCGGTTGCAGACGTATTTGGCTACCAGGCCTGGATTTTTCTTGTATAAGTCCTGGGTACGTGCGTACAGAAACTGCCGACGTGCACTACGCACCGAACCCTTTTTCAGACGACGTTTCCCCTCTCCACTCACATCTTTCGCAGGCAACGAAAGATGGGCAGAAACTAGGTCGTAGATCGAATCTACTAGAGTCTGAGAAATCTTTTGGTTTGACTCACCTAGCCTCTTGAGGGCGTCCATTAGCAGTGAGATTGCCGCTACCGACTCTCTGGGAAATGCCTTCTTTGGGGGTGCGTCGTTGAGGACTGCGTCTATTGTTCCCAGTCGCCAGGCTGCCAAATCCTGGTCGACCGGGACCTCCTCGGTAGTATCTGGAGCTTGGGGGGTTAGGTTTTTCGAGTTGGGACAGCTCTCGGAAGGATCCTGTGTTTCTGTGTTGGCCAACACTTCGACTCCAGGACCCTGGGCCTCTTGCTCCTCATCTTGCGCTTTGTGCAGGTGAGTCGCGAGATAGTCGTCGCGTATTAATTGATATCGAGGTTCGGCCCTTTTATCTCGCAACTGCTTAATATCTTTGTGCAGGAGAACTTCCTTCATTCTCCTTGCGACGTTTTTGTCGCCGTACCAATAAACTTCAAGGTCCAGCATCTGCTGGGTTTCCTCTACTGAGAACGCAGATCCCTCCCTAATCTGAATCTCGCTCTTTTTGCTTGTTTGTTCAGCGGCCGCAGTCCTCTTAGCATTAGCTTCCGCGCGGTGTGCCTTCCAGAAATGCGTATTCACACCCGCTTGGCTTTTAAACGCACGCCCACAGGAACTGCACCTCACTTCCTGGTCTGTGTTGGGCTGATTTACCTGCGTCGTTGTTGGTGCCTTGCATTTAGCCAGATGGCACCTTATATTATGTAGTGCATTCGTATCGAACGAGTATCCCGCTATGATACCGTTCGCAGTGCCTGAAGGAGTTATTGCAACTATTCAACTAGACCATCGAGTATCCGATAAAGGTTTTAAAGTTAAATTTCTTACATTAGATAAATGAGATTTCAGAATTGACTAGCGTTTAGTAGAAGCTTAAAAAAATACAAACAGTTCTTGTACTAAAGAAAAAAAATTGATGCTCAAAGTATTCGATTTTGCGGCATCATTGACGACTAAATTTAGGTTATGATTGTAACAAGAAACAAAGAGAGCTTGCGGATTGAAATCCAAAATTTTTTTTGTAGACCATTATGCCTACCACGCATATTTGCCCCATTGTCGTAACCCTAACCCCGCAAAGCGTTGATATTTGGCTTTTTTTCTCTAACGCCGACAAAATAAATTTTGTCAAGCCTAAGTTTTTAAAATTCCCTAAATTCAAAAATTATTATTGACTAATTGTAATTTACAGATGTTATTTTAACTATTTTATAAAAATTATCTTGCAAATTCTGCAATGTATTCATTTAATTGTTAATATACCTTAAAATGGAATACGTTTTTAAAATTACAAAATAAATAAATTATTTTTTTTTAGTTTGCTTAATTTTTTTGTGTTTACAGTTACAATTGTACTAATTAAGTTAGTTAAATACATTTTTTTTGGCGCTTGTGACAGATATTATTGAAAAATTAAACTTAAATAAAAACTAATTATTAATGAAGCAGTAAAATGTTTCTGGGTCGATGCCATTTTAAATTAACTTTTTTCGTAACTTAAAGGCAAACGATTAATTTAGTTTGATTCGTTAGGTGGGTCGCAAGTCTTGGTGTGATAATCCTACAATAAATTAAAAAGGCGATAAACCAATAAATAACACTCAATACAGACCTTGTTTAAATTAAATAACGATTACATATTCGTCTACTAATTTAGTAATGTTATTGCTATAATATCAATGTAGGCCCTTTTGTTCAGATAACACACAACACTACTAATTATACTCAATTGCTAACAAACGTTATAAGTGATTTAATTTAAATATATATTACTTATTAAGTCGATAATAGACAATGATAATAATGAATAGCAAAAAAGTAAAATATGAGCACAAAAACTTATATATCCGACACTTTTTGTCACAAGTAGTAACGTTCACTAGTTTCTTTTATTTGATTTAAGAACGAAAATATGTGTGGTATATCAGTTTATGTAACGCGGTTAAGGTTATTTTGCCTTTGGTTATGACTGCGTTCAAATGGTCGAAGAAACTAGACGGATGTCACGTCAACGTACTCAACGACAATTCATAAGGTTGCAGATATAAAGTTTGTGACTGAAAGTAAATTTGAGTGAGTATGATCTACGTTATGATTATATAAAATAAGTTATACGCTGAAGGCTGAAAACGATTACATAAAAGCAAAAGTATACAATACTAAGAAGAAGTACGTACAAGCGTAAATAGCCTATGTCAATATAAACGTCAAAAATGTAAATTAAAAATAAAACGTTTAAATACTGATCGGAAACCACGTGAGTTATGAGGTGAGCATTACTTCTGCCAGAAAAAAAATTTGAGTTACTCCGAAGTCGCGCTCTAAAGAGTTTTACTTTAAAAAAAAACAAATAACATCATAATAACACCGAAGACATGTCAAACGCTTTAATTTACTACAATTTTATAATTTTATTTTGTTTTTGTGCAATTGACAACTGGCAACAACGACTAAATACTTGCTTCAAATTTTAAAAACATTAGTGTTCTTCTTTTTTGTTTTTTCTATATTTAAAAACCAAAGCCAAAAAAATTAAAATTTAACGTATTTTGTGCGTTGCTCTTGAATAAATTCATTTATTTTAAAATTACGTTAGCAAAGTATTGTAGTAAACTCAGATTTTAATACATTTTTATACTATTACCAATATTTGGATAATTTTCTTCTTTCGTTTTTTATTTTAGCGTCTATTCTGGAATTACTTTCTTATAAAAAAAAGTATGGCGATCGCAATTTTTTTTTAAAGTTTTTTTTGCATAATTTTACGTTTCAAGGTCCTCAATCAGAAAAATCTATTTTTGACAAAAAACATTTGGGTGTCTGTGTGTGCGTAACGATGTACCCACGATAACTCTCGAACCAAAAGTCCTAATAACTTTAAATTTGGTATAGAGCTGGTTTTTCATATTTTCTCAGTTCTATCAAAAGATGGTTCTAATAAAATAACCAAAAATGGGCTTATCCGCCATTTTTAACAGTTTTTCTTGTATAATTTTGTACGTATGTAAATTAGTCGAATTATTTTTACAGTTTCTTATAGAGATAATTCTTCCTAACAGTTTATTCAAATAAAAAAAATTTTTAACATTAACAGTTTATTAAATATTTTATTTATAATTTAAAATGAATTCACAAATATAATATAGGTTCGAATCCTGCCTGCGACAATTTTTTTTAGAAAAAAAAAATCTATATCTTAAAGGGAAAGTAAGATACGTTAAAAATAATAATTTTTACTGATTTACTAAAGGAAAAAGCAATATCGAGGCACACAAACATACAAGTTACTCGATATGACAACATAAGCTAAATTTCCTATATTTTGGTTATATCTTAATAAAATCGAGGAGAAATATTTAAAAAAAATTATAGCATCTTAGGAAGTCAATACAAACATATCACTTCAAAGTGGTTTTATGACAACATAACCTTAAAAAAATACGTAGACATTCCTTCATCATTTCTTATAGGAAAGTCGTGTGGTGACCACGCCAGTTTTTTTATTTACTATACATTGTATCTCATTGTTCCTTATATTATATATTAAATTCTAATTTTCTTTGAAAATTGTTTAAAGGAAGTTTTACGTTTTATTTAATTTGCCGTACCAATCGAATAAAAGTGTGTTTTTATAAATATTTTATAGGGGAGACTTAAGAGGGCTGATACACGTAACACATTAAGCATCAAATAAAATAAAAATATTTTTTTTGTAATTACCTTTCCCGTATAGCGTACACCAACTGTTTAAAAATTAACTTTGAATGTACACACTATATCATTTTTAAAAATTTACCAACTGTATCAAACCTCTTATATTATAGCAGCTTTGATATATATTATTATCTTTAATTTTTATTTAATTCAAATTAATATACTAATTTAACTTAGAATGTTAATTTTGGACTAGCTCTAGCAGTCCCGCTTACATAAGAAGGTGACGGTAGCTTAATCATATCTTCTAACGACACGATTGACTGATCTTGTACATCAGGATAAACAAATGATATGCAGATTTTCTACGCTTCATGAAGTTTATGAAATATTCATTATTCTCTGCTATTTCTAAAACTGTTCCTACGAAGTGCTTAATTATTGTTTTATCGGTAGTAAGTTGAACTAACACAAAATCATTTACATGGATAACACCTTTAACAAAGTTGTCTTCTTCTAAATCTGATCTTTAATATCAATCAGTTTTTCAGATGAAGTATTAATTAAAGTATTTTTGAAATTTGTCTTCAAAAATTTCTTGTTTCTTTAATTTTCCGCAGGTTACGTTTTTTTGACTGTGTTTTTAAATGTGTTTATATTGGAAATGTTTTTCTTCATTTTCATATTTTTTTGTTGTATATTTGTACAATCAGCTTCTATTTCTTTGATATTTTATATCAGTCAGTATTTTTGTTTATAGCTATTTTCTTCGCAACGTTTGTTTTTTCCTAAGTGGGATCTTCTGCAACGGTCTTATGTTTCCAGGAGTCTTAGTAAAACTTGAAGGTTGAAGATCAATCGCGAGTTTATTTGTCGTCAGCTCTGATGTATGTTCATCTAATTCAGATCCTTGAGCCTTATTTGTAGCAAGATTTGGTGGTGTTTGTTGTAAACCTAAAAGCCCCGGCTGAGCTTCATTTGCAGGGGGATCTGGCGTATATTATCGGCTTGGAGGTTCTGGTCTATCTGTAACACTTGCGCTAAGAAATTCATCTTCATGTGTGCATTGAAAGGGCGTAAAGTAAAAGCTTTTTGGTGTGCAATACATCCAGTGCAGCAATGGTTTAAACTAATAGTCTGACCGGGATGGTTAACCATAACGTCGTCACAAGCCTGATTATAATAAGTTTTAAATAGACCATATACTGCGACATCCAGAGGCTGTAGTCGGTGGCTAGTATGCGTAGATATTGTAAGCATAACAACTCCGTTATCTGTGGCGAGATTCTAATATCTTTATGTTCCTTGCTGCATTTCACAAGTCTTATAAAATTTTCTAAATATGTTTCAAAGTTTTCTACCGTCATCCATACACTTGGGTATGTCGGAGCTTTAGACGCCGGTGGAGCTCCTTGTGTCATGTATTCTTGCTCAAATACGCACGGGAATATTAGAACTGATGGAACTGAATTTCTTATAGCATTAATCGGGCAGCAGATTGTAACCGTCTGTGCGCGTTTTCCAGAAGTGGCCTTTGAGACTTATTTCTGTCTTTTTTGTGAAATTATTTTCCTCGATTTATGAACAGTTTGCTCACCTAGTTGGTTCAGGTGTTTGTAAAGCTAGATCACTATTTCGAAGTATGAATTCTCGAAACCAGACATACGAAGCCGTGTCATTTGAATCCAGTTTTGAGGAATTTTAATTTTATTTTCTACTGCAAACCTGTATGCTTATTCGGCGAGTTTCCTTAGATGTTAAGCCATCATTCATTCTATCAGCAATTAGTAAATATTCAAAAATAGCCTTTTCTTGCTCAGAGTTAAATATTTGTGAACATTGAAACTTGGGAGAAAATGTTTGTTACGAGAGAACCAGGTTCCTCGAGTTGGGCAGCCAAGAATAATTTGTTACGCAGGTCTTCTTGTAACAAAACAAAGCAACGGCTAGCACAGCTTCTTCGGAGAGGGATCGCAGGCTTTGTTATGCGAAATTATAACGTAAATCTAAAAAAAGGCGCCAAGACGATGAAAGATTAAGTTAGGGAGATACCGTCTAACTCTACCCGTAGCTGGAAAAGAATAAATAACATCGCAGAATATATATATTTAATTATCACAGAAGATAAAGAATGTACATAAATATAAGTTTTTGCAAATATTTATACGTGGGTCGAACCAATTATAAATTGCGCCGAATACTGAGCAACACACCGTACAATAAGCTGACCCTGTCGATCTAAACTTTTACATAAACATAACGTCTGAATTTATATTCGCAAATTTAAGAGTCGTAGACAAACAAAACAATTTAAGTCTTCGAGACTCAACGCGCACTGCATATTATGAGTTTGTGAACCACAAAATAATCTTATTATTGATTGTGTTAACCTAACATGCACGTACGGTCATAATCGACATGACCACCGAAGTACAAATCATAAAAATTGAAATAGCAATACTCACAGTTAGGTTTTATCCAGTAGGGGATTAGCTAATTCCGTACTTGAGTTACCTAAAAAGTAATATTAAATCCAACACAACCAAGTATATAGCGTTAACACATTAGTAAATGAATTTTTATTTGCACGTACATAGAAGTCCACGAACAAATTTTGTTTTATTTTTCATCAGCCATTCTTGAATTTTCGATTTTATCCAAGCACTTGATAATCGAGTTTTAATAATCAAACTGCTATGGTACCTTGCATTGTTCATAATTATTAGTGATAGACATTTTCACTCTTTGAATAATTGATTTTAAAACTACGTTAGAAAATTTATTTTGTTCATATCCTCATGATAATCTACAAGAGTGATTGAAGAAAAAACTAATGCAACCGATGAAATAAACCTTTCTTTAGTTCCAGCTTGCAATACAATAAATATGAGAAATTTTTTAATATTTAAACTGAAAGTAAACTGTAATATGACTCAATAGATTTATAGTTACTGTTACAAAAATTAAACATTTACCTTTTTACTTCAGAAGTAAATTTGTGCCGAACGATTTTTGAACTACAAATTTGCCATGATTTTATAGATGATCTTTTGTCAAAAAAAACATTTCTGCAACACACAATTGGCAGTAGGGAAGAAGTATGAACCTTGGGACGCAAAGAAGAATATAGATATATTTTCAAAAATATTGTTTCCAGCAGCAAGCCTATTCTTTGACTTTTGATAAAACATTTTTCCCAAACTAAACTTTATGAGTAAATACAAAAGTAAAAAAATATATATTTTATTATTGTCCCAAGGTACACATATACAGTGTACCTTTGGACAAATGTCAGTGTACCATAGGACACCAGATTACTGTACATTATAAATGGACAAATCCACTGAAAAATACAGTAATTTACTTCTTCTTTCTGTTCCTCCAGCAACTTGAGGCGGAGGTAGAGTCATTACTATGTCGGACATATGAATTTTTCCCGTATTACCTTTATAAAATAAGTCACACCAAACAGTTTAATGGATATCGCTTCAACCACTTTTGCAACGAAATATTTACGCGAGTTTTTTGTTTCTAATTTGACCAAAACAAACCCACCTACTTTTATTTCACCATTACAAATTTGATCTTCGATTTCGTGTATTTCTAAGTCCAAATCTTCTAAGCTGTCATACTGCTGCTGCTGGGAACTGCAATCTTCTTTACTATAAGCTCATTCTTAACTGCACGTTTTCGTTTCCTTATTACGCTTTCTTCTTCCACTTCATTTTTCTCCGGAGTGTCTGTGAGGATTCTACATCGGTCTAATTTTTGTCCACTTACTTTCCTTGCTTGAATTTTTGGGAATGGTCTTATTTTGTCAGGTAATAACCATTGAAGTGCTTGGAATCGGTTGATTTGAATACGACGATATTTAACCCGTGATAAAGAAAGCCATACATGTGAGCAAGTTATCTTTTTTATTTGGTTGTGATGGAAATTTGATATTTCCTGTCTAAAGGCAACGTCTACCGCTGGGTCCAAAGGCCTGTCTGTCACAAATGAATTTAAGTATTCATGTTATCCAAACACGTTTCTTTTTAGAGGAAAATTTCCTGAAACTCTATATCCGGACTGAATATTTTTTGATGAAAAAGCTTTAGGATAACCTTTTCTTGCGCATTCAGCCACATCGTAGGGACTCATGAGTTTTCCACTATTAGAGAGGAGCCACTAATTGCAGACCATGTTGAGATATCAATATCGTTAATAATTTTGAAAAAAAAAAAGAAAATTTTTCGCTTTACGACTACCAAATACACGACACTTTTACACTTAGTTTCTTTAATGTTCAAAAAAATTTTTTTAATTTCTTTTTGTTAAATATTTTGCAAATACAATTTTAGTTTAATTTAACTATATCTGTCTTTCTGTCTTTTTATAACGTTTTATGTCTTGATTTTGGTTTATTTATTAAAGTTTTTTTAACTGCGCGAAGTACGAATATTTTACCTACCAAACGCTATCTGGAATAATTTCTTATTTTGAACCGTTTTTGAGTTATAACCTTTATTGATATTGGAAGAGATAATAAAAAACAATATATTTTACTTATTCCAGAAAATGAAAACTTAATGTTAATACATTCTACCTACTAATTAGGTAGGCTACAAAATTAACGCAGAGAACTTAAAGCAAAGCACCAAATTTAATGAATCAGATCGTGAGTAAGGGTAGCTATCTATTGTATATTGTAGGAATCGAATGAAACACTAAAAATTAGCTCGCCTCTTCGTCCAACTGTTGGTTCGGGTAAAATGGAAACTATGTCGTCATTACTAATAAGACTTTCATCTTCTGCATTAGGGAATTTAAAAACATTAGTTTTGCACATCTTATTTGACATTTTTCTTACAAACTTTATGATAGGTTCATTGTCATAAAATGATGTTATTTGACCAACAAAACATTTGCTTGTTTTTTTCGTAACAAATTTTACTAGAACCCAGTCTCCAATCTTTCTCTCAGTCACATCGCGTTGTTCAGAAATGTAATTGCTACTTTCTATTTCTTTGTTTATTAGAGATTGAATAGTTTCGTCGTCTGTAGATACAGTGCTATAATGATCGTCCTCATCTGAGCTTTCTGACTCCTCAACTACGATTTTTTGTTTTTTCTTCTTCATTTCTTTCTGTGTTATGACTTTTAATTCCTCTTCTTCTACAGATAACAGCCTGTTTAGCACTTCTTCCCCAGTTATAATTTCGGCACCGTCACAAACTTTCTTTCTTTTCTGCGTTGCTCCCGATCCTCTGTTTATAGAAGCTAACATGAGCTGTTCAAATGAAAGCCCTCTGCCCTGTTGATTGTTGCTGGTTCTGGTTAGCGGGGCCAGTGTAAGATCTGTTGCTTGATGTGGTGTAGCATCTGTGGCTGATCCTAGTGTAGCATCAGCTGCTGAACCGAGTGGAGGACCTGTGTCTAAATCTGGGGTAGTACCCGTTACTTGAACAGGTGTACCATCTGTGGCTGGACCTACTGTAGCATCTGTTAGCTCAGAACTTTTTGACATTTGATTCCATCTAGTTAATGCCGCTGCATCGAACATATCGTCTGAAATAACTAAGGGGTTGAACGGAAATATTACAGCTTTCTTAAATCCATTTTTAATAACCTCCTCACTCAAGCTCTTCCAGATTTCTCCAATTAATGCCGAAAATGTTCCTTTTGGAATTTTTACTCCCACATTTTTTCTTTGCTAGGTCATTAAGTCTTGATCCCATCGCATCTTAAGTGACTTCATAACAGAAAGATCGAGCGGCTGAAGCAGGTGGCTGCTGTGGGGCGGAAGTTTCAGTATTGTAATTCCTGCATCTCTAGCTACCTTAATAACGTTAAGCCCAACGTGAGTCGCATGACCGTCGTATATTAGTAAAACGGGTCTTTCCTCTCCAACGGTACGGAGAAAGCTACCCTTAAAATAAACGTTCAAAAACATTGGACTGCATCCACCCGTTTGTAGTTGCGGCATATGTCATTTCTGGAAAACCACGCCCCTCTGGCGCAATCATATGGCTCCAGATCTGTTTGCCTTTGAAAATAATTAACGGTGGTGCTTTTCCACCATTTGCATTACAAGCAAATAGGACGGAAGTATTTTCCCGTCCTGATGTACTGGTGGTTCGAGTTGACTTCAAGCCTTTAGCCCCCACCACTTTGGTTTTTGTTGGATCTGAGCAAAAACTAGTCTCATCCAGGTTCCAGATGAGATGAGGTTTGTTCTGAAGATTTAGTTCTTCTATGGTACTTTTTAATAAATCGAAATAACCCCCCATTATAAAAGGATCACAGGATTTTCTTCGGGCAAATTCTACGTTTTCTGGCCTCTTGACCGACAACCTGTGACGGTGCACAAAAGATGTCAGCAGCAACATAGTCCCCTACTAGAACCATTACCTGCTTTCTACTTAAACCAAACCCATGTTTTTCCATTGTCCGTAAACAGTTGGCTAGTTCAAATTCCGTTTGGTCGGGTAAAGCGTTTGGTCGCCCATATGTTTTAGATTTAACACCACGGCGGTTGGTAATGTGGTCACGCAATGTTGTTAATGGTATTTTGAACCGTTTGCTTGCTGCATAAGCAGTAGTACGACCATTTTTAACTTCATTGCGTGCTTGCTTTAAATCTTCTTGGCTATACGCTGATCCTTTGCGCGTTTTCCTCTGATAGTTGCGGACCATTTTTCAGCCTGAAATACCAAAATCCCCAAGTCAAAAACTGCGGGAAAGTGCGCTCTAGATAGTGCGCACTTAATATCAAATATATGGCGCACTTTCACAGATCAACACTTTGAGTGGGGTAAGTGCGTACTACCTATTTTAAGGTTATCTAACGCATGCAACACAAAAATTCCCATTTTACGCCAAACTACACTTATACAGGATAATACTTACCAATTCTCACTTTAATTGTACAACGGATTGCGTTGATTTCACCAGATCACAAATCACTCTATAACTTTGTTACAGCTCTTCACACGTTCCCGCGCAATGAACAACAATTTAACGTTTTTGATTGAGCCTCAGGTGCTGCCCTCAGACGTTTAAACGATACGCCACAGATCAGTTAACATATATGCCGTTCACAGAGACCTGTATATTCAAAAATGTGAAACTTATCATGCCATAGCGCACTTGCCCCAAAAGCGCACTTGCCCCCCTTCACCCTACCTAGTTAATGAGATGAGTTTCCACAAGTGTCTTGGACCTTGCCATCAAGCTGATTTAGCTTTAATCCTAAACCAGACCGGTGCATACACATTTACTACGTACGTAGCTAAAATGAGGAGATTTTGTGAGGGTTCATTTGAGGAGACATATAAACGAAGTATTCGACTGGCAGTTGTGAGCCAGCGAGAGGATGATATTGGCCCAGGTTGAATATTTGCCAGATCTTTACTGCATTCACCTGATGTAACAGCAAGAACCATTTTATACAAAGATTTCTGATCGTTACTTAGTTCCTTTAAATCAATTACCGGCAGGAGAGATCCATCATGTCCTTCAATCGGTTTAAATTTTATAACGGGTAGAGCGCATTTTTTTACTATACTAATTGGCCCACCAAATGACTTAGGACCATGTGTTGCGTCGTCTAAACTAGTGAAGAGATGTCTCAGCGGAAGTTCATTCGTGTGCAACAAGCACACGAACCAATGGAGAGATTTGTTGTAATGGAGCTCTAACTTCCTTATCACACCATTTCCGTATCCGGTATCAACGTTTGTACCATCACATCCTATCGCAATTAGTTCTTGAGTGTCATATTGTTTCAGTAAACAGTAATCCGTAATAGCTATTGAAATACTAATAGCATGTCCTGATGTAGGAGTAACTTATCCTAAATATTCGGAATTTGGTTCCTGAAGGATCACAATATGTTCTTCAATAGCTGTTACTGGATGGTGTACTCCATCTTTTATAATAGTTTTTCTGGATGGATCTTTCCTTACGTCAAATTAGATCGATCTTAGTACTAAATTTTCTCCACCATCAGATTGGAATTTACTCCTACATTTTTCTATCTCACGTCTTATTTTACTACGATCGATAGAGACGCTGTATCGTTTTCAGTAACAATACCTAAATCTTGTAGTAACGCAGAAGAAACAGCAGCAGCACTACGGTCGGAAAGACCCCATCGATCACATTCTCGAGCTACTGTTGGCAGAGTTTTACGGATTTGGGCATATGTTATTGTTAATGAAGCACGAGATTTTTTCGAAATCCCAGATGAAGTAGAGGAAGTGTTATTATCTTCCAATAAAGGCAAGTCTAAATCTACAGTATGATCATCTGACAAACTATCGCCTAACTCTACGGATCTGTTGGTTCTTTCTTTATCGGGTTTGTCAAATTTCTATACTTTAGAACCGTTGGCTTCTTGTAGTGATTTTTCTTGTTTCAGTTTTCTTTTTTCCCATTCTTGTAGCTGTTTTGTCATTTTGTTATCAATATTTTCTATCATCATTTTTTTGATAGTTCTTTGGTCAGTTAGAGACACTCTCTACATTACAGGAACTTTTTTGTTTTTTTTACAAATGCATTTTTCGTAAGTTTTACATTTGCAAGATGCAATGTTGAACAAAACTTTCGATTTATCTTTAAACTCTTCGATTTTTTTTACAAAACTGGGAACATTGGATCGTTGTTTGAAGGGTTTCATGAAATTTCTGTATTTACAGTAGTAATCACGGATCCTTTTATTAATACGTTCAATAGATATTATAGGTATTGACGCTTTCTTCCAAAGCGTCTCGAGAGAAGGGGCGATAATTTTGACTACTTCTGAAAATGTTTCAACTGTTTTAACTGACCTTCCCATTTCAAATTGTTACGAGTAAATATATACTATCGCAATATATCACCATATGTGGGTAAAACATTTTCATTAAATGGTACTCCAATTCCAAATAACGGACAATTTCTGTCTTTTGCACGTGTTAAAGTTGCCATTTTTTGTTTATTACTTGCTATAATCTAAAAACAAAAGAAATATAGTTATAAAACCAGTTTTTGTGGCTAAGCATTTCATTTATAAATAAAAGATAAAACTGGAAAATGTGTGTGATATTAGCCGTAATTTTTCGACATTCAGTAATATTGTGGCACCTCAACGAATTTTTTTAAAGGTACCATATTTTTTTAGGGCGTTACTGATAACGATAACATATATATGGTAAGGTGGGGCATGTGCACCCCCAAAATTGATTAGTATTATTTTAGAAGGTCATAAAAAATATGTTCATCCATTAATTGATTCATAAACCTAGAAAAAGACTGATTATATAGTCTTTAATGTATCCCTAAGGTCATTATTAGATTATTTTATGCCAACCTTAGTTTCTGTCGTAATTAGTTTTTTAACTCGCTTGGGCGCACTTGCCCCCGTCAATGGGGCAAGTGCGACTAGGGTTGATACAGACTATTTACAATACATAGTAGGACTAGTAGGGGCAAGAGCGTCTCACTGTATCCGTTTTCTATCATTTGCTCATTATCAAATAAAAATATTCCAATTCATTTGAGAATTATGAACTTTTCAGTAAATAAAACTAAAAATATTGATTTTTCAAGTTTATTTACTTACTCTAAAACAATATTCTATATGCCATAATATGTCAAAATTTTAATATTTATTGAATATTGTAACTGTCAAAGGATATTTCAAAAGTTATTTCGCCTCTTCGGCCTATGCTTGGAACTGGTAATACTGACACGATGTCAAAATCAAAAACAGTGGAGCAATCTTCAACACTGGGAAAAGAAAATACAGATTTCTTTTTAAGAAATGAATTTTTTCTAGCGAACAGTGATGCAATCCTCCGATATGTTGATAATTTGGCCTACGTAATGTTTTACTGATTTTTTTCCCAGGAAATTTCACCAAAACCCAGTCATCAATTTCTATGTCACTTACTTGCTTAGTTACATTTTCTAAATCTTGCTCCATCTCCTCAAATTCTTCTACAAAGTTCATGTTCACTTCCTCTTCACTTTCAGTTAATACCTCATTTTCATCTTCTTTATCAGACGTTATTTCTTCAACAACAGGAGGCTTCTTCGGTTTGCTCTTGTTTTTCATTTTGTCTAATTGTTCAAGCCGCTGCAACACATCTTTACTGGTAACAACTTCTGCGCATTGCAAACTTTTCTTTTTGGTTTTCTAATAAGATTTTCACTGTTCCTCTTATTAACTGTTTTTAGTAAAATTGCTTCAAATGAAACATTGCTTTCAGGGATTGGTTCTGATGTGGAAGGTTGGAGGTCAGGTGCAGTACTTGTCACTTGCATAGGTGCTTCTTCATGGCTAGGAGGTATTTGATCAAAATCATCCTGAGGTGGCTGATGTTCATAGCCATGTTGTTCAGAAGAAACTTGGACGGTTTCTTCTTGGGTAGGATTTTATTTATGAGATCTCCATCTTTGAAGGGATGGTGCATCATAGTTTTGTTCAGAAATAACTGTGTTGTTAAAAGGGCAGATACCTGCCTTTTTAAACCCATTTTTTATAATTTCAGAACTGTCTGTTTCTAGGTTTGGTATAAATGTTCTCTTCAAGTAATTGGCAAAAACGTTAGTTTCCATCAACCCTTTTTTAGTGGCAGCATACGAGGTTCCAGGAAAATCAGTTCCCTCATCTGCCACCCACTCATTCCACACGCTTTTTCCTTTGAACACAATTAATGGTGGCATCTTTTTACCTGATGCACTGCAAGCCATTAATACTGTGATATTTTCTCGTCCCGGCCCACTGACAGTCCTAGTCGATGGTGCGCCAATTTTTCCGACCACTTTGGTTTTTGAAGGGTCAGAACAGAAGCTGGACTCATCTAGGTTAAATATTTGCTCTGGTTTGTTGTGAATATCTAAATCGTCCAAAACAGTTTTGAGTAAACTAAAATAATCCTGAATTATGAACGGATCCATAACTTTTTTTCTAGCCACTTCTATACTCTGTGGTTTCTTTATGGATAGACCATGTCGTTTTTTAAAATTAATGAACCAGTCTTTACCTGGTCGTCCGTTTTTAAATTGAGTTTTTATTTGATTGCTTGTTATGAATTCGCCAACGAGATCTAAGACTTCAGTTCGCGACAACCCAAATCCTCATTTTTCCATAGTACAAAGGCCCACAGCAATTTTTCTTTCACTTTCTAAAGGTATATCGGGTGTTCTACCGAACGTAACACTTTTATGCCCCCTTCTTCCTTTAACATGGTCCTTTATTGTTGTTAGTGGAATATTGTGAATTCTGTTGGCTGCTTTTATAGTTACAATGCCTGTTTTTATATCATTAACCACTTGCTCAAGAGTCTCTTGGGTATAGGTTTTAGCCCTTTCGCTTTTTCTGATATAATTTCGCACCATATTGATGTCTAGAAGAATTATGCATGAATTAATAAAGATTTTTAAATATAACTACTGACACATCAACAGTGGGGTAAGTGCGCCCCACTATCGCACTTGCCCCACACCGACAAGTCGCACTTGCCCCGCTATGCTTTATACCTGGGACAAGAGCGACCCCCCTGATTAAATGAAACTACTCAATATACGAACAAATAACACAACACACCTCTTTAATATGTTACCTAACACCTACCTTAGGGCTATTTCCAGATGAATAGTTCGTATGGGCCAACTTGTAGCGAATTTCAAGAATTAACTTACACACTTGAACAGCTAGTGTATTTAACCTCACAACATAAAATGCATGTTGTACTGACGCGGCGACCTTCAACGGTCATGTGTTCTAGTGCGCACTGTTGCCAGAGTTACTAGTACAATTTCTACTATTTAGGAAAGTCAAAAACATTATTATTTGAAATTTTATTGGCGGCTGACGCACTTATCCCAAAGTCGCACATGCCCCACCTTACCTTATTTAATTTTTGTCTCAAGTTAAACTACATTTTGAACAAAACAAAAATAAAATTAAATAAGCATTGATTTTTGCGTAATTTTAATTTTTTCTACAACTTTCAAGGTTGCCGTGGCACCTCAAGATATAATTTGATTTATTTTAAATTCAAAGGTTAAAAACAGTATACCAGGTAACAACTTTTGACCACCCAAGTCTTGTCAAATTGATATTATATATTATATTTGCTTTTATTCCTTCGAATGTAGCGAAAGATTTGGTCATTGCGGTTTCGCTTTTTTCTAGCTTCTCTAATTCCTCAGGAATGCCGGAAAAGTGTGTTTTTATAAAAACTAGTCCTCTCTTAACAGCTTTGTCATTAAAAGCTTTTTGAGATTTAGCAATTGTTTGACGAGACGGCCTCTGCAGTCTGAAGTAAGAAAATTGAATTAATGTATAAGAAAATGTCAGATGATAGTATGAACTGTACCTCTTTAATTTTTTCAAAATCTGTGGCATAAAATGCAAGCAGATAACCAAGTTTCCCATCTTGTTATGATGGTTCCGGTAGAAGTTTAACATATGGAAGTGTTTCTTCATAGGCCCTTACCCGTAATGGTGCTTTCAGAAAAACCTAAAACAAGATCCAATAATCAAAAAGAGAATCTAATATGTTAGAGATTTTTACCTTTTTGGTGGCATTAACTTGTTTACTATTGCAAAAAAAAAGTGGTTTTTGATGGTCCAGATCTGTTGATCTTCTATAACCTTTTCTAACAATGGTTGTTTCGTAGTTTTTTAAATATTTTTTAAATGTAAACCACTACCCAAGTGTTGTTTTACATGGTACTTTTTGGTAGCGCCGATCTAAAATGATACATATACTAGTAATTAAAAGAATTTAAATTAAAATAATACAAATTTACTGATTTTGAACAAACTTGACAAAAAAGGTTTTCCCCGTCGGCGTCGGTTGTTAAATTATTGCCCAATTTACTTCACTTGTAATAATTTTCAAATTTTGATTGTTTATTACGTGGCATTTTTTAAAACTTACTCACAGCACAACAGCAATAGACTATCTCAGTGTGACAATATCACAGGTATTTATAATAAACAAAGAATATTTTAGCCATGTGTTTCAGTCATTAAAGGAATCCCTCCGGACAGAATTAAAATTATCTATATTGGTTTACTTTACTTAGGTACTGAATAGACCTATAAAATATGATTCATTCCGAAATCCTTTCGGTTCTGTAAATAGTGTTCTGTTAAGCCTGTGATTGTACATAATCCTAGTATAAATTCTTACAATAGTTCTTCTCTATAAGCGGCTTTTGTATTTAATGTTTTCTGGAAACCATTGTTTAACAAAACATGAAAATCCCTGTTGTTATTTATATGTCCGTGGTAAGAACTTTTGAGCAAAAAGTGGTAATTATATTATATTGTACGTAATTTAAATAAAATTCTGTAATGCGTTATTGTCATCTACCTATTAAAACAGTGTTTACACAAACTTTTCAAAATTAAATGTAAAAAGCCAATATAAAATAATACTCTTTAAAATGGCAAAAAAAAAGTTACACAAAAAGGCAAAATGGGCAGGCTCCAGGCATTTGCCTGACTGTCCGCTCTTTCGTTAACACGTTAAAATTGTAAACATTAATTAAAAAATGTTAGTAATCAGTATTCGATTAATGACTTGTAATGTACCCTCTAATATAAAACGCAAAGAAAAATTTTTAATAAGTTTGTTACTAACATTAAGTTGTAAATAAAAATTGATAGCTAAATTATACGTTTTTAGTAAAATTAATTAATTCAATTACCATAAATACTAAAAACCGTATAAAATTACCATAATTTAAGAGAAAGCTAAAGTAATTTTCTTAATTTAATTAAATAATTTTTTTTCAGTTGAGGTTGATGGGTATGGGCCTTATAAGCCTGTGCCACCTCCAAAACCTCTTCCACAACAATCCTCAAGCAGCGCATCGCCTCCACCATATAGAATGCCACCTTATCCGTTATTTAATGAACCAAGTATTCCAGGAGCTACCGGTTTAGATAACTCATCGATATCCGTAAATATCGCAACTGCACAGGGATTTCAGACGCATTCTAATAAATTTCCTGTAAGTTTTGTTTAATTTTATTTGAAGAATTTAAATATAAAGTTGAAAAGTAGGAAAATGATAGACTGAAGAGTGTCTATAAAATTAGAAACGATCACTTTTTTACACTATCAATTTTGTTATAATAAATTACAATTACATATACATATTTCTAACTTTATACGTAGAAAATTTATTTTTTGTTTTAAACGTTTGTTTTAACTGACTTACACACCCAGCCAGAATTAATTACATCGTTTTTAAATTCCATGTCAAATTATTTTTTTTAATAAAAATATCTAGAAAATTTATTTACATTAACGTTTTTCGGATTATTTTTTATAGTTTTTCCGAATTAACATACTTTAATTAACCAATTAGTACAATATTTACTTCTGAACATAAATTTTTGCTAATCTCAAAATTTCTCTTCGAGTATAAATTTCTCTAAACATTAATGTTTTCCTTCGATAGCATTTTATGAAATCTAAACAATTTTATTTAAATTACGGTTGACAAACTTTTAAATAAAATACTGCAATTTACCATTAATGGTGTTTTTATTATGTTTTATAAACAATTTTGATTCAATAGCATCTTTTCTAAACCAAGTAAAATGCTACAAATTACACGTTTCAGTTTTTGAAAAATATAATAATTGAAACAAATTAAATATTTTTTTTTTATGCATGTAACGTTTATTTCTATCATGTAGCGCAAAAAAGGGATATATTTTAGAAATAGAAAAACACAAAATTAGTACAATTGGTAGATCGTCGTGTCTAAAAGTCTTTGTACTACTGTTTTTTTTTGTCTTTTTTCTGGTGTAGGGTCGCATTCACCAGCAGTCTACTTTCATGTCAACATTCCACTTTACTTATTAACGCTTTTCTATTTTTTTATTGTCTTGGTTTTACCTTGTTTTTTGCTGATAGCATCAAGATTTTCCAAGAAGTAATCAAGGTGTGAGTGGAAAAAATTTAGGCTAATGTTATATATGTCTTTTAACAAAAATCAAGAAACAGGAAAAAAGTATTAACGGTTACATGCAGTCGCGACAATATAGTTATTAAAAGGAATTAGCAATGAACGCTTAACTAAGTACAAAATATAATATTTACCACAGACCAAACGTGCCTTAACGCAGGTAGCTGGATAACATTTACATCAGTAATGTTACTCTCGAAACTTGCGAAGATTGCAAGCTTACATTCATCGACGTGGGTTTGCCAAACTCTAGCCTGTACATTTAAAATTTAAAGATGTTCGTTAGAAATACAGTCAACGTGCACAATTACGATTAAAGCTGAAGGCGGTATAAAGTACTCGACTGGAAATAAAAATTAATTAGTGATCTTAGTTGAAAACAGAAAACAGTTGAGAGTTGGACGTAATTAAATCGCCAAAAATACAGTTTACAGTTTAATTTAAATAATGCACATACATATGTAATTCAAATAGAATATTTGATACACATTCAATTACAATTAAGTTTACAGTAAAAAACGGAGTTGTGTTGAAGAGAAAATTTCTAAATTAGCGATGTTTGATTACGATCAAGGCTTTTTGTTTCCATTTGTATCATGCAGAACTCCGGTCTATAAGGATACCCACCACTACGCAGAGAACAATTCTTAATCCTGTTATCCAGAACTTGTACTTGAAACCTTGATTAATTACTCGTTTTTGAAATCCGAATCTTGCAACTCTCACTGCTCACACACTCATCGTTAATTCTCTGACATTGTTAATTAACGATTACTGTTGCGTCCTAGCTAACCCGTTTGATTTGCCTCATTATATTCATTGTAATTATTTTTATACCTGTTTATTAACCACCACCGCGATAGTCGTGTTTTGAAGGTGATTGAGTGAGAACGTGTTTGATAGTTTAATAGTAGTACGGAGTTTGGTGTAATTTAAGGTGATTTATAGCAATTAATTTACGTGTGCGTGTTGAGGAATGTGAAGGTGGCTCAGATAACGTATGCGAAGGCGAGCGGATATAGCGGACTAGATTAAAGGTCAAGCGCGCGCTTGTGATAACAGGGAAATACAAACTTTTATTTATATACTTCTTCGAATATTTGTGGTGGGCGTTAATTAAATACAATTAGAAGAATCATAGTAACAATAAATTTAAAAAATATTAATTAAAAAAAAATTAAATAAATAACTAAAAAAAATAAATAAATAATAAATAATAAGTAATAACAAAAGGGGGAAAGGGATGAATAAAAGAGAGAGAGAAGAAGAGGAAAGAGAAAGGCAACAAATATTTGAAAGAGGAAAGAAAACAATAAGATCACCAAACGTTAATAAGATATCGGAGGAGAACGAAGGAAAAACCTCAAGAACAGAAGGAGGAAGGAAAGAAATGGAGGAGTTAAAAGAATTAATGAGAGAAATGATGAAACAGATGGAAGAAAATATGCCAGGAATACGACAAGAAATCAAAGAAATGGGAGAAAGAGAAAAGTGGGAGAAAGAAAAAGAGAAACTGGTGGAGAGAATAGAAAAACTGGAGAAAAAAGCGGAAGACGAGGAAAGATGGAAAAGAAAAAATAATATCGTGATAAAGGGGTGGAGAAGTGAAAAAGCACAAAAAGATTTGCTGGAAGAAAAATTAAATGTAAAAGTAGAGGTGAAAAAAAGTGACAGTAATAAACAAAGAGAAGAAAAATGAGATGGTGGTGGCGGAAATCGGAGGATGGGAGGAAAAACAGAAGGTAATGGAGGAGAAGAAGAAATTAAAGAATACAAGAATATATATAAGTCACGATTTAACATGGGAGGAAAGAAGAGTGCAAAAAGAAATAATGAACATAGCGATGGAAAGAAGAGCGGAAGGAAAAAGAGTATGGGTAGGGTACAGAAAAATGGAGATAGACGGAGACAGATACATATGGAACGACAAGGATAGAGGACTGTGCAGAGAAAGAGAAGAGAAAGTGGGGAACCAAAAGGCAAAAAACTAAAAGGTAAAGGAGGGAAAGTTGACGAAACGGCAAAGAAAAGGAATAATGAGAGATGGAAATGGAAAAGAAAAAGAAGGGAGAAAAAAAGAAAGTAAGGAAGAAGCACGGGGGGAGGTGAGGGAGCTGAGAGTATTGTTTTGGAACGTAGCAGGAATAAAAAACAAGGAACATGATTTCTGGAAGTACATCAAGGAACAGGATGTAGTGGGATTACAGGAAACATGGATGGAAGAAAAAGAATGGGAGTGGTGGGAAAAAGAGTTGTCAGAGGAATTTGAGTGGGTGGTGCAACATGCAGAAAGAGAAAAGAAAAAAGGGAGAGCAAAGGGGGGTATAATAACGGGAATAAGAAAAAAATGGTTGAACCAGGAAAAGAAGGAGAAAGTGCAACAGAGAAGAGGAGTTGTAGAAAGGAACATGCAGTGGGGAAAAACAAAAATTAAAGTGGTGACGGTTTATAGCAGTAGAATGAAAGAGACAAGGAAAAACTTAGAAGAGATGATAGATGAGAGGGAAGAGGGATTGATAATAGTAGGAGGGGACTTCAACGCAAGAATAGGGGAAGAGGGGGGAATACAAGAAAGAAAAGAGACGGGAAAGAGACAAACAAAGGACAAGGTGATAAATAAAGAGGGAGAGGAACTGCTGGAATTGTGCAACGAAAAAGGGTGGGAAATAATGAACGGGAACAGAGAAGATGATGGAAAGGGGGAATTTACGTACATAGGAGGAAGGGGAGAATCAATAATAGATTTTGTAATGACAAATGAAGAGGCCGCAGAAAAGGTAAAGACATTTAAGGTGGGAGAAAGAGTAGAGTCAGACCATCAACCACTGGAATTGACAACGGAAGGAAGGGAAAGAGAAGAGAGAGAGGAAGAGGAGAAGTACATAACTAAAAAAAAGTGGACAGAAGAGAGTATAAAAAGATATAAGGAGAGAATAGGGAAAACGGTATGGATAGGGAAGGAAGTACAAGAAAGTGTAGAGGAAATGAGAGAGATGATGGAGAAAGCAACAGAGAGAGTCAGATTTAGAAAATGGAAGGGGAGAAAACTGGATGGAAGAAATGGTGGGATAAGGAATGCAACGAAGCAAAGAAAAAGCAAGAAGAGCATTAAGACAATGGAAAAAGAGAAGAAAGAAAAAGAAGAATACAAAGAAGCAGTAAAAATATACAAAAACATGCGACAGAAAGAAGGAGGAAAACAAAAAGAAACAAGAGGAGCAGATTAAAGGAATAAAAACGGAAAAAGATGTATGGAAGTACCTAAAGAAGCAGAGGAAAAAAAACAGGACGACAAAGGGAATAAAAATTAAAGAATTTGAGATATATTTTCGGAACCTGTTGGGAGGGGAAGAACAAAAGCAGGAAAAAGAAAAAAGGAAAGACGCGGTAGTAAGACAAGAAGAAGGAGATAGGGATAGAATAAGGGAGGAAGAAGTAATAGAGGCGATAATAAATATAAAAACAGGAGAAGATGGGATACAAGGAGAAGAGTGGATATACGGGGGAGAAAATGTAGCAAAAAGGATGACGGAAATAATAAACAAAATATGGAAAGGGGAAGGATTCCCAGAGAGAGGGATTAATATGCCCAATACATAAGAAAGGTGAAAAAAAGAAAGTCGAGAATTATAGAGGGGTAACATTTCTGAGCTCGGCATACAAATTGTACGCGACAATACTGCAAGAAAGATTACAGAAGGAAATAGAGGAAAGAAGTTTGGTACCAGACGGACAAGCGGGATTCAGAAAAGGAAGAAGGGCGATAGACAATTTATATATAATGAAATACTTAGCAAATAAAGAACTAGAAAAAAAAAGAGGGAAAATGGTAGCACTATTCGTAGACCTAAAAGCTGCTTTTGACAAAGTGAATAGGGAAAAGCTGTGGGAATATATGAAAAGAAAAAAAATCAATGAAAAATTAATACAAAGAATAGAGGAAATATACGAAGAAACGAGAAGCAGGGTTAAAGTGAATGGGGAAGAGAGTGAGAAATTCATAACAAAGAGAGGGTTGAGGCAGGGATGTCCACTGAGCCCAAGCCTGTTCTCGGTATATACGAGGGATCTGGAAGAGACAATGAGAGGACAACAGACAGGAGGGATAATGGTAGGGAAAGCTAAGGTATGGTCGTTGGCGTATGCGGATGACATAGTGCTGGTGGCTAAGAAGGAAAAGGAAATGAAAGAGATGATGAAAACGCTGGAAAAATATATGAAAAAAAAAAGAATTGGAAGTAAACACGGAGAAAACAAAGATAATGATATTTAGAAAAGGAGGGGGGGAAAGAAAAAGAGAGGAGTGGAGATAGAGTGATGAGAAAGTGCAACAAGTGAAGGAATTTACATACCTGGGCTACACGATGAAACAGGATAATAAAGAGGGAGAACACATAAAGGAAAGGGTGAAGAAAGAAAACAGGCTAATAGGACAAGTCTGTGGTGTGGGGGTAAGAGTATTCAAGATGGATATAAAAAGAAAATTGTTGTTTGAAAAATTAATAAAGGGGTGGTAATGTATGGAGCGGAAATATGGGGCTGGAAGGAGTGGAGGGAGGTAGAGGGCTACAGGAAAAATACTGGAGATGGGTGTTAGGATTGGACAGAGATACACCGGGGTATATTGTGAGAGAGGAGGTTCAGATAGAAAAAATAAGGATTGAGACAGGAAAAAGAGCAATAAAATACGAGGAAGAAATGAGGGAAAGAACAGATTGCAAAATTCTGCAAGAATGTTGGAAAGAGATAAAGGGAGGGAAAGTGAAGTACGGGCAGGAGGGCAGAGAAGAGTATTACAAAAGAAACGGGTACGCGAGTGAAGAAGTGGAGAGATTAAGAGAAGAGGGGGTAGGGACAAGAGAAGAAATAATAAGGAGAGATAGAGACATAGAAAAACAAGAAAGATGGACAAAGATAAAAGAGAGCAGATATAATAGGAATTATAAAGATATCAAGGGTGAAGGGGTGCCGGAATATTTAAAAGACAGTGAGATTAAAAGCAACAAAAGGAAAAAAATGATAATTGTGAACGAAATAAAGAGTAAAGGAATACACCCAAACATTATTGAGATGATAAGGCAGCTCAATACGAATAACACACTAATATTTAAAAAAAATCAACTGAAAAAATTGAGCTAAACATAGGTGTTCGGCAAGGAGACAGTCTCAGCCCTCTTTTATTCAACTTAATAATGGATAGAATTATTGAACAAGTTCGCAACGTAAACCACGGCTGCAAGTTGGGAAAACACCATATCAAGGTGGTATGCTATGCTGACGACGCGACACTATTCGCAGACACTGAAGACGGACTGCAGTGGTTATTACAAGCGTTGAAGATTGAAGCTGAAAAATTAAGCATGAAAATTTCTACTACAAAAACAAAATGCATGGTGATTGCTAGAGATCCGCACAGATGTAAACTGGAACTGAATGGCAAAGTAATTGAACAAGACAAGTTCATCTATGTAGGATCTACCATAGCACCGTACGGAGACCTCAAGATTAGTGTGAGGCACCAAATTAACAAATCAGCGAGAATAGCTGGAGCCTTAAGAACAACTATATGGAAAAACAAACACATTTCAACAGAAGCCAAAGTAAGAGTTTACAAAACATGTGTTATTCCAGTTATGACTTACGTAACAGAAACAAGACCTGTTACTGTTGAAACTAAAGGAATGACTCGCACCTCTGAAATGAAGGTACTCCGCATGATCTCGAGTAACACGATTAGAGATCTAAGAAGAAGCGAGGACATCCGTGAAGAGTGCAACGTGGAGGATGTCGTAAGATGGACACGTGCTCGTAGAAGGTTCTGGGACAAACACGTATCCAGAATGGATAATAACCGGCTTGCAAAAATTACCAGAAACTATAAACCAGCATCCAAACGACCACCAGGAAGATCTCCAAAACGATGGAAGGACAGCTGGTTTTCAGCCTCCCAAGAAAAGCAATACTCGGTACATGCCTCTAGGCTTTCGAAAAGAAGAAGAAGAAAAAGCCTTTGATAACGTAATTAATGTTGTAACTGTATCTGCAATCTTTGAAATTGACTTCCAAAACTAACTGAACTCAAATGTTTAATCATACCATGTGTTCTCAATAATCACATTTACATTTTATTTTGAAATCTTTTGTTAAGATTATAATTACCTGTTATTAAAATTTGGTTAAAACTTCAATAATAAATTTTATGTAATAAGCCCATGAGTTAACCTGCAATATTTATTACCGTCGTTACAACCTCACTTACGTAACAGTTACTTGAAGTAAACAGACTCAAACGCCAAGTCACTCTATGTTAATTCTTATTAACACCATGTTCACCTCAATAATAACATTTCAAAAAGTTCACCGTTAATTAAACATTGATGCCAAAACTCTACACTGAGCTACACCTAAGCGTTACAACTTTTTTCTATTTTAATACCACTGACAACACGTACCAAAAGCCAACAAATTTTGTACCTTCAATTTTGACCCTAAAACTTCCTTTTGGAAACTTTAAGTTTTTCACCAAATAATTGAATTTAGTCCAAGTGAAGGGTATAAGTTTGTTTGTGCCAGAATCATATGTGTCACTAACCTCACTGTCTTTTTTAATACTACTTAAGGCAATATCTGTGTATCTAGACTAACTGGTAGAAAAAGTATCGCTATAGTAACCAATACTGAAAAGGGTGGATTGTTAATGATACACTAGAATAAGACCCTGTTTTAATTTTTTAAATGTTCTTTTCCCACCATAGGAATGCCAAAACAAAACGATTATTTTTTATCTTGACTCCACTGTCTCAATTCCTCAACACAACATGAACAGATTTTGTAGGAGGTTTAAAGGTTATTTTGAACGCCTAACTTCATATCAAAGTACGCAAAGTAAACTTTTTTGTTACAAAAACGGAAATATTTCTTTGTTGCTTTTTCACCAAGTGAATACCAGAAATGTAGCAAACATTATTGGGGGGTCACACATTCTTTAGAAACCATTGTCAATTAAAGATAGTAAATACAAAATGAAACATTTGCTACTTCAGCAAAACTAAGAAAACACAAAGAGACACCCTGAAGAAAGAACGCAAAGAAAGGCTTGATAGCTACGTACTTAGTCTTCCTACTCAATATTTTTCTCGGCCAAACACAAATTGATCTAGTGACCCGTGGACACGTAAACAGTTGTTAAATAATTTTGTTATTTCTTGGGCGTTGTAATCAGCTGTTTCCATTAATTCTTTAAACCTTAATTAAGAAGCTCGCTGCGGCTGACTCGCCGTCGGTCATCTCGCCGCGAACGCATTAACATCAGTAATTACCCTTGCACAAAAATGTGAATATCTGGGTAATATTTAACTAAGATAAATTTATAAATTTTATTAATAATTTTTTATTGTAATTACATGCTTAATTGTATGAATTTATTTTAGAATGCGCAGGTATCGTGGGTAGCATTTCGTAATTGTGTGCAATGCATAAAATTTATTTCTATTATCATAATCTTTTATGATGGATAGTATTCTAGTATGGGTATTACGATCAACTTGGTAGACGAAGTTATTTATAATATATAACTTTACTATGCTACCATCGATAAATTTCCATATTGTAAGATTATTAATCGCTAATTCAATCTGCCAGCGTCGGTGGGCAGCTTTAGCGTGGTTATTTGTTCGATTGGTTTATAGTGCGCTGATACACACTCTACATTTTCTGGGGGAATAAACGCAGATGGCAATTGTTTCCCACTCTGTAAAGTATTGGTTCTAATTTGTTATGTAAAATTTTTGATTTAATACCTTCGTTCCAATAAGGTATGGAAGCAAATGCCAGAGCGGTGATCATACGTGCATTCAAAGCAAATTCTGCATTACTATATAACTATTTATTAAGTCCAAAGAACAAAGGTGCTTTTTCAGGTTATGGGTCAAATGAAAAAAGGCATCTATATATTTTGCTCCAAGATAACTCTCCGATAAACTTTTAAATGTTTTAAATAGCAACATTATTATACTTTTATTCCGCTCAGGAGAAATCTACTTCCTGCATCAAACTCACCAAAAACGACTGTTATTCTTTGATGTGCACATTAAATTGCATATTATGTGTTAGTCAATAAACGTTTAATGTGACTTTTAAAATGAATATAGTGCACCCTTATTTGAATCACGGATAATGTTATCAATCGGGTAATGTTATTACTTTTTTAAAAAAAGGGGCTAGTACATAAAAAACCACCGTTTATAGTAATCACAATATCGATTTATGTTATCAATTTTTTTTAGTTTTGTTTCAATACATAAGCAATAACCTATTTTGCATGAATTTTTTAGCTAAATTTTTACAATACACTAATAAGGTAAGCAAATAATTTAATCATTGTAATTTTTTAATTAGGTATTTGGCTAAAAATTTAAATTTTGATATTTTTTGCGATTGTATCGATGCTATAGCACATGTTTTGTACTTTTTAGATTTAGGTAATATTCACATACGTTAAGGAGTTGTGGTACAGTACATCACAAAAAATAAAATTTGATAATATTAAGGAATCGCACAGAAATAATTTAGGTTTTTGGTTTAAAACATTTTTATGGCCAAATGAAATCTTATACGTAGAAAAAGATTTTTGAATTCACTTTGTAATGTGTTTAGTAAAACATAAATATAAATTTTTTCAAAACTTAATAATAGGTAGAATGTCGGTGTTAATTCGTATAAATAATTTATCATGAACAAAATCCCATTAGCGCCAGTTTCCAAAGATCATAACCACTGATTAAACAAGATTTATAAATGAGATATGATTACAAGAATTCTTAATGAGTTGTGAAAGATCGGAGGTAATTAATTTAATACTGTGGTTTATTTCTGAAAGCGGACATTAACGGCAAATCTGTGTATTGTCAGCATACATATGAAAATCACAGTGCCTCAACCTTTCACAAGGAAATCAGTGTAAATATATATCAAGAAGTACCTAGAATTGAACTCTGAGGAACTCCAGATCTAACAAACAGATTGCAAACGGTTTATGTAATACGATGACATTAATGAGATAGCACTATCACCAAGACTCACGTAATGTAAAATTGAAAACAAACGTTTATAAATAATAGTGTCGAAACCCTTGGAGTAGTCAAGCGTTATTAACGCCGTCACTTTGCCAGAGTCTTCTGCGCGAAAGATCTCATCAATGACATCAGTTAAAGCTGTGGCGCAACCATATCCCGCGCAAAATCCGAACGGTTTGATTGGCAGTGCCTGTTTACTTCGGCAATAAGGATTTTTTCAAATGTGTTGGAAAGTGTCGAAAGGATACTGTTAGGACGTAGGTCACAATAATTTGATAGAAAATAAAATTTGTTTATGAAGCAGTTAAAAATGTGTGTTACAAGCTTTATGTCTTACGAACCTTGCACGGCCAACTCACACAGTCGGAGGTAGGGGAGGTTCACAGGAAGTATGCTTAAGGGCGCCAGATCTGATCCAAGATAACACTTCTGCCTCGATCACGACAGACGATCCAAACTTGTAACTCAATTTGAGGTTCGTAATCCTTATTACTCTGATGTTCGAGTAGCCAAAATTGGTTAATAGATAACGATAATCACAGGAGAAAGAAAAATAACAAGAGAGATTAACAATTATAATCACTTTAATATATTAACGTTGGATACTAATAAGAATATATTAAATTTCTTCACCTATCGATGCTCGAATGGTTTCCACGTAGAATTAACAAATATCACAGTTTTAAATTAGTAGCGCAGTAAACTGACCACTATACGCTAAATGCGCAATCCTTAAATACTAGCATGTCTAACAATTTTTGTTAACAAGTGTAGAAAACTTTGATTTCGTAATACATAAGATTTACTAGATTATATCGAATTCTAATACATGAATGCCCGCAGTATCGGCAACACACACTACACATTGAAGTTATGTCGAAATGAACAGCACCGAAAATCTCGGAATAAATATGTTTTTCCCTTACAGCATGCGATACAATTACGTAAATGATTAAGATTGCCTTATTGGTATATAAGCGATAACGTAATTACGGTCGTTAACATTAATTACAATTCGGTGAGTAACTTTCGTGATCACGATATAAAAGTAACTCACCCCCAAAATTCAGTATCCACTTTCGCGAAGAAAACGTTTTCCCGCCAGCGGCCTGTAATAACTAGTGAAAAGCAAATCGTATCACACACTAACTCACAACGAACAAGAAGCTAAAAAAATAGTATTAATAAATCATTAAATGTTATATAAAAACCCGTTGCATCGTATACTGTAGGTAACAATTTAGCACAGGTGGCCGATAACACAATCGACTAGTATACACGACGTAACATCTCCCACAGTAGGCTTGTCGAGACCCCGTTTTCGTGGCGGAGAATATGCCTTCCAAAATCGTACGTGTTCGGTAACGGTATTCCTTAATAATAATTAATCCTTAACACTCCTTTATTGAAACGAACATGTGCTCGAGCGTGGGGAAACGGCTATCACATTAAGGAGAAATTACAAACGAAGTTTAATAAAACGGCAGAAATTATCTTACCCTGTGACGACTCAAATATTTCACGAACGTAATTTAATTACAATTAGATTCCCATTAGTACGGATGTCTCTTGAAATTATTTCTTTAAGTCATACAGGCCATTTTAGGCAATCCACAACTTCACGATTCTGTCGCAAAAATGACAGCCACGAGAAAAGATCGGCAGAGGGCGTCCAAACCGGAATCTAATTTCAATTACATATACAGGGTATTCCGTAATGAAAATTTCGTGCGTAACATGTGACGAAGAAAATGAGTTAATGAAGAAGAAACATCATCTGAATGCTCAAACCATCTACACCCACTGAACGTGATCACATTGTAAAAATTATCCCGTCAATATCATCTTCTAAAATTTCTTTAAATATTAGACATCCTATTAACATCCCTATAATTTAAAAGATTTAAACTTGCTTGGGAATTACTCTATACGGAAGAAAAGAAAAGGTTGATATTGTTTAGATTACTTAGAAAGTTAGAAATTTCCAGTTGTTTTTGTATAGTGTATGCCCAAAGTTCTTAGTCCATATAATTGTAGGATATTGGACTTGTGATAAGTTGTTTAGAAACGCTTTTTCTTTGTGTTTAATATAGAACGTGTGTCTAACTAGCAAATGCTTCGAAGAATAGCTTTCCACATAAACTTACTGCTTTTTTTGATTCAACGATTATTGAATTTCCCATTGTCAAAAGATCATTTTAACAAAGAATTAAAATATATTAAACATATTCTAACATACACTGGATTTTTGGAATCAATAGTCAACAATATCATTAGAAAACAGAAAAATAAATTAAATATTAAAAATGTGACTACGTTTCAAAATATTAACATATACTCGAGGACTTCAAAAAAATTTTCTCAAAATAGTAACAACCACTAACAATAAGAAAAAACCTCTTAGGTAACCCGAATGATCCAATACATATGTGCGATAAATTGGGAATATATAAAATTAGTTGTAAAGACTGTAACCAAATATATATAGGACAAACCAGAAGACCCTTGAAATCCCGTTATAAAGAGTACTTAGCTCGAGTCAAATATAAAATAATAGATAAATCCAGTATTGCCCTACATATGTTTGAAAACAATCATAAAATAGAAGGCATCAAAGTAATTAAAAAAAATAAACAATAAAATTCTCACTTTGCTAGTTTTTGGTTAGAACGATTAGAATAGTCGATTGCATTTACTAATATTCAAATTAAACAATTTTCGTTATCATTGCTATATATGTCAACCATACTATCAGTGCTGCTATTCTTGTTATGGAGTACTAGACCCACCAAGTATTACCAATTTCTTTAGTTTTTTGTTATTGGTGAGTACAGGCATGTTACCAATTTTTTTTAATTTTCGGAATTCTTTAATTTTATTAGTGTTTTATTTAAATTTTTTGCCCATATATTTTGTCTTCACCGAATAAAATAAAAATAAATAATAAGTAACTTGAAATTTCATTATAAATTAGTTGAATTAATTTTTAATATTTCAATTTTTTAATTTTAACATATAATTTAGTGATTTATGTAGGTAATTAGCAAATCTTTAATATATTTCTTTTTAGTTCAGATTATAGAGTTCATCGTGTTGGCCAATGATTTTCGAAATTTTATATGCATTTTTATAATAAAATTAATTTTATGTGCACCTTAATACAACACGCAATGCAAATATAAAATTGTATGCATAAAAAAACTTATTATTTTAACAACAAAGTGATATGCACATACATAACTGTTCACTTTTATGCTTTTAATAACGGTACCGATAGAAACTCCCGGATAATAATAAATTAATTAGAAATAAAAAAAAGCACCAACCTACTTGTTTCTCATCGTGTTATTTGTTGGCAATTATAATCGAGTAATTGTACTCGAACAACTTTGTAAGTGTGAATGAACTTCTATGGTAGAGCATGACTATTTTATATTTCTTCGTTATTATTCAACTTGGCAAACATTTCATATCATTTGCAATTGTATTTATCACATTGTTTATTGCAGATTGAACGAGAAGTTATATTATCAAGTGCTGACAAAAATTCAAAAATTCCTATTCTTCAAGAATACAAAAAACGTTCAAAAGCTACTATCGCACCAGACGTACCTCCAAAACAAATGGCTGCTTGGACGCAGGCACAAGGACAAATCTCTATTCAGTCACAAATCTTAAGTCCAGATCAGGTAAACTACAATATATAATTTTTTTAGGTATTATATTGCACTATAATTAACATTTATTTTTTAAACATCGATTTGAGTCATTGTATTTTCGTGTTTTTGCTTTTTTAAATTATACATTCCCTCTTTTTGGTTTAAAAAATTTTTTTTTTAAAGTCATGTGTAATTTTTTTGGACTTCATTCGTAAATATAGGAAATGTTATATGTAGGTAGCTTTAGAATCTGATCTATTTTCTTAGTTTTTCTAGGCAACAATTGCCATGTGTTGCTTTTTTTGTTTTTTTAATTTTTTTTTTCATGTTTAAGAGTATTTTTAGTTTTATTTTTTTTTAGTTTTAAAACATTCAGGATTTGATACTAAATATTTATCTCATTGTATATTTGGTCTTGGGTTATTTTTCGACGTTTTCTTTTTTGTGGTATTTATCTAAAAAAAATTGTTTTACTTTTTTTTTGTTTATTTATTTGTAAGACTTCGTTTAATTAGCTTTTGTAAGTTTTAAATTTTAATTTAATCAATGTCTTCTGAATCAGTAAAATGTATTCTTGACAAAAAATTTGGGTGTCTGTGTGTTCTCGGTTCTATCAAATTTTAACAGTATTTTTTATATAATTTTGTACGTATTTAAATTATTTGAATTATTTTTACAGTTTCGTATAGAGACAATTCATTCAAATAATAAAATTTTCTAACATTAACAGTTCATTAGATATTTGATTTTTAATTTACAATGAATTCGAAATATTGTTTAGGTTCGAATCTTGCCCGCACGTTTTTTTTTATAAAAAAAATTCATTTACTAAAGGGCAAAGAAATATCGAGGCGCACACATATAGAGGTGAGTCGATATGACAACATAACCTTAATTTACCATATTTCGGTTATACCTTAATGAAATCGAAGAAACAAATTTTAAAATGCATGCTAGGAAGTCAATAGAAACGTGTACATGTCACTTCAAAGTGGGTAGGGTTAAAAAATTCTTAAATAAAAATTCTCTCTATATTTTTATGACTTGGATGTTTTCCTTCAATTTGAAAATTAAAAATATGTAGAAATTTGTTGTAAGAAAGTCGTGTGACGATCGCAATTTTCAAAAAAAATAGTAGTTTATTTATCGAGTTCCTGTGTAAATTGGACGCTTTTTTCCCAAGAGGGCATTTTTAAACCCGAGTGAAACGACAACATTTTATTGCTCGAACAGAGACTAGGAGGCCTACAAAGTCTCAAAATCTTTCAAAAATAATTTGACGTTTATGTTGACAAGTGTGTCAAAACTGTCAAAGACGGTTTACAATAGCGAAAAATTAAAATTTATGACAGTTAAGAACAATAAAAATTTTTTTTCAACGTCTCCTGAATCACAAAAATTTATTTTAGACAACAAAATTTTGGGTGTCTGTGTGGGTGTGTGTGTGTGTGTGTGTGTGTAAGGAAAGTCGCATCAGTTTTTTTAAACTTTTTTTTGTTACTAACAACAACAGTGTTAGTGTTATACGGGGCTGGAAATTCTTAGAAGTTGATGTTTTATTAATATTAGTTGCAAAAATATTTACTACTTTCTGAATAATATGAATGTAGGATATTTTGAATGAAGAAAACGTCTGTATACGGTGAACGGAGGTAAGAGCTAGTAGAGTAACTTTCTTCTTGTTCAACAGTTTTCAGGATAAATCTGGTTCAGAAAAATTTAAGACTGCAGTTGGGTCCGAAATAAAATTATATGCGGACCTAGGAGGTCTCATCTTAAAAACATCGTTAATTCTTTTTATTAAAAGTTCATATTGACCTAATGTAGCGATTGACAAAAATTTATCATAGATTCTATTGGAATTTTTTGGAGCGTTAAGGCTTTTCTGATAGTAGCGTAACTTCCAGGAAAATCTTGCACGAAAGAAGATGTGGTTCTCTGTCAACAGAAGAACTTGACTGTAAAACAATGTGTATAGGGGAGGGCATATTTTCGACCATGAAAAAGTGAATGCATCAATTTTATAAACATCTGGATACCAGTACTCCAGAAACTGTAGTGGAAAAAATGTTCAATTCAAAAGAAATTTCATCAGGTTTATCTACTAAGAAATAAGGAGTTATAAATCTTTGCTTTGAAAAAGTGCATTTTAAAATTGCAACTAAAACTAATAAACTAAACCACGTCTTAAAGACGACTGGAACACTAGATACCAGTCTAGCGACGTCACTCAATTGATGGCTGCAACAATTGTAGATCATTAACTTTCGCTGTCAATAAATTCAATGACAACTTTTCTACCTTCCGTACTAATTTATAGTTTTCTATATTATCATACGTGGTATTTTTGCCACAGGATGGCGTTCCAAAAACATTTTAAATATTAATTTTAATTAATAATAGCATTAATCTAATAAAATTTAATTGATAATTAACATTCATGATTTTTTGGAAGTCTAAGAAAAAGCCGTAAAAGAAATTCAAATAATAAATCGGTAAGGCGCCAAATAAGGTCAGGACGAATAGCTTCTAGGTTCTTTTTATCAGAAGACTTGTCCGCTATCTTTTATTCTTATGGGTCCGACTATTAAGAATTAACCACAAATCTAAAAAATTTAATACTGGTATAGGTGGTGAAGATTGTTGTCGGAACTCTCACTTTCTATCTATCTATTTTTGTCTCCAAAATCATTTTTACACCGATAGTTTTTTGCCAACCCCCACTTAAGAAAAAAACTGTGACGTATAAGCTTTTAAAAAAAACGAAACTAGAAAGTATGACGTAATTTTCTCACAGCTGAAGTTAAAACATCTCTTAAAAAGATTACATCATGAATTTAATCTGAACAAGTAATTCTCGAAAATGCGATACCTGTTTCCAGTAATAATTTAAGAACGAAAATACGTAAAATGAATAGCAGAAACTGCATAATTGAAGCTCAAATACAAATACTAATAAATCCATAAATTAACTTTAAAAAAAGGTTGAGTTACTAGAAAAGGCAAATTTAAGACAATATACACAAAAATGGAAATTTAGAGCTTAAAATCTACTATAAATTTATACTTATTTAGGAGGCAAGTACAGTCACGTTCAAAAAAATTTCATTACAAAACAAAATATAATCGCGAGTATGTGTTAGTAATCATTGTCGTATTAGAAATTTAAATAATTTTTTATAATTTGTTGAAGATTAACGATGAATGAGTAAATGACAATAATCAGATAAATAAGAAATCATCACTTTTCCCTGAAAATTGTTAGAGAAAAAATTACTTTGCAATTATTATCTATGGTTTTAAATTTTTATGAGTAATTTACTTAGATTAATTTGTTTTGCTGTCATTTGCGTTAGCATTTTCTAAAATGTCAAAAGAGAGAGGAGGTATATCTGAAACTTTAAATTAGTTTGCCAAAGACTAAAATAGTTTTACAACGGATGAAATTGTGTTATTGCGAAGTGCTTGTTCATGCAACTTAAAGGTGATTCAGCATTTGAGCTCTAGAAAACACATGAATAATAAAAATCAAAAAATCAAAGTAAAACACAAACTCTGATTACAACATTGTTGAAAACTGGTCTGAAACGTTTCAAATTTACTAAAGGATTGTGGACAGGTTTTATTAATGCCAACATACCGGTAAGAAATGAAGTACGTTATAGTTTTTAAAAAAATATTCTAAACGATTCTACAATAAAAAACTTAGAAAAAGTTAGGGCAAAAAGTGGCAAATATAAAATAAAAGTACAATTGCTGTCTTTTTTAACAACAGTTTGTATATTTTGTAGCCAGAAAGTATTATTTACAAAAATGTTGTGTGCTGATGCTGCATCAACTCCATATAATGATTAAATGAACTTAGATTACTGATGTCACTGTCACTTTGCTGATGACAACAAAAAACTTCAAAAAAATAATAGTTCACTCAATCCAGGAAAGAAATAAATATTTATTAAAGCAAGATTGTAACCATGTTTCTCAACTAAACCAATTTTGTGTTACCTGTGAATTATTTATTTTTTTCCACGAACTCTTTTTCGAAAAATCGCCCAACTGAACCCAGTATCCGGCACAACTGCCAGAAGAATTTTGAAAACAAATAAATTCAAACCTTACAAGTCAAAAACTATCCACACGTCAAGATTTAGATGCTCGGCTATATTTTAGCTTTTGGATTCAAGCACAAATAGAAAACAGATCATGTGCTTTTCTGCGACGAATCTACATTTTTGTCAAATAAAACTGTTAATTCTCAAAATTTTCAATACTCTTTTAAAACAAATGTCTGGTGTGTAGTAGTCAAACTGAGCAATACCTCCTGTTCGATTAAAATTTTTAGATTTCTTTCGATTTTTGGCTTCATCGTTGGATAAACTTGCACAAAATTTGAACCCTGACCAATTCGTTTTTGTAAGAAAATATTTTTCCGATGCTACTAAATTTAATCTTATCAGGCAAAAAGGTGATTTTCCGTATTCTTATATAGATTCGTATGCAAGGCTAAATGAAACTTGACTGCTTTCATATAATGAATTTTATGATCAATTACGCGATTCGAATATATCAGAAAATGACTATAGGAGAGCTCACGAGGTATGGAGTTTATTTGAATGTAAAAATTTGGGGGAGTATTCAGATTTATATCTCAAATCAAATGTTTTGTTATTGACCGATGTTTATGAAAATTTTCGTGAAATATGTTTAAATATTTATGGGTTGAATCCAGCACCGAGTCTGGCTTGGGATGCGGCGCTAAAACTCACTGGTGTTGAGTTAGAATTATTTACAGATGTCGATATGATACATTTTATTAAAAAAAGGCATTAAAGGGGGGATAAGTATGTGTAGTAAGAGACAAGCGGTTGCCAATAATGTATTTATTCAAAATTATGATGCAAACAAACCATCTTCTTTTATAATATACATCGATGCGACGAATTTATATGGCGCGTCAATGTCGGAGGTTATGCCTATCAAAAACTTTGAATGGTTGTCGGTAGAAGATGTTGAAAGCTTTAGTTTAAATAAAAATTATGTTAATTCTGAGATTGGATATATTTTAGAAATTGATTTAAAGTATTCACACATATTACATGATTTACACAATGACTTGCCTTTTTGTGTTGAGTCTATTATTCTTCCAAACTCTAAAACTAAAATAAAAAAATTAATTCCAAATTTGAGAAATAAGAAAAAATATGTAATACAGATTCGCAATTTACAACAAGCAATCGCTAACGGTCTGATATTAACAAAAATTTATAGAACACTAAAATTTAAACAATCTTAACACTCAGATGCCAAATAAATCCAAAAACAAATTTGAAAAAGATTTTTTTAAATTAATGAATAACTCTGTTTTGGCAAGACAATGGAAAATGTTGATAGACGAGTAGATGTTCGGTTATTGACACATTAGAAAAACATTCGTAAAAAAGTGGGTGTAGAAACGCTTGTATGAAAACCAAATTTTAAATTTGTTTAGTATTTTCAAACCTAAAAAATCAGACTTTAGTTGCTATACAGATGGATAAGTTAAACATTGAATATAATAAACTCATTTATGTAGGTTTTTGCGTTTTAGAAATATCTAAATTAATCACCTATAATTCTTATTATAATTATCTAAAGGTTAAATATGGTGATAAGGTTGGTCTTTTATATACAGATACCGATTCTTTTATTTTAGAAGTTCAAACCAATAATTTTTATAGTGATATGAAACAGGATTTAGATAAGTTTGACACATCAAATTTGACGTTAAATAATACACACCAAATTTCAATATCGAGTTCTGTGGTAGGAAGAATGAAGGACGAATATGGAAGTAGAATATTATGGGAATTTTTGAGAACCGGTTCTAAGCCATATATTGTAAATTGTAAGGGTGAATTAACTCGTAAATCAAAGGGCGTTCCTTATCACGCTTAAAAAAATGCCAGTAGATGAATACAGAAAAGCTACTTTAACACAAGGACAAAAATCTCACTACCAAATATTGTAAATACAGTATTTACTGTAATTGCAATAATTGTTTTATTCATTTTACCCGAATGCAAAACTTGATCCTCGAACACAGTCGAGGAAAACCCGATCTTACCCGAAATTTAAATTAGAAAAATTGGGCGCGCACCCGAGCTTACACGAAATTCAGATTTGTAAAAAGCCCGCCGGCCGTAATGAAAACCCGATCTCTCCCGATCTTACACGAAATTCAAATTTAAAAAAAACGCGGGAAAATGAAAACCCGATCTTACCCGAACGCACTCAAATCGGTTGATGGGTGTGGTTGAAAATAAGTAGGAGTGGTTTCGACTAGTCAGGTTGACTGGGAATAATTATAGGTGGTGCCAGTGGGGCGTAATCAATTCTGATTGGTTTAAAACAGGAGAAGTAGAGGGGGGAGTCTACATGTTAATTGCCCATAATAAAAGTAAGAGAGGGGGAGTTTAAGTAGTAGAACCGGCGAATCCACCTTACTAAATCCAATTATAAATCTTTAACGTTTTTAACGAAATAAAATTAAATTTTGAAATCAAACCTTAGTATGTGAAAATTTGAAAATATTTCAAAAAATTAAGGCTTTAGCGGAAGTTAAAGAAAAAAATTTTTTCTGGTGTTGAGATTGTTCGGTAAGCTAAAACTGACAGACCATAAAAAAAGGTTTATTGAAATCTTGTTAAATTTACGAAAAATTACAAGTTTTGAATTTCTACAATTTCGAAAAACGCGATTTTCTAGCTAAATGAAAATTACTCGGTATATCTGATAGGTTTTCAGACAAGTATTATTGCCGTAAAATTAAAAAAAAATCAAAAATAAAAACTTTTTGGCAAGCACCGTATAAATAAAATTGATTACCATCTACCGTTAGATGTAGATCTTATAACGAAATTATTCATGATTTGTAGATGTCCTTACCAGCTCAGTTGCCTTTGCTCTATGTATTTACTGGTTTCATATTTAGTTCTTCTCTTATTTGTGAGTTTTGTATTCTATCTTTTAGAATAATGCCTTTGATTTTGGGTAAATATTTCATTTCCATTGCTTGTATTTTTTTTTCATTCTTTGTGAAACATCTGTAGGTTAAGGTAGGTCTGAAGATAGTTTTATACATATTTAATTTGTTTTTTTGAGTGATTTCTTTTTTTTGCTTATGACTATGCTTTATAGCATAGAATAATTTAGTTGCTTTATGCGTTAATTTAAGCATTATGATTTAAGTCTAAACCTTGTTTTCCCTTATCTTCGATAACGGCTTCTTAAGTAATTAAATTGGCGTACCTTTTCTAACTATTTACCTTTTAACGTTATATTTATGTTTTCTTGTTTACCTGATATTGACATTACTTTTGTTTTTTTTATATTCATTTTCGTCCCATTTTTATCTAAAATCTTATCCCATATTTCTAAATTTTGTTGTAAGTCACGTTCACTACTCGCCATTACTATAAGGTCATCTGCAAATGCGCATTCGGATATTTGTACGTTTTGCAAGTTTTGTATTCCTATTATACACTTGCTTTATCTCTAGCCGTCTTTAGTTGAGAACATTTTTGATTCTCACTATTTTTCCTAATTCCCAGTCTCTAGGATTTTTTTCTTCTTTCCATATTTTATTACAAATTCTTAACATCAATAATATTCCTTCTTCTCCTAAGATCTTGATCATTTCAGATGTAATCACGTAATCTCCAGTCGATTTTTCGTTTTTCATCTTTTTTAGTACTTCCTTCAGTTCTTTTTCTGTGATTTCTCCTTGGTCTTGGTTTTGGTTTAATTCTTTTATTTTATATAGTTCTTTATTATACCTACGCCTTTTTTGCGAACGTCGTAATTCCTGAGAGTATTCTTGCCACCTCTCTATTATTTTAATTTTATTTCTAATTGAGTTTACGTTAATAGTTTTGTTTTTTTTAAAGTTTTTAGTATTTTGTAAGCTAGTTTTTGATTTTTGTTATCTTGTATAGGACTTACGGTCTAGTTAATTGCTGCCCCAATGAGCATCAGCATATCCGATAATGCTGTCCTCTCCCTTTTCGAAACAAAGTGTAACTTTACTAGACCCTTTTAAATATTTTAATAAGCGTTTAGCAACATACATTAATGATCCAATCAGATTCTGATAGCGAACATCAACTGCTATCTTTCTATCACTAGGGCTAAGCTTAGTGCCTAGTGCCAGTGAGGTTGATGCAGGGTTAGCATCATTCATTTTAAATTTTAAATAACTAAATATAAATCTGCTGACTTAACTCAATATTATTCCCTCTCCATTTAATATCTATTTTTTAAAAATATTTTACTGGTCCCAAATCTTTAATATTAAATTTTTGAGTTATCGCGCTTTTAATTTCTTCCTTTCTTTTATTACTATTGGAAAAAACAAGGAAGTCATCGACATACATAGCCACAATCGTTATGGAAGAATTCGCAAGATACAAGTAAACACATGGTTCAAACATTGATTTTCTAAAACCAAACTCAACTAAAACTTCCTCGACCTTATTTTGTACCACACTCTAAAAGATTGTTTTAACCCGTATATCGCCTTTTTTAATAAGCAGAATTTATTAACGTCTACGCAACATCCCGCAGTCTGTTCCATAAGTACTTGTTCGTCTAGAGTACCGTGCAAAAAAGCGGTTTCTACATCCAAATGATCTATGGACATGTTATGATTCACAGCTATACCTAACAGTAACCTTAAGCTAGCAAACTTAATAACAGGAGAAAAGGTCTCCATATAATCTATCCCATACTGTTGGGTAACGCCTTTCGCAAACAACCTTGCTTTAAACTTTTGGTTTTTGTGGAAATCATAGTTGATTTTCAATACCCACTTATTTTTGATAACATTTACATCAGCAGGCCTATCCACCAACTCCCATGTATTATTTTTACTTAATGAGTCTAGTTCTGACTTAATTGCCCCCTCCCACAAAGTTGCATCAACCGATGCCCTGGCTTCAAATATATTTGAAGGTTCACTTAAATTTGTGGACGCATAAAACAATTCGAAGTCTTTCAACTTAACAGGTATTTTTCTTTCCCTTAAGGGGTACCTTATAGTACGGTTTGGACCTTGATCATCTAGGACAGGAGTCGTGAGGACATCTTTGTTACGTTCTGTTATAACAACTGCTTCAGTTTATGATTAATGGAATGAAGTTCTCGGCCAGTCCATAATTCATATGGAGCTTTATTTTTCTGAGGAGTGGGTCGTGATTTTTTAAAATATATGTTGCTGTATTTATGGCCTCCGCCTTTAAATTTGTTGGTAAATTCTTTGAGTGGATCCTTAAAGGAGCACTTTCTACCAGTGTTCGATTCTCTCGCTCCGCACATCCGTTTTGTTCGGGAGTGTATGGCATCGTGACACGAAACGTGATTCGATGTTCCTTGAAAAGATCGCGAACATCCCTATTTTCAAATTCTCTTCCTCCGGCACTTAAAAAACATTTTATTATGATTTCTGCAGTTCTACACTTGTTAAGAAAAGTTTTCAGGCAATTATGCATCTTACTTTTCTCATGTAGGAAAAATACCGTACGGAAGTACGAGAAGTCGTCCTTTAGACACTGGATTTTCCAAGTGACACATTCTGCATGGGCCCGCACACATCTACGTGAATTATTTTACCCGGTGTAGTTGGACGGTGTTTCCTCGCATGAAAACTTGCTCGCTTCTGTTTTCCAAACGTACAGCCCTCACAAAAGTCCTCAGTCGCAGCCGGTGTTTCAATACAATACTTTTTTAAAATACTCTTGACATGATGTTTGTCCTGATGACCTAAACGTTTATACCACACCTGCAGCGAGTCACATTCTTTTGCCAAATATACCTCTTCAGGGGTAGTCACTTTCATTTTTAGCAAATGCAGACCATTGGTTGTTTTGTCGCCTGTGATTCTCGTAACACCAAACACTTTGAAGTTTAAAAAAATTTTTTGTAGTCATGTGAACTTAAGCACCAGAATCTGCAAGCCAACTGTCCGGTTCGTGATCAACATTGGAGGTGCAAACGAAGGCATCACTATAGACCTTATTCTTTTTTGCTCGGCTTCTGGTTTCGTTTTGGACAATTCTTTGCAAAATGGCCAGTTTCATGAAATTTAAAACGTTTTAAAGCATGCCTTGCTTTGCTTTGATTGCCATCCGTTTTTGGAGCTACAAAAGGTACGGGCTCTTCATGCTTTAACGGTAATCGCATTTCTATAAGCCTTAGCCTTTCCAATAACAGATTTACAGTTCTGTCAGCAACCGAAATCGACTCCCACACACTCTTGAACTCAAAATATTCTAAGAGTAAAGTTGACATTATTCTACTCAAGAGATCTGGCAGTTTACTTTTTACAAGCCTGTCAAGTTCGTCGTTCAATTCATGGAATACCTTTTGCAGTCGACCTACATGTGTCGTTATGTTGTCGGTATCATTTTTTGTTACCTTAAAAAACTCTTTCATCAACCTATCAATTCGTTGACCTGATGTCTGCTCGTATACGCAGCACAGTTTCTGTCAAGTTTCGTATGAGTGGCGGTTAATTCCAATTTGGCATCGTTCAAAGAACCAGAAATTATTAATAGTGCTAAAGCATGCAATTTTTTTAATTCCTTCAGTTTTTTTTGGAACTCTTCTTGTATAGCATCTTCGGCTTCAGGTATCTTTCGTACACCAGTAATAAATACATGCACATCTTGGTGAACCAGCAGCAGTTCTATCTGACGCTTCCATTTCCAATTTACCAAAAAAAAAGTTTGTATGATTTTTTTTATTTTACGTCCATCGGGTGTAACAGTTTTATACATTTACTAACGGCCACTGTACTAAGAATATTTATTATTTGTATAGCGCAAAACACTATTTAAATATTGAACTTTTAATTTTAGATCTGCGTGAATAATACTATTAAAATATATTTCGCTGAACGGCGGTTATTACCCAATGAAGTTTTACACATTCTATGCAGTGTTCCAAACACAATACATAAAAATTGCAAAGTTTATTAAGATTAGTATCGTTGCATAAGTTAATAAATAAAGCGAACATTGAACTACTTATAATTAGCAAGTGTACAAAACGGGTTATTTATTTAAATGATTTACAAAAAATTGTACGGGCGCGCGATGACAATTACATTTTGATAGATAGAAATTCCTATTACGTATATGCATGTAAAAAATAAATAACCTTAACACTTAAAATGGACAATGCGTTTATGTTTATAATACACAATGCATTATAAGTAGCTACATTTATATCGTGTTGTGCAAATAAGTATCCGTGTGTTTTTATTTCTTTTACCATTTTTCATAGCATTTTACTTGCTGTACGACTACATTTTCACTTAAAGATATTATCGGCAGGAATTGTTTATATTCTGTGAAGACGGTACTGCCCTCAAGAATATGTAGACGTCCTCACTATTGTTGTGCACGTTGACGTATAAACAGTTGGTTGCCAAGTGATCGTCATTGTTTAGTGATTAAAATGGTGGAATTCGCTTTAAATTCGGATATTGTAAGTTTTTTTGTAATAGCTTACCGGACTTAAATTTTGTTGGGTATAATTGTTTACATCCGGCAACTGTCTTTCCAACTGATGCTTAAAAAGCTTTGTTTGAAGCATATGATCTATTTTGATTAGTGTTTTTAAGTGTGCAAAATAACATTTTTCTTTGTGTAATATGAATTTTTTTTCAGTTAATGTTTCAAAAAATGTTAAAAATCAAATTCGTACCAATTCTGCGTTATCCGCGTTCAAAGCGTGTGAATCTAATATTTTAATTTATTTAATCATGTATACTACCGCAAAACACAGTTGAATTGTTTTAATATACGACAGGAGTAATTAAACTCTTATTGCACACGTTTGTTCAATGATTGTGCTTAATGTTATTACTGTTTTCCATCCAAGTGGAAATAATTTAATTGCTATAACTGTAACTTAAAAACCTAAAGCTAAACGTTAATGTAAACATTTAAAAAGCTTTATTTTTTGAGGTTTTGGTTAGAATTTTGTATTTCAGAAGTTTCATTTCACATGTAGAAAATTCTTGTAACTAATAGAGAGACGTACTAAATACACCATCTTCTACTGATTTAGTGTAATTGCTTTGCTATTGCAAAATTAATTTTTTTAATAAATATTAAAGGACATATAGGCCCGAGCCAAAGGTTTCAGTTTTATTCTTATTTATGTTGGTAATCGTCTGATTTCCTGGTGATACTGGTATAAGAAGGTCGGGCAAAGCGGAATAGTTAACATTTGATCATATCTTGTGGTCCTGGAGGTGCACTCAGAAAAATGACTTTATGCACATCTGTTAGCTATATGATATAAGTTCACGATATACTATCCAGGAAACGTTAACCTAATGGCACCAGAGAAAAAAAATCAAAATCTAAGTGCTTGCAAATTTCACGTCGCCCGCTATATTGTGGGCAAAATGAAATTTTCATGCGGGCAAAACTGAATACTACGAAATATACCCAAAACACAGCTTATTATTGAAAAAATATCGGAAAAATTTGAAAAAACGTTAGATATTTAAGTAATAAATATTATGGAGTTGCATAGGTACCCAGTTCGGGCACATCAAAAAAACCACGCTTCAGTATTTTTGATTCATTGATCACCATATGAATGTCTTCTTTCTCGTAAGTCATTATATCATCTTTGTTGGGCCAGCGAAAATATTTTTGGCATTTTTCCATGCATTTTACCGTGACTTCTGTGTTCACGAGATTTAGGACAATCCCAGGGAACAGATTTCCTCCATAGTTCACTGCAACCCAGCTTCTTGCTCCAAATCCGCAATGGTGGGTTTACCTGTGTGGAGACTTGAAGACTCGAAATCGAAGCTACTCTCATCATTCAAGGGTGGGTCTATCTCACCACTCTCGCTATCAGTCTCATTCTCAGAAAACAATTGCTTCTTGATTCTTTTGGTCTTCTTCTTTGGCGGTACCTTTGGTTGCTTGGCCATTTTGAGCTCTTTTATAAAAGGGGTTGAAGTTGCAACTACTGTGGATTTATGACGTTTCTTTCTTTTTGCGCGCCATCTTCCTTATCAGAAACGTGAGGAATATATACTGTCTCCTGAGGAGAAACAATCATAGCACCTTCCGGAAATGTTTTTGAAGGTGTTTGTGGTTTTCCTTGTACGGCAGAGGTCTCGTCATCTTGACTTGTTCCAGCAGTGGCCAATTGGTTGTTTCAGCTGCAGCAAAGGAGCTGGCGTTGAAAATTCTTTTAAAGGAATATATGCCCGTTTTTCTGAAGCCACTAATCGCCGTTTTCATTGTGGCTGTCTTCAAGTAGGCTTCCCCAAATAGGGCTCCAATTTCATGAATAGTGACAATTTTTCGTGGGTGTTCTCGCAGCCACACTCTCACTGCTTGTTGATAAAAGGTGGAAATTGGATACATAAAAGAGACATCCAGTGGTTGCAACCGGTGTGTGCAATGTGGGGGCAGAACAAGAATATCAACGAATTTTGTTTTGCCTATGGTCGGCATTTCAAGGTTCTTTATATGTGTAGAATGGCCATCTAAAATGAGGACGCTGTCTTCAGCTGTTGGCTTTGCAAATTTCAGAAAATGTTCGAACCATTCAGTAAAAATATCAGTTTGCATCCAACCTGTTGGGTGGGCAAAAATTTTTGTATTTGGCGGAACTCCATTTTCAAATGTTACATTGCGTCAAACCCTTGGAAATATCAAAGCTGGAGGAATATATTCTCCGGCTGCATTGAAACAAATTTCAGCGGTAACCAACGCGTCTCTCTCTGCTAAGGGCAGAACTCCCACCTGCTTATTCCACCTTTTCGATATTATTTTGGAAGGCTTTGAAATTGCTGTCTCATCGCAATTATATATGCGATTTGGGGGTATCGGTAAGTTTCATATAAAGAATCAAGTAGATCGAAAAACTTGGTAACGTTAACCTCATTAAAAGCCGAGGCTCTAGCTGCTGAGGTATTCTCTAGGAGCCGCAGTGATAACTTCGCGTTTCTTTTTAAAAAGCCATATACTCAATCTTTTCCTGCTACCTGTTTATCATTATTGAACGGGTGAGGAATGTGGTTCCTGATAGCAAATTGATATGTGAGAGACTTGAGATCTGAGATGGTTATACCAAAAAGTCGCTCTTCCATTTCTAAGATGTATTCGACTAAAACCTTTTCTTGGTCTTCACTAAACACAGAACGAAATTGTCCAAGCCTCTTATCAACACACTGACCAGGTATTTTTAATCTACGGAAGAGTGTCGCAACATGTTGTGTTGGTGCGCTGCCGCATTAATTGCCATCCCGTCTCTACATTCCGCTAATGCCGCTTCCAAACTATTTTTCTCCCATGATTGATAAGTTGTTTTTCTTTTATATTTATACACCATCTTTTATCTAAAAATAAACAAGAGGGCAATAAGCTGCTTGGTCATATTATGCGAGAAAAACAAGCATTCTACTTTGCGGGCAAATTGAAATATTTCACATTGCCCGCAACACGTTTATTTCACTTTGCCCGCCATGCTGCAGCCAATGAAAAACAATTCCACCTGTATATCAAACAGGTGAGTGAATCCGTAAACATATTAAAATGCATGTGAATATATAGAAATACAGCTGACAGATAGGTAGAGAACAAAAAGCTGACCGTTTTTTTACAGTTCCTTATACAAAACACTGAAAATATTACACTTTATTAGTCGGAAACACTGAAAATGTATTTTACACAAGAACGACTAAGGCTGAAATCGCCATATTACATTCAGAAGCTAAGTTCTCGTTACAGTAAAACTCGAACCCGCCAATGTCAAAACATAATATACCGAGATTTCACTTTGCCCGCCTATTTCACGTTGCCCGACCTTCTCCTACTGATGTGTTGTGGATGCTTCGTTTAAAGATGTTTCCATTTGGCTTCTTTAATGTGATGACTCGGAGGGTACCATCTTTGGCGTGCCAGAAGATCTTCTTTATCTTCTGGACTAGTTACCATTCCTAAGATATATTTGTGTTGATGTTATTTGTTACAGGGTTGGGTGAAGATACAATCGCTCTCCTAATAAGGAAGTGTACTTGTGTTAAAACTTCGATGTCATGGTCTTGAATTTAGGCAGGCTTCCATTTGGTGTTGTACTGTTGTTAGTTCTTCATAGGTTTACGTTGAGTTTCCAATTATCAATTTAAAATAATATTTCATGGATTTAACTCCTGATTACCACATTCCTCCGAAATAGGGAACTGCTAGGGGAATAAAATGCCATGGGTACTAGTTGTTGCCAGATTTATTGATGATGTTGGTGACTTCTTTTTCAACGAATTTAATTGCACCGACAAAATTGGTACCATTGTCGCTGTACATATAAGTACATCGACCTCTTCTTCTAAGTGAATGGCGTTTGTCGAGAGGCATACAAAAATGGATGTGTGACCTTTGTAGAATTTGTACTCTTTTCCTTTGCTTGCTCTTATCTAGATGTGCCCGGCATAGTCCACTACGCAAGAAATGCATGATGATAAAATAATAAAATGATGATAAAACGAACGGTTTTCTTCCTATTGATTATCAAAAATTTTCTTTCAATTTATCTAGAAGGGGTCTTACTTTATACAATTTATCGTAGTTCTGAGTTTCTTTCTCTGGAATCAACGTATTATCGTTTATATGTAAATTCCAAGATCTTCTGAAAATAATGCCAACAAAATACCTGCTGGTGTGTCAAATTCGTCTGATATATTTGGACCTCTAAATTCTTCAATTGTGTTTGTTACGGAATGTCTGGACCACTTTGTTTGTTCCTCAGCAATATTTTTAATAAAATTTATATGCGGCAATAAATCATCATCTTCCCATTCACTGTTTGCTTCCTCAATTTCCATAAGCCCTCCGGATACATCTTCTGCAATAAATTCTTCGTCACTGCTTTCCGAAATTACAGATCCATCACTTGGAATTTTATCCAATGAAGCAAACACATTTTCACTGGTCAGATTGTTAAGATTATATAATTTATCTGAAATGGAATAATATGCATGGTATACTAGTGGTACCCACCTTTAAAAAAATGAAAAGACAATTGTAGAATTTATGTTTTGTATTTATATACATGTAAAATGTTGAAATTCAATATTTAAATAGAATACCAACGTTGGTGGTTCCAAGTTATGCAGACTAGGACGCTAGGAAATAATTTATAAATAGGTGGTTTCAGTGCGAAGCCACTAGGACTCAAAGGGTTAACGAAGAGAATTTATTGATGATTATATTTTCTCAGGAATGAACGGAGACATGGTAACAAAGCTTCCTTTCTTTTTTGTTTGGGTCATTAAACATGGTCTATAAGCCACATCACCAAAGATAACAGTTTTTTATCTTTCTTGGGATATCGTATCCCCCGGGTTGTCTTCTGTGGGTACGTTGCCAAAATTGAGAGGGTAATAGGTTGTTTATTTCTGCAACTTGATTAGATATAAATGTTTTCCATCTGGATGCTTCTCCTGTTATCCGAGCTTAGGTTATCATCGAGCCGGTCCATGCAAAGACTCCAATCTCCAAGGCAGTGATGGTTCTCTTCATTAATTTGGCTAGTAAAACAGCGGCACACAACTCAAGTCTTGGAATGGTTGTTTTTGCTTTAGCTGGGGCAACTTTAGATTTGCTGTCAGGAGGCTGGTGGTAACTTGCTTTGTACTGTTGGTGGTTCTAGCATATATTACAGCGCCTTTTTTGAGACATTACAAAATTCATATGGTTGCATATCCATGGCATTGCTGTACTTTATCTAACGTGGTACACTAATGTTTTTCATACATATAAGTTGGTTATTGAAGCAGGTCCACTTCGTTTTGATATTTTCAACAACAAATTGGTCCCATTCTAAATCTGCTAATTAGAGTTTTTGGATTAATAATTTGGCCTTTATTATCACAGGAGCCAAATATCCCAATGGATCGAAGAGTTTAGCAACTTGTGATAAGATGGTCCGTTTTGAAACAATTTGATGGTACTCACTTTGAAACAAAAATTGTCTTCAATCGGTACCCAATGGATTTCTAAGGATTTTCGTGCTTTGTCTTCGTTTATCTCCAATAAGACTTGATCCTTCATTTTTACAATTAAGGCTTCTAGTAATTGTGGCTTATTACTGGACCATTTGCGTAAAGTGAATTTTACGATTTTAGATTGTAGCTGAATGGTCTCTTCAATGTTATTAGCTCCAAATAAAACATCGTCGACATAAAAATTTTTCATGATGACTTCAGATGCTTTAAGGTCTTTTCGTCTTTAGCCAATAGTTGAAGAGTTCTTATGGCAAGAAATGGTGCAGAGGTTGTCCCATAAGTTATAGTCGCGAGACAAAATTCTTGTATTGGCGTGAATTGGTCAAACCTCCATAGGATTCGGTGGAATTTTTGGTCTTCTTCAGAGATTTTAATTTGACGGTACATTTTTTCAATGTCAGCGCTGAATGCAACTTGATATTTTTTCCACCGTAGTAGAGTGTCGGAGAGTTTTTGTTGCAATCTTGGTCCGCCGTGCATTAGTTCGTTGAGGCTCACTCCATTGGATGCGTTAAATACTACCCTTAAGTTTGTAGCGGTACTTGATTTTTGTAGTTGGTTAGTGTGGGATGTAGTATTTTCCTTCATCTACTAGGTGGCGTAGAACTTTTTTTATGTAGTCGATGTTTAAATACTCTTGCATGAACTCTTGGTATTGTTCTGCCAACTTCTTGTTCCGTTGTAACCTTTTCTCAAGTTGTAGTAATCTTGCAATGGCCTTGATATGGAGTATTCTAATTCAGCTGCGGAATCTTCTTTAAACAGAATTTGGACGGTATAAGTTCTATATGAATTTCTTTTCGTTGTCTTTGAATAATATTTTTCACATGCTGTGTTATCTGGAGACATGATTGAAACTTTTTCCAGATTTCAAAACTTTGTTAACTGTTTGTCTTCTTCGGTGTGGCCAATCATGCTGATAATTTTCATACCATCGTGTTGTTATTCGCATTTCCAGATAATATCCAACCTAGTTCCGTCTGTTGACCCAGTAAACCGTTTTTGGTTTTCTTGAGTCCTTGACGAATTATCACCAGAAAATTGACAGTTAATATGAAGTTACTTGGAAACCGTGGCTGTACCTTAACTTAAATTTTTGTGGTTGATACTTTTGGATCTTCATCTCCTAGGCCTGTTATTTCGGCTTTTATCTGTTCTTTTGATATTCCCAATTATGTGTTGTTCTTTCTGTCACGCAGGATGATTGCAACCCGGTATCAATCACCACTCCTAAATATTCCATGGTTCCTGTTGATGATGTAAGGGCCGTGGTCAGAATTGTGATTTGGTCTTGTCTCCCAAGATGACTGATGAGGGAAGTCACTTTTTCTTGCGAGTTTGGACTACTTTTTTCCAATACGTGAGTTGAATATTTGAAGGTTGTGTTAGAATTATTTCCATTATACGGTTTCGAATTTGCCTGTCGTTTTTTATGTAACATCGTATGATGTTGACCACAATGTTGGCACGTATTTGACTTCAGAACCTCTCCTTGAAATCGTGGTTTAAGCAATTGAAGCAGAGTCGTCGGTCTTTAATGAACTGAGTCCTGGTAAGTGTGGACAAGGCTTTAAACTTTTGGCAAACATATATGTTATGTTGTTGCTTGTAGTATCCGCAGTAGTTGGGATTGTAAACTGTAGATTGGAATTGTAGTAGCCAAATCTAGAAGTCTGATGCATTGCGGTATAAAGTGTCTTTTTTGGCCACAGTAATTAATTCTAATGATTGGAATCTTTGGTTCAGAAAGTCCATTAACTCTTGTAAGTCTTGGATTGCAAATGGTGCCTTTAAAGATTGCTCGTATAGACGATTGGTTTCTGGGTCCCACTTTCGAGTTACGATACGTGCAACTATCGGCCCCCGAGAGGTAGTATTAACGCCTAAGTTTTCAATTGCTTTTAGGCATTCGGTGATAACATCATGTAGTTATTGCAGTTTTTCCGTATATTCATTCTGGATTGGAGGTATTTTCATAATTTTGTCAATCAACTTGGACACGAGAAGTTTTTGATTTTGGTACCGCTTCTGAAGTAGCTCCCAAGCAACTTTATAGTTGACTTCGGTAATTTGTAAATGTTGCACCATTCGGCTTGGTTGTCCTTGGATGTGGGTTTTATGATATCACATTTTTTAAATTTTGAATGGGGACGAATTTTCATGAATACTTTAAAAAATATATCATTAAAGGTGGGTCAGTTTTCATAACTTCCGTCAAAAAATGTAATTTTAATTTTAGGAAGTTTTAGGTTTGGTTTGGGTATGTCAGGGATATTTTGAGCGGTTATAATTTTGGTCCCAGCGGTTTTAATGACAAATATTCATCATTTTTGAAGTAGCTGTCTTGGAAGTTAGTTTCGTACACCATAATTTCTTCGTTGAGTCCTTGGATGGTTTCCCATTGCTTTTCAATCTTCTGGAGCAACAATTCATATCGTATTTTGGATTTGGCTTCTTGTAACTCTTGGTTAATTAATTGTATAGTTTGGTACAGTTGTTGAATTCGAATTGATTCTTTCGGGGCAGTGATTGCTCAATTTCTTGCCATAAATCTTCTGAGGCTACGGTTTCCTATCGACGTTGGGATAGCACGCCATGTTCTTTATGACCTTCTAAAGACGTGGTCGTTTGTTAAATTAGGAGTGCTCTTGGACCTTTATCAAAATAAAATTTTGTCTCTTGATATTTTTCCTTGATTTGATTGAGATTGCTTTCGAAGTGTGAATGTTGCGGGGTGTACAATCTTTTTATTTTGGAATGATTCTTCCTAACTTGGTTCTATAACTCTTCTAATGTGGCTAGTCGACTGGATACGTAAACTTCGGGTTTCCTGGACTGGGAGTCTTTTTTGGCATTGGTGAGAAGTTGGATAATTCGTGTCCCCAAATCTGCTTGCTAGCGAGCCATGACGTTTATTTCATCCATGATGGTGGTCATTAAAAAAACTATCGAAGGACCAAATGTATATTTCGATCGAGAAAATTTAATAGGACAATGTTTTAATAATATAATGAAAATTGTAGCAGCAAGAAAATTTCATTATTTATCATCAAATTCTTCATGGTCACTCGTTTCTTTCTCTTTGCTCTCTTCTTCTTCTTGCTCAATTTGTGCTGACTGTTCTAAGAAAAAAGATATAGAGTTAGATCCCTATCGATTTGGAAAGAATCTTCATCTGTTGCGTTTGATTCAGCATTAGTGCAAGAGTGGCTTTGACAACTTTTCTGCACCTATAATTGTTCGTGCAACCTTTCTTGCAGTTTTTCTGGTGCAGATGGAAGTAAAGTCTCAATTGGCTTCAAACTATTATTCAACAATTTCCAGCCCCAGTTTTCAGGATTTAATTTATTGTACAGCCGCATTTGCACTTGGTCGAACACACGAAACAAGTGTTGATAAGCAGAAGCAGATATTGGAGGGAGACACGATAACTGCACTTTTTGATTGTTCCTTGTAGTTTTCACAAAACTCAAAAATTTATACTCGTCTATCGATTCCATTGTTCTCGGGGCTCCATATAAAGCAAAAAGAAAGCGAATTCTGGTAAGGTTGACGTCTGCTGAAGAGTTAATGTTTGTATGTACTTCTGCGTTATCAATTAAATTATTTTCTCAAGGCTGTAATTATTGAACTAAACTAAATTTAGGTATTACTTCTAAAATTTTCTGAGTTTGGAAATGTTTTAACTTACTAATAAAATCTTAAATAAACACAAATTAATTTAGATATAGTCAAAAGCAATTTTCATTGTTTTTTTTAATAGCAAACTCTCTAATTAAGTCCGTTACATCTATAATACCGCAAGTTTTTTTTTAATGCTTATTATAGCCAAATTTGTAAGACTTTGCTGACTCATGGTTGACCTCATATAGTTTTTAATTTTAAAAACGACCTCTCACTATAAGCAACAGTTACAGCCATCGTTAAAAAATGCGTAATGCTACAGACATATTTAGAAACGTACAAATTAAATAATTTGCTTCCTCTAAAACCTCCCTGGTTGATCAAATATTGTGTTTATTACAAATGAATACTATTTATATTTTATTAGAAAAATCAATTGTACTAATATTGATTTCATTTGTAAATGAATTAATTAATTTTGTTGGTAGATCCTTGTAGGTAAAATAAAATGTTTGCATTTTTTTTAAGTTTATTTATTTTATTTTTTTAAATTATACAATATACCTCGCGCTATATGCTTGAATTTTGTCGTTAAACGTAGAAATTGCAAGGTCGCGTTGTATTGTTTTATTAAGGACGTACCATAGCCCGAAGTACATTTGATTGTATGATTTCGATGTTAGATGTACTAGCTATGCCCCAGAGTTGGATGCCATAGGTCCAAATGGGTTTTAATATGGTTTTATATTTATTTTCTAGCAAAAACTGAGATTTGCACCCTATCAGCCAGTACATTTTCTGAAGCTTCAGTCTAAGTTAATTTTGCTTGGCCTAGATATAGGTTTTTCCAGTTATCCTTCTTTCCAAGTGAATGCCAAGATACTTTGCACTATTCGCCTGAGAGATTTGGTGGATAACAAATATCACGGGTGGGCCGGTTCCTCTTTTTAAGGCGTAAATTATTTGCACTGACTTGGTTTTGTTGATTTAGATATGCCATTCGGTGCACCATTGCTGCATTCTTTCAATGTGCGTTTCTAGCTGCTGAGAGACCTGGACCGGGTTGTGTCATCAACAAATCTAGAGATCGTAGTGTCTGGAGTTGTCGCAAAGTCTGCGGTAAACATTATGTACAGTACAACAGCATTCTTTCACTTTAATCAAATTATGTACAGTATTGAGCCCAGTACACTACCCTGGGGATTAAGAATACTTTGGTTGTTCAGTAAGACTGGAATAAATTTATCTAGGAGCATTTTTTTAACACTTTTGATAGCACTGGAAGTAGACTGATCGGCCAGTAAGATGTTGGTTGATTCAAAGATTTTCTTGGTTTTGTGAATAGGATTGTAATTGCTACTTTCCATGAGTCAGAAAAGCGCGCTGTGGTTTAGAATTGAAAAAACCCGATCTAAATTCATATTTGCAACTTTTATTGATAACAGTGAAATTATGGTAGTTTCTCCTGTTAATACTTCTAATGATTCCGTGAACTTTAATGATTATAATAATTAAAAAATTTTTGGTCCACATCCTGTGGCAGAGGGCGGTACAAGTGATTATTATAAATACATTTAAAGTTACTTATTAGACAAATGGAAGAAATGTCTACATACTTTCAAGGTCAGACGCCTATTACGCAGACAGGAAATGAAAATATTGGAATTATTCATCTTAATAGGCATTCTTCCAATATACATAAAATTAAACATACAAATGTGATACGCCATTGCTTGGTATTTTTATTATAATCGGTACCCGCCGGTTCTTTGCGTTGCACCGGCTCCTTGTCTTCTTACACACCGCGTGGAGTACCAGTTTAAAAAGAGTTCTCTTGTTATTCTGTTCTGTTTCACTTTATTTCAAGCGTTCTTTAATTTTGTAATTTAAAGTAACTTTATCCTGTGTTTGTGATTTTTCTTTGGGTTAGTGGCATTTTAACATGGAGAAAAAATCAATCACATGTATAGACTTGCACAATAAACTGATGGAATTCCATCGCGAATCGATTAAAGTAAAAAAGTTTGAATTTTAGAATTCTTGAAGGAGCATTTTCAAATAAATAACGGACTAGCTACAAAAACTTTTGTACAATTCATCAAAAAATTGTTTTTCACACACTCTGGCTGAGAGAGACAATTAAATTTTTTGATGAAGTTCTTCGATGTATACATCTGCTCACAAATTATCATAATTTAAAAAATTAAGCTGTTTATGTAGCCCATTAAACATTACATTACTCATACAAGCATGTATCGCTAGCTAATATATATAGCGTAGCGTGCACATCTACATATATATATACATATACAGCTATAAACAGTATGTTGTGGAACCCGATGCGTTAACAGTCCTCTGTTGAGCCCGGTACCCCGCTCTTATGTACAGAGCGTTGTGAAACCCGATTATATACAGAATATATGTTTAGTGTTCCTTCGTGAACCCTCCAACGTTGCTAGTTTATTTGGACTCATCAAGGTACTTTTATATGGTAAACGATATTTACCTTTAATAATATAGAAAGGTTAAGTATTTTTCATTAATGCTTCTGAACTGCAAGCCACGAGTATTTGAGTTTTGTGGCTAGCCAGAGCTGCTGTATAAAAAAGCGTCCTCTATAACGAGATGCTCAGCACTAATCATTATAAATTACGATAATGGTATCTTGTGCAGCTCATCAAAAAACTTGATATTACGCGTTTTATTGCATATATGACATACACTCGAGTACGTTATCGAACCCGCAGACGGGTTCCGTTACGTCCTTTCGGGCTCAGAAGCGTACGGCTTATATAACCGGCGGGCTTCAGAATGACCGTTTATATATTTCTCAATTTCTTAAAAATAAACGTCTAACAATCTTTAAAAAAATATAAGTGTCTAACATTTGATTTTGTTTTTAGTCAGATTACGTTGCTTGTTGACGCAATCAACAACTATTGGCTAGTAGCCGGTTTAATTTGACTGGACCGTTCTTACGCCGGGTTTTTAAAAATGCCGTATACTATCTCAATACATTTTTAAATAAAAAAACTATCGACTGTTATGACTCGTAAATTCTTGAGGATTGGCACGAGTTGATATAATTACATTCATAGAAAACTTAAATTGTAGGATAATAAAATGTTGAAAAAATGTTTTTGGTTTTATTGACCTTTACAAGAATTCTAACAATTAATTATTTAAGACATCCGTTTTGTTAAATAGATCCCATGCATAATTTTATTCATGCATACGAAAAGTTTTTTTTATAATTGCTAAAAATAGACAATCTTTTGAATGATCGACTTTAACTGTGTAAAAACAATACCACACAAATAATTAGTTTACTATATTTTTAAGGCATATACTTGGTTTGTTATACTATAATATAAAAAAACATATTTTTTTTAGATTCATTCGGGACACACCCATACGCCTCAACAAAACAACGTTCATAATGGTACAGAGCAAAACAGCATATACAGAACACCTTATCTATCCGCACACGAATTTTACAACGGCCAAAATACAGGCGCAGTCCCAAGATCAAATTGGCAAGGAGCAGAAGTAACTAGACCATCACCGGCACCTCGGCAGTATTCGCAAAACGAAGAATGTCAAAATCAATCTCAAAACGTAATGATTTCAGTTGAACAACCAAAAGACAATAATCAAAAAGATGCCATTAAAAGTGGCAAATCCGTAACTAAAACTTATCACACTATCAAAGATTTAATATCAAATCGGTTTCGTGGCGGCAAAGATATATCTGATGATAAATCAGAAGAAACGGGATTGAATAACGTGACCGACGAGTTAAGGCGAAGTGCTAGAAGTATAGATCGCCTAGGCGATGATTATTCTGACGATATAGTGAACTTCAAGAAAACAGCCGGCGAACAAGGTATATATGGAAAACCTCGAACGGAACCAAACGTTCAACAACTTCATTACAACCAACAATTAATTCAACAACATATACTAGCGCAACAAGCTACTCAATCTCGACAACAAACAATGCAACAATATCAAATAGCGCAAAATCTTAAAGCTCAAAGCTTTTATACAAATCCTCAAATGTCGCAAGCGAGATCTCAAGAAATGTTAGCACAGTGCACACCGGAACAATTGTATTATCAAAGCTCTTATGGTGCTACACCCCAAAGACCGGTTCAACGTTACGGCATTTCACAAACTGCCGAACAAAATTACATATTAATGCATCACGCTCAAACCGGAGAACAAGTAAACGAAAGATACATAGACGAACGTCGAATAGGAATTGAAAAAAGAAGCGCCCAACAACTAGAAAGAGACAATTTGCGTCAAAGAAGTTTTGAAGCACGCCGAACAACATCTCAGCCGCAGCTTGCATGTGAAGACGAGATTAAAAACGAAGTTACAGACAATAGAATGCAGATGCAAAGCCACGCCAGAAGAGGATCCCATGGAAACTTAATTGAAACCATGTTTGTAAATAATGAAGATGCCGAAAAAGACAGTGACGATGGGGGGTTCTTAAAACGAATTAATCCAAACGAAAAACAACAGAAAGAAACAAATGATCAAGTTGTAAAAGACAAACACGAAACGAATGAATCACAAGATAGTACTTACAACGATTCTAAAGTACCAGATGCATTAATGGGTTCACCTAGAAAAAGACTAGAAGGTGAAATTGAGAGAATTGAAGGAGTTTACAATATCGGTCAGAAATCATGTAAAACAAAAAGCGAAGATGTAAAAGCTAAAAAACAAACAGGAGAGTCGGGAGCTAGCTCGGATTATGATAAACCTGGACAAAGCTCTTCTAATGCTGATTCAGGACGCGGAAGTGCCGCATACAGTAGCGGAAGAAGACCTGGAGGCGTGGGAATTCTTTGTAACGATTCACCAGATTTACATCGTGCGAAATCAAATTTTAAAGATTTATACCATTCAAGTAAAAACTTTCATACGTGTTAGAACAAATTAAACAAATGCAATTTTTAGGTCAAGATTCTGAGTGGGTTGACGTCGTTGAGAACGAACTACGCACTATATTAGAACCAAAATTACACGAACTATCACTTCAAGGTAATGGTGTCGGTGTGTCAAATTCTACATTAAGCGAAAGTATATCGTCGATGACGCCTCCTTTACCACCTTTATCACCAGGTGATCAATCATCACCCAACACAACTCCACGTAACTCCGTGAAATTTAAAAAACACAGCAGGTAATTAAACGCGTTTGTATTTTCGACCGGTTTTTTTTACTTATATTTACAGTCTCCCTTATGGAAGTAAGCCAGACTACACACATGAAAATTATAACAAATTGCACAAAGCTCATCCTAGCAACGGCGCTACGCGTTGGCCAAATCCTTCTCAAAAACAACGTATAGGAAAGAAAATTGACCATAATTCAACGTTTAGAAACAAACAAAGTGAATTTTTACTAATTTGGTTTCAGTTTAATTTTTGTAAATGTTTTAGCGTTTGGTTTTGATAATACTGATATTACTTCTACCACTACTCGTTCGCTAGATTTAGAATCTATGCTAGACAACCAGAGCGATTCTGACGGTGACATCAGTACAACAGATGCTAGAGCTATTAGAAAACAATTAGAGAGTTTAGAAGGAATGTACTCAGAGGTGTTAAAAATTTTGGGAGTTAAAAAGTACATGGGTCGATATCAGCCATCGGACCCGCGGTTTAGCAAACGGCGGTACGGAAGCATTTCTTCACTACCTTCAAGTTCTGTCAGCAGTAGGCCTATTAGAGATAAACGAAGAGCACACGAAGATAGAAAAAAAGTTAAAGATATACGTGGCATCAACAAACGGTTTCAACGATTAGAATCTCATGTTGTTACATTAGCGCGTTCCGTTGCGCACCTATCATCGGAAATGAGAACTCAACACCTTATGATACAAGAAATGGAAACAATAAGAGGAGAAATAGCATCTTTACGGACACAAACAAATATGCTTAATGTTAGATCCCAGTCTGCAAATCGTGCTGCTAACGGGTCTAAAGATTTGCCAAATTTAACTAATCCCACCCGAGTAAAAAAACTGACGAAGTTTTTTGGAGATGAGCCGCCATTACTAAGATTATTTTTAAGAAAGTTAGGATACGAGGTAAGTTTAAAATCAAGTAGATTAAAAGTTATCAGTACGTTTTCAGAAATACGCCAATTTCTTTGAAAACGAAAAAGTCGGAATGGTCGAATTGCCATACCTAAGCGAGGAAAGACTACAAAAGATGGGTGTACCTCTTGGACCGCGACTACGAATACTTCAAGAAGCACAAATATCAGTATGCAAAGACACAACCTTATGCATTGTTTAAAGAGATATATAACAAATGGTGGCTCTGAAAAGCCTCGGTAATATTGCTGTTAACTTATTTGACTAACGTTTTTAGTATAGGAGCGATTTTTTTCTTTTATTATTATACCTAGAATTACGTTGTTGATCAATAAATTTTATTTATTTAATTCGATCACTGTAATTGCCAATGGTACCAAAGAAATTGTTAAGGTGTGTATCAGCATTTTATTTTTAGATTTCATTGTACGTATTTATAATATAAATTGTATATTGTTCTAAGTTTATAATTTTTTATATAACATAAATCGTAAATAAATTTGTACGTTTGTTGCACTAAATGACAAATAAAAAAATAAACTAAGGTCGTCTTATTTGGCATCACCAGCGTAAGTATTGAAACGTTTTAGAAGTTTTTTCAACTTCGATACAATGACCGAAGGATGTTGAAGATTCTAGACAGATATAACAGAAATATATAAAAACTATTCAAAGGAAGCTTAGAGCCAGTTTTCGAATTGAGTCGGAAAAGGGTTAAGAAAACTTGATCGGTTTAATTAAATAAGTGAGTAACGTGTGTGCTAAGATAAAGTGCTCGTGCTAGTGAAAAATAGATTCGGCATTAAAAATATTTTAGTTTTAATCATTATTGTACTACACTCAAAAAAATAAAAATTGCAACAATAATTTTTAGTAAACAAATTTTGGTAAAGTAGTTTTTTAACAAAAAAAAATATTACTTTCTATAGTTAAATTTTTTTTAGACTTTTTAGAATACGTTAAAAGAAGTGTTGGTAAACGACAAACATCGTGGCTAAAAAACTAAAAAACGTCAATGAATGATACGAAAAAAGCTCAAAGTCTCTGTTTTAATGTGCAGTGTCCAAGGTGGAGACAGCATTGATGATCCGGTAGGAGATGGCAACTAGAAGAAGAAGAATACGTTGGAATGAATTAGTGGAACAACACACTTGGCTCAATAAAATAATGAGCAATCGTTGTCATAATTTTTTTTAATCAATGACAAAATGCATCGTAGATTTAAAAGCAAATATTGGCAGCAATAGACTAATTAAGCTAAAAAATGACGCCCAACATCTTTAAAAAAATATTTAAAAAAATCAAGGACAAATTATATTGTAGATTTTATAGTAAATAATCACAGCAATTGGCACAATAAAATAGTGAGCAACATTATTGTCGTTAGATAATATATTTAAAACAATCATGGACAAAATGTATCGTAGATTTTTAAGTAAATAATGGCGGCAACAGAGTAATTGGCACAATAAAATGGTTAATGGTTAAAATCGTTAAATAATTTATTTCAAACAATCAAAGACAAAATATATCTGAAATTTTAAAGCAAATAATGACAGAATAAAATAATGAGTAACCACGTTGTCGTTAAAAAAAATTCTTTTAAATTAAGGACAAAATATATCATTGATTTTAAAGTAAATATTGGCAGAAATAGACTAATTGACCCAATAAAATGACGCGCACATCTTTGTCGTTAAAAAAATATTTAATAAAATCTAGGACAAAATATATCGTTGATTTTAATAGAGAGTAATTGCCACAATAAAATGGTTAATGGTTAAAATCGTTAAATAATATATTTAAACAATCAAGGACAAAATATATCTGAAATTTTAAGGCAAATAATGACAAAATAAAATAATGAGTAGCTACGTTGTCGTTAAATAATTTTTTTTTAGATGAAGGACAAAATATATCATTGATTTTAAAGTAAATATTGGCAGAAATAGACTAATTGACCCAATAAAATGACGCGCACATCGTTGTCGTTAAAAAAATATTTAATAAAATCAAGGACAAAATATATCGTTGATTTTAAAGTAAATATTGGCAGAAATAGAGTAATTGACCCAATAAAATGGTTAATGGTTAAAATCGTTAAATAATATATTTCAAACAATCAAAGACAAAATATATCTGAAATTTTAAAGCAAATAATGACAGAATAAAATAATGAGTAACCACGTTGTCGTTAAAAAAAATTCTTTTAAATTAAGGACAAAATATATCATTGATTTTAAAGTAAATATTGGCAGAAATAGACTAATTGACCCAATAAAATGACGCGCACATCTTTGTCGTTAAAAAAATATTTAATAAAATCTAGGACAAAATATATCGTTGATTTTAATAGAGAGTAATTGCCACAATAAAATGGTTAATGGTTAAAATCGTTAAATAATTTATTTCAAACAATCAAAGACAAAATATATCTGAAATTTTAAAGCAAATAATGACAGAATAAAATAATGAGTAACCACGTTGTCGTTAAAAAAAATTCTTTTAAATTAAGGACAAAATATATCATTGATTTTAAAGTAAATATTGGCAGAAATAGACTAATTGACCCAATAAAATGACGCGCACATCTTTGTCGTTAGAAAATATTTAATAAAATCTAGGACAAAATATATCGTTGATTTTAATAGAGAGTAATTGCCACAATAAAATGGTTAATGGTTAAAATCGTTAAATAATTTATTTCAAACAATCAAAGACAAAATATATCTGAAATTTTAAAGCAAATAATGACAGAATAAAATAATGAGTAACCACGTTGTCGTTAAAAAAAATTCTTTTAAATTAAGGACAAAATATATCATTGATTTTAAAGTAAATATTGGCAGAAATAGACTAATTGACCCAATAAAATGACGCGCACATCTTTGTCGTTAAAAAAATATTTAATAAAATCTAGGACAAAATATATCGTTGATTTTAATAGAGAGTAATTGCCACAATAAAATGGTTAATGGTTAAAATCGTTAAATAATTTATTTCAAACAATCAAAGACAAAATATATCTGAAATTTTAAAGCAAATAATGACAGAATAAAATAATGAGTAACCACGTTGTGGTTGAAAAAAATTTTTTTTTAATTAAGGACAAACATATTGTTGATTTTAAAGTAATTATTGCCAAAATAGATTAATTGAGCCAATCAAATGAAGTGCAACATCGTTGTCGTTAAAAAAATATTTAAAAAAATCAAGGACAAACTATATCGTAGATTTTAAAGTAAATAATGGCAGCAATAGAGTAATTGCCACAATAAAATGGTTAATGGTTAAAATCGTTAAATAATATATTTCAAACAATCAAGGACAAAATATATCTGAAATTTTAAAGCAAATAATGACAAAATAAAATAATGAGTGGCCACGTTGTCGTTAAATAATTTTTTTTTAAATGAGGGACAAAATATATCATTGATTTTAAAGTAAATATTAGCAGAAATAGAGTAATTGACCAAATAAAATGACGCACACATCGTTGTTAAAAAAATATTTAATAAAATCAAGGACAATATATATCGTTGATTTTAATAGAGAGTAATTGCCACAATAAAATGGTTAATGGTTAAAATCGTTAAATAATATATTTAAACAATCAAGGACAAAATATATCTGAAATTTTAAGGCAAATAATGACAAAATAAAATAATGAGTAGCTACGTTGTCGTTAAATAATTTTTTTTTAGATGAAGGACAAAATATATTGTTGATTTTAAAGTAATTATTGGCAAAAATAGAGTAATTAAGCCAATAAAATGATGCGCACATCGTTGTCCTTAAAAAAATATTTAAAAAACCAAGGACAAAATATATCGTTGATTTTAATAGAGAGTAATTGCCACAATAAAATGGTTAATGGTTAAAATCGTTAAATAATTTATTTCAAACAATCAAAGACAAAATATATCTGAAATTTTAAAGCAAATAATGACAGAATAAAATAATGAGTAACCACGTTGTCGTTAAAAAAAATTCTTTTAAATTAAGGACAAAATATATCATTGATTTTAAAGTAAATATTGGCAGAAATAGACTAATTGACCCAATAAAATGACGCGCACATCTTTCGCGTTCCAAAAATATTTAATAAAATCTAGGACAAAATATATCGTTGATTTTAATAGAGAGTAATTGCCACAATAAAATGGTTAATGGTTAAAATCGTTAAATAATTTATTTCAAACAATCAAAGACAAAATATATCTGAAATTTTAAAGCAAATAATGACAGAATAAAATAATGAGTAACCACGTTGTCGTTAAAAAAAATTCTTTTAAATTAAGGACAAAATATATCATTGATTTTAAAGTAAATATTGGCAGAAATAGACTAATTGACCCAATAAAATGACGCGCACATCTTTGTCGTTAAAAAAATATTTAATAAAATCTAGGACAAAATATATCGTTGATTTTAATAGAGAGTAATTGCCACAATAAAATGGTTAATGGTTAAAATCGTTAAATAATTTATTTCAAACAATCAAAGACAAAATATATCTGAAATTTTAAAGCAAATAATGACAGAATAAAATAATGAGTAACCACGTTGTCGTTAAAAAAAATTCTTTTAAATTAAGGACAAAATATATCATTGATTTTAAAGTAAATATTGGCAGAAATAGACTAATTGACCCAATAAAATGACGCGCACATCGTTGTCGTTAAAAAAATATTTAATAAAATCAAGGACAAAATATATCGTTGATTTTAATAGAGAGTAATTGCCACAATAAAATGGTTAATGGTTAAAATCGTTAAATAATTTATTTCAAACAATCAAAGACAAAATATATCTGAAATTTTAAAGCAAATAATGACAGAATAAAATAATGAGTAACCACGTTGTCGTTAAAAAAAATTCTTTTAAATTAAGGACAAAATATATCATTGATTTTAAAGTAAATATTGGCAGAATTAGAGTAATTGAGACAATAAAATGACGCGCAACATTGTTTTCGTTAAAAAAGTATTTAATAAAATCAAGGACAATATATATTTTAAATTTCAAAATAAATAATAGCAGAATAAAATAATTAGCGTCTACGTTGTGGTTGAAAAAAAATTTATTAATCAAGGACAAAATATATTGTTGATTTTAAAGTAATTATTGGCAAAAATAGAGTAATTAAGCCAATAAAATGATGCGCACATCGTTGTCCTTAAAAAATTATTTAAAAAACCAAGGACAAAATATATCGTTGATTTTAAAGTAAATATTAGCAGAAATAGAGTAATTGACCCAATAAAATGACGCACACATCGTTGTTAAAAAAATATTTAATAAAATCAAGGACAATATATATTGAAACATTCAAGAAATATCTTGCAAATGCAAGAGCCTTCTAGAAGCTGTCTAGAAGATATAGCGAAAAGTAGGGAACGTTCGAGAAGGATTCGAGAAGGATTCGCCGATGTCTATAAATGCCGAACATGGAAATCGTAGGTCAGTTATTGCTGGAATGTGAATGCATGCAGTATTAAGAAAATTAATCAAGTGAAGATAAATAAGTGATTAGCACGCGCGTGTGTCTACATAAATAAATCGAGAATAATCGTGAACGTGATAAATAGTGTAAACAAACAAGTGTGAGGCTATCCGAAGACGTTATCTTATCTCGTGTTAGTGATAGTATTATACAACGGTTATACATAAATTATAATGTAAGTGTTTTTATTAAATATTATTAGATTTCATTAGTTCGGTTAATTTAAAAGTGTACATATTTCTAGAATAAGTAAACGTAGTTTTAGTCGTTTTAAATAAATTAGTTTTTAATAATAAATACGTAACAATATTTTAAATTTCAAAATAAATAATAGCAGAATAAAATAATTAGCGCCTACGTTGTGGTTGAAAAATTTTTTTTTAAATCAAGGACAAAATATATCATTGATTTTAAAGTAAATATTGGCAGTAATAGACTAATTAAGCAAATAAATTAGCACGCAACGTCGTTGTCGTTAAAAAAATATTTAATGAAATCAAGAACAAAATATATCGTTGTATTTAAAGTAGATATTGGCAGATATAGAGTAATTGAGCCAATAAAATGACGAACAACATTTTTATCGTTAAAAAAATATTTTAAAAAACTGGTGTGGTCACCACACGATTTTGTTTATAAGGAATGACGAAGGAATATCTACATATTTTTTTAAGGTTATGTTGTCATAAAACCATTTTGAAGTGATATGTACACGTTTGTATTGATTTCCTAGCATATGTCTGCGCCTCGATATTACTTTCCCCTTTAGTAAATCAGTAAAAAGATTATCGCAGGCAGGATTCGAAACTATATTATATTTGTGAATTCATTTTAGATTACAAATTAAATATCTGATAAACTGTTAATGTTAGAAATTTTTTTATTTAAATAAATTGTTAGGAAGAATTATCTCTATAAAAAACTCTAAAAAGTAATTCTAATAATTTACATACGTACAAAACTATATAAGAAAAACTGTTAGAAATGGCGGAAACACCCATTTCCGGTTTCTTTATCAAAGCCGTCTTTTGACAAAGCAGAAAGCTGATGAAGCGGAGTTAGAAAGTTTTACTTATTGGCATCACACCGGAGATAAAATAATAAAACACGTTGTTTATTAGAACAACAGGAAAACAGTGATACAGGAAAACTTGATACTCTGCTTCCGTTGTAGACAATGCCATAGTAGGTTGACGCATGCAGCACTCCGTATATAAACAAGTCAAAAAAATTGGAGAATTTTTTTTAACGTATCTTGCTTTCCTTTCAAGATATGGAATTTTTTCTATAAGAAATCGTCGTTGGCAGGATTCGAACCTATATATGGAATTCACTTTTAATTATAAATCAAATATCTAATAAATTAATTAATGCTAAAAAAAGGTTTTTATTTCAATACATTGTTAAGAAGAATTAACTCTATAAGAAACTGTAAAAATAATTCGAATAATTTGCATACGTACAAAATTATATAAGAAAAACTGTTAAAATCGGCGAATACACCCACTTCCGGTTTTGTTATCAGACCCATCTTTTGATGGAACCGAGAGAATATGAAAAGTCAGCACTATACCAAATTTCAAGTTACTGGGACTTTTGGTTCGAGAGTTATCGTGGATACATCGTTACACACAGACACCCAAAATTTTTTCGTCAAAAATAGGGTAGAGGTCTAGGACGTTTCGGCGTCGCTGTTTCGCCGTCTCCGTTTTGGCATCGCCGTTTTGGCGTCAGGCCGTTTCGGCGTAACACCATTTCGCCGAGAACCGTTTCGGCGTCAATAGAAAGCAAAAGTTGTTGAACAATATTTATTGGATGTTGGATAAGTCAATGCGTTATATACACAAAACAGAATACATTAACCTACATTTCATAATTGTGTGCTAATCCCCTTAAATATTCTAATACATCTAAATTAACATCAAAAGTCTTAGAATCCAAGTATCCGCATCTCTATACTTTCCAAATCTTACGGGTGGCAGATTTCCGGCAACAAGCTGTTTATAATATATATCCTGTCTTTTTTGGACTTTACGAAGCCCATCTATAAATTTAAATATTGTTGCATGGTGTTCCCACAATTCCATCTTTAATCTTCTACGGGCCGCTTCTGAGTTAAAGAAAGTGGTAAATCCAGGCGATGTGAAAGAAAAACAATCATACAAATTCCATTCGTTTTTAAAACTTAGCTGAACAACAAATTTCTTTGTCTAAAATCTAATTAATCAATCTTAAATAGTCTAAGTCAGGTTCAATTGCTAAATTAAAAATTGTTAAAATTAAATGTAGTATTAAAATCTTTTTAAACGTGGCATTTTTAACTAAGTTTTGTAAATCATAGGTTTTATGTTTTATAGCGACCGACGTGTTAAATACTAAATACATTTAATAAACGGTTTCACTATCTCCTGAAGATTTTAATATTATAATTTTGAAACCTCTAATACCAATCTTTAAACATTAAATGTAGTATAGATTCCCTATTGGGTTTATAAGGTAAGAAATCATCATTCTAACTTTTCAGGTTTTATCGTTATTATTTTCAAAATCAACGCCGAAACGACCTGACGCCGAAACCTCTGACGGCGTAACGCCGAAACGTCTGACGGCGGCGGCGAAATGGCGACGTCGAAACATCCCATATCCTCAAATATATATTTTTCTGATTCAGGAGACCTTGAAACGTAAAATTATGCAATACAATTTGTTTGAAAAAAAATTGCGGTCGCTATACTTTTCTAATAGGAAAGTAAAAATCAAGGCAAAATATATCTTAGATTTTAAAGTAAATAATGACAGCAATAGAATAAAGTCAAAAATATTTTTGATGATTTAGTTTAGATTTTGATTTATTTAAGTCAAGTGCAATAATACAGATAGCTGAAGTACCGTTGAGTCTGGTATAAACCCGACACACCACCACAATAATTAATAATTCCTTGTTACAATAATTACATATGATTTCTTAATTTTCAAGTTTAATGTTTGTTCTCCTTGATTTTTTTGCCAATTCGTCAAAGACTTCTTTAACACTAACTGAAATGTCTCTGTGTACATACAACATTGCAAGTTCATTAAGTCTCGTTTCTTATGAGTCTTTTTAAGTTTTTTACACTGTTCTACTCTTTCGAGTTCCACAGGCTTCAATCTTTGCTGCCATATTTTTATTTCCCCAAATAATTGGCAGGCATCAGTCGCAGCAATAGAATTTCTATACTGGCCAAACAAACGTTGAGTGTAGAACTTATCTTCACTTGTCTCATTCAGCAAAACTTCGAATGATGACAGAGTTTCTTTATGAGCTGTGAACCGTTCTTTAATCTGAACGATGACATGCTCAATGAATGGTATGAATGCCCTTCTAAAATATGTTTTTGGGCTGTCATGGGGAACTTTTTCACGGGTCGTTTGGTGCCCTGTCATTCTTGGTACTTTACTGGTTCTTTCTTCTTGGCTGCAAATTGCTTCCACAGATTTGAAAATGTCTGCAAATTCTTCCTCAGAATTATTTCTTATTTTTTGTAATTCGTTCACAGTGTGCTCAGCATATGTGACAACGCTGGCAAGGTATAAGAAAATACTTTTTTTATAATATGAAACGAGTTAGGCATAGTGCTTTTAGTCTTTTAGAACCGTATTGAGGATCAGAATCTTTCCTAAAACTGCCTGGCGCTTCGGCGTATTAAAAAAGTCATACACTTTTCCGACAGTACCCACACAGTTTTTAATTAAAGGCAATAAACACCAATCAGATAAAGCTAAACTAAGAGAGTGACTACAATGCACGTACAGAGCATTTGGAACTTTTTATCTTACTAAAACCTGTACTCCGGAAAAAGCACCGCTCATAGCATATGCACCGTCATAGCCTTATAATGTATCTGTGTCAATTCCAAATTCTCTCAGTTTCCTTAAAATCACTTCACTTATCCTCTTACTAGACATGTCGTAGATTAGGACAAATTGAAGAAAGTCCTCTTGCACTGTCACACTTTCTAAGTCAACATATTTTGCACATAATGACATCAGTTCCACACAAGATGATATATCAGTTGTCTCATCCGCCAAAATTGAAAAACATTTTGCCTTATTTACCTTAGCTACTGTTTTTGGCAGCAGCACGTCATTGCAGGATGAAATGATTTCGTTTTGGCTGACTGAACTTATGTAAGTGGCATTCTTACCAGCTTTCAATAACTGTTCTTTTAAGTTTTGATCCCCACTATAAAGTCTCAGTCTCAAGAATGCACGAAAGTTTCCTTCGTTTCCAATGAAATCCTTATTGTCCTTAATGTTGAGTGAGCCTCTATCCCTGTGTCCTCTTAAAGGTAACCCTTGTCTTCCACAAAAAATAACTGTTTTGATTACTGGTGTAAGAAGACGCCGATTTTCTGCGACTTGATTTGCTACACTTTTATCCAGGGAACTAATAATGTCATTCTTGTTAGATCTCGTAGAAAGAAAGTTTTCGGCAGCTACCTTGGCATTAGCATGTGTAACCTGCGTTGGAATTTTAGCAGTGAATCTTTTATGTAAGACCCCGTAATTAGATTCATCTGGCTGAATTTTCTGTTTTCTTTTTTTTTCGATTGATTAGTTCGATGTTAGCATCGAAAACGTTTTACTCGTTATTTTATTATGTTGGATTTAAGTTTATTTGTATTTAATAGTTATTTCACAATTATTACTGGTATTTTTTTTTGAATGCATAAAGTTCCGTGGTTTTGATTTTGATTTAGTGTTTTACTTGTTTATCTCAGTAAAATAACAATGCTAGATAATTTACGACTTCCTTTTGGAATGTAATTTGATCAATTTTTCTTGGTATCTATATTCTTGTTTATGTTGAGCTCTTTTACGAGCGCGATTGGAACCACCTGACAATTTAGCGAAATAAGCGTTTTCTGTGAGAACGTTTTCTTTCTTTCGAAGGCCTACGTGACAAAACGCACGTGGCCAATTATAGTTTTCATCTTTGTTAATTTAGTTCGTTTAGTGTTCTATCTTTTACAAAGATTTTACGGCGCAAGTTCATTGAATTAAGTGGGAATACGAGGTGTTAAAAAAAGTAAAATTTTGTTTTTGGGGAAAAATCTTTTTGGTCGCAATTAAGAATACCGGGTACCGGAATGTAGTCAAGTGTTCGGGGTGTTTTTACCCTACCGTTAGACAATACCGCGGAAGTTAAACAAATGGTGCCGTGAAAATTGAGTGGTGTGATGGGAAATAGCAATTTTCCAAATTCGTAATTTTACGGTTTAAGGAACTTCATGGTATCCATAATAAAACTCACGTTCGAGTTGGATTTATTTTCGATGTTTTGTGTGAAAAATCCTGTCTTCGCTTTTGTGCGGATTTCAATTAAATAGTGAAATAAATCTTCCGCCGGTATTCTATTGGTTGGGGGTCCCACCGAGCTTGTATTCGACCACTGTACACCTAGACCGACCCGAGTTCAATCTAACTTCGTAGCTTCTGGAACCGCTGTGGCCGACAGTTTATCTGGAGTAAACAATTGAGTAAAGGTATTTATCGAATTTGTTATTACCGTGAAGTGAACCGCGATCGATATGATTTAAAAGCTTTGATTTGAGCCGATTAAATTACGGTTAACTTTAATTATTTCAAGAAACACTTGATGGTGTTTGCGTGAAGTTCGATTTAATTAATTAATTTTGTTTTGTGTGTATGTAAAAGTAAATCTTATTCATGCATAAAAGATAATGTAAGGATGTGTAAACTATAATTTGTTTGAACGTTTAGTTCGAAGCTAAGTTTCGGACGTATATTTTATAACTTGTGTATTTTTATTTTATTTGAATTTGTTGATTAAGTATGCGGTCAAGGCCTTGAAGTTTATTTTTATTGTGTTGTATTGAAAAACGAGTTAACGCTATTATTATTATTTTTTTCTTTCTATATATATTAATTTTGTATTCAGTTTGTTAATTTTTTTGTCTTGCTTATTATTATTTCATTTATTTTTTTTTTTTATTATTCGAATTTGTTTGATATTCATTATTAATTTTTAATATTCAGTCAATAAATGTTAAATTGTTAAACTGTAAAGAGCTTTTATTCATTCAGCTGCCGCGTACGTAAATTTTTAAGTACATTTCAGAGTTAGCAAGTTACAACTCGAGGTAAGTTCCGGGGTTGTAACCAACCAGATGAGCTTTTGGGTTATCAGGGGTCCGGAAGCTACAATCATCGTGTCCTTGATTGGCGCCCTAACCGATTTTGAGTATTTACCGTTTTATTTCGATTTTATGTCAATCTCGTTTCCAAGTTATCACGGAATTTTAAAATATAACCCACCCCGTCTCCACTGAGCAGCGGCACAACATCATTTGTGTTACCTCATTTCAGGTAGTGACATAGTTCCATCTTTGGCATGTAACACATGATAAGTCGTAATTTGGTGTTTGTTGAAATCTTCTAATGCATGTTTCCAGTCACTGTATTTCACGCGCACAAGTTTGCCTAGGGGAAGTCTTTGTTTCCAGCTCCAGCAGGTGCAAATAACATGCAGTATTTGCAAAATGCACCGTCAAGTTTTTTTGAATAGACCAGCCATTCTCTTGTTTTTAGCCAGTTGTGTTGAAACTTTAGCTGGGGCTTGCAGTAATTTATTGCAGGAAAGTGGAAACATTTTTCAGGCTTCCAAGCATTTTTCAACAAATTTTCTCTTTTTTCCGGCATAACCTGAAAACAAGTCTGCATGTCAAATAAATTTGATGAAAAAAAACTCAATTTTGTTTACTCGAATATTCCTTAATATTAATAACAATGCAATTATGTGAGTAGAAAAACATTACAAAATAATTAATTAATAAAAGTATTTAAAAATAGAAAGCCATGTAAATATTTATAGTAACCACGGTAAGTACACCGTGATAATAACTAATGAAATACTAACCTGTCTGTCAATATACAGCCCGATGTCGTTAGGACTGATGAAATGAGATATGTGTATTGGCTGGGAATGAACCGAAGACGACGAAGCTTCACTACTCGAAAACTCGGCAACAAATTGTTTGTCTTTGATACTGCATTGGTCATTCTCATTTTCGACCGCTTTGACACTTTCTGAAACTGATCCAGTTTCTTTCCTTTTAAAAAAGGACAAAATAGTACCGGTATCGTCAGCTTGACGCTTTTTTTCCATGTCACTTTAGTTGAATAATGAACGTCCAGAGTAAATGAATTAATTAATTAACACAACGAATCAACAAACTAGACGAAACGCGCACGAGTCACCGCTTACCACTGTACAACTAACGAATCAGAGTGTGAATTCACGCATCTGTTTTGTTGCTTCTGGGGGGGAACGGGGTTTGGTCCCGTTGCCCCCTCCCCCCCCCCCGTAAATACGCCGGTGAAATTAACACACAAAATTAATAGGTTTCTTAAACTCAATATCTAACGTAATGAATCTATTATCTAACAAGTAAACTTTTTTATTATGCAGATCTTACAGATGAGATAAAGCTACAATAATTGTTCATTATACAGGGTGTCCCACGAGGTACTGTACATACTGAAATTATTATTATTGAAAACAGAAAATCGAACTACAAAACAAACATAAAAAAAACAAACAAAAAAAATCACATCAAATGCTCAAAATGACCTCCTTCGGCATTAATACAACGACGGCTGCGATCTAAAATGGACCGAGTAGCCGCTCAAAGCACCTGCTGGTTGTTCCGTGTTTGTTGACGCACATCCAGGATACGCTGTATTAGTTCAGCGCTGGTATTAACTTTTACCTCGTATACTAAACTTTTCACATGACCTCACAGATAGAAGTCCAAAGATGTGAGATCGGGCGATCTCGGTGGCTAAGCATACGGGCTTCCACGCCCAATCCACCTATTGGGGTAAGCAACATTTAGATATTTGGTCACATGCCGACTAAAATGTGGAGGAGCTCCATCATGTTGCAGAAACATTTGTTGTCTTGTTAGTAAAGGTACTTCTTCCAAAAGCGGTAGCAATTCATTCCGCAAAAAGTTAGCATATGCTTCTCTTGTCAGACGTTCCTCAAAGAAAAAAGGTCCAATAAGTTGATCGTCAATCATGCCACACCATACGTTAACAGAAAATCTGCGCCGAAAGTTAGTTTCTGTTGTGCCATGTGGATTTTGATATGACCACAAATGAGAATTACGTATATTGTTCACTCCATCTCTAGTAAATTGCGCCTCGCCGCTAAATTAAATGAATGGAACTAATTGTGGATTTACCTGTAGCCAGTGGCAGAAATTCAACCGGGCAGCAAAATCTCCAGGTTCCAGATGCTGAACCTGTTGTATGTGATAAGGATACAAAAGCCCATCATGTAATGTTCGCCATACTGACATACGGGGGAGTCCCGTTCGAGAAGAAATTCTTCTAGTACTCAACCCTGGACTCCGATCAACCATCTGTAGAATGTTTTCCTGCTCATTCACATTTAACTGCACAGGACAGTCAGATCTTGTTGAAACTGATGGAAATGAACCATGAGTCCGTACATGTTGAAACACAGAAGAAAAGGTTTGGTGATTTGGCACCATCCTGTTGGGAAATCTTCGTTCATATTCCCTAACGGCAGATCTCGCATTTCCATCACAAAATCCATAAATGTAAATGATATCAGCATACTCTTCGTTAGAAAAATGAGAAGGCATTTTGCATTTAAATTACAGTTCATTTAATGAAATCGACTGTGACATTAGTAGAAAGGAAAGCAATAAATGACATATTGTTTGGCTTTTGTTTCCCAGTTGACTAAGAATAATTAATTTTCAAAAAATGTGTGATCAGTTATAAACTTTGAACGCTTGTATCTGTGTAACTATGGCAAATTGGACCTATGTTTATAGGACGTTTTCTACTTAAATTGACCTAAGGAACATACCATTTCAGTATGTACAGTACCTCGTGGGACACCCTGTATATTCCGACTTAACTTTCATGTTACTACACTTTTGAATTACAAAGTTACTTGGTATTTTAAGTCAAATCTTGCACCTAATGAAACATATTTACTACTTAAATTTAAACGTAGATACATTTCCTTGATATAGTCATTGTAAATATATGTGATTTCAGAAGAGAAATCGAAACTGGAGGAGCAAAACCATATTTCCTTAAACGATTCTTCAGGCATGCTTAAATTAAAATCGTGAAAGTAGGTACTCTATTATTAGAATCTCCTAATGCATCGATTCCTGTATATAGTGAGCAACCTCAGATTTTTAACTATAAAGTGGCGGGGAATACGCTAGCTTCAGAATAGATATTTAAAGTCAAAACGAAACAGAAACTTAATTTAAAGAAGCAGAAAATGATGAATAGACATTAATCACCGAAACGCAAAATGAAGAAATAACAGAATTAGAAATGCGTTTAGGAAAAAGTAAGAAAAGGTCTTGAAACACTGCTCAATAGCAAGCAAATATTGTAAAGAAAAAAATTCGTTTCGAGGTAGATAATATAAGCACAAATAAAAGTGTTATAAAAAAAAATGAAATTTGGATGCACAAATCTTTGCAGAAAGAGTTGCAACGATAAATTAAGCTAAGAAACAAGACTAGAGATTTTCAAAAAATGTTAGGCGGTAACTAACTATAATAGGCAATCCTCATTTGTAGGAAGTTATGTAAAACGGATTAAAAAAACGAGTTGCTGTAAAAAAAAATTACCGGCGCGAAAAAAAAACCCTCATTGTCGTACATCCTCCCACTAAAGTCAAACGAAAACGTAGAAGTATGCCTCATTTCCCACTAGATTATTTACGAGTTCGGTACTTTTACGCCCGGGTTAACCTTCACCGTTAGATTGCTCCACGCTACTAGTCGGGGTGAGTGGTATACAATTTTTTTTACTGACGGTTTAAATTGACTCTGCTAATTGTCGGTAGCGGATATTGGTAGCCACCAAATGTTCATCGTTATCACCGAAGATAACTAGCAGGTGGCCTCGTTAGAAAATTTCCATGACGACACATTATTGATAACGTCATTATCGTATCCACCGTCAAGGGTTGGAAACCTAATCTTTCTTTGGGAAGAATAATTACGACAAACACGGGAAATTGATGTTGTTAAGTCGAAGGGAAACGCTGCGCACTTGCGTTCTTAATGATTGGATGCTAAGGAAACCTTTTATTTGTGTTACTATTAGATGCTCGTTCAGATTGGGTTTAATATTACTTTTTAGGTACATCAAGTACGGAGATTAGCTAATGTCCGACTGAGGTAAAACCTAACTGTGAGTATTACTACTTTAATTTCTTTCTTTGATTTGTACTTCGGTGGTCATGTCGTTTATGACCGTACGTGCATGTTATTAATTAATAATATTTTTGTGCTTCACGAACTTATAAGCTGTGCACGTTGAGTCTCGAAGGCTTAAATTGTTTTGTTTGTCTACAATTTAAAGATTTGTAAATATAAATTCAGACGTTATGTTTATGTAACTGTTTAGACTAACAGGGTCAGCTTGTTGTACGGTGTGTTGTTCGCTATTTGGCGCAACTTCTAATTCATTCGACCTACGTGTAAATATTGTCGAGAATTTACATTTATATACCTTCTTCATCTTCTGTGATATAATAAATATATATATTCGGTGTTCTTACTTCTGTAGTGTCATTTATTCTTTTCCTGCTACGGGTAGAGTTAGACGGTATCTCCCGAATTTAATTTTTCATCGTCTTGGCGCCTTTTCTTTTAGATTCGCGTTATAATCACACATAACAAAGCCTGCGATCCCTCTCCGAAGAAGCTGTGCTAGCCGTTGCTTTGTTTTGTTATGAGAAGACCTGCGTAACAATTTTTTTTTGGCGGATCAATTCAAGAAGCCTGAGTTTCTCGTAACAAGCTTTGAAAAAAAGATGATTTTATCACAGGTACTGTGATTCCAGACAAAAGCGGAAAACATACTAATCGACCTATTGTAATTTTAGACAGTGTAAAACAAGAAATTAGAGGGCATATAATTTTTTTCCCAAAAGTACTAAATCTGTTGTCTACCAACCAGAATTCTTGCGTTTCGGTAATTATTTGTGGTTCGGATTCTTCAGCATTCCTAAGCAGTTTTTTGCAGTACGGTACTTGTATGGTATGGTACCGAGTCGTGTTACAAACCTTATAAATACATATTGAAGTGTATTTCAATCGATTTTCATTCAGATTTCATTTGCGACCTTGGCAAAATCATGGAAAACGCCAATATAATATTAATTGTCGTTTGATCTACGTGAATTGAATTAAATTTGGTCCTTATTAATCCGCCGCATCGACCTCTAAATTCCTGAAATCGTATGTTCTTACGCACAGTAACTACATTGTATTTAAAACGCACCTGAGGTTAACGTTCGAACAATTCGAAGTAGTTGTATACAAACTAACCTGTCAAATTTCCCCGGCACTACCTGTTGAATATATTCAGATCAACACACTAAAAAGGCACCGCTGGCAAGGGGATTTGTGTTAATTTAACACCGTAAAACGCTGGTACAAAAACCGTATTTTTTAATTGTGTTTTAGCGTCATAGTTAAGGCAGGGTCGTGTAGGAGCCAACAGAAGGCGCTGCAGGCGCAGTCTATGAATAACATATACCGAGCCGTCCAGAATTAGTTTCAGTTTCCTTTTTTATTGTTAGTTGGTTGTATTGTTATGTAAGTTATTTATTTTGTTTATTGTAATTTGGAATTTAATTTTTTTATTTACTGTATGTAAATAAACGCAAAGAGCCATAATTATTTTATTATACATCTTAATTGTGTTATTAATTTCTCCACTTAGCTACCCAGGGTGTTGTGAATCAAAAACCCAACCCAGGACCGGTTACATTTGGCGCCCGAGCAGGGACTCCGGAACCCCAGTACCTGACTTGCAGTACCTGTAAGTAAATAATTAATTCCATTTTTAGACATTTTGGTTGGCGCTCAAGCATCCTGTACCGAAAATGCACAATGTCTAGACACGTAGAAGTTACTCCGAAAACTGTATCCGAAACCGAGATGTGGTCCAGATGGATTAATAGTATGCGACCTAAACAGTTGATGCAAAAACTGAAAGCATTCAAATTAGATCCAACCGGAGACGAAAACGAATGGAAATCCCGCCTGCTACATTTTCTCCAAACCGGAGAACGTTTAATCAGTAAGCCTGCATGTCCCAGTATACAAGTAACAGCAGGAGTACCCTTAGAAGTCGCCTAAACAAACAAGATTTGTTACCGAAGAACCGTTACAAACCAGAACCTATGCGAGAAAAGTCTTCACCGATGCCAGCAGCCGTCCAAAGCCCGAAAAATAACCCTGAATGGACCTCCTGGTTAGATAGAGTAAGAAATTTTTATTCTAAGCAAAGACAAACCGTACCCGTCGTCGTCGATAATCGATTGTTTGTACCTGTCACCATGGTGAAACAAGAGTTTCACGCTCTTTTAGATACCGGCGCCGCAATGAACTATATTAGCCACGCGGTACAAAAACTCGTCGCTGAAGATTCTCAACCGCCAGAAAATAAGCGGAGTATAGTACAACTAGCCAACGACAACATATGTGAAACCAGCGGAAATTATGCGGTCAACGGTAATTTGGACTTACAAGATTTTTGCTTAGAATGTCAGTTGTTAGCGAACCTTAACACCGACCTCTTGATTGGCCTGAATTTCCTGTGTTCAAACCAGACAGTAATAGCTGTCCTGACTGATGTGCTACAAAACCAGATAGGGCCATTTTCAGAAAAATTTGAGAAATTTAGTGAAAAACTAGCCCCCAAGTATTCCGGACCTTTCCGAATTCAACCAGAAGGTAGCAAAAGTCAACCCCTTGTCACTGGCTTTGCCCAAGAGGGGATGGTATTTGATATGTTAAATTTGAATTTGAATTTGGTGTGTATGATGAAGTATTAATTTGCTGAAGTGTATTTATAATTGGTAATATTCTGTGATTGACTATTGTAAATAGTATCAATTTGCGCACATGTTTGTTGCATTGGCATGGATTGCGAGTATGATAATTTTGTTCGTGTTTGAAGGTACGAAGCCTGGGGGTTTGATTCTCCATAATTGTTTATTTTGGGTATTTAGATAATTAAAAACTTGTGTATTTGAAGTTGATATCAATAATAAACAAGTTTAAAGTTTATGAATAAATACATATGTACCTAAGTACATACAGATTAAACTTGACCTGCGGTCAAATTTATTTTGCTTGATAACTCAATCTTACATTTCGAAATTTAAACGGGGAATTCTACTAAAAAATAAATTAAGAATTTGCGTATATTTTCTGGTAATTTTATAAACCATAATATAAATATACAATTTTATTATTATAACATAGTGTTTTGTACCAATATTGTAAGAACTCACTATAGATAAACTTTCAAAGTAGTTTAAGTGCAATTTTCTAAAAAAAATTAAAATTAAAAATGTAGAATTGTTACTATAAACAAAATTTAGATACCTTAAACAGCTGTATTTTTAAACAAGATAAAATATATACGTTGAGGTTTAATTGCTAACGATTTAAATAAAATTATTACAGTAAAATCATATAAATACGTAACAAAAACTTTTAAAATAAAATTAACACAATAATGTTTTTTTTTAATTATTTATTTTGTAACACGTTTGTAATGATTCGTATACGTATAAAATTTATTGAATATTATAAAATTTGTATTTGAAAAAACGTTAGTAAATAACTGTGAAGGACTGCGTTTTGTTAAAATAGTTGTTGCGCATTTAGAGGAACAAAAATAGCATTAATGTTATAGAGCCATTCTTGTTTACCAGAACACGTTGTGGTGCTAAAAGAACGTCTTTAAACTACAAGTAAGTAATTTTTTTAATACATATTTTAGAATAATACAATTATTACTCTTCATGTATATACATTTTTTTTTACTCAGAAACTAAATATGAATATTGAATATTTATTAAATTACTATAAATAGTAATTGGCACTTGTTGCTTTAATAAAAATTTATCAATGCATTTATAATTTTATTAATACAATATTTAAAAATACATATGTGCATTTTAAAAAAAAATAATTTGGAGACGTTAACTTTATAAGATTAATCCAAAAATAACAGCATTGTAAGTGAATTAAAATATTTTTATTTTGTAGGGGTAATGTTTTTTCTAAAAACGAATAAATATAACATATATCCAAAGGTAGTTAACTGTTATTTCAATTACATGGCAATAAACATTGATGGACCCAATGATTTTACTATTACGTAATCATTTCAATGACACCACTCCAGCCTTGATCTAAAATTAATCCTGATGATTACTTTGAAACTAGTTGAATTTCAAACATCTTTATAACTTAATTTTTAAATATTCGTGCTCTTGCGGGCGTGCAAAACTGGTATGTTAAAAAAAAGTATAGAGATTAGTAATTATGTAAATTTATTCTGTTTGTTAAAAATCATTGAGAATTAAAAAAATTTGTTTTACCAAATAATAGAAAAATTAAAACAGTTTAAATAATAAATTCTAATTAGTTGCAATAACCAAAATGGTAATTATCTACAAAATACGTTTTTAATTTTTTTAAATGAAAATATAACGTGTAAGAAAAAATTGTACCAAATTTCAGCAAATACTCAAAAAAGCACATCATATTTTAATAATAGAAACTAAACGTTATCGGTTAAAAATAAAGTGAACATTTTTTTTGTTTAATTTATGTGCACGTTTAAATTTTTTAAAAATCTAAATTAAAATAAAAAAAATCATAAATCGGTACTAAGAATAAAAAAAATTGTGTTTTTATATATGTGAAATTGTCATGTTTGGCTTTAACATAGTTACACTTTGTATATTTTAATGTATTTTCATATAAAAACAATACTAGGAAAACTAGTTCAACTTACACAACGATTTAATCAAAATACGTCATTAATTGCATCATATAAATATAAATAAAAACGCACATGGATTTAGGCTTTACTAACGTTTATACAAAAATGAGTACGCTTTAAATTTACGTAACATTTAAATGTTATTCAATTTTTACGTGTAATTGTAAAATAAATTACTAATTTTTGTTCTAAACAAATAAAATATTTAAATCAGTTCTAATTAACATATTATTTTTAGAATTTTCTTTAATTAAGTATGTTTAAAGTAAAGATTGAAATATCCATGTTTTTCATAATTTTTTGAATATAATTTGTTTACGTATTTTTAAATAAAACATAAAATGTAAAGTAGTAATTTTTTTATTTAGTGTGAAGATGCTTTTAAATAATTTAATTTGTTGTAATTTTATCTTAGTACTAAACTATACATATATTTTAAAAAAATTGTATCTTCTTTCTTTTAAAATTAAAAACAATTAAAAAAAAATTTTAAATACGACACCTAATATTACTACACAACTAATAAATTCACGCCGTTATCGAAACTTCAGAATATTGCTGGCTAAAAATATAGGAAGCTAACAAATTTAAAAATAATCATTTTTTTATAAACATGATCAAATCAACTATTTATTATATAACATTATTCTTAGATTTTTTTTAACAATATAGCATTTTACATGTCAGTTTAATTTATATGTGTCGTGTACGAAAATTGTTTATAATCAATCTTTTTTTATTTTTGAGATAATTAACTTTAAAGTTAAATAAAAGTACTTTATTGCATTATTCAAATATTTGTTTAAAAATATTATTTTTAGAATTTCCGATTAACCTAATTTTTAAAGTTATTTTAACAAACGCTACAACAAAAACGTGTTGTATTCTATAATATTTTTATAGCAAGTTTGATAATCTAATATCATTTTTAAAATTATCTTTGTTTATATTATATTACATTTGCAAAAATTCGGTTGCTTTTTTCCTTATCAAATCTTAACTTGTTCAATTCTTTGTAGGCATTAAAAAAATCTTCATTAATGTCAACGGATCAATTTTTTTTGTAATTTTTTTGTTCTACAGTAAAACTTAAAAATAATTTTAAAACCAAAAACATTAAAACGTGCACGTCGCTTTTTACTTTTACTTTTTAAAAGGAATGAATTCAAATTACTCATTATTTAGTTGAAAAGGAATGCATTCTCATTACTAATGAGTTTTCGTGGAAAGTAATGCATTACACCTACTAATTACCGAAAACAGTAATGCATTATTTTGAACATTACTTTTGTCTTTATTAAATACTAATATACTTATAATTACGACACCCAAAATACAATAAAACAGTGAACGCCGCGCCGCTTAATCCAATCACGTTGGAGTTTCGGTTTTTTGATAACAATGAGCGAATGATAACCATATCCGAAATTCAGAAGAAGCATGTAACGGTAAATAGTTTGTTGACACCTTTAATAAAAATAAATTAAAAATAACGTATGATGTTTAATTCAGTTTTAAGAACTATACATTGCTTCTCAGTAACTTGCTGACACTAAAAATAAATACAAATTAACGGTATCACATAAGTTGTAGTTGAATGAAGTTGTTATTCTAAGAACGCATATGTTTTTCAAATTAATTCTCGAAGAAAATGTATATTTACAGATGTTTATTGCAATGTTACTTAGGTTACTCAAAATGCTAGAATAAATGACACTGCAAAAATAAAGCTAAACATGCAAAACAAGTAATTTTAGAGTACAACGAAAATGAAAATTTAGTTAAAAAATTAATGCAAAATAGGTTGTTGTTGTTCATGTATAGAAACAAACCTGAAAAGAAAATTGATAAAATAATTATGATTACTGTAAACGATGTTTTTTCTATGTATTAACATACGTCCGAACCGTTCTTTGATAAAGTGATAACATTATCCGTGATTCCAATAAGCGGCACTGTATAAACAAAATTTTATTTTACGTATTCCATATTAACAATTGCGTTTCAAAATTGTTATCTGCTAATGAGTGACATTTCGTTTTAAAAACGTCTACTGCCACACTGAACATCCTTTCTACAGATGCGCTGGATGGCAGTGTTGTATTACATTTCAAAAAAACATCCTTTATCATAATTAATTAAAATTGTAATATTCCGCTTTTTATCTTTTAGAGTCAACGCTTTTAGTTAGTTGTCAAACAATAATTTTAACTGATTCTCTTTTGGATCATTATCATTGAGTGAAGGGAACTTAAAAAATCGCCATCGTCATCTTCAGATGTGTGTGATTGTGAATTGGTTGGCAAACTATTGAATACATTTAAATAAAAAAAATTTAATTCCTCGATCATTCAGTCGTATGCCGTTCCGCGTTTATTTGTTTCAATCCATTCCATTTTTAATTTGGGATGGACAAAACTAACAACCATTAATAAGCGATTCCATCAAACAGACTTGAACATATTAAAACATTCGCGAAGTTTTTGTAAATTTTGAGATCGTTCCCGTACTTTTTATCCACGTCTAGAACGTTCACGAAAGTATGTAAAAGCTTCTCGAATGTATGCAGAAATGTATAAATGCAGTACAAACAAATCGTAGGTCAGTTATTTTCCGTAATTCGAAGACGGCAGTGTTAAGAAGATTATTGAAGTATAAATAAATAAGTAATTAAGGCGTGTGAGATAAATTTACAATATATAACCTTGTACGTGACTTTAGTGTAAACAAACAATAAGTGTTAAATAAATATCCGCGGACTTATCTTCGTGTAAGTGAGAGTGTTATTCATAAATAAGAGTGTAAGTGTTTTTATTTAATCTCCTTAGACTTAATTAGCTCGGTTAGTTTAAACGTGTACATATTTTTAGTATAAGTAAAAATAAATTAGTTTTAATAATAATAAGAAACTTCACAATATATAAAATGAAAAAACATGTAATTTATTAATTACCTGTTTATTAGTGTACATACTCGAGGCACACAAAACTGCAGTTGCCGTGTATTTTTGATCTGTCGAAAAGTTGACACTGTTTGTTACAGTGTAAGCAACCAATATCCCAAGTACATCTTTTTTTCTTTTTGGAAAAGATCCAAAGCTGCCGCAAAAATATATATACGTACTAATTATTGCCGCAAACCAATTTTTAAAATATAACCAAAAAAATATTAAAATATTACCAAAAATACGTAATGCATTAACATTACTAGTTACTTACTAGAAAAATTAATGCATTACATTCTTGATTGCAAAAAAAAACTAATTTAATTACAGTAATCCATTAATTGTAATGCATTACTTTCAAACACTGCTTATTGGAATCACGGATAATGTTATCAATCAAGTAATGTTATCACTTTATTAAAGAACTGACCGGACGTATGCTACTACATAGAAAAAAACATTGTTTGATACATGCTGTCTGTATTTACTGTTTCCTAACTAATAATAAACATTTTTTTTACATTGGATATTGTTATCATTCGGTTATTGTTATCAAAAACTTCAAGTCCTAATGTGATTTTATTTAGCGGCGTGCACTGTACTTAATATTATTAACACATTCGATGTGCATGTCACGAATCCGTGACATGAGCACCTTATTATAGTAAAGTGCGCATGTCATGGATCCGTGACATTCAGTATATGCAACTAAATGGCTTTAATACAACTTTAGATGGCAGGGTTAACGTTTGTGCGTACGCTCAGCGCGTAGCAATTACGTTATAAATTCGTACTGTGCACTCCGGATGATCACAATTTGTGAAAATATAATGGCGGATAACGCTTAGACACCATCTACTAGTAAAAAGAGGAAAATAACATTTAAAGATCCTAATAAACCAACTGTTAGTTTTAAATGGCATTACATATATGTCATTTATAATTCTATATAATTATTATTATATACATCAGAGTGAAATGGATTCTGAGGATGAAACAGGTACGTACCTACACGAATAACATTTGTATGATTTTTTGGATATAGTTGAAAAAACAAATATATATGCCGAAGAAGTATTGATGTCTGAAGGCGTAGTAATGGACATTTCTAGAATTACGAGATGGGAGTCTTTGACAAAATATGAATGTTGGACTTGCTTTCCATACTGGAACGATAAAGCTAAACCGATTCCAAGATTACTGGAAACCTCATCGCCTAATCAACGTAAAATGTTTTTCAGAACACATAAGTCGTGATAATTTTTTATTAATAATGCGCTGTTTCGACTAACGTCAGACAAGGAGATGTTTCTACCGATAGGCTCGATAAAATACGAACGGTTCTCAGCTTCTTCAATACAAAAATGAATGAAACATACCACCCGAATAAGCAACTGTTATTAGACGAATCGATGGTTTTGGGGCGTGGTCGCTTGACTTTCTGGCAGTACATAAAAAGTAATTGGAAGCGTTAAGGGATTAAATTATATACTGACTTCCAGAAAAATTGCAACACCTAGAACTTGTTGAACGATTTTATTGAAATTTTTAGGAAACGTCTATTTTCATAAAAAAAAGTGATGCTTAAAATTTGAATAAAATCTAGACAGTAGTTTTTTGTTTTTTTCCTTTTGTTTCCATAGTAACAATAAATTGGAAGTAGTAGACCATTTAGCAAATTGTTGTTGTTTGTTCACAATTTCATTCTGAATTTGATAACAATGCCGAGAGTACGTCAACATCAACATTTTGTCCAATTAAGTGATTTTGAACGTGGCCGTATTATTGGTATGAGAGAGGCCGGACTTTCGCTAAGAGAAATTGCTCGTCGTGTAAACCGAAATGGTTCATCGGTATTGAGATGTTGGTCTAAATGGTCCGAGGAAAGGGTTTAACATCGTCGCTGTGGATCTGGACGTCCTCAGGACTCGATCAATTCCAAATGATTGAATGAGAAGTATAAGACTCAGAATGTCAATGTCATCTGTTTATCGCCGGATAAGATCTTATGGGTTGCGTTCATATCGTCCATTTTCATGTATTCCTCTTACACCACTTTACCGTCTACGCAGACTAGGGTCAACCAACGAAAGGGTTAATTGGGCGCAAGAATGGCATCAAATTGTGTTTAGTGACGAGTCCTGATTTTGCTTGTAGGCCCAAGATGGTCGTAGGAGGGTCAGACGGATGCGTGGAGAACGTAAAAATCCAACATTTTTTTGGGAAACGCAACACAGCCCTCACTCAAGAAGTTATGATATGGGGTGCAGTATGATATGGTAGTAGATCACCCTTGGTCTTTATTGACGGCAACCTAAACGCAGCTGGTTACATTGCTAATGTGCTACAACCAGTTGGGCTTCCATATTTTCAGGGGCTGCAAAATCCTATTTTCCAGCAAGATAATGCGCGCTCTTGTACGACAAGGGCTACAACACGGTTTTTGGAAGAAGCTTACATTGCCGTCCTTGCATGGCCTGCTCGGTCGCCTGATTTGTCGCCCGTTGAACATGTATGGGATATGATTGGTAGGCGACTGGGTAACTTACCACATCTTCCAGATAACTTACACGATCTCCAGCTACGAATTCAAGAAGCGTGGGACGATATACCACAAGCAGCTATAGATCATTTGATTGATAGCATGTCAAAACGTCTAAATGAGTGCATTAGAAATCGTGGCGGAGCAACTCATTATTGAAAAAACTTTTTAAGCTTTTAATCTTTTGTTTATAAACTTTAATCATCACTTTGTTTCATGAAAATAGACGTTTCCTGAAAATTTCAATAAAATTGTTCAACAACTTCTAGGTGCTGCAATTTTTCTGGAAGTCAGTATATATACTCACAGACCCAAATTGTGTTATTTTAAATATATATGTGTATATTGGGGCTGTTCGTAGCCAAGGTGGGAAAGGACTTTTTTCTAAAATTGCGCTAGACCTAATACAAAGAAAATTTGATGTAGGCCACTAGTTGTTTATGGACAACTTCTATAATAGCTACGATTTAGATAAAGAACTCCTTAGACGTGACACATACTGCACAGGAACTCTCAGGAAACTAAGAAAACACTATTGTAACTCTGGAGTCTCAACAAAATTGGGAAAAGGAGAAATTATATTAAAATTTTCCAATAATATAATGATTGCAAAATGGAAGGATAAGTGCAATAAATACATGGTAGATCACCAGGATGAAGTGGCTGTCTACCAGCCTTGCGACAGAAAAACCTTTCGTAGGTACAAGAACTTAGGGTTACATTTCATCCAATTCAGTCTTGTAAATTAACTCAACGAAATGGAGTGTTGCATAAACGCAGTGGAGTTTAAAAAAATCGTTATACTGACATAATAAGGCTGCTTTAAAAATGTCGTTCAGTACGATTATAAATAAAATATTTGTAACCAGTGGCGTAGCCAGTATATGGGAATCAAATCAAAGTATGCAGTATGCACAACATTTATAATCGATTATATATACAGATATATCTTTGTTTTTTGTAAAGTCAAAGTCCCAAGGAGGGGGAGGGGGAGAGTTCTAACTCCCAAACTCTACCTCTGGCTACGCCACTGTTTGTAACACGGATATTTAATTTTTTATGTATATATTTGTCGTAGCGTAAAAAAAATTTGAAATATCGAATATTTTAGCAATATTTAATTGATAAGAACATAATTTTATTTGAGAAAATCAGCTTTTCTAACTAACTTTCTAACTTAAACTAAGGGACAATGTGAGAAAATGATTTTCATTACATTAAATTGACCATAATTTTTTTATATTAATCGACGTCTCATCTTTTGAAGTAATAGTAGTAGAGTTATCTTGCATTTAAATTAAAAGTATTACATTAATTATTAATGCATGTCACTAGTCCACTTGGCCTTTAATTTAAAAAAAAAAGTAAGAAAAAAAAATATCTTTAGTGTTTTACAAAATTTTTATGCTCTTTGACCATATATTACAGACACACTGTATATAACCTTTTTATTGTGCTATTATTATTACATGTTCGTATCAAAAAATCTTTTTTAAACATTTTTATATTCAAAAATTAAAGAGAAACGCCAACGGTTTATGTATATATGTATGTATACGTAGCGAATTTTCAAACTAATTATTTAAATTAACTATGTACGCGATTATTGATCATTATAAACCTAACTAAAAAAACACAATCCAAGCTATGATAAAATAACAGACTAACAGTTTAATAGAAAGAATACTTACATTAATTTATTTATCACTGTAACCGTATAACCTCCGCGGATCAGATAATTAGTCACTTGATGCACTTGTTTATATAACAACACGTTCTCTTTTGCACGGCGTTGTATTTATTTAAAACTGCACAAATTTTAATTTACATTTACGCTGCACTTAATATTTTCTTTTTATCAGCAACTTAATATTCTATCTCTTTTGACAATTGTTTCAAATGTTACTATTTTGGGAACTATATTTAACCCAGCGCGCGCTGGTATGGTCGAAAATTATGACAAGGTCGATATGGGGATGTATCAGATACCCTACTAAAAATATAGGTTATTTTGATTTTTTTATTTGTAACTGAGCATGGTTTTATTAAATTTTTAGTACATAACATTAAATGAGTTCTTGCAATAATAATAGGCAAAAGCGAACCAAAACATTTATATTATGTTATTTTATTTAACATTTAAAACATAGAGAACGATAATATAAATTACTATTTAAACAAATTTACAACAAGAAAAACATATTTCAGTCAGAATCGTGTGATTTACACAGAAGGCATATTTGATCTGAATCTTCAATACACACTCAAGTTCCACTAAAAGAACACGTTAGATGAGATTTTCTATTTTTTGCTCGAAGGCATATGGGCATCTTCTAGTTGCTTTTCGCTTTTTAGATGTTGTTGGTTGTGAATTTTTAGTTTTTTTGCGTTGGCATTTATATTTTCTAGTTTTCTAGGTAATCGAAGATTATCTTTTTTTTCGAGAAGATGATTCGTAATAAACTTTTGAAGGAAAAAAGTCTTTTTGGGCTGTTTGTCATTTGAATTAGCATTAAATGTAACCATAGCATTAATACCACTTGTATTAAGCATTTAATATAACAGGCCCAAGGGCCATTTTGTTACAAGCTAAAGATGTTAATGAAAGAAATGCCTGAATAACAGCAATAAAATGAGAGAATTGCCGGTGCTCAGTGAAGGTCATGGATCAAACTCAAAATCCATGATTAGAAGGAGGAGAATGTGAACCCACCGAACCACCCAAACTTGCTTGGTACAAGTTCGCCACAAAAGGATAAGTAAGAAAAGGAAATGCATCAGAAGGAAAAGTTTAATTGGGCTAGATAACGGAACGTGCTTTGAGCACGCGATTTAGCGAGGCTTCTGCCTTTCGGCTTATCCTCGCTTCTAACGCATAAAACCAAGTAGGTAAGGAAAACGACTTAGACAGTCATTCTCCAAATCTTAAATCAAAATAAAATTATAATTTGCAAAGCTTTGTTCGCAAAAGAGCACACATTTACAATTTTGTAAACTAAAACAACAAAATCAAAAATCGTAATAGTAATGTCCGGTAATACGAATTTGAGACGTTTACCGTCAATACGTCGATATTAAAAATCATAAATTTGTTACCTACTGTCTTCAAAATAGTAAAAACGACAAAGAAAACGTAAGTGTCGTGAATTAAAAGTTTTCTTAATGGTACGATAAATTTTTATAGTTAAAATCAAAATTTTTGCGAAAACCACAATTGATTTTAAGCGGTAATTCTAATACTTTAATTAGTTTACGTAGTACCTAGTGAGGACGTAGGTCCTCTAAGGTAGCATTGCCATAAGCAAATCGGGTTGTTCATATAGCTGCATTAATCCGTCGAAAGAAGTATAAACCGCCAAAGCGAATTAAATTATGAAGCACACAAACGGCACTAACCGCTTAATTATACGGTAAAACAAACGTTGCTGGGTATCACGTGAAACGTAGAAACCTTATTATATACGAAACAGGATAAAAACTTAAATTTTCACCAAACTCACTTTATTGCCCCTACATTACCACCGGATCTTAAACTTTAAACCTTTCGAGAACTACAGTATCGGTTCAAACTTTTTTTAAAAACGAAAAACACATACCTTGATTTTCCCTACCTCATTATTGGAAAACTGTGACATAAATCTTGAAGAAAGACATATAAGTACACAAATTAACTAAACCAGGATACAAAAAAAAATCATGACGTAGTTCTCACAAGAAACGCAAAATCATTAAGTGATAACAAAATATAAATGATATTCGCAAACGAAGGTACTGGAATATAAAATTACAAACCGTACTCAAAACGCATCACAATAGAATCGACCTAAATGATTCAAGTCCTTCTGCACTAAATATGTACCTGTAAAATAAAAATGAAAATAATGAAACATTTACAAACATGAAATAACTTCGCTACATTAATGCCAATTTACTCAAAAGATCTTAAAGAAAACGAAATTAATAAAACAAAGCCAAACACCTTTTACAAAAGAATACATCTAGAAATCAAACAATAGTTACGTTTCTGTTGACATTGTAAGCTCTACTAAGCTCATTTATTACATCCACTTCAATTTTGGTAAAATTATAAAAAGGTTATTATTTTTGGGTATCACCAGAGATTGAATCAAAGTGTTATGGTAAAAGAATGGGAGAAGCAATAGATATTTTCTTTTTCGGAGGATATAGGATACCATAGTTAGGTCGGGTTGAAAAGCAAATGTAATGTACAAAAGGCTGTCAATGTTTTTTCAACAATATATTGAGTAAAAGAACAGTGGCCAACCAATTGTCAAAAGTAATATTCCTACCTGTCTTGCTTATAGGTGCTATTAAAATCATTAATACGTCATCGGGTTTGTAACTAAATTGGAATCGTGGTTTAGGTTGTTTTTTAAGATACACATCCTTACTCAACACGTAAAACGTTCTAGCCTACACAATGGCAAATACCTTTAGGCCATAATTTGCCCGCTTATTTGGCATTGCCTGAATGAGCAACGTGTACGAAATAATTCTAATGTTTCGTCTATAGCGACGAAGGGAAAAAATTTACCAAATGACATAGTGTTTACAATTTAATTTTTTTTAAATACATTTTTTATAATATAAAAAAATGTCTAATCCAAAAAGCCATAGATATATTGACGACCAAAAAACAAAACAGTCAACACTAGAACTATACAACAAAAATTTTTTTAAAAGATATGTTCTAAACAATTTTACCCATAGAATACGTACAAAATAACAGGGTGAATATAACACAAAAAATTAGGAACATAGTTTGGAAATAATTTTTTTTGAAGATTTTGGGACATTGGCGCATTAGGAATGTGCCCAATTTTTGCAATTTATGCACTGCAGTCATATTTCATTTATCTAGAACGCACAAAAAAATCATTGCAATAAATACAAGGACAATCTTCATCATTCACATCGGCAAAAGCATTCTCTTCAGATTCCAAACTGAGATTTAAAGGTTTATGTTTTGTCTTGTACACGGTGTTCTTTTGTCTTGTACAGTTACATATGCTCTATATGGCACGGGAGATTACATCAATAGGAAACTGCAAAACTTTTTCTGCCAAAGTGCTTGCAATTTCTGTTTGAGAGTCAGATGCAGTAGATTCAGGTTTAGGTTCAGGTGTTACAACTGTTTGACTAATGTCTCTAAGTGTACTGTCTTTAATGGATTCTTAAAGAATCTTAAAAATATGTGGATTTAGGAGCGATATATCAGTTTTTCAGAAACCACTACAAACATTTTGTACAGTTGCTGCTTTTTAGATGCTTTGCCAAAAATGAACCCGATCTGCAATTGTGTTACCACTCTGCCACGATATTTTTTAAGCCGCAACATAATTTTTTTATTGAAATAAGTTTTTAGTGATCCGAAAAAAGACACATCCAAACGTCTTGCAATGATTTAAAGAAACGCTCAATTTGGGGTTTGTTGAAGACCTGTGTCCTAGCTGCAGACGTGGGTTCCGGTTTTCTAACCACTCGTGACCTGCTCTTTTTCTTTCTTTTATGAAGCAATTCTTAAAACCGTTATAAGACGTAGTTAATTTAAGTTGTTATTCTAAGAACGCACATGCTTTCCAAGTTAATTCTCGAAGATAACGTATTTACATATGTTTAAATAACGTTACCTAGATCAGTCAAAATATTTGAATAAATAAATACCAACGCAAAAATAAAGCTAAATATGCAAAACAATTGTGTTTAGGATACAACAAAATTTTTAACTCTAAATAAGCGTATTGTAAAAATTCAGCTAAAAAATTCATACAAAATAAATTATTGTTCATGTGTAGAAACAAACCTGAGAAGAAAATTGATAACATAAACTGAAATTATGATTACTATAAGCGGCTATGTAGTAGCATACGTCCGGCCTGTTCTTTAATAAAAATTGCCCGATTGATAACATTGTCCGTGATTTCAATAAGCGGCGAACGCTGTAATAGTAATTAATATCAAAGTTTAAATCTTTAATTTGGTTCTAAAGTTCGAATCTTATTATATTTTATGTGCCTTTTTTTCAGCTAAAAAAGAAAATTAAACGAAATTAAAAGAAACAAACTATTCAACTGATTATAATTTTATAGAACTTTTGCAGGATTTTATTCACTATTTTGTTTACAAACAAAAATTGAAGTGTACAAAATATTTTTGCAAACTTAAGTTTTAAGTATCAAAACAAGTTAACTGTTAAACATTGCTTTGCACTTATGTTGGAACTAATAGTGTGTGTAAGTAACGTACTTGTGCCGCCATGGTTTGCAATCTTTTAAATATCAAACTTGGTTCGAGGCTGTGCATTTTCCATCTAAAAAGATAAATAATTTGTTTTCATATACCTATAATGCATATAAACAAGGGTAGTAGCATACGTCCGGCCCGTTCTTTAACAATGTGATAACATTACCCGATTGATAACATTATCGGTGATTCCAATAAGCGGCGTGCACTAAATTTGGTAAATGACCACTCAAACAAAACCTGTAACACTACCAATGTTTTGATAATTCCTATTTGATCAAAGGATTTTATTAACTTTTCCAGGTCCAATTGATTTGAAACTTGGTATTCTGTTACTTAATTTAAAAAGTTTGAAATTAAAATTAAATTAAAAATTTAAATAACCCCCGACACACAAAAAACCTCTAAAAAGTAAAAAATAAAATGTGTTCGTTGCCCCTTTAACTATAATTATAATTGCTAGGTGCTTATAATTATACTAAAATTCAAAAGGAAAAAAGCACATTATATTTTTTACTTTTTAGAGGTTTTTTGTGTCGGGGGTTATTTACCTTTTTTTCTGCATTTTCTTTTATAAAGTATAAATAAAATTAGACTTTTATAACGTGAATGCTTAAGTGACTGATCCCACTTAACCTCAATTAAAAAATGCAAGCAATTTTTAATTATAGTTTCGACTGAAGCACTTGTAGGTATGATTGAAAGCAATAATTATTTTAAGCAAATGGTAATAAAAATTGGAATATATCATTATAAATTTGAAGTAACTTATCTCCAAATTTTGAAACGTGAAATTATTCATTATATAAATAAATTAAGACAATAACAGTAAACAATAAAATTTAATAAAAACAATAATTATGTAAAATAAATGCCTATTTGATATAAGATTTAACAACAAATACTATTAATAGAACAAAATAAAACTTTAAGATTCGTCTAGACAGAAGCAACAAAAAACAACATCAAACTTGGTTTGTTATTGTTAATTTAAGTTTTTTGTCATGAAAGTGTGGTTACATGACGACGCATGATAATTAATAGAATCTAATGTTTTTACAAAAACAAATGTTCTATAAAAAATTTATTTTAATAAAGTATGTGTCAACTAAAAAAAGTCGTGTGTACACTATAGTCTACACAAAAAAAATATTTAATCCCGAAATAAAATTATATTTTATTAAATTTAATTTATAAATAATTAAAAATTCATTTTTCGACATATAAAAAGTTTATACCTACTTTTATTATAATCTTTCATTCTGGATAAATTACGCATATAAAATTGCCTGCAAACTGAGCTTTCGTCAAGCGTTGCAGTACACAACTTCACCCGTGTGAAATTAACCACAAATCCAGCTACAAAAATATGTCGAGTGTATATAGAGTGAAACAAAACGATAAATTATATAAAAAAAACTATTAATACAAGTACTCAATAATTTAAATATTTACTAATTGTTTATATATTAATAAATTAAAAATTATTTAAACAAATTTAAAGGAACTGTAAATTTATTTATTAATATACACAAAAATGACATTGTTGACGTAAGTTGAATTTTCTGCAAATTTAGCAACAAATAGAGTATACGTTAATAAATAACATAATGCAAAATTAAGATGACAATATTTAAAAAAAAATATTTTGTATTAAAGTGAATTCTATTCGCCGTGATAGCTCGCACTCAAGGCTTACGTATCAAGTCATTTTTTACGATGTTGGCGTGAATTATTTTTAGTGCAAATTAAGGAAGAAATAGGGTACGTAATAATAAACAATTTACTTTAAAATAAAAATGACGATATTTTTTAAAAATATTTATTTTGTTTTAAATTGTCTTCTATCCGCCATGATAGCCATTTTTTACAATGTTGGCTTAAATTAATTATTGTGGAAATTTAGCAACAAATAGGGTACGCAATAATAAACAGCATATTGCAAAATAAAAATGACTATATTTTAAAACTAATATTTATTTTGTTTTAAATTGTCTTTAATCCGTCGTGAGAGCTCGCACTCAAATCTCACGTTTAAAGTTATTTTTTAAAATATTGTCGTGAATTAATTTTTGTACAAATTTGGAAGCAAATAGGGAACGCAATAATAAACAACATATTGCAAAATAAAAATGACGATATTTTTCAAAAATATTTTTGTTTTAAATTGTCTTCTATCTACCGTGATAGTTCACAAACAAAGCTTACATTGAAAGTTATTTTTTACAATATTGGCGTAAATTAAATTCATTAAAAATTTAGCAACAAATAGGGTACATAATAATAAACAACATATTGCAAACTAAAAATGACAATATTCTAAAAAAAATATTTTTGCTTTTAAATTGTCTTCTATCTGTCATGATAGCTCGAACGCAAGGCTTATGTTTAAAGTCATTTCTTACAATGTTGGCGTAAATTGATTTCTTTAGAAATTTAGCAACAAATAGGGTACACAATAGTAGAAAACAAATTGCAAAATAAAAATGACGATATTTTATAAAAAATATTTATTATAAAAAAATATCGTCATTTTTATTTTCCATTATGTTGTTTATTATTGTGTACCCTATTTGTTGCTAAATTTTAACAGAAATCAATTTACGCCAACATTGTAAAAAATTACTTTGAACGTAAGCCTTGCGTGCGAGTAATCACGGCGGATAGAAGACAATTTAAAACAAAATAAATATTTTTTTAAAAATATTGTCATTTTCTTATCTTTCAATGTGTTATTTAATATTGTGTACCTTATTTGTTGCTAAATTTGCATTGAAATTAATTTACGCGAACATTGTAAAAAATGTATTTGTAATTAATATTATTTTTGAAGATTTTTTTAATAAAACAGCGTTTTGGTTAAAAAACCATTTTTTTCTTTATTTTAAAATCTGACTTTTTGGTGACTACGTTTCGCTTAACTTGTAAGCTTTTTCAAAACTTTGTTGTACAATGTTCTGCAAAAATTCCTTAAGATTAACATCTGTAATAATTGTAAAAACTTTTTTTTTTGATTAATTTAAATGAATTATTTTATATTTAATGTTAACATGATTATATTTATATGGGTGTCAAATTGGATTAATTATTAATAATGAAAATGAATTACTTACCAAATTTAAAAAAATTTTTTTGTGATTGTCATTTAACTAAAATTTTTAATTTTATAAATTTCTATTGTTTAGTTTTGGGTATATTAATTATTAGCATCTTATTACTTTAGTTATAACTAACATAGTTGAATATAAATTTTCACGTTTTTAATATTTCTTTATTGAAAAATTTGTCAATCGTATATATTGTGTCTTCTCGTATCTGTAGATATGTGTATAATGTAATGTACAATTTATTGCGCATGCATTGTGTGTTGTTTTCTATTTAAAGATTAAGTTAAATGTTGGGGAATAAGTTTTGATTTTGAAAGGAATTATTTATTTTGTGATTGTATTAATAATTTATTAGTTTGTAGTAAATTTTACTTAAACTTTGTATATGTCGTTACGGTAATTTATTGAGTTTTAGTTGCGTTTTATTTCTATCATTTCTAGAATTGATCTTTTGAAATAGTTTTTTTTGAAGTGTAATATTTTTGGATGTAGATAATTCAAATTATGATTTTTTATGGAATGTTCAGTTAGAGATGTTTTTGTTTTTTCCTGATTTAAATGTTGGTTTTTGATACTGTTTTTGTGTTGTTGTATTCTGTTTTTTAGTAGTTGTTCTGTTTGTCCTATGTAGATTGCTGAATAATTTTGGCAAGATGATTTGTATATTAAGTTTGATTTGTAAATTGTTTCTGTACTGTCTTTTAGTTTAGTGAAGATATGTTTTTTTAAAATATTAGTGTTTTTTAAGCTGATTGTAAAATTGTAATTTGTTAAAACTTTTTTTAATTTTTCAGATAAATTTGGAATGTATGGTAAACTGATATATTGTTTAATTTGAGTTAAATTATTATTAAATTCATTGCCTAAGCAATTAGGTTGTAATTCTATGTTCTTATTATTTGGTTTATTGTTAAATTTAATATGTTTTAAGCGTGTTTTAATATTTTTGTTAATAAATTCTATTGGATAATAATTATTAATAAGTATGTTTTTTAATTTTTTATTAAGTTTTGTGAATGGAATTTTTTTGATGATAATGTTATTCCACGATCGACTAGTCCAAATATAACTGCTTTTTTGTATGATTTAGGTGTGCATGAGTTGTAATGTATGTAACGGTCTGTTTTTATTTTTTTTTCTGTACCAATTAGTGTGTATTTTGCCATCATTGTTGTGTATAAGAGTTAAATCTAAAAAAATTATTTGTTTGTTTTTTTCTATTTCATAAGTGAATTTTAGTAATGGATGAATGTTGTTAAATTTTGAAAGTAAGTTTTTGTATAATTTTTTGTGAATAATTATTAATATATCATCAACATATCTTTGATAGAGTGTGATTTCCTTAAATTCTTTATTTATTTCTGCTCCGTGATCGCCTATTACTAAGTCAGCAATAGTGGATGAGATTGGTTGACCCATTGCGAGTCCTTGTGTTTGTGAATAAATTTTATTTTGAAATGTAAAAACTGTAGAGTTTAGTATTATAAAATACACAATCGTATTGAAGATCGATTGCACCCAAGATGGAAAACATAAAAAATTCGGAAAACTATCGAATTAACAACTTTAATCAGCTCCACCAAATATATGACTACATTCTACGTACGAAAGGATTCATGAAATTAACAATAGTGAAACAATTCATAAAAATAAACAAGAAAATTATAAGGGTAAGTGCCAAATTGGATTATCTTTTAACTTGTAAAAAAAATCAATCTTACCAAATTTTATAAATCATTCAAAATTTAAACATATACAGTTTTTTAATACATTGAACAATAATACCTTTATAAAAATAAATTCTACCATAAAATATTATCTTTATTAATCAAAGATTAATTTATACAAAAAAACTTTCTAAAACAACAAATCAATAAATATAAAAATCTTATTGAAAAATTTTTACATCCTAAACTAATAATTAACTTATTAACAATTAAAATACCACAAAATTTTAAATTAAAAATGAGAATACAAAAAACACACACCAAAAAAATTCAAAAATTTACCAAAAAAACTAAGATGTATTCAAAACACAAACCAAGCTCAACATAATACAAACATACATAAAAAAAATAACTAGATTGAAAATTGAAAAAAAAAAATTAATATACCTGAAACTGTAACTAACGTAATTAAATATGGTCCAAAATTCAACTTACCTATAAACACACAAAACAAAATACCTATACAACACATAATCACAAATATAGAAACAGGAATCCAAAACCAAGATCAAGACACACAAAACAATATCCGTACAGAAATTACTAATACTCTCATACAACATAAAAAATTTATTAAAAATAATAATATAAAAAATAATAGTAAAAACAAAAAATTTAACACAAATTCACCTGAAACAAACTCACATATTTCAACAGATTACTTACAAACAACAACAAAATTCTTGAAAAAAAAACCCAGAAATAATCATAACACAAGCAGACAAAACTGAAAAAACAGTAATAATGTATTCAACGGATTATAATACAAAAATGAACAACATCCTAAATGACAACAACATATACAAAATTTAAAAAAAAGACCCAACTTCCTCAATTCAAACAAATTGCAATAACTTGTTAAAACTATGGCATAAAAATAAATGGATACACAATATCACATATAAAGAATTAATAACGTATAATGGAACTCCATCTAAAATTTATGACCTCCCGAAACTACATAACGACAATTACTCATTACGACCAATCATTGCTACATACACTAGTCCGATTTATAACATTTCAAAATATCGATCAAACATATTAAAAAACGTTACTAATTTAAACAAAAATATGATTAAAAATTCTTGGATTTTCAAACAAAAAATTAGCAATATAATAATACCGCAAAACCATATTTTTGTATCATTCGACATCACATCAATGTACACAAACATACCACAAGAACTAGTTGACTCATCCATTAAAAAAAATTGGAATAACATAAAAAACACACTAATATCCCTGATACAGAATTTATTAAAAAAATTTAAAAAATTTGGTAAGTAATTCATTTTCATTATTAATAATTAATTCAATTTGACACTCATCATATAAATATAATCATGTTAACATTAAATATAAAACAATTCATTTAACAATAAAAAAAAACAAAAATTTTTACAATTATTACAGATGTTAATCTTAAGGAATTTTTGCAGAACATTGTACAACAAAGGTTTGAAAAAGCTTGCAAGTTAAGCGAAACGTCGTCACCAAAAAGTCAGATTTTAAAATAAAGAAAAAAATGGTTTTTTTAACCAAAACGCTGTTTTATTAAAAAAATCTTCAAAAATAATATTAATTACAAATACATTTTCAAAAAACAGCCTTAAGCTCCTTATTATATAAAAAATAAATTGTAAAAAATGGCTTTGAACGTAAACCTTGCGTGCGAGCTATAACAGCAGTTAGAAGTCAATTTCAAACAAAATAAATATTTTTAAAAAACATCGTCTTTTCTATAAATCTGAGGCTAAACGCCATCTCCACAACTATATAAAACAAATTGCCATAGTTTTATCTCATTCGGGTGTTAAATTGATTAATAAATCTGATGCTAAACGCCATCTCGTAGGAACGGAGCTACGTACGAGTTAATTCACATGTAGGAAACTATGAAGTTGTTAGTTAGATAGTAAATATTACAAACGCAAATTTCAAAAAATGTATTTGAATTATAGGCGGCATAATATTTCTAACTGTACTATGCAAGTGCAAAAATTTGTTTATATAATTGCAGAAACCATCTTAGAGACCAGTGGACAGCTGTTTCGTCCTATTTTGACTCCTCAGCACTGGAATACTCTAATGCAGTTTTTGAAATTCGCGGTAGTAATATTTACTATCTAACTAACAACTTCATAGTTTACTACATGTGGATTAACTCGTACGTAGCTCCGTTCCTACGAGATGGCGTTTAGCCTCAGATTTATTAATTAATTTAACACCCGAATATATAAACAAATTTTTGCACTTGCGTAGTACAGTTAGAAATATTATGCCGGTTATAATTCAAATACATTTTTTGAAATTCGCGGTTGTAATATTTACTATCTAACTAACAACTTCATAGTTTTCTACATGTGGATCGTCTTTTTTGTTTTGCAATATTATATTTATTATTGTCTTCCCTATTTGTTGCTAAATTTGCATAATTATTAATAAACACCAACATTGTAAAAAATGACTTTGAACGTAAACCTTGCGTGCGACCTATCACGGCGGATAGGAGACTATTTAAAAAAATATATATACTTTTTTTTAAATATCGTCATTTTTATTTTGCAATATGTTATCTATTATTGTGTACCCTGTTTTTTAATAAATTTGCATTGAAATTAATTTACGCGAACATTGTAAAAAATGGGTTTGAACGTAAACCTTGCGCGCGCGCTATAACAGCAGATAGAAGTCAATTTAAAACAAAATAAATATTTTTTAAAAGTTATAGTCATTTTTGTTTTGCAATATGTTATATAATATTGTGTACGCTATTTGTTGCTGAATTTGCACAGAAATTAACTCACGCCAACATCGTAAAAAATGACTTTGAACGTATACCTTGCGTGCGAGGTATCACGGCTGATACAAGCAACTTCATAACAAAGTAATTATTTTTTTAAAAATGTTGTCATATTTATTATGCAATATGTTGTTTGCTTTTGTGTACCTTACTTGTTGCTAAATTTGCACAAAAATTAATTAACGCCAATATTGTAAAAAATGACTTTGAACGTAAGCCTTGTGTGCGAGCTATCACCGCTGATAGAAGACAATTTAAAACAAAATAAATCTATTTTTAATGATATCGTCATTTTATTTTGCATTATGTTATTTATTATCGTGTACTCTATTTCTTTCTAAATTTGCAGAACATTTAGTCGACACCGACCATGTAATTTTGGGAATAAATTTACAGTTCCTGTGAATTTGTTTAAAGAATTTTTAATTTATCAAAATATAAACAATTAGTAAATATTTAAATTATGGTTGAGTACTTATATTAATTGTTTTTTATATTTCCGATAGTTTATCGTTTTGTTTCACTTCATATACACTCGACATATTTTTGTGGCTGGATTTGTGGCTTCGCTTCACACGGGTCACATCCTCATAGGGAATAAAATTTATTTTATTATTTTTCTTTCGCAAATATGTATGTTTTCTTCAACTGTATACTAATAATATTTTTTTTCTTTTAGATTTGACAAGTAATATTTAATTCAACCAGAAACATGATTGTGCAGAAGTGTTGCTGTTGTTGCAGTTTGAAATATGGCTTTTACACATGGGCAATTATAAATTTCGTAAAAACTGAAATTAATCAACTTTAATTGTATTTTTAATTTTATTTGTTTTACACAGCTTATGAGGTTGGCTTCTACAAGCGTAGCGTATTTCGGAAAATATTCAATTGGCACGTTTGAAAATACTCGAATATCTTCTAATATGTTAAGTGGATCCGCTTTTGGATGGTTTCTCGGAACATCTCTAATTGTTTTAGTGGCGTTAAAAGGAATTGTAGAGGTAAGTTAAATTTTTTTTATTCAATTAAAATTCACACTGTTTTTTTTTAGAAACGGTACATGCTTATATATCCTTACATTGTGGTACTTATAGTCGAAGTCGTTGTATTTTTAGCAGCGACCATTTATTTATGCATCGAATCGTCACTTTGGCATCTGATTGATTTCTTTCTTATAGGAAGTAAGTATTATGTTTTTGTAATAACCATTAAAAAACGATTTTTTTTAGTTATAAACACATATACGATCGTTTGCTTAATAAGCTTATACCAATACGTAAAGCAATTGGAAAAAAATAAACGACAAGTTGAAAATCTTCCATTTAAAAACGTATAAATTTATACTGGTATAAAAGCTAACATTGCACATTTCTATCTATTGTATTTTCATGAAGAATGAAACAAATACACAAACGGCTAAAACACGATGTATTGCAATTTTCATTTTTTTAAGAATTTGTTGTAACACACACTAATGTATGTTAAATATTACAGTATATTTTATTAAAAAGAGTAACAACCAATTATGCTACCCATGAATTACTTTAAACGATAAATAAAAATTACGTGTTGATTGTTAACATTGTTTTATCGTCAAACATTTGCTATTAGATACTTTATAAATTCCCGATTTTAGTTTAGTAAAATCAAGAAACTTATCTGATTTTTATCACTAAACGAAACATCAAAACAATAAGAAGAGCATTAAAGATGCACATTCAAAATACACATAAAATTACAGTATCTTTCTAGTAAATTGTCTAAAACTAACAAATTGAAAATTTTGTTTAACCCTTGGATTACCAAGCAATTTTTGAGGCGCCGATTACTAAGTGGGGTCAGATTTGACCCCAAGTTTTTTTTCTTATTTTGTAAAGAAAAACCACTTAATTTGTAATGGTAACCTTTATTAATATTTTAAATTAACATTAGATTTCATATAAACTAATAAAAATATAAAAATAAAACATAAACATATATTATTGAGGGCAACAACTATTACATATTATTGTGTTTTTTTTTTCTGGCAATGTTGTTTACATACAAAGAGTGTGCACTTTTCGCATGTTTCCGAACATTTTTTGTCATTTGCTCTTGGACATATCTTACAACGACCTCTTTTTGGGCGAGCGATAGTTTCGTCTTGCGGTCCTCTGGTTCTGTGTCTGCCAAAATCATCGCTATTGCATTCTGCACGTCTTGGTAATCCTTAAAGTGTACGTTTTTTGATATGTGGGATTACTAATTCAAACCCAAGTTTTTGCAAAAATAATCACCTTCGGGACGTTTTCCCTTTTTCAAAATTTCCAAATTTCGTAGTGTATAGAATAAATGCATTCATGTCAGAAATATTAAGGAAATTAAAAAATAGTACAAGAGGCCAGCGATTTGTATTTCTTCTGCATGAGTATTCCTTCACCATCTTATCGACGCTGTCCACAGCTCCTTTGCAGCTATTATAGTCAAAAATAACTTGCGGTTTGTAACTGAGGTCTTCTCCAGACAATTCCAAATCTTGGTGTTGCGTTGAAAGTAGCATAACGCTTCTATATTTTTTCGGTACGTAAGATACTAAAATTGTGTCTTCTCCATATAGAATTTCGCTTGAGTATTCTGCTCGATTTCTTTTTTGCAAAAATTCTTTTGGTATTTCTCTACGTGTTTTACGAATTGTTCCGGTCAAGGTTTTTGATTGCTGCAGTAGCTTCTTCGCCAAAGACATAGACGTAAAAAAATTATCTGTGGTAATACCATAACCCTCTCTCAAACCCTCAACCAAATCCAAAACTACCCGTTTCCCTAGAAATGAAATTTTATACTCGTGCATAAAACGATAAAATTGTGTTTTACCTTGTTCCCGTTCTGGAGCGTTGTCTACCATTCCAGTATATATTTGGAAATTTCAGCAATATCTGTTACTAACATCGCATAAAGCCCAGATTTTATTTCCGTATTTATCTGGCTTTGACTTCATATACACTCGAAAGGGACATTTTCCACGGAAATGAACAAGTTGTTCATCAATACATACTTCAGTATTAGGATTATTTGATTTTTTGCAATTTGCAGCGAGAATATCGTGAATGTTACGAATAGCTGCTAATTTATCTGTTACTCTTCGTTCTCCTCGAGTGTCCATATCGTCAAATCGAATGTATTTCAAAAGGTCTCTCATTCGATTACGAGACATTGCAGCACAAAAAATTGGTCTATGGAGAGACATGTATTTCGTACGTACGTACTCCAATACTCGTACGTACGTAGCTCCAGTACAGCTCTAATATTGGTTCTTGGCGTGCTTTCAAACCACAAGCTAGAAGCAGAAATCCAAAAAATGCTTGTAACTCATCCGCATCTATTGGCTTCCACATATCGCCCACAATTCTTTTAGCTCGAATGTTTGTTTCTCTAAGTATTGTTATGGTAAGAATTAGGGGTAACTAAATTTAAATGGAGCGATGGCCGCAGTAGCTCGGTTCTTGTACGCAAAATGGGGTAGGTTAGTAATTGTAAGGAGAATATTTAAATCGGAGATGTCGTGGTAGATAAAATTAGTCAAATAGTGATTAGAAATTGTTAGAAAGGGCGCCACACAATTTGTTTAGTTACGATCCTGTTAAGTAAATTGTAAAAGTTTAACAGGGCTCTAGTAGTAGCGAAGGGTTGCTGAAAGAGAACGGGGAAGTTTTAGCAATAAATAGCAATCAGTAAATTTGATGTAAATATAATGAATTTAGAATAGATGGAAATTTACAAAATAATTAATAAAATATTCAATTTTGAATTATGCAAACAAAATATGTGTGAAGTTGAGTAAAACAATCGATAACGGATTTCAAATATTACAAAAATACAGGATCTAAATTACCTTGTGTTAAAACAAAAGTAGTAAAAAAAAAATCTAATTACGTTAGGTTCGCAAAACAAACAAAAAGAAAAAAAATTGGGGCAGCGATCGGGATTCGACAAGACAGTAATTATAATTTGAAATACAAAATCTTACCTTTATTACTTCGCCGATGTATCCGTGCACGGTATTTCCAGTCGAAGTTTCTTTAAATAAAATATTTAAAACAAACAATTGGCCGTCGGCAAATAACAGCCGAGAATTAGAGTTAGGTTCAAGTTTACTATCTGGTAGATCAGGGGATGCGTAACCAAATTTATGTAGGTTAATAGGTCAGTTACAATTACGTTTACAATTACGTTATAAGTCGCCAAAATTTAAGGTAAATCAGATAACAAATTCATATAGAAACAAAGAGAAATTAAGTTAAGTAAATTAAGCCAAAGTTTAAATAACAAAAGTGAATTTTAAATAGCAAACAAAAAATTGTAAAATTTTTAAAGTATAAGGAAAAGTTCTTGATTTTCTAAAGTTGATTAAGCAAGTAGGATTTTGATTAAAAGTTCAATGTAGAAAATCAAATCTTTGAGATTTGCACAAATATGAATTAATTCACAATAAAACGAAGGTTAACGGTTGGTTTTTTTTCACTTAGCGTCAATTGGTGCAATCGAAGTTGACTGCTCAGCGTAGCGTTAGTAGAGCTTACAGATGAACGGAGTATTTTGGTAGTTGAAGGAACTCTCATACGTGGGGGAAACAATCCGTTGGAGAAGACGTTCATAGGAATTAGAACAATTTCGTCGGAAGAAAAACGCTATAAAGAGGAAGGGAGAGAAGCGAAGTTAGATTAACTAAATAAAGCAAAAACTAAGTACTTTACCCGGGTATAATAATCCAGCGTTAAGAAAACTAAGTACACTTTTAAAATATAAAGTAACTTATGGCCGTAAATATACGATTTTTAGTAATTTTAGGAAATAAACAGGTTCCGTAGATATACTAAATGTTAGGAAGGTTTCAACGTAATATCCGGTAAAATCACCGTGTTTAAGTAAACGTTAGTACTTCCAAGGTACAGTAAATTTTTGAAGTGATCTCAACAAGAGTTTGTCAGGAACTGATTAAAGAAGGAAACGAAATACCTAGGGTCATATTGACCTCAAAAGATAACAAAATAAATTCGTCAGCAAACTGGTGAGAGCACTCGAGTAACTGATATTTTAAACAAGGATCTTGATAAGGACTTGCAGAAAAGCAGAATTTAACCACGTATTAAGCGAAGATAATACGTTCTTAATTAACCATAAATTACAAATTATCAACCTTTAAAATGTAACGAAATAAAGCGTGAGATTCGCAGCAACAGCAAATTCCAACACGTATAACTTAAATGAATCAAACAGTACCGGATTTAGGAAAATTTGCTCAGGGCGTAACAGTATTATGTCCATAATGTCTTCCAAGATAAATAAATGGAAAGTATCTAGGCATGTTGAAATATGTTCACTGAATCTTTACCCACCAGTATATATTTATCATTGGGCAAATTATCATCACTGTCATCGTCTTCCGAACTTTCAATCAGGTTTACATCAGATACACTTACTTCTTCAAATTCCGCATCACTATCGTCAGATAAAATTTCATCTTCAATTTTATTCAGTAAATTAATATTGCTAGCTATTTCTTCCACTTCACGCTGAGACAAATATTTTCTAGCCATAATTCAACGACTATTTCCAATCAAATGTAATAACACAGCAGACACACTTTTCAACTGATTCGAACAAACTCACCAAATGTAATGACTACAAACGGAATGGTAGTAATCATGATTCAGACGAATAACACGTTGAAAGAAGCAGATTAGATGACAAATGCAGACAAAATATTCGAATTACTTTTTAGAACGTCGGTTACCAAGTGGGGTTAAATATGACCCCAACGACAATATTTTTTTTACGTCGCAAAACAAATAACAATTGAAAAGTTTTTTATATATTATTAAACATTGTTGAACGAAACTCAGCTAAAAAAAGATTGGAACAATTGTAAAAAAAACTTAAGAAAAGGCAACAAAAACAACACGTCTGGGGTCAAAAAAAACCCCAATGGCAATCGGAAGGTTAAATCTATAATTTTTTAGTAAATACTAAAACAGTCGACTGTTCGATTACATTGTCGATTGTATTTACTCTATGAGATTTGTAACTTACTTAACTTGTTTGACTTTGGTATTTTGGCATTATTTGCTTTAATTGTGCAACCTTTGTTTTTAGAGAGTCGACGTTTTTAGAATCATGTTACAAGCATCAAAAGTGAAGCATAGCATAACGATATTTAATGAGATTGAGCTATGCTATGAGACTTTCGATAAGAGTAACATACATAAGGTGGTAATCACTCCGTCATAAAGCGACCTAAACGTGAAATACTTAGAAAGTGTTAAATAGCATTTCACAGATATTTCATAAAATTTCACCAGTATTGCACAACATTCCATAATTATTGCGATTAAAGTTTATTTTTTCCATTAATTCTATTCAAATACTCTAAATGGGTTTGTATTATCTTATTTTATATTAATGTTTTTTTAAATCTCAAAACCTTCCCATTAACTTGATTTTTTATTTTAATGAACGCTACATGTTATCCTCAGGCGTATACTATAAAATTTAAAGATGAACTTACTACATTAAAATTAAAAAATCAAACTTCAAATATTAAACCTTAAAAATAAAAAATAATTATAGCAATCTGAAAAATAATATAAATTAAATTAAAATCAAAAAATTATAAAAATAATCTTACCAACATTTATTAATAAAATTAAATAGTTGAGGTTTGACTATTTCAAATTTGAAAAATACAAAATTTGTCTAATAATAGAAATGTCCTAGGTTACAACCATATAATAATGGAAACAATCAAACAAAAACTAATTTAGAAAAAGTAAATTATTATTAAAGCTAACAATTTCATTAGGAGATAAATGACAATTTAAATTGTGATTTTTAATTATTTTTTTTATATCTAAAAAAATTAGTTTCAAATCTTTATCACAAAGATGTAACATTTCAAAATCTTTTTTAAAATTAAATGAATGATGTTCAGGAAATCTTGCGACCTATTTGTTCTATGTAGAATGTGTTGCAATCGCCACATTTTAATTTATAAACACCGGATTTATCTAAAATATTAATTTTATCTTTATAATTAACTAATGAATATTTACTATATTTTTTGACAAAAAAGAAAAGTTAATGTTAAAAAATTTTAATAGATTTTGAAATTGAAATGAAGGAGAGCCTATATAAGGAAGAGAAAAATATATTTTTGATTGATTAGAGACAGGTGTAAAAGATGAACAATTTTTAATTTTATTAGAAGACAACGTTTTCTTTTGTTAAAAGTTCTTTAGTATCAAATATTATAATTTAATTTTAATAAATCTATCACTGCCTATACTATATGGTCTTCCTAACATTCACAAAACTGATTACCCAATAAGACCAATAAAATATTACGTCTCATATTAACCTTCAGTTTTCTTATTCTATTACAAACTCTTAATCTTTAACTAAAGAGTTAATTAATTTTACTTCTAAAGACAATTTTATGCTTATTTCTTTTGATATCTTTTTCCTAGTGTTGCGCTTATAGATTGTTATAATATAATTAAAGAACTTCTTGTTCAATCTAACCTAAATGATAATATTTGTGTTTATATACTCGGTTGCTTAAATTTATGTTTAAGCCAAAAACAATTTTTTCTTATTTAACAACCAAACATTTATTCAAAAAACAGGTATACAGATACTAGCAGAAATGTTTGTATAAACCTTTTTCTAATGATATAATCAACATCAACATTAACATTTTTTTTTTGTCAAAAAATAATAGTAAATCTTTATTACTTAATACTAAAGATAAATTTAATATTTTAGATAAATTCGGGTTTTTTAAATTAAAATGTGGTGCTTGCAACGTATTCTACATAGGACAAACAGGTCGTAAGTTTTCTATTAGATTTGCTCAACATCTGTCTTGTATTTAAAATAACATTATATTTAAATCATCATTTGCTAATCATATATTAAATTCTCATCATTCATTTCATTCTAAAAAAGATTTTCAAATTTTACATATTTGTAATAAAGGTTTGAAACTATTTTTTTTAGAAATAAAAGACACAATTAAAAATTACAATTTAAATCGTGATTTATTTCTTAATGAAGTTACCTTTAATAATAATTTAATTTACTAAAAATTTAATAATAATGATTGTGTGCATATCGAAGGTTTTGGAACAGCGCACGGCGAAATTTTTCTCGATGCAGAACGTATAAATCTTTACGAAACCTGTTCGATGTTAATTTTTATGTTATAATTGAAGCAGTGATTTACTGGTTTCTTGTTTGTTACCCTCATGTTTATTTGCTACTAGTCATTTGCTACGAATATTTTGATTACGATGTTGTTAATAGTGTGGTTATTACACCAAATTTCAAACCGCTTGCGCGGATGACACCTGTCTCGGTGGGATTAATACAATAACATGAAAAAAAAACAAAACGTGAAAACGTTTAAACAATTTAAATTTGTAGCTGTTTGCTACTGAAATCTGTGGAATTAATAATTGTTATATTAAAAGTGTTTTAGTATGATGTTTGTCTTTTGTATAAATAACGTTCACTTTTCATCGCATGGGTAGAAATAAGATATCAAATTGAAACATTATTTTTCCGCTTACTGTGGTCTGCTTTACATATATGGTTCTAACGTAAGCGCCCAGCGAAGTTTTCACTTCTAAAACTTCACAAGCTGTAACGTCCCGTTTGAATTCATTACATTAAAATTCAATTTTACATTCATTTATTTTCTGCAACTAATATTGCACGTAAATTTATTCAGTTTGGCAACAGTGGCAACGTCGCGTTGTTTCAAATCTACCTGAGTTGTAGCTGAAACTAGCATTTCCGTTTGAACAATCTTGGCGTGCGTGTCGTAGTGATGCGGGGAAGTGAAATTTTCTTGATTATGGCGTAAAAACCCATGCAATTTAATTTTTATTCATTCCATCTAATTATTGGTGAGTTTACCTTTATTTTGATATAATTTTTCTATTGAATTCAACATTTTTAGTGACTTCGCAATATTGCGCAATAGTTAGACAAAGGAAATTATTTTGAAGACCGTTGCTAAGTGTAAATGCAGCGTGAGTACATGATGTCATTTAAAAAACCATTCTAATTATTTGTATTTAGGGTCTTTTTCTTTTGGATCTTTTTATTTTCTGGTATTTCGTTTCTAACTGGATCTTTCATTTTGGTTTTGTCGTTTAATTACTGGATTTTTCGTTAATGAAGTTTATTATACATTGATAATTCATGCTGGCTGGTGTGTTTTGAAATCTACATTCCTTTAGAAGAATTTTATCACAAGAAGAAAGTATGTGCTAAAAATAGAAGATATCCGATAACGTTATACTAAACATGGTGAGTCAACTAAAATTAAGATACTGCATTTTATCTTCAAATAATTAAATTGTGTTATTAAAACTTTTCACTCATAACAAATCAAACGTTTACGACATTTGCATTTAATATCAATTATTAATTATTAGATGTAAGATTTTACGCTTTTTATTCATCACCGATTTAAAAGGTGGTTGGCGTCCAAATATTTTATTTTAAATACTGTTTTATTCTAAATATGTTTAATTCAAATATTGTTCATTGTTCTCTAATGTAAATAGTATGTTAAGTATAGTTAATAAATTAACGGAGTTCACGTCTTTGTAATTATTTCCATTCAAACCCATCACCCAGAGGTCTGTGCTTACGATTGCTTGCCGTGGTCAAATTATTATTTTGCATTCATTAAATGTATTTTTACTTTTATTATACGTTCTTTATTCAGTCACTGTATTTTTTATTACAAAGCATCTATGTAAAAACTTTTCTGGGGTAAGCATTTGTCGTTATAACCAGTGTTTTGTCATTTGTTCTATTTCAGTGTTGGATAGATTTAAACGGAGTCTATCATTTTAGTTTCTAATCGTTTTGGGATCTTTTTAATTTGTTATATAATTTAGCACCACGAAGCTTATGACCCAAATGTCCGAATCGCCAGCAATTTTAGTTGTATGTAGACTAAACACGAACGTTTTATGTACTTATTTAAAATGTTTTTGGAACGCCATCCTGTGGTAAAAATACCACATATGATAATATAAAAAACTATAAATTTTTTATGTACTTGTTTGTAGATTTTGTAGGGTTTGTCGATGCAATTTTGGGAATTACATTCGAGTGTTCTCCTATTGCTGATGAGCTCCAAAAGAGCGAAACGGCCGTCCAATACTTCACTTTGATAGCATTTGCACGATTACATTGACAATGCTCTACCGGTAATGTCCTTTACGTTGTGGTTTTATCCCGCAGATTTATTCAAAACTATTTTGAATTACGCGGGTGTAAAATCAACTTACAACGTTATAGCTTATTTACAGTTGCATAGTTTACCTGTGAGCAGATCGTGGATTTCGTAGGTACTGATAGATTACTTCAAATTCGAATATTCTATTATTGGAGGAACAAGGTAATTTTATATAAAGTAATGTTGACATAGTTATAATCAATAATTTTTTATTTAGTTTTATTTTTGACTGGATGAGAAATTATAATGATAATGACATTTAGCTTGTAATTCATATCAAGTACAAAGAACTCCTATGTTTCTATTTTCTATACTAATTTATCTTAAAGAACCTTGGTATGGTTTCGTGCGCTGTATAAATTTTGCTCATTGTCAAAATGTTTTACGAAGTTTATTTGCTCATATTTTATTTTTCGTTTTGTTGTCGCTAAAGAAACATCACGTGTGTTACCGCAATGCTCAGTGATATTCACATTTAAGAACCTTAAAGCATCCACGTTATTAACATATAATTCAATTTGGAATTCGATGTATTGCATATGAAAGAATCGTTTTACTTTAATTTTTCTTTTATTCTAACAGCGGATAGGTTACCCTCACGTGTTTGTTACCTTAGAAAATTGTTAACTATTACTCAATTAATTCTTTGTTGGGTCGATAATTAGAACATCCACAGATGCCAGAATTAAATAATTAAGTCTTAGATGGGCAACTAATTTTAAACATCCGTTGGCGCACTTGTAAATTATCAATTCAAGGTTTCTTTGGAAGCTTATACGCATTTTGTAAATATTAATCACTAGATGAATTCGCAGCTTACTTGTGATACCATTGTATAATATAATAATAATATAATTGTCAGTAATCTTTTTCTGTATTTCGTATTTTGTTTTGGTAGATATAGATATATGCATGGTATCACAGTTAATTTATGTAAACTATTTTGTATAATTATTGTCACCTGCCTTACGGCTTATCCTCGCTTTTAGACTTAAGTTGGTAAGAAAAGGACTTAGGCGAGCGTGAGTGAAACAAGAGAGGCAGAGTTAGTCCAACCAGTCTCGGCGAAAAAAAACTATAAAGGTTACTTAAATGAAAATAAATTGATTCTAAAATAATGTCATGCTATCTAAATCTAAAGCTAAGGATGGTCTGCAGGGAATTGGGAAAGGTATTGATCATGGCTAGTAGGGCACAACGATCATCATCAAATTCGCTACAAGGGATAATCTGACATGCCGAAGTCTTAAGAACACCACGCGAGGTACAGGAGCACTAATTCGTTCTAGATGGCAACGAAATCTGCCGCGTGAAAAAAAGATTTAGACCGTTTTTTGTCCGGGGACGTGGAACATTCTGACCTAGGTAAGGATATTTGAAATAAGAGAATAGGCATTACGCTTTTTTTGGGAAGTGTCACATAGCTGGTTCCGTTCACTTCAGATGAAGACCTTGAAATGGCGTTTAGTAGCTGAAAAGAACAGAAAATCGTTTAGCAAAACGCGCTGGTCAAGAAAATTGCAAGTCAGCCTTGCCAAGCACGTTGGTACAATAAATTTTCTACAAAAGGATATATAGCAAATAATGCTTGGATATAACACAGAGATTATCTATGGAAACGGTGCGATAAACTCCCAGAATAAGGAATAAGGATTGGAGCAAGGCCAGTTTTCTAACTACGTTGGAACCTCAAAGTCTGTTGTGTCAAATGTTTAGGCCGTAAGTGAGCATCGGAATGCCTACATTGTCAAAGATATTTCGTTTTCTTTCTTACCTTTTCATAGTTTAGGTTATGGCTTGTTTTACAAGTGGATAACCTAACTTTTGAGAAGTTCTTAGTTAGATTTCGATTGCTTGTTTGAGTTTTGCGATTTATCTCACGCCCTGATGAAGCCCCTTGCGAAAGTGGGCGAAACGTTGGCAGCTTCGGTTGCAACTATGACACGGTCCAAACCCGGAAGACATTTTAATGTTAGTATAGATTCCAGCCGTGGAAGCCTTCGCTATTACATTAACTGATTAATTACTAATTAGGTTACTATCGTACTGCTATAATTTGTTTATGTAAGGAAATTGGAAGTGACGCGGCGCTTATGTTGTTTTAAAAAGGGTAAATAAAACCTAACTTGCTTAACCTCGCTTGCACGCTTGACTTTATGCGGCCCGGGGAGAATTTTGATAATCGCCAATACTTTAACGTGAACGTGTTTAGTTTTTTCGCTTACATTCCTTCGCACCATTCTGTCAGTATAGAATGCAGAAACCGTAGAACTAGTAATTGTAAGGTCATTTTTATGTGACGATTATTGTTTATTTAAAATTAAATTTAAATAATAAGTAATAACAAAAGGGGGAAAGGGATGAATAAAAGAGAGAGAAAGGAAGAGGAAAGAGAAAGGCAACAAATATTTGAAAGAGGAAAGAAAACAATAAGATCACCAGACGTTAAAAAGATATCGGAGGAGAACGAAGGAAAAACCTCAAGAACAGAAGGAGGAAGGAAAGAAATGGAGGAGAATTAATGAGAGAAATGATGAAACAGATGGAAGAAAATATGCAAGGAATAAGACAAGAAATCAAAGAAATGAAAAAAGAAATGGGAGAAAGAGAAAAGAAGTGGGAGAAAGAAAAAGAGAAACTGGTGGAGAGAATAGAAAAACTGGAGAAAAAAGCGGAAGACGAGGAAAGATGGAAAAGAAAAAATAATATCGTGATAAAGGGGTGGAGAAGTGAAAAACCACAAAAAGATTTAGCAGTGATGCTAGAAGAAAAATTAAATGTAAAAGTAGAGGTGAAAAAGGTGACAGTAATAAACAAAGAGAAGAAAAATGAGATGGTGGTGGCGGAAATCGGAGGATGGGAGGAAAAACAGAAGGTAATGGAGGAGAAGAAAAAATTAAAAAATACAAGAATATATATAAGTCACGATTTAACATGGGAGGAAAGAAGAGTGCAAAGAGAAATAATGAACATAGCGATGGCAAGAAGAGCGGAAGGAAAAAGAGTATGGGTAGGGTACAGAAAAATGAAGATAGACGGAGACAGATACATATGGAACGACAAGGATAGGGGACTGTGCAGAGAAAGAGAAGAGAAAGTGGGGAACCAAAAGGCAAAAAACTAAAGGGCAAAGAAGGGGTGGTAAAGGAGGGAAAGTTGACGAAACGGCAAAGAAAAGGAATAATGAAAGATGGAAATGGAAAAGAAAAAGAAGGGAGAAAAAAAGAAAGTAAGGAAGAAGCACGGGGGGAGGTGAGTGAGCTGAGAGTATTGTTTTGGAACGTAGCAGGAATAAAAAACAAGGAACATGATTTCTGGAAGTACATCAAGGAACAGGATGTAGTGGGATTACAGGAAACATGGATGGAAGAAAAAGAATGGGAGTGGTGGGAAAAAGAGTTGCCAGAGGAATTTGAGTGGGTGGTGCAACATGCAGAAAGAGAAAAGAAAAAAGGGAGAGCAAAGGGGGGTATAATAACGGGAATAAGAAAAAATGGTTGAACCAGGAAAAGAAGGAGAAAGTGCAACAGAGAAGAGGAGTTGTAGAAAGGAACATGCAGTGGGGAAAAACAAAAATAAAAGTGGTGACGGTTTATAGCAGTAGAATGAAAGAGACAAGGAAAAACTTAGAAGAGATGATAGAAGAGAGGGAAGAGGGATTGATAATCTTCAAACTTCAACGGAAGAATAGGGGAAGAGGGGGGAATACAAGAAAGAAAAGGGACGGAAAAGAGACAAACAAAGGACAAGGTGATAGGGAGAGGAACTGCTGGAATTGTGCAACGAAAAAGGGTGGGAAATAATGAACGGGAACAGAGAAGATCATGGAAAGGGGGAATTTACGTACATAGGAGGAAGGGGAGAATCAATAATAGATTTTGTAATGACAAATGAAGAGGCCGCAGAAAAGGTAAAGACATTTAAGGTGGGAGAAAGAGTAGAGTCAGACCATCAACCACTGGAATTGACAATGGAAGGAAGGGAAAGAGAAGAGAGAGAGGAAGAGGAGAAGTACATAACTAAAAAAGTGGACAGAAGAGAGTATCAAAAGATATAAAGAGGGAATAGGGAGAACGGTATGGATAGGGAAGGAAGTACAAGAAAGTGTAGAGGAAATGAGAGAGATGATGGAGAAAGCAACAGAGAGAGTCAGATTTAGAAAATGGAAGGGGAGAAAACTGGATGGAAGAAATGGTGGGATAAGGAATGCAAGGCGGCAAAGAAAAAGGCAAGAAGAGCATTATGACAGTGGAAAAAAGGGAAAAAAGAAAAAGAAGAATACAAAGAAGCAGTAAAAATATACAAAAACATGCGATAGAAAGAAGGAGGAAAACAAAAAGAAACAAGAGGCGCAGATTAAAGGAATAAAAACGGAAGAAGATGTATGGAAGTACCTAAAGAAGCAGAGGAAAAAACAGGACGACAAAGGGAATAAAAATTAAAGAATGGGAGATATATTTTCGGAACCTGTTGGGAGGGGAAGAACAAAAGCAGGAAAAAGAAAAAAGGAAAGACGCGGTAGTAAGAAAAGAAGAAGGAGATAAGGATAGAATAAGGGAGGAAGAAGTAATAGAGGCGATAAAGAATATAAAAAGGAAAGGCGACAGGAGAAGATGGGATACAAGGAGAAGAGTGGATATACGGGGGAGAAAATGTAGCAAAAAGGATGACGGAAATAATAAACAAAATATGGAAAGGGGAAGGATTCCCAGAGAGATGGAGAGAGGGAATAATATGCCCAATACATAAAAAAGGCGAAAAAAAGAAAATCGAGAATTATAGAGGGATAACATTACTGAGCTCGGCATACAAATTGTACGCGACAATACTGCAAGAAAGATTACAGAAGGAAATAGAGGAAAGAAGTTTGGTACCAGACGGACAAGCGGGATTCAGAAAAGGAAGAAGGGCGATAGACAACATATATATAATGAAACACTTAGCAAATAAAGAACTAGAAAAAAAGAGGGAAAATGGTAGCACTATTCGTAGACCTAAAAGCTGCTTTTGACAAAGTAAATAGGGAAAAGCTGTGGGAATATATGAAAAGAAAAAAAATCATAGAAAGATTAATACAAAGAATAGAGGAAATATACGAAGAAACGAGAAGCAGGGTTAAAGTGAATGGGGAAGAAAGTGAGAAATTCATAACAAAGAGAGGGTTGAGGCAGGGATGTCCACTGAGCCCAAGTCTGTTCTCGGTATATGATGAGAAAGTGCAACAAGTGAAGGAATTTACATACCTGGGCTACACGATGAAACAGGATAATAAAGAGGGAGAACACATAAAGGAAAGGGTGAAGAAAGGAAACAGGCTAATAAGACAAGTATGGGGTGTGGGGGAAAGAATATTCAAGACGGATATAAAAAAAAGAAAATTGCTGTTCGAAAAATTAATAAAGGGGGTGGTAATGTATGGAGCGGAAATATGGGACTGGAAGGAGTGGAGGGAGGTAGAGGGGCTACAGGAAAAATACTGGAGATGGGTGTTAGGATTGGACAGGGATACACCGGGGTATATTGTGAGAGAGGAGGTTCAGATAGAAAAGATAAGGATTGAGACAGGAAAAAGAGCAATAAAATACGAGGAAGAAATGAGGGAAAGAGCAGATTGCAAAATTCTGCAAGAATGTTGGAAAGAGATAAAGGGAGGGAAAGTGAAGTACGGGCAGGAGGGCAGAGAAGAGTATTACAAAAGAAACGGGTACGCGAGTGAAGAAGTGGAGAGATTAAGAGAAGAAGGGGTAGGGACAAGTGCAGAAATAATAAGGAGAGATAGAGACATCGAAAAACAAGAAAGATGGACAAAGATAAAAGAGAGCAGATATAATAGGAATTATAAAGATATCAAGGGTGAAGGGGTGCCGGAATATTTAAAAGACAGTGAGATTAAAAGCAACAAAAGGAAAAAAATGGTGGCAAGGTTCAGATGTGGCAAAGAGGAGTTAGGGAACAAATATTGGAAGGAAGAACCAGAAAAGTTGTGCAGGCTATGTGGAGAAGAAACGGAAGATCTGAACCACATGAGATAGAGATGCAGGGAACTAAGAGAAGAGGTGATGAAAACAGTGGATATCTTAGATGAAAACGGAAAAGAAGCGGAATGGATGGAGAAAGTATGGAGCAGGAGGAAAAAGTTAAGGGGGGAGAAGGGATAAGAAAATGTAATATATATATATGTATAGACAACACGACCAAATTTGTAAGCCAAATGGCAATGAATAAAGTTAAACTTATATATATTGTTTATTTGCAGTGGCGTAGCTACAAGTTCATGTTATTGTACGTAATAATAAATTAGGGTGCGCCGATGTTAAGGGGATTCTAAAACGGCCGTTTTAGATGCGTTGCAAGCCTTTACAAAATTCTGAAATAATTACAAAGGCTGGTTGTATAGCCATCTTGAGACATTTTGTGTAATTTTGTAGCCAAAAATTTTTTTTTGGATTTACAGTCTACATTGAGTTACGATAGCTGTGCAGTGCAGTTCTGGCGTGGTGGAGGCAACATAGGCTTAATAATCTCGTTTGTAACAAAAATGGACATAAAATGGTTCTGCTCTAACCCAACGAAATACAACGCAAACTTTTGTTGTATTCTTATTTTTTAGAACGACCGCATGGTGAGGCAAATATACGGCAAACAGCATGTATGATAACTTTGGATTGTTTCATTTCTCCACAAACAATTGGGATTTCGTTTTCTAGGATATTTCCTTCTTCTGGCCCAAATTTTTGTTTCTTTCTAGGATTGTTTCTCTACACGTAAGAGAAGGTGGCGCAGGGCGCCGACTTACCCGAATAAATTTGATACTTACAATCCGCTTTACGACATCTGCGACAGAAGCTACGACAATCTAAGTAATTTCTTTCATCTTCACAGTTAGTGCGTTACACTATGTGGTTAATAATTGTTTAATTTGTGTATAAACAAATTTCTAGAAAAATCAGTTATGACTATCTTAATGAAAATTTTTTTTATGCACGATTCGCACGAAAATGGTAACGCGTATTTACGCATTTTTAGAAATTTTAAAACAGAACGATGACAAATAACTAATATTGAGCTTTATCGAAATGGTTCTTGCGCGTTTTAGACACCGAAATAGTGTTAGAGTTGTGAAACCAATCTTGTTTAACATAACGCGTTGTGGCAATGAACGAACATCTTTAAATCACGAAGTAAGTGATGTTTTATAAATGTTAGTTTAAAATATAACAATTATTACAATTTTTTATAAACGTGCATACACCGATAACGTTAAATTGTTGCAAAAGTACTAAAATTGATAATTGAGACTTTTGTTAATACACACTTGTAACTGAATTTGTAATTTTTTTAATACAAAAAAGAGAAAGAAAACTACAAGTAAAACTCAATTTCTGTTCATTAAAAAAACAGACAAAACTATAAAACATTGTTATATCAGAATGTTAGATTATGTAACTCTTCCTTCCGTTGGATTACATTATTACGTTATCGTTAAAGATTAAATGCGGTTTTGCTACAAAAGTATAATTATAAAATAAAAAAGTTACAAAATCGTAAAAATCATGGATTTTTTTGTTTAGTCATTTTATATTTTTTCTGCATGTTTCGAATGTTTTTTTAATTACCTAACAAAATAATACATTTGCTAGCTACTGTGTTTTTGATATCATCAACAGCAATAATCGAGTTTCTTTATACGTTTTAGAAATTTTGTTTTATCAAATATTTTTTGTCGTTTTAATTTGATGGCCGAATATAAAAGATAACATACGAAATCATATGATTTTAAGTCTACGTTTCTTGATTTTAATACATTTCTTCACATTGCTGAGCTTGTAGCCTATATAAATCGTTCGTTCTTGATCCCGAAAAACCCTTGTTGAACCCGACGCCGGGCTCCACAACGTACCCATGTGTATATTATCAAAATATGATTGTATGAGGAAATTTAAAAAGCTTTAAATAAGTTGGTTTAATCAACAGTAAAAATAGGGTTGCGACCTACTTAAAGAATGATTTATCAGCAAAATGTTTTGAATTTTGTGAAGATGGCATTTTTATTTTAATAATAAAAATTTTGTACATCAACGTTGTAAGTTTGAAATTTAAGTGGACTGTATTTAAAGATGTTAGTTCATGTAACTTCTATTTTTAATATTTTTGTAATTTACATATTTACAAAAAAGATTTAAGTGCACAAAACACTACTCAAAATAATACGTGCATTTAAGATAACAGTCAATTCTTTCTTCTTCTTCTCGAGTCCTTAAACCAAAAGTTTCATATGTCTTTCCAGTGGCGGGCACAGGCTATGGCCCTGTCGGTGGCTGCGGTGAGGTCCTCCATGGTGCATTTTTCGTCGAGGAGTCGGCAGATCGGAAGATGTTCCATGGTCTGTCTTTCCCCGCAGTCGCATAAATCGCTGTCGCTAGAGTACCCCCACTTGGTCATGTTGACTTTGGATCTGCCAGTTCTAGTGCGTAGGCGGTTTAGGCTTTTCCACGTAGTCCAGTCCAGATCACCGCCAGCGGGTAGGTGTTCTCCCACTTCTAGGCTGGTACCGTCGATTGCGTCGGTGTTTTTAACGCGTTCGCGCCATGAATCCAACCTCGCTGCTTTAGCTGTTGAGTCCAGGGGTTTCTCGGGTATGAAGCTTTTTCGGGATTTTAGGCGTTTGTCGACGTTGGTATGGCCGTACAATGGATGTCTGGGGTCCTCTAGTTGCCTCAGTTTTTCCCGCCTACTCGCTACATTTCTTCTTATGTCTGGTGGAGCAATACCGGCTAATAGGTAGAGGCTGTTGATGGGTGTCGCTTTCAGGCATCCCGTGATGTAGCGACAGCTCTCGTTGAGCACCGGGTCGAGTTTTTTGGCATGAGATGACCGCTCCCAAACTGGGCACGCAAATTCTGCTGTGGAGTAGCAGAGTGCGAGTGCAGTAGAGCGCAGGGTGGTCGGGTTGGCGCCCCACTTGGTGTTGGCCAGTTTTCTGAGGATATTGTTCCGAGCGCTGACTTTCCCCTTCGTCTTTTCCACGTGGGCCCTATAAGTCAGGGTCCGGTCGAGGACGACTCCGAGGTACACTGGGTTCTAGTGGTGTTCTATTTCCGTACCATTCCAGGTGATGCGTAACTTCCGGTTTGCTTCCCGATGGCGCAGATGGAAAGCAGTTACCTGTGTTTTGGTCGGATTTGGTCTCAGGTAGTTCTTGCTGTAGTAGGTTGAGAGGTTCGATAGAGCAGATGTAAGGACTCTCTCGATGGTGGTGAACTCTTTCTCCTGTGCTGTTACGCACAGATCGTCAGCATATAAGAAACTCCTGCAATTAGGGTGGATGGGCTGATCGTTGGTGTAGATATTGAAGAGGGTCGGTGCTAGCACACTTCCCTGAGGGAGGCCGTTCTGTTGCCGTCTCCAGCGGCACTTCTGCTTGCAGAGTTCTACATAGAATCGTCTGTTTTCCAATAGCGATTTGATGACTTGCACTAGGTGGTAGTCGTGTGTCATGTCGTAGATCTTCGAGAGGAGCATCCTATGGTTCACAGTATCGTATGCAGCTGAGAGATCTACAAATACTGCGCCTGTGATTTTCCCTTTTTCAAAACCATCTTCTATGTGCTGGGTGAGGTTGAGTGTCTGTCCCGTGCAGGATTTGCCCGGGCGGAAGCCAGCTTGTTCTGGGATTAGGTGTTCTTCGATCAGGGGAGACAGATGGTTTAGGATGAGACGTTCATAGTGTTTGTGGAGGTGGCAGAGAAGTGATATTGGTCTGAAGTTTTTGGGGTCCGAGGCGTCTTTGCCCGGTTTTAGAAGGGCAATGACGCGTGCCTGTCGCCATAGCTTCGGGATGTTATATGAAGAAGAGCAGTTCTTAAACAGTTCTAATATCCATTCTCTTGTCCTTGGTCCGAAGTGTTTTATTTGTTCTGAGCAAATGTCGTCCATTCCAGCCGCTTTACCATTTTTCAGGTTCTTAATACAGATGTTGAGCTCTTCCATGGTGAAGGTGGTATTGAAGCTGTTGTTTTCTTTGCCAGGTTGTCGCTTGATCCTCATCTTAGGTTGTTTAGTTGGTGCTTTCCCGTTTCGAAGGAGTCAATAACATTCTCCCTTAAACTACACTTAAACTCACTAAAATAAAATCCGCACTTGCGCGAATTGTGAAATGTTACACAGCCTTTTGACAACATTTCGCTCGCCCTGAAAACACCAGTTTCTCTGGACAACACTTTACTGCGTTTTATAGTAGAGAGTAGACCTTAACAGTAGACCGTTTACATCGAGATTGAAATAAAACTGCATAAACACCACTCGGATGTGACCGTAGCTTCGTGGACGGACCTGGACAATTCTAGTTAGCGGCTAACGGAATGGTTGCACGTTTGGTTTTTGAACCAAGATAAGTTGACGAACTTGAAAAGTTGTAAGGTTGCCAGTTCCTAGTACCCACTTAGATCTAGACTGGTATTTGGACAACACTTCACGTTTTATCTTTGCCAGAAATGGAAAACGATCCTTTGACGTAACTGAAACTAGTCTAGACGGTTTTCAGGAATCTTTGACAAGTCTACTTCTGGTAACGGTTTGGAAGCATCACCAGTTAAAAGGTGTGAGAATGGAAAAATCTTTAGGATCGGATGAAATAGGACAAATAGGTCGGAAATATAGTATGCCTTCAATTTGGGCCAACACCATAGACATATTTTCAAAGTTTAATTTACGATCTCGTAAAATACGAGTTCAGTGAAACTTTACAGATCGCACACCCGTTTCCCAGACAGCACCAAAATGAGGAAAGCCATGTGGAATAAAATGTTACGTGCGAAATTTTCATTACGGAATATCTTGTATATGAATTAAAATTAGATTCCGGTTTTGAAGCCCTCTGCCGATCTTTTCTCGTGACTGTCATTTTACGACGAAATCGTTAAGCTGTCAACTACATGAATGGGTCGGTGCCGAGAATTTTGAACTGATTCTTAAATTTTTAAGAACATCACTTGTGATGAACACAAATTAATAAGGCGATTGCGAATTTATTACGATTCTTTCGGCACAGGGTAAGATATTTTGTCTCCAATCTATTAAGATTCCCTCGTAATTTCTGTATTAATGTGACAGCCGGTTCCACCACGTTGTAAGCACACGGTTCGCTTTAAGCAGTAATTAGGATGCATAAGTACCATTAATGAATATCGTTACCGAGCATATACGCTGTTTGTGAGGTCCTGCTACTTCAATAACAACGAGGTCTCGTTGAACAATGCGTCGTAGATGCTGAGTTGGGGATAGAAGTCGATTGTGTTATCAATATCAACCACCTGTTCGAAATTACTACCTACAGCATTCGATACAACGGGTTTTTATATAACATTTAATGATTTATTAATACTGATTTTGTAGCTTCCTATTCTTCGTGAGTTAGTGTGTGACACGATTTGCTGTTAAACATTTATTACAGGCCGCTAGCGGGGAAAACGTTTTCTTTGCGAAAGTGGACACTGGATTTTGGGTGAGTTTATTTGATTAATTTTTATATCGCTGTCACGAAAGTTACTCACAGAATTTTGGTTAATGTTAATGTCCGTAATTACGTTTATTGTTTATATACCAATAAGGTAATTTCAATCATTATTGAATTATATGTTGTGAAATCAAAGTTTTCTACACTTGTTAAGCATAATTGTTAGTCTTTCTAGTATTTATGGATTGACGGAATTTAATATACAGCTGTCAACTTGCTACGCTCCTAAATTAAAGTTTTTATATTTGTTAATTATACTTAGAAATCATTCGAGCATGGATGAGTGGAGAAATTTCATATACTCTTGTTAATCTTCTACGTTAACACATTAAAGTGGTTATATTTGTTAATCTCTCTTTTATTTTTTTCTTTCTCCTGTAACTATCGTTACCTATTAACTAATTGTGGCTACTCTAACAACAGAGTAATAAGGATTACGAACCTCAAATTTAGTTACGAGTTTGGACCGTCTGTCGTGATCGAGGCAGAAGTGTTACTTTGGATTAGATCTGGCGCCCTTAAGCATAATTTCTTTGAACCTCCCCTATCTCCGACTGTGCGAGTTGGCCGTGCAAGGTTCGTAAGACATAAAGCTTGTAACAACCGCAATATGTTAAAAAATTAGAAACATCGTTTTGCTCGACCGATTGACTAAAACTTTTATATAAAAACCGCAATTCGTCTTCGGTGGACGTGAAATTTGTTGCGTTATCGCTGTAAATGTTACTAGGGGTTTTGCGGGGCGCAATAAATTGCTTAAGGGCCTTCAAAAACGCCGCAGAGGATAGATTTGTTAATAATTCCAAGTGCATTGCTTTGGATGTTAGACAAACAAAAACTGCAACCTATGCAGTTTTGAATTTTTTATATAGCGAACTTTTATGGTTATAGGGCCTGCAAAATCTAAACCGCGGTGCGTAAAACACCGCTGAAAACATGCAAAACGATAGCAAGGTAAATCGCCCATAATGGGCTGGACACCTATAGCCTTTGTTTTGTAACAGAGGTTACATTTTCAATACAATCTCCTTGCATAATTGTTTTGCTGAAACAAGATTGTTCTCGAAGAAAACACATCAAGTTTCAAATTCCGCAATGGAGAAATTTGGTATGAAAATGGGCTACTATTGACTTAAAAAAAGTTTGAGTCTTTGGATGAAAAATGGGGTGCAATTTATCAAAATTTAAATTAGAATTTCAGATACGGAACAACCCCTGTTTGTCTAAGAACAAATTTAAAGATCTCAACTGAGCGTTTTTCGTCTTACTTGATTCACCCCGCTTGACTGCTAAGCGTTCACTTGAAAAAGAAACATCTTGCACTCTTAAGGCGAGAACCTTTGAAGAATTTTCCAATTCGTTGGCCTTAAGAAAACCTAAAATACGATTTTTTTTGGAAGTTTTAAAATTAAAAACAAACTTATGAACATAAGACAAATTTGTTGAATTTTGAAAAAAGAAGAAAATTTACGAAACATTTTTTTCTTCTATAGAAACAAACACTACTTTTTGTTTAGGTAATTTCAATTTACAAGTTGGCATTTCACCAGCAATTTTTTTCAAAAATTTGGGACCTTGGAAGCACAGGTTTGTTACAAGCTTTAGGTTTTACGAACCTTGCACGGCCAACTCATATAGTCGGAAGTAGGGGGGTTCACAGGAAGTATGCTTAAGGGCGCCAGAGCTGAACTAAGATAACACTTCTGCCTCGCTCACGACAGACGGTCCAAACTTGTAACGCAATTGGAGGTTCGTAATCCTTATTACTCAGATGGTCGAGTAGCCAAAGTTTATTATTAGATAACGACGATCAAAAGAGAAAGGTATGTTGTCATAAAAGAAAGAGTAACCAAGATAACAACTTTAATTTAGAATCGTCGATGATTATCACAGGTATATCGAATTTTCAGTATAGGAATGCCAGTAGTATCGGCAACACACAATACATAAGTAAATTACGTTGAAATAAACAGCGACGAATAGTTCGTAGTAAATATTGTTTGTACACAGTATGCGAAACTAACAAAATAATTAATAATACGACATTACTGACAATAAAACAGTGATAATAATTACTGAATTAATACTAAACTTTCGTACTAATTATTGATTGTACACAGCATGCGAAACACACCAAATAATTTATGATACTACCTAAATGGTAATAAAACAATATTAACAATTACGGAATTAACATTAGCTAAAGTTTCGTGAGCGACCTTGCTGACAGCGAACAAATAAATAAAACAACTTACCCACAATACAGGAACTCCTACTTGGTCGAAGAAAGCGCTTTCCCCGGCAAGTGAGCCTGAAATCACTTTTAAGTAGCAAGTCGTGTCAAACCAATGCCTCACGAAATCAAAATCTACAAAAATGGTTACTTATTGTTAATGAAAGTACATAAAGCATAACCCGGTTGTCGAATGCTGTTATACACCGTCGAGGACAGGTGGTTTCGCAGGTGTCTGCCGCCTGAGTAGAATCTCGTAGAAGTGTGATTAGCTTCGGTTCATTTAATTTTAACCATATGCCTTATAAATCGAATTATACTCGTCCCACGAAAGTATTTTTCGAAGTTAATCCTTCATAATTCGTTATCGAATAGGAACATGTGCCAGAACGTGGCGGAACGGCTATCAAATTACGAGAAATTACAACAAAATTATAATAAACGACAGCAAGTATCTTACCCGGTGACGACTCAAATATATTATTATCGTAGTACACTTATAAGTTGATCCCCATTACTGTGGATGGTCTTTGAAAATTATTTGCAAGCTCCACCGGCCATCTTATGCAGTTGATAGGTTAATGATTTCGTCGTAAATGACAGTCACACGAAACGATCGGTAGGGGGCGTCCCAACGGGAATCTAATTTCAATTACATATACAGGGTATTCGGCAATGAAAATTTCGTACGTAACAGGTTGCCACGCTGTAGCAGACTAAACGAGCAGCCACGAGTAACTAGATCAGCTAGATTTTCTTCAGCTGTACAGTAATTCCAGTTGTAGACATTTGTTGCGAGCTAAGCGATTAGCTACAAATGTTTGCATTGTGTGCTAAGCGTAACTAACCCAACACCATCTTTGAGTTGGTCCAGAGAATTATGAAGAGAAAATACTTAAAATTTTGTTAGATAATTCTATAGAAACCACGACAGCTGTTAGTTCTAGTCGAGGCAATGAAACTCAAAAAAGACGGATTTTACATACAAACATGAACCGTAAGGCACGCTAAAATAGTCAAGCTCAACTAGCAAAGCTTCTTAAAAAATAATATAGCGAGGAACACCCAACATCGAAGCACAAGAAATCCTCGAAGCGAAAGCCTCTCATTTAGTTTGTAAAACTAAAGGAATCGTCTCGACCCAAGATACTTCGTTTTTCCACAATTTTTGGATCAGTAGCTTGCCCGCAACAATGATGTTTGTTAGAAATCCTAAAGAATCAAAGAGTTTTGATAGTGAAGAAAGAATTTCTCTTTTTGTCACTTTCACTAGGTCCATTTGGAAAGACCAACAAAATTGGAATTCATCATTAGCGGGATACTAAGAAACGCCTCGAGTTTTAGACTGGATATCATGAAAATTGATAGTATTTGCTTGCGAATCATTGTCGTTTAAAACGGCCACGTTAGTAATTTCGTTAAATATCTGTAGAGTTTCATCTACGGAGTACGTTCTAGAAACAAGAATTTCTATGTAAAATTCTGTTATTAACCTCTGAATTTTGAGATGTTTAATTGTCAGCAAATTGTCAAAAACAAGAAAGTTTTCATACCGTAAGTGACGGTGGAAAGCTGTAACACTTTGATTTCCTCACCATTGTCATTACGCCAAAGGATTCATTGATACTGACGTTGGTTTGAAACGATCCAGGTTTGTCTGTACATCTTGGTACAGTTTGCAATTAGAGCTACTGGATATTTGCGAAAATTTAATAAAATCGAAAATAAATCCTTTTGCAACAAAGGACCAGCCTACTGACAATCATTTAGTGATAAACCTGTAGACGTTTTTGCAAAACCATCAAAAACAACTTAACTTGGTAGTAGTAGAGTCTGGATTCAAGACCTTATGATGAAGTAGAAAGTTTATGTTAGAAAAGTTTGGTTTGGGAACCTCACACAAATGTTTAAGATCAAAATACTCATTAATAAAATCAGAGTAGATTTTTTTTGTTTTGGAAATTTATTCAGACGCCTTTCTAACGCTAAAAATATTTTGAGCGCCATGTCATAGGATTCACCTAGCTGAGGCACGGACTCATTAAATGGAATGGAAACAACCAGTTTATCATCTTTAGCTAGATAAACGGTTTCTTTGAAATGCTGCATACAGCATTTGTCATCTTTGAAAATTAATGCAGCTTCGTTAGGTTTTGGAATTTGATCCAGTTCCGAAAATCGCTGTAGATCAAAATTGACAGTAGAAGCAGTCAGTAAACAATTTGAAGATTGTTTAGTTTTTTGCTTAGGATATACAGTTCCCGTTAGTATGTATTCCAGTTTAGCTTTTTGCAAACTGGGCATTTTTGCCCTCAGAGTAATCTGAAGAAGACTGTAAAATTGTTCAACGTCTAAAAGAAGTTCTATTTATGAAGACACATTAAAATTTGGGTCATTCTTGATCAAATTCTTCAAATCCTGATGGTTCAACTTCGGGGATCCAAACGTGCGTTTCAACATCATCATCAGAATCGTCATGAAGTGATAATTCGTCTTCATCATTTTCATCTTTATTGTATGATAAATTTTTGTGGAGAATTTTATTTTTTCTTGTAAATATATCATTTGTAGCTACTTGCCTTTTTCTTTTCTGAAGTTTTTTTTCTTTCTTCTCTTCCACTTCATTTAAATTTTGTCTTTTTCAGGGTATTAGTAGGTATGATACTAGTAGCTCTTTTACGTTGGCTATTCTTGATTTTCCGTTCTCTCGCTTTTGGATACCTTTGGAAAACTTCAGGACTCACAAATACTTGTGTAGGAATACAGTTGAGTTCTCTACTAAAGATGTTTTAGATGCTTCATCTAAAGTAACTCCAGAAGATGAAGATGTTGAGGCATTTTGCTTAATGCTATTGGACGGAGTTGGTGTAATATTTAAAATCTCCCTGTCAGTTACGGAACTACTTAAAAAGTCATCACTTGTAAACACATGTCTATCGAATGGATAAATACCCGTCATTCTAAACCCAGATTTCATATTTGATGGAGTCATAGAGCGTTCGAATGCAATGCCTGCGCAACTAGCTACATCTTAAATTATTACTCAATGCTACATCATAAATTGACAGTGGCGTCCCTGGATGGTGCAGGAGCTATGAATCTATAGCAGTATTGTAATTTGCTTTGAATGAGGCAAATACCGATGTATCTAATGGCTGTAGCTTATGGCTACAGTGTGGAGGCAAGGTTATCATTATAACACCGAATTCCTTTGCTAAATTGAGAGTTTCAATTGTAAGATGACTCTCATGGTTATCTAAAATCAATATTGTTGGATTGTCTTTAGAAGATCTACTGTATTGAATAAAGTCTTTCATTACAGATGAAAAGAGTTTCCCATTCATCCGCCCTGAAGAAGTTGCTAAGCCTAAAGTACCGGGTGATGTTTGAAATTGAAATTTGAACATTATAACAGGAGGTAGTGTATTTCCCGTAGCACTAAACACAACAAGTTGTTATTAATACACCACGTTTTCCACTCGTGCATTGGCTCACTTGTTTAGTTCCTCTTGATGATAATACTTTTTTAGGTTTTTGTACGGTTGTCGTACCAGTCTCATCCAAATTATATATGCGAGTACCATCCGAGAATTTTTCCGAACGGCCATATGCCCTTTGAAGGTTGTCAAAGAATAAATTAACATTATGCTCGTTAAATGAAGAGGCAAGACTGCATCCTTCAGGTTGTCGAATGCTTAGCTTATTATTGTGTCTCTTTAGGAATCCATGTAGCCAGTCAATACCTGCTGTGTTGTTCTGTTCCCGAGTTGCGGGTATCTTTTTTGAATTAATTTTAACTATTTCGTAAGCTAAGACTCGTGTATCTTTTGTGGTTTTACCATAGCACATTTTTGAGCACTTAATAACATACTCAACTAATTTCTCTTCTTCATCTTCAGTAAAAACCAAACGGTGTTTATAATTACTCTTCAATTGTATTTGTAAGTTGGGATTCGATTTATTTAACTCTTTTTTAACATATCTGCTTAAAGTTTGAAAGGATACGCCATTCTCTGAGGCTGCTTTTCGAAGCGACATTTTTATTCTATTTTCTATTATTAACACTTGTCAGACGACGTTTCTCATACTATCTTCGGAAAATGACCCTTTCTGACTCTTCCTCGTACGTCATCTAGACATCTAAGACTAGAGGATATCCTTGTAAACATCAGAATGCAAATGTACTATCAGCACGATGGAGCTCCTGCACATTTCACTCGTCAGGTGAAGCAGCATTTGAACGAAGGACTTCCAGGGCGTTAGATTGGTCGCAGTGGTCCTATTAGTTGGCTCCCAGATTTCCAGACCTTACACCACTACACTTTTGTTTATGGGGTTGGTTCAAAAACGAATTGTATAAAGTTAAAGTGGACACTTGGGATGCACTAATCCAACGCATTAGAAACACTGGGCATGAAACAATCAGGAAAGCAACCGGTGCTCTTCGTAAACGAACAGGTTAATGGCGGTATTTTTGAACATGTTCTAAAAGAACGTTGAGATTAAAGTAATGATGATGTAAAGAATTTTGTTTATTTGTAATTACTCTATAATTTGAAAACTAATAAAAATAAGATTAGAACATATGTGTTTTTTTACATTCTTTTTACGTGTATAATAAACTCCTAGAGTTTGGTCTATCCCGACTCACCCTGTAGATGACGCAGTTTTGTCAACCACGAAACATTTTAAATTTGTGTGAAAACCATTGGCTTATTTCAGCAAAATGAGAAATGGTGTTTTTTGCCACTGATTGTTTAAAATCAACGAATGCTTAGATCCATTGTCCAGCAATCCGATAAGGAACTTCATTTATGTTTTCTATCATGTCTTTAACAATAGCCAATAATACTACGGAGTTTGAAATTGAAGTACCGCATATTGAGGTCGTCACCACATTAGCTGGCGAAAAGACTCCTGCTTGGGCGTTTAGACGCGAAGCAGCGTTATCGGAAGAACCTTCAACTGCTTGAGTCTCTTTAAAAATATACAGCAACGAAAGATAACTTTTTTTGCAACAGCATTGAATTGGATTTGGATCACAGCAATTGTCCGAATTTTGACTATGCTACTTTTCTCAATTTTCTTATGTCTATGTTTTCATCAATTTTTTTATATATCCTATACATCATAATAAAATCATTCTAATTAACTTTGTACTGATCGTAAGCAATCCAAGACAATGACATTGCACCCTCCGACTTTGTAAAAAATTGATTTCTATAATTTTTTTAAAGGTAACGTGGATTAAATCATACAAAGTTAGAAAGGACTGTTTGTAAAAGATAACAAAAATCATACTGTTTTAGCAATCTTTCTGTACAGTGCATGCCGCTTTTTGGAATCACGAATAATGTTGTCAGTTGGGTAATGTTGTCACTTTAGTAAAAAACAAGTCTGACATGTGCTGCTAGATAGAAAAAACATCGTTTATAGGAATCATAATTTCTGTTTATGTTATCAGCTTTTTTCTCAAATTTGTTTCTATAAATGAACAATGACAGTTTTGGTTTGTTTGCAAACTTAAGAGATATCGGAGCTGTTTTTTTCTTTTACTTAATATGGTCTGAAGTCGACAATTATAATGTGCAAATCATCAACCCACTTACTAAAGTATCTTAGTTGATTGAATCAGTTTTGTTTTAACACTTTGCAATTACTGATGCAATAAAGAAACGTGATCTTAGCCTAGAAAAACAAATTACAACAATATTATGTTACCAAATAAAAGTTAGCCGAATGCTGCTGCGCAATTAAAAATTAAAATAATTAAATACATTTTTTGGTGCATTTGTTTAATCAAGTACCTATTTTGACTAACCTACGTAAGATCACCTCATTTAAACATCTGTAAATACTTTATTTTTGAGTTACTTTGTGTCTTTCGTGTACTGCAGTTTTTAGAATAACTACTTAATTTAACTATGTCATATGCGATAACATTATTTTGTATTTATTTTTATTTGGTGTCAGCAAGTTATTAAGAAAAAATGTGTAGTTCTTAGGACTAAATTAAACACCATAACATTGTTTTTGATATATTTTTAATAATTGCGACTATTATTATATTAGAGTACAGCACTTTTAGACAATCGCTTTCCAGGAAAATTGACTGGCAAGAGAAGGCCCATTGATTGGCTTGCTCAATTCTTTAATCTAAGATTCACTGGTCTGCATGAAAATCGGCCCTGATACCATTCTTCACGATTCCTATGTAAAATGACCTCTTGAATTCAAAAATGAGCTTCGTTTTTACCCATTACCCACCTATTTTGGGGGGACCCCATTTTTATTTTATTTTTTGCATTTTTTTTTAGAATCTTAACTCATAGCCGTTAAACATTCCAAAGCAGGTAATAAAATTTATACCAAAGTATATGGCAAAAGTTTTGCTATAACATTTATATAGAAACAACAATAAAATACAAATATATAAGAACAGCAAAAAAATATCAATAAACAGTTAGGAAGATTCACTGCACGACGCTGGCGATCTCAATACCACATGCAGGTTTAAACAGGAATTTTCGACAGGCTTGAACTTGCATTACTCTTCTCATTATAGTATATTACATTGTTTGCTTAACTGCTTCGATCAGTACATCTATAGCTGTTGCAGAGTTGTCGACGTTTTAAACGTGCTGGATTTTGTGTTCATTTTTGTTCATTTGTGTAAAACACTAAAACTACTTTTACTCCGGATTTTTTCAAGTGACTAAGTGTGATTTGTGGTTAATGTCGGGCGTTGAATTACTGTTTAATTATGCCACGCGAGTGTAAAAATCATCCCGATAGCTTCTGCTATGTCTGCGGGGAATTAACTTTAAAAGCGCAACGAAAACCCCTTTCTCAGCTTGTTAAAACAGCTTATACATTGTACTTTGATTGTCAAGTTGGCGACCAGGACAAGACTTGGGCTCCATCAGTTTGCTGTATGACTTGTTACAGTAGTTTGACCAAACGCCTCAAAGGTACCCGTAAATCAATGCCATTTGCTGTGCCCATGGTTTGGCGTGAACCTCGCTGTCATTTTACAGATTGTTACTTTTGTATGACTTTCACCGTCGGGTTTTCGAGCAAAAGTAAGCATACAATTCAGTATCCCAATATTCCGTCAGCTCTAAGACCTGTTCACAATAACGCTACTTTGCCAATCTCAGATTTAAAAGACTCTGAGCCACAACCTGGGGCTTCGAATGATATGTTCAATGATGATAAAGAGTATTCCGCAGATTTAGTTTCTCGGCAACCTCACCTCCTCACTCAATCGGAATTAAATGATCTTGTCAGGGATTAGCAGTTACCCAAGACTAAATTTCAGCTCCTGGGATCGCGACTTCAACAGTGGAATCTCTTAGAAAAGAGAGTAATAATATCTTCTTACAGGACCAGACAAGCAACCCTGAAATGTCTTTTCTCAGAAGATAAAGGTTTAGTGTTCTGCCCTAATGCAAATTCATTGATGACAGAGCTACAGATGCCATGTGACCTAGACAAATGGAGATTGTTTATAGACTCATCAAAAACAAGCTTTAAAGTTGTCCTGTTGGCAAATGGGAATGACTTCCCATCAGTTTTAGTTGCATACTCTGTTGATATGAAGGAAACATATGAAAACATCTTCAGAATCCTTGATAAAATTAGTTATCATGATTATAAGTGGAAACTTTGCGCTGACTTAAAAGTTGTTGCTCTACTCACGGGTCTGAAATCAGGATTCACAAAATATTGCTGCTTCCTTTGTGAATGGGATAGCCGAGCCTGAGATAAACATTACATCGTACGGGACTGGTCCTGGTCAGAAAAATGTCGCCCACAATTCTTTGGTTCCGAAGGAAAATATTTACTTACCACCTTTACACATTAAACTTAGATTGATCGAGCAGTTTGTAAAAGCAGTGAACAAGACAGGTGGCGCATTTCAATTTTTGAAAACTAAATTTCGTCATCTTAGCAATCAAAGAAGGCGTTTTTGTTGGTTCCCAGATTAGACAACTCTTCCAAGATTCGACGTTTATTGAACACCTAAATCGAAAAGAAAAACGAGCTTGGCTTGCATTTCAAAACGTTTGTAAGAACTTTTTGGGTAACCACAAAAGTGAAGATTATGTCGCTCACGTCGAGGAACTGCTTTTAGCGTACAAGGACATAGGATGTAACATGTCTCTTAAAGTTCACTTCCTTCACTCGCATCTGGACTTTTTCCCTGAAAATTTAGGAGCAGTTTCGGATGAACACGGGGAACGGTTCCATCAAGACATCGCTAAGCTGGAGAAGAGATTTTCAGGGAAGTGGAATGCAAGCATGTTGGCGGAGTACTGCTGGTTTTTGAAAGGAGAGAGCTGTACCTCAGGGTATAAAAGGAAAGCAAGCACCAAGTAACAATAAATATTTTTTTATTTATTACTGTTAAATTATGTTTAAATTAAATTTATGTCCATATATTTATTATTATAATAATTATTTTAATTATTATTATCGTTCGATAAATAAATTATAATTAATTAATTAAGGTGTTCTGCAAAAGGGAATGCAATGACAGCTTTCATTTTTATGTCATAAGTGGTCCCTTTGGAAACTAAAATTGACGGGTTTTGAGATTTTATTATGAAATTGTTATGACAGTAGTGTTTCGTTTTAAAAAAAATTAAACAAGTTGTGAATACACATTAAATGTTTTTTGTATAATAGTTTTTATTTTTCTAATAACAAACATGACAAAGAGGTTTTGAGACTCTTAAAAATTGTGTACATTAAATTTTTTAAATAAAACTTTTAATGCTTAAGATGAGAAGGTTTTCCGGGTTTGGACCGCGTCACTGTTGTAACTGTTGCCAACGTTTCGCCCATTTCGTAAAAGTCTTCGTCAAGGCGCGAAAAAAATCGAAGATCTCAAACAAGCAACCAAGATCTAACTAAGAAACTAATCCGAAAAACCGAAACCTAACTAAGAACCTCCCTTACAAAAGTGGGCAAAACGTTGGCGCAACTTTGGTTACAACAATGACACGGTTTAAACTCCGAAGACGTTCTTATCTTAGTATAGATTCCGGTCGTAAAAACTTTTGCTATTACAAAATTATTATTTTTAAGTATTTTTAATACTGTTAATAATTTTTTTCTAGATTTTCTAGCAATCGGGAACTATACCACCTAAAAACATGATTGTTCAAAAGTGTTGCTTCTGCTGCAATTTAAAATATGGTTTTTACACATGGGCAATTCTAAATTTTGTAAATATTGATATAATTTAAGCTTACATTTGTTTTCAACATTTTTTCCATACAGCTTATAAGAGTGTCTTGTGCAAGTATGGCACATTTTCGAAAATTGTCAGTTGTAACATTGAATCAGGTTCAATTATCTCGTAATATGTTAAGTGGATCTGCTTTCGGTTGGTTTTTAGGAACAGCTTTAATTGTCCTTATTGCATTAAAAGGAATTGTAGAGGTAAGATAAAAAAAACATAATTTGATTAAAATTCACACTGTCTTTTAGAAACGATCCATGCTTATATACCCTTACATAGTGGTACTTGTAGTAGAAATCTTAGTATTCTTAGCGGTTACAATACATTTGTGTATGGTATTAACCGTTTGGTATCTTATTAATTTCTTCGTTGTTGGAAGTAAGTGATATGTTAACATTATAATAAAAAATAAATCTTTTTTTTAGTTATAAACACGTATACTATCATTTGTTTAATCAGTGTATACCAACACGTAAGGCAAATGGAAAAAAATCAGCGGCAAACAGAAAATCTGGAGTTCAAAACCGTGTGAATTTGTAGTCAAATTAAATCTGACCGATGTACCCATAACACCAATTACTTTAAACAATAAATATAACATATTATTTATTTTATTTTATTAAAGAGGTGGTTTATCTAGCGCCCCAGCATTATGGTCTCTTTGGTTCTTTTGTGCAGCTCCGTTTTATTACACCATCAACAGTTCTGTTTTGTCAATGAAGTTAAAGCCACAGTGCCCTGTTATTAGTCCTGTGTGTTTCTTTAACTTTTGTGGACTCAAGCTTGATAGCGTATTTTGAGTGTTTGATTGTGGCTCGGTAAAGAAGAGTTTTATGAGTCTCACCTCTGAAGAGTTTTTCCATAGTTTCTTATGTTCCGTTGCTAGTTTACTGCGAATCATTTCTTTTCCGGTCTCGTTGGAAATTCCGAAACAAGTTCAGGTCCGATATATGTATTTGTTGTGCCCTTTTTAGCTAGGTTTTCCTTACCACTCTGGTTTTTTGGTATCCAAATGAGCTGCACTTGTTCGCGGGTGCCAATATTTACAGACTGTTTATGTATGCCATATACAGTTTGGATTTTATTACTGGCGATCTTAGTGCCAGTAGAACTGCTTCGATAATGTTTCTGACACACCAGTCAGTAGCAGCAACTTCAGCTTGAAGAGCGCACGCATATTTACCCAAGGTTAGCGAAAATTGCTTACCATGGTACTTCCATCATAACAACAAAGTGTAATAGTTTTGGTATAAATACCGCTTTGACAAACCTCCAGCTGTTTGGTATATGCGAAAGTGTTAAGCTGACTATGAGAATTTGGCATACTGCAAATACTTTTTCCAGCATGATGGGATAAATCCATTCGCTCCTGGAGACTGAAAGTGTTTAAACGTATTAATTCTCCATTCTAAGTTTTCAGGATTAATTACTTTTTTTGTTAATTTTTATGTGCCCGTTTTTTGGTACCTCTGTGGGTGCTGAGGAACTTCATTTAACGAAGAACCCAGGAATTGTTTTTGCAATAACTCTAGCAGAGTACCTTTAACCAAGCTTTTAGTCCGTTTTAATCACCATAGAACCTATGTTTCCAGTACGGTCTTTCGTCAAAGCTTTTGGAGGCGAGAACTTGTAGGTTCATTTTCTTCGTTCCTACAGTACCTTCTTCATGAGTATCTCTTTGTTTTTTTAATGGCGTTGTTGTATGTTGTGAGGCTGGTTTTGAATTCATCCTAGTCTCCACTAATACAAGTTAGATTGAGTGAATTCTAAAAGTTTATCACTTGTTTTGTTTTTGTTCCCCCGGAGGTGTGGTGTGCATTGGCATCGCATCCGAGAACTAGCGGTTTGTTTGTCTCGCAGTTAATCAACGAAAAACTTACCATCATAATAAATGCTGGCATATAGTAAAAGTATCTATTTGGGTTTCACTAGAACGCAAATTCGAAAAACGATTAAACTGGCACACCAAATATACTTAATGCAATTTTAATGTGCAAGATTAACACAATCGCCATCCTTCGAGAATTTTCCACATTCTTTCGTGAACGTTCTAGACGTGGGTAAAATGAACGTAAACGCTCTCAATATTTACAAAAACTTCGCGAATGTTTTATTGTCCCCTTCCTAAAAATCTTCTGTCAAACAGGAAGCTGGATGTGACAGCGGTAGAAAGGATGGTGGCGATAGCGACTATTTCGACAATTTTCTTGACCATAAAAGTAGCAGTTAATGCTTTTTTCTGACCGATATTCTCCTTGGTTTAAACTACAGACTAACACTTGAACGCCTGTTCCTCGGAAGACGACCTACAACATGTTTCAAACTGCCCTCCAATTCAGTTGATCTAAGCCACAACCATGCTTGGGTTCTGCCAATTTTTTAACATGGTGTTAGCCACAGATTTTCGTATGACGGCTTAGCACGTGAGTATTTCTTGGTGACCAGATAGAAAAGGAATCGTCTGTCACCACGTAGTTTTGAAACTTTTCCGACTGCCGGTTGCTGTCTTCGTAGTTTATCTATCTGCCCAAACTTTTTTTTAATACGTCTGCAACTCATGTCAACATCCTCGCTCACGCAATGTGCTATGGCGTTATCTTTTCGTGATTGGAACAGGTCTTGTTGTTCCTCGGTGGTAACTCCGAACCTAGCTTTTCCAGATCCTCTGTATAAGCTCATAAACTTATTAAACTCCATTCCTTCGATTTGATTTCTGATTCTGCTAGTTACTACTCTGGTTTGGACCTGAACTTGCGTATTGTGGTTATCGCCAGCAAACGGGGCTAGACTTTTGGTTTTCGGATGCAATATATGACGTTATTAATACGCTGCACAACTTTATAAGGGCCCTCTCTTTACCTTTGCAGCTTCGGCGACAAACCACGTCCCTTTGGGGATTATACAATCATACCATGTCGACCGGTTGAAACTCGCCATTTTGTGCCTTAACGTCATACCTGGTCTTCATTCTGTCGCTGGCAATTTGTGTGTTTTTATGGACCTCCTCATGTACTTGGTCTAGCCTCTTGGTCAGCTTGCTGACGTAGTCTTCTTTAACAACTTTTTCTTCCGGTCTTCGTCCAAACTGGAGGTCGCATGGCAGTCGTAATTTGCGACCGAGCATCACACAAGATGGTGTTTGGCTTGTGCTTTCGTGAACGGATGATCGGAATGCCATAAGGAAAAGTTTCAAGTACTGATCCCAGTCTCTTTGGTGTTTGTACACTACTTTGGCTAAGTATTTTCTCATTGTTCGATTTACTGCTTCATCGGTGCTTTGCGCTTTCTTGCTGAATCATTTACTGATGCGTAGACCGTGCACTTACGGCACCATTTCATGACTTTCTCTTTGCAGTTCACCCAGTAGAATCGTTTTCGAACTTTTCCCAATGTCTTCTTAATTCCAAAGTGTCCTCCTGTTGTATCATCGTGGAGATACTTCAACACTTCTGTAGTCTGTTTTTCGTGCCCTTGGCTCTTTCTAGGGATCGTTTAAGAAGGCCGTCTTCTACTATCAAAAGATCCCACTGTGCTCAGTACGCTTTGATGTTTTTGCCCAAAGCACTCACTTCTTCCCAGGTTGGTCGTCGGCTGTTTTTTTCCAGTTTAGGAGTAGTCTTATTTCAGGATCGTTTTTTTGTTCGCTGCGCAACTGCTCAGGTTACCATTCGTCATCAACCATAGCAGTTCTCCGGAGGCATTCGACTTTTTCTTCAAGTCGCGAACAATAGCTGCAGTCCGCTGGATATGGTCTTCTGAACAAGGCATCAGCGTATCGATTACTGCTTCCGGCACGGTGTTCTATGTCATAGTTATATTCTTGCAGTCTCTCGATCCATCTTGCTACTTGTCCTTCCGGGTTACGCAACTGCAATAGCCATTTTAAAACGGCGTGGTCCGTTTTCAGTAAAAATTTTGGTCCATACAAATATTGGTAGAAATGTTCTATGGACTTACCGACTGCTAACAGTTCCCTCCTAGTCGCGCAATAATTTCTTTCTGGCCTGGACCAAACTTTGCTAAAAGACGCGATGACTTTTTTTTGTCCATCTTGTACCTGCAAAAAAACCGCGTCTATAGCCAGATTGCTTGCGTCGGTATCCAAAACAAATTTTTCATCTTCTCTTGGATAGCTCAAAATCGGCGAAGTGACTAGGGCCTGTTTTAGTTGATGAAAAGCATTTTTGCAGTCTTCATTCCATCTAAATTATGCTCTTTTTTCCGTAAATTTTGTCAAAGGTTTGGCAATATTGGCAAATCCGGATGCAAATCGTCTATAATAAGTGCACAACCCAAGGAAACTTTGGACTTGATGTTTGTCGATTAGTCTTGGCCATGCTTGCACTGCTCGCATTTTGTCTGAGTCAGCCTTGACTCCATCTCTAGATGCGACGTGTCGAAGATATTGCACTTCTTTCTTAAATACGTGGCACTTCTTTGGACTCAGTTTGAGATTGGCCTCACGTGGTTGCTGGAACACTTCTTTCAAGTTGTTCAAGTGTTTTAACGATCTTCTAACCACGATCACCTTGTCTAGGTAAACCAAGCACGTCTTCCAAGACAGTCTGGGCAAGATGGTCTCCATCAAACGCTTGAACGTCGCTGGAACGTTACACAGGCCGAATGGCATCACGGTGAACTGCCACAAACCAGTCTCAATCGTAAAAGCTGTCTTTACATGATTCTTGGGTTTCAATTCTACCTGCCAGTAACCACTTTTTAAATCTAACGTGAAAAACGATGGGATCCTGACAGGGTGTCTAATGTATCGTCCATTCTCGGCAAAGGTTAGCTGTCCTTTTTGGTCACGTTGTTTAGCTGTCTGTAGTCTACGCAAAACCTCGTTAATCCATAATTCTTTTTTACAAGTACCACTGGTGATGCCCATGGGTTACTTGAAGGTTCAATCACTATTTTGCTCTCCATACCCGTAATTATTTATTCGGCTCCTTCTCTTTTCGCCAAAGGAAGTATGCGTGGATTTTGTCGTATCGGCCATCTCCTGTATTAATTTTATGTTTCACTGCGTTACTTTTTCCTTTGGAACCACTGTCCAGCGCAAACACATCTTGATACTGTTGGATTAACACTTTATGCAGCTGGTCTTGGCTGAGGTTTTGGCATTTGGAGGTAAGAATGTTCAATAGATGTTGTGGGCACTTTTTCGGCGACGTATCTTCATTATACTTGACGCATCTCACAATTTGAGATACTGACGTGCATTGGCCTACCACGGTCTTCTTTTTCAACGTTACAGGATCTGAATTGATATTTAAGATCCTTACTGGCATCGTATTTTTCACTCCGTACTAAAGTTGTGCCAACAAGTAGCCCCTTTTCAACTAAATCGCTCTCCATTGGTTTAATCGCGCGTAACCTTCCCGCAGATTTCCATCTAGGCGTGCCATCACCAGACTTTTAGTCCACGTAAACAGAGACACGTCTTCATTCAATAAGACTCGCACGGCTGCCTTCTCTGACGAATGAAAAGGAATTTTTTTATTGTCGAATTTCAGGACATTGTTCTTCATATCCAAATGGAACCCATACCTCTTTATGACGTCCATTCCCAGGATAACTTCTTTTCCCAACCTAATGATTACTTTGATTTGTCCGTGAGTAGGTATTTCTTCGCCCCTCGCCATTCAAAGTTGTACTGTTACTGGTGTCTCGTTTTCCAATAACATGTCACGACGAATGATGGTCTTCGTCGCTCCTATTTTAACCAGTTACTGAACACTTCTTTCATTGATCTTGCCATCGAGATAACTGCTATGCAATTGCTCCATCGGCGATGCCATTTGAATGGTAATCTCCGGGGCATGGCTCGTTGAGGTCGACTTTCGCCCCATTCGGTCGACCTGTTCTAGTTTTCTGGGCGCTCTTCTAGTTTTCTTTTGGGGTTTAGTACAGCGTCGTCGTACATAGCCCACTTACCCGCAGTTTCAGCACGTCAGTTCCTGGAGTTCCTCGAGCTACTTGTTCCCGAAATACACTTTGTTCTGTGTGGAAGGGTATTTCTGCAGCACAACGGAGCTTATGGCTGCCTCAGTGCGACGCCTGTTTCGCTGCCTTGAACTCCAAAGCATGGGTTAAGGCGTCATCTAACGTCTTCGGTCGAGCTAACCGGAGAGTCTGCATCTCTATATCTCATTTCTAAACGTGAAATTAAGCGTTTGTAATACTCTTGCAGGTGGTCAGGAACCGTCCGTAAAATTCCAAGCGCTTCTCCACGTAAGGACACTATTACAGACGCCGCTTTCTGCTTGTTGCTCCAACCATTAGCTGCAGCTGCTTGTAGTAGGTTGGTCATGGAACTTTACCATCAAAATTTGGAGGTACAACTTTAAATTTGTAAGTGGTTTCTTCTCAATGGTTCATTATTAAATCTTAGCTCATGACGCTTTCTTCACCATGGCAGTTAATTTGGTTTATTGTTTCTTTAAACAGTTTTATTGTTTCTCCTACTGCTTCTATTTTGTCATTCACAGATTCGTAATTTTTTTTTTAATTTAACATATCTGCTTGGGTTTCTTCTTAAACAATTTTAATTTGGTTGTCTATATTAACTTGTATTTTTGATTTGTGATTTTCAATGCTTATTCGTATTTCTTTTTTTTACTTCTAGAATTTTTCAACAATTTTTCCTTCTATTTTCTGAGAATTTTTATACAGTTTTTCTTCCGTTTTTCTAGAATTTTCCTCCATTTTTCTAGTATTTTCTTCCATTTTCTGAGAATATTCGCTAATTTTGTTTTCCATTTTTTTAAAATTTTCTTCCATATTTTTATTTATCGATTCCAGAATTTCGAATAATTTTGCATCCATTTTAGTTTGATAACGAGTTACCGGCATAAGTTATATATATTACGAACAAAAAGTTTAAATACACTACTTTAACCCCACACTGACGCCAATGTAACGATTATTAAAACTAATTTATTTATACTAAAACATTTACACGTTTACCTAATTAAATCTAAGAATATTAAATAAAAACACTTACGCTAATTTATATAGTACACTCATCGAAAGATAAAGTCCGCGGATAATTTCTATTTATCTAATCACTGACACTTGTTTACAATAAAGTCACGTACAAGGTTATACTCCGTTGTTTTATCTCGACACGCGTTAATCACTTATTTATTTAAATTTAAATAATCTTCTTAACACTGCCGACTTCGAATTACTGCAATAACTGCCTATGATTCATTTGTATCGCTTTTATATATTTTGGTTATCCTTCGAGAATTTTCTACATTCTTTCGTGAACGTTCTAGACGTGGATAAAATTTACAAAAACTTTGCGAATGTTTCAGTGTCTAGTGCAATTGTAAACGTTATGTATATATTATGTAGAATTACATGGTGGTAGAATTATAAGATTTTGTGGATGTGCACGTGCACATGTGCAGTTATTGAGTAGCTGCCACTGATTGTACGCTACTTTAAGTACCGTTGCAACAGCATAATGCTTTTAGAATCAGTAGGATCACTCTTAGGAATATTTTTCCGTAAAATTTCACGGAGCATCATCGACTCGTGGTAACTAGTGTAGTAGCTTGTTTTTGGTATTTGTTCATTGTTATTGTTTACTGGTTTCATAACCTTTTTCATTTTAATCTATGGTACAATCTTATTAAAGTTTTTGTGTAATGTAATATTTATCATTTGTTTGCTAAAATAATAGTAGTAATAATTCAAACCATAATTTTGCAATAAGGTAAATTTTTGAAAAGTAAATTCATACCTTTATATACATTAGTTGAATTATCTAGATGTAAACATTGGCTTAGAAATAGGGGTCGTACAGATTTGATGACAAAAGACGGTAGGTAATTTTGAAGATTGCCGAAAAATCGATTAAAACGAAATACTCTGTTCCGTTATTTGAATCAATACAGTTAGAAGTTAATGCATCACAGGGAGACTGTCGTAAATTTTAAATCAACATAAGTAACATTTATATATATGTTCTTTTTAAAAACCAATTGTGTACATATAAAACGTTCTCTTTCAGTTTCAAAACTATGGAACAAACGAATCAATTAATAGACACATCAAGTTCTACAATTGAGGGTGAGACTGTTGGTACGTAGTTTATTCTTTTAAAGTTTCTTTTTTATTAAACAAATCTGTCATTGTAGGTTACAAGTAGCACCCGCTTATAGTTTGCATTGTTTAGATTTAGCAATGACTCCAGTTAAATCCTCGAAAGGTATAGATTACTACATAGTCTTTAATAAGGTATTATTTCTGCTTTGTTTTTCAGATGTTTTTCGCAAACCTCGATAAAAATTAAAACAGCATACAAAATTAGGTGTCTCTCGAAAAATTGTGTTTAAAGAAAAAATCGTGGTATCAAAAATAATTCATGAGCAATTCTACAACTACTCCGATGAACACATCCTTAAAGCAATTGTCACCCACGCTGTCACCTTTATAAAATCGCAATTACGGCTAACAAAAACTACTCTAGATACTCTAATAAGTTTTTACAGTCTGCATTAAGAGTTTCGTTATTTTGATTTCAATATACAATTTTATTAATAGTGAATGTTGCACGTTAATTATTTTTGTTAGGTAAAAGTTAAATCATATTGAAACGTTCTCAAGTTCAAGAGGCTTCTCGAAGTTGTTATCTATGTTCCAGAGCGTATACCGAAAGATATGGAACGTTCGAGAGAGATTTCCAAAATGTGTATAAATGCGGTTCAAACAAGTCGGAGGTTAGTTATTCCCGTAATGTGAAGACGGCAGTGTTTAGAAGATTATTCAAGTTTAAATAAATAAGTAATTAACGCGTGTGTGGAGATAAATATACGGAGTATAATCTTGTACGTGACTTACGTGTAAACAAACAATAAGTGTTAAATAGTTATCCGCGGACTTATCTTTCGTGTAAGTGATAGTGTTATACATAAATTATAGTGTCAGTGTTTTTAATTAAATTTCCTTAGATTTAATTAGTTCGGTTAGTTTAAACGTGTACATATTTCTAGTATAGACAAATTAATTGGATTTAATAATAATAAAATTCGTTACATTTGGCGTCAGTGCGGGGTATCGAATAGAATAAACCGTTCACGATTTTTAGTGTGAATACTATTAAGTTATTTGATATCGCTCCCGTAATAAAAACATTGATTGCGTAAATAAATAATACTTTTGTTCGGGATTCGCGTGTTTGTTTAAAGCGTGTAATTTTAGCTGTTCCATTTCGTTAAAGTAGTGTATTTAAACCTTTTATTCGTGTTATAACTTATGCCAGTAACTCGTTATCAAACCAAAATGGATGCAAAACTATTTGAAATTCTCGAATCAATAAATAAAAAAATGGGAGAAAATTCGCAGAAAATGGAAGAAAAGTTTTACCAAAATTCTCAGAAAATGGAAGAAAATTCAAGAAAAATAGAAGAAAAGTTTCACTAAAATTCCTAGCAAATGGAAGCAAATTCTAGAAATTTAAAAAAAGAAATACGAACGAGCATTGAAAATCAAATAAAGAATATTGAGGAGCAAATACAAGTTAGTATAGAAAACCAAATTAAAATGGTTCAAGAGGAAACCCAAGCAGATATGTTAAATTTAAAAGAAGACATTTGCGAATCTGTGAATGACAAAATAGAAGCGATAGAGGACAAATTAGAAGACAGAATGAAACTGCTTGAAGAAAAAATAAAACAAATGAATTGCCATGGTGAAGGAGGCGTCACGAGTGAAGATTTAATAATGGACCATCGGGAAGCAGGCACTCACAAGTTTAAAGTTGTACCGCCAAATTTTGTTGGTAAAGTTGTTATGTTCCAATGGGGGAGGTGGAGAAAAAGAAAGAAAAAATTTTACTATACTAGCCTCACCGTAGATGGTCGTCGGGTAAAAAAAAATCGAAAGACACAAAGTTTTCTTTTGGTAAGCGAAACGCCCGATTGCGCCACCTCTTCTCGAATTTTTGTCGAAGATAAACAGCCTAGGTAGGAGAAAAGGAGATCCTAGACCCGAGGTCCCCCAAAAGAAATATAGCGAGAATAAACAATAACTATTTATTGAGTATCTATCTGTTAATAGCCAATTCCGGAACGGAAAGAGCGATTCGACGGTTACGCCATTGGTATAATTAGAGAATCAATAACCTTATATAACACACAACAAAATTGTAACATATAAATATAAGATTAAAGCAGGTCCAAAATAGACTCTGGAAGCAATAAGTAAAGAGCTAATGCTTAGAGTATATCCGCGGCTACCGTAACCCGTAGCATATCCACCCGCGGTCGCGCGTGAGCATTAAAACAAAGTAACACCGCCCGTGGTCCTTGACGTCAAGTTCACGACCGGTAATAAAAGTGTCATTCAATTAGTTTATGACAAAAAAATGGTGCGAGCTCCCAAATCTCTACCCTTGACAATTGAAATTTTTCTTTTATGTTAACAACAAAAAATTGTAAGTTACATTAAATAATCATTACATAGATAAACCATTACATTAAGGCGTCTGTTAAACATAGTAATTAACCCTATTTGAATCGTAGCAAAATTGACGTTAAATATTATTAAACATAATTACGCATGTCCAAAAATTTCGTTAAATATTGTAATTAAAACAGAAATAAATGTAGTAGAATAGGTGTGCAGAATGTACAAAGACAAAGTTTGAAGCAGCAGCAGTCATGACTCCGAAGCGCGTGGACGAAAATGGGTCGTCTGGTGGCCCCTCGCGGTTCCAAAACGTACGCTTAACGATACTATAAATACCTCATTTACTTCAAATCCCCAACCTGTAGCACAGCGCCATCAATTTACTGGGATCCTTTACTCTGCTACTTTGATTACTGCATAAGTACAGCGATACTAAGATAACTCAGTCCGAAAGCTTCGACGGAGCTCGTAAGAAAACTCTAATAGATACGAAGAACCAACAGAAAGAAAGAGCTACTTTACGAGTTTTACGTCAAAATACATAGATATTTGGTTTGATGTATAGGACATTTAATCGGATTCCTTAGTGAGTTCCATCCGACTGTATTACGTCTATGACACCGTGAAACCACCAAATAAAGTGAATTTCGTAGATGGCCGACTACTCTCGAGCGCCTTCTGCGAACATAACTTGAAGAATTACAACTCGAGGTCGAGTATTTCCCACTTTTAAAGGTAAGTTGCCTAACTATCAGGCGGATTTTCGCTCAAATACGAATTTACACGTTACAAAGTTCCATGGTCAACATACTACAAGCAGTTTGAAGGCGCAGCTACAGGTAATGGCTGGAGCAACAAGCAGAAAACGACGTCTTTAATAATGTCCTTACGTGGAGAAGCGCTTGGAATTTGACAAACTGGTCACCTACAAGAAAGTTACGAACTCTTAATTTCACAATTAGAAATGAGATATGGAGAGGCTCATCTTCAAGCTCAAATTAAAAGTCGGGTTCAAAAAAATGTGGTGTGGTGCATGCTTTGGAGTTTGAAGCAGCAAAACAAACATCACAACGATACAGTCATAAACTTAGCTGTGCTGCAGAAGTAACCGCGCAGACACTGGAAAGCATCGAGGAGATAGCGCGACGAATGTTTCAAGATAGAGGAATGACGACTTTGAACTGCGGTGAAATAGGCTACGTACGACGGCATTGTACTAAACCTAAGAAGAGGACAAGAAGAGCGCTCGAAAATTTGGAACAAGGTGACCAAAAGAGACAAAAAGTAATCTCATCTAGTCAGGCTCCGGAGATTATCATTCAAATGGCATCGCCTAGGGAGCAATTGCATAGCATTTATCTTGATGGCAAGATCAATGGAAGAAGCGTTCAGTTACTGGTTGACACGGGAACGACGAAGACAATCATTCGTCCTGACATCTTATTGGAATACGAGAAAACATCACCAGTAACAGTACGACTTTGAACGGCGACGGGCGACGAAATACCTACTCACGGACAAGTCAAAGTAACCATTGGTTTGGGAAATTGAGTACTCGACCATCAAGTACTGGTAGCCGACATCACGGAAGAAGTTATCCTGGGAATGGACGTGATAAAGAAGTATGGGTTCCATTTGGATATGAAGAACGATGTTCTGAAGATCGACGATGAAATTCCTTTTCATTCGTCAGAGAAGGCAGTTGTGCTAGTCTTATTAAGTGAAGACGTGACTCTGTCTGCAAAGACTGAAAGTGTGTTGACGGCACGCCTGGATGGAAACCTCCGGAAAGGCTACATACACGCGATTGAACCAATGGACGGCGGCTTAGTTGAAAAGGGACTACTCGTTGGCAGAACTTTAGTACGAGTAAAAAACACGATGATTTTAAACATCAACTCAAATCCTGTAACGTTAAAAAAGAAGACCGTGATAGGCCAATGCACGCCAGTATCTCAAATTGTGAGCTGCGTGAAGTCTAACAAAGATACGTCGCCGAAGAAGTGTCCTCAACATCTATTGGACATTCTCCTCAGCCAAGACCAGCTGGCTAAAGTTAGTGTTGATCCAAGAATATCAAGATGTATTCGCGCTGGAGAGTGGTTCCAAAGGAAGAACAACGAGTTTTTGCGTAGACTACAGACACCTAAACGACGTGACCAAAAAGTACAGTTACCCTTTACCCAGAATTGACGATACGTTAGACAACCTGTCAGGATCCCAGTGGTTTTCTACATTAGACTCAAAGAGTGGTTACTAGGTAGATTTGAAAACCAAGGATCGTGAAAAAACAGCTTTTACGATTGGAACTGGTTTGTGGCAGTTGATGAAGTCCATCTTGCGCGGACTGTCTTGTAAGACGTGCTTGGTTTACCTAGGAGACGTGATCGTGGTTGGAAAATTATTTGAAGAACACTTGAACAACTTGAAAGAAGTGTTCAAGCGACTACGTGGGGCCAATCTCAAACTGAGCCCAAAGAAGGTCCACGTATTTAAGAAGGAAGTGCAATACCTTGGTCACGTCGTATCTAGAGATGGGGTAAAGGCTGACCCAGACAAAATCCGAGCAAGCCAAGACCAATCGACAAACTTCAGGTTCGAAGTTTCCTTGGGTTGTGCACCTATTATAGACGATTTGTACCCGGATTTGCCAATATTGCCAAACCTTTGACGAAATTCACGGAAGAAAGAGCAGAATTTAGATGGAATGAAGACTGCGAAAATTCTTTCTATGTACTAAAACAGGCCCTAGTCACTTCGCCGATTCTGAGTTATCCAAGAGAAGATGGAAAATTTGTTTTGAATAGCGACACAAGCAATCTGGCCATAGCGCGGTCCTTTCACAGGTTCAAGATGGACAAGAAAAAGTTATCACGTATTTTAGCAAAGTTTTGTCCAGGCCAGAAAAGAATTATTGCGTGACTAGGAGAGATCTGTTAGCAATCGTCAAGTCCATCGAACATTTCTACAAATATTTGTATGGACGAAAGTTTTTACTGAGAACAGACCACGCCGCTTTAAAATTGCTACTGCAGTTTCGTAACTCGGAAAGACAAGTGGCAAGATGGTTCGAGAGACTGCAAGAGTATGACTATGACACAGAACATCGTGCCGGAAGCAGTCATCGGAACGCTGATGCCTTGTCCAGAAGACCATGTTCAGCGGACTGCAGCAATTGTTCGCGACTGGAAGAAGAATTTGAATGCCTCCGGAGAAATGCTGTGGTTGATGATCAGTGGAAACCTGAACAGTTACGTCGCGAACAAGAAAACGATTCTGAAATAAGACTACACCTGGACTGGAAAGAAAACGGCCGATGACCAACCTGAGAAGAAGTGAATGCTTTGGGCAGAAACATCAAAGCGTACTAGGCGCAGTGAGACTCCTTGATAGTAGAAGACGGTCTTCTTAAGCGATCCCTAGAAAGTGTCGAGGGCACGGGAAACAGACTATAGTTGGTAGTGCCGAAGAGCCGGGTGTCAGAAGTTTTGAAGCATCTCCACGATAGTACATCAGGAGGATACTTTGGCATTAAGAAGACATTGGGTAAAGTGCGAGAACGATTCTACTGGATGAACTGCAAAGCGGGCGTCATTAAATGGTGCCGTAAGTGCACGGTCTGTGCATCAGGAAATGGTCCAACGGTAAAGCGCAAAGCACCCATGAAGCAATACAACGTAGGAAGCCCTTTGAAAAGAGTAGCGATTTACATCACAGGGCCGTTCCCAGAATCCGATTCGGAAAATAAATACATCCTGATGGCGATGGATTATTTTACGAAATGAACGGAGGCTTACGCCATACCCAACCAAGAAGCAGCTACAGTCGCAACGTATTAGTAAAAGAGTTTTTCTGCCAGTTTGGAGTTCCGTTAGAATTACACTCCGATCAAGCCCGCAATTTTGAATCTGGGCTGTTTCAAGAAGTTTGCCGACTGTTGGGAATTAAGAAAACTAGGACGACGCCTGTTACAATATTTGTTATGATCCACTGGGGGAGGTGGAGAAAAAGAAAGAAAGAAAGAATGAATTACTGAAAGTAATTACCGAGATGTTGTTGCTTACCTTTCGCCTAGCCTCGCCGTAGATGGTCGACTACTGTCGAGCGCCCTCTGCGAGCGTAACTTAGAATCACGACTCGAGGTCGAGTATTTATCCGTATTTACGGTAAGTTGTCTACTCTCAGGCGGATTTTCGCTCAATTTTGAATTTACACGTTGCAAATTCCCCTCTAGCAAGAAGTGAGACCCACGGTCTTAAGAACGCGGTTAACCCGCTCCGCAGGATTAGCCTGTGGATGATAACGAGCCGTAAATAATACCTTAGTTCGATAAGCAGAACACAACCGAGTGAACTTTCGACTTCGAAATTGAACACCATTGTCCGTAATAATGTATTGAGGAGTACCAAATAGCAGGAAAATGTTATCCTCTATAAGCCTAGTAACCGTAGAAGCAGTCGCAGTTCTCATAGGAAAGAAACTGCCACGAGAATATATGCATGTCCCTTCGATGAACGAGGAAGAGGTTCTACAATGTCTACACACAGAACTTGCCAAGGTCGAATTGCTTTAGCCCGAGGAGCAAACAAACCAGCAGGTTTCTTCTGTTCCAACTTTTGAGCTGAGCAAACTGTGCATCGACGGATATATTCCGCTACTTTTTGCTGCATCTGAGGCCAGTAATAGTATTGACGCAAGCGCCCTAGAGTCTTCTTAACTACACCGTGACCAAAGGTAGGAGGATCATTATGATCGCCAATCACTTTTGATCGTTGATCTTTTGGTACGACTAATTTCCATTCATTCAGCAGTTCAGAAGGAGAGATAGGACGAGTACGCTTATAGATGAGACCATCAACAATACACCATTTCGCAAACTTGCGAAGAGGAGAAGTAATACGACGAGATAAATTCTTATACCAGATGTCTGTAATAGGAAGAGAAAGACCAGCAGGAGAGAAAGCTGTTTCCGGTATAACAGACTCTAGCACTGGTACAGATCGAGACAACGCATCTGGAACAACATGTTCCTTCCCTTTTCGATGAATAATCGAGAAATCATATTGTTGTAAACGGATCGACCACCGCGCCAGACGTCCAGAAGGACTCTGTAGAGTGTAGAGAGAGAGAGAATGATGATCCGTAATCACAGTAAACTTTGTCCCTTCGACATATGGACGAAACTTTTCGATAGCCCATAGCACCGCGAGACATTCCTTTTCTGTCGTGGAATAGTTCCGCTCGTTCTTTTTCAGCGAGCAGCTAATATAACTTATGACCTTTTCTCCCTCGTTAGATACTTGTGAGAGAACAGCGCCTAAACCAAAATCTGAAGCGTCGGTCTGGATAATAAATGGGAGTGAAAAGTCAGGGCAAGACATGACCGGTGCTGAAACTAATAATTCCTTTAACGTATTAAACGCTACGTCACAGGACTCATTCCATTGGAACGCAACATTTTACCGCGTGAGAAACGATAGTGGAGAAACAACAGAAGGGAAATTTGGTATAAATCTTCGATACCAACTAACCATCCCTAACAGGCGTCGTACCTCGGTAGCTGATGTAGGTGTAGGTATCCCTAAAATAGCTGTAACTTTATCCGGATCCATCAAGAGGCCATGTTGGTTGACCACGTAACCTAGATACTTCAGCTCTGATCGGCAGAAATAGCACTTGTCTCTACGCAAAGTGAGACCAGCTTTCCCTAAACGTTGTAACACTAACGAAAGAATATGGAGATGTTCTTCAAACGACGGAGTAGCAATGATAATGTCGTGGAGATAAGCAAAACAGAAAGGTTCTAATTCCGGACCTAAGATGCGATCGATAAGTCGTTGAAAGGTAGCAGGTGAGTTATGCAATCCGAACGGCATGCGAGTAAACTGGAAAAGTCCACGATTCGGAACAGTAAAAGCAGTAATCGGTTTCGAATCCGTAGAAAGAGGAATTTGCCAGTACGCCGAGCGAATATCCAAGCTAGATAAGAATTTAGCACCTTTGAGACGATCCAGAATAGCAGACACATAAGGGATAGGATACGAATCTTTCTGAGTAACTGCGTTAACTTTCCGAAAATCTACGCAAAACCTATAAGTATCATCCTTCTTTTTCACGAGCACAATAGGACTAGCCCAAGGACTGTTCGATGGTTCCACTACGCCTAATTCCAGCATAGCGTCTAGTTCTTGATTAACCACTTGTAGCATGGTAGGAGACATTGGATAATACCGTTGTTTAATCGGTTCTGCAGTAGTTCTAATAATATGTTCCACTAATACCAAATTGACAAGGTAGACGTCTTTCAAGATCTCGTGAACTGTGGCGCTGTAGTCTGTATATGTCAACATATTGTTATTATTCGTCTAACAAACATTCGCCGGTACATTTTTCTAATCTATCTTTGCTTTTATCGTTGTATTGGTTGTTAATAAGTCTTTAGATATTATTATAAATAAATAAATTTTTATTTAATAAATGAATATCTGATTATTTTTAATTTTTATTGACGTGAATGCCTTCTAAATAGACTAACGTTTTTGGAATTCAGATAAACTTGTCAAATCTTTGACTTTTAGTATATTAATTCCGATTTTCGACTCAAGGTTACAGTTCACGACATAATGAAATGCCTCTAGTAACGTAATTCACTAGAAGCGCGAACCCACGTATTAATATTCGAAACTCCAGCAAAAAGAAAAAAAAATTCACCCACTAGGTGGCAAAATATAAGCTAGTAACCAGTGAGTAAAACTTCAGAAAAGCATAGCTTGAGCTTTAATACCAATACACACATCCACTATTGAAGCAACTACTAATAAGAAATTTGAACAAGCAAGCAGTAGCAATTATTCACAGTCACGAAACCGTTCAAGAAGAAAATCCTCGAAGGCTCCACGTTGTAGGTGCCAGAAATATTTGTTACAATATTTGTTATGATCCAATGGGGGAGGTGGAGAAAAAGAAAGAAAGAAAGAATGAAATACTGAAAGTAATTACCGAGATGTTGTTGCTTACCTTTTGGCTAGCCTCACCGTAGATGGTCGACTACTTTCGAGCGCCCTCTGCGAGCGTAACTTAGAATCACGACTCGAGGTCGAGTATTTATCCGTATTTACGGTAAGTTGTCTACTCTCAGGCGGATTTTCGCTCAATTTTGAATTTACTCGTTACACGTCTCTCCATCCTCAATCTGATGGCATGGTTGAGCGGATGAATTGAACAATCGGCAAGTACTTAGCCAAAGTATTGTCCAAACACCAAAGAGACTGGGATCAGTATTTACACCTTTTTCTAATGAGATAACGATCATCCGTTCACAAAAGCACAGGCCAAACACCATCCTGTGTGATGCTCGGTTGCGAAATAAGACTGCCATGCGACCTCCAATTTGGACGAAGATCGGAAGAAGAACTTGCTTGAGAAGATTACGTCAGCAAGCTTACCAAGTGGTTAAACAAAGTACATGAAGAGGTTCGTAAAAATACACAAATTGTCAGCGACAGGATGAAAACCAGATATGACGTCAAGGCACAAAATGGTGCGTCTCAACCTGGCGACATGGTGTGGTCGTATAATCCCTAAAGAAGACGTGGTTTGTCGCTGAAGCTGCAAAGGCAATGGGAAGTTTCCTATGAAGTCGTGCAGCGTGTTAATGACGTCATATGGTATCCGAAAACCACCCAGAGGCAAGCCAAAAGTGGTCCACGTCGATCGTCTAGCCCCGTTCGCTGGCGATAACCACAGTACACAGGTTCAGGTCCGAACTAGAGTAATAAGCAGCAGAACCAGAAACCAAATCGAGGGAGTGGAGTTCGAGAAGTTTATAAACTTATACGGAGGTCCTGGAAAAACTAAGTTCGGAGTTACCACCGAGGAACAACAAGACCTGTTCCAAACACAAAAAGATTTCGCCATCGCACATTGCGTGAGCGAGGATCTTGACATGTCTAGAGGGGTTGCAGTCGTATTTAAACATAAGTTTGGGCAGCTAGATGAACTAAGAAGACAGCAACCGGCAGTCGGAAAGGCTTTACGACTACGTGCTGACAGGCGCTTTGTTTTCTGTCTGGTCACTAAGAAATACTCAAGTACTAAGCCGTTATGCAAAAATCTGTGACTGACATTATGGAGTCTCAAGAGAGAAATGGAGTTCCATCATGTTAAGAAATTGGCAGTACCCAAGCTTGGTTGTGGCTTAGATCAACTGAATTGGAGGACAGTTCGAAACATGTTGGAGGTCGTCTTCCGAGGAACAGGCGTTCAAGTGTTGTACTGTAGTTACCAACCAAGAGGAATATCGGGTCAGGAAAATTCAATTGACTGTTACTTTTATGGTCAAGGAAGTTGTCGAAATTTTTACCGGTGTCGCATCCAGTCCCCTGTTCTGGGACAGAACAGTCCTAAGGAGGGGGCAGTGAAACGTTCTCAAGTTCAAGAGCTTTCTCGAAGTTGTTATCTATGTTCCAGAGCGTATACCAACAGACAAACAAACAATAAGTGTTAGATAGTTATCCGCGGACTTATTTTTTATGTAAGTGATAGTGTTATACATAAATTATAGTGTTTTTAATTAAATTTCCATAGATTTAACTAGTTCGGTTAGTTTAAACGTATACATATTTTTAGTATAGATAAATTAATTAGTTTTAATAATAATAAAATTCGTTACAATATTATAAAAAGTTTGTTCTTCTTTTAAAATCTTAATACATTAACAATGGACCGTCAAAAATTGGTACACAGCTTGATAAGAAGTAACTTGCTAGCATCGATTTTTTTTTAATTCGAGACACGTATAAATGTCATATCAGTGTTGACTATGCACATCTAAATATTGCATAAAACACCATATTATAAAGAGGATCATTTTTAGGTTTGTAATTCTTCACATTCTAGTTACTTTTACTGGGTTTTAAATTTAAAAAAAAAATAGTTTGTTTTAAGTATTAAATAATTTCCGTTGTTGTTACATAAATAGCATAAAATTGATTTAAAAAGAAAATAACATCCGGCGTGAAAAAGAGAATGGCACCGACGCTTTTAATTAAAAACATTTAAAATTTGAACTTAGCGCTAAAAATTCTCCAACTCGTGGTAACTAGCGCAAGAAAAATATTTGGAACAAACATCAAAGGTGCCGACAAGGAGTGATCCTACTGGATCTGAAAGCATTATACTGTGATATTACTTTAAAAACGTGTATAAATTGGATTAATCAAAATATGCGTTTACGTATCTTAAGATTTTTTGATGCCTAATATACTTAAAAAAACGCAAGTCCGGCCCTGTTGATTTTTACAATTAAAAATATTTAAAGTATAAATTTTAAGTTAACTAAGAAAACAAAACATGATGAATTTAAGTTGTTATGAGAAACCGTTGAATAATTAATACATGTAAACAGATTTGAGAGTGCTTAAAAATCAAATTCGTTATTCTGGATATTTTTGTACGTTTTTTGCAGGTAAGGTACAATGCGTTACATTTTTTAATAGTAACACTTGAGTTTGTAGTGCTTGTATCAGTGGTGAATTTGTAAACAAACAGTTAAGTATAAATTGGTCGAAATTGTATTTTACGTACTACCGTATTTCCCTTCGGACATTGCGTTAACAGGAAATCGTTTTATCCACCAATCACGTTACGAATCTGCAATGCTCAGACGCAAACACGCGCCATTTTACTAAACAGTTAACAGATCGTTGCAAGGGTAAGTTTCCTAAACTCCACGATTAAGGGTAAATATCCGTAATAACGATTTAAACCGCTTTAATAGTATTTAATCGAAATGCAATAAATCACTCGCTTTGTACCTATGGTTGATGGTATTCTAAAATACTGTGGTGTTCGTAAGCTTCTTCCTTGACCCGCATCTTATTAGTACGTATATGTTGATGCTTTTCTAACAAATATATTTATTTTCGCTTGCAGATGAAGTTATCGCGGAATTAAGTTCGCGGAAATAGAGGCCTATTTTTCAAAACATTTCACTTAAGGAATATTTGTTTATAATGGCTGTCAATATTCAGCCAGACATCATCGATAGAAAAGAAGAATTTCTCGATGGCAGGGAGATGTTTGGTGACTTGTCGGAGACCATGTTTGGTGATGGCTCGAAAAGCTGTAGCTCTAGTCCTTTAGAAGGTGATCTTTTAACCGATCCCGATAGTTGCGGCATGTGCGGGTAAGTTAGGTTAATCGAATTCTCACACTTAGTTTAAAGTTTGTATCGTCAGAGAAAGATTGGTCGTACCTCGTGTTTTATCATGCTTGCACGTATTCTGCGAGCACTGTTTAGAAAAAACACTAATCGGAGAAGCCGGGGATGGAATGATGGAGTGTAATATTACGTGCCCTACTTGTAGTCAAGATACGAAAGTAAGTCGCTTTATGTTAGTGTTTGATTAATCGAAAAAATATTTCGTAGGTGGGTAGCAAACGGTTGGCCTCGTTACCTTTAGACGTAATGACGATCAATATATCCGACGTGTCGAATTCTTCCAACCTTCATTGCACCAGCTGTACCGCTAAAGAAATTGCGATTTCGCGTTGCTGTACCTGTCACAATTTACTATGCAGTCACTGTGACTCGGCGCATCGCTTCATGAGATGTTTCGAACATCACAAGGTTATATCCTTAGACGACATGCGTAAAGATGGGAAAAAAATCACCGTACACAAACCCCTAGTTTGTGATACGCACGTAACCGAGAGTCTTTTATACTATTGCAGTACGTGTCGTGTACCCGTCTGCAACGAATGCATCAAAGGCGACCACGAACCCTCATCCGGTCACAAATGCGAAGGAATGTTAGATTCGGAAATGAGAGTGCGGCAAGAAGTCGAAAAAATGCTTAAAGAGGGTAACGATAAAGTGCAACTCCTAATCAAAACCTCTGGAGAATTAAATAACAGTTTAGAAGAATTAGCGCATCAACGTTCAACTGCCAAAGATTTGATTAACGAATCGTATCATAGTTACAAAGCCGTATTGGAGAAGTGTCGCGACGACTCTTTAAAAGAACTGAACGACTTGCACCACGAACGTGAACTTAAAATCATGGACATAACGGAACGTGTCGAAAAATATATTACGCTTTTAGAAGACGCTTGTAAATTCACAACGCGTTTAACCGAGAATGGTACAATCGCCGAGATTATGTATTTGCATAAAACGGTGGGCACTCAATTGCTCAATCTAATCAAAAATACTCCAAGACCGGAAAAGACATTCTCTCTCGAATTTCGTGCAAATTTCACCGATTTTGAAAAAACTGTCAAGACTATTTTCGGGAAGTTCCATACCGAAAGCGACGAAACCGATAGTCCAATTTCGGTTACCACGGGTTTACCTCCGTTAACGATTAATGGTCCTAATATAGCGTTAAGTAACGGTTGCACCGGTTCGAGTTTAACTAACAGCAGTCCTATTTCGTTATCGACTTCGATGCAATCGTCTTTCGATGGGGATTTAGCTGCGAGTTTGCAAGGACTTTCGCTGCAACATAGCCCACCGGCACAAGTCAATGCGGCAACCCTTCAAGGCTTCACCAGCATGGCCGAATACAACATCGCCCAATTGGCTAGTTTGGCCGAAAACTCAGCCAGCGCTGCCACTTCTCCCTCACCATCATTTTCCACACTCGCTGAATTGTTCAGTACCGACACCGCTTATAAAAATCTCGCTTCGCTCGCCAAATTAGGATTCAATAACACAGGTAATAAATCCTACAGCGAATATTGGTGGAAATGATTGTATATAAATGTTTTTTGAATACACGAATATCATTTTTTTTTATCCTTCTCGCATCCTTAAGTGTCTTCAAAAAACATTATCGTATCTAAATGTGTTTTTAAAAAAAATTAATTTTGTTAGACAATGGGACAATTATGATTCGTTCGAACTCTGCTACTTCCATAAACAATCTCAGCAATACTTTATTAAATGGGTACGCAGGCGTGTCGGCATCAACTTCACCGTTAATGTCGACCCCCGACGATATAATGACCGACCCTCTGAACACGATCGCGGCTACTAGCAGTGCTACAGCTTTGCCACGCACCAACAAAGTGAGCCCGATGCAGATACGTTGCAAATTTGGACAGTTGGGTCCTAGCAAAGGACAATTCAATTCCCCGCACGGTTTTTGTTTGGGATTGGAAGAAGATATCATCGTTGCGGATACTAACAACCATCGTATTCAGGTTCTGCGTTGTTCTTATCGCGTACGAAGTTGCTAACGTTTTATTCTGTAGGTGTTTGAGAAGACCGGTACATTCAAGTTTCAATTTGGTATTCCTGGGAAAGAAGAAGGGCAGTTGTGGTTTCCACGGAAGGTTGCCGTAATGCGAACGAGTGGCAAATACGTGGTGTGCGATCGCGGCAACGAACGCTCTCGCATGCAGATATTCAGCAAGAGCGGTCACTTCATCAAAAAAATCGCAATACGTTACATTGATATAGTGGCCGGGTTGGCGGTTACCACCACTGGTGAGATTGTTGCGGTGGATAGCGTTAGTCCGACGGTATTTGTGATCTCCGAAAGTGGGGATTTGTTAAGATGGTTCGACTGTAGCGACTACATGCGTGAACCATCCGATATTGCCATTCATGGTAACTACATCCGAATTTTTATCGATTTTGTACTATTTGATTAAATTTCAGGTAAAGAGTTTTATGTCTGTGATTTTAAAGGTCACAATGTGGTCGTGTTTAGCGAGGAAGGTGGTTTTTTGCGTCGTATTGGTTGTGAAAATTTAACAAATTTTCCTAATGGTATAGACATATCTGATGCTGGAGATGTCCTTGTTGGGGATTCGCATGGAAACCGTTTTCACGTGGCTGTTTTTTCACGTGATGGCTCTCTAGTGTCTGAATTTGAATGTCCTTATGTCAAGGTAAGATTCGTTTTTTTTTTTGCAATTGGACCTGAAAATTTAAATTTTTATATGTTGGCATTATAGGTTCCTGCTTACATGATTACAGTAACTTCATTTTGATAAATTTAAAATTACATTTTCTGACTATTGACCTATTACAATTGTCTTGAATAATCACTTTGCTTACATAAAAACGCATTAAAAACTAATTCATTGTTTAAATTACGAATTTTTAAATATACAATGTAAATTTGTCGGTAATTTGACAGATGCCGACCATAATTGACGTAGTTGTCACGAGATGGCGCATTTCCAAAAATTGAAAGTTACGTTTTTGTACATATAGGGGAAGGTTGCCCAATTCGTACCACTTGTGTCGTTTCATTCAATATTTCCCTCACTTTAGTGAATATTTAAATGTTCTAGTGACGAATCGAAACCTTTATTTATTCAGTTCTTTCTCACCCAACCAGCAAAATGTACCTCTTTAAAATGTCTTGGAATTAATAAAATGGACAAGCACTGCGTTAGGTACGATTTAGGAACCTGTGTTCCTAAATCGGACCTAACAAACTAAATGGGCTAAACATACTAAACAAATTTTATTGAAAAAATGGATAAAAATGGTTTTGAAACATAACGATGTTTTCTAAAAGAAAATGTCAGTAATTTAACTACATAGTTCACATACATGAATTTTTACACTTAGTGTTAATCCAGGACACTCCATATGGGTCCACTGTTTGCAGTTCACGCACTCGAACCACTTTTCTCTTGACTTGGATCTAGAGTAGGGTTCGGAGCAATACAGACACCAGGGATCTGCAGAATTGTCTTCGGGAAAGTCCTCATCATCTGAACAAATTATTACAGATCTTAATGCTGCCGTCCTTTTTTCTTATTTTCTTTTCACTTGGAAAGAGGGTAAAATTTCTTTTGCAGAAAGTACTGCTGGTTTTTTTGGTACATCGGACTTGCGTTTTTTCGTACTATTCCCACTATCGTTATTTAAGGCTTTTTTTACCTTAGCTGCAGCTTTTTGCGCTTTCTTTTCTTTGGCTTCTTCTAACTGGTGTTTATAAGGAGTTGATGTGAATTCTAAGGCTTGTTGTGCTCCTCTGTAGTTTTTAGGAATTACTGGTTCAGGTGGTGTTAAATCTTTACATGTTGATGGTAAATTATTATTTAAATTCTCCGGGGTGCCTATAGTGTCCTCAATTGCAACGGACGTATTGGGCTTTCAGTAGTATCATTTGCTATGGCAGATACATGAGGGTTTGGTATTGGTACTGGTTGAGGTAATAAATATTCTGCAGCTGCGAACGCATCGTCTCCAAATACACTTCGATCAACAGGCCAGCATCCTGTACTTTTAAAGCATTTTTTAACAATAGCCACGGTTCCATAGGCCTCGGCAAGAAGTTTTGACATTTGAAATTGGGTTATTGTTCGACCACGATTAGCTCTCAACCAAGTTTCAGCGGCCTGAATAAAAAAAGAACTCAAATGTTTAAAATAACACAGGTGGCCAGGTAATTGTAACATTATTATTCCAGATTTTTTGGCTAAATCTAGCGCTTCCAGACTTTTGGAATGGGTAGTATGCCCATCTAGGAGTAACAATATTTTATGCTCCGGATCTGGTTTTGTATAGGAAATGAAGTGCTGTAACCATTTTATAAACTATTTCGAGTTAATATAACCACTTTCAGAAATTTCCACCTAACTACCAAGTGGTGCGCCATTTGCTAGTTCTGGAGTATGCCTCATTCTTTTAAAAATAATCATTGGCGGTATATAAACCCCAGCTGCACTTAAGCAAAACAAACCAGTCGTATTGACTCCTCGTTCACCACTTGATATGGTACCGACTTGGTGTTGACCTTTGTGAGATAGAATTTTTTGTACAGTAGTAAATCTACTTTCATCAACGTTAAAAATTGTCTCAGGTTTAATGTTGTGTTTATCTACTAGATTTTCGAGCAATGTGAAGAATCCCATTACATTTTCCCTGTTGAAACCTCTAGCCCTGGCCATTGAGGTTGCTTCTGGTTGTCGAAGAGAAATTTGGGGATGTCGTTTCATGAATCCGTAGTACCATTTTTTTCCTGCGATTTGTGTCTACATTAAACTTGTGTTTAATATTATGCTTCTAGCAAGATCAAATGCAATTCTTCTAACGTCTTTAGTTGTAACGCCAAAAAGGAGTGCCTCCATTCGTAGTACGTAAGCAGCTATGGAGTCCTCGAAATCTTTCTCTAGTGTTATGAGACGTCCACGATGAATTATCGTTAGCGACAATATTTTTATTTTCCAAATGCCTTTTTAACGTGGGTTTGGAAATGCCATACCTTCTGCTACATTCATTTAAACCACAAATTCCTTGTCTGTAAGCCGCTAAAGCTCTGTTTAAGTCCTCTTGCGACCACTTTGCCATAATTCTAGAAAAAAATACTAACTGAAACCACATCGTACCGGTACGAATTCAAAACCCCAAAGTGGTACGATTTGAGAGCTTGGACCTGTTTAGACATATCGCCCTACCTCAAGTTTATTTGAATGTTTATTTAACACGTTTCCTAGTATGAATAATCTCCAAACTACCCATTTCCATTACAATTTACCAAAGTGTTTAAAACATTACAGCTAGATACTAAATAACTTAATACTTACCATGCAAATATTACATCAACGTGCACAAAAACAAAACAACGCACGTTACTCTGTCATTTAAAGTTCAAACTTATCAAGTACTCTGTAGCGAACTTATGAAACTGTAACAGTTCTGCTTTAAATACGAAGGTGGCGTTAGGCGTTCTAAATTAAGAGAAATTAAAGAGGTACAAATTGGGCAACCTTCCCCTATAATGTCAACTAACATTTATTTATATAAAGTTTATTATCTAATTCACATACTTTTATTTTTTTTTACTCATACTGTAGAGGATTTACAATCTGTCATATAACGTGCGTAAAAATCAAGTTACATTTGATGTAAAAGTAATTATAAAATACAATTTAAAAAGCAGTTCTTATTTGATCTATTTCAAATAATGAATAATAATGTTTTTTTATTCATATAACGATTTTTAAATTTTTAAAGCTAAATTTATTTACGCGATTTACGACGGTTGTTTTTTTCAACCTCCGATCGCAGAATATGATGACCAGGTTCTGTCACTGGTGATCCTAACACGCCATTTCTTGTTGAGTTGGAATCACGTCACTGTCGCTATTGATTCTCGCGCCAAGTAGAAATTGGGAGCTGTTATTCGTTTCTTGCAGGCACTAGGGAACAGTGCAGCGGAAACTCATCGAAGAATGAGTCAAGTGTATGCAGACAACTTTATGAGTGATGGCGTTGTTCGTGAATGGTGTCGAAAGTTGCCCAGGCGGTTAAGGAAAATCGATGGTTTACCATAAGTGAATTATGGATTAAATTTCCAGACGTTTCAAGATCTTTCTTGTACTCGATCGTTACTGAACAGTTGCGCTACAGAAACGTTTGCGCTCGCTAGATCCCAACGATGTTAACTAACAACCACAAAACTCGCCGAATGGCTGCAGCTTTGGAGTTTCTTGACTGTTATAATACTGATGAAGAAGAAGAAACAAAACTACAATTACAACTTGCATTAATTTATATGTTACTATAACTCGGTATTTACTGTCGGCATTTTTTGTTCTTCTACACTGGTACTTATTTTCACTTTTTTTATTAGCACTATTGTGTCTACAATTAAAACTAGTCTATGAAGACCAACCATTAATTTTAATCTCATAAATCCCAAACTAAGTACTTGTCTACCAGAGTTCATCCAATAATCTCTTCTAGGTTTCTTCTGAACTATGTACACTTTACTTTACTCACGCACTGTGCTCTGCTTTTACACAACACACTATATGAGGTCAGCAGGTTTTTTCTTTTTTAGTCTTTGGACAAGGTGTTGGTTGTTCAGTAGATGTAAAGCTTCTGGATTGACGTGAAGATGGACCCTATCCTCATGCTTTCCAGCGAACCTTTTTATCTCCTCCTTGACAGTTACAATCCGGAGATCTCTGTGGATGTCTGAGTTGCGTATAACCAAGGGGCGTCCACTATGTTACGCAACGCTTTATTCTGGAATTTTTGTATACACTTAACGTTAGAGTCACTAGCACAGTCCCAAAGCTGAATACCGTATAACCACACTGCTTTTAAAATCTGGTTGTAGATTAATACTTTGTTGAATATTGAAAGTTTTGAGTTTCATCTAATCAACCAATAGTGCTGTTTGTATTTTAGGTTTAGTTCAGTTCTTTTCATCTTTACATGCTTCTTCTATCTGAGTTTAATGTCCAGATTCATGCCGAGGTATTTTGGATTAGTCGAATATGGTATAATTGTTCCATTAATATCTATCAGATGTGGGTCTTCTATTTTTTTGTTAGTGTAGTTTATCTGTCACAGATTAAAGCTCGTTAAGTTTGATACTCCATTGTTTGGTCCAATCAACTATCGCATTGTTTGCTGTCTGGAGCTTACTAACAGGTCCTTCCTGGTCTTGATCCACTGCGAGAAGAGCAGTATCATCAGCAAATGTAGCAATGTTCCATCCTCGAACACTGCCTTGTGGCACACCCGCTTTTATCTCGTTTAGGTCAGAGTAGTCGTCCTCTTGTTTGATTCTGAATAATCTATCGGATATGTATGATGTTAATATGTCAGCATGTTGTTTTGGTAACAATTTGTTTAATGTGTGTATTAGTCCTTCGTGTCATAACTTATCGAAGGCTTGTGCTACATCTAAGAATATTGCTGAACAAACTTGCTTTTCTTCTAGTGCACGTTCCATGACATCAGTTATTCTATGCACTTGGTCTATCGTAGAGTGCTTTTGCCTGAATCCGAATTGATAATCTGGGATTAAGTTGTTATTTTTCATATCACCTGCATTGAAACAGCGAGTTTTGATCTCTGTTTTGCCAGTCGAAACAAAACTTCGCTCGGGCATTCAACTCTCGCCCTGGTCAGAAATCGTCTTGTTTCACCCCTTGCCACACAATATACTATTCTATTATTGTCCTCATTATCTTGAGCAGCAGTTTTTCAAAGAGTTTTGAGATTATGGGCAGAAGAGAGAATGGTCTATATGATTTAACATCATTAGGTTGCTTTCCTGGCTTTAATAACATGTTAACAACAATAACACTTCTGCAACTTTTCAGCATGCAGGCACATGTTTTAATCTAAAGGCTGCGTTGAATAGGTAAGTCAATTGACTATACTCTTTCTAGGCGAGTGCTTTAAAATTTCTCCAGTTATGTAATCAAATCCTGGAGCTTTTTTTGGGTTCAGGTTGGTTTTTATCTCATCTGCTACTTCTTTGGGAGTAACCGGTGTGATATTTTCAGTTCTTTGATTTTCAATGTTAGTGATATCTAGATTTACTTGCTCTAGGTTGGGAGTGAATATCTCAGCAAAGTGTTCTGCAAAAAAACTCTGCTTTTTTCTTATTGTCTCTGGCCCATAGACCATTGCTGTTTCTGATCGGAGGAATAGCCATCACCGGTCTTTTAATCTTCTTGGTTGCCTTCCACAGCGAGTAATCAGTCTCGTCATATGCTGATAACTCTTGTAAATAGGTGCATATTGATTTTTGTTTAAGTTTTGGTATTTCTCTGTTAAGTTGCTGGGATTTGTTATTAAGTATGGTTTTATCTGCGGGATCCCTCGACTGTTGCCATCTTCTTCTAGTTCTTCGTTTTTCCTTGACCAGTTCTCTGATCTCAACTGGATAATTTACACCTTTGGTTATATGTGTGATCTCTTTGGTATTGTTGTATGCTATTGTTTGGATAAGGCTGGTGAATTTTTCAGCTTCTTCAAGTTGATCAGTGGTTTTTAGACTGATGTTCAGGTTGATGTTATTCTGAAGGTCAATCGGAAAGCTTTCCCAATCAGTAGTTTTATTTGTGAGAATAGCTCTAGCTGCTCTTTTTATTATGTTTTCGCTTAGTGTTAATATAATCGCCGAATGGTCGGAACTTCTATAAAGTTGGGGGATGCTTTCCTAGTGATAAAGAAGTCTAGTAAATCTGGGATTTTATCGGTATCAGTGGGCCAGTAGGTCGACTTTCCTGTTGAGTGGTGGTTGCAATTAATCTGTTGAATTGCTTTCCTTAATTCTCTTCTTTTGGTGGTGATTAGTCTGGAGCCCCAGTCTACATGTTTGGAGTTGAAGTCTCCTCCTACAATGAATCTCTCTCCTAAGTGTCTCAGAAGGGTAAGGTGCTCATCTTTTTTGAGGTTATATCTTGGTGGGCAGTATATAGCACCAATTTTCATTGTTTGTTTTGTTGACTTGATTCCAACCACGGTGAGTTGAACATCTTCTCTTTGCAGTTGACATTCTTCAAAGTGATTGAGTGATTCTCTTATTAGAATTGCACTACCACCCCTGGATAGGTTTTCTGGGTGAATGGTATGGTATGTTTTGTATCCTCTTATTTTGAGGTATGCTTTGTCATGTGTCTGATATGAGGCAGGCATCAATATGTTGCGTATTTAAAAAGACTTCGAGGTCATGGGTTTTGTTTAGAATGCCGTCGGCATTCCAGGCAATACCTAGATTGTTTTGGTTCATAATTTATTTTGTCTTTGGTATAGCACCAGTACTTCCGGTTTCTAATCTATCGAGTCTTGCATTGACTCGATTTAATGTATTCATCATATTCTGCATAAGGGTGTTGGTTCGACTGTCTTTTGTTGTGTGCGTTGGGCATGAGATATCCCAGGCTTTATTATGTTTGGGACAATTTGTCTTGGTTAATGGATTGTCTTCTTTGTTTTGGTTGCGTCCCTTCTTTTCTGTAATTCAATGGCTATTGTACATCCTCTATAATTAGCAAGATGTGCTTCAGAGCAATTGATGCACTTGGCAGGTGGTTTGCTTTCCTTAGTACATTGTGCAGTTATGTGCTCTCCTGCGCATTTCACGCAGGCTAGTGTTCTTCTACAGAACTTTTGTGTGTGACCATGTCTTTGACATCTTTTACATTGTGGAATAAGCTTGCTATTCCTTATTGCTTCTATTTTGACTTTTATGTGGTGAATGTATTAAATATCATAGATTTTTTTGATATCTTCTGATCTATCAAATTCTAACATGTACGATGGTAAGCGAATGTGCTTCATCTTATTGTTGTAGTTCTCTTTTTTTTGGGTTACCCTTAATATTTTAAACTTTCTTTCTTCAACTTCATTGGAGATTTCTTCCTCCGTAGTTGAAGGATGTAAATTTCTAACCATTACTTTAATGCACCTCACGGCTTTATTTTCGCAAGAGTGCCATTCTATATCAGATTTGTTTATTAAGGTTGTCAGAGCTCTATATTCTTCATTAGAGTTGACATTTACTTTAATTTGGTTGTTACTCATCATACTTGTCTTATATTCAAAGTTTTTCGTATTTAAAATATCTTTGACGACTTGGTAATCTTTTACGTTACTTAAAATTACCGGCAGTGGTTTAATGACTTTGGGTGCTTCATCTGATTGCTTTTTAGGGCTCTTATCTACTTTTTCGGGAGATTCGACAGCCTTTCGCTTATTCTTATTCTTGTTTTTGTTTTTTTTGGATTCAGCTAAGACCCACTCCGTTTCTCTAGCTACGATATTATCTTCTACTTCTGAATTTGCTGGACTGTACGATTTCTTTTCTGGTAATTTTTCCTTTGCATTTATTTGTAATAAATGCTCGTTCCGCTCCTGTAAAGCACATACCTGTTGACTTCAGTTGAATAATCTCATTTACGGCTTGTTCTAGCTGCGCTTGCAAGTTGCAAATGATAGACTCGGGTGTCTGCGGCATTGGTGCTAAAATAACACCATTCTGATTCATACTCGGTGGTATTTGTTGCAAGATTTACTTTGATGTTCACCTTAGACTTCAAATTATAAACATAAACTTTATTTTTACTTGATGCACTTTTAATTATCTTAGCACATGCGTTAAACCTTTTATTTATTAAAACCGACAGTCTTTTTAACATTTCTTTCGACTATTCGAAAAACTGACTTCAGATTTCTTCTAATACTTTTTACGTTCTTACGTTATCTGGATCCAGAATATTCTGCGTTAGCGGCAGTTCTCTCCATGCAAATAGCAGTCACTGTTTTACTTGGATGGTAACTGCAGACCAACATTGGAATGTTTGTTCCTCTAAAGACGACCTCCAATAAAGCATGAGTACTGCCAATTTCTTAATGTGAAACTCCATTTTTCCCTTGACATTCCATAATGATCACCACAGGTTTTCGTATGACGCATTTGCACATGAGTACTTCTTGGTGACAAGATAGAAAACGAAGCGTCGGTTATCATGTAATTTTAACACTTTCCCCACCGTCGGTTGCTGTCTTTGTATGTAGTTCAGCCGCCCGAACTTCTTAAATACGACTGCAACCCCTCTGGACATCTCAAGATCTTCGCTCACTTAATGTGTTTGGAACAGGTCTTGTTGCTCCTTGATTGTAACTCTGAACCTAGTTTTTCCAGTCGCCCCTCACCCCGTACACACTCATAAACTTATCGAAGTTCATACCTGGTTCTGCTCGTTATTACTCTGGTTTGGTCTTGGTTTTGGGTGATGTTATCTCCAGTAAACGGGGCTAGGAAATCGATGTGTGGACCACGTTTAGCTTGCCTTTGGGTGGTTCTCGGATGCGATATATGACTTTATTAATACGCTGCACAACTACATAAGGGCCTACCCATTGCTTCTGTGGCTTCCTACCGTTTTGTGTCTTGACGTCATATCTGGTTCTCATTTTCTCGCTTGCAATTTGTACTTTTTCTAGCTTTTTCATCAACTTGCTGATGTAGTCTTCTCCAGCGACTTGTTCTTTTGGTCTTTGTCCTAATTGGAAATCGTATGGCAATCGTATTTTGCGAGCATAACGCAGGCCTGCCCGTCCATTTGTTTAATAATCCATTCCTACCAGGATGTATTGCTTTCCCGAATCAGATTCTGGGAACGGCTTTGCGATTTCAATCGCTACTTTCTCTAAATGGCTTTTCACGTTACATTGTTTCATTGGTGCTTTGCGCTAATTCACTGGACCATTTGGTGATGCGCTAGAATCTTTTTTTAAATTTTTCTAATGTCTTCACGTCAAAGTGTCTTTCTGATATACCATCGTGCAGACACTGCAACACCTGTAACACTTGTTTCTTTGGCACTACCAGCTGCAGTCTGTTTTCCGTGCCTTCGACATTTTCTAGAGATCGCTTAAGAAGACCGTCGTTCATTCTCAAAGAGTCTTGCGACCATTATGCTTTGGTGTTTCTGCCTAAAGCACTCGCTTCTTCCCAGGTTGGTCGTCGTTTGCTTTCCAGTTCGAGAATACTCTTATATCGGGATCGTTTTCTTGTTCGCGAAGCAACTGCTCAGGTTCTTACTCGTCATCAACCATAGCAGCCGCGAACAAAAGCTACAGTTTGTCAAACAAGGTCTTCTGGACAGGGTATGTAAAGTACTTATCCTTGGTCACCTCGTTAAGCTGTCTCTAGTCTACGCAACACCTAGTTGACCTATCTTCATTTACTAGTACTATTGGGGACGCTCATGGACTATTTGAAGGTTTAATTACACCTTCTCTCTCCATATCAGTAATTATTTGTTCAATTTCTTTTTGCCAAAGAAAGTCGGCGTGAATGTTGTATCGACCGAGCGTCTCCGGCATTAATTTTGTGGTTCACCACGTCAGTTCTTCCTTCCACCGCAAACACATCTCGATACTGCTGGATCAACGCCTTAATTTTAGTTAGCTGGTTTGGGATGAGGTTTTGTCACTTGGAGGAGGATGTGGATCTATCATACCACCCCAACTTGCTTGATACAAGTTCGTCACAAGAGGGATAGGTTAAGTAAGGAAATCTTGCGAGTAGATAGGATAGTATTACAAGACAAGTATGCGTATGTATGAGAGCACTTGCCTTACGGCATATCCTCGCTTTTTTTTACTAGTGACCACCCAGTTCTGTTGGAATCTTATTTAGGCATGCAAAGGGTTATCTGTCGTTGGATCGTCACCAGGAAACTGGGAGCAAACAATAGCTTTAATAGTCTCGTATTCTGAGATAGTGTATCTGTCGCCGTCTCGGACATTGGAGCACGGTTGGATTAACAAATCTTTGCCAGGAGCTATACTTTGCTGTCTTCACTACCAATTTGTACCTGTTAAACGCGGTCTTGTAAGGGGCAAGCCATTGAAATTTTATGTCTGCGGGGGCTTTTTGGTGGGGTTTTCGTAAACAACTGATTTCTAGCTTTAACCTATCTAACTTAGGACTCCACTACGGCACACCGGCTCTAGAGCTTATGCATATAGGTTTAAGTTACGTTGGCAAGAATCGAGGATCATCTTGGTCAACTTACCAATGATGGCGTTTACAGATCCAGGATCGTGGCACAAAGCACCACGTGGAAGGTATGTAGGAATAGAGCTTGTGATTGTCGTGTTTAAGCGAATGGGATCTATGTGTTTAAAATCCAGGATTCTCTTAGGGATCGGTTCTAGGAGAGGCACTTCGACGGTTAACTCAATGCTGAAATTAGTGGTGGTGGTAGTGGTCATATTTTTGACAAATTGAAGCAGCGAGGATCATTGACCTTACACGCATTCCAAGCTACGTACACGCGACGCGATACTAAAAAGTATCGTCGAACTTCGGAATGGACCTCAATGATCTAGTGGCAATTGGTTTTGTCTCGAAGACGAAACAGAACTTTCAAGTGTTCGTTGGCGAGATGAAGCACCTCGTCGGAGGCGTTGTGGAAATTTTGGGAAGTAAAGATTTGCCTTAGGGTTTAACCACAAGGCTGGCTTCATCTAGGATGGCCACAAGTCACTTTTCTCGGATTCGAGTCGTATCTTTTGCCCATCTTGATAACGCAGTCAAATCTAAGACCTAACTTTTGAGGATCTACAACTTTCATAAGGGTCGTCTTTGTCTTATCAACGGTCTTACGGGGAGAATTGGGTTTTGGAACTATTACTACAGTCGATCTGGAAACAGGAGTGACTGATTTACCCAAGGTACTTTGCCTTCAACAATTTTAGAACGTGTCGCTTGGGCATAGGATAGTTGCTCAGGAGGCCCGGTTGTGGATAATTTGGCCAATACAGATTGCAAGGCTGTTTGTCGAGGTGTTAGCAATGTCAGCATTTTGCGGCTAGACGCGACAGGATATCATTGAAGCATACCCAAGGTACTTTGACCACAACAATTTTAGAACGTGTCGCTTGGGCATAGGATAGTTTGCTCAGGAGGCGCAGCAATGACAGTTGTGGATAATTTGGCCAATACAGATCGCAAAGCTATTTGCCGAGGTGTTGGCAATGTCAGCGAGACGCGACAGGATATTATTGAAGCCTGCTGACAATGTCAATCATTTCTGATTGACGAGAAAGAATCAACTTAGAAGCAGAGATTACTTTCGTAAGGCGAAGGATATCTGAGTTAAAGGATTCTTCAATGCTGTCAGACCGGGCGTTATCTTTATCAAGGATATCGTCTTTACGTACACAGGAGCTTATTGTCAGAAAAAGGTTGGACTCATAGCCTGTGCGTCGTTGCCCACCTTTAATCTCGCTGAGGTAACGGTCTAAAGCATCTCACAATTCGAGATACTGTCGTACATTGGCTTAGCACGGTCTTCTTTTAAACCGTTATCGCATCTGAGTTGACATTCAAGAACCTTACTGGCATCGTGTTTTTCATGCGTACTATTATCCTGTCAGTCAGTCCGTTTTCCATCAATTCGCTTTCCATTGATTCAATTGCGCGAATGTGGCTACCAGTACTTGATGGTCGAGTACTCCATTACCCAAACTAATGGTGACTTACTTGTCCATGAGTATTTCTTCACCCGTCGCCATTAGAAGTCGTACTGGCGAATTCTTCTCATTTTCCAATAACATGCCAGGACGAATGATGGTCTTCGTCGCTCCCGTATCAAGTAGTAACTGAACACTTCTTTTACTGATCTTGTCATCGAGATAAATATTGTGCAATTTCACGATTGGCGATGCCATTTAAATGGTGGTCTCCGGTACATCACCGGAGTTTAAGGTCGTCAGTCCTCTTTCCCGAAGTATTTGTCGCGCTATCTATTGTCTGTGCGGGTATTTTTGCAGCACAGCGGAGTTTATGCCCGTGTTGGGTTTCACTGCCTCAAATTCCAAAGTTGTAGTATGTTGACAATGAGTTTTTCTATCAAAATTTGAAGGTACAACTTGAAGTTGTTAGTGGTTTGTTCTTGATTCCATTATTAAATCTTTGCTCGTGACGCTTCCTTCACCATGGCATTTCAGTTGGTTTATTCTTTCTTCTAAATTTTGCTCTGGGTTTCTATAGTTCTTGAATTTTCTTCTTACTACTGTTCTATTTTGTCTTCTATAGATTCTCTTAAATTAACACCGCTTTGCATTTTTTCTTTAACAGCTTTAATCTGGTTTTCTACACTATCTGTATTTGTTCGTCTATATTTTTTATTTTATTTCTGATACTAGTACGCATTTTCTATGAATTTTCGCCAGGTTTTTCTGCTATTTTTCTAGATTTTTCTTCATTTTAATAAACACGAATAGAAAGTTTAATAAAATTAGTCACTTATAAATGAAATTTTTGTGTAACACTAAATTTTAATAACTACCGATTTTTTATTATTAAATGCACGTATAAAAAAAAGGTTTAATGAACTGCAACAAACAAATACACGCGAGTATACAGTGTGTCCGAAAAGTATGGAATATATTATACAGGTCGATAAATATGCACTTTACACGAAAAAGTTGTAAATAAAAGTTGTTTATCACTTAGTTATCTACCACCTGGGAGATATCAATTTAAATTTTTGCTGTAAACAAAATCGCAACGAATAACACTTACATTTTTTTAAATGGCAAGGCACGTCTTTATTATACCCATTTGATAGAGTCTTTTTTTCTGTTTTCAACCATATGAAACTTGAATACCTTTACATCAAAAAATTTTCAAGAAAAACAAGGACGTGTCTAACAAATTTATTTTACTGAGCAGTATTAATCAGGTACGTAATATGTAGTATTGAAACAATTGAATGCACTGTCACAATAGCAAATATTAAACTTTAAATATCTTTACATAAAATTGTTATTACAAAAAAATGTATTTAAACTAAACTTACAATAAATGTTCAAAATGTAAACCATTCATAATTTGACAGTGGTAAATTCGATTTTTAAAACCATCGATTGCTTTTGAAATCATATCTCGAGTTATAGCTCTTATCTCAACTCTAATGCGATTTTTCAAATCTTCAACATTATCAGGTCTGTTTACATAAATTTTGCTTTTAATATAGCCCCAAAGAAAAAAATCTAGTGGAGTTAAATCCGGCGAGCGGGCAGGCCATTCTATCGTACCTCTTCTGCCTATCAATGTATTTTGAAAAGTATTATTAAGAAAGTGGCGGACATTAATTCCAAAATGTGGAGGTGCCCCGTCTTGTTGAAGCCATATTCTGTTATGAGGTATATTTGGATCTACTTCATGTGGAAATAACTCGGCCAAAGCAGGAACTAACTCAAATCTTAAGAAATCGAGATAAATATTCGCCGTTAAACTACCTTCAAAAAAATATGGCCTCAAAATTTGACGTTGACTTTCTGCTGGTATTGGGTGTGTCCTTCTAGATACCAGTGAGGATTTTGTGAAGACCAGTAACGTGTGTTTTGTTTGTTAATTGTGCCGTTTAAACAAAACGTGGCCTCAGCAATAAAAAGGATATTTTTATGAAAATGTGCGTCTCGTTCAAGTTTGTTTGTTATTGTTTCACAAAACTCCAGTCTTCTGTCCAAATCGTCTTCAAATAATTCTTGAACTACACAACCTTTATAAGGATGAAATTTTTCTTTTTTTAAAACGTCATGTACAGCCGATTTATTCAAATTATCGTCTCTAGCAATTTGCCGAACAGAAATTTGTGGATTTTCCTCAACAGACAAGAACACATTTTCTCGTTCCACATTACTTTATGACAAAGGTCTACCAGTTCTACTCGCATCTTTCACCGAACCTGTCTCTTGAAATTTCCGCCAAATTTTGCTTACCGTGGACTGCGAAATGTTTAATTCTGGATGCAAGTTATTAAATAAATTACATACTTCGTCTTGGGTTCTTCTTCTATCTCCATATCCCAGAATCATTAAAATTTCAATTCTATGTTTCTCAGATAATTGAGCCATATTTCAAGCACTAACAAATAGCAAAGTGTGACAGTGTTCTAAAGTGCATTCAATTGTTTCAATGCTACATATTACGTACCTGATTAATACTGCTCAGTAAAATAAATTTGTTAGACATGTCCTTGTTTTCTTGGAAAATTTTTGATGTAAAGGTATTCAAGTTTCATATGGTTGAAAAGAGAAAAAAGACTCTATCAAATGAGTATAATAAAGACGTGCCTTGCCATTTAAAAAAATGTAAGTGTTATTCGTTGCGATTTTGTTTACAGCAAAAATTTAAATTGATATCTCCCAGGTGGTAGATAACTAAGTGATAAACAACTTTTATTTACAACTTTTTCGTGTAAAGTGCATATTTATCGACCTGTATAATATATTCCATACTTTTCGGACACACTGTATACGTATCACAGCAATATTAAATTACTTGTATTTACATATTGAAACCGTAACCCTGCACGTGACATCACGGTAACGAATTTTAACTCTAACGCTATTTATTTAAACCGCCAATTCGAAAACTGACTCCAACTTTCTTCGAATACTTTTTATATTCTTTCGTTTTCTGGATCCTAGAATATTTTTTGTTTTTCGACTAGCGTTTCGTTTCCAATCACTTAGGGAAAGCGTCAATAATTTTATGTGCCACTTGTAAATCGAAACAAATTTCGAAATTTTGCAGATCGCATGGTGTGAGAGTTATGAAGAAAATACATTAGCATGCGACAGCTACTGTTTAAATTAAATATTATTTTTTTATTAATATTAGGATTCTCAACAGTTCGGCGTTGTACTGCAGCGGCATATTTTGAAACATTTACTTTTATCGTTGACAGATAATAACAAAAATTTCTTTTCTAGGTGTCGCGCTGTTGTGGACTGAAGATTACGTCCGAGGGCTATGTAGTAACTTTGGCCAAGAATAATCATCACGTATTGGTTTTAAACACCTTGTATATACTATAGGGCCAGACACAGACACCAAGCAAGTAGTATGATCTCTCATTTCCTACAGAACTGATCTTAGTTTAGTGTTAGATTACTTTATCGACTTATTTTAAGAATACTATTAATAAGCATTTTTAGTTTAGTCTGTTTCGATCCAAAGGTTTTATTATTTATATATATATACACATATATATGTCTATACATACGTACGTATAATTAGTACTACACTTTTTAGTTACTGTTGGACGTTATAATTTTATTTTAGTTCTAAATTGTTGGCAGCAGGCATAAAATGGTTCCTATATTAATTAATTAATTAATACGTTTTTTTTGGTATTTTACTTTAACGCGCGTCAATTAAATTACTCGTGTTTTTGAAAAGTCAAATGTGCCAAGTTAAATCTCATTTTATAGCACAAATTATTTGAATATTTTTTTTGTTATGTTTTGTTTAATATTTTATGAATGTATCTTGTGTGTAAGAGTATGTAGCTATTTTCGTCTCAGGTTGGTGTATTTTTTTGCGGTCGTTCCGTGACGAGTGCCATTTTAGGTTTAGGTCTTTAGGTTTTATAGCTTGTGATTCCGAAGGTTGCCACTAAATTTTTCAGTTACGATTGTGCGTGTGCGTGTGGTTTTTCTTGAACTCTCCATGGGTTGTCTACCATGGAATACCATGCCTGTGATATAGTATCTTCAGGATAAGTTGTGACCTTAGTCTCTTGTTGTTATTTTGTGTGTGGCGCACGACCGTTTTGTTTTTCAGCGGTTATGCTGTACGCACACAACTGTTTTTAAAATTATATGTATATAATACAAAACGCAAAAAAAAATCAAATTTGAAACCAGATTATTTATGTATAAAAATTAACTGTATCTTATATACACTGTTTGTTCATAAGAAGGATTGTTCTTCGAAAATTAAATGTGATGCGAATTATCTCACAATGTAAACCAGTGTTTTTGAGTATAGCTCTTACTTTTTAGTATCTACCAAATATTATTTACACCGATTTAATAGATGTTTTATCACGTCTAAAATCAACTTATATCACAGTTTAAGTACTTACGGCTGGTAACAAGCTAAATAAATACTCCTGGAAACGGTTCACTCTTCAAAGTTAACCTCAACTCTAGCTAATACTAACAAATCTTCATACGTACTAACTCGTAGATACCAGTATGTGAGCTTTTAATTTCTAACCACGTAAGGAAAACGCTTTGGTTTATTGTAGAATACATCCGCATCCTAACCCCTCGTTAACCCGACGAAATTGCGTTATTTTTAATATGTATTGTAAATATTGGGCTTGGTCTTTTAAAAAGATTCATTTCGGTCAAATTATTTTGCGGCCTTCGAAACGTAAATGTTAAAGTGAAGCAATTGAAATTTCTTCTTACTAATCGTAAGTGTTTATACTGTGTTTATATGCTATAGTGATACATAGCATTTGCTCACATTAATTGCATATTTTATATATTTAGATTTTTTATGCCACCTTCATTTTAAATTTGATCACTTTATTAGAAGGAGAAATAGGCCAAATAGCAATATGCCAATTTTGATTTTTGCCGAAATTCGTCGAGCGTTTGATCTCATTATGTTTGTTTAGCAAAATTGCCTATTTCTCGGTTTGATTTAAAGTGAAAGAAGTGAATGTGGTGTAGGTAGTTGTTAACATCAAAATTTTATCTTTTTAAATTAAAAGTATAATAATATATATTATATAAATATATATATTGTCAATGTGATAGATTTTTGATGATTTTTACAATCACAGTCTTAGTATGTGTACAAGTCATTTTAGATACTCCTATACCGGTACTTTTTGCCATAATATTTATACATACATGACTAAAAGTGTTAAATTTTTTTTGTCGTCGATAATTAGCGAACATTTCACTAATATTAAGCAATAAAGTATTTTGTCAGTCAGTATTGGAGTGAGAAATTGCGATCATTCCATTTGCGGCGGCGTTCTTTGCCGTTTTTAGTTTATTTCGGTATTGTATTATTTTCAGTTAAAAAAAAAGAGTAGAAGTTAGGTTTAGTTTAGTACTATTGTATAAAGATTAACACTGTGTTCTTTGGCTGATTTAGACGAACGTCGATGCCGTACTCGTGTCGGCGTTCGTCTATAAGTTAGAATTTAAGTAATAGCCTTTTACTTAATTTGAGTGCCCTGGCGCAGCCGGCTCTAAACAATCATAACAGACCATAAATACATAACGTGGTTGTGAGGTAATTGTAATTTTAGATTATCTTTTTGACAATTTTAAAGAAAAAAAAAACAAATCTGTGCAATAAGGGCATTGAGATAGCATTCCGCAGCCCTGCGCCACAGCTGCAGTTTACTATTATCGACACACGTCATCTTTCCACTTTGTTAGTCCATTAAAGTACAAATAATTATGGGTGGGTTTTTTTGCCTGCATTTTGCTCATTTGCTTGGGTCGACATATCACATAATCCACCACATCCCGGTGCCCAATGTTCATATGTAGTTGTGTGTATTATGCAGGGAGTTGTGAATTTTGCTGACACCAAATTATTTTTGTGTCAAACAATTTAATATACTACTTATAAATCAATCTATATATATATACTATATATTATATAATCGAACGAATAAATTCACTGTGTCTTAGTCCATGTCATATTAAACGAATTAATAACAAAGTATACATTTTTGAACTAATATTGTTATTTCTCCAAAGATTTTTTCAATTAGCTTAAGATATTAAAATATTGCTAAACGCTCCATAATCTGCTGCAGTAGATGCGCTTGTAAGAAATAGCGCGGGTAACCAGATTTTGGACGCTGCGCGTTTGCAGAATTAAAGGGCAATAAATTACTCACTCCTTTATAAGTAATAACTTAGAGTTATTGTTGTTGTTATAGGTACTTGACCCTCTCCCCCACCCCCTTCGTTGCTTTATTAAATGGTTGTTGGTGAATTTTACCGCAAATTCTGTTTTACCCGCCTTTGATAGAAGAGCAGTTTGAGCTGTGGCATTTAAACGTTTTATTATTATTATTTTTTTAAATTACGGACATCAAATTATTTTTCGTGTAAAAATCCCTATCTTTTGTGTATTATATGAACACCGCTTTTACCACTGTATGTAAGGTGGAAAGCAATGTTAAAACGAAAGGGATTTAAAATCGTCTGTAAACAATCGGTCGTTTGTTGTGACTGATATATATGTACCTATGCTAGTAGCACTCTTGTTTCTCTGCTTAACCTCTTCTTTAAAAAAAAAACAATTTCTAAGATTCAATAGTACATATATACATTTGCAAACTAATATACAATGTCATTTACCGTATTATTTATGTATTATATTTACATTTACGGTTTTAAAATTCTATTCAAATGTTCTCTAATAATACGGATTTCATATATATAGTTTTTGTAGTAGGTATATTGCAACGCCCAAAATTTCAATTATATTGCCTTCTGTTTTACAAATGGTTATTCAGGGTTCCAGGAGCTGTGTTTTAAGGCTTCATATTTTTGGAAACTTTAATTTATTTACTATGTACTATGATTGTTTTAATTTGTAAGTTATTTGGTTTTTGAATAAATATAAATAATTATAATGTAGTTTGTGTCTGAAAAAAGTTTGTTTAAAAAACTTCTAAGTACACTCGTTTTAAAAAAAATCGAGACAAACTTTTTGTGACTTAACAGAAGTTTTAATGGTTTCCTTGTAGGGGTGGTCCTACCCCCTACGCTGTTACATGGAAATCTGTTAAAACGGAAATTGTCTGAATGAAAGTAATATATGAAGTATTTGCCAGTGCTCAGTGAAAATCGTCTTCGGTTAATTCAATACGTGAATAATTTACAAAACAAAATTAAAGGAGCTTCTGATTGGTCGTAATACTGCCAAATAACTTATTCCGTCGGAAGATTTTTGTTAAACCGCGAAATCGAATTTTATCGCACAAAACTTAAAATCTGGAACAAATAAATCGTAAATTATACGAAATTTCCAATATAAATAACTAAATTTACACTATGCCGCCCTTCATTATTTCAACGGAGACCCCTGAATTCTTTTAAGGTTTGATTTCATCCGACCGGAACTACATTTCGATATTGAAAGCTAAAGTTAGTGACTGAAATCTTTGTGGGAGAAATCACTACCACAAAGACGTGGAAAAAAAAATGCAAAATTAATCAAAACACAGTACGAGTGGGCTTGAGATTTGTCAAAAGAAACCACTAAATCACCAAAATAAAAACCAAATATAAGTTAGCAAAGCAGAAGATTCAGTTACAAATTTAATCTTTGAAACTCTATATTAATAAAGACTGTCGGAAATAATAAATTACAAAATGTACTCGAAACGTATGACAACAAAATCGACCTAAATGATTTAAGTGCATACGTACTAAATATCTACTTAATAAATTACAATTTAAATTTTTGTTTTTTCAAAGTAAGAGCTTCTGACAATTTATTCCACAAGCTCAATTTATTGCACTATTTTTTGCACAATTTATTGCACAATTTATTCCACAAGGGCAATTAGTACTCAATTTATTGCACTATTTATTGCAATATTTATTCCACAAGCGCAATTTATTGCACAAATTATTCCACAAGCGCACTATTTTTTGCACAATCTATTCTACAATTTATTTCACAATTTATTTCACAAGCGCAATTTATTGCACTATTTTTTGCACAATTTCTTGTACAATTTATTACACAACTTATTCCACAAGCGCAATTTATTGCACTATTTTTTGCGCAATTTATTGCAATATTTATTCGACAAGCGCAATTTATTGCATATGTTTAGTGTTTAGTGGAATATATTACAAATTATTTTGGGTTTTACGCATTTTTGGTATTATCAAGAACTTACAAGGTGTTCAGAATAACAACATTTTATTTTCAACATTATTATCATCATTATTGTATTGTACGTCTACAAATTGGTTTATACTTACAAAATAAAAGTAATAAAATTGAGCTGTTATATACTTAATTTCTTAAAGTTTATAAATAATAAAAGAGCTATCGAACATTTGGTCACTTCGGCCGAATTGAAAAAAGTGCTAATTGGAGATTTTGTGTTATGCGGAAGAAGTAGAAGAAAAGCAAATATCGAGGTCCGCTATATAAAATCAATTCCGAAGAAATTAAAAATCGACAGCAAAAGGTTAGTGGGCTTTCCGTTTTCCATAATTCCTTTATGTGTTGGGTAACTTGTTAAAAATTGCGGTATCTAAAATTGCATTTAGATTTCATTTAAACATTTTACAAGTTATTAAATTTAATGTGCTTAATGAGGTGACGTGGAAATAGAAAGTTATAATAAATAATTATAAATCGCATTTACAAAATTTGATCTGTTTGTAGTTAAAATTATTGCATTAAGTAGTATAAGCTTCAAGGTAGAGTTGATAAACTTGCGCGTTATCATACATACATATTTGCGAGTAGATAAAAATGACCGAAAGAGAATTAAAAATTTTAATACATAAACGAGGTTGCATAAAAGGGATGATTACTAAATTTTTAAGATTTCTCGAGGAAAATCGCGATAGTTTAAAAAGTTACGATATTGAATCGAGGTTACAAAAGGTCGAGAGTAGTTTTGACGAATTTTATAATTTACAATCCGAAATTCAGGTTAAAGACGAGGATAACGATCATAGTGCGGTTTTGGATGAATTTGAAGAGAATTATTTTAAAGCGGTCAGTTTAGCACGTGAAATTATTGCGAAGCTTGCCGGTAAAGCAATTGTCGCAAATGCCGCGGCTTCTACGTCTAAAATGGAACACGGTTCCGTAGAAGACAACGGCGAAGAGGTTGCGTTAGCTAGTGCAGTCCGTTTACCTATATTAGAATTACCATCATTTTCTGGAGAATATGAAACGTGGTTTCATTTTAAAGATACATTTATTGCGCTTATTCATTCAAATTTAAAACTAAATAGCATACAAAAATATTATTATTTAAATTCGTGTTTGAAAGGTTCGGCAAGTCAAGTCATTTCGTCGTTAGAAATTAGTCAAAAAAATTATGAGGTTGCTTGGAAGTTGTTGACGGAACGTTTTGAAAATGAAAAGTTTATTATCAATTCACATATTACAGCAATATTTGATTTACCAATGGTTAATAAGGAAAATTATGTAGCTTTAAGAGAATTATTAGATAAGTTTGTCAAACATAAAGGTGCGTTAGAAGCGTTAGGCCAACCTGTAGAACATTGGGATGCTTTGCTAGTACATATCGTAATAAATAAAGTAGATAGCGTAACGCGTACGAGTTGGGAGACCGTTGTTTGTGATCAAAGTGTACCAAGCATAAAACAATTAATAGATTTCTTAAATAATAAATGTAGGATTTTAGAAACGGTGTCAAAAAAAGTGGTTTGCGATCCAATCAAAACTAAAATAAGTCATGTGGCAACGACAAATAATGAATGCGTGGTGTGTAAAGGAGATCATTTAATTTACAAATGTAGCGATTTTATTAAACTCAACATCGATGAAAGGATAAATAAAGCGAAAACGTTAGGGTTGTGTTTAAATTGTTTAAAGAAAAATCATTTTGCAAAAGATTGTTTTAATTGGAAATGTCAAATTTGTAATAAACCTCACAATAAACTGTTACATTTAAAAAAAAAGGATAAAGACAACGAAAAATTAGATGTAACTAATTTTGTAACTACACACTGTCAAACTTATGAAACTTTGGTATTTTTGACAACAGCCGTTATTGGAATAAAAAATTATAAGGGTGATTTTGTATCTGTTAGAGCATTGTTAGATGCTGGTTCTGATGCTAATTTTATTACTGCTGAAACTTTTAATAAATTAGGAATAAAGTATAAAAACTCATCAAACATTTCTATCACAGGTATTGGGTACCAAGTATCGCAAATTAAAGAACAGGCGAAGTTAGAAATTAAATCCTTTAATAGTTTGTTTAGAAAACAATTAAATTTTCTAATTATCAATGAAATAACGACAAAAATTCCTGTAGTCAAAATAAATACAAACGGATTTGAAATTCCAAATAATATTAATCTAGCTGATCCGAATTATAATATACCAGGAAAAATAGATTTACTAATAGGGGCTGAAATATTTTATGAATTGTTAATGATAGGGCAAATAAGATTAGGTACGGGAAAACCGACTCTAAGAAAATCACAGTTAGGGTGGTTAGTAACGGGTGGTGTTATGTCTAACAAAAATAAAGACCGCGTTATCAGTAATCTTAGTGTGGTAACAAATTCTGAAAACAATATAGAAAATAATTTTAAAAAATTTTGGTTAATTGAGGAAATAAAATCAAAATGTAGTTTAGTTAAACGTGAAGAATTGGAGTGTGAGAATGAATTTAAACAATCTACATTTCGAGATGATAATGGAAAATTTGTTGTTAATTTGCCAATGAAAAATGAAGTTTTAGGTGAAAATAAACAAGCGGCTTTAAAAAGATTTTATAACATTGAGAAAAAATTAAAAAATAATAATGAGTTAAGAAAGGAGTACGTTAAGTTTATGAAAGAGTATTATGAATTAGGTCACATGGAGTTAGTAAGAAATAATAATAAGCATGTCACGAGTTCTTGTGGGTATTATATTCCTCATCATCCTGTAATTAAAGCTAGTAGCAGTACAACTAAAGTCCGTGTTGTGTTTGATGCTTCAGCAAAAACTGATAATGGTAAATCTTTAAATCACATATTAAAAGTAGGACCTGTTGTACAAAGCGATTTATTAGCTATTTTATTACGTTTCAGGCAACATAATATTGTTTTAGTAGGAGATATAGAAAAAATGTATAGACAAATATGGATTAATAAAAAATTTAGGGATTTTCATAAAATTTTTTGGCGGGAAAGTGAGGATCAACCGTTGTTAGAATACAAATTGAAGACGGTAACTTACGGTACAGCATCGGCATCGTTTTTGGCAACGCGTTGTCTTAAAGAATTAAGTATTAGTAACAAAACAAAATTTTCAGAGGCAGCTGAGGCGATCGAATATGATTTTTATATGGACGATCTCATTACGGGAGAGTCAAATGAGAAAAACGTTATTAAATTAAAAGAAGATATAATTAGAATACTCATGTCTGCAGGATTTAATTTAAGAAAACTGGGTTCTAATAGCAAAAACGTGTTAAGTAAAAATTACAATAAAAGTAAAGATGAACATTTGCTAAAAAATGAAAACGACAAAACTTTAGGTATCATTTGGCAAACTGATGAAGATCTTTTAAAATTTAACGTAGAAATAGAGAATAAAAAACAAATTACTAAGCGAGTTGTATTAAGTACTTTATCGCAAATTTTTGATCCTTTAGGGTTGGTAGCTCCTGTCGTGTTATTAGCTAAAATATTTTTACAGGATTTATGGTTACAAAAGTTGAATTGGGATCATGAATTACCGTCAAATTTAAAGAATAAATGGTCAAGAATAGTAGAACAAATCACTAAACTGAATAAATTAAAGATTGAGAGGCACGTTTTGTTAAAAAATTACAATATTCTTGAATTACATGCATTTTCTGATGCGTCCGAAAAAGCGTATGGTGGCGTCGCGTATGTTAAATCCGTAGACAAAGATGCTAATGTAAAAATTGCGTTGTTATGCGCGAAATCAAGAGTGGCTCCATTAAAAAGGCAAACGTTGCCACGTTTGGAGCTTTGTGGTGCGTTATTGTTATGTAAGTTGGTCCGCCTAATCAAAGAAAATATGCGGTTAAAATTTCACAAAATATGTTACTATACTGATTCATCTATTGTAATGAATTGGATCAACTCTGATTCAAGTCGGTGGAAAACGTTTGTTGGAAATCGTATCGAACAAATTAGATCAATGACGCAACCTGAACAATGGCTGCATGTAAAAGGTAGCGAAAATCCAGCCGACGTTCTTTCACGCGGTACACAGTTAGATAATTTAACTTCTAAAATTTGGTTTTTAGGACCAACGTGGTTATATAATGAGTCGAGTGAATTTGTAACTCAATACAAAGTAAGTAATATAGAAAACGTAATTGAAGAGTGTAAAGTTAAACGTAGTTTTGTTGTTACAAACATTCAAAATTTATTTGAAAAATTTTCAGATGTAAATAAATTGATAAAGGTAGTCGCGTGGGTACAAAGGTTTCTTTATAACTGTACTAGTTTGAATAAGTATTTTGGACCGCTTTCAAATATTGAAATAATAAAATCAGAATTAACTTTAGTTAAAATGGTACCAGCAGAGTATTTTACGAATGAACTGAAAGCACTTAAATTGAAAAAATTAGTACCAAGTAATAGTAAATTACTGTGTCTTAACCCTTTTCTTGACGAAAAAGGTGTTATCAGAGTCGGAGGTAGATTAAAACACGCTAATATAGCTTATAACTGTAAACATCCTATAGTTTTACCTAAAAATCATCGATTTACAAAGTTAATAATCGAAAAGGAGCACAAGCGTTTATTACACGCAGGTTCTCAGGCTGTACTAGCTAGCGTGCGGGAAAATTATTGGCCTTTATGTGGCAGAGATGTAGTTCGTAACGTTTTAAACAAATGTGTTATTTGTTTCAAAGTTCGTCCAAACACTTTCGAACCGTTAATGGGCGATTTACCACTAAGTCGAGTTCAACCGGTACGTCCATTTTTTGCAACTAACGTAGATTACGCAGGTCCATTTTTAATTAAGAATAGCAAATTAAGAAACCGCACGTTTATTAAATCATACTTGTGTGTTTTTGTGTGTAACGTGACAAGAGCAGTGCACTTAGAATTAGTCACGGATTTAACTTCACAATCATTTATTGAAGCACTTAAAAGATTTGTTGCCCGTAGGGGTATTCCTAAAAAATTATATTCTGACAATGGGACAAATTTTGTAGGTGCTAAAAACGAGTTTAATAGTATCAAAAAAGAACTTATGGCTGTAAATTTGTCAAATGAATTTAAAAATTATATTTTGAGCGTTCAAATAGATTGGCAATTTATGCCTGCCAGGTCTCCTCATATGGGCGGTTTACATGAAGCTGCAGTCAAATCAGCTAAATTTCATTTGAAAAGAATATTAAGTAATGCTTACCTTACATATGAGCAATTAAATACCGTAATTTGCCAAGTTGAAGCTGCGTTAAATTCCAGGCCTTTGATTCCTTTATCAAATGATCCAAACGATTTATCCGTTTTAACCCCAGCCCATTTTCTAATCGGTGAAAGTTTAGTGGCTGTGCCACAACAAGATATTAAAGAAGTGGTTGTCAACAAATTAAAAGATTATGCCAGATTACAAGCCTTGGTTCAGCATTTCTGGCAGCGTTGGAAGAATGAGTATTTGTTATCATTACAACATAGAGCAAAATGGAAGACAGGTCACATTTCTGAAGTTAAAATTGGCAGTATCGTTCTCCTTAAAGAAGATAATTTACCAGTGCAACAATGGAGAATGGGTCGCATCATCGAAGTCTACCCCGGTGACGACGGCATCATTCGTGTAGCTACTGTTTTTACTTCTAGTGGTGTAGTGCGTCGAGCAACGCGTCAGTTGTGTCCTTTACCAATATGTTAACTTTGGTGTATTGAAAGCTTTAGCTTCAATAGTGCGGGAAGCTGTTTAGTGTTTAGTGGAATATATTACAAATTATTTTGGGTTTTACGCATTTTTGGTATTATCAAGAACTTACAAGGTGTTCAGAATAACAACATTTTATTTTCAACATTATTATCATCATTATTGTATTGTACGTCTACAAATTGGTTTATACTTACAAAATAAAAGTAATAAAATTGAGCTGTTATATACTTAATTTCTTAAAGTTTATAAATAATAAAAGAGCTATCGAACAGCATAATTTATTCCACAAGCGCAATTTATTGCTCAATTGGTTCCACTATTTTTTGCACAATTTATTCTACAATTTATTTCACAATTTCTTGCACAATTTTCTGCATAATTTATTGTACAATTCATTGCACAATTTCTTGCAAAACTTATCGCATAATTTACTCCACAAGCGCAATTTATTGCACTATTTTTTGCACAATTTCTTGCAAAACTTATTGCACAATTTACTCCACAAACGCAATTTATTGCATTATTTTTGCACAATTTATTCCACAAGCGCAATTTAGTACTCAATTTATTGCAGTTTTTTGCGCACTTTATTGCACAATTTGTTGCAATATTTATTCCACAAGCGCAATTTATTGCACAATTTATTCCACACCAATTGAGCAATAAATTGCGCTAATTTATTGCACAATTTATTGCACTATTTTTTGCACAATTTATTGTACATTTTATTCCACAAGCGCAATTTATTGCACTATTGTTTGCACAAATGATTGCATAATTTCTTGCAAAACTTATTGCACAATTTACTCCACAAGCGCAATTTATTGCACTATTTTTTTGCACAAATGATTGCATAATTTCTTGCAAAACTTATTGCACAATTTACTCCACAAGCGCAATTTATTGCACTATTTTTTGCACAATTTATTGTACATTTTATTCCACAAGCGCCATTTAGTACCCAATTTATTGCACTATTTTTTTGCGCAATTTATTGCAATATTTATTCCACAGGCGCAATTTATTGCACAATTTATTCCACAAGCGCAATTTATTGCTCAATTGTTTGTATTATTTTTTGCACAATTTATTCTACAATTTTTTGCACAATTTATTTCACAATTTCTTGCACAATTTTTTGCCAATTTATTGCACAATTTCTTGCAAAAATTATTACACAATTTATTCCACAAGCGCCATTTATTATACTATTTTTTGCACAATTGGTTGCACAATTTCTTGCACAAATGATTGCATCATTTCTTGCAAAACTTATTGCACAATTTACTCCACAAGCACAATTTATTGCACAATTGGTTGCACTATTTTTTGTACAATTTAATGCACAATTTATTGCACTATTGTTTGCACAAATGATTGCATAATTTCTTGCAAAACTTATTGCACAATTTACTTCACAAGCGCAATTTATTGCACTATTTTTTGCACAATTTCTTGCACAAATGATTGCATAATTTCTTGCAAAACTTATTGCACAATTCACTCCACAAGCGCAATTTATTGCATTATTTTTTGCACAATTTCTTGTACAATTTGTTCCACAAGCGCAATTTAGTACCCAATTTATTGCACTATTTTTTTGCGCAATTTATTGCAATATTTATTCCACAGGCGCAATTTATTGCACAATTTATTCCACAAGCGCAATTTATTGCTCAATTGTTTGTATTATTTTTTGCACAATTTATTCTACAATTTTTTGCACAATTTATTTCACAATTTCTTGCACAATTTTTTGCCAATTTATTGCACAATTTCTTGCAAAAATTATTACACAATTTATTCCACAAGCGCCATTTATTATACTATTTTTTGCACAATTGGTTGCACAATTTCTTGCACAAATGATTGCATAATTTCTTGCAAAACTTATTGCACAATTTACTCCACAAGCGCAATTTATTGCATTATTTTTTGCACAATTTATTGTACATTTTATTCCACAAGCGCCATTTATTGCACTATTGTTTGCACAATTTATTGTACATTTTATTCCACAATTTCTTGCACAAATGATTGCACCATTTCTTGCAAAAATGATTGCATAATTTATTGCACAATTTACTCCACAAGCGTAATTTATTGCACTATTTTTTGCACAATTTATTGCACAATTTCTTGCACAAATGATTGCATAATTTCTTGCAAAACTTATTGCACAATTTACTCCACAAGCGCAATTCATTGCACAATTTTTTGCATAATTTATTGTATAATTTATTGCACAATTTCCAGGCTAGTTTGTTTTATTCATTTCGTGGTCTTTAAGACCATTTAAACAATTTTGCATTAATTTATTGGTTATTTCAAGTTTTCAAATTCTTATGTTTGAATTGTCATTTACTAAGTACATATATTTAATACGTATGCACTTGAATCATTTAGGTCGATTTTGTTGTCATACGTTTCGAGTACATTTTGTAATTTATTATTTCCGACAGTCATTATTAATATTGAGTTTTAAAGATTAAGCTTGTAACGGAATCTTCTGCTTTGGTGATTTACATTTGGTTTTCATTTTGATAATTTGCGGTTTCTCGTGAGAAACCTGATCAAGCCCACGCGTACTGGGTTTTGATTAATTTTACATTTTTTCCACATCTTTGTTGTACTGTTGGTTTCTCTCACGAATATTTACGTCACTGGTTTCAGCTTTTTAAGTGGTGGTAAACCAAGTTTATTGATATTAGTATTTTCGTTTTACGAGAAGCTCGCAAATTTACCAAGTACTAGTCAATTTATTAATATTCTGCGAAATCACATTGTATCGCACAAATCTTTAAATCATACACAGTTTTTCGATGTGTTAAAAAAATCTTGGGTACAAATGAATCGTAATGGCCGCAATTTATACAAAATAGAAAATTATTTCCACCATAAAAAAACTACAAATTCACTATGTCCCTCTTCAACGGAGACCCCCGAATTCTTTTAAGGGTTGTATTCACCCGACCGGAACTACATTTCGATATTGACTGGTACTTGGTAAATTTGCGAACTTTTCGTAAAGCGAAAATTACTAATATTAATAAACTTGGTTTACCACCACTTCAAAAGCTGAAAGCAGTGACGTAAATATTCGTGAGAGAAACCAACAGTACAACAACACAACGCGTGGGCTTGATGGGGATTCTCATAAACCGCTAAATCATCAAAATAATCAAAACGCAGTACGCGTGGGCTTGATCAGGTTTCTCACAAGAAACCGCTAAATCATCAAAATGAAAACCAAAGATAAATAACCAAAGCAGAAGATTCCGTTACAAGCTTAATCTTTAAATGTCAATATTAATAATGACTGTCGGTAATAATAAATTAGAAAATGTACTGGAAACGTATGACAACAAAATCGACCTAAATGATTCAAGTGCATACGTACTAAATATCTACTTAATAAATTACAATTTAAATTTTTGTTTTTTCAAAGTAAGAGCTTCTGACAATTTATTCCACAAGCTCAATTTATTGCACTATTTTTTGCACAATTTCTTGTACAATTTATTGCACAATTTATTCCACAAGGGCAATTTAGTACTCAATTTATTGCACTATTTTTTGCAATATTTATTCCACAAGCGCAATTTATTGCACAAATTATTCCACAAGCGCAATTTATTGCTCAATTGGTTCCACTATTTTTTGCACAATTTATTCTACAATTTATTGCACAATTTATTTCACAAGCGCAATTTATTGCACTATTTTTTGCACAATTTCTTGTACAATTTATTACACAACTTATTCCACAAGCGCAATTTATTGCACTATTTTTTGCGCAATTTATTGCAATATTTATTCCACAAGCGCAATTTATTGCATAATTTATTCCACAAGCGCAATTTATTGCTCAATTGGTTCCACTATTTTTTGCACAATTTATTCTACAATTTATTTCACAATTTCTTGCACAATTTTCTGCATAATTTATTGTACAATTCATTGCACAATTTCTTGCAAAACTTATCGCATAATTTACTCCACAAGCGCAATTTATTGCACTATTTTTTGCACAATTTCTTGCAAAACTTATTGCACAATTTACTCCACAAACGCAATTTATTGCATTATTTTTTGCACAATTTATTCCACAAGCGCAATTTAGTACTCAATTTATTGCAGTTTTTTGCGCACTTTATTGCACAATTTGTTGCAATATTTATTCCACAAGCGCAATTTATTGCACAATTTATTCCACACCAATTGAGCAATAAATTGCGCTAATTTATTGCACAATTGGTTGCACTATTTTTTGTACAATTTAATGCACAATTTATTCTACAATTTATTGCACAATTTTTTGCATAATTTATTGCACAATTTCTTGCAAAACTTATTGCACAATTTACTTCACATGCGCAATTTATTGCACTATTTTTTGCACAATTTCTTGTACAATTTAATGCACAATTTCTTGCACAAATGATTGCACCATTTCTTGCACAAATGATAGCATAATTTCTTGCAAAACTTATTGCACAATTTACTCCACAAGCGCAATTTATTGCACTATTTTTTGGACAATTGATTGCACAATTTCTTGCACAAATGATTGCACTATTTTTTGCACAAATGATTGCATAATTTCTTGCAAAACTTATTGCACAATTCACTCCACAAGCGCAATTTATTGCACTATTTTTTGCACAATTTTTTGTACAATTTATTGCATAATTTATTCAACAAGCGCAATTTAGTACTCAATTTATTGCACTATTTTTTGCGCAATTTATTGCAATATTTATTCCACAGGCGCAATTTATTGCACAATTTATTTCACAAACGCAATTTATTGCTCAATGGGTTGCACTATTTTTTGCACAATTTAATGCACAATTTTTTGCACAATTTATTCTACATTTTTTTGCACAATTTATTACACAAATTATTGCACAATTCCTTGCAAAATTTATTGCTCAATTTACTCTACAAGCGCAATTTGTTGCACTATTTTTTGCACAATTTTTTTCACAATTTATTGCACAATTTATTTCACAATTTATTGCACAATTTATTGTACAATTTATTGCACAATTTATTGTACAATTTATTGCACAATTTGTTCCACAAGCGCAATGTATTACTCAATTTATTGCGCTATTTTTTGCGCAATTCATTGCACAATTTTTTGCATAATTTATTGTATAATTTATTGCACAATTTCCAGGCTAGTTTGTTTTATTCATTTAGTGGTCTTTAAGACCATTTAAACAATTTTGCATTAATTTATTGGTTATTTCACGTTTTCAAATTCTTATGTTTGAATTGTCATTTACTAAGTACATATATTTAATACGTATGCACTTGAATCATTTAGGTCGATTTTGTTGTCATACGTTTCGAGTACATTTTGTAATTTATTATTTCCGACAGTCATTAATATTGAGTTTTAAAGATTAAGCTTGTAACGGAATCTTCTGCTTTGGTGATTTACATTTGGTTTTCATTTTGATAATTTAACGGTTTCTCGTGAGAAACCTGATCAAGCCCACGCGTACTGGGTTTTGATTAATTTTACATTTTTTCCACGTCTTTGTTGTACTGTTTGTTTCTCTCACGAAGATTTACGTCACTGGTTTTAGCTTTGAAGTGGTGGTAAACCAAGTTTATTGATATTAGTATTTTCGTTTTACGAGAAGCTCGCAAATTTACCAAGTACCAGTCAATTTATTAATATTCTGCGAAATCAAATTGTATCGCACAAAACTTAAAATCATACACAGTTTTTCGATGTGTTAAAAAAATCTTGGGTACAAATGAATCGTAATGGCCACAAATTATACGAAATAGAAAATTATTTCCACCATAAAAAACTACAAATTCACTATGCTTCTCTTCATTATTTCAACGGAGACCCCCGAATTCTTTTAACAGTACAACACAACGCGTGGGCTTGATGGGGATTCTCAAACCGCTAAATCATCAAAATAATCAAAACGCAGTACGCGTGGGCTTGATCAGGTTTCTCACAAGAAACCGCTAAATCATCAAAATGAAAACCAAATATAAATAATCAAAGCAGAAGATTCCGTAACAAGCTTAATCTTTAAATCTCAATATTAATAATGACTGTCGGTAATAATAAATTACAAAATGTACTCGAAACGTATGACAATAAAATCGACCTAAATGATTCAAGTGCATACGTACTAAAAATGTACTTGATAAATGACAATTCAAAATTAAGCGTTTAAATGGTCTTTAAGAACACAATGAATAAAACAAACTTAACTGGTCTTTCACAAAAGAAATACGTCAAAAGTCAAACGACGGTTACAACGCAGCAGGTGTCAATACCTGTAACCGAGAATATTGAAATGAAAGCACAAAAAAGGAAAAACTACTTTCATTAAGAATTAATTCTTCGTGAGAAAATGATTACCGATAAAAATACCTAAACTGCTTAGAATGACTTATTTAGACAAAATAGAGCAAAAACAGCTATAATAAAAAGAAAGTTACAAACAAAAAACATGGGCGTGTACTAGTGTACACATGTAAGAAGGGAAACTTCTTTATGGCCTTATTTTTCGCAAAATGATCTACATGCAACTTTTCAGAAATTGCTTAAATAAAGTTAAATTAGATAAAGTTTAAACAAAAGGATTTTTTATCATAGACATGAATACAAATAATACAATTATTTCACTTTAACTTTTTGCTACTAAGATTATTACAGCATTTCATTAATTGAAATAGAATTATTACTGTCATTGTCATCGTTCAATCAGAAATTGAGGTTAACCTTAAATATCTTAAATTTAAAAAAAAAAAAGATGGCGCGTAACGGAATAATTTAAATGTGACGCGTAACGAAAAAATGTGATGCGTAAAATGTGACGGTAAATTTTTTTCCAACGCCGATAAAGAAGTTTCACTTAAAAAAAATATAATACATATATAACTAATAATGCGTATTACCTCCCTGGTTGTAAATATATTCTTAGAACCATGTGACCAATGCCTCAATGAAATCTTTGTTTATAGCTTTCCGCGCTTCTTGAATTCCATCAACAAGTTGAGCCCGCTATTGAGGGATGAAGCTTGGCGCAGGTTTTTTTTAAAACAATATAAAGACGCCCGGCTTAGTTGTTTTAAACATGAATACTGAAAACCGCGCTTTAAATTCCTCCGCGGATGGATCCACTGTCCTCGTCCGATCGAGAGCCCTCGCCTGTTCGCTAAGCGCGAAGAAGCAGCTCTTAACACCCTGTCATCATGAAACAGTTTAAGGCCCTCATTAATCACCTACACTTCATGATTCTAGGAGGTTGATCAGATCTCATTCACGCCAGGAATACGCCTAAAGGAGTCAACTCCTACGGTCGCCTGAAACCGAACTCAAGCCATGGCGCCTTTGATGGTTTCGATCAAATATCTGTCATGTGCTAGCACCTTTATCACGCGGTACGGCCCGCCGCGTTTGTTTAACACTTTTTGTTTAACCTACGCCAAGTTTAGCTTTTGCAGTAACTTGAAGTGAATAACACGTTTACGCTTCTTATCGTTTTGTGCTTTCACACACTTTGCATATTTGCGCCTGCCGTTGCACGGTTTGCTTGTGGCCTTGTGCCAGTCTTCACCTCAGTAATAGCATCAAGGTCGTCAGTCTGTGACACTACCTGAGTTGCAGAGATTACTGTTGGGCCAATGATCAAATCGGCATCTATCATAATAGTATCCGCCATCTCTGCGCCCTGCTTGGGACACCCGCCATGCCCGCCTAACATTCACCGTCTTTCGCACCTGTATTGCAAGCCCACCGTTGGCCTTGGTCAAATCGGCAATCATACCATGATTACGAGAAAACATTAGATGAGCAGCAGAGTACTACGTCCTAAGACAACAACGGGCAACTTTTCGTTCTACCGACCCTCTGTCTACGCTCGTCGCCAGAGCGTGTAAAATCATGCAATTTGATGGTTTTACTTGATCAATCTCCCGAGATGTTGCAATAGCATTCAAGACGTGTGGCACGCCATGGTGGAGATTGAATGCGCTTCATCCAAGCGTCGTCGTGAAGATGACAACGATATCTCTGATGATACTACCTTGCCTGGTAGCATGAACAATCCTTTGACTCAAACATTCTGAATCTTACGAAGGTAATCTCGGCCTGCAAGATTATCCTTTCCAGATAATCAGAAATAATTGACATCGTCAGCAGGTTTTAAGCGACATTCTGTAAATCCATAATCTCCCGTCGCGTCTCGCAGTAAACTGCTAACGTCGCCAACGCCTTAGCTGGTGTTCAGCCAGCCTTGCAATCCATTACCGCTAATCTCTCTACAACCGCTACTGCACCTCCTGCCTAAATATCTTATGCCCAAGCGGCCCGTACCAAAATTGTTGAGTAGGTCAAAGTACCTTCGAGCAAATCCCAAATTTTCCAAACCCGATTTTCCCCTTAAGACCGCCGACAAAACTAAGACGACCCTGATGAAAGTATTGGATCCCTAAAAATACGACCTTAGACTGGACCAAGTGACTAAAACGAGCAAAAGTTCAATCAGACTAGAATCCCAGAAAACTGACCTAACTAAGATATCAGCGGTCATCCTGGATAAGGCCTGCCTTGTGATTAAACCTGTCCTGTGAGCAGGTGAAAAAGGCCATCATTTCGCAGAACTTCCACGACGCATCGAATGAAGTGCTTCATCTCGCCAATGAGCACCTCATAGTACAGTACCGTTTTGGTTCTAGAGAGAGAGAGAGCAAATTGCTATTGGATCCTTGAGGTCTACCCGGAAGTTCGGCGATACCTTTTGGCATCGCATCGTGCATACGTCGCCTGGAAGCATGCCGGGTCATTGACCATATCTGGATCACACGCTGCTTCAATTGTCAAAGATATGGACACCACTCTCTCGACTGTAAAAGCGACTAACAGTGCGGTCATTGTGCTAAAAAGCACGAGACGAAAACATGCCCCAACTCGGTTGGAGACCCGACATGTGCTAAGTGCGCTTGCTTTGGTCATAAAGGAGACGTCGTCAAAAATTAGGCGATCTCTAACACCTGCCCACCGCACCTAAAAATGCTTGATGTCAAAATACCTAATACTGATTACGAACAGTGAGGACACTCAATTAACTTTGAAGTTTGCGCAAGTGAATCTTTGCAACTTACGTGTTTCGACCTTCGAATTTCTCCTTCGTCAATAATATCGACATACTACTGACCCAAGAGCCATGCGTGTTTAGCTTAGGTTCATGGTACAGGCTCGCTGGTGCGGCTGTACTCTTCAATAGAATTGCCGCATTTTCTTCTATACGGTATTAGTAACCATGACATGATCACGGTTGGAGCGGTGCGTTGTGTGCGAAATCACAGACGTAAAACATCAATGACTTGCCTTGTACAAGGCTGCGTTTCACCGATACAAACTGGCAGTGAAAACAGCAAAGTATAGCTCCTAGCAAAGTTTCGTGGAGAAAAGCTTGGCGACTAATACGTGGAGGTTAGGTTACAGGTTATCCTCTCGGAAGTTCGTGTCGATCCAACCGTGTGTTCCAATGTCAAGGACGGCGACAGATACACTATCATAGAACAAGACACGCAATAGTATCTACATTATTTCCCGACGGGACTGGGTGGTCACCAGTGACGATTTGGTCGCGGTGGCTATCAAAATTCTTAAGAATATAGCTCCTGGACTTGACAGAATTCACTGTTAGGTAATTCCGCAAACGTTTCACGTTTGGTTTTAACGAAACGACTGACAAAGGGCTGTCCACATGGCTCGGTTTTTGGGCCGACCTGGTGAAATCTGGTTTTTAATGATCTCCTAGACAAAGACTTACCTGTTGACTTCGACATTTTCGTTTATGTGGACAATATCACTGCCAAAGTGTCCGCAACTTCCCGACGAGACTTGGAGACAACATCTAACTCGTGCCGAAATATTGTCACTAACTGGGCTGGCAGCAATAAACTAAGTATTTTCGACAATGCAGTCATTTCCATGCTCACTTATGGCCTAGACATTTGGTACCACAGACTTCGACACTTCCACGTGGTTAGGAAACTACAGGAAACAGAACTATCCTCGAGGCTTATCGCACCGTTCCCGTAGATACCCCTTTTGTTATATCTAAGCATCCTCTCCTTTTGCAGGAAATTTACTGTACCAAACTTCTTCGCAAGGCTGACTCGTGCAACTTCCTTGAGTAGTACGTTTCGCTAAACGATTTTCCGTCCTTTTCAGGTGAATGGCAGCGGCTGTGGGACACTTTCCAGAAAGGCCGTAATGCCTATTTCCGCATTCTAGATATCGTTAGCTGGATCAGAATGTCTCAACTTCGCAGACGAGATGCCGCTCAGATTTCGTTGATATCTAAAACGCATTATCTGAACCGCGTGCTTTCAAAGCAGTTTGGTGGGTTCACATCCTACCCCCTCCTTCTTCTCTTATTGTTGGGTTTTCTTGTAGATCCTTGATCATATTTTACGCACGTCGTACCTGTCTTATAAGTTGTTTGTACACTCGCGGTTTCCTTTAACACTTTTTTAACTTACGGGGTCGATAATTATAGTTTGGTTTCATCTGTGTACGAATGCTAAAATAAGCTCTCAATGTCCGACCGAGCTGCCGATTTTACTGAATCTCTTTTACCTATCTAAGATGGAAAGGTATCCTTAAGGTACTGGCGGACTTTAATCCTAAAATGTCGGAGGCCCCCGTCTTGCTGGAATCGTATTCTGTCGTACTGTATATCCAGATCGTCTTAATTGGGAGGGGGGTTTCCCATCATTCCTGCTCACACATTTACTTGCTGCTGGTATTGCGTGTGTTCTTCTAAATACCAATTAGGATTTGTTGAAGACCAGTATCGTGTGTTTTCCTTATTAATATTACTGTTTAAGCAAAACGTTTCCTTGCTAGTAAAGAAAATATTTTTGTTAAATTTATTTCTTTACAAAACTCCAATCTGCGATCCAAGTCGTCTGCAAAAAAACTCCTGGAAACACACATGCTTTGCATGGTGCCATTTTTTAAAGACGCTGTGTACAGTGGGTTTTATTTAAAGGTGGAGCTTTACCGGTTTTTGGGAAATCTTTAACAGAGTCCGTATTTTGCAATTTGACGAATCAGCCATTTTTCTTAATTTCAAAAGCGTATGGCACTCACAGATGGATGTTAACCAGTGTATATAAGTTTTTTACTTCAAATGCTTCTTGACAGTTCTAAGGCACAATCAATTGTTTTAATAATTAAAAGCAATCATAGTAAACTCTACCATCGCTTTTTTGCTTTTCTTTAAAACTAGTTTAGTACAACTATTAAAGCTTTATATCATTAAAAACAGAACAAGCATTTCAACAACAACAACTTTTATTTCAGACATTTTTTGGTAAATATTTATCGAGATATATAGAACATTTCATACTTTTTAGACATCCTGTATATACCACGGTTTTGCTTTGGCATTGATGGTAACCGTAGCGGACGGTGTAGGTCCGTGACGGATTGACGGTGAAACAAAATTATTTTACTCCATCTTGACTACTGTTTTTGGAGATTGGCAATTTGGTGTTAAAGAAATTGCGGAGTACTCTGTATACACGTCGTGACTGCAATATGGCGGTGATATGGCCTTCATTCATTTCAAAATAAATTGAATAATCGAATATTTATTTAGTTTTATGATTGTGGTTTAAAAAAATTAAGCAACAATCAATTATCACAATGATTACGTATTAAGGCGTTTTTTTTATCTAATCGAGGTCATTGACTTCTGTATTTATGTGTTTATGACCATTGACACCATTGATCTGTTCCACTTACTATGACTAGTTCGAAGATACAGCAATTCACAAATTGCAAAATTTTAAGAAACGGTCATCTAATCGATGAACACTTATGGGTACGAGGAGGTACAATTATTGATCCCGAAAAAGTATTCTTCGATGAAAAAATTAAAGCCAACTTGGTGATCGATTGCAAAGGTTGTATTATATCTCCTGGGTTTATCGACATACAAATAAATGGTGACTCGGTCACTTCTCAAAACCTTTTGTTTAACGAATGCTTTTAGGTGGTTTCGGAATTGATTTTTCTAATATTCTCGACAATATTGAGGAAAGAGTAGATTGCGTTTCTAAGAGTTTGTTAAAATACGGTGTTACATCGTTCTGTCCGACGATTGTAACTTCACCGGTACAAGTATATCAAAATGTGTTGAAGAGAATTAAGAAACGTCGTGGTGGAGCAAAAGGTGCTACTATTTTAGGAGTTCATGTAGAAGGTCCTTTTATAAATATCGACAAGAAAGGAGCTCACCCTCCTGAATATATCAAAAACTTTGATTCGGTACATAATTACCAACTCCTCTATATTTGTCTTTACTTAACGGTGACATTTTAGGGGTTTCAGACACTATTAGAAACTTATGGATCTTTAGAAAATGTTAATATTGTTACATTAGCGCCTGAGCTACATGGCTCTGACGAAGTCATAAAGCAATTAAATGCATTGCAGATTCGTGTTTCAGTAGGTATGTAATATGTTTTTTTGTGACTGAAGAATCATTTGATTTAAGATCTTAGCCCAAAGCATAATTATTATTGCCTTGTGTCTTATTAGGTTTGAGGTTTTTTTGACCTTACTTGTTGATTCCACAAGTTTACAATCAGAATTGTTTACGTCTATTAGATGTACACTCAAGAAAGAAAAAAACGAGACACCTGCTTCTAAGTACAAACATAGCTGTGTAAACGGGGCTTTATCATCGTATCTATTACAACAACTTTAACCCCGATTACATAGCTTAATATTTGTAGTTAAAAGCTGGTGGTCGCGTCTTTTATTTTCTTGAGTGTACTAACATTACAGACTTCTGTTGTTGTATCTGATTACTTCAAAATTTTAACCTATGTATGCCGTATAATCAATTTATAAAATAGGCACGGTTTTCGATGTGTTTAGGGCATTCTATGGCAAATTTAAAAGATGGAGAAAAGGCAGTATTTAACGGAGCAAATTTGATTACTCATTTATTTAACGCCATGCTACCAGTAAGTTAAACACGATTTGCAATTTTCTATGCTGCAAATAGTTTCATCATAGAGATCCTGGATTAGTGGGACTATTAACATCTAATAACATTCCAAAAGATAAGACTATTTATTTCGGTATCATATCCGATGGTATACACACTCATCCTTCCGCTTTGCGAATCGCTTACAGAACACATCCTGATGGTAAGATAGTAATCGTTGCGTTATATTCTTATTTAAATTCGGTTCAGGATTAATTTTAATCACCGATGGAATATCGGCCATGGGCTTAGAAGAAGGTAAGCATAATATTGGACAACTTTCGATAGAAATCAGAAATGGAACTGCGTTCATAGTCGGCACAAATACTTTGTGCGGTAGTATTGCAACTATGGATCAGTGCGTTAGATTGTTTAGAGAAACTACAGGTTTTGTACAAGAATAATTTAAATTCTTCGTAACTTGTAACTTATAGGGTGTTCCAAAGAATTCGCTTTAGAAGCTGCCACTTTACATCCAGCCGCGGCATTGGGAATTTCGGCAGTTAAAGGAACTTTAAACTTTGGCGGCGATGCAGATTTTTTATTTTTAGATGAAGATTTAAACGTGTTAAGTACTTGGATTGCAGGAGAATGCGTCTATACAACAAGTAATAAATGTTGAATAAAATAAGGGAAACATGTGCCTTTTTATGTGATATTTTAGAAAAGAAAATATATATAGCTTTACGTAAATCTAATTTATGTAGTTCATTTTTTACTGTAAATTTAGGTCATAAACAATTAAATAATGATTGTATAAGTTGTATTCACTTTTACTGATAGTCACATGGGAATATTAGTGGTTAACATTTAAAATATATATAGTTTTTATACTTACTTTGGTGCATTAAATATAAATATACTAAAACTGCACGGTGTTTTATAAAACCAAATTATACCAATTCACATCTGTTTTTTTGGCTTCAATTATTCAATTATTTTCTTGGTATTATTGTCGTTGCCAGGAAAGAACATCCCTACATCAAGTGTTGATAATGCTTATTGTTTGTGGCTGACTTAATTTTGAATTTTAATTTAGCGCCAATAACTAAGTGAAGCATTCTTTCTTAAAACTGCAAGACAACGATCAAGGGCGCCCATAAGGAGGGGCAAGAGGGGGCAATTGCTCCCCTTTGGACTCTGACTCTAAACAGTAATAATTTCTAGTCGTTTTGTTTTCGTTTGTAGTTTCCAAACATCTTCCCCGAATTGCAGGAAATAAAGAAGAAGAAAATAATAATGCATGGAGTAGAGAAAACACAAGAAGAAAGTGAATTGCAGATAAAAGAGAACGTGAAGACGGTACTAAGGAAAATGAATATACCCATAGTAATAGAGAAAGAAGTGATGGTGATAAGAAGAGTTGGAAAACAACAAAAACCCAATCAGCAAGGAAACGTTTTTTTCATGTTTTAAAAACATTACAACGTCTTAAAATAGTCGAAATAAAAAATGTTTTTCAAAAAATTATTTTTGTTGCGTTTTAAACATATTTCATTTGAATATTGATATTGAGATATTTAAAAAATGTTTTTTAAAACATTTTTTAGTAACATAAAAAACGTTTTTACTTTATTAGAAACTACATATAACTATATAAAATTTTGTTACATATTATTAATAAATATATAATAAAACTTTGTTTTTCTAAAAATTTTTTTGCAAATTTGAATTAAGTACTTAATAACCACGTTTTCGCAAAGTACCAGTATCTGCGTGAAAAAATTGCGATTTTGTATATTATAATTGCAGTGGCGGCTTCTCTATTAGGTCATTTGGTCAATGACCCTCCAAAGATGAATAGAAAGGTAATTTTATTTGCTTTAAAATTACAGAAAATTTGCGTTTAAATCAAATTATTAGCGTTTAAATTTGGTGCGTTTAAATAATTGTCAATTTAAACGCAACAGACACGAAAGCTTGCAAATTTACCCGAGGCTGACACCTAGGGGCGGCTACTGTGGACAAATTTATTTAAAATATTTTTTTAACCTCACTAATCGAAAGTGACACAGTGCTTCTGTAAATTCTGAATAAAGCATACCATTCCCCATTAACCGAAATTTTTTTAGAATTTGCAAATTCATTGTAGGAGTGAAATTTGACAGTTTCATTTAATCATGTCAATAGTCCAAAGTGACCCCCACCCGGGGTCATTGTGAACAATACAAGGGGTTATTTTGGACAGCTTAAAAAAATCCAGCACCAGCAATTAAAAGATATATTTATCAAAATTTACATTAAAAGACTGACTCAATAACATCAGGAAACAGAAAATGACGATTCTTATATCGTAAAAATTTGACTGTGACCTCGATGTGACTGTCCAGGGCCGTGATTTCACCAACATAGTATTTAAGGGTTTTTTTAGTGGGATATTGTACCAAAACAAATTGTCCTATGACCAGCACTTCCTCATCAACATTTATTAGTCCCTCACTTTTGTCACTGTCCTCGTCTTCCTCAGCCCAACCTTCATCTTCAGATTCGATAATTATGTCGATTTCAGAATCGGAGGACTGGTCATTTTCGAGAATATCTTTCTTTTGCATCCGTATTTTCTGTTTTTTCATAAGCTCTTTTCTTGGCTTGGGTTTTACTTTAGTTTTTTCTTTTTCTCTTTCTTCTGGTTTTTCTTTTTCCGGTGTAGAGGTGTAAATTGTTGACTTTATGTGCAACCTTTTTCTAGTTTTATTTTTATTTCTTTCAGCAGCTTTAGGCAAGGGAAAGCAAATTTCAGGGGTTAAGCCTATGGAAGTTGTTTCAATTAAATTAGCCACATTAGTCGTTTCTTCTTGACTTAGTTTTGATACATGCTCTTCTTTTTCTGGAGTTCTTTCTTCAGCCCTGTTAGGCATGTCATTTTCTTTGGAATTTACCAACGTTTGCACATCAGTGTGCTCTGGATGGTCTGTCACAGAAGACGGCAAAAAATCAACATAATTGAACCTTAACCGATTGTTGGGCCAAATTCCAGTAGTTAAGAAACCAGAAACGATATTTTTGGGCGTAAAAGAAGCAAGATATGGCTCCTTCGCTATGCCTGCAATATCAGCAATCGTGACACTTCTACCAGGGTGCGCGCGCAACCAGTCAGCAAGAGCAACCTTCTGGTATCTTTTAAAAGGACCATAAACAGCAATGTCTAGTGGTTGTAATTTGTGTGTGCTGTGTGGAGGAAATGATACTAAGCTAATTCCATGATCTTTAGCGTATCTAATAGCTTCAACACTAATGTGGCTTGAGTGGTTGTCAAGAAGACAAAGAAAGCGATTGTAATTAGAGCTATGTGCGTGTGTTTTTGGATATGCATTAGCACTTCAAGGAAAGATTCTTTAGTCATCCAGCCTGTTTTATTTGCAATTCCGATCGATCCTGGTGTAGCTCCGTCCAAGAATCTGTCCTTCATGTTAACCCTTGGGTAAATAAAAACAGGTGGGATTGATGTTCCACAGGCTATAATAATACCACACATTGTGACCGTCACTCCTCTTTCTTGAGACGCAATCGCTCCAATCTGTTTCTTTCCGCATTCGGCAATCACTTTTGGGCTTTCCATAACTGTATTTAACCCAGTTTCGTCAAGATTTATAATACGATCAGGTGTAAACCCGTACTTTTCCATTTCAATATGCAGATTATCAAAAAACACGTTGACATTGACCTGATTGAATGACATGTTGCGGGCGTGGCTTGTACTTTCTGGTTTTCTCAATGATAATTTTTTATGGTCTCTCATCATTCTCTTCATCCAATCAATTCCTGCCATCCCACTGCTTAGAATAAGGCAGTTTCAATAACTTTGCATACTCATAACCAAGTTCTTGCGTTTTCTTGTAAGTGAAACCATAATGTAGATTCGAAGCTTTCAGCAAGTAATCTACTATCAATAGTTCTTGCTCGTTAGTGAATACTTTCTTTGTCTGATTTTTTCCTTTACCCACTAACTTAATGGTCTTTAAACAAGGTTCTGTGTCAGATTCACCCAAGTCACTGTCACTGCTTCCTCTAATGTCAACTGCATTATTGTTTAAGTTTGCTTTTGCCATCTGGATCCTCTTGTGTAGCATCGATTTAGATAAATTATATTCCATAGCAGCATGTCTTAGACTAGATTGTCGTTTTAGTACTTTTTTAACAGGTACTTTTGAACACGTATTTAAGAGGGTCCGTTGATACATATTTGTGTAGTTGGCGCGAAATTCAAATTAATTTTTAAGGCTTTTTTGTTGCTGTCCACACTAGCCCCTGTCCATACTGGCCCCCTTTTCCCCTACTTGTGTCCGCATTTACATTATATTACGATGATAGTTATTGTAATCAAGAGTGAGACACACATAATACAATGTTATGCGAGTTAGAAAAGAAGACAAGTAAATGTTTAAATGCTTTCGCAGGGTCTTCAGCCGGGCCGCCTACTTCAAAGTAGCACGTGTGTGTAAAATACAGATGCTCGAATGCAAATTTCTTATCACATATGACAAACTTTACAGTCGATTTTCTTAGTTGATCGATAATATTCATAAGGGACGACTTATCGTTTTTGTTTCATAATAACGGTGGTACTAGACATTAAAAAGTGAAGCTAATAATTGTTTACACATTTAGAATTTAAATTTAATGCTCGTCCTTCAGCATTTACTTCAAATTCGACCAATCAGTAAACATAAAAATAAACAAGTTTACAGTAATTTTAAAGAAATTCTGTATGATTCGTTAGATTGGATTTGTGGATTTGAAATAAATAATAGATTTTAGTGTTTTATGTTTACTGTTTTCAGATGATGCATTAATCATTATGTTGTAAAAATAATGTTATGAATTTATAGCATTTATGGAAAAGCAAAAGTAAAAAGCACTTGTGAAATCAATAAAAGAACATAATGAAAATGTTTGTAAAAACCAAAAATAGATACATATATTAAATAAAAGAGAGCCATGTTTCTCTGCGTTAAAAAGAATTAAAACATTTCTACGCAATTGGCAATATTATGAGACAAGAAAGATTTGCATTCCTATGCTAAGCATTGAAAAATCATTGTAAATTTTAATGAGCTTGTTATTTATCATTTTGATAATTGTAATTATAGACTTAAATCTTAAATATAATTGATCTTAAATATAAATCACGTTACTGTAAGAATATTGTTTTAGCTTTTTTGCGATAATTGCATTTTTTTTAAATGACCCTCTTGTATGAATCACCACCAGCCGCCACTGTATAATTGCATTATATTTTAAGCTTCAACGAATCAACAATTTCCATGGTATTACTCGCTATGCTATGTAATGTATTGTTAGTGTATTAGTTTAATCGTTTTCTAATTTGCGTTCTATTGAAACTCAAATAAATACTTTTAGTATATGTCAGCATTTATTATGATGGTACGTTTTTCGTTGCAAGAAATTTTGCTAAAGTGTAATATTATTTGTTACAGCAATGGTACACTAAAACGTTCATTCTATGTACTTCATGATTTCCATTCTTTGTGATGTTTTAAGGTTATCAAATTGATATGAATTTGGCCAAATGGGAGATTTGAACGTGCACAATAACCCAATTAATCTTGGTATGTAATTTTTTCTGATATGATGCAACATTATTTTGTGTGTACAAAGTGCCAAAATCTTGGATTGTTAGTTGTTCTGGTTTTCGTTTTTACACAGAGGTACATGCATAATTAGTCAAAAGTTTTCTTATTTTATAGATAATATCCTTCGGTGTGGAGGAACGGCAACAATAAAAACAACCTTTATTGTTCAGACTATAACATATAACGGTTGGTTTTATTGTTGCCGTTCCTTCTCTCCGAAGCATCCTACCCAACAAACACAAGGATGTCCCGGGGACATGATGTTGAGGATCACTGAATGTCCCAAAGTCATCCCATTTTGGTTCTGTGTACGTCCTAGGGACATTCATGGGACGTTCTTTTGTCACAAGTGTGTGCATCCCTACGATGTCCTTATAGGACATCCTTGCGTATCCGCAACGGTACGTCCCTTTTAGATGGCTGTAGGATATGTACTATATATGTATATTTTTATCAAGAAAAGTACCATTTCCAGTTAAAGTACATCTACTTTGTGGTTTTTTCTATTGTTTTTTTTATTCAGTAAGGAGACTTAACGTACTTCTCAGCGACTTGACGTAATGAATAAAAATAACTTTATCAAATAAAATACAAATTATTATTACATAAAACTATATTTTTAATTAATAATCCAAATTATATTCAATTAAAATAAATTCAGATTATTTTATTTTTTTATCTTCTCGATCCCGGCGTTCTTTTTGGCCCTTAGCGAGTTTTTTATACTTTCTTCCCGATTTTTTTGTAGCGCCTGAAACAACGCAACTACATAAGAGATGGTAATCGTCATGTAGAGTCGATAAAAAAGTTAATACAAAAAGCTTATTTTGGTATTTCTATAAAATCAGAATTTACATTTTTCTTCTTCTTCTTTTGTAGAATTACTGATTGATCTTTTTGACATTCTATTATTGATTAAATCATAAGAGATGATCGATTATAACCAGTTAAAAATTGTTTAAATCGTTTTTAAAAAAAAAAATTGTAAACACGTCAGTTTTGCAAATTCATTAAGAATTTGTATACGTTTTGCATTTACATTTCATCAGAGGAATATGGTAAAAACAAAATTATTTCTAGACTAACAGATAACGTAACAGATAACTAAAGTAGTCAGAACACAAACAAAAACAAATACAGAGTGCAAACGGTGCAAACAGAGTGTACCACTTTGATATACCAAAGGAGCGTACGGGTGTTGAGTAGGCACCAGAGAACAAGAAGGAAAGTGGGCACGCGCACTAAGTTTGCATTTGTTTTTTTCCCGCATAGGACATCCCATCGTACGTTCTTCAGTGACATCCTGAGGACGTCCTATTAAAGACATCCTATACAGGTCCGTTTTAAAGCCCGGGATGTAAAGACATCATTTGGACATAAAACGAACGTCCCTGGGACGTCGTGTGTTTACTGGGGTACTTCATGATTTCCATTCTTTGTGATGTTTTAAGGTTATCAAATTGATACGATGATGGCCAAACGGGAGATTTGAACGTGCACAATAGCTAATTTCTTTTTGTGTTCAAACCCAATCAACAAGGAAACATTTTTGAAATGTTTTTTTCAACGTTTTACAAAAGATATATTTACATTTTTAAAAGCATTCCAAACAGGTCTTAATGGCCAATGAATTACGTTGCAAAATCAATATTAGAAAAATATTCTAAAAATGTTTAGCACTTTCGCAAAACTTTTTGCAACGAGACTTACCAGGAATAATAAATACAAAAGAAACTCCCAAAGTCCATTTTGGTCCTGTGTACGTCCTAAGGACATTCATGGAACGTTCTTTTGTCATAACTGTGTGCATCCCTATGATGCTCTTATAGGACATCTTTGCGGATCCGCAATGGGACGTCCCTTTTAGATGACTGTAGGATATGTAGGAGGTAGTCATCCCTCCCGTTTTCTACATATTGAATTGAAATAATATTTATATAGTATATAGTAATTACGAGAACCCGAGCACAGATTTTACTCAGTTAAGTAAAAAACAAGAATTGAGAAAAGAAATAACAACGAATATGTCGATCGATCCCTTCAATGCAACGTGTGTTGGGCGAGGTCGTTTTCTGTTGTTTAATTCATACGCTTTTAAGCAATGAGTTACTCGAGCTCTCGTATATACTAGTATATATGTATATTATATTTTTATCAAGAAAAGTACCATTTCAAGTTAAAGTACATGTACTTTGTGGTTTTTTCTATTGTTTCTTTTTATTCAGTGACACGTAATGAATAAAAATAACTTTATCAAATAAAATACAAACTATCATTAGATAAAACTATATTTTTAATTAATAATCCTAATTATATTCAATTAAAATAAATTTAAAGATTATTTCATTTTTGTACCTTCTCGATTCTGGCGTTCTTTGGCCCTCCTTAGTGAGTTTTTTATACTTTCTTCCCGAGTTTTTTAGGTGGCGCCTGAAACAATGCAACTACATATAAGATGGTAATCGTCATGTAGAGTCGATAAAAAACTTATTTTGGTATTTCTATGTAGTCAGAATGTACATTTTTCTAAATTAAAGAATTGAAACTAAGAATTTAAAAAAAAAATTTTGTAAACACGTCAGTTTTGCAAATTCATTAAGAATGTTTATACGTTTCGCATTTACGTTTCATCAGAGGAATGTGGTAAAAACAAAATTAATTAAACAGTAATACAATACGAGAAATCCGCACACTAATCATAACTATGAACTAAGACGCTGTTAGCAAGAACGCGATATCGTTATAGTTTCTTAGTTAGATTAGCGATTTTGTGCCTTATCTGTCATGTTGATTTTTGGACGAATTATTGTGAATCTCTACGATAAAAGTCATGAGATAACGTCACGCTTTTAAACCTTTAATACAAAGAAAACATTTTTTAATAATTTTTTCAGTAAAAGAATTTTTTTTGTTGCATAAAATAAATACTTTCAACTCACCGCATAGGTATGTGTGCGAGATGGGGTTTTAAATCACTATTCTTAATAATTGTGATGATCTTTTAATTTCGACAAATTTTTTTGAATAGGCACCAGAGAACAAGAAGGATAAGTGGGCACGCGCACTAATTTTGCATTTGTCTCGTTTATATACGGAAACCGATTATCGGTGTGGTTGTAGTAAATGACACACATCTTCAAAATATTTGTTATATCAAAAGAAAGATTAACTAGAGTAACCGAAATTGATGGATGGATAATATTAATTAACTGTCCTGTATTTATATCATTGATTAATTTATATTTATATATAATGCATGTATAATCCTGTTCTAATTTTATTTGATAAGTAATTATAAATAAAAATTCGCATTAGGTATTATGAAAATTCTCCTTTAGATTTTTTTTAAATTCGATTAAAAATATGAATTGACAAACGCCCAAATTTGTTTTCCCGCATAGGACATTCCATCGTACGTTCATCATTGACAACCTGAAGACGTCCTATTAAAGACATCCTAAAGAGGTCCGTTTTAAAGCCCGGGATGTAAAGACATCATTTGGACATAAAACGAACGTCCCTGGGACGTCGTGTGTTTACTGGGAGTGCAAAGAGTCTGAGTAGTGAAGCAGACATGCTGTGGATTGAGAAACATTAAAACATAATATGTAAATTAGTAGAACCGAGGACAGCGTTAAATAAGTGTTAAATAGGTTAAAGATAACAATGTGCAAGGCGAGTTAGAGTAGCGAAGGAGGGGCGATCACATATATCAAGACGTAAACAAAGAACAGAGAAGCATTTAAAAAACTGCAAATAGAAGAGTGCGAGGAAGAAAGATGTGGGACATGTTGGAAGAGATAAATTCGATACAACCCTCCAATCGTAAAAAACCAAGACAACAGAGAATAAAACGAATAGAATGGAATATAGCCACATTCAACATAATAACATTAGGAGACGAAGAAAAATTAATTGAACTAGAAACAGAAAGAAAATAGAATGGACAATAATAGGTTTAGCTGAAGTACGAAGAACAGCAGAACAATGCATAAAACTTAAAATTGTTGTATTGTTCGGGTCGCGAAGACAAAAAGGAAGGTCTTCTAATTAATAAAACAGAAGTAGACAAAGTCAGTCAGTACAAAGCTATATCAGAAAGGGTTATCACCACACCACTTTCACCGGAAGCAGCGAACCATACAAATAATCACTCATGCGCACCAAAGCGTACCACAAGAAGCAGATATAAACAACTAATGATCGAAACAAAAACCAGTCCACGTCTCACACGCAGTAGCTCAAATGAGGAAGACTTGAAGATGGCAAATGAGATTTTGCCGGAACGTCATCAAAATACAACCTTTTTATTTGCAACAAACCACTGTCAATTATATTTTTTAAATAAAATGTTGCAATGTCACGCTCTCTTAAAATTTCATGTATATTTCACAAATTGTGTAGGTACTCATTATGTGCCAATTCATTTTTTAAGCAAAGTAAATAATTCAAAAATTAATTAACAACACAATATATAGCAATTCCAAAAATTCGCGGATTTGGCTATTTGCAAAAGTAAACAAAATAAAAAAAACTGCAAGCTATAACTTTTAGGGTGCATTATACTAAATTATAAAACCCAATATATTTAACTTCTTGTACAAATCATTAATAATATGTTCTTTAGAAACACATCTGTGTTAGAAAAACTTACAATCCCTTCTTCAGTTTACTATATTATTATACTGATAACTGTAATATATATTTTTTTAAAAACTTAAACAACAATATAACTTTGCTTAAATAAATTGTTACAAGCTTTAGGTTTTACGAACTTTGCACGGCCAACTCATACAGTCGGAGGTAGGGGAGGTTCACAGGAAGTATGCTTAAGGGCGCCAGAGCTGATCCAAGATAACACTTCTGCCTCGCTCACGACAGACGGTCTAAACTTGTAACTCAATTGGAGGTTCGTAATCCTTATTACTCTGATGGTCGAGTAGCCAAAGTTTGTTACTAGGTAACGACGATTAAAAGAGAAAGGTATGTTGCCATAAAAGAAAGAGTAACCAATATAACAACTTTAATTTAGTAACGTCGATGATTATCACAGATATATCGAATTTTCAGTACATGAATGCCAGCCGTATCGGCAACACACAATACATAGGCAAGTTACGTTGAAGCGAACAGCGAAGAATAGTTCGTAGTAAATATTGTTTGTACACAGTATGCGAAACACACAAAATAATTAATAATACGACCTTACTGATAATAAAACAGTGATAATAATTACTGAATTAATACTAAACTTTCGTAATAATTATTGGTTGTACACAGCATGCAAAAAATACAAAATAACTAATGATACTAGCTTAATGGTAATAAAACAATGTTAGCAATTACGGAATTAACATTAGCTAAAGTTTCGTGAGCGACCTTTCTGACAGCGAACAAATAAATAAATCAACTTACCCACAATACAGTAACTCCTACTTGGTCGAAGAAAGCGCTTTCCCCGGCAAGTGAGCCTGAAACAACTTTTGAGTAGCAAATCTCGTCAAACCAATGCCTCACGAAATCAAAATCTACAAAAATGATTACTTATTGTTAAAGAAAGTACATATAACATAACCCGGTTGTCGAATGCTGTTGTACACCGTCGATGACAGTTGGTTTCGCAGGTGTTTGCCGCCTGAGTAAAACCTCGTAGAAGTGTGATTATCTTCGGTTCATTTAGTTTTAAGCGTAGGCCTTATAGATCGAGTTATACTCGTCCCACGAAAGTATTTTTCGAAGTTAATCCTTCATAATTCGTTATCGAATAGGAACATGTGCCAGAACGTGGTGGAACGGTTATCAAATTACGAGAAATTACAACAGAATTTTAATAAACGACAGCAATTATCTTACCCGGTGACGACTCAAATATTTTATTATCGTAGTACACTTATAATTTGATCCCCATTACTACGGATGATCTTTGAGAATCTTATGCATTTGACAGATTAATGATTTCGTCGTAAATGACAGTCACACGAAACGATCGGTAGGGGGCGTCCAAACCGGAATCTAATTTCAATTACATATACAGGGTATTCCGTAATGAAAATTTCGTACGTAACAAAATTAAAATTAAAAATAGATATCAATTTTATTCAAATATACTTACTTAACAAAGGTAAGCTATCTGCTACTTCTTTTTGTCCAAGACTAGCAAAATTTGTTGTATGCACTTCACATCACATCACGCATAACAACGAAATTGTTGATTAGATGCACGACTCTTTTATAGTTAATATTGTAGACTGGTTTGTGCTGGTATCGGCTCTATTGCGTTCGTGTATGAACCTGTATCGATAGGCCTGACTCACTTCGATTCCTGTTATTACTTATATTTTATTCAATTGCTTATATTTATATTTTACTTAGGACGTAAAAATTGCTATTAATTTATTTATTGTTATTTATTTTAACTTCCATAATAATATATATATACACGCTGTGTGTGTTTACTCCTTTCTAATCAATAAACAGTTAGTTGTTTTTTTTAAATATCGGATTTTGTTATCATTCCGTTATTGTTATCAAAAACTCTAGTCCCAATGCGATTCTATCAAGCGGCATACACCGTATTATATTGTAATTCGTCAGTTTTGGAACCTAAACTAGACATATAGTTTTAGAATTTTCCTTTTTTTTAAACTAACCGTCTTTGCAGGAATATTCAGGTTTTTTTTTGGTAATTTTAAACTTTCCTTTTTTTTAATTTAAATTTAAACTGTTTTAAAGGACATAAAGTCGATGTTTGCTTTTACAGAATTGATTTTTTTAGCTATTATGAGAATCTTTTAACTGCTGAAAAAATGGTAGCTAATATTAATTACGTAATATGAAATATTGACCACGAACTGTATTTTTCTGTTGCTGTTAAACGAATTTTTTTAAACAAACTGTATACCTCCTTTATTTATCTGTTTTCATACACAACACAAAAATGCAATTTAAAATAGGCCGGGTTACTGTTACTAAAATAGCATCATTGATTACCGAAGACGCTGATAAATACTTTAGAGACTTCTTTTGCAGGTTATATCGATTTAAGAGTAAAGTTTGAATGTCCTGAACCAAAGGTTTTTATAAAATTTTGTTTAAGCGAGTTAAAAGTTTTAGTAACAAATCGTGAAACTTTTGTGTATTTATAATAAAGTTTTGTTAATTTTATTGCATCGCACGTTCGACATAAGTTTTAATAAATTTTATAATTAATTAAAAGTAGAATTTTAGCGCAATTCTATATAGAATTAAAATAATATACGCGTTTAGTTTCAAATAACATCCAGAATATAATATATATGTATAATAAGTACTTATTTATATATATGAAATTATTCATATATTCGTTGAAATTAAAAAATGAAGAAACTATAAAAAAAGAAAATAATGACATAGAAAGGATGCATATTACGCAATTTAATAGTAATTTTCATTTAATATTGGAATTTTGACTCAAGATAACTGCTATTTTTATATTTTTTTTGAATAATTAATTTAGTATTTAAAATGAACGGTAAACTTATATTAAAAACTGGTGTGGTCACCACACTACTTTCCTATAAGGAATAATCAACAAATGTCTACATATTTCTTAAGGTTATGTTGAAGTGATATGTACACGTTTGTATCGACTTTCTAGCATGCTATAACTTTTTTGAAATGTTTCTCCTTGATTTCATTAAGCTATAACCGAAATATGGCAAATTGAGCTTATGTTATCACCTTGACTAACCCTTATATTTGCGCGCCCCGATATTGCTTTCTCTTTTAGTAAATCAGTAAAAATTATGGTTTTTATGATATTTATGATCGCTGTAGGAGTGAAATAAAATAGCTCCCGTGGACGAAACCCATGTAACATCGTAAGCCTGCGATCATGTCTCGTAGGAACGAGGGTCTTGGCTTAGCCGCCCGGACTGCGAGGAAGATGACCTTTATAAAAAACTCCCCAATCTAAGGTCAGGGACCGCGATGAGAGAAATCTAGCCCTAGCGGTGCCACCTCGGTGGACCTGGCAAATACCGCTGAATTTTCCTTCTTGTGTTAGTAGGCGTCACCTACAAGTTACCTTTTATTTCGTCCTTACACGTGGGAGCAACATGGAAAAAACACACCAAAACCTTAATGAAGAGGAAAGAAGTAAATCAGAAAACAGTGGGCAACAGGCCCAACAAACAGCATTAGATACAAAAGCTGAGAGGGAGAGAACCAAAGCGTGGGAACGCTTGGAGCGGCTCATCAACGAGCTGCACGATTTTGTCAATCCCAGACCTAATGTTCAGAAGGAAATTAAGAATAAGATTGGTAGCACTGGAAGTGCGTTTAAAAGAATAAAAGCATTAGAGGGTGAATGAGTAACATACTAGCGTGCTACTTTCGTGGCGCCACAAGCTGTGGATACGCCGAAGACACCACGTACTCGGGCTTTCACGGATGTGACGGCGACAACGTTGGCGATAGACACTGATACTGACGCCGATGTTGAGCCATGCTCTACGGATAAACGTGACGTCCGCCACGGAGAATGGCGAAGTTACCCGAATCGGGCAGGAACAACCCAAAAAAGAGAAAGGAAACAGGACCTACCCCACCTATCAAGTGTGCGACACAGGACTGGCAGGAGGTCAGGTCCCGCAAGAAAATAAAAGAAGAAAAAAAGAAAGAAACACAGCCTCTAAAGCAGCCCATAAACGAGTCTTGACAGAAAAAGTCGAGATGATCAGGCGTTCAACCGAAAGAAAAGGATAAGTACGCGGATATACTCATACGGGTCAAGCAAGATGTTCCTGACGATAAAGTCTGCACCCCAGTCGACAAGATCCGTAAGACAGCTACCGGTGACCTGCTGATTGTCCTGACGAATCACAATACCGATAAAGGTCAGGGGCTACGACAAGCCATCGCCGAAATCGTCAAAGAAGATGCCGAAGTCATCAGTAAAGGGCCACAGGAAGACCTGTAAATTAGAGACCTTGACGAAATGACAAGAAAAGGGGACGTTCTTGGTGCTATAAAGAAAGCGGCTGGAGATGAGTGCGTCACACTTGACACTATCAGGTCACTTCGTAAGGTCTATGGGGGTACCCAGACAGCTTTAGTGACACTGCCGGCGTCGATAGTACAGAACGTTCTAGGCGAGCATAGCAAGATCAGGATTGGCTGGGTTAATTGCCGTATTAGAACCGTTCAAAGACTAACCAAGTGTTACAAGTGCTGGCACTATGGTCATCTCTCCGCTAAATGCAAGAGTGAAGTGGATCGGTCTATTTCTGTACCAGGTGTCAAAAGGAGGGCCACAAGGCCTCCACTTGCCAAAAAGATGCTCGATGCGTGCTGTAGCAGATGCCTAGTTTTCAAAGAGGCACTCCAGAAGAAGAAGTATAAGCGATAATGTTAATAGTACAACTTAACCTCTACCACTGTGAGGCTGCGCACGATCTGTTAATGCAGACCGCGTGCGAACTGAAGGCAGATCTTGCATTGATCTCTAAGCTATACAAACACCTTACTACTCAACCATGGGAAACTGATAGTACTGGTAAAGCTGTCATTTGGTCGTGTAATAAGTGTTTCTTCCAAAGTGTAGTGAAAACCACAGAACCTGGCTATGTGATGGCAAAACTGAACGGGATTCATTTTTACAGTTGCTACGCCCCACCCAGCCTCACATTTGACGCTGTCACAGATTTCCTGGATCGACTAACCGAACATACAAAGCAGCACCCTCACGTGGCAATCGCCGGAGACTTCAATTCCTGATCAGTTGATTGGGGTAGTTGGAAAACTAATGCACAAGGACAAGCCCTACTAGAGGCCATGTCCACTTTAGACGTAGTCTTGCTCAATAGCGCAGATAAACCAACGTTTATTAAAGGATAGGTAAGTTCCATCGTGGTTCTCACTTTCGTCAACAGCAGTCTCGCTAAAGGAACCACTGCGCGATACTATGGGAAGTAGCTACCAACCAGACTACTAAAGGAGCAGATAGGAAAACTAATCCTTTGGTTGGAAGGTAACACCACTTTTGACCCCGACGCGTTTACTGTTGCGTTGGACAATCAACCAATAAGTGGCGGAAGTGCTGAAAATAAAATAGGAGAACTGATGAAGAGGATCACGGAAGCCTGTGACGCCAGCATGCTAAGGAAACGTGACACAAACAAACTACCATCGGTACACTGGCGGAATAGCTACATTGCTTCCCTCCGGAAGGAGTGTCTCACCAAGAGAAGGGCTTCCCAATGTGGTCAAAATGAACTAAACTCGGAAGAACTGGCGGCAAAGTACAAAAAGGCACGCCGTAAGCTTGAAAAAGCCATTAAAGAAAGCAAGAGACAATGTTGGCAAGAGCTGATCTCTGGAGTGGAAAAGGACCCGTGGGGCAGGCCATATAAGGTGGTCATGAACCACTTGAGAAGTCAGCCAATGCTACCACCAACATGCCCTGTATTTCTACTCAGGATTGTTACTGTGCTGTTTCCCCACCAAATGGAGTCTAACTATACGACAGAGCAGCACCAAATGGAAGAAATTCCGCCAATCACAGAAGAACAACTAATGCAAGCATGTAGTAGAGTGGGGAACACCAAAACTCCCGTCCTGGGTGGAATCCCAAACATTGCATTAAAATTGGCCATCAAATCGACGCCTATACCCTTTTTGGGGGTCTATAATGCATGTCTTGATGAAGGCACTTTCCCACGCCAATGGAAGCAACAGAAGCTGGTACTTCTTCCTAAAGGAAAAAAGCCACCGAATGAAGCAACATCAACCGTTCACTCTGCATGCTGGATACAGCTGGGAAAATACTTGAACGCATAGTCTACAAGAGAATTGAAGAAGCAGTCGAACCGCTGCTGGCTAGCAACCAATACGGATTTCGGAAAGGGCGGTCTACCTTAGATGCGATTGACCTTGTTGTCAACACAGCCAAGGAATCGAGCACAAGGCATGATCTTGAACGCTTTCCAGGCACGTTGCTATTATTTGTTGTGGGGTATTACTTGCCCTCTCTTTTATATTTTGGACAACACGTAATGTCACAGGTCTTACTGCATCATCAGCATGGTTGTGTTCAACAACTTTGTGACTTACAACAGGGACATTTCCTAAACATAGATACGAACTTTGTATAGATTAATAAATTCCCAAGCAATAGAATTACAGATAAATATTCTTCTTCTTCTTCTTCTCGAGTCCTTAAACCAAAAGTTTCATATGTCCTTCCAGTGGCGAGCACAGGCTATGGCCCTGTCGGTGGCTGCGGTGAGGTCCTCCATGGTGCATTTTTCGTCAAGGAGTCGGCAGATCGGAAGATGTTCCATGGTCTGTCTTTCCCCGCAGTCGCATAAATCGCTGTCGCTAGAGTACCCCCACTTGGTCATGTTGACTTTGGATCTGCCAGTTCTAGTGCGTAGGCGGTTTAGGCTTTTCCACGTAGTCTAGTCCACCGCCAGCGGGTAGGTGTTTTCCCACTTCTAGGCTGGTACCGTCGATTGCGTCGGTGTTTTTAACGCGTTCGCGCCATGAATCCAACCTCGCTGCTTTAGCTGTTGAGTCCAGGGGTTTCTCGAGTATGAAGCTTTTTCGGGATTTTAGGCGTTTGTCGACGTTGGTATGGCCGTACAATGGATGTCTGGGGTCCTCTAGTTGCCTCAGTTTTCCCGCCTACTCGCTACATTTCTTCTTATGTCTGGTGGAGCAATACCGGCTAATAGGTAGAGGCTGTTGATGGGTGTCGGTTTCAGGCATCCCGTGATGTAGCGACAGCTCTCGTTGAGCACCGGGTCGAGTTTTTTGGCATGAGATGACCGCTCCCAAACTGGGCACGCAAATTCTGCTGTGGAGTAGCAGAGTGCGAGTGCAGTAGAGCGCAGGGTGGTCGGGTTGGCGCCCCACTTGGTGTTGGCCAGTTTTCTGAGGATATTGTTCCGAGTGCTGACTTTCCCCTTCGTCTTTTCCACGTGGACCCTATAAGTCAGGGTCCGGTCGAGGACGACTCCGAGGTACACTGGGTTCTGGTGGTGTTCTATTTCCGTACCATTCCAGGTGATGCGTAACTTCCGGTTTGCTTCCCGATGGCGCAGATGGAAAGCAGTTACCTGTGTTTTGGTCGGATTTGGTCTCAGGTAGTTCTTACTGTAGTAGGTTGAGAGGTTCGATAGAGCAGATGTAAGGACTCTCTCGATGGTGGTGAACTCTTTCTCCTGTGCTGTGACGCACAGATCGTCAGCATATAAGAAACTCCTGCAATTAGGGTGGATGGGCTGATCGTTGGTGTAGATATTGAAGAGGGTCGGTGCTAGCACACTTCCCTGAGGGAGGCCGTTCTGTTGCCGTCTCCAGCGGCTCTTCTGCTTGCAGAGTTCTACATAGAATCGTCTGTTTTCCAATAGCGATTTGATGACTTGCACTAGGTGGTAGTCGTGTGTCATGTCGTAGATCTTCGTGAGGAGCATCCTATGGTTCACAGTATCGTATGCAGCTGAGAGATCTACAAATACTGCGCCTGTGATTTTCCCTTTTTCAAAACCATCTTCTATGTGCTGGGTGAGGTTGAGTGTCTGTCCCGTGCAGGATTTGCCCGGGCGGAAGCCAGCTTGTTCTGGGATTAGGTGTTCTTCGATCAGGGGAGACAGATAGTTCAGGATGAGACGTTCATAGAGTTTGTGGAGGTGGCAGAGAAGTGATATTGGTCTGAAGTTTTTGGGGTCCGAGGCGTCTTTGTCCGGTTTTAGAAGGGCAATTACGCGTGCCTGCCGCCATAGCTTCGGGATGTTATATGAAGAAGAGCAGTTCTTAAACAGCTCTAATATCCACTCTCTTGTCCTTGGTCCGAAATGTTTTATTTGTTCTGAGCAAATGTCGTCCATTCCAGCCGCTTTACCATTTTTCAGGTTCTTAATACAGATGTTGAGCTCTTCCGTGGTGAAGGTGGTATTGAAGCTGTTGTTTTCTTTGCCAGGTTGTCGCTTGATCCTCATCTTAGGTTGTTTAGTTGGTGCTTTCCCGTTTAGAAGGAATTGGCTTGCAACCTGGTTTGCAGTGACATTATGGTGTTGTTCAGCCTTTTTGGGGTCGTTGCTTAGCTTCTTGATGGTGAGCCAGGCTTTCCTACTGCTGTGGGTCATGTCCACACTTTCAATCATGTTTTGCCATGACTTCTGTCTTTCTTCCTGTATCTTTAGTGCTAGTTCTGTACCAGATGCAATGGTGCTATCCGAGAACGGATTTGCTTGGAATAGCTGTTGGTACTTCTGATATCTGGGTCTATCATCTCATGGGAGAGTCCTGGCACGTAGCTGGTTCTACATCCTCGTGGTATGTTCTTTCTGGATGCAGTACGTACGGCGTCAACGAACAGGTTGTAGTTGGTCTGTGACGGTTCGATGTTTGCCACTTTCGTGTCCAGGTCCTCTGCAAATCTTGTCCAGTCTGCTTTTTTGAAGTTGAAACGGCGGCGGAATGGGGCCGTGATTGGTGTGACTGCTGATGATGCGCTAATGGATATCGGCCTGTGCTGTGTGTGTGGTATGGGTTCCAGCACGGCTTTACTGCAGAGGTCAGCGATGTTGTTGCTTACGAAAGCTAGGTCTGGGTTGTACCCCCGTTTCCATCTAGAACTGTTGAAGGACTACGGGAGTTTGGGGTCGTGGATTAGACTGAGGTGGTTTGCATCGCTCCACGTCTCAACCAAGTCGCCATTTTCATCTGTTTTGGCGTAGTCCCAGTTGACGTGGTGACTGTTAAAGTCACCGATGATGATGTGAGTCTTGTTCTGATCGAAGTTTAGCGGTTTAGCGAAGTCAAACCGTTCCCCGGGTGGCTTATAGACCGAGGTGATAGAGATGCTGTCCAGTTCCACTGTCAGGATTTCGATGTTGTTGGCTTGAGACATGTTGGCCGTCTTGACGATGAGATCGCTCTTCGTGAAGATGGCGCTACCGTATTTCTCGTGCTGGCACTCTAATATTAGATTCATACCAGGGATCCGTGGGTGGTTGTTGTTTTGGCCTCGGTGGGTTTCTTGCAGACAGAGCACATGACATTTGTGGTCTGTGCAGATTTTTGCCATAATGTCTTGTTTGGCTCCTGTGAGCCCCTCGACGTTAGCAGAGATGACAGTCAGTGCCGGCCCTGGAAAGGGCCCTTTGGGGTGACACTGATGCACTGTGCTGGTAGGCATAGTAACGCTGTTTGGTTATTTAAATATTAAAAAGAAATGGAATTGCAGACAATTTTAGACTGACGTGATAAATTTTCTAAAACATAGTTACTTAAGCTATCAGTTACAGATATATCAAATTATTTGCAGTCCAAACACGCCCTTTGCATTTTCCTCGTCGTTCGCATACCCAAATAGCATGTTCCTCGTCAGCCGTCTTCTTGGAGAAAACATATACAAAATTATCTTTGCACACAAACTTCTTAGCACCTCGTGTAGAATTTACAAGAGCCATAATAATTGCGTTCAAAAAGTTTGTAATATAATAAAGAGCAGAGCAACAATAATTTCCTTTTATAGGATTTCTTGCTTTCTATACCCTTAATTACCCCGAAATATCTAATGACATCTAATGAAATGATATGATAATTTAGGTATTTAAGTTCTAAACATTATTCCATTGACATGCTAGAGTAAGGACAATTAGTGATAAGATAATGATTATTAAAGTATTTCAGTTTTAAAGACATTTTTGAGTTCGCAATTTACAAAATGAATCATATTTGATAACCTTACGTAGAAATATTTGTAATTCACTAACACCAGAGCAATAACAATTTCTGTAGCTACTGTATATTTTCTATGTACGGGAGCGAAATGTGTATGGGGGCGAAATGTGTGGGGCAAAATGTGGGGAGCGAAATGTCCCGAACACGATCTAAACACTGTACGGTGATAACACTTTTTATTTATATACACTATTTATTTACACAATTGCTACTCCATAGTTGTTTATGTTTTTGGAATAAGTTAAGGGTCCTAGAAAAGTATTTTTTATGACTATTTTTCTTTAACGACTAGAAGCTAGTAAACAGGGATAGCAAATTGGATCATAAAGCAACAGGACGTTTACTATAAATTTCTAATAAAAGTATTATATCACAATTCAACCTGAGGGGTGGCACCCTACCAGGCGCGTCCCCAGGTGGCGGATAGGGGAACGGCCTAAGTGAATGATCGTATGTGATTCTTAGGTTAATGCTAGGGATAAGGTTGCTCGTCGCTTATAAACAAGGACTCGCAGCAACCAAAGACAGCATCGTGGACCAGCTACCCCGCCCGGCTGTCGTGTCGTAGCCAAGGGCTTGCACAAGGTATAACGGCGACGATATGTGTTTGATGTGCCACGTGCATCCACCATGTCAATATACCATGCACGAACCTGGAGTACTCAGGTTGGTGCGGGGAGTCTCGGCTTAACCGCCTGGACTAAGAGGAGACAACCTCAACAAAATCCTAAATCTCAAGGGTCAGGGGCCGGACCGAGGAGATGCGTGGCTGAATAGAGGATCAGCATTTACTGGCCCCAACCTCGGAGCACCGGGCGCCACTCCGTTGTAATCAGTCGCCTTACACGTGTGCAGGGGGCACCGCACGTGTGGACATTTTATTTCCCCCACACTCGTGGGACTTATATGGACCAAGAACAAACAAAAACAAAAACAAATCTTTCCGCCGGGGCACCTGGTAGTGGTGAGCGTAAAAAACTCTCCGGGGCAGCGCGCCGGAAATTAAGAAAGGCGATGAGAGAACCAGGGGGCTAAGCAACCTGTCCTTTCATCGCCCAAAGAGGGGCAACCAAGCACCTCACAGAATAAAGCTGTCTCTAGGACTGGGACTCAAAAGCGACACCGGTCTGACGACAGCACTCCCAAGGGAGACACCTTAAAAAAGGCAAAGTCTGGGACCAAAAATGACACCAGAACTTTCAGCGAAGCAACAACAGGCTTCAAAATGGCTTTTGTCCATGAAGATCTGGAGTGAACGCTGTCGGAGGAGGAAACAGGGCAAATTAAAACCTGGATCCTCGATAGAATCGACACTCTGTCTATTGGGGCGGTTTCGCCCAAATTCACGGAGTGTCGCCACCGAGGGGGAGCGCTGTTAATTACATGCGCAGACCAGGTATCGGTGGATTGGTTGAGAACGGAGCTAGGGAGAGTAGCTCCGTGGAAGGGAGCTAAGCTTTGATTCCTCGAAGCGAAAGACCTTCCAAAACCAGTACGAGCACATGTCTGGCTCCCCGGGGCCCATGTGGAACCGGTAAAGATTTGGAAAAGGATTGAGATCCAGAATGCTGGTGTTGTAACCAGCAGCTGGCGTGTAGTGGACAGGAAAGAGGACCCCAAGGGACAAACATTGATTGTCCTTATGGACCAAACTTCCTGGGACAAGATGGGGGCTATTTGCAACCATAATCCCTACGTCAACTTCACTAGAGTGACGTTTAAACTCCTCTCCAAGACGAAGGTGGGGGGAGAGGAGGCAACCAGTATGGAGTGCGAAGAGACGACAGTGGTTGAGGGGCCCTCAGAGGAACCACAGTCCACTGCGTCATCCATTGCACCTCAGTTGGTAGGTACAGGTTTAAATGGTTAAACTTGTACAAATAAACCTACATCACAGTAGGGCGGCATCTGCTGCCCTCTGTGCTTATATGAATAAACATCATATTGATGTAGCCCTAGTACAAGAACCTTGGACTTTTAAAGGGCAAATACGAGGTCTGAGATGTAGAGGAGCGCGGCTCATTGCTGAGCCAACCGAAACCAATCCCAGATCATGCATTATAGCTAGAGATAGCGTTAAACTACTGCCACTTTGTGAATTCTGTTGCAGAGACCTGGCGGCAGTGACGCTGACAATGAAAAGGGATGGGAGCGAGAAGGAGCTTGTGCTCGGATCCGCATACCTCTCCTACGACCAACCAAATCCACCACCAACCATAAAAGTCTCCAAACTGGTGGACCACTGTTAGCGGAAAGGATGGCAAATCCTCCTCGGATGCGATGCCAATGCGCACCACACTGTGTGAGGCAGCACGGACATCAACAAAAGAGGTGAGTCTCTCCTAGATTATATTATTAATAAGAATCTAGAGGTGGCCAACGTAGGCAACGAGCCGACCTTCGTCAATATTCGACGAAGGGAGGTAATTGATATAACATTTGGAACTGTGACTGCCTGCAGCTCAGTACACAAATGGCATGTGTCGGAAGAACCATCGCTATCTGACCATAGATATATTCGCTTCGACATTGAGTCAAGAGAAGCGGCAATGGCCGTACACAAAAATCCGAGAAGAACCAATTGGGACCTCTGTAGAGAGAACCTAAAGGTCAAGCTCGAAAACTGCCCCGAGAAGGTAAATGACTCGGCGGGATTGGAGGCCATGGAAGAAAACCTTCGCATGGCCATCATAGATGCCTATGAGGCAAACTGTCCCGCAAAAGAGAAAAGAACCTCAAGTAAAATGCCCTGGTGGCATGAGGAACTCAATAAGGCCATAAGAAAGGCAAAACGTGACTCGTGGAGGAGGCACTGCGAGGAAATCGAACAGATTCCAGAAGGTGCGAGACTCCAAAGAGCTTTACAAGGAGGAACAGAGGCTAGAATCGGTTCTTTGAGGAAAAGTGTGGGGGGTTACACAGAGACCGTAAAGGAGACCTTGGAGCTTCTGCTCCAGTCACACTTTCCGGGATCAAAGACCCTCACCAAATCTGACGCTAGCGTATCAACAACTCTGGAACCCCTCTCGAGGGGGAACAGGACAGATTGGGTTCTAGCTCATCAGATAGTGAACCTAACCAAAATTAGGTGGGCAGTAAAAAATTTTCATCTATACAAATCCCCAGGGATGGATGGAATTTTCCCTGCTCTATTACAACAAGGCTTAGACCTGCTAGCCTCCACACTATGTACATTACTAAGGGCAAGCGTTGCCCTGGGATACATACCTATGGCGTGGAGGGACGTAAAAGTCGTATTTATACCCAAACCTGGGCGGGACTCATACGCCCTAGCTAAGTCGTTTAGACCTATCAGTCTAACGTCATTTCTCCTCAAACTACTGGAGAAACTCATTGAGCGACACATTAGGGACGAGGTGCTGGGGCCTGATCGCATCAGTAAATACCAATGTGCCTATCAACCAGGTAAATCCTGTAAACTTGCCGTCCACAGAGTAGTGGACGCAGCCGAAAGGGCGATCTCCTGCAAGGAAGTGGCTCTAGGGGCGTTTTTAGACATAGAGGGGGCGTTTGATAATACCTCTCTAGAATCGATTAGAACTGCCATGGAAAGCAAACCGTAGGTAGATGCATTGATACCATGCTAAGACATATAAACATTACGGCCTCGCTTAACAATGACTCTGTAGCGGTCCGAGCTGCACGAGGATGTCCGCAGGGAGGAGTTCTCTCCCCGTTATTGTGGTGTTTGGTGGTAGACGGACTGCTGAGGCAATTAAGTGAGGCAGGCTACAACACGGTTGGCTATGCCAACGACATAGTTATTATGGTACGTGGCAGATTTGAAGAGACCGTATCAGTTGTGATACAGGGAGCCTTAAATCTAGTCGAACGGTGGTGTAGAGAAGAGGGCTTGTCGGTCAATCCGGCAAAAACGAACCTCATTCTCTTCTCACGAAGGAAAGGTCCAACAAAGCTAAAGAGCATAGCAATGTACGGAGCCAAGCTACAGGTAGTGAGGGAAGGCAAATACTTGGGCGTAACATTAGACCAGGGGCTAACCTTCAAACAACACCTAGAGAAAATAGCGAACAAAGCCACAAAGTCCTTGTGGGCTTGCAGGCGAGCGTTCGGAAGCAAGTGGAGCTTATCTTCAAAGATGACCCACTGGATATACACTCGAATGATCAGACCGATCATTACGTACGCGTCACTGGTGTGGTGGCATAAGACCTTCACCCAGAGGGCCATATAGATACTCAACAAGGTACAGCGCAGAGCTTGGAATCACGGGGGCAATGATAACCACCCCGACGGCAGCCATGGAGACTCTCCTGGACCTGCCGCCACTACACCTAGTAATTAGGGCGGAGGCACTCAGAGAGGCATACCGCCTGAGAGTCAACGGCGAGGAGGGATTGTCAAGGGTGGGGCATCTTTGACGAGATCTCTAAAGACAAAAACTTCAGTATGATAACTGAGAGAATACCTAAAATAGTTTGTCCTATTAAACGGTTTAAGACAACAATCCCCACCCGTTACGACTGGGAGAACAATTCCAACAAAACAAAGCTGAATGGAATCGTGTATTACACAGATGGCTCAAAAACCACTAAGGGCACTGGCTCTGGAGTGTACGGGAGCAATGGACAGGGCTGCAGAATCTCTGTAAGCCTAGGTCAAAAAGCGACCGTGTTCCAAGCCGAGGTATATGCAATCCTGACAGCATCTGCTCAACTATTAAAAGAGAACCTTTCTAACAGGAAAATCTTTATAGTCACAGACAGCAAAGCAGCGATTGCAGCTTTAGAATCATATGTGGTGAACTCAGGGCTAGTACTTGAATGCACACAAATGCTAAACGCACTAGGTAAGTATAATACAGTTACAGTAGTGTGGGCACCTGGGCATGCGGGAATCGCGGGCAACCAGGTTGCTGACGGGCTTGCCAGGGCGGCAAGCGCGAAACCACTCATAGGCCCCTGAACCGGCTTGTGGGATTACATATAACACAGCCAAACAGGAGATTCAAGCAATACTCACGAAAGAGCACTGCAGACACTGGTCGAAAGTCTCAGGACAGGATCATTTTAAGGTCTTTCTGCAAACCCCCGACGGGGGCTTAGCAACGTCCATCTTAAAGTTAAGTAGGACGAAGATCAAACTTGCGACAGAGATGGTGACAAGCCACTGTCGTTTAAACAAACACCTGCATAAAATGGGACTGACTGATAGCCCGTTATGCAGGGGTTGTGGTCAGGAGGAAGAAACTCCATACCACGTCATCTGCCACTGTGAAGCTTTCACAAGGGCAAGGGAACGCCTACTTGGAAATAAAAAGATTACACAAGAGGAAGTAACGAAGATTCGCCCTACTGAAATCCTGGACTTTGTCAAAGATACAGGTATTCTAGAAGGGTAGAAAACATCGGGGAGCACAATAGACCTACAGGTCGCGGTGCCGGGACCATATTGGAACCACCCCTAGGTAAAATAATAATAATAATCACAATTCAAAATGCAAAACGTTTCCATAAATTTATTACATTTACTGATTATTTCGATTATTCGTATTCTGTAACTAACCGTATTTCTATTACATTTTGAAAACACTCAAATCTTTACATTGACAATAAGAACCGCATTTTCAACATTTTAAAAGAATAAAGATCTACATATTGAATACCAAACGAAAGAAAAACCAACTGTTGCATTACTGTTCATCAATAACGTATCAGCAGATGTTGCTTGTTTTAAGGATAACGCGAAAAGTTGTCTCGAAAAAGTGTCATCTAGTTAATGCATTTTCTTAAATAACTACAAACGCGTATTTCGTAGATACGGTAAACCTGTAAAATCATATGGGAAATACGTAAATATACGTGTGACACAGAAATGGGAAAAGGAGAATCTATCGATCAGTACACGGTCTTCCATAAATAAACTAGATGCGCATTAAAGAAACATTTGTATACGTTGCCTTTCTTCAAATTTTTTTATTTAACAAAACTGCACAACAAAATTATTTTTTTAACACGCTATTTTGAATTGTAAATAAATACTTTAAACTTTCGTTCTATTATATTTTAGTACAATTTTGTGGTGATGGAATGAAAATAACGGTAGGACCCAACGTTCATATTGTAGAATTGGAAAAGTTTGTGGCGTTTATTAAATTTAAAAATAATGTAATAACCCCTTACAAACCGTTGTTACAACGTAATTGCAAGTTTCGCTTCGTTAAATTGGTTGATTTTTCATTTTCTTTCTTATATTATTTTCTGTAGATCTAGTTAACATCGAAATGCTAGCGATAAATTATAATGAAAAAAACGTATACATTATCTATTTGTGCAGAAATAATTTCATTAATCAACACAGTTCTTAATTCGACAACAAAACTTTATCATTTTTTTGAAATTAGCTTAGTTTTTCAATGTAGGAAGATGCCGGTGTTTGTGTAACTACACGTTTCGTGTATTTTAGAAATTTGCATATCAACAAACGTTATCGACTAGCGTTATTACAAAGCGTTGGGCTTAATCCTGTTTGTGTTTTTAAAGAATTTTCTATAATAACAAATTTAGTGTAGTACGTTGAAAATGTCATTCTTTTACGATTAAAAGGAATTGCTTTCCTTTTTCGTTGAGACGTTATAAACGTCAAATCATTTTACTTTATTGATGTTTATATTGCGTCATATCGTATGAAAAGTCACGCGCCGGTTACATTTATTTTTTAGTTTACATCGGTTTTTAAAAAGAAAATGTAATAAAAAAACACTAAGGTAAAAAAGTTTATTTAAAATAAAAAGAAAATGTAGTTTCTGAAAACTCGCAATAAATCTGATTCTGCTATTTTTTAAAAATTCCCGTGGCCCAACGTTTATAAGCTGTTCAATTGGTGTAACAATGTCGGATCTAAATTTTGTGGGGGGGGGGGTATTAGTTAATATACATATACATATTGCGTATTACACATACGGTATAATTATTAACTTATAAATTCTAATCTGTAATTTCTAATTGTAGAGAACCTATTTATTACAATATCAGAATTTACTTAAATGTCGACGATCTGGACCAATTCTATTTCGTAATTACTGTTACGAATTTTATAATTAATTTATTTAGAAACACGCGACGTTTTTATACTTCACTAGCACGGGCACTTTATTTACTTATCTTTGCACACACGTTAATCACTTATTTATTTAAACCGACAAAAATTTTCTTCTCGATTCGATTCGAAAAACTGACCCCAGCTTCGTTTGAATACTTTTCATATATTTTTGTTATCTGTGTCGAGAATTTTCTACATCCTTTGGTTATTGTCTTGAAGTTGACAATAACTTTGAGAACTTTTCACTGCCCTCTTCTTAACCCTTTGCAGCACAAATTATTAAAAAAACTTAAAAAAAGATATTTCTTTTTTTAATACTACTTTTAGAACCATATTTTTTTTTCAAAATTTTTCTTGGTTTTGTTTTTATTTAATTGGGGGTGGTTAAACATAAAAACCGCTATGCGAGATTTAAAAAATTGAAAAAAAAATTTATTTATAAAATGTATATATTAGTAAATTATTATTTATTTGAAATGAAATTTTAAAAAACAATTCTTATTTTCATTTAGACACAATCCCACTTTACATGTAGAACATGCCCATTTGGAGCGGTGTACTTCCATCTTTGTGGAGCAAAAAGAACACCTCCTGGAAGTACTTCGCACTGGGATGTGCGCTGCCTTTGTGTACCGCACTTCTTGTGCAACTTTTATTTTAAATGGATTAACGTTTTCAGTGGACTTTCGCCCACGTTTCCTTTCAGAAATTCCGATGAGGCCGTTGGCGACAGCCATACGAAATTGTTTCAGTGTCATTTTTTTACTTTCTGTTAGGTGAGAATAAATTACAAATGAATTCACCACGGTTGTATCCAACATATTCGGTGCCACCACTTTCTTGATTTTCTATCAATTGCATAAATTGTTTTGAGCATATCTGCTTTATCCACATACTCCATGTGGGAATTATAATCTTTTACGAGTTGTGGACAATTTATTGCGTTTATGGACCCATCTTTTTCTCTACGATTTACAGTTGAAAATGGTTCAGGGTTGTGAAAATTGGACAGAAAATGAATTGCTTTTCGGTGTTTACATTTTACAGCCAAAATTCCAGTTCTGGTGGGCATATCTTTGTCAGACCTAAAATATTTGGGACATTGACTCTGTTTGGCCTGGTTGTTCCACAGGCTTTTATTTTATTTTGCTGCAAATAGATCATCAAATCGACGGAGCTAAAATAATTGTCGAAATATACATTATAATTGTTATTTATCAAATCAAAAGTCAATTCTTTGACCACTCTGGCACTTCCATGATGTTGTTTCGTTTGCCTTCATAAATTCTGGAACTGAGCGATATATTCATGAGCATCAGCAAGTACCCATAATTTATATCCACGTTTTGTTGGCTTCTCAGGCATGTATTGTTTTAGGGAACTTCTTCCTTTGAAGGAGATCATAGATTCATCAATTGATTGACATTCTAAAGGTGCGTAACAACTTTTATACGTTTCCGACAATCTATCAAAAAGTGACCTGAGTTTGTCAAAATGTGGTGAATCACGTTGAGGCATTGTGGTGTTGTCATTGACGTGCAAGTGAGAAAGAAACCATCCAAATCGATTTACAGACATAGCAGATGAAATATATTGATCTCTCATTTCTAATGACGAAGACCAGTAGTCTCTGTAATATGGAAGTTTCTTTATTCCCATCACAAGATTTATTCCCACAAAAGTTTTTATTTCATCACTATTTGTGGGGTTATTGAATGTTGCACCTCCCGAGGTCTGAATTGAGTATAAATTAGTTTCGAAAACAAGTTTATGAATTAGGTCTGGGGGGAAGAGTGTCAAAAATAAATCTAAACGGTCTTCAACATCAACAGCATTTGGCCCCGAAAATTCGTCAAACTTGTCACGCTTCGATATGTGTAGATATTGTGAATGCCAGTTGACACCTTGCCTATAAAGTCTCACAGCAATTGGAGTATCATCATCACTGTCAGATTCATCTTGTGGTGGGTCCACTTTGTCAATATTCATAAAATCTTCAAATTCAATGTGTTGATCCGAATTGAGGTTGTCGTAAGTAGTAAGTCCAACATAATTCTCATCACTAGTGATTGACACTAAATAATTATTAACATCTAGGACGTATGTTCCAAGGATATCGTCAGTTGCAGCAGCATCTTCCTCATCGTCTTCCCACTCCGTATCGGACGGTATCTCTTCCAGTATTTCATGTAGTCGTAGCAATTTGGCCTGTTTTTCTCATATAATGGCATTTTTCTGCCGTTACGCATCAAAAATATTGACGATTCTTACTGCATAGAGGCTTTATACTGTAACCACCACAATAAAGCGTCTTATTGGCAACTCATCAAAAAATATCAATTGCAATTACATATTGAAACAATCAGTAATTGTTGTTCTTTCATTTTGTAATAAACTTACCGCGATATTTTAGGTTACACACTAAAAAGACTCCAAAAAGTAATTTCACGTGCCTGACCAGCCGCCGTGAACGAACACGTCCAAATAAATAATTTTTTACAGTAATATGCGCAATTAAGCAAATAAAGTTGCAATGAAATTTGTTAGAGGGAGCCATAACGTTCATGCGAAAGGTGGTACTCCCGAGAAACCACAGTTCCGGATGGGGCAAAATAACAATTTAAGTGTGGTTACACTGTGTAACCACAATGCTGCAAAGGGTTAAGACTGTTCAGTCCCAGGACAGAAAACTGGATGTGATACCGGCAAAAAAGATCGTGGCGATAGCAGCAGCTCTCTCCATTTCAGCCAACTTTCTTGATCATAAAAGTAGCAGTCAATGGATTTCTCCTGACCTGATACGTTACTTGGATGGTAACTTGTTACGCTGGTTTACTCGTAACAAAAAAGTGACTTTTAACACAGTTTTTCTCGGAGATGGAGTCGCAGGCTTCGTGATGATCGATTATAAACTAAAACTAAAAGGGCGCCAAAACGATGATAGATTAAATTAGGCAGATATCGTTTAAATCTACCCGCAGCTGAAAAAGAACAAATAACAAAACATATGTGATAACAGAGAATATATATTTATCTTATCACAGGCAGTAGTTGAATAGAACGAAAACGGTACATAACATAAACACTAGTACATGGGTTGATATCACAGACCAAGTATAAGTTACGTCCTCGACTGAGCAATACGTCATACAACAAATTGACCTAGTCGGTCTAACTTTTACACTTAAGGAAAGAGCGACTTTACATCCTTAAATTAAATTACAAGAGTATGAAAATCAAAGGTCTAGAGAATCAAAGTGCACCAGATAATAATATGACACAAAAAAGAAACTTTAATTGTGATTACAACCTATTACGTACGTATGGTCGACTGACCACCAAACTATTAAGAATTAAAATAAAAAAATGTAATATTTAACAGTTATTTTTTGTCCAATAGGGGATTAGCCAATTCTGTATTAGTATTACCTAAAACTCCATTGAAATCTAACACAAAAGAAAAACGTACATACGGCGTTATCACAAGTAAATCATGTCTTTAATTCATACGATCATTTAAATAAGCAAAAGCGCCGAGTTTCCCTCTAATTAACTTCGCAGTTTGGATAATTATTTCCTCCAATAAGATTGTATTCAACCCCTTCAACTTCAGCGACGCGACATCATGGAAATTTTTCAATTATAACAGGTATTTATCAGCTCCACAGATAAGATACACAGGTGGAGGTGTGGAGACCCGCCCGAATAAGCTGTGAATCAAAACGATAAAATTCGACCGCATATTCACGTGGAATTGCGTGAAACAACTTAATGATGAAAGCCTTGTTGGGCGTAGACACCGCTAAACGGAAGTTTGTGTTGCACAAAACGTTACCGTTTTCCCAGTTCACTAAGTATCATCAACCCGATGTGTCCAACAGTCGCATGAAGCGGAATGATACTCCAAAGAACCAAAAACTCCAACCAACAGAAATGAAGTATCAGGAAAGGTACACGTTGAAAGTCGACGTCAGTCGTTACGCTATGAAAGCAAGAAAACAACGCAGTCCCGTAGACGGCACTGACGGACAATACCAAGTAAACTAAGAGAAAAAGAAGAAGTTTAGAAAAGAAAGAGGTTTAGGACAACGCCCTAAAATCCCGTAAAACCCCAACCCAGAGACACAAATCCAACCCTAAATATAACTTCCCAAAACTCAAGAAGTAAAAAGAAAAAGCAGATTTTGAATTGTGATATGCCGATTTAGAAAAAGAAAAGTCAAAAAGAAAAAAAATCTTCCACCAAAAAAACCAAATCAAGGAAGAAATCTCAAGCAAAAAAAAAAAGTTTCTGATTAAAAGTTGAAATAAGTCGGACTACCAAAAAGACAGAGAAAAAAAATCAATAATCTAAAGGTTACAACCACAAAGTTCCAAAAAGCTAAATACTAAATGAGTGCCAATCCAAGAAAAATCCAAACCGCGTAATCCAAAACGAAACCAAAAGAAAGATAGTAAAAGTAAATAAGAAAGAATAAGAAGCTTCACTTGCTAATCGATCATTGTGGGTCAATGCTAGTCGTGTTGGAATTAAAATGTAAATGCCGAAGAACGAATTAAAATATTCCAAGAACAAAAGCACTATAAGGAAGAGAAATATCTTAACGATGACTGACATCAAAAATGCCGAATAAGCGAAAGTACGTAGGTACAAGAAGCGACGTTGCAGTCTATTCCAAATTGCCCTAAAGGCGGGCCTTAAGAATCAAAAGAGAAAGAAAAAAAGATAAAAAAAAGTAAGAGACTAGAAAGGAAGAAACGATACAAACGGAGAAAGATAAAACAGCATGAAGATGTTTGATTTTTTCTTCTCTCCTTAGAAAAACCGAAAGGGAGTGACCAACCAACCGCCCAAGAGGCGAACCACAAGGGAAATCCAAAAAGAAAGAAAAATGGTTGCCACATAGAAAAGATAGATAGGCTTAAGAAGAAATAAATGAAAAGTAGAAAAGATAAGAAGTAGACAAAGACGGAGAAAGATAAGGCTAGATGTTAATGCTTGATTCGTTCTTCACCCCGTAAAAGAACGAAAAGTGAGACCACCCTACGGTGCTCAACCAAACGCCTAAAATATATAGAAAAAAAGAAAAGGAAAGAGAAAAGAAAAGATATCAGTTAGTCGTAGAACGAAAGTGTACCAATGCGGTCCCAAATTGGATAGTTTACCACAAGATTTTAATGCCGACAAGCCGAATAGGAAACGCAAGAAAAGAAAAACCAAATTCAAAAGCAGAAGAGAGAATCCTATAAATGACTAAGCGGATATAAATATATACAGATGGAAAAATAGTCTGTCCTGAAGTAACATGGAGAAAAAATAAACCAAAATAATTTTAGTAGAAACTTAAATTAAAAAAATATCAGTGACCAAAATGGGTGAAAGCAAATAGATAGCATTCGAACCACAACAAACAAGATACCCAAAACGTATTCAAAGATTGGAAGCACCAAAACCAAAAGACCAGAACCGAAAGAATAGCAAAGGTCGAAAGTCGATAGCACAAAAAGGGAACTAGCACGTACGACGCTTGCGTCGCCGATGAAAAAGAAGAGAACGATTAGAAGAAAGAGACAACAAAGAATAAGCAGAAGTGATTGATGAAGTGGATGTAAGAGCAGTCACTTTTACATTAGGAGAAACAGCACAATCCCTATGTAGACGCGTAGACCTTGTAGCGACACCGGTGTTGAAAAGCTTCGTCGTACTTGGAAAAACGTAAGGTGACCTAATAGGGTTGCTCACTTGCGAGTTCGAACAAGAACAATAACGTATAAACTCGACAACCTTAGGTCTCATATGAGGCCAGTAGAAGTGACAGCGAAAAGCTTCCAAAGTGCGTCTAACATTACGGTGATCACAACCAGATGTCATATGGCAATCCTAAATAAGTTGCTTGCGCTGGTCCGATAGTACAACTAACTTCCAAACGCAAGGATTAGAAGAGGAAATGCGTACACGTTTACATCAAAGATTTTTCACAACACACCAACGAGAGAACCGACGAGGAGAAGCAGTAACTTTAAACACTAAACTTAAGTACCAAAGATCGGTAGTAGGCCTAATAATCCTAGAAACTGAAAAGAAATCAGAAGAAAGAGAAAGAACAGTACGAACAGTATGTAAAGGTTTGTCACTTTGAGAACGACAACGAGCACAAGTATTCGAAGTAAAAGTAGATACAGAAGAAGAAAGTGCAGAAGCATTAAGAGAGCAAATAGCAGGAATAGCAGAAGAAACGGCAGTAGAAATCTTACTACCAAAGACTACAGATAGCTCTTGAACTTTGTCACCAAACTCTGTTGTTGAGAAGTTGAAAATAATTGATGTTCGACTCCAAACGCTTACCTAACGATATTAATTGAGCAATGGATGTGATCTCAATCAACGCTAAAGGATGTTGATAGAACGGCGTTAAATTCCGGCGAATTACCTTGAACTGCATTTGATCTAAGACCGGTTCTGATAGCTAAAGAAAGAGGTCCTATAGTACACTTGCAAATGGTCTCCATTAGACGATCGCCGTAATCTAAAGGCAAAAACTCAGACTTCAACAAAGCAGCAACATCATTCTACAAACTTAACGAACCTCGATTCGTCCTAAAAACAAGAAGGGCTTTGCCAGACAAAACTTCAAAAGCTGAGAGAAAAAGTTGATGCTGTGCAACACCACGAAGCAAACAAAACTCGTCAATACAAATAAGAAATTCTATAAGTAAAGAAGGATCTTCATCAGAAAAAGTAACATTCCAATCCGCCAAGTTAATTTTCAAATCGGAGTCCAATGAAGTCAAACCAAGAAACTAATCAAAGCAGTAAACCAAAGCAGAAACCTGCTAACACATGTCCAACTGAAAATCAAATCATAGTAAAGTAAGTCGATAACTAATGTAAAGTGAAGCCAATGTACTAAAAACAAAGAAGTAAAAGAAGTAAAATGAAGTGAAGTAAAACTTCGAGTAAATCGAACGCACTAAAGACAAAGAAAAGGCAAAAGAATCAACAAAACTAGAAGGAATTATAATCGCACACACAGAATCGAACCCAGACAGTTGGGAGTCAAATTTTGTTTGGTTTACTCGTAACAAAAAAAAGGTGACGGCTAACACAGTCTACCTGCAGCTGAATAAGAACAAAATAATAACACAACAGAAGCGATAACATAGAATATATATTTATCTTGTCACAGATAGTAGTTAAATAGGACGAAAAAGGTACATAAGTATAATTATATAAGTTTTCCAGACACTAGTACATGGGTTGCCAAGTATAAGTTACGCCCTCGACTGAGCAACACGTCGTACAACAAAGTGACCTAGTCGGTCTAACTTTTACACTTAAGAAAAGAGCGACTTTACATTCTTAAATTAAATTACAAGAGTATGAAAAGTGAAGGTCTAGAAAATCAAAGCGCACCTGATAATAATATGCACATAAAAGATTTAAAACTTTAATTGCGATTACAAACTATAAAAAAATGTAATACTTACCGTTATGTTTTATCCAATAGGGGATTAGCTAATTCCGTATCAGTATTACCTAAAACTCCATTGAATTCTAACAAAAAAGAAAACGTACATACGGCGTTATCACAAGTAAATCCTGTCTTTAATTCATACGATCATTAAAATAAGCGAATGCGCCGAGCTTTCCTCTAATTAACTTCGCAACTTGGGTAATTATTTCCTCCAATAAGATTGTATTCAACCCCTTGAACTTCAGCGACGTGACATTAAAGAAATTTTTTAATTGTAACAGCCAAAAAGTAAACTAGCACTTACGACGCTTGCGATGCCGATGAAAAAGGAGAACGATTAGAAGAAAGAGACACCAAAGAATAAGCATGAGTGATTGACGAAGCGGATGTTAGAGTAGTGGCTTTTACATCAGGAGAAACAGCACGATCTCTATGTAGACGCGTAGACTTGGCTGTTGCTTCGTCCTGGTATCTTATTGGAAAACGAGAAGAAATCATCAGTAACGGTACGACTTCGAATGGCGACTGGCGAAGAAATACCTACTCACGGACAAGTCAAAGTAACCATTGGTTTGGGAAATGGAGTAGTCGACCATCAAGTACTGGTAGCTAACATCACGGAAGAAGTTATCCTGGGAATGGACGTGATAAAGAAGTATGGGTTCCATTTGGATATGAAGAACGATGTCCTGCAGATCGACAATGAAGAAATTCCTTTTTATTCGTCAGAGAAGGCAGCCGTGCGAGTCTTATTGAGTGAAGACGTGACTCTGCCTGCAAGGACTGAAAGTGTGGTGATGGCACGCCTGGATGGAAATCTCCGTGAAAGCTACATACGCGCGATTAAGGGATTATAAGGGACTACTCGTTGGCAGAACTTTAGAACGAGTAAAAAACACGATGCCAGTAAGGATCTTAAACATCAACTCATATCCTGTAATGTTGAAAAAGAAGACCGTGGTAGGCCAATGTACGCCAGTATCTCAAATTGTGACATGCGTGAAGTCTAACGAAGATACGTCGTCGAAGAAGTGTTCATAACATCTATTGGACATTCTTACCACCAAATGCCAAAACCTCAGCCAAGACCAGCTGACTAAATTTAAAGTGTTGATCCAAGAGTATCAAGATGTGTTTGCGCTGGAGAGTGGTTCCAAAGGAAGAAATGACGTGGTGAAACATAAAACTAATACCGGAGACGCTCGGCCGATACGACAACATTCACGCAGACTTCCTTTGGCAAAAAGAGGAGAAGCCGAACAAATAATTACGAATATGGAGAGAGAAGGCATGATTGAACCTTCAAGTAGCCCATGGGCTTCTCCAGTGGTACTCGTAAAGAAGAAGGATGGATCAACAAGGATTTGCATAGACTACAGACAGCTAAACGACGTGACCAAAAAGGACTGCTACCCTTTACCCAGAATTGACGATACATTAGACACCCTGTCAAGATCCCGGTGGTTTTCTACGTTAGATTTAAAGAGTGGTTACTGGCAGGTAGAATTGGAACCAAAGGAACTGGTTTGTCGCACTTCACTGTGATCCCCTTCGGCCTGTGTAACGCTCCTGCAACGTTCGAGCGTTTGATGGAGACCATCTTGTGCGGATTGTCTTGGAAGACGTGCTTGGGGTACCTGGACGACGTGATCGTTGTTTGCAAGGTCGTTTGAAAAATATTTGAACAACTTAGAAGAAGTGTTTCAGCGACCACGTGGGGCTAATCTCAAACTGAGCCCAAAGACGTGCCACGTATTTAAGAAGGAAGTGCAATACCTTAGCCACGTCGTATGTAGAGATGGAGTAAAGGCTGACCCAGACAAAATCCGAGCAGTGCAAGCATGGCCAAGACTAATCGACAAATATCAGGTCCGAAGTTTCCTTGGGTTGTGCACATATTATAGACGATTTGTACCCGGATTTGCTAATTTCGATAAACCTTTGACGAAATTGACGGAAGAAAGAGCAGAATTAAGATGGAATTAAGACTGCGAAAATTTTTTCCATCAACTAAAACAGACCCTAGTCACTTCGTCGATTCTGAGTTATCCAAAAGAAGATGCAAAATTTGTTTTGGATACCGACGCAAGCAATCTGGTCATAGGTTTGTACTGGTTCACGCTAGTGCCCCACGTTTGGGTGTCAATTTGTAATATTTCGCTTTTATACGCTAATTGTATTGCTCCGCTTTGGAGTGCTAATTTAATATGCCCTGTTACAAGCTTTAGGTATTTTACGAACCTGCACGGCCAACTCACAATAGTCGGTGAGAGGGGTAGGTTCACAAGAAATATATAAAAGATGTTTCCGGGCGCCAGAGCTTATCCCAAAGTAACTTCGGTCCCGCTCAAGACAGGCGGTTCACACTTGTAACAAGATGTTAGGTTCGTAATGCTGAAAGAAGCGAAAGGAAGAGAAAAACTAAATCGTTAATAACAATTGTACTTTAATTACTCTATCAAGATAAATTTATTAAAAGTTAAATAGCCAAATCTAAGCAGGTACTAGCGAGAATATACAAAATAGAATAGCAGCAGGGTCGGCAACTTACACTACACGTCCAACAAAAGTGTAGCCACCATAACATATATAAAACTTTATCAGTAAGTAACATTAATAATAATAATTGACTGTGGATATAAGCAGCAAGCGATAAGTCATTTACTTAAACTAATTGAGTAACAATAACAAGCAACAAATCAATTCGAACGTACGATTAGTAAATATAGTAAGTCGTGAGTATTCACCGTAGCGACAACGAATAAATAAGTAAAAAAAATTGACTTACCAAATTCCAGGGTTACCTTCAGAAAAACGTTTTTCCTAATGGCTTCCTGCAATTAAACTTCCTGAAAATAATCGTGTCTACCTGGCGTCTCACAAACTATAAGTAAAAGACACATTTAAAGGAAAGTAATCGAACCGACACTTATCGTATGCTGTTACATTAAATTTCGTCGACGGTGGTATTAAGTTATTGCTTCCGAAGAGAATTCAATCTTATCGTATTAGGATCTTCCGAACAGGTGACATTCAATAAGGTAATAATTGCCTCCGAATCGAAATTCTGCATTGGTATCGCAGCGTTCTTAGCTCTACAGCTTCCGATTATAATTTTCCTTTGAAGATTTTAGATGACGATAAGAATACCCCTATTTAGGAGGTAGCACATGGCGTCTACAAAAAGACATAAAAATTACCTTTAATCAAAGAAAGAACAAAACCACTTACTCTGCGTGGATGAAATCAATTAATTCAGAAGAATTCTATTTTCCATCGTGTCCCAACACGTGGATGATTTTAGAAAACGATTTTCAATTCACGCAGACATAGGTTAGAATATGAACGATGTCAAAATCAAAATGCCGGTATCTCGCCGGATATCGCCTACTCAATACAAAGTGACCAACGAACCCGATAGATGGCGTCGAGAAATATAAAAGTAATTTTTAATTAAACTAATATACAGGGTAATGCATTATTTAAATTTATGCACGTAACAGCCCGTTTTGACTTATATCTTCCCTGCTAGCTCAGCAAGAACCATTTCTCTACAAGACTACTGAGGAATAGTACACCAAATCAAATACACCGTAATATAAACGCATTTAATAATACTCAAATGAAATAAACGCACATACTTTATCAATAAACTTAACGACTAACCTTAAGTATAGCTTTTTGTTGTTGGGCGCCACCTTCCTAAGGGGTGATTTCTCTCTTCGCTAGCTCTTCGTGGTTGTGTAATTCTCTTATTTTATATCTTCGCGGCTAGGCTACGATTTCGGAAAATCGTACTACGCTTCGAATGCTGCTGGCGGGTGATCACGTACAAATCACGTGTGGTTGGCATCCTGTCGTTGCTTTTAACACGCACTCACTTCTTTATTTGCTTATAGCACAATTTCTAATGTTTAATCCTTTTCTGTTTTAGGCCAAACACTAATTTGGTGGTTCTATTGAACCTAATACGCTTTTTAATTGCGTATTAACACTTAAAATGTGGCTCCTTCCGGTATCACCACAAACACCAACCGCTCTCTTACCGCGCTCACTTCACCCTCTCTCTAACTTGTCATCTTCTGTCATGCGCGCACTTTACGCACTTGCACCAACTTAAACTTAGTACTATACAGGTCGATTCAAAATAATATTAAATATACAAGAGATGTACCATTACAGGTTCAAGATGGACAAGAAAAAGTTATCGCGTATTTTAGCAAGGTTTTGTCGAGGCCAGACAGGAATTATTGCGTGACTAGGAAGGAGCTGTTAGCGGTCGTCAAGTCCATCGAACATTTCTACAAATATTTGTATGGACGAAAATTTTTACTGAGAACAGACCACGCCGCTTTAAAATGGCTACTGCAGTTTCGTAACCCAGAAGGACAAGTGGCAAGATGGATCGAGAGACTGCAAGAGTATGACTATAACACAGAACACCGTGCCGCAAGCAGTCATCGGAACGCTGATGCCTTGTCCAGAAGACCATGTCCGGCGGACTGCAGACTACTCCTGGACTGGAAAAAAACGGCCGACGACCAACCTGGGAAGAAGTGAGTGGTTTGGGCAGAAACATCAAAGCGTATTGGGCGCAGTGGGACTCCTTAATAGTAGAAAACGGTCTTCTTAAGCGATCCCTCAAAAGTGTCGAGGACACGGGAAACAGACTACAGTTGGTAGTGCCAAAGAGCAGGGTGCCAGAAGTGTTGAAGCATCTCCACGATGGGACATCAGGAGGACACTTTGGCATTAAGAAGACGTTGGGTAAAGTGCGAGAACGATTCTACTGGATGAACTGCAAAGAGGACGTCATGAAATGGTGCCGTAAGTGCACGGTCTGCGCATCAGGAGATGGTCCAGCGAGAAAGCGCAAAGTACCCATGAAGTAATACGACGTAGGAAGCCCTTTGGAAAGAGTAGCGATTGACATCGCAGGGCCGTTGTCAGAATCCGATTTGGGAAATAAATACATCCTGGTGGCGATAGATTATTTCACGAAATGGACTGAGGCTTACGCCATACCCAATCAAGAAGCAGCTACAGTCGCAGACGTATTAGTAAAATAATTTTTTTGTCGGTTTGAAGTTCCGTTGGAATTACACTCCGATCAAGGCCGCAATTTTGAATCTGGGTCACCATCCTGTGTGATGGTCGGTCGCGAAATACGATTGCCACGCGACCTTCAATTTGGACGAAGACCGGAAGAAGAAGATTACGTCAGCAAGCTGACCAAGAGGCTAGACGAAGTACATGAAAAGGTCCGTAAAAACACACAAATTGCCAGCGACAGGATGAAGACTAGATATGATGTCAAGGCACAAAATGGTGGGTTTCAACCTGGCGATATGGTCTGGTTGTATAATCCTTAAAAGAGACGTGGTTTGTCGCCGAAGTTGCAAAGGCAATGGAAGGGTCCCTATGAGGTCATGCAGCGTATTAGTGACGTCATATATCGCATCCGAAAACTGTCCATAAGTAAGCCAAAAGTGGTCCACGTCGATCGTCTAGCCCCGTTTGCTGGCGATAACCACAATACGCAAGTTCAGGTCCGAACCAGAGGAATAAGCAGCAGAACTAGGAATCAAATCAAAGAAATGGAGTTTGAGAAGTTTATGAACTTATACACAGGTTCTGGAAAAGCTAGGTTCGGAGTTACCACCGAGGAACGTAATTGAGCGAAAATCCGCCTGATAGTTAGGCAACTTACCTGAAAGTGGGGAATACTCGACCTCGAGTTGTAATTTTCAAGTTATGCTCGCAGAGGGCGCTCGAGAGTAGTTGGTCATCTACAAAATTCACTTTATTTTGTGGTTTTGCGGTGTACTGAACGTGACAAAGTCGGATGGGTAAGAAATATGAGGTTTCTCTTTCATATATTAATATCTAATACAACGACGTTTTATTTTAGAAATCATTAATGAATCCGATTAAACGGCCGATGCATCCAACAAAAGATCTATGTATTTTGATGCAAAAATCGTAAAGTAGGTTAGTATTTCGCACGTGGTTAAAAGTGCAGGCGTATCAACTAATATTCGCTATTTTAGCTCTTTCGTCTTTCTTGCTTTTGGTTTCTCAATATCTGTTGGAATTTTCTTCCGAGCTCTGTCGAAGCTGTCGGACTGAGTTATCTTGGAATCGCTGTACTTATGCAGTAATCGAAGTCGCAGAGTAAAGGATCCCAGTGGATTGATGGCGCTGTGCTACAGGTTGGGGGTTTGAAGTAAACGAGGTATTTATAGTATCGTTAAGCGTACGTGTTGGAACCGCGAGGGACCACCAGACCTCGACTCATTTTCGTCCACGCGCTTCGGGGTCATGACTGCTGCTGTCGCTACATACGTTACGGATTGATATTAAGTGAAATCAGTGCGGACTTCGAATGTAAATGCATTTTTGTTTCGAACTTTGTCTTTGTACATCCTGTACACCTAGTCTACTACATTTACTTCTGTTTTAATTAAAATATTTAACGAACTTTTGGACATGCGTAATTATGTGTAATAATATTTAACGTCAATTTTGCTACGATTCAAATAGGGTTAATTACTATGTTTAACAGACGCTTTAATGTAAGGGTTTATCTATTTAATGATTATTTAACGTAACTTACAATTTTTTTGTTGTTAACATAAAAGAAAATTTCAATTGTCAAGGGTAGAGATTTGGGAGCTCGACACGTTTCTGTCGTAAACTAATTGAATGACACTTTTACTACCGGTCGTGATGAACTTGACGTCAAAGACCACGGGCGGTGCTACTTTGTTTTAATGCTTAGGCGCGACCGCGGGTAGATATGCTACGGGTTACGGTAGCCGCGGAGGTACACTTTAAATATTAGCGCTTTACTGATTGCTTCCAGAGTCTATCTTGGACCTGTTTTAATCTTGTATTTATATGTTACAATTTTGTTGTGTGTTATGTAAGGTAATTGATTCTCTGATTATACCAGTGGCGTAACCGTCGAATGGCTCTTTCCGTTCCGGCATTGGCTATTAATAGATAGATACTCAATAAATGGTTATTGTTGATTCGTACTATATTTCTTTTGGGGGACCTCGGGTCTAGGATCTCCTTTTCTCCTACCTAGACTGTTTATCTTTAACAAAAATTCGAGAAGAGGTGGCGCACTCGGGCATTTCGCTTACCTAAAGAAAACTCTGTGTCTTGCGATTTTTTTTTACCCGACGACCATCTACGCTTAGGCTAGCCGAAAGGTAAGCATGATATCTTGGTAATTAACTTAAGAAATTTGTTCTTTTTTTTCTCCACCTCCCTCATTGGAACATAACAACGTGGAGGAAGCTGCTGCTATCGCCACGATCCTTTCTACCGGTGTCGCATGCAGTCTCCTGTTCTGGGACAGAACAGTCCTAAGGAGGGGGCAGTGAAACGTTCTCAAATTTAAGAGCCTTCTCAAAGTTGTTATCCATGTTATGGAACGTATACCGAAAGATATGGAACATTCGAGAAGGATTTACAAAATGTGTATAAATACGGAACAAACAAATTGTAGGTCAGTTATTTTTTCCGTAATTCAAAGACGGCAGTGTTAAGAAGATTACACAAGTTTAAATAAATAAGTATTTAACGCGTGTGAGATAAATAATCTGGTACGTGACTTCAACGTAAACAATAAGTGTTAAACAAGTGTTTTTGTTAAATATTATTAGATTTAATTAGTTCGGTTAGTTTAAGCGTGTATATATTTTTAGTAGTTTAAATAAATTAGTAGTTAGTAATAAAATTCGTTACAATAACATATAACTATGCCAAAAATTTTATATTACAAGTAAAAGGCTACTTACCGGCGACGTCTTTACACTGTCTATATTTGGATTCTGATAACATTAATAAAATAAAATGAAGTTATAGTTTAATTGCGTTCTCTCTTTTTGGATTATTAATAGAATCATAATTAATAAAAATAATTGATAAACAATGAAACTAATTTTTATAACGTTTTTAGTTTTGAAAATGCAAATATAACTTAATTTATATTAGAGTTTCCAAGATGTATTTGGAAATATTTAAATAATTCAGAATGCTGAAAAGTTCTAAACCAACTTCCTTTATACCTCAACAATTTCCTAAATATAAGTAATGCAACTCTGTTTTGTTATTTACTGACTGACTGATAGACGTACTACCAACTAAATGATCTTTCTTAAGGAGAAGTTTAACTACTAGTGCATTAAAAAGAGAAGCTTTAAATTAAATATAATTTATTTGTATTTCCGGCAATCGTAGAACTATAAGATGTGTTAATGTTCAAACGTCCTATCGGAACTGTTTCGATAGGTTTATTAACTTCCTGTAGACATGACAGTAAATTGTTTGAAGTGCCCAGAAAGAGGAAGAGTATGGCGCCTGTGCAGATTTATCTCGCCAAAAGTTTCACCGGTTTTCTCTTAGTGTACGTTTAGCGGCGTTTTCTGCACGAGCTATACACCAGCCACGAAAAGAACAAAGACGAGAGTTCTTATTTTATACAATTCAAAAGTGAAATTATGCAAACAATTTTATTAAATTTTTCTAAATTTACAGTTCTATTTCTTTATAATAAATATATAAATGAGTGACTATCTAAGTGTATAGAATATTACGTACTACTCTAAGTGTGTCTTGAAAAAGCACGTCTATGCTCAGGTACGCATATGTGTTTGTGTTATGAAAAAATTGCATGCATAAAACTGAGACGTTTGACCTACGTTATTAAGCTAAATAATTGAAATCTGTTTTTAGCCACACTCGTATTTTTTGAATTATTTAAATATTTATAATTTAAAAATTAAAAAAAAATTGTTTAAATATTTGTCGTTATATTAATTAACATCGATTGTCATTTATAATCAAAGTCACTTTAATTGGGAAAAAGTTTGTTATTTGTTTGGTTTTATGTAATTTTTCAAATGCCTAAAAGTGAGTTAATTTTCTAAAGTAAATAATTTTTGAACCGATACATAACGTTTTATGTTAACATAAAATGACGACAGTATATTTACCAAAGAATAATAATAATGTAATATTACAAATATTGTTTGGTAAATTTAGGTAAATTTTATTATTAAATAAACTATCCTAGATGATTGTTTGTTGTAAAATGTTGTAAAAAAATTTGATTATTACATTTAAAGCCAAAAAATTTTATATATCTAAATATAAATTTAACTTTGTAATTGATATTACTAATGTTATAAAAAAAATGCATAGGTTTTTAATTACACGTTTTTTGTTGAAATCATTTTTTAATAAGACTTATTGTGTTACGAATATAAAAAAATATGATCAAATACGTGGCAATTTTATACAAATAAACATTAATTTTGATCTATTTTGAGCGGAACAATTTATATTATAAAACGTATAGATATTTTTCGCGTTTGTTATTAAATGTAATTCTTTTCTTATTGATTTTCTTTTAACATATAAATTGAACTGTAACTGAAAAAGAATCTTAATGTTATGATAGTAGTTTGATAAAGGTTTGAGGGAGTTTGAAAATAACGTTTTCATTTAATTTAATTTTAGTAAGCTTTTATAATTTTAGTTTGGTATTGTTTATGTTTATGTTATAATGGATTATTACTACTAATAGTTTTTTTAATACGAATAATTATGGTTGTGTTACGTACAATAATTCTGCGTAAAAACAAACAAATTAATAATAATTTTCGTAATTTATTTATCAGCACAAAAAGTAGATTAGCTTGTGTTGCTGTTCATATAAGTTCACGGATGCTTTTTTTAACATTTAAACTTGTAAAGCGTTTATAATGTGCTTTTCAATATTTTTACACGTTTTTGTTTTTAAATTATTTAAATTAATTATATAATGTTAAAGTTACAATTATGTAATTTAGTATCAGCACATTTTATTTAATAACACGAATACAATTACAGAAAATACTAACAATAACAATCAAACATAATACTTACTGAGCTTTTTCTCTTAAGCTTTTTTTAAAACTAAATTAATGATTATACTAATTTGTTTGTGTTAACAATGTGCTTTTTTAATTTCTTTGCAACAGATTGAAAGGATTTGAGTGAGACACCAATGGAATAAACATTTTTAAACAAACTATTTGAATATTTAAATGTTTTTTATTACAAAAATATTTTTAAAAATCATTTTGCTGAAATTTGTTTATAATTAATTATAACTATCTTTTTAAAATATTCTGGTAAAATGCGTAATATCTAAGTGTTAATTATCCTTACTGTTTTGATTTTTTTCTCTTATTGCTATTTGGTATTTACTATATTTTTTCATTTTTTCGTAATGTAAATCCAGGAATCCATCTCTAAGTGGAGAAGATATTGTAATAACTAAAGAGGGGATAGGAAGGCAAGAAAAAATACCAAAAAAGGTGGCATAAAAAGCATATTAAATCTGCCAAAAAGGCAATAAAAAAAGCACAAATATCTATTAAGATTTACAGTTTATTTTTTTGTTTTACAATGTTTAATAAGTGATATTATTTTCCCAATCACAAATCAAATATTTTTCAATATTTTGACCAATTTTATCATTTAAAATATTTTTATAGAAGGAAAAAGTTCTTTCGACATCACAAGATGTTAGTGGAGCAAATTTTAATGCTGATGTTCCCGTTATTGTTAAAGATATTTTTTGTTGATGCTTCATGACCTCCCCTTTTTGAATTTCAGTCAGTTGTTTAAAGAGGTCAAAGGAAGGGTTTTTTGATGTGACGAAATCCAATTTTTGATCAATTTTTCTTCCTATAGTCCTTATAATTGCTCTTATTCTTTCGAATGTAGCGAAAGATTCGGTCATTGCGGTTTCGCTTTTTTCTAGCTTCTTTAATTCGTCAGGAATGCCGGAAAAACGTGTTTTTATAAAAACTAGTCCTCTTTTAACAGCTTCGTCATTAAAAGCTTTTTGAGATTTAGCAATTGTTGCAGAGGTCGTCTCGTCAAATACTTCAACCACATGAAGTAAGCCAATTCAATTAATATATAAGACAATGTCAGATTATAGTATGAACTGTACCTCTTTAATTTTTTCAAAATGTGTAGCATAAAAACTGCAAGCAGATAACCAAGTTCCCGATCTTGTTATGATCGGTTCCAGTGGAAGTTTAACATCTGAAAGTTTTTTTTTATAGGCTCTTACCAGTAACGGTGTTTTTACAAAAACCTGAAAAAAGATCCAATAATCAAAAAGTGAATCTGATATGTTAGAGATTTTTACCTTTTTGGTGGCAGAAATTAACTTGTTTACTCTTGCAAACCTCTCTCTCATGAATTCACACACCCTATGTATTCCATGTGCTAGACAAGTTAAATGTTTTAAATTCGGATAAAATATTTCTAATGCCTGAGCGGATTTGATCATATAAGGTGCTGCATTGGTTACGAATAAGAGAACCTTTTCTTTTTTTACGCCATTGGGATACAGAAGTCCTACAAACATAAAATTATATAATTGTAATTAATAGATTGGATTATATTAATCAATCATTAAAAAAAAACTTACGTAAACAATCATGGAAAAAATTTGCAACTGTTTTGTGATTGGTCTGTGGAATTTCTGTGGATGCTAGCGAATGAGCTTTTCCTGGTTCTAGTTCAGACAATTTACCAACTACAAAATTTGCTATATATCGACTTCTGCAATCGGTTGTTTCATCAACCAAAGTCCGAATGTAATGGTCCCCAATTTTATTCCTTATTGTCTGTATCTTCTATAAAAGGTAAACCAGCATTTTGAAAACTATTCATACTTTAATTAAACTGCTTACCGATTGGTAACATAATAATTTTTTCTTAAAGTTGATTCATCTGGAACAACTTGTTCGGTGTATTTTTCGAGGAAATTGCGAAAATTGGTATTATCAAATTTTTTAAGAGGAATTTGAGCCGACACCAATGCTTCGCACAAATCTAGAGCAAAAGTTGTTTTTGATGGGCCAGGTTTATTCTGTTGATCTTCTATAATGTTTTTTAACAATGGTTGTTTATTAGTTTTTTTAATATTTTTTAAATGTAAACAACTACTCAATTGTTGTTTTACATGGTACTTTTTAGTAGCACCGATCTAAAATATTACATATACTAGTAATTAAAAGCATTTAAATTAAGATAATACAAACTTACTGATTTTGAACAAACTTGACAAAAAAGGTTTTCTCCGTCGGTTGTTAAATTATTGTCCAATTTACTTCACTTGTAATTATTTTTAAATTTTGATTGATTATTAGGAGGCATTTTTTAAAACTTACTCACAGCACAACAGCAATAAAGTATCACAGTGTGACAATATCACAGGTATTTATAACAAACAAAGAATATTTTATTAATGTGTTTCAGTCATTAAAGAAATCCCACCGGACAGAATTAAAATTATCTATATTTGTTTGCTTTACTTAGGTACTGAATAGACCTATAAAATATGATTCATTCCGAAATTCTTCCGGTTTTGTAAATGGTGTTCTGTTAAGCCTATCATTGTACATAATCCTAGTATAAATTCTTACAACAGTTCTTTTCTATAAGCGGCTTTTGTATTTAATGTTTTCTGGAAACCATTGTTTAACAAAACATGAAAATCCCTGTTGTTATTTATAGGTTTGTGGTAAGATCTTTTGAGCAAAAAACGTTAATTATATTATTGTACGTAATTTAAGTAAAATTCTATAATGCGTTATTGTCATCTACTTATTAAAACACTGTTTACACAAACTTTTCGAAATTTATATCTAAAAAAGCAATATAAAATAATACTTTTTAAAAAGGTAAAAAAGACAAAAAGTTATACAAAAAAGCAAAATAGGCAGGCTCCAGGCATTTACCAGACTGTCCGCTCTTTCGTAATAGCATATGATTTTTTTTAAATCAATCGAAAAGTATATTTATTATAAAACTAGTTTCGACAATTTAAATTGTCATCGTCAGTTAAACTAAAAGCAAATGAGTTAACAAAAATAACTAAACAGTTAAAAGAACTTACAATTTATATAACATTATAAAAATTGAATGACAAATATCAACAAATTAAAAAATCTTAACTTAAAACTGACATTAAATACACAGCCATAGGTAAAAAGAAAAATGAAAATGAAAAATAAGTAAACTAAAATTTATTATTAAAAAGAAGATAAATATTTTAATCAAGAATTTCATTTAAACAATTATCTGAATTTTCATTATAAAGACGATGAAGAAAAAATGATGAAATTTAACATTAAGGTCAGAGAAAAAGAATGGTCATTACATAAGATATGATTAGCAAAAAAAGAACAAATGTTTGATATACCAAAATTTAAATACTTTTTAATAAAATAAATCTGTTCTTTTAATCTTGTTTTAAACTTTCTACCGGTTTGTCCTACATAAGAACAATTGCAAGAAGAACAAGAAATTTTATACACACCAGATTTATCTAAAAAAGAAATAGAATCTTTATTATTAATAATAAAATGTTTCAAATTACGATTAGTAGAAAAAGAAATAGAAATATTACACGTTTTAATCTAATTTTTAAGAAAAAGAGAACAAGAATTAATATAAGACATAGAACGGTAGATGTTAGCATTATCCGATTTATTTTTTAAATAAATGGTATCAGTTGCGGATCCAGAAAAATATGAAGGAGGGGGCCAAGATACAAAGCTAAAATCTAATAGGATTGGCGTAGGACTTATCTATAGGTTGATATGGAATTGGTTTTTATCCGATGCCCCTCAGGATAAAAAAACATTTTAAAAATTTAATACCAATTGGTGAGTTTTTAGGTACCCTAATCGCTTTTGTAATAAAGCCTATTTGGACTAAATTGTAATAGTTTTTATTAAAAAAATTCTATTTTCTAGTTGTTATTTGTTAATTACATACATACGGACACTGCTTAATTATGAAACTATACTATAGCTGTACCATACAAAACACTTAAGGCTCGGATATTATGCGATTATATAATACAAAAATAATTTTACATTATAAACTTAAATGAAGGCGCCGAACATGTTTGGCACAAAAGGTTTGAAGAACTTCGTCGCCACTAACTGAGATGTCTCGTTCTATATTTAAAATTGTCCGTTCAGTCTTTTGTTTTCCATGTTTGACCGGAGATAAGTTTTTATCTTTTTTAGAGCAGAAAATGATCTTCAGCTCTTGCCGAAGTCTGTGGCCTTATTGCCAAAAGCTTGAGAGTTTATGGATGTTGGGCGACAGCTGCGCTTTTTCATATGCTAAAACAAATGTTGTCGGCTTAGAAGTGTTCTCAACGTTTGCCCATATGTTTGTCCATATTTTTAACTCCCTTTTTAATTCTAATAAGCTCAAATCACTGTTGTAATCTTCTGACACAATTTTTGATATCCATTTTTTCACACTCAAAATTTTTTGTTGAACCGATCCTGCTAAAATAAAATTTAAAAAAAGTATCCAAATCGTTTTCCTGTAACATTTCTCCGACCACCGAGTTTTTATGTTGCTCCTATTAGTTTGGATATTCGTCAACCTAGGAATTCTAATTTCAACGTTTAAAGAATCTGCTAAAGCTTCACTTTGCTCAAAACATTTTCTGAACTCGATATCAGTGTTGCAGCGCAACTTTTCTAATTCACTGATAACAGCTTTTATTAAATCAGCAGCTTGAGCAAAATCCAAGGTCTTTTCTTGAAGTTGCCTTGATAACGGTAGTGATAGCTTCCATCACTGCTACACTAACAATGAATTCACTGGAACCTATGGTACGTTTTAAAGAAAAAGCAATGGTGCTACCCGCTGAAAATTGCCCACTTTTTCGAAAAGCTCTGGTAAACATCATAAAATTTCTATAAATTGAGTAATTGCGTCGTATCTTTCCACACAACGAGTTTCACACAGTCGTTTAATTTTTTAATGATATTTACAATTGACGTCTGTAGAAATAATGTTTTCAAAAATATCTATTTTTTTGGGAGATTCTCTAACAAAGTTGGCTATATTACTAATAGTTCCCATGGTGTTGCGAATACTCGAAACTTGACAAGCTTTGATCAGTACAAGATTTGGACGATGACTAACCCAATGTCCATAATGAGCCGATGGCTGAATTTTAAAAATGTGTGCTTGAACCCGTTTAGTAACCCCACTCATGTTGGCTGCACTATCATATGCTTGACCTCGATAGTTTACCATATTGAGACCTAGGTTTTCTATTTCTTTTAGTATTACAGACACTAAATTTTCTCTTGTCAGACAAGAAACTTCAATAAACTGTATAAATCTTTCTTGTACAATGTTCTTTTCATTATTAAAATACTTAAAACATAAGCTCATTTGTTCAGAAATACTAGAGTCGGTTGTTTCGTCGGGGATTATTGTAAAATACTGAAATTTCTTTACCTCATCTATAATTTTCTTACTTACTGTTGTGTTACAACATTCTATAATATCATTTTGTGTGGTTTTGCTTATATATGTAGCAGTCCTAGCTGTGTTTTGCAAGTGATTTTTTAAAGCCAAAGTCACCATCATCTACTCTGAATTTTAACAGTGCACGAAAGTTTCCTTCTTGTTCATTGCTAATGTTATGATGCTGATTATGAGTAAACAATTCGCCATCGTCTTTGTGTTCGCAAAAAGCAATATTTTGACAGTCACAAAGTATTACTGTTTTGATTAAAGATAATAGCTTTTTCTTATTTTCTTTAACAACTTTTCTTCTATTATCGTCAATTTGTTTAATTACACTAGACTTTTTTCCTTCAACAAAGTCAAGAAAATTTTTCATGTCTGATAAACTATTTCGATGGTACGCATTTTTTTGGCGAGTTCTTAAGACCTCTGTAGATTTTTTATAGTTTTTCATCGGTTCAGTGGCCAGTTTTTTAAGTTCTATTCCACCAACTACTTTTTTACTAAAAAATACACAGGCTTGGCAAAAACCTCCATTTTTCTTCGCACTTATAGTTATCGAGCCACTTTGCCTAGAATCGTCGTTGATGCCCCACTTTACTATTTTGATATATTGGAAATTTGTAGCTATTGTCAAGAACCATATATGTATTTTTTATCCATTCGTAAGGTTCATGTTCTGATTGTATTTCTATATCACAGAGATGGGCTATGTCCCAAACGTTTACTGTCTCTGTGGTAGTTACCGTATATTCACTAGAAAGAACTTCACTAGAGTTTTTATAAGTATTATTTAATTAATTTAAGTAAAAATATATATATGTATATATACAGATACATATAACATAATTTTTTGATTGTATCTAGATACATATAAATAGATAAAAAATATGAATCTAGATTCATATATCTATATGAATTTATATAGATAATTAACAACACTGCTTTTTGGAAACGATTTTGTGCAAAGTTGTTCCACCCACATTCGGAAATTCCAATGCGAAAGTTGAAATTGTGAATCGCCGGTCTCCACTTGTATTTATTATACAGCTGAATATTATCTACATCACTATGAGAGCCATCAGTGAAAGCCAAATATAAATCTTTGCAGCAGTTTAAAATATCACTGTTTTCAAGGCACACAGCTTTAGGATGAAGGAATCCAAACAGTTGGTTGAACTTCTGAAGTTGATCAAATCTTTCAGAAAGAGAAGAGAATACTAAAAAAGAAGTTAGTTTTTAGTTTATTTGCCAAACTTGCTGCAAAATCTTGGATGCTTACTAGACCCATAAAATGAGACATAGATCTCCCCTAACTGATATCTGATGGGTATTATGGCATTGATGCGAGTTTCCTATCTTGTTTGGCTTAGTGGTGTTACAAGCTTTAGGTCTTACAAACCTTGCACGGCCAACTCACACAGTCGGAGATAGGGGAGGTTCAAGTGAATAATAATTAAAGGCGCCAGATCATTTATAATTAAAACTTCTGCCTCGATCAAGACAAACGGTCCAAGCCTGTAATTTTTTGGTTCGTAATCCTTGTTACTCTGATGTTCTGGTAACCACAATAAAAGAGAAAGGTATGTTACCATAAAAGAAAGATTAACAGGTATAAAAACTTTAATTTAGTAACATAGAATATTAACAAGAGTATATCTAATTCTCAATTCATAAACGTCAGAAGTATCGGCTACACACAATACATAGGTTAAGTAGAAGCGAATACCGAAGAAAATTTCGTAGTAAATATTGTTTGTACACAGCATGCGATACACACAAAATAATTAATGAAACTACCTTAATGGTATTAAAACAATGATCGTAATTACGGAAATTAACATTAGCTAAAGTTCCGTGAGTGACTTTTCTGACAGCGATAAAATAATTAAATAAACTTACCCACAATCCAGTACCTACTTGGTCGAAGAAAACGTTTTCCCCGGCCTGGAATAAATTTGAGTAGCAAATCGTGTCAACACAATGACTTACGAAATCAAGATCTACAAAACTGTTAATTACTGCTAAAAGAAAGTACACATAACATAACCCGATTGTCGAATGCTGTTGTACACATTCAATGAAAGTTGGTTTCACAGGTGTTTGCCGCATGAGTAGAATCTCGAAGAAAAGTTCTTGTCTTCGGTTTTTTTAGTTTTAAACGAGGCCTTGTATATAGAGTTATACTCGTCCCATGAAGGTATTTATCGATATTAATCCCTCATTATTCTTTATTGAATAGAAGCATGTAGCCAAAACGTGGTGGAACGCCTATCAAATTAAGAAGAAATTACAAAAGAATATTAACAAAACGGATGTAAATATCTTACCCTGTGACGAATACATTATTTTAAAAACGTAATGAAGTTATAATTTGATTTCCATTACAGAGGATGTTATTCGATAACTTTCTTTAAGCGAAACAGGCCATTTTATGCTGTTGTCAGCTTAACGACTTCGTCGTAAAATGACAGTCACAAGAAAAGATCGGCAGAGGGCGTCAAAACCGGAATCTAATTTTAATTCAATATACAGGGTATTACGTTATAAAAATTTTGCACGTAACAGTGGCTTCACAGTTAGTTTTTTACGTGTTTTTTTTTCGAACGATGAGGGCAAGCAGAGAAAAAATTGTATACTTCCAAAAAATTCCAAAAAATGATACTGTTTCATTGCTACAGAAAGCAGCATCATTTACCACAAGATTAAGCAAGTGAGCTCTACAAGACATGAAAATAGCACGACGATTTAGATTCAAGATTCTTTTCTGTACTCCTACGTGTTTCCCCCTCATGTTAGTTCCATTGTCATAACCTTTGCTCCTAAGGTGATTAAGTGGTATGTTCAAGTCTTCAAGTTGTTTTAAAATAGCATTAGTCAAAGATTCTCCCCTTGTGTCATTATCAGAAATAAAACCTATAGAATGTTCTTTAATTTCCGCCTTCTTTCCAGGGCGACATTTTACAACTTATTATTATGAAGTTGTACAAGAAGAACTTGGAGTAGGTGTACGATCTTCATTATTGGCACTTGCAAAAAGAAATTTCTTTAACAATGACGATTGTTTTTGTTTCGCACAGTTTGCAAAATTTTTCTTTTTCTATGGAAAAACCCAGATGGATTTTTCTTGTCTGACATAGTAAACACGACATAAAACGAAACTTAAAGAACAAAAAAACCCTAGGCTTGTTGTTTTGTGTGAGTGTAGATAATACTGATTCTCACGTTTTTTGGCGTGGGCAATCTTAAGTTTAAAGCTATCGTTGTAACACAAGACATTAGTACTAGAAGTTCTAAATAAAATGAAAATTGTGCTCCAAAAGATATTTTCAATTAAAGTTTTTAGGTTGGTTCTCACTATTTAAACAAGCGGAAATTGTTAATTTTAACTATGCATTAGATGCTGTAAGATTTTTTTTAAACGTATCGATGTATTTAATATTTCATTAACTACAAAACAAGCTGTTAATAGTCCAATAAAATTGACCAAATTTAAAAACATGTACTTGATGTACGTGGTAACCTTTATCTGAAGTCTTAACAAAAACATGGCGTGAGCTAGTCTACTAAAAGCCCCTAAAGAAACATATTAGTTACATTAATACAGTGCACCCGCTTATTAGAATCACAGATAATGTTATCAGTCAGGTAATGTTATCATTTTAATAAAGAACCGGCCTGGCGTATGCTACTACACAGAAAAAACTTCGTTTATAGTAATCATAATATTGGTTAATGTTATCAATTTCTTCTTCAGCTTTGTTTCTAGCCTTGATAATAACCTATTTTCCATGATTTTTTTAGCTGAGTTTTCACAATACACTTGTTTAGAGTGAAAAATTTAATCAGTGTAACCTAAAAATAATTCTTTTGCATATCCAGCTTTATTTTTGCAGTGCTATTTATTTACTGAAGTCCTTTGACTGACCTAAGTAACATTACATAATCATTGAAACATCTGTGATTTTTGGATATTGTTGTCATTCGGTTATTGTTATCAAAAACCCCAAGTCCCAACGTGATTCTATTAATCGGCGTGCACTGTATTATTTACAACATCTGTAAATACGCTATATTTGAGATATATTTCTATCGACAAAAACTATTTATAAAGGACACGTGCAGTTTTTGGAATAGCGACTTAATTTAACCACATCTTATGCGATAACATTAACATCTATTTATATTCATTATCGGTGTCGGCTGTCAGCAAATTATTTAAACGAAGTGTGCAGTTCTTAGAACAGGGTATTAAATACGATACTATTATCTTAGAATAATTTTTATTGTTGGTGTCAGCAGCTCTATAATTTTTGATTAATTTTTTTGTCGTGTTGATGCTATAGTTTCACCTTTTTATAAACTTGTTAAGTCGATACACAACACAACACAACAACCCCAAATACTAATAGGATTTCGCTCCAACGCTTTTATAGTTTTTTTTATTACTAAACTGTGTTCATTGTTTGGCGCCTCTGTCAGCCAAGCGCCCTATGCAAGGTCACGGCTCGTACGGTCTTTGGACCGGTACTGCGATAGTTAATATAGAAAGTGCGCTAGGTTTCCAAAAATCGTTTAATTGATATTTAACAGGTGCCACCAATTCTTCGTGATTGAAACGTTGAATTCGATTTGCCCATATAACGAATGTTAGTTGCTGACATGATTACATCTAACCATAGACCCAATGAATAAGCAATTACCCAGTCATTAAAATTTTCTGAAGTAACAAACACGTGAGGGTGACCAAGTTTGCTGTCAGAATTTAAAAAAATTGATCTTTCCGTAAAATAGTCTTAGCGATTTTTTTAATGTACAGACATCGAAATCTTAATTGATATCACTGAGCATTGCGTTAGCATACGTGAACATAAACGGAAATAATATAATGGGCAAATCAAAGGTCGAGCAAAATTTATACGGCGCAGTAATCATAACTTAAATTAAATTACAAAAAAAAAGTTATGCCAAATTCTCAAAGTTAGAAAAATTTACTAGAAACTTAAGTTTTCCTTTGCACTTTAGCAGTAGCACCAAGAAAAAATGGCGCAGAAAGCTTAGTCATAGTGTTAATGTGTCGTTCACTTCGAAAAACACAAAATAAAAATTTTCTCCGCAAGAAAGTTACTGTAAGTATTCTTGAGAATGAATTTCAAAAATTTTTGCGACGTAATATTTCACTGACTTTTTTGACAATTGCAATATTGCCTTGTATAAAATTTTATTCTTTAAATTTCTGGAGGATTTGTTCATTAATATCGGTGTCTGTACTAATGTCACTGTCTTTCCCTGGTACGTTTTTTTTATGTTTTCCAGTCGGTTTTTTAGTTTTCGATGCAAACACGCTTTTCGTTACTTTTTCCTTTTTTTTCTCTTCCCGGCGTCTCTCACAATTTTTGTTTATTTCTTGTATATTAGGCATATCTGTCAAAATTTTTGTTTCCACTGGTTTTCTTCCTTTCTGAGTCTTCCTTGATAATGCTTTAGGAAGAGGTTGCAAATCTTTTGGGGTTTGTATAGATTTTGCTAGGTCAGAAGGAGCAAAATTTTTGTTACACCGTTTTTCAGGTGTTATTTTAGACAATACCAAAAAGTCTTAGTTGGACTTGAATGCCTGTTAAGAAACTATCATTTTCTGGTTCAGATTTTATATTAAATCACTCAAATGTTTGGATTCGCTTGAACTGTTATTGAAGAGACCAAAAAATCAATGTCCCTAAAAAATTAAAAGTAGTTTATTTTTTTTTAGACCTTTGTAAATTGAATGAGATGTAAAAGACTTTTTCTTCGGTTATTGAACCACTGCGATGTGTTGCAACTGCAGATTCCGGGGAGCATTTTGCCTAAGAAACTAAAAACCTAAAAACTCCGTTACATTAACAATTTATTACATAAAAGAAATCAAAGATAAAATCAACAAACAAAATTTCACACACAAAATTAATTTATAATAAAATAATCGGCTACAATAAAAAAATCTATTTTACTAAAACGTAAATTTTAATTAAAAAAACAAAAAAATTAAATTCAAAGGCATCTGTGTCCTAACTGTATCAAAATAACAAAGCATTAAAATTTGCACTTAACTATTTAATTAACACATTTAAAAACCCGCAACCTGCTACTTTTAATCTTATTGTATTACGAAAGAAAGTTTGTATCCAACTGCCTTATTAATTAAAAATGTTTTTTTTTTAAATAAATGATACATGTATTGTCAACAACTATCTCAAAAGAAATCTATGATAAAATTAAAACAGAAATGAAAAATTAAAACGAAACGTAATTTATCTAAGTTTGCACGATGTTTTCCACCTCGTACTTGCAACCATAAGCGAAAATAATATTGAATAAACAAAACTCTTAAAAATCTTAACAAAATAACTGCTTAAAAATATCAAACCACTTGTATCTCAAAAACTAAATAAGAATTGTCGGAACTAATAAGTTATAAAATATACTTGAAGCGTAGGACAATGAAATCGACCTAAATGACTTGCTTGACCAAACTTACAAAACCTTTGATAAGCGTGTCTGGGGGAGCACTGTACGAATATCACGTTTTAATCTGATCATTAATTACAACTACGATAATCACAGTTAGTACGAATTTTAATAAATCTTTTAAAACTTACATTATCTTTTATTTATAAAAATTTCATACAATATGACCGAGGTCAATAATTAACTAATCATCGATAAACTTTGCACATCATCAACTGAACAATCTGTTTTCCAAATTTCTTCACGAAGATGTAACATACGATGACACCGTTTTTTCTAATTTGCATGCGTTATTTCAGAAAATGAATTTCGAACCAACTTTTCAATATTAATACTTCTTTGTGCCACATTATTCACTGTAACTTTCCTATTTACGAGACTTCATATGAATTTAATTGAATTTAAGTCACAATGGTAAAGAGACAATCAAAGAATATTATGTCCATACTACTTAGTAATGTATTCACAAAATAACTTTTTGAAGTAGGGTGCTGGTTGACTAACATTAATAATTCTGCTTTTTGCATATCAGTTGTAGTAGTAATTTCATTTGTTTCTAGCCACAACGAATATTTTCTTTACGATTTTACTTTAAGTCGGAGGTGTGTTTATTTGCTATGAGTAATAAGGTGCATTATCCATTACGATGAGGCCAATAGAACCTAAACTTGGAATAAGGCGCTTTTTCAAACATTGCATAAAATTTGTATGATTCATATTAGTCGCCAGACTCAGCGATTGAAAATTAAAAAGTCGTTGTTTACACCTGCTTCATTTTCGGACTGCAAACACTGGTTAACTCCATATGAATGTAAGTTTCATCTAACTATGTGTTACGAGTAAATCAGGTTCCTCGAGTTGGCCCGCCAAGAATAAATTGTTACGCTGGTCTTCTTGTAACAAAACAAAGCAACGGCTAGCACAGCTTCTTCGGAGAGGGATCGCAGGCTTTGTTATGCGAAATTATAACGTAAATCTAAAAAAAGGCGCCAAGACGATGAAAGAATAAGTTAGGGAGATACCGACTAACTCTACCCGTAGCTGGAAAACAATAAATAACACCACAGAAGTAATAACACAGAATATATATATTTATTTTATCACAGAAGATGAAGAACCTATATAACTGTAAGTTTTCGCCAATATTTATACATGGGTCGAATGAATTATAAGTTGCGTCGAATAGTGAGCAACACACCGTACTACAAGCTGACCCTGGCGGTCTAAACAGTTACAGTCTGAATTTATATTTACAAATCTTTAAATTGTAGACAAACAAACAATTTAAGCCTTCCAGACTCCACGTGCACTGCTTATGAGTTCGTGAAGCACAAAAATATTATTAATTGTGTTAATTTAACATGCACGTACGGTCATAAATGACATGACCACCGAAGTACAAATCGAAGAAAAAATTGAAATAGTAATACTCACAGTTAGGTTTTATCCAGTAGGGTATTAGCTAATTCCGTACTTGAGTTACCTAAAAAGCAATATTAAACCCAATCTAAACGAGCATACAATGTTAACATAAGTAAAAGGTCTCCTTTGCATCCAATCATTTAAGAACGCAAATGCGCAGCGTTTCCCTTCGACTTAACATCGTAAATTTCCCCAGTGTTTGTCGTAGTTAACCTTCAAAAGAGGGATAATCCTGCAGGTTTCCAACCCTTGACGATATATAAAACGATAACGTTATCAATAATGTGACGTCATGAAAGTTTTCCAACGAGGTCACCTGCTAGTTATCTTCGGTGATAACGGTAAACATGTGGTGGGTACCAATATCCACCCGTTTCAACCTCACAAATGTAATTGCATATTCACGTGAAACAATCTAAAGGTGAAGGTTGCCCCGGGCGTAAAAGTACAGAACTCGTAGATGCGCTTGCAGGAAGTGAGTTAAAAGTGCTGTCTAAAATTTGACAGTCTCGGCGAAAGTGTAGGGAATTCTCCGGACAAATTTCATACTTGAAGAAAAATTTTCATACTCGCGAATTGAACTACTAATTTTTAACATAACATATGTAACTGGTTGTATATTGTTGCCTTAAGCGTCATTCTCTCTCAGCTTTCTCAAATACCACAACAGCCAAGCTACACTATCGTTTTGTCCCATTAAAAGTATACGTTTGTTACAGTGTTTCTTGTAACGAACCCCAAGTTTTAAAAGATAATTTCGTCAAGTTTCAAGTTTTTCCATGTAGTTGACTGACTTTATTTTTAATTGTTTCCACCAACACTTTGACTGTGAGTACTTGATGATCGCCTGTATATGTACATTTCATGCACAGATCTTCTTAAAACGCTTTAATCAAAATCATCAAATTCAATTTAGTTCGACGCTTCTTACCTGGTTTTCTTAACCCGGCAGTGGTGGCGCCCCTGTTTGTTACACACCCGGTGGCGCTGGGTCTGTAGTACCCAGCGCCAGGAACAACTCAGATTATCTTTTTTGAATCAAAATTTGAATAAAATATAAATTTACGTCAAAGACCTGTATTTCTTGGACTATAATAAGACATACTTAGTGAATATTTTCGTAGTTATCAACAATTTCGCCTTGAAAATAGAAAGTGCTGTAATACCTCTTCTTTGCAACAAAAAAATACCAGTAAACTCAAAAACAGATTTATTGCACAAATTAAGGAACGCAAAATAAACATTATTCTAATATGTCAAGACAAAATCAAAATGACAAATTATTGCACACAATTCGAACACATAAACTGGGCATGCTCAAGACATACGAATTTATGGCATGATAAACAGTAATATTTTGTTTTTCTATCCTTTTTACAAAAATAACAGCTCCGCTTTGTGCCTTGTGGGATAACCTCTGCTTCCTGATGATCTCGGGTTAGACCAGCAGCCTCTTCGCGCCTTTCTCTAACAGCTCTAGGGACATTCTTTTCCAGGACCCTTCGCCGCGTATGCTCTTCGGTCAGTGATAAAGAAAGCCTTTTCAAAAATAATCTTCTAATCGTTTCTCCTTCTTGCCCTTTATTGTTAGAAGTGAATATTATTTGGGTGTTAATTCCAGCTAAGTTCAAAAGTGAATAAAATATCACCATCGGCCATCGCCTTGTATTTCTAGCAACGTTATATGTTGCACAGAGTTCACCAACTGTGTCGACACCGCCTTTAGTACTGTTGTAATATGTTATAATTTTGGGCTTCATTTGCTTTCCAGTGTTCATGTCTATGTCATCACTATGATGCATACTCGACGTCAATACAACATTTTTCCCCTTTTTGGGAACATATGACACAATTGTCATATCTTTTGAAATACCAAACATGCTTGAATTAACTGGCCGATCCTTTGTACTTACGAATTCTGGTGGAAGTTCCCGTTTATTCTTCCTCACAGTTCCAACATAATTTAATCTGTGCTCATTCAAAAGCCGAGAAACAAGGGGAAAACTGGTAAACCAATTGTCTGCCGTAACATTCCTTCCTGATCCTGATATTGGTGAAATTAGTCATTTTACAAGACTAGTTGGATCATTAGGAAGTCTGAATGCACCCTCGGGCTGTTGACCGGGATACACTTCCAAATTCAAAGTATAGCGGCAATGTGAATCGACTACTGCATATATTTTCAAACCATACTTATTGGGCTTATTCGGGATGTATTGTTTGAAGATGCACCGTCCCCTGAAAGCTTCGAGCTTTTCATCTATTGTAACACAATCGCCGATAGTATAATATTTTCTGCAATTTGAATTGAATAATTCAAAAAAATCTCGTATTGCTGCCAGCCTGTCCGTTGATTTTCTCTCTTCTCTTGTCTCCTTGTCGTCGAACCGTAGAGTACGTAATAGAAAAAGAAATCTTTGTTGTGACATTGTAAGCCAAAACCTTTCGATCCCTGTACCGCTTCTGTCCCAAAGCTCAGCAACATTCAATCGGGCGGCTCTTAGAGTTCCTGCCAGATATAAAAGGCCTAACAAAGCTTTCATTTCTATAGTAGCCGTTGGTCTACATGAACGTTCACGGCGAAACTGACCGTGTATTTGTGTAATATATTTGTTGGTATTTTCTACCAGCATTTCTTGGGTAATATATAAATTCCAGCATTCCAAAATAGTTTTCGCGTCTCTTGCTACGCCTGTAACTCCAGGTTTCTCTTTTATAACATTTGCGGATCTTGTTTTACGAGCTGGTGGCGGATGCTTCAACCACTGTGTTCCATCTTTACCAAAAACAGATGGATTTCTATGCCCATCCGGTTCTTCCTCGGGCTCTACATCACTGCTCTGTTCTACCTCTTCTTCAATATCCATATCACACTGCACATCTTGCTCGGAAACATTTTCATCAGCGTCACTTTCTTCTGACGACGGTAATTCGCCTCCATCTTCCTCTTCCGCTTCATATTCTGCCAGCAGTCGCAACAAACGCGCTTGCTCCTTCTCATAGTAACTCATTCTATGACAAATATAAACCGATGAGTGAAATAATACTAAAAACATGGAAATATATCACTTACCTTATGAATATGTTTTGTAACTCACAGAAAAAAAATTGCCACATCACCGGTGGCGCTGGGTCTGTGAGATCTTTTTGTAAATATCACAAAGACTATAAATACTTCAAGTTGGGCCGTTCTCTACTCAACTGGTGACAGCAGCGTGTAGGCACTTATAAGAGCGCGTATCCCCACCTCCGTTATTTTTTACGTAATAGGGGGAAGTACTGCGCATTGGGTCTCACAGACACAGCGCCACCACTGCAGGGTTAAGAGTGAATCTCCGAGAACATCAAATTCTTTACCAAACTTCTTTATAAGCTTAAAGTTGAGAAACTTTCTTAAATGAATATATCCATTGACCAGCTACTTATCTTCGATTACGATTAACGTTTCGTGTTTCAGAATGAACAACTTTTTAGGTTCTGTTTTTTATAGATTTAAACTGTTATATTAACCATTATTTTACACAATAAATAATTTTTTCTGTTTTACAAATTAATTAGAAATAATTTGAAGCTAAAAATACTTACCAATTGTTTTAAAAGTAAATTGAAATAAATTGTTCTAAAAAGAACATTATTGTCTACAAACAAAACGAAAATTCAGATCCAATTACTCAAAGTACTGACGTTTTAAAAACCTTCGTGTGTTTATCTAACGTACTAGTCATAAAAAATCACTCGGTATATTTAAAGTATTGAATGAATTACAATTTAAAAAAAAATGTTAAGCTGTTGTTAAAAAGTTGTATTTGTTGGCATTACATTTTTTGACAGCTTTCAATTAGGTGCAGCGGTTACATACGATGTTCAGTACAACGAAAAGCAAAAAATGGAAGATTGCAAACAATAAACATACTTTTTAACTTGATTGTAATGTACATGTTAACTAAACATTCAACGTTTGTCTTCTTTGTATTAAAAATAAGCACGTAGCAGGCATGTACTCATTTTTATTATAAAAATATTTGAGTCTTGTAAAATATCTATTCATCTTACTAATGGCAGCAATATTGATTAAACACAATACCCGCATTTATCTTTGTCTAACAAAAACTTGTCATTAAAATCATTTCGTTCGTCTAGGAAAAAATTTACGTTTTTATTTTGATGGCGTAATTTATATTATAACGCTCAAACTGATTATTCCGGTCGTCATAACTTTTTTTCAGCTGTATCTGCACCTATAATTTTTCTTTTTGACAGTCTTAACTTTAATTTATTTTGTGTGTAAAAAATACTAGATGTAGTAATACATTTTACATTTGACGCGTTCTCAAATTCTATCAATAAATAAAGAGCACTCAATACAAACAACTGCATTATATGTGTCTGTATGTATGTATACAAAAACGACGTGAATAAAAAATTCCACGCAAAGAATGTATACGTTTGAATTGTGATGAAAAGTATAAATTTTATTCTACAAATAAATTTATGTTAAAAATTATATATTATTACAAAGTATATAACGGTACGGAAACCACAGTCAAACTTCTATGAAATCACTACACTGTATGGTGAACTTACGCATTTTGATAACTTAACATATTTAGAAAGAACTAATTATCGATAATTTTTTTGAAATACAAATATAAAAAAAAATATTTGACTTGAAAGATGGTCTTATAGTATAAACATCAAAGAAATGGAAAAGTATTAATTATAAAAAGTTGTATGGAATAAAATCCAGAAGCTTAAAACATTTAGAAGAGAAATACAATAAACTGTTATTTTAGAAACGACAGTAAGATAAAAATAAATATGTTCTAAAATAACTAAAACATATCGTATATAAAAATTATTAACATGAAATGGTAAAAAACAATATAAGATAAAATTACTAATAACATATGAACAAATATGTTCATACAGAGTAAGTTAATAGTATTGTAGCGAATTTTATTATTAAAACTAATTTATTTAAACTACTAATAATATTTTTACTTATACTAAAAATATGTACACTTTTAAATTAACCGAACTTATTAAATCTAATAATATTTAATAAAAACACTTACACTAATTTATATCACTTACACGAAGATAAGATAAAGTCCGCGGATAGCTTCACACACTTGTTTACACTAAAGTCACGTACAAGATTATTCTCCGTATATTTATCTACACACACGCGCTAACGACTTATTTATTTAGACTTGAATATATACACATTTTGGAAATCCTTCTCGAGTGTTCTATATCTTTCGCTATACGTTCTAGAAGATGGATAACAACTTTGAGAAGGCTCTTGAATTAGAGAACGTTTCACTGCCCCTTCCTTAGGACTGTTTAGTCCCAGAACAGAAGACTGGATACGACACCGGTAGAAAGGATCGTGGCGATAGCGGCAACTTCCTTGACCATAAAAGCAACAGTCAATTGACTTTTCCTGGCCCGATATTCTTCTTGGTTGGTAACTACAGACCAACACTTGATCGCCTGTTCCTCGGAAGATGACCTCCAACATGTTTCGATCTGTCCTCCAATTCAGTTGATCTAAGCCACAACCAAGCTTGGGTACTGCCAATTTTTTTACATGGTGGAACTCCATTTCTCTCTTGAGATTCCATAATGTTCGCCACAGATTTTTGGATAACGGCTTGGTACGTGAGTATTTCTTGGTGACCAAATAGAAAACGAAGCGTCTGTTACCACTTAATCCTAAAACTTTTCCGACTGCCGGTTGGTGTCTTCGTAATTCATCTAGCTGTCCAAACTTCTTTTTAAACACGACTGCAACCCCTCTGGACATGTCAAGATCCTCAATCAGCAATACGCGCGATGGCGTAATCTTTTTGTGCGTGGAACAGGTCTTGTTGTTCCTCGGTTGTAACTCTAAACCTAGCTTTTCCAGAACCTCCGTATAAGTTCATAAACTTCTCGAACTCCATTTCTTCGATTGGATTTCTGGTTCTGCTGCTTATCACTCTGGTTCGGACTTGAATTTTAATATTGTGGTTATCGCCAGCAAACGGGGCTAGACGATCGACGTGAACCACTTTTGGCTTGCTTTTGTGCGGTTTTTGGATGCGATATATGACGTCATTAATACGCTGCATGATTTTATAGGGACCCTCCTATTGCCTTTGCAGTTTCGGCGACAAACCACGTCTCCTTTGAGAATTATACAACCAGGCCATGTCGCCAGGTTGAAACCCACCATTTTGTGACTTGACTTCATATCTAGTCTTCATCCTGTCGCTATCAATTTGTGTGTTTTTACGGACCTCTTCATGTACTTCGTCTAGCCTCTTAGTAAGCTTGCTGACATAATCTTCTCCAGCAACTTCTTCTTCCGGTTTTCGTCCAAATTGAAGGTCGCATGGCAATCGTATTTCCCCACCGAACATCACACAGGATGGTGTTTGGCCCGTGCTTTCGTGAACGGATGATTCGTATGCCATTAGGAAAATGTGCAAGTACTGATCCCAGTCTCTTTTGTGTTCAGACACTACCTTGGCTAAGTACTTGCCCATTGTTCGATTCATCCGCTCAACCATGCCATCAGATTGAGGATGGAAAGGCGTTGTCCTAGTTTTTTTAATTCCCAACAGTCGGCAAACTTCTTTAAACAGCCCAGACTCAAAATTGCGGCCTTGATCGGAGTGTAATTCCTACGGAACTCCAAACCGGCAGAAAAACTCTGCGACTGTAGCTGCTTCTTGATTGGGTATGGCGTAAGCCTCGCTCCATTTCGTGAAATAATCCATCGCCACCAAGATGTATTTATTTCCCGAATCGGATTCTAGGAACAGCCCTGCGATGTCAATCGCTACTCCTTCCAAAGCTTTTTCGATGGACCATTTCCTGATGCGCAGACCGTGCACAAACCATTTCTTCCTGTTGCTTGCTGAACACTTGCTTGACAGCGACATTGGGATGGTACTTAGGTTTGCTAACCTACATGCATATACAGGAGGCGCAACAAACATACCTATGAATACCTTTTGATTTTTACGTTGTTTTCGAAGGACCTTGAATGTACTTGTTTTTATTAAAGAAACTTCTTCATTTAAATGCTAAGTATATATATATATATATATTTTAATGTCGAACGTACAACAACATAATAATAATAATGACAGACTAACTCCAAATCGGTCTTAACAGTAACAACCACATACTAAAAAAAATCCTCTAGCGGTACATCGGCCGCACTTGGCACAGGCCCGTACTTAATTAAAACGAACAAATAGGCTTAAACATGCCCCCGGTCTTGAAAGACTAGGCTTTCAATAACATCAAACTTAAAGAATATAATTACATAGATTGTGTATCTAAGCTAAATCTTAATTTCTAATACTTGAACTTGCACTAACACTGCGAAGCCAAGTACAAAACATCACTAAATGTCCAGGACAAATTTTCGAAAAGGAACGACGAATAACACCGCCTGTAGTCGTTATGGAGGCCACACGAGCGACACCGTCGGCCCCTGGGTGTAATTTGACGATTCTTTCCAATTTCCAATAAAAGGGAGGTTGGTTATCATCCTTAATAAGTACAAGAATGTCGACTTGCAGTTGGGACTTGCTTGACTGCCATTTGGTTCTGCACTGGAGCTCAGATACGTACTCTTTGTTCCATCTTTTCTAAAAATGCTGCTGTGCGGCTTGCACAGCTTGAAATGTCGAGAGTCGTGAAGTAGGAATTGTAGTGCAGTCATCCTCAGGTACAGACGTCAAGGTGCGTCCAATAAGGAAGTGGGCAGGTGTTAAAGGGCTTAAACCATTTGGGTCAGGAGATAACGGAGTCAACGGACGGGAATTCAAGAGGGCTTCTATCTGACATAGGAGGGTGGATAATTCCTCATATGTTAAAATCAAGTTTCCAGCAACTCTTTTAAGATTATGCTTAACTTAACGGACACCGGCTTTCCACAAGCCACCGAAATGTGGAGAGTGAGGGGGGATAAAATGCCACGCAATTCCTTCGCGAGCGCTTGCTTCTAAAATTGATGTATTTTGCGCGGTGAGAAATTCACCTAGTTCTCTCAAGGCAGAATTTGCTCCAACAAAAATGGTGCCGTTGTCAGAATGCATGCTTGCCGGTTTACCTCTGCGAGCAACGAATCTCCGTAAACTCATTAAACAGGATTATGTAGATAAGGTAGTGACTAATTCAAGATGAACTGCCTTTGTGACAAAGCAGACGAATAAGCACAAGTAAGATTTGGACGTTTTACATCCCCGACCCTTGCGGTCTTTAATTGTGATAGGACCTGCGTAATCTACCCCTACATTACTAAATGGAAGTCCAGGTTGAATGCGTGAGGCTGGGAGAAATCCCATGATAGGATTGGTAGTTTTAGCTGAGAATCTAAAACACCTGATACAAGCGTCAACTATCTTCCTAGCTAGATTGTGACCATTAGTGATCCAATACTGTTCACGGACAATGGCAAGAAGTAATTGAGGTCCAGGGTGATGATGTTGTAAATGTGTGGATCTCATAATGAGAATCGAGAGATGGTGTTTATTAGAAATTATCGCAGGGTGAATTTTGTTGAAGTCATAATTTGAATTATGTAGCCTACCTCCCACACGAATAATACCACTAAATGAGTCCAAGAAGAAGTGTAAATGACCGATAGTTCTTGAGGGCTTAGAATCCCGAGAACAATTGAAAGCTTTAAGCTCATCTGCGAAAGATTCATTTTGCGATATTTTTATGATTTTGTTCATAGAAACTTGCAACTCTTCGCAAGACAGAGGACCATATCGTCTTGAAGAAAGCGAGATGCGACAGTTGTTGATAAAACGCAAGCAATAAGCAGCCACAGCTATTAGCCTTTTGAGATTTGAAAATTTTGATATGGGAAAAGGATCGTTAAAAGACATAGTCGTATGATGACAAGTAATTTGCCCCTTTAGCTCTAGAACCGTTGACGGAATTGAAGAATTTACGGAAGGTCATTTGGATTCATCGTCCTGCAACCATTGAGGCCCGTTCCACCATATGGGAGAATCGACTAGTTGACGTGGAAGAATACCTCTAGAGAGCAAGTCCGCGGGTTGGGATTTACTCGGAACATGACGCCAAAGACAACTAGAAGTTAGTTCCTGAATATCAGCAATTCGATTGCAAACAAATGTTTTTGTGAGGTTGGGAGGAGTACTCAACCAACCAAGTACTATGGTAGAGTTAGTCTATAAGACAGATCGCATGAATTGAACATTCAGCGCCTTGTGGACGTAAACGAAAAGTTTAGAAAGCAAGGTTGCAGCGCAAAGCTCCAACTTAGGAATCGTGAGCGGTTTTAGAAGCGAAACCTTGGACTTCGCACACAATATACTAACACAAACCCCGCCATTGCTATTAACAGACCTCAAATAAATGCATGCACCATATCCATGCATCGACGCGTTGGAAAAACCATGCAATTCCATAGAAATCGAATTTGGGCACACAGCATATCGTGGAATACGACAATCATTAAGGATTGGAAGCTCATGACAAAACAAATTCCATTTATCAAGGATGTGCATTGGAACGGGATCGTCCCAAGAAATTCTCTCCAACCATAGCTGCTGAATCAGCATCTTGCCTAAAATTGTACAAGGAGCCAACAATCCAAGAGGGTCAAAGATTTGAACAATACTTGAAAGTATGGCTCGCTTAGTCTCAGCTGTAAAGGACGGAACCGAAATTGAAAACATGAGATCATCAGCTTGGAATTGCCACAACAAACCTAAAGTGTGAGCATTTTCGTGGAAGCCAAATTCATGTAAACCTGGATGAATATCAACCACATTGATGTAGTCTAATACTTGAGGATCGTTGGCGATCCGTTTACATAATTTAAAACCACCTCGCATGCACTGTAACGTATAAAAACTTTACGTGTGTCATTTGTATAGCGAAAAACTTACTAATACACTTTAATCGTATAACAAAATAAATTAATAATGCACCGTGGCTAGCTCACAAAAATATTTATTTAAAACACACATAACAAACAAACTACATAAGAGCAATGAGATAATTTTCAGATTTATTTAAATTAGAGTCGTGGGAATTCTTACGTTACTTAAGATTAATAATTTTGATTTTGATAAATACAAAACTTTATAGGTTGGACGCCACAATATTTTTTATATATAAAATGGTTAAATATTGAAACCAAAAGATTAACACTAACATAATATCAAAAAAACATATTTACATATTTTGACAGTATCGAAGGTCAAATATAAATTTAAAGTTACCTGCTTTCAAACTTTAATGCGCAAGTCGAATTGGTGAGGTCAGTGACGCGTTCTCATCTGTTCAGGCGATTACGCAACATTACGAAATTCTTGAAATGCATATTTAAATTTCCATATTTTCCGTATTTATCCTGATTGATCTCATATTCGTACAGATCCATTAACCAGAATATCGTAAAACAAACGTAACGTATGATAATCATTCGCAACATCCAATTCAAATTTTATCAGACGTAACACATGAATAATTATCGATTTTTACTCATAAAAACCATAATTCGTAACGGAAATTTTCGTAAACAGCGACGTTGTGACTAACATCAAACGTGCAGCGTAAACCATATCGTAATTTCATATTTCATACCTCAACTTCGTAAAAAGGCGTACGTATCCAAACGAAATTTTCGTAATCATAAACGAATTTAAACGTACACAAATCCAAAAAAACATCGAATAAATCAGAAAACGTAGTCGTAAAAGCAAAAACTTCCAATTCGAACGTAGATAAAATTATTGCGCCACTTTGTATTTAGGCGTGGCCATCATATGATTCATTGAAATGACGCAATATTATGCAACTTTCGTACATCGTATATTTAATTCTTTTTCGAAGATTTGAAACCAAGTACCATAAACAAAAATCCGGAACAAAGAAAAAAAACTAAAACGTAAATTGCGATGTATTAAACATGCGGATCGAAACAAAAATGACTTACCCCTTCTAATTTACGGGTTTTTATTCTAAACAACAAAATGCGGTGCTACAACGAACGCCGGCTTAAATAATTTGCCCCATTACGCAAAAATTCACAAACACAAATTACATAAGTGGTAATTCCACTTTTTGCAGCACGCAAAAAAATGTCCGCTCACTACTTCATTGCGAACGTAAGATGCAGATGGATGACTTCGTACTTAAGAGGAAGCTCAAAACGCATGTGCGTGCGTCAAATTATTGCGCAAACGAATTTTATATCAACAGTGAATACAAAAATGTTACTTAAAAACAGACTTATTCAAACGTAAAAAATGTACACGTTACAGCACACAGCTTGAATGCTTCGACATAAGTCTCGAGCAGAATCTAATGAATCCGAACCAGTTAAAAGATCGTCCATGTAGAAATCTTCTTTATTTACCTTAGAAATTTCGGGAAGAGAACCCCTGCAGTCGATTGCAAGTTGAAGTAGGCTACGAGTGGCCAAGAAGGAAGCTGAGGCTGTACCATATGTTACAGTATTAAGATTGTATGTAGCAAGAGAAGATTGCGGCGATGGACGCCAAAGAATGCGTTGTAACGGCCTTTGTAGAGGATCAGTGAGCACCTGCCGATACATTTTTTCAATATCCGCAGATATGGCATAGGCAAATTTTCTGAACCGAATCAAGATAGAGAATAAGTCCTGTTGTATCACAGGTCCGATCATTTGTAAGTCGTTCAAGGAATAGCCAGTCCTGGATTGAACAGAGCCATCACACACAACACGTAATTTCGTGTTTAAACTGTTTTCTTTCAACACGCCATGATGGGGCATATAAAAAGATTTTTCCGAAGGAGTAGCAACAACCTTTGTCATGTGTCCAAGTCGCTCGTAATCGTCCATGAATGAAGTGTAAAGTTTACGCAGAGTGTCATTAGGTTGCAATCGTTTCTCCAAAGAGAAAAAGCGCTTGGTGGCTACTTGCAATGAGTCGCCTAAAAGAGATGGCGATTGCTTAAAAGGAATTTGTACATTAAAACGACCATCAGGAGCACGTTTACAACTTTGCACGAAATGCGTTTCGCAAATATTCTCTTCCTGTGAATAGACCTTTTCGACAGGATATTGTTTGACTTCCCAAAATTTTGACAGTTGAAAATCCACATTGCCCGACCGAGAAAGATGGAACATAATATGTTTATTTTTGCTATCAGGAATAGGACCACTAATCACCCAACCAAGGTGGGTGTTTTGAATAGTAGGAAGATGCGCACCAAGATGAATCTGATCTTCGCAAAGAAGGCCCCAAAATTCGGAAGAACCTTTAAGTATGTCTATCTCGCCAGGCTTGTCATAGAGAGGATCTGACAGATGAATGTCCTCGGGAATTTGAATATAGCACGTGTTCACACGAAAACCAGGCAAGGTGTTAGTAATTCTATCAATTAATAAGCAAGAAAGATTGACTGTAAAGGAGGAGTGATGGGCTTGAATTTGTACATCACACCTTGAATTGACTTGAGTATTGGTTGTGGACAACCCAGTCACACTAACGTTGACTGCTTTGACTGGAAGGTTAAGTTTCTTGCACATATTAGTGGTGATAAAGCTAGACTGAGATCCAGAGTCGAGTAGAATACGAACCGGAAAAGGATTTCCCTCACAATCCACAATGTTTGCCCTAGCTGTAGGTAACAGAACCTGAACAGTATTTGAAGCGAATGCCCAAATGGATTGGCTGCTTAAAGTTGCCATCTCTGGAAGCGAGGGCGAAGTAACAATGGGCTATTTGTGTAGCAATGTATGGTGCTTTTGCTTACACGTACGACAATTGAATTTTGATGAACATTGTGAACTGCGTGACCTTTCCTAAGACAGTTAAAGCAGGCATGCAACTCTTTAACCCTTGAAAGCCTATCTGGAACAGAAAGCTGGTGAAAATCTGGACAAGAATATAAATTGTGAGCACCTTTGCACAACACACAAGATACAGTGTGACCAACAAAAGCTCTAGAAGTAACCTTAACCCTCACTGGAATTTGCTTATCTTGTTTGAAATTTAGAGTATCAAGTAGATCTGCGGTACTCTTTAGAAATCCTTTAAAATCCTCAAGTGTGGGTATAATAGCTGCCTTGTTACTTTTGAGTATTTCCCACTCCTTTGCTGTGTGAGGGTCGAGTTTGACAGCTATCAAGTGAATTATGAGTATATCAAACAGATCTTCCGTTTCTGTAATCGACTTCAGTGCATTGACATGCTTGAATAACATGTTATGAAGGTGACGAATTTTCTTCCCAGATTCTTGGTTGAGAGTTCAAGATTTTAAAGCGCTTTTATATGGTTGTAAACCAACATTCGAGAGTTATTATAACGCTCACAAAGAGCGCCCCAAGCCAATCGATAATTTTCACCCAAAAATTCTAAAGATTTTATTGTAAGCAACGCGTCACAACTTAAGGAGGCACGTAGATAATGAAAGTTTTGTATGGAAGTAATTGAATCATTCTCATGAATAAGACTTTTGTACAAGTCTCTGTATTCTAACCAAGATTCAATCTCGCCTGAGAATTTTGGAAGATTGAAGGAGAAAGTTGACTCGACAAATATTCTGCTGTCGCAATTGAGTCATAATAAGAATTTGTGAATTCTTCTTGGACGATAACCTCATCTGACACATTTTCAGATTGAGCTTGAATTTGCATTTGTATGTCCAGAAATTGTGACAATAAAGGAGTTGCAGCAGTCAATCTTCTTTGTATTTCGAATATAGTTTATAGCCAATAAAGAGTTTGTAAATTGAGATTCTACCTTTGACACGAATCCTACAAAAATGTTTACAGTTTGTTGAATAGAGGCTCGCTAACTTTTGTTTATCTAAAACTGACACTTGTTTACATTAAAGGCACGTACGTTTGAAGTCCGTTATATTTATCTCGAACAGACGCATTAATCACCTATTTATTCGAACATCTTCTTAATACTTCCGACTTCGAATAATTCACCTATGCTCACTTTGAACCGTTTTTATATATTTCTGTTATCTATTCCGAGAATTTTCTACATTCTTCTGAAACGTTCTGGAAGTAGATAAAAACTTCGTGGACGCTTCAGAGCCTTACAACGAATTCGCGAATGTTTCAATACGTTTTACGTAAGAAAACTAACACTTCTAAACACAAATTTTGGATTGTTATTGACAAGCATAGTAACATGACCTCTTATTCTGTTTTGTATATAAGAAATTGAGTTAAAAATGAAAAGGTTGCTTATTTACGCATTGAAAATTGCGAAACATACTGAAACATGTATAAAATTATTTTAGAGATACAAAGCAGAAAATATTAAAAGCACCTTATTCAAAATCGTATAAAATATTAAATAGCTATCGAGCAATGTTACAATCGTTTGACAAATTGAATTTTGGGTAGTTCTACATAGAAGAGCAAAGTCTTTAGAATTCCCGATGTACATACGTACGATGCTTAATGACGCTTTCCTCAAATTTTACTAATTAGACTTTAGGTCCATTGTTGTGTTTTCAGATTGTAGTTATAGTTAGTAGTGTTTTGGAAGTAATTATACGGAGGCCTTTGATATTAAAGACGACTTGTTAGTTCACTATTAGTTTGTTAATCTGTTGAAAACCCTCATCAGTTTTGCTTGTCTCATTGATTTAGATTTAAGGGAAGCTGCTGACCGTTAGATATTCTAATACCGACATTTACCTTTATTTAACTTTGTAAGCTTTGTCTTAGTTGTGTTTATTCAGAGATTCTAAGGTTCTTAAATTGCGGTAAGTTTTCTTAATTCTATCAATTTCCTACTTCCCTTCCCCAAGAAGCAATATAATTATTTTTTTAAAGATAACAATTTATATATAACGCTTATTAATAACTGATAAAAAAATGTTTTGAAACTTTTAATTTGATGTTTTTAAACAGTTTCTTTCGAGTCAACGTTTTTGTTTTTGTCCTTTTTTTTCGTTTTCGCAAATAACTACAACTTAAAAAAAAGTAATGTTGTTACAATTTGTAATAACAAAAAAATTGTTTATATAGGTTAGTTTCATAAAAATAAAGTTTTTAAACTTTGTGTTTTTGTGCCAGTTTTTAACTGCATTGTTGGTACGTATAGTATTTTGCTCAGTTACGTCACACAGTGTGAAAAAGCTCAAGTCTAAAAAATATTAATTACGAGTTGAAAAGAAAATTATTTTTTATGACAATTACTTTACGAAAAAAAGTCACTCTTAATAAAAGTTTTTGTTTCTTCCAAACATAAGATAAGATTCTCAATTGCTGGCGACTAACTCAGTTGAATTGGCAAGCGGATGGCAAGTCTCGGTGTGCTAATCCTACACTAAATTAAAAAGGCGGCAAAACAAGTAAACATTACATCACATCAGATTCGTCGACTAATATAGTAATATCACAACTATAATATCAATGTAAGCACATTCGTTCAGGCAACCTACTATACAACTAATTACATTCAATTGCTTACAAATGTTACTACTACCTTGTCCTATGCAGCTGCAAATCAAGTCGACAATCGACAATGATAAAGATGAATCGCAAAAAAAAGTATGAGTACAAAAACTTACCAAACCGACACTTCTTCGTCAATCATAGTGACTTCCACTAATCATATTTATCTGATTTAAAAAAAAACTATGCGTGGTATATAACCTTATGTTATCTCAACGACAGTACATAATCTTACAGATGATCTAAAGTTTGCGAATGAAAGTATGATCTAACTGTATTACATAAAATAAGTTAATATGCTGAAAGCTGACGGTTAATGAATACAATATAAAGGCATAACACATTTTTTCTGAAAATAACAAATAATAAAGTACTCATCGGTATTATCGCGGGCAAGGTTGTTTCGTCTTTTTCGGCTTGTAGAGTAAGCTGTAAGTAGAGTAGTTTGCATTTCTATCACAGCTCCATTTGTATATAATTTAAAAACCTTGAGATGTGGCAATTATGTGTTTCAAATGTTTTTGTGCCTCTGTGAGCCATGGAACAATGTGACCAACGAGAATTTGTAACCTTACTGATATATCAGCGACTGTTATGTAGTTTTCACTAGGGTAGCAATTTTACTGTCGTATGACGGTTATATATGTTACCATTATGAAATTTACGTCAGTTTTTGTGAATTGTCCGTCTGTGTATGTATAAATTCATTGTTTTCTTTGACGTGTACGATATTATGTATTTTGTCTTTATTAAAAAAAAAATTCTTGCATTTACATCAGTTATTTACTTCAGAAAACTGCTTCGAAAGCCGCCTAGGTCTTTTTGTCGATGATCTTGGTATATCCGGTGCCTTCCTGCTAGTAGATTCCGGTGAAATAGCCGTTGATGCAAGTGTTGGCAAAATGATACCTTATCAATGTATCTGTACCAACACTTTGGTGGATCGAGCTTTTTTCTAAAAAGTTTTCATAAATATATTAGCAACAACCGGTGAAAGCGGAGAACCCATAGCGGCTCCTGATATTTGTCAGTAAAACTTTTCTCCAAAAGTAAAATATGTAGACGTCAAACATTTATCGATAAGTACTATGTCACTTGAAATGTTCTCGTTTAATAAACATTTAATAATGTTAATTGCATTAGGTACCGGCACGGCACGGCGCGATTATCACGAAAACGTATAAGACAGGTTAAACTACACAACAATGTTACAAGTTTAATACGAAACGTTGAAAACTTTTTTGTTTTCTTTTTAATATCTTTCTCATAACGGATTGTTATAATAGAATTCAGGTTTCCACGGGTTGCTTTCGTAATACAATTTTCCATTCTGGATAATTTCCATGTTGTTGGTATTACACAAACTGAGCTTTTGTCACACGTCGCAGTGGACATTTTCAGAGCCTGGGACAAACTGATTGATTGCGTCTTGAAGTTTTGCTTTTATAGATCCGATCGATAAAGTGTTAGTTCGAAACACTTACAATAGAAAAAGTATTAAGCAATCTATTACAAACTATGCACCTGCAAAACCAAGAGTAACAGTAAAATCTGTGTTTCAACCAATGTCTATCGCTTATCTACCAAACTTACTGAGCATCGGGATCAAATCAGCATTTGCTCTTTTACTGTACGCGACGTTTCTGTCCCCGCTGAGCTGGCCTTGGGACACCTGCGTTATTCTTTGACAGATGTACCGTCCCAATTAAACTCCCCGCCTGGTGGTGTCCTCAAAACGGATCGCGACCGAGCATAGTTGCGATATTCGACGACGCGCGCTGAGATGGGCCGACCGACGAATCGAGACGACGACAACGACCACTACGACATGAACGTACACGACAATGCCGAAACGACGCCGTACCGCTAAGCGCTAGCCGTGTCCTGAACGCGACGACTCCATCTGCGCGATCGGTTATTAATCGCGCGGGGTGCGCTTGATGCGAGAACGTCGTGACTACGCGTGCCGCGTGGTTAGCGGACGGCGTGATCGAGTAAGTAAGGAAACTATGAGAATATGGTATCTCATTGGCGACGAGGGAAGGGGGGCGAATGCGCGAGGCGTCCAGCCGCACGGTCACGTCTCTCACCTATGCTGCATCTCTGGTGTCTCCTTACAGTGCCAAACTAGAGTCAAGCTCAACAGGGTCTTCTTTCCTCGCTAATTTTTCCAAGCCCGTTCCCTTGGCTGTGGTTTTGGTAGATAGTAGGTAGGGACAGGTTGAGAACCTCGTTATTCCATTCATGCGCGTCACTAATTAGATGACGAGGCATTTGGCTATATAAATCCTTTATTGTGCGTAAAAGCACATTTCGGCTTACAGGTGGTACCCGGCCGTCGGGTTCGTTCAAACCAGTATGTACGAGTAAAAGATTAAGTATAAGTAATAAACTCCACATAAGCGTTAGTATCTTAGAGCTATAGGGCGATACATGCGAGATGAGCTACAGATAAACTACTGACCAGGGGTAAAAAGCACAGGTTTACTACAATAGATCAGCGAAGTAAAAGTACAATCGTATAAAAGGATGTACATACACTAATATATGCGGTACCTAATACATGTGATTAAGCAATAAAATGGGTTTTATGCACATGCCAGGTATTAGAGCTAGGGGGTTCACATCGCAAGAAGAAGAACACTGAGTCATGGCAGAGTGTTGGAGGAAGAAGGTGGGTTAGTTCAGAGAAATGCCAGCAAAGTAGTGGAAATAGGGTAGGAGGGAAGAGATGGCCGTAGTGGTACGGGTAGCGTATGGTTGTTAAGAAGCAATAAACTAAATCTACTATAGCGATAAAGCAGTTATTTTACTAGAGGCATAACACACGCACGTACAAAACTACGAAGCACTACGCGCACGCAAACGCTGTTGCCTTCTTGGTGGCGGCCTTTGCTTCTAAACCCCGACCATAAAGGGACAGTGGAGCGTGGAACCCCAGCGTAGGACTGCGGATACCGCGTTGTCGCAAGATGTCTAGGTAGGTCCAGGGCTTGGACGATTGGATGGTTGGAACGGGGCACCCACGATGAGAGGCAGAAAAGTCAGCTGTTGATTGGGCCGACGGTGAGCAGCGGCTTCACGGAATGGGGCGTTGAGAGATGTCGTGATCCTTCCCAAGAGATCTGGATATCAGTAATGACCAGGTCTCTGGGGCTTCGGTGGATGACAAGATCAGGCTTGAAGAGCGTCCCATTAACGTGTCGGACATAAGGTTCGACCTCAGTTAGCCAACATTTCTTTCTGGTATGGAAGAGCACCACGTTGTTGTGGCGGGAAATTCGTTTGTTTGACTCCACCTTCTGGCATCCGCCTCGACAGAAACGAACTTCCTTCGGATTGGAAGGCATAGCGGCGGTCGGCAGGTTTGCGGTGCGCAGCTGCACAGCACGTCCGAAATCTGGGAACTGGAGGAGCCAAGAGCGGCTAGCAATATGTTTATAGGCTTGATCAAATCCTGCGCTGTATGGTCGTAAGGATAATTGTTCGCACCAGTATGCAGTGGGGGAGCCTCCATCGGTGAGTTTGAAAATACGAGCCATTAGCTTGGCAGTTGGTCCCAAGGTGTTGAATAGTTCTCCTGATAGTGGGTCTAGGGTTTGTATATTGTTTAAGCGGCGTAAGAAAATGTAGGCTACTACACGTCGAAGCTGCGGAATCCGCAGGCCGCCGTCTATGATGCTTGAGTATAGAAATTGGTCGCCGGTATGGATATTTAGCGCTAAGGTTTTCTTCATCGTTCTTTTGATCATCCGGTCAGCCTTATACAGAACAGCGCCGGTAGTCGAGGGAGTTTGTAGTTCGTAAAGTAGGCAAGACACCAAGTAGCTGCGTGAGATGGTATAACGCTGAAATGGCTTGAGTGCTGCTTTCGTGAGGGCTGACAACCGTTTATTGAAGTTTAGTAAAGTTGGTTTGGTAACTCCACTGGATGCTACCTGTAAGCCGAGATATCGAAAGGGATTGATGGTTCCAATAGCCGGGATCCAGGTTCCCCCGATTTTGAACACTGACTTTGTCCGTGCGACTGTCTTTTCCTGGATGGTAGTTGTGCAGATGGACGCACATTTCTTAAGGTTGATCTGCATGCCCCATTGGTGCAGATAACGTTGTACCATTTTCAGGGTTCCGGGTAGGGCGGACTCCCGGTCGTCGAGAAGAATTAAGTCGCCTGCGAACGCGAGTGCGGAGATATGCATAGAAGTGGTTATGGAGCCTCCTGATCTTGTGGAGTTCAGAACGGACAACAATTTTATCCATAACGAGGTCGAAGAGGAAGGGACTAAGCGGGTCTCTCTGTCGAACCCCGTTACGAATGGAAACGGGGTCGGAGATATCGCGACCAACTTGGATAGTCGTAGTAGCTGTTGTAAGAGATTCTATTGTATACTAAATTAAGGACTCTTGCAATTGTTGGCGCTGGAGAGCAAGTTCGATGGTTCTGTGAGACACTGTGTCGAAGGCTTTTTGGAGATCGAGAGAAATGATGTTGAAACTCTTTGCAGCTAAAGTGCGGCTTAGAGAGTCATAGTTACTCCCGCCGTTTACCCGTTCTTGCTTGAATCTCTTCACGTTGACATTCAGAGTACTGAGCAGAAAGCAGATTGCGTCAAAACCTTTTCAGGCCATCGCAACAGTCAAAGGTACTACGGACCGTATATATATTTTTTTTTAATTTGGACCAACTCTTAACAATGGAGAAGGACCTTATTCCTTTTCAATCTTACGGCGGTTATAGCATTCCTTGCTCTTGTGGTTGTGCATACATAGGAGAAACGGATAAAATCGTGGGAATTTGTATTAAGGAGCATTAAGGGTGTAGCCTTACACAATCTTTAAAGTCAGCGGAGGCGGAACACATTCTAGAAACGGGTGGTCAAATTATGTTTGAAAACACTAAAATAGCGAATGTTTCTATTTACTATCAGCAAAAAATTAGAGAATCCATTGAAACAACTAAAAAATTCTTTCAATATTAACCGAAATTTTAGTGTTGTAATAAAAATAGGCAATAACATTTATTTAATCATTACAAAACTTGTCAACTATAATATTTCGAATACTTTAATTGTAGAATTGTTGGATAAATTCAATTATAGCTCGAGTGGTAGAGAACTTACACTGTCTTACTGAAAGTAACTAAATTGAAATTCGTTTTTGGTTTAACCGCTTAAAAAATTAACTCAAAATATTAAGATAGCGTTCTGCGTTTACAGTATTTTGAGAAAATATTGAACTGATTATCCTTCGCCTTAACATTGCAATTCATACATCAATTTTGAAAGGTTATAATTGTGGTTTCCACAAAAGAATTTACGTATCCACTTAAATACACGCTGCATAAAGTTAAAAGAACGTAGTTCTTAATAAACCGTAACTTTGTTTTTTCTTAATACTTTGTGGCATGTTCTTACTGACAATCCTAAAAATTGTATGCTTATAAATTAAAAATGAAATTTAGAATGAGTTGATACCTTTTCATCGATTTATTACAACTTTTTTTCATGCAATTGCGAATGTTGGACTTATACTCTTTTGTATTTACTGTGAGCCAAATGCTCTTTAAATCGAATTTTAATCGGTCTTTTGGTTTGCCCTACATATACTTAATCACAGTTTTTACAGTTTATTTTATATTATTCTAATTTACCCTTAACGTCTACTAGATTTTTGAATTTCCTAAATAACTTTATAAGCTAATTTCAGAACTGCCAAATTTTGTAAATATTGTAGATTGTATAACCAGGATAATTAGGTAACTGACATATTTTTGTGTGAACCCAATTTATGAGCGTGCATTAAACATTTTAATCGTATTAAAAGCTCAAAATTCTTTTAGTTCAATTATATAAGTACGAGGGGAGTTCCATATTAAAAGTAAAAGTCAAAATTTACGACATATTCTCCGTAAAGACTGAGACATTTATCTCAGCGTGACAGTTGTTTGAACATTCCTTCACGATAGCCTGTCAAGTCGATTAAAATAGTCCACAACTGTGTCTTGAAATTCCTGTTGATTCGCAAAGCGTTTTCCCGCCAAAAATTTCTTTAAGGGCCCGAATAAATAAAAATGAGAAGGGGCCACATCGGGGCTATATGGCGGATGTTGGAGGAGCTCCCACTTCTGCTGTGTCAACCAGTCTTTGGTTCGATTTGACGTGTGCAAAAGTTTAACTCTTTGTCGTAGTCGTCCCGGTATTTTCCTTCTAATGGCTGTATGCAATATCTTGAAGTTTTACAGCATATGTCGCTGTTAATGGTTGTACGCGATTTAATAAATTCACACAACAATAAGCCTTCACTATCCCAGAACACGGTAACCATGATTTGCGGGCATATGGTTGAGTTTTGAATTCATAGCGAACTGGGGAATCTGGATGTTTTCACATCATGGACTGTTGTTTTGACTCATAAACTCAGGTGAGATGTTGAAGTGACACATTCATTTGATTGGTTTTGTGGTTCTCTGAGAGCATTTTCGGCACCCAGTGAACCGAAACTTTGCGAAAGTTTAGGTCGCATATACTACTCTTATAAATGCCCATCATTTTTGCAATTTCACAAACTTTAATGCGACGATCTTTCATAATCCTTAACAATTGAGCAACCGTGTGTGCGGTCTTTGGTGTGTCTCTGTTCTTCTCCGGATTATTAATAATGTGCGTTCATCCATCTTTAATTTTTTTCACCAAACACTGACTTCTTTTTGGTTAAAAACTTTTGGGCCATAAACGGTCTCTAATCTGCGATGAATTCTGCTTTGGTTACTTCCTTCTGCTTGCAAAAATTTTGTCTTACACACAACCACGCTCTAGACTCTACTACCACGCTTCAACCTGTCTAGACATTCATATGACGGCAATATCAATATTATTATTTTGGATTTGAGAACATGCGGTAATGGGTTGAAAGAAGACTTAGAAAGAAAGGAAGTTATTAATCAATCTTCAGATTAATCGAATTTAAAAGTGAAGTCTTGAAGAAAATCAGTCAAATGCAAATGAACGTAGTAACAAAAATCTAGAAAATATCGTTCAGGAGGAGACATTTGTGCCAAAGATTAAAGATTCACAACGTTTAAAAAAAGCGTGCCTCCACGCGGATTAACGTACGATATTATAAAAACTTCTAATGAAATCAACGATCCGTTAACATTGTTAGAAGCACCGTCAAGTCATAACAAATCAAAATGGATTTCTTCCATGAAAGATGAAATTAAATCTTTAAACAAAATAAAAACATGGACAATTCACAATTGCAAAGATCGAACAGCAATCTGATGTAAGTGGGTGCTGGTGGAAATATTATTCATTTTAAAGTGAGATTGGTTGCTCAAGGTTTTTTAGAAAAGTATGGTACTGCTTACGATCAAGGTTTTGCTCTAGTTGCAAGAGAAACTACGTTTAGAACGTTACTAACAATTGCATTAAAAGAAAAATATTTTGTGTTGCATTTTGACACTAAAACGGGTTTTCTAATGGAAAACGTAAAGAAGAAATTTACATAAATCAACCAACTGAATTCGCAGAAGAAGGAAAAGGCTTCTACGGATTGAAACACGCGACAAAGTTATGGTATGATGACAAATAATTTATTGGTCAAGATACATTTTTTGCCAACTAAATCGGACACATGCCTTTATGTAAAACTGGATGGTGATGGATGGTGTTTTCTGATTGTTTATAATAAATTAAAATGTGACATTGAATTATTGTTTGCGATACAAGACTTAGGTACTATAAAACATTATCTTCGCATTGATGTAACTAAAGATCTACAAGGAATTTGCCATTTATGTCAGTCAAATAAAAAGAGTTTAGTTGTAAAAGTGACTTACTGTTGTCGAATAAGATGTACCAGAAAGTAATTGTATGGTTACTTTACGTTGCGCTAAATACTAGACTTGACATATCAGCAAGTGTTTCGATCTTTGCACAAAAGATTTGTAAACCAAGCCAAGAATATTGGAATGAATTAAAGCGAGTTCTCAAATATTTAAAAGGGACATCACAATTAAAATTGGCACTTGGAAATTGTATAGTACTGATGAAATGCTGTTGTTCATTAATGGTGGTGTAAGTTGAGATGTCATAAGATAATTATTGTAGTTTTGTCAACAATGGAAGCAGAGTTTACAGCATTGTCTGAAGCTTCACAAAAAGCATTATGATTAAGAAGACTATTGAATAATATGAAGTAATATATAAAAGAACCTACAAAAATATATGAATGTAACCAAAGTTCTCTAAAGGTTATTAAAAGTGAAGGATTGTCAAATCGCAGTAAGCACATTAGTACAAAGTCACAGTTTGTAAAGGATCACGTGGATCAACAACTCATATCATGTACTTATTGTACCACAGATTATATGCTAATAAAACCCATGAATGGACAACGATTAAAAGACATTAGAATGAATATTGAACTCAATTAATATAAAATGCAAATCTACATTAATATGTAGGTATTGTTGGTTAATTTGGATAAACAATAAATGTGTTTACACAACAAAATAGTAAGCGGGTAATTTCCGGGAAAGTGCCAATTTTAAATAGATTATTGTATATTTTTCGAATAAAAAAATATTTTAATTTTTTGTTTCACGCGTCCTTCAAGATTATAATTTTTGATAAATTAATGAGATTGGTTACTTCAAAGTTTTACATTTACATACAACATTTTACTTTAATTAATTTTTGAGATAAAACGTTTTAAAATACACAGCAGTAGAAGGTAATTACATAAAAAATTGTTAGCATTTCCTAAATTTGATTTAAGAACTCCTGCATTTACTTTTAGAATACTATTTTCTACTCATTCAATTGTAACTTTTAAAGAATTCGTGCGAGCTTTTTGTTTGTTATTTAGTTTACAAACTTTGTGTGTTCTTTTAATTTGCACATATTTTAGCTTTGATGTTTAAAATAGTTAAACTGAAGCTTAATAAACGTCGTAAACCAATTTTTTAATTTTTTATAAGTTGTATTTACAGTTGGTGAAAAGGTAGACTTTATGCACTTGAATAAACCAAAAAGCTTACAGAGTAAACTCGTCAAACGTTTATTTTGAATTGCATATTAGCTGTATAACCGCATTTTGCAGTATACAAAAATTGCTTATTGGTAATGGATGAACCTGTGTGCATTATACACAGTGTTGCAGAATATGTACTTATTTTCTAATTGTTCTAAAACGACAAATTACGTGTAGTTCCAAGAAGGAAAACATAAAAGTCTTTTTCTTATTTTTTAAATTGGGTTAGGAACAACGAGAAAACGCGTGAAAATAAATTATATGTTAAATGCGTGTTTGAATTATCTCATTTTAAGTAATGTTATTGAAGTGATTGTTCTCAATACGTATTGTCGATTTTTTAGATTCGTAATAAAACACACACAAGGAAGAGTTATGTAATTCAATTAACTAAGGTAGAACTCATATTATAATTAGCAAATCTTTGAGCCATAGAATACCAATAAACTCGACTAATGTACAAACAGAGATTCATTAGCGCAAAATTTATGCAGTAGATCTACGGACGTTAAATTATACGTATTGAGGATAACATCTTTGAAGTACGTGACAAACACACATGCGACTGAATGTAAAAGCCTGTTCGAATTTAGAGAAAGCCAACTTTATCCTAAACATTGGATTACTGTTTACCAGCCCTTGACACCCGAAACTCTAGTTTACTTTATATTTTATTTCATGCTTTTGTCAGATAAAGCAAACTTGAGGCAAGAGGAAGACGAAGGAAAAAACAATTTAGAAAGGCATATATTTTGAATGTGTTATTTTCAATTCTTGGTAAAATAAAATCAGATTGAAATTATAAACAATTCAAATTTTTCACGTAAATTTAAATTTTAAAAATTAAAGGAATGCAATACAAAACGTAGACAATAAAATTATTATTTTTTATATTGGACATATAATGTTATTTATATCTTTTATAACACTAATCTGCAAAAAAATATTTTTTATCGAGCCCTGACACTATTCCGGGTGATTCTTATGTAAAATGACGTCCTGAATCCAAATATGTCTTCCGTTTTCTTCCATCACCCACCATTTTCGAGGGAACTCCAAATCTCTAATTTTACCACTTTTCGATAAATTAATTATAATTTATTTATCGAACGATAATAATAATTATAATAATTATTATAATAATAAATATTTGGACATGAATTTAATTTAAATGGGAAAAAGAACTATTTTAGCTATAAACAGTAATAAATAAGAAGATATTCATCGTTACTTGGTGCTTGCTTTCCTTTTATACCCTGAGGTACAGCTCTCTCGTTTCAAAAACCAGCAGTACTTCGCCAACATGCTTGCATTCCACTTCCCTGAAAATCTTTTCTCCACCTTAGCGATGTCTTGATGGAACCGTTCCCGTGTTCATCCGAGACTGCTCCTAAATTTTCAGGGAAAAAGTCCAGATGCGAGTGAAGGAAGTGAACTTTAAGAGACATGTTACATCCTATGTCCTTGTACGCTAAAAGCAGTTCCTCGACGTGAGCGACATAATGTTCACTTTTGTGGTTACCCAGGAAGTTCTTACAAACGTTTTCAAATGCAAGCCAAGCTCGTTTTTCTTTTCGATTTAGTTGTTCAATAAACGTCGAATCTTGGAAGAGTTGTCTAATCTGGGGACCAACAAAAACACCTTCTTTGATTTTAGCTTCGCTAAGACGAGGAAATTTGGTTTTCAAAAATTGAAATGCGCCATCTGTCTTGTCCACTGCTTTCACAAACTGCTTGATCAATCCAAGTTTGATGTGTAAAGGTGGTAAGTAAATATTTTCCTTCGGAACCAAACGATTGTGGGCGACATTTTTCTGACCAGGAATAAGATTTTCTCGCAGAGGCCAGTCCCGTACGATGTAATGTTTATCTCAGGCTCGGCTATCCCATTGACAAAAGAATCAGCAATATTTTGTGAATCCTGATTGCAGGCCCGTGAGTAGAGTAACAACTTTTAAGTCAGCGCAAGTTTCCCCTTATAATCATGATAACTAACTTTATCAAGGATTCTGAAGATGTTTTCGTACGTTGCCTTCATATCAACAGAGTATGCAACTGGAATTGATAGGAAGTCATTCCCATTTGCCAACAGGACAACTTTTAAGCTTGTTTTTGAAGAGTCTATAAACAGTCTCCATTTGTCTGGGTCACATGGCATCTGTAGCTCTGTCATCAATAAATTTGCATTAGGGCAGAACACTAAACCTTTATATTCTGAGAAAAGACATTTCAGGGTTGCTTGTCTGGTCCTCTAAGAAGATATTTTTACTCCCTTTTTTACTCCTTTGCGTGGCATAATTAAACAGTAATTCAACGCCCGACATTAACCACAATTCACACTGAGTCACTCGAAAAAATCCGGAGTAAAAGTAGTTTTACTGTTTTACACAAATGAACAAAAATGAACACAAAATCCAGCACGTTTAAAACGTCGACAAGTTAACTCTGCAACAGCTATAGATGTACTGATCGAAGCAGTTAAGCAAACAATGTAATATACTATACTGAGAAGAGTAATGCAAGTTCAAGCCTGTCGAAAATTCTTGTTCAAACCTGCATGTGGTATTGAGATCGCCAGCGTCGTGCAGTGAATCTTCCTAACTGTTTATTGATATTTTTTTAACTTTTTTCATATATTTGTATTTTATTGTTGTTTCTATATACATTTTATAGCAAAACTTTTGCCATATACTTTGACATAAATTTTATTACTTGCTTTGGGACGTTTAACGGCTATAAGTTAAAATTCTAAAACAAAAAATGCAAAAAATAAAATAAAAATGAGGTCCCCCCAAAATAGGTGGGTGATGGGTAAAAACGGAGCTCATTTTTGGATTCAGGAAGTCATTTTACATAAGGATCGTCAAGATTGGTATCAGGGCTGATTTTCATGCAGACCAGTGATAATCAAAGACTTAATTGCTTTTCTCTAAAAATTAAAGTTTTTATTCAACAAATTCATTTTATATCTAAAACAAAAACTAACCTAAAAATTAAAAAAAAACAACATTTAAAGTCCTTATATCTTTCAACAACTTATATCTAGAATTAATTTTTCACAAAATCTCGCAATTAGACAAATGTCAAAAAGAAAAACTTTAGACCTTATGTATCCCATGAGCCTTGTACATGGATAAGGTAGTTTTCTTTACATCTCCCCCAGCCCCCCACCCCCGGGGAGAATAACAATTGCATGTAATAATGTATGTAATTGTTTTTATCTACTAACATACACTGGAGATATTTTCGTAATGTGGTAGAAATTGGACTCTGTTTTCTTGTGTCCGGTATCAACTTCATAGGTTGAATTAGAAATCTTCTTCATAATTTTGTATGGTCCAATTCTCAGTTCATCCATTTTCTTCCTATTTAATCTATTTCCGTTTTCCACGTATACTTTGTCTCCCACTTCCAATTTATGTTCTTCCCTATATCGGTCGAATATTTTTTTATTATAATGATGAGATGTTATTGTGTTCTCCAGAGCAATTTTCTTATCTCTTTCCAGATCTTTTGTGCATCTTAATTTCAATTCAATTGGTAAAATATTAATATTTTCACCTTCCAAAAGGTATATTAGGGCAAATTTTGTAATTGTATGATCCGTTTCATTGTATTTTTCTACACATTTATGTGCAATGGTAGTCCATGCTATTTTTTTATCACTTTCATTTATCTTACATCTTATCTTATTAACTAAAGTTTAATTTAGTCTTTCATTGAGCCCATTCAAAAATGGTGAATCTACAGCAGTGAAAACTATTTTTATGTTTTCATTTTTCAAAAATTCTTTAAATTCTTTAGAATTTATACCAGAGTATTGGTCCGTTAACACCATTTCAATATTGTAATTTTGAGTTACACATAGAATATAAGCATACCTTGTAAAATTATCGACCAAAAGGTGTAAGTATTTCTTTGTCGAACGTGATCCTCCAAATCCTCCAATGGTATCAATAGATATAATTTCAAATGGACGTGTTGCTGGACCTAAATGTGACATTAAACCATATTTCGACTTCCTCCTTGATTTGTTTTTTATACAAACTTTGTATTCATCGCAAATTTGTTTAATGATTGCTCAGTTTTTTTTCTTCTCATGTTTTTATAGTAAATTTCATTTTCAAATGTAAGTTTTTCTTTTTCTAGTTCAAGATTTGTTTATTGGTCATTTTTTGTATCTTCTAGGTTTATTAAATTCACAACTTTTAAAAAATCTTCAGTAGGGGAGACCTATCGGGCCACCTTAAAAAAGATTGCCTCATTAATTGTTTATTGTGTGACATTTGAATTCGTCTTTGGACAGAGAGAACTTCGATAGGTCCTCCATCATCCTGCACTAAAGTTCATCATCCGAACTATCCTGATCTTGTAGACCTTCATCATCAAACTCCACTTTAGCTGAAGAGTCTGATGAGGAACTACTGTATACACTTTTGTAACGTTCAAAACTATTTGTTTTTGTACGGTTTTATGTACCTTCTTTCCTTCAGCGGAAGAATCTGGCAAGGAACTATTGAATACCCTCTTTTTAACTTTCAAAACTTGTTGTTTTTCTACGGTTTTTTCCTTGTTTTCTCTTTTTAAAGTTTTTTCTATAAGCTCTTCTTTGTTCGGTGTTGCCGTTAAGATTTTGGAAGACCCTCTTTTTCGGACTAGTCTTGTCTTTCTGGTCCTTTTTGGAATTGGCGTTATTTGGGCTATTGTAACTTGACGTTCAACATTTAGAACTGCAAAGGCATGTTTACAATTGGAAGGCCCAGCAACAGCGTCCTAATTTGATGGCCCAGCTTCAACTTCTGGGTTTGATGCTGAGAAAACGTCTAAATTTAATTTCTCAACGGTACCATCCAAATTTTCTGAAGAAGCTATAAAACCCGTTTCGTCAAAAATATTTGGGTTTAAAGGAAAAATGCCAGTGCACTCAAACCCTTTTATAACTTTCTCAACTGATGACACTCTTGCCGATTTAAAAATACCAGCGATGTCGTATTGCCCCACTCTTTCATATTGATTGGTTTTTAGGTGAAGCTCTAATTCACGATTAATTGCCTTTTTGAGAGGTCCAAAAAAGACGAGGTCCAGTGGCTGGAGCCGATGAGAGGTGTGGAGTGGAAGAGATACCACAACAATGCCATTTTCTTTGCAAAAATTAAAAGACGACAAGAAAACATGACTACAGTGATTGTCCAACACTAGCAGAACAGGTTCTTCTACTGAACCTTTGGTAGTCTTCTGAAAGTATTCGAGCCATTTTAAGAAAAGGTTTTCGGTTATCCAACCAGGCTTTGAGCAAGTGTATATTGCATCTGGCGGTCCATCCTTCTCCAATAGAGGAGTCATTCGTTGGCGCTTAAATATAAACGGGCCTTTCTCTACTAACTGGAAACTTGTCTATTTAACAGTTGTCCCAACCCCATTTTTCTAGAAAATTAAAAATATCATTATGTTAGTCGATACATAGTTATAATATAAATACATATAAACAAGAAACCATTTTAATTTTCCGTTATTTTTCGAATTATAGGCGATTTTGTAAAAAAATGCGGCAGAGGACTGTTTTGCCATCCAGAGGACTGTTTTTTCCACCTAGAGAAATGTTTATATAAAGAAAAACACAATATTAATTATTAAATGTTATCAACTAAATTCTCTTTTACTGTAACACATACAGAATTTAAATACTTATATTTATCAGGAACAAATTGCGACCTTAGCTCTCGAACTAACGAACTAAAATAATTATAATCAAAATTAAGCTTAGGTACTAAGAATCAGCCTTGTTTACTTATCAATGCAAACTTATTTCTCAAAAACAGGTACAGATATATTAAAATAATAAAATATTCGTTTCCCTTTTAGGGCAATATTTGGGTTTGGTAACTTCCGTAATACTTGGTCAAAGGACACATCGAAAAAATCATTTTCGTTGACTCTGAATGTTGTTACGTACAAAATTTTCATTACGGAATACCCTGTAGATGAATTACAATTAGATTCGGGTTTTGACGCCCTCTACCGATTTTTGGTCGCGACTGTCAGTTTTTTACGACAAACTTTCGAAGCTGTCGATTGTCTAAAATGGTCTGGACGTTTTGAGTAATTTCTTTTTCCAATACCATCCGGAATAATGGAAATCCAATTGTAATTACATTAAGTGCATAAAATATTTGAGGCGTCACAGGCCATTTTCTATTCGCTTCGAGCACATGTATGTTTGAAATAAAGGAATGGTGAATCGTAATTCTTACTAGGAAATCACGTTACCGTACACATACGCTTTTGGAAGGCGGTTACTACGCCACGAAAACGAGGTCTCGATAAGCCTTACCGTGGGAGATGTTACTACCCGTGTATTACTCGACTGGATTATCAGCCACCTGTTATACGTTACGACTTATCTGACTCGATATACTGGAGTCCTATTTAATACTAAAGGCAGACGTTGATTGTGTTATCAGCCACCTGTTCTGATTCGCTGCGTACAGTAGTCGATACACCGGTTTTTATACATATTTAATGAATTATTAATACTAATTGTTTTAGCTAAATATTCTTTGTGAGTTGGTGTGTGACACGATTTGTGGTTAATGCTTATTACAGGCGACTAGAGGGGGAAAACGTTTTCTTCACGCTAGTGGAAGCTGGACTTCGGGTGAGTTACTTTAATTGATTTTTGTGTATATGGTTGTCACGAAAAATTACTCATAAAATTTTGATTCATATTAACGCTCGTAAATATATGTAATGTGTAGCTACCAATAAGGTGATTATAATCATTGATTTTACTGTAAAATCAATGTTACTGTATCGCATACTGTGTGTGGGTGAAGAATACTTACTTCGATTTACTTTAAATGTGTGTTGTGTGTTGCCGATACTGCAGGCAATCACATACTAAATCTTCTACATAATTCTATAAATTTACTTGTTGCGAAATCAAAGTATACTACACTTGTTCATGCTTATTGTTAATTCTCCTAGTATTTAGGATTTCAGAATTCAATGTATAAGGATTATTATGCTACTCTAAGTTAAAGCTGTGATATTTGCTAACTATAATCTTAAAGTGATTAAATTCGTTAAGCTCTTTGGTTAATTCTCTCTCTTGTGGTTATTGTTCCCTACTAACTAATTTGGGCTACTCGATCAGCCGAGTATAAGGATTACGAACCTTCAATTGAGTTACAAGTTTGAACCGTCTGTCGTGAGCGAGACAGAAGCATTACGTTGGATCAGCTCTGGCGCCCTTAAGCATATTTTCTGTGTGTTTTTTTGAACCTCCCCTACTCCCGACTGTTGTGAGTTGGCCGTGCAAGGTTCGTAAAACCAAAAAGCTTGTAACAATGTGTGACCTTTGTCATCACAAATTTTTAAGAAGGTTACTGTTAGTTTGCCTTCTTCCGTGTCTATCTTATTGATTACCGCAGCATAACGATATTCAGTGTTTCTTACTATAAATTTAACCAAGACGTAATCACCGATGGTGTAATTCTGCTGGTTGATTGAACTATGTCCAGCCAGTGCAGCGTCGTCGGTCTCCATTGTGGAATCCTGTGGGTTGTTCATGTTGTCACTTTCAGAGTCTGTGTAAATATCATCTACGTTAAGTTTTGTCTCGTTTTTGCACTCTAACACTCCTAAATTGAAATGCTGGCACTCGCCAACTTAAACTTTTCATTATGAGTTTAACGGTACTTGGAGCCGATTCCAGAGGACTTCTTCATATTTCAGCCTTTACTTGATGTATTTTTAGAGTGCCATTTAAGCTTTTTAAATTAACTGCTTCATTCTGAAGGTCGTTTGTCAATTCTTGGATAGCTTTACCGTCGATTGTAAACAAGGTAATTGCGGGACATCTTCGTTGAATGGCCTCTACAAATGATTCCAAGCTATCAATATCTCCTCCTGTAGCGACGACGGCATCAGCGGTTCTCTTGCAGGTCGCTCCAATGCCATCAGGGGCCCCTTTGCCATGGCCACTCTCTAAATAATTCCAGGTAAACTTCTTCACATTTAGAACCTCTTGTTGAAGCCTTGATCCCAGGATGTAAAACATCGTTTTGTTTCTGTATTGAGTTACGGGTCCATCGCTGACGAAGTGGGTGCTCTTTATGTTATGTGAGATAGTTTTAAAGATTGGCCGCAAATGTGCCCATATTGCAGCTGGTGAATGTGTGAGATTTTCGGAAACGGTACAATAAGACTTGATAGAGATTTTGGTATACACTACCACAGTATGTAGACTTAGCTGAAGTCTCGAGCCTCCAAAATGAAATGCTTGTATTTCTTGACTGTATTTAGAACAATAATTTTCTGAAAAATCCATATGTATGATAGCGTCTTCGTCGTTAAGGTTTTGCTTGTATTTCTTGATAGCATTGTATGGATGAGTAATGTTTCTCTCATGTTAAAAATAGGCTTCTAAATGCTCTATTAGTTCTCAAGGGCAAACCGTGAACGTTTTCTTTAGGTATTTGGTAACTGTTCGAGCATTCTTGGTCTTGGGGTCGTTGTAAGTTTGTTTCTCGGATATCAATTTTTTAAAATCAATAGGCTTGCTGTCATCAAATTCTCTGTAGTCAGGATTCTTGTCAATACAGCTGTGGCAGGTTCGTGACAAACATAGCTCGTCATAGCGATTACAACATGTCTTTTGAAGCAGTGTAGTGTGACTATTGTAAGTCAAAATTCTTCGCCTGTGCAATGCTGACAGTTTCAGCTCGATGTTCGCGTGCTTTATGCACAAGCACGTGTCACGTTCGTTTACATTTGGTGTTATGACCCAGAAAGGACGTAGACAACAAAACGTTGTGTAGCTTATTTTAAAATGTTCAGCTTGAAACTTCTTGTATAAATTTGCGATGCTATCCGATTGATATCTTTTCTGTTTTTTAACCCCTTTTCTGGTCAGGTATTCTCGTTGTCTTTACGAGTCCGAAGCTTGGGTACTAAAACTGATTGACGCGCTGATTTCTGAATTGTTTTATAAGATATAAAACTATCTTTGCTTCGCCACAACTTGAACTTGTGTATTAGTTTACCAGACTCGACCTGTCCGAATATTTGTTTTTCTTTGCAGGTTTTTAAATTAACATAGTTTTCTTTCAGCTGGGCATTCAACATTTCACCGAATAGTGCCTTTTTGACTACTTCTCTGCGAGTTTCTGGCGAATCACACATTTTGGTAAGCTTATTGTTAGGTGTGTCTACATTTTCCTTTGTCTTAGCTTTTTCCAAACGTTTTAATCTCTTCCTATACTTCTCGGATTTTTTTCTGTAATACTGGATCTTTTTGTCTTTCTCCTTTCTAATTTTGTCACGATTCTTTCTAGCATTACGCTTTCTTGCATTACTTGCATCACTACGTGGAGTGATCATAGGTAGTATTGATGAAGAGACAGAACTTTGAGGAGAAGGTGAACCTTCGGATTCGGGCGTATTTTCTCGTACAAAATTGTTGGTAATTTCTTTTTAAACTTTTTTTTGCGCGATAGGTAGCACAGTGCTTTCTCCATTCTTTAGTCACAGCTTTGTGTTCACGTCGACTCATATCTTTAACTGACTTTCTTGTACCTTTTTCCTTCTTTCTTTGGTAGTTTCGTCGTTCTTTTTCCTTCAATTACTCTTTTTTTACAGGATCATTTTTTAGCTTATATCTTAATCTTTCTGCAATTCGTTTCTGCTCTTTTATTTCTTCTTTGGTTTTAGGTTTCTTCTTTGGTGGCATTACTAAAACAATAAAACATACTTTCAATATTTAAAAAAACCGCATGCAAATCGGTCCACTCGTTTGGGAGCTACGGGTTTAAAAACATAAGTAGTTACTAGGTACGTATTATTTTATATTCCAAAATCCATAATAATAGAAAAGAAAAGACCTGAATTAGCGTGACAGGCCAATCTAAGAAAGAAAGAGGCTATCGGCAAGCAGTAGGTTAGTGCAGACTATAAAGAATATTAAAAAAATACACGGACGTCATATAAAACAGTCCTCTGTCACATTGAACAATCGTCTGTGTTATAAAATTCTAGAGGACTGTTGCACAGAGGACTGTTATTTTTACGTAAAAACCTCATATATCAGTTCAAATATTACTTAACACAGAAATAGGTATAAATTATCAAATATGAGCAATTTTTTTCTTAAATAAATATAATTATAGCACATAAAACACCGTAAAATAGACTTACCAGAAGAATGTTCATTCAACACTACATAAGCGTGGCTCCCACACAGATGTGGAGTTGTCACTGCGCAAAATAGCGGCGACTTTTTTAGCATGGCGACGAAGCAAACTGCAGACTGTTAACGTTCCGTTTCACGCCAATGTAACCACAATAGAGCTTCAAAAAGGGACAACTCGGCACCGCCGATTCGGCGCCGCCAATTCGGCGCCGCCAACTCGGCGCTGACCATTTCGGCGCCAGGACATCTTGGCGCCAGCCAATTCGACGCCGGCCAGCTTGGCACCAATGTAATGCGAATTCGTCTTAGATAACGTTATAATAAAGGAAAAAATGGAAACTAACAATTAACCTTGAGGAGCTCTTATCCACCCATTTTCGCAATATTCATCATTTACTGTTTGTTAATTTAATTGCATATTTACAAAATGTATTACTCTGGGTGTACATTATGTAATTGCTGCGAATTTTTAAACAAATATTTAAGCAATGTATTTATGTAAATAATAATGCATCTTCGATATGTGTACAACCTTTGAAGCATCTAAAAATACAATGTAATAAACGGAAAGTTTGGTAATATTTCTTATTTTGAAGAATTGAATTTTTCGTGGTTATCTTACATTGTTTAATACAGCCATACAGGCTTAAACATTTGTTTAAAAATTCGCAGCAATTACATAATCTACACCAATAGTCATACATTTTGTAAATATGCAATTAAATTAACGAACAGTAAATAATGAATATTACAAAAATGGGTGGATAAGAGCTCCTCAAGGTTAATTGTTAGTTTCCATTTTTTCCTTTATTATAACGTTATCTAAGACGAATTCGCATTACATCGGTGCCAAGCTGGCCGGCGTCGAATTGGCTGGCGCCAAGATGTCCTGACGGAGTTGTCCTGAGGCCGAAATGATCAGTGCCGAGTTGGCGGCGCCGAATCGGCGGTGCCGAGTTGTACCAGACTGTATTTTTGTGGTGCGATATATTCAAATTGTGACAGAGGACTGTTCAAAAAATGTATGGACGAAATTCGAACACTAGTTTTTAGTACTAAAAAATACTCTAAAATTATAATTGTTGTTTGTTCACCTGCATTCAATATTCTTTATGTTTATAGAGTTATAAGATTTTACATTTTTAAATACAACTAATAAAAACCGAACCGAATCATACTCGATCCGGAATTAGGACATAACAGAGGACTGTTTTTAGTGGCTGTTAGACCGAATTTATGAAATGATTATGATTCTAAATATTAAATAAGTTTGGCTCCTTAAATAACAGGTTATATATTATGTGCTTTAATAAACAAAACTATGCATTAATATAGCCAAAAAATTAAAAAAAAATGCTTGGACCATGATTTTCCTGTTAGTAGAGAAAGGCCCAAACATAGGCGGAACATAAAGTCCTGCTGCACTAAAGCAGCATACGACTGTGGTGTTTGTTTCTCGCTCAGCACTGGAAATAAGACCAACTTGCTTCTGGCCTTTCTTTGCGAGTATTTTTAAAGCACTTCTAACTATATTTACTCCTGTTTCATCACAGTTGAAGACTCGAGATGCTGGAAACTTGTTTTCTCGTACACCTCCTCGAGATTTTTGTAAAATTTTGAAACGTCATCTTTATTAAATCCCAATATTCTACTGAGGCTGGTGTGCTCTGGTTTTCTTAATGATATATCACCACAACGTTTTAAGAATCCGGAGAGCCATCCTATCCCGGCAAGTTTGGTAATTTTATTAAAGTTATTTTTGATTTTATTCTGTTTGGCATATTCATACGCCATCTGCCTTACTTGAGTGGTTGTGACACCAAAATATAATTTTGACAGTAATAAAATATGATTCTTAAGCTCTGCTTCTTAGGTTTCATCAAACAGTGTTTGTCCATTTTAGGGTCTTGAGAAATTGCCTTTTTTAATTGGTTTCGAAGAGGGGTTCTAGGTGTGAAAGGCCTTAGCTACACTTTTTACGCTTCTTCCACGTGCAACCTGGGCACAGGCCTCTGTCATTGATTCTTTAGTCCAAGTGGCTTTATCTGTAGTTCTTTTTGTAATTGCGAACCATCTGCAGCAAAAAAAACAAAAATTCAATGAAGTCACCTATGGCCTCATTGCCCCTTTATGTACAAATTTGAAAACACCATAAAATTTAACCTATAATATATATTAAAATAATCAAACACGTTACAAACTATGTTACAATATACCGTTATTAAAAATAAAAAAGAATTAATTTATTATCTCTTAAATGTATTATTTATTTGCTCACATTTTATTCCCGCTAACGATAGATCGAAATACACTAATACAATGTTTGCTTTATAAAATGGAAACTAATGTACACACACGAATGATGTTTGTTATACTGTTTATTGTTGTAATCAGGAGTCGGTAAAGCAGTATGCGATCGTGAAAAAAAGCGCACTTTTTAAACTAATACATGTGGCCCGATTATCTTAGGTGGCCTCATAACCCCGGGTTCCCCTATTGTAATAAGGTTTTAGAACTGGGTTTCTGCTTAAACAGTCTGCTTCTTGGTTTAATTTTCCTGGGTTATATTTAATTTTAAAATTATATTGGGATAAATAATATGTCAAATCTCCTAGTTCTTCGTCAGTTCTAGCCTTGATGTTCATATTTTCTAATAGTTTATAAGCCAGTGCTGCCAATACTTCACAGCTTCTTTTATTGCTGGACATTCTATATATATTGCCTTCTGCTTTTTTTGAACTTCGGTTAACTTTTTTGAAAAATAAGCAACTGGCTTACTGTATCCATTTTTATCTTCTTGTTTTAACACCGCTCCCATTCTTTTGATACTAGCATCCGTGTAAATCATTATTGGTAATTCGGGGTTAAAAATATTTATAATTGTTTCTGAACATAGCAATTCTTTTATTTTATCAAATGATTCCTTACATTCTGTTGACCATATGAATTTTACATCTTTCCGTAATAAATTGTGTAAAGGATCCAGAACAATTGCACTGTGTGGTACCAATTTATGATGAAAATTTACTTTACTTAGGAATTGTCGTATATTTTCCTTTGTTTTTGGAAGTGGAAAGTTTTTAACAGGAGTTAAATAATCTTTCAAAGGTCTGATTAAATTGTTTTCAATTATGTGACCTAAATATTTGGCGTGATTATTTGCAAAAGAACATTTCGAAAATTTAATTATAAATTCTGTTCGTATTGCCTCCATTAGTCTCTTTAAAAGTTTTCAAAAAAATTAAGATGTCATCTATAAAATTTACCGCAAAACTAGAGAGTTTATATTTTCTAATGATGTTTCCCAATATTCTTTGAAATATGGCTGGAGCAGTCTTTAACCCAAACGGTAGGCACGTCCATTGGAAATGGCCTTCTTGTGTAACAAATACAGTTTTGTATCTATCTTGAATCTTTAAAGGAATTGATCAAAATGCTGAATTTATATCCAAAGTAGAAAAATATTTACAGTTTACAGTTTTTCTCATTAAATCCTCAATCAACGGAAAAGGTGATTGTGGGACGACAATTTTGTTTAATTCTCTGAAATCTATACACAGTCTTCTTTTTCTTTCATCTTCTTTTTTATATGCTAGAGTTACTGGAGCAGCAAATGGGCTATAAGAATCCTCAATCAAATTTTTATTTTAACAATATTTATCTATCATCAAGTCAATGTAAGCTTCATAATCTCGTACAGTATACCGATGTCATATTTATTTTTCGCAAAGACCGGTTTGTATTTTTCTATCAACTTATCAATTTCTGATTGTTGGTATAAATCTAAATAGTTTACTAATGTTTTAAATCTATCTGAGTTTATATGTTCATTGAAATTTATTTCACGTTTACTCATGGTTTTAGTAAGGTCAGTTTGGTTAACTGGGAGGTAAATTTACAACTACCTTCTAAAACATTGTAGACATTGGAACTAATTTATTAATTTTGGTCAACTTGGGCGAACATAGGGCAACACATATATCTTAGTAACCACCTCTGTAAAGCAGAGGCTTATTGCTAATTCTTTTTCAAAATGGCGGTGTCTTTTATTTTTACTAATCGTTGCGCCCAGATACCCCAAAAAAGGGGCAACTGGAATGTACTGGGGTATTTCATAGGGAATTTGCATAGTAAAATATGTAGGGCAACAGGAAAGTGTTATAGTAAGTAATAAAGAATCATGAACATTTTTATTTTATTTAACTAAAAGACAATAGGAATGTTCACAGTTGCAATAAAACACTGTTATAAAATGCTTTCATATTCTATTAAAAAAGTATTTTTCTAGAACTATTCGTGTACAATAAGAAATCCTTAAAATTAAATCACCCTAAGGTGTTACTTAAATAACAAAACATAAATATATTCTCGCGTTTAAGAACTGCCCTGTATCGAATTTACTTACTAAGTATCTTAAATAGATAGTTGCCCCTTTTCACTATCGGTTTCGGCAGTTTTTGTAAAATCCGATGTCGTGGAACTATTGCGGTGTCGATTACATTTGGGAAAACATAACACTTATTTTTTTGTCTCATACATGACACCTCATAGTCGTTGTGGAATACCTTAATAATTTGAAAGACAAACGCTTTTCTGGTTTCCTTTTTGGTACCTTCATTGTAAATGAAACAACACTCAACAAAATCTTGTTCTTCTAATTGATCACTTGATTCCTTCTCTGTGTCTTTATTTGTATCCTTAACCTCTTAGTAGCAATCATCTGGCTTGTAATAACCGTTAATGTTAATATCATCTAGGTCATATTAGCTCTCATCTATTAAATCGTCCTCTTCGTCGATGTAGTTTTTTTTCAATTTCTTTTTCTAAAGACGAGTCACTATCTTATGAGGAATCTGACAAATTCCTTTTTCCAACATCTGTATTTGGCGTTTTTCTTGCCAGTTTAAGTTTGTCCATATTTCTTTTCGAACCTTGTTGTTTAATTTTTTTATTTGTTTCTGATGTTTTCCTGTCTTCATCTTCTTGCTTCTTTTTAAAATATTTGACAGAAGTTATAATTTCTGCACCTAGTCAAATTCTTTTTCTTTTTGGTTAAGTGTCACGTTTTGTATTATTTCCTGATAATAGTATTTGGGTTAGAATATTCTTAAATGATATATTTTGGTCATTAGCTTGTGAAGAAGTTTTTTCTTTATCAGAAATTTCGGAGTCTTGACATAAGGGTACCACAGTTAACGTTTGCGATTTATTAGATGGACCAGGGATAGGTTCAAGAGTTAACGTAGAGGATGCTTCAAATGGACCAGCGATAGGATCAGCGGTAGGCTCGTTTTGTGCCTTATTGTCTGTGGTAGTAGGAATTTTTACAGAATTGTTCTTTTGATTCCTATACTTGTTAGGGTCCGACTCCAAAAAAATATTTATCGGTAGTTGATTGCGATCAGGGGCACCAGTTTCAGCGTTGTAGATTCCGATAGCTCGAAAAGCATTGATTATATTACTATTTGGCATGTTTTTATATTCTTTGTTAAGAATCTGAACGAACTCACTCTTCGAAATTCTCCGCCTGGGATTCATCTTCTGCCATTTACAAAGCGCTTTGTCCCAACTGCTTTTCATTCCTTTAAATACCCCTACATCTAGCGGTTGAAGTATATGTGTTGAGTGCGGTGGTAATTTCAAAATTGTAATATAGTTATCCATTGCTTCTTTGATGACATCACAAGTGAGATGGGAAACGTGACCGTCGACAATAAGGAGCACGGCGCGCTCAGAAAGAATGTTAGGAATAAAACATTTATTAAACCATTTTGCAGAAATAGCTGCAGTCATCCAGTCTCTATTTGATGCAGCAAAAGCAGTTTTATCTAAGGGATCGGATTTCTCAGGCATCATTGACTCTATGACATTCTTTCTTTTAAATATTGAAAGTAAAGGCAGTTTTTGCCCTGAAGCCGAACAACAAACTAAAACAGTTGTGTTTTCCCAACCACAAGACAAAATGGTTCTGGAACACTTAGAACCTATACTACCCAAAACTTTTGTCTTTGACGGGTCATTGCAAAAGGAAGTTTTGTCACAATTATATATTACGTGGGGTTTGCCCGTTAAATTTAAGTTCTCTACTGTTTTTTTGACTAAATCTATGAACCCGTATATTGTCCAGGGATTTTCTTGTTTTTTTGTAACCGCCTCAACTCCTTCCGGTTTTTTCAAAGATTATTTATTCCTGGTACAAATATTCAAAAACCATTGCTCACCTGGTCTACCATCTTTAAACTTTGTGTTTAATTTATTCCTTTTAACGTAAATTTCCACAATGTCTAATACTTCTTCACGAGATAGTCCATATCCCCAGTTCTGCATTTGATTCAGGGTCCTCGCAAGTTCAGCTTCAATTTCAGAACTCATACAGAATACTCCTCCGCCACCTTTTCCTTCCTTAGCTACAACACCCTTTGCTCCCCTTGTTTCTTTTGCATAATGACGAATTGTTGATTCTGGAACAGCATATCGTCGTGCAGCTGCGTAAATTGTTAGGTTGCTATTTTTAACATTTTTTTTAATGCATCTTCTGTATAAACCCCTCTATCTGCACCTTTTGTTGTCTTTCTTTGGTAGTTTCTTGCCATACTGGATTGCTAAAATACAAAAATGGATGTCAAACAAATGTAAGGTAACTGGGGGGTTAACTTCCAGTTGCCCATGCATATTACGCCCAGTTACCCTGGGAGCAATTTAGTAGGGGCAACTGGAAGGTACACTTTGGTGACACTGTTTATATTCCAACATTTAAAATAACACAGACATTATGTTGAATAATCTCCAAATACAGCACATATTCATTTAAATGCAAAAATTTTCAAATGTAATACTTACCAAGAGTAAAATACTTAGCGTGTGTAATATGTTGTACTATGACCATCTGAAGAACTTTCATAAAATAATATTTTCTGCGACACGTGCTACTCGACACCGTTTGGTTTTTGTACTACTAGGTAAGGCAACTGACAATTCAATGGCGGGAGATTCAACTTTATAAATGCAATGGAAGTAAACATACATCCCAGTTACCCCATACGCCCAGTTACCCAACTAGACCTTATCTTGTTTTAACACCTCAGATTTTAATAAAAATCCTTCTTTATTTTTGTCACCTAGTACATCAGGAATTTTGACATTTATTATCTTTGATTTATCATTTTTTAAGTATTTATCGTTTCTCATATCCTCTTCAATTGAGGTTACCGTCTTTTCTTTTGCATTGTTACATTGCATGATCTTTCATTATCTACTACAAAAACATCAATATTTGTTACAATATTGTAAGTTTTTATTTTTAATGTTACCATACTTTTTGTTTTTTTCTCACCATTAATAGTTTTCAAGTTAAGTTTTTTTATATTATTTGTATTTTCTTTTGGCTGTATCTTCAATAATTTTGTATTTATTAATGAAACAATTTTGAACCTGAATCATAAATTCCCGAAACCTTTAAAATATCATTTAATATTAACTTTACTTTTATTAATGGTGGCACTTTAGTTTTTTGGATTTTCCTCGTTCAGCTCAATTTCTAATTCTGAGTTATTTACAAATTTTAAAACTACTTTTTTATTTTTCTCTTTAAACCAGCAATTTTTCTCTGGATAGTAACGTATCCCTCTTTTCTCGCAGACACAGATTTGGCATGTTTTTTTTCTCAATTTTTATTGATCTATTGTCAGAATATATATTATCTTTTTTATCATATTTATTTTTCCCAACAAAATGTTCCAATCTTCCTAATTCGATCTAAAGATCTTCCCTTCCTTGTAAAGTTTCTCTGTTAAATTTATCAGCCACATAATTAGGTAAACCAAATGCTATAAGGTCTATTAGTGTCCCAGTATCAATTGATTTTCTTACTTCCAATAACAATTTTTCTTTTTTTAAAGCATACTCAAGTAACGAATCTGCTTGATATTTAAAAGCTAGACTATGTCTAATGGGCCACCATCCTTTGTTTGCAAACGTCTCACAAAAACGTTTCTCCCATTTATGTCACTCTGATTCCACTGTAAGTTTTATTAACATGCAGCTGTACTAATCTATGCTAGAGTATTCCAAAAAATTTTTTAGCATTTCAATTTTCTTTTTATCTTCATTGATTTGGAAACGTTCACATTCTTTATTAAAATCCCTAATCCACTGGAAACGTTTGAGTTCCTGCCATTGAATTTCATAAAATCCTTTGCAATTTTTCCTAGATTTTGAGTTTTTGATTTTATTTGTTTATCTTCAAGCAACATCTTTAACAATTTTTCAAATGATTCATTTGAGCCACTAGGCACTATTTGTTTCTGCTAAAATTTCTTCCAAGTAAAAATCGTTAAACTGTAGGTTTTGTTCTTCATCCAAATATATTTTTTATATGTCATCTGTCAGAGTTATCCATATTTTCCTTGTTTGATACATTTTATTTAATGATTTTCTTACTTTGATATAGTTTTGAGTATTTGTAATAAATTGATGCAAGTTTCCAGGTTGGAACTCGACTGGTATTCTAAAAATCTGTCCGTTAGGTGTAGCTATCGAGTTTATGCATATGGTGTTTGATTTTGCATCTGCTGTTGGTTTTACAACAAAATCAAATCTTAATCTTTCCATGTTTCGTGAAATATTTGCAGAAGATGTTATTTTATAATGTTATTTATATCTTTTATAATCAAAGACTTAATTGCTTTTCTGTAAAAATTAAAGTTTTTATTCGACAAATTCATTTTATATCTACAACAAAAACAACTTAAAAATTAAAGAAGAATCATAAAATCTCGCAATTAGACAAATGCTAAAAAAAAACTTTAGACCCGATGTATCCCATGAGCCTTGTACATGGATAAGGTGGTTTTCTTTACAGACGTTTTACAAATTTTAGGTTTAAGTAGAGTGCTTTAATACATATTTTACACGTGTTGGAAAATAGCTACTTAAAAAGCACAATATTTGTTTATAACTATGTTGTAAATTGCCACATAATATAATTTATTAAAAACAAACGTTTAATTACAGAAACAATACAAATTTTTAATATTTCTAAATTCTATATTTTTGCTAAAATTGGTACAATTAAAATTTTATCAAACAACGAATATATATTTGCATGTAAATGACAATTACAATTTGAAATGAATTTAAGCAAAAAACAACAAAAGACCGTTTAATTTAATTAACGTGGAATTGCAAATCTATGATTTACAACGTGCTGTTCAATTATTTAAACGTTGCTAGATCAAATAATTACTAAAAAAAATAGTAGTAACAGTTTTAATTTATTAATTAAAAAACAATAAATATATTTAAAGTACTAATTCAGTTTATATTATAAGTAAAAATGTATAAGTTGTATACGAAAATTATAAAAAAATTAATTACGTATTCTAAATGGAGTATTTTCATTATTTCAGACAATACGTCAATTTTAAGTATTTTTATATTGTATGTTAGCGTGGTCCTTATTTGAATCAAAAAATTTTTTTTGCTTTTATATAGCGGGGCATCACATCATTTTGTTAGATACCTTAAGAAACTAATCAAGTAATTTTTTCACAATTTTAAAATAATATTTAGGGGTTGCTACCAAGGTTTGAATTTTACGAAAAACACTATACATTAATTGGAAAATTTTATTTATTGATCCGGACGTTTAGCATACAAAATTATTGTTACTATTACAAAAAAGATACATTGAAATATTAAAATCTTGTATTACTGCAATTCAAGGGTTGAATTCTTAGAGTTAGGGTATTTTTTTCTATAATCTTTTACCAACAAAAGCAAATATTGCTTTTGTTCTTCATCATTCACTACTCGCATAGAATGAACGATTTTCTTTGTCGCCTCAAAATCAGCATCTGCAACCCAACTTTCAACCTCTTTATTCAAAAACTCTGATGAGATCCCTATGATCTGGAAAAATCGTAAGGAATTGCTCGTCACAAAGTCTTCAATTTTCTTTTCGCGGATGTGTTCCACATCAATGCTTTTTCTTTTTGGGCAATCTTTTGTGCCTTCGATTTTTAGTGGATCTACCATTCGTTTCTTATCTTGAACTGAAAGTTTGTCGTCGAAAAATGCGAAAGACACCAGCTCTTCCGACAAATACCACAAACGGCCCAGTATTTTCTTCAGAGCACCAGTAGCAATTTCCGGGTTTATCCTATCAAAGTCTTTAAGGTCTTTCAATAATTGTAAGTCGTTTCTCGGTGCTGACCATCCGGCAGGGGCTTGAAACCAGTATTTTATATACAGTGTGTCCGAAAAGTATAGAATGTATTATACAGGTCGATAAATATGCACTTTACACGAAAAAGTTGTAAATAAAAGTTGTTTATCACTTAGTTATCTACCACGTGGGAGATATCAATTTAAATTTTTGCTGTAAACAAAATCGCAACGAATAACACTTACATTTTTTTAAATGGCAAGGCACGTCTTTATTATACTTATTTGATAGAGTCTTTTTTTCTCTTTTCAACCATATGAAACTTGAATACCTTTACATCAAAAAATTTTCAAGAAAAACAAGGACATGTCTAACAAATTTATTTTACTGAGCAGTATTAATCAGGTACGTAATATGTAGTATTGAAACAATTGAATGCACTGTCACAATAGCAAATATTAAACTTTAAATATCTTTACATAAAATTGTTATAACAAAAAAATGTATTTAAACTAAACTTACAATAAATGTTCAAAATGTAAACCATTCATAATTTGACAGTGGTAAATTCGATTTTTAAAACCATCGATTGCTTTTGAAATCATATCTCGAGTTATAGCTCTTATCTCAACTCTAATGCGATTTTTCAAATCTTCAACATTATCAGGTCTATTTACATAAATTTTGCTTTTAATATAGCCCCAAAGAAAAAAATCTAGTTGACTTAAATCCGGCGAGCGAGCAGGCAATTCTATCGTACCTCTTCTGCCTATCCATGTATTTTGAAAAGTATTATTAAAAAAGTGGCGGACATTAATTCCAAAATGTGGAGGTGCATATTTATTGACCTGTATAATATATTCCATACTTTTCGGACACACGTATATTATCGCCGTAAAAATGCATATTTCTCTCACAACTTTCTCTTCCGTTTTTGTCAGTTGAAACTGATGTTTAAATAAGAAAATTTTCAAGCAGTACAAAGCTTTTGCCATCCATTTAGCCCGGTGTAGCGCAGCTGGTCTCCTAAATGAAATACTTTTTTCGGGTACTCCTCCCAAGTAAATGATTGTGAGATGTAACAATTCTTTGTAGTCGTCTCGAGGTTGATGCACTTGGAGTTGTTTTTGCGCAAATGAAATCCTGTCAGTGACAACATTTCCCTCGATGAATGAAGTAGTGTCATTAGTTATTGTTTTATAATCTTTTTGGTCAATGTTGTACCAATTGTTCTTGAACCTTTTGAACAATGGAATATCAGGACCACTAGACGGTCCGAGCGATTGATCCACTGCAGCTGATAACATAATTTCTAAAATGTGATGGCGACAAGGAAGCCAAATCATATCTTTCTCCATTTTTCTCTCCAATTGAACGCATGTTCCATTTTTCAAATCGGTGTTTATAGCTGTAGTGTCAAAACATAAACATTTTACTTTATCGCTCAAGCCCCATGATTTTATTGCTTTACTTGTTCCACGTTCCAATTTTGGACCCGCCAGAAGTTGATCAATCCCATGCCCAGAATTCAAAATGGGCAGACGATCTATAGTTTTATGCCCAGTAATATCTTCAATTAACTTTCCATTCCAATGAATTGTTAATGGCAAATCATGTTTGAGCTCGGTTTTCAGAGACTTTGCTACTGCTTTTCGATTTTTCAAACGGTACCGACGGCTATGAAAAATATCTTTTCGAGCTCGCTTACGGGGTGGTTTCGCTTGCGGAGATTCTGATGCAACTTTTAAATCAGATGCACTTGTTTCATCGCTACTGGAGAACGATGACGAAGAAAGGAGAACCTTTTCTGTCAAAGCTGATATATTTTTGCTTTCACGTTCGCGCAGTTTTTTAATACGTCCTTCTTTTTCTTCCGTTTTCTTCCATTTCATTAAACTTTTTCTATCTACTGAACCAATTACACCCTGTCGTCCTTTCTTTCGTTGTCCTAATAAAAATTGCTTGTCCTCTTCAACAGTCATGATACTTAAAACATCACAATGAGCAATATCAAATAAATCTTCTAATTTTTGTTACCAATTTTGTTCTTTGTTCTTTAATGCTTCGGAACGTTTCTTCTTGTTATCTTTATTTTTTTTTCAGATTCTGCCATTCCTTGACGTGTTTTCTTATTTTACTAATTACATGTTTTTTTAATCTTATCGGTATACTAACTTTTTCTCACAAACCTATCACTTCGCATACAGTTACAGTCGCAGATTCAAGAATGGTTTTTCTTTCTTCGTTTTTGTAGTAAAAAAACAAACGTAATACTTCACTAATAGATGGCAACTTTGGCGGGTTTATTTTAGGCAGTGATTAACTACAATGACGCCGGTACTTGTGGATGCCATTGTAAATCAAAACAAGTTTATATGCTCTATAAGAAAAAGCGCGCGTTCTTTCGTTAATGACTGAACTCCAACTGAAGTGCTGAACCAGCTCACTGCTCAATCTCGACGCGCATAGGCAGGAAAGTGGCGGGGAACCTTACTTAATGACGCTTTTTCTACTTTACATAATGATCAAATATAAATATAGTTACAGGAATCAATTAGAGAGACTCATAGTTGAAGTGGACATACAATGTTTTGTTAAAGTTTGGCTACTGGTAGCAACCCTTAAATCATGTCCAAAAATTAAACGGTTTCATATTTTATGGTAGAGAATCGTATGGTAAGGTGCCGCGATAATATTTCGAAAGTCGAAAAATAAGGACCACACTATTGTATATATATTTCAGTCATTTTAGGTAGTAAAAGGTAAAAAAAAATTGTAAATAAATAATAGATTTAAATAAATTAGTAGAATGGAAAATGGTATAGACAAAAGCTTGTATTGGAGCCCGGCTCAAGTTTACACATATCTTCAGTTGCGAAAACAATATACAGTAGTTCTAAGTATACCAAAACTAGTTTAAACTGCTACATGTCGTTATTTTGTATTTTTAAAAAATATTTATTCTAAAGTAATAATCACGGTTGCACTGTTTATACGCCGCTACTGATTGTCAATTTACTTTATAGGAGGTGGGGATAAACGCGATATAGCAACTAACGGTCATTTTACTCGCTCTTTACCTGTTTGAAACCGCTGTGAACGTTCGTGTATCTGAGTGTTATTTTACATTGAAAGTGCTAGGGAAAACGTATTCTAGGTATTTGGCGTTAATTAAGCGATGTTTTCAGCGATTTTCATGGAATTGCCATGCTGTCTCTGTACCCGACTGTTTCCGGCATATGTAACCTGTAAAATCTACCTCGTTTTATGTAATCAGAAGGGACGAAAGAAGACTCACACCTGTTTCTAAAATATCAGTATCGTATTACTTCGTTAATTTACTTCTGTAACTAAGCAATCTACTTTAAGCACATTGCTTAGTGTAGCGTATACCTTCTCGCATTTAAATTTATTACTTTATAAATGTTAGTCTTGTACATACTACTTCGTCCAACGCGTTTCATTCTAATACCGAATAGGTCCTTTCCCTGTTTAGCGTTAGTGCTGTTTATTTAGTTAATTAATGATCTTTAACATGGAAAATGATTATGAAATATCTACTGAATGGCCACAGAAAAAAGAAAATAAAATAAAGAAAGAAACCCTGATTAAGCAAGTTAAAGTTCCAGGTCAAGAGCATAAAAATATTAAAGGAAAACGTATCGTAGCTTGTTTAATTGGCTTTAGCATGCTTTGATAATAAAAATAATAAAAATCATTGCTTTGTTAATTTTTCTAAAAAACAAACGCTTTTGATTTTAAAACAGTTTAATAACATGGATGATAAAAACAGTCAAGACTCGCATTTAGCTAGCTTGATTTCAATAAATCATATTATGTGAAGACGTGCTTTAAAGGACGACTATAATGAAACCTATGGAGCACCTTTTACCTATAAAATTTGAAATAAAGAAAGTGAAAACAAAGTTTGTAAAAAGGTTTTTCTCAGCTTATATGGAATCAAAAATGCACGTCTAAGGCGAATTAGAGATTCTTTAATAACTGGTACCTCTCCTACAGACAAAAGGAGCATCCATAATAATAGACCTAAGAAGATTCCTGATTGTATAACTGATTTGATATAAATTCACATAAAACCGTTTCCTGCTAGACAGTTCGATAATTTGCGACGCAAAAACCCTAATTGCTACTATTTGCCCGAGCTTCTTACTCTAAAAGATATGCATGGTATGTTTGTGGAAAAATATCAAATAAACATTTCATACAAAACATAGAAAATCTTTAGAGCTCATTTTAATATCAAATTAGGATTTCCCAGATCACACATTTTTGCTGTGTGTGACTAATTTGCACAGAAACTTAACAGTTTTGACAAAAATATAGAAGACCAAAACAAAGTAGAAGTAGAAAAAGAAGTTCGAAAAGCTGAGGCATTTTTTGAATTAAAGCGCATTAGCTTTTATTTCATGCAGAACCTCCCGGTACCTCGTATACCATCGAATCCGGTATTCTACAGTCGGCAACTGCGGTACAACGTATTTGCTATACATGATCTGGGAACAGATGAACTCAGCCATGTATACTTATCTTGAAAATGAAGCAAAGAAAGGAGCCAACAAAGTGACATCAATGTGACATTATTTAAAAAATAACATACACAATTACAAGTTAGTTATTTTTAGCAATGGTTGCCCTGGGCAAAATAAAAATTACGTGATGGTTAATTTTTTATACACATTGGTCCATGTATTGAAAATATTTGATTCTGTTTAATATGTATTTTCTATGAGGAACCATTCATATCTACCAAAGACACTAATTTTGCTCTTATAGAAAAGAAAAGGATGCGGTTGGAGAGAACTGAAAAGCTTGAAGATTGGGATACGGTTATATTAAATGCCAAAATAAAACCAACCCCATTTAATTTAGTGAAAATGAAACAGAACCATTTTTTTGATATAAAATTTGCAACGAATACTTTTTTTTGAAAAATCGCAAACCTGGGATAAAAAAATACCAGGATTATGAAGATTACCAGTCAAACATCGACTATCTTTTTCCACCATGGGACATTTCGAGCTTGCATCGTCGCTAAAGCAAATTTGCCAAATACAGTGGAAATGAAACAGCTGTATAATAACTCAGTGCCTATTCCCACTGATAAAGCAAATGATCTGAACTCATTAGTACCATTGCTCCGTTGGGTAGAAATTAAACAGTTTGTAAATAACCTTTAAATATCGATGTTAAATCGTTTTTTGCGGTTCCTGAAAAATTTTGTTTTTTGGAAATAAACTGTTTTTGTAAAACGCACCTCAATTGTATTCACTGACCATCTATAACTTATTTTATGTAATTATAACGTAGATCATACTGACTAAAATTTACTTTCTCTCAAACAATATATTATCTGCAACTTTATGTATTGTCGTTGAGTTCTTCGAACATTTGAACACTATCATAGCCAAAAACAAAATAACATTAACCGTCGTACATAAGTCTATTTACCACGCATATTTTTGTTCATAAATTTAAAAAAAGGGAGTAGTGTGAAAGTTACTGCTGTTGACAAAGAATTGTCAATTGGGTGAGTTTTTGTACTCATATTTTAGTTTATTGCAATTTATTATTTCGCGACTGCATAGCAGACGAAGTAGTTTGATAGAGTAATATTTATATTTAAATTAAAATCAATCACTTATGACTCGAATACAATTAGTTGTATGGTGTGCTGCGTAAACGAAAGGGCCTACATCAATATGATAGCTGTTTTTATTGATCTATTTTTTTCTCTGTTGATTTTAACGACTATTCTCTCTTGTTTGAAATCAATATATTGTTGTTAGAAATTGTGTTCTGCCAACTTGTTTTTTTAGTGATCGATAGATTTAAGCAAGGTCTGTATTGGGTGATATTTACTTGTTTTAACGCCTTTTTAATTTAGTGTAGAATTAGTACATCAAGACTTGCAACCCATTTTCCGAATCATACCGAGTTAGTCGCTTGCCTTTAAGTTACGAGAAAATTTTCAACTAAATTAAGGAAAGTTCCAAGATTTAAATTTTAAACATTAAAAAACGTACGAATGTGATAAATTAACATTCACAAGTGTTTGATGGCAGAGCCATCTCATAGTATAAATTTACTATGTGATAAAATTAACTGTAGATAGCTATAAACGATGGTAAATACGTTGAGTAGTTTAACACCCGCGAATTTCAAAATATGCTTTGAATTATTCGTCGGGATAAAACCACAACGTAAAAGGACATTGGGGGTGAGCAATGTCAATGCAATTGTGTAAACGCCACCAGAGTGAACTACTAGACAGCTGTTTCGCCCTTTTGGGGCTCATCAGTAGTAGGAGATACACTCTAATGTTGTTCCCACAATTGCATTGACGCCCCTTATAGCTTTATAATTAAGAACGACGAACTTAGCATTCACAAGTGTTTGATGGCAGAGCCATCTCATAGTATAAATTTACTATGTGATTAAAATTAACTGTAGATAGCTATAAACGATGGTAAATACGTTGAGTAGTTTAACACCCGCGAATTTCAAAATATGCTTTGAATTATTCGTCGGGATAAAACCACAACGTAAAAGGACATTGGGGGTGAGCAATGTCAATGCAATTGTGTAAACGCCACCAGAGTGAACTACTAGACAGCTGTTTCGCCCTTTTGGGGCTCATCAGTAGTAGGAGATACACTCTAATGTTGTTCCCACAATTGCATTGACGCCCCTTATAGCTTTATAATTAAGAACGACGAACTTAGCATTCACAAGTGTTTGATGGCAGAGCCATCTCATAGTATAAATTTACTATGTGATTAAAATTAACTGTAGATAGCTATAAACGATGGTAAATACGTTGAGTAGTTTAACACCCGCGAATTTCAAAATATGCTTTGAATTATTCGTCGGGATAAAACCACAACGTAAAAGGACATTGGGGGTGAGCAATGTCAATGCAATTGTGTAAACGCCACCAGAGTGAACTACTAGACAGCTGTTTCGCCCTTTTGGGGCTCATCAGTAGTAGGAGATACACTCTAATGTTGTTCCCACAAATGCATTGACGCCCCTTATAGCTTTATAATTAAGAACGACGAACTTAGCATTCACAAGTGTTTGATGGCAGAGCCATCTCATAGTATAAATTTACTATGTGATGTCCCAATGTCCTTTTACGTTGTGGTTTTATCCCGACGAATAATTCAAAGCATATTTTGAAATTCGCGGGTGTTAAACTACTCAACGTATTTACCATCGTTTATAGCTATCTACAGTTAATTTTAATCACATAGTAAATTTATACTATGAGATGGCTCTGCCATCAAACACTTGTGAATGCTAAGTTCGTCGTTCTTAATTATAAAGCTATAAGGGGCGTCAATGCAATTGTGGGAACAACATTAGAGTGTATCTCCTACTACTGATGAGCCCCAAAAGGGCGAAACAGCTGTCTAGTAGTTCACTCTGGTGGCGTTTACACAATTGCATTGACATTGCTCACCCCCAATGTCCTTTTACGTTGTGGTTTTATCCCGACGAATAATTCAAAGCATATTTTGAAATTCGCGGGTGTTAAACTACTCAACGTATTTACCATCGTTTATAGCTATCTACAGTGATAAATTAACTAAGCAATTTACAAGCAATCGGCCGTGGGGGAAAGGTCCGTCGTTCAAATCCCGTGGCTGTCACTTCTAAAAATGTATAACAATCACCGCCGCTTCAATTAAAAACTAATAAAATAGCTAATGTTCAACGATATTCTAAGAAATACAAACAACAAATATCATTCAATTACCAAAATTTATTTATTTAATTTTTCTAAAAAAAATCGTCGCAGGCGCAGGATTCGAACCTAGGTTATATATGGAATTTACTTTAAATTATAAATCAAACATCTAATATGTTAGAAAAATTTTTATTTGAATAAATTCTTAGGAAGAATTATCTCTAAAGGAAACTATAAAAACAATTCGAATAATTTACATACGTACAAAATTGTATAAGACAAACTGTAAAAATGGCGGATACATCCACTTCCGGTTTCTTTATCAGATCCATGTTTTGACAGATCCGAGAGAATAAGAAAAGCCAGCTCCATACCAAATTTTAAGTTATTCAGGTTTTTGGTTCGAGAGTCATCGTGGGTACATACAAATAATAAAAAAACTGAGATCGCTATAGTTTCCTTATAGGAAAATAAAAACCAACAATAAAGATAGGAATAGAACTTCAAGATTAGGAATTAAATAAGTCATGAGGCAAACTTTTAATTTCAAATTCATAATTTCAATTTTATTAATATAAAATTTTGAAATACATGAAAATTATTCGATGAAATAAATGATATTACTCAAATTGTTTTATTAGGTTGTTGCAGGATTCTTGAGCATCTTCTGACATTTGCCCAATTGGCAATAATGCTGAAGGTATTATTTCTTTGGCGTGAATAAGGACTTTGTGCACTGAAGTTGGCATGTAGAACCACGGAGGCGAACTGTCTGTAAGGAATATTTCTGAAAATCGATCAAATCAATCTCATAGCTACATAAATAACTTGCAGTAATACGTGAAATCGATTGATTAAATCCTTATCCACGCCTGTTATAGCAGCAAAAAGAGTTGCGTTTTAGAAAAATCGACGAACCGTATTACTATAATTTGTGTTACCGAATCTAGGTTTTGGTTTGTCAATGAAAAGCCTTAACTTCTTACGAAATTCTGATTATATTAATTGTTTAGCAGTATTTGTCTTCTGCTTTTCTTCTTCAGTTCTAGCTTGTCACTTTTTTGTTGGAAGCTTATATGCTATATGCAAACAACACTCAACAATCTTAGCCACGTATGTAACGTGGACATCCAGAATTGCGAATGGTTTTCATTGATTTTCATTTTTAGAATCTCATCGAGATTGTTAAATTATTTTGAGGTTGCATTGCATAGGTAGCAACGTTGAGTTGACGAATTACTCGTGATGGCATTGTAAACTTGTAATAAAAAATTACTCCGAAATAAAGAATGTATAATAAAAAGTAAAAATAATAATTTGACCACAGCAGCCATCGTAAGCACAGACCTCTGGGTGTGAGTTTGAATGAAAATAAATACAAAGACGTGAACCCCGTTAATTTATTAACTATAACTTAATATACTATTTACATTAGAGAACAAAGAACAATATTTGAATTAAACATATTAGAAATAAAACAGGATTTAAAATAAAATATTAGGGCGCCAACCACCTTTAAATTGGTGATAAAAACGTAAAATCTTACATCTAATTATTAATTATTAATATTAAATGCAAATGTCGTAAACGTTTGATTTGTTATCGAGTGAAAAGTTTTAATAACTGAATTTAATTGCTTGAATGTAAAATGTAACTTAATTCTAGTTGACTCACCACATGATATGACGTTATCGTATAGCTTCTATTTTTAGCACATACTTTGTTGTAGTGATACAATTCTTCTAAAGGAATGTAGATTTGCAACCACACCAGCAAGCATAGAACCAATGTATAAATCCAATGACGGAAAATCCAGTAATTAAAAGACAAAACCAAAATAAATGATCCAGTAAAAGAAAAGATCCAGAATAAAAAGTAAAAGTAAAAGAAAGGCCCTAAATATAAATAATTAGAATGGTTTTTTAAATGACATGATGTACTCACGCTGCATTTACAACAACGGCCTTCAAAATAAATTCCTTTGTCTAAATGTTGCGTAACATTTTGAAACCACTAAAAATGTTAAATTCAATAGAAAAATTATATCAAAATAAACGTAAACTCACCAACAATTAGATGGAATGAATAAAAATTAAATTGTATGCGTTTTTACGCCATAATCAAGAAAATTTGACTTCCCCGCATCACTACGACACGCACGGCCAAGCGTGGCCCAAGCGGAAGTGCAAGCTTAAGCTAATACTCAGGTAGAGTTGAACAACGCGACGTTGCCAAACTGAATAAATTTACGTGCAATATTAGTTGCAAAAAATAAACGAATGTAAAATTGAATTTTAATGTAATGAACTCTAACGGGACGTTACAAACTGTTCAATCTACCATCGTCAAGGCAAGTTTATATTTTACAATTACTTCTTTGTGATTATTTGCAGTTTGAAAAGGAACAACTTTACTCTCTTGTTGTTCTATTTATTTTATTTCTTTGACCGTGGTTTCCGCATTCTCGTGCAAAAACTGGATTTGTATAGGCCTACAAAATCTGGGCGTCGAGGGTCTAGGATTTTTCCAAACAATAACACAGGTTGTACAAGTTTATATGACGGATATAATTGACAAGTATTTTAAACGCTTTTAGTTCATAGGTCTTGGTGCTGATTTCTGGATAGTGTATTCTCTATCATAGGAGAAAGAACAGAATCACCTGAAAGCACGTTTTCTGGAACAACTGACAAAAAACTTTTGCTTGGTTTCGAGATTATTGGATTGCCAGTGGTTACATCTTTAAGAATTTTTGCAGCGTCAAATTGTCCAGAAACCCGCAGACTTATATTCGTAGCATAAGTTAATTCTTCTGTGCTTGCTTGCGACCGCAAATTTTGTGCTTTTCTTCGCTTTGTTCTGTCACTGGAAGCCTCAAATTCAACACAAGTTTCAGTTTTTTATGCAAAGAAACAAAGACGCTTAACCACTCACCAAACTATTCCAAAAAGAACGCCCTTGTCTTTTAACTTTCTGCTTGTCAGGTATTCATACGTCGGCGATGGCAAAATTGCCTATCCATCATCCGAAAAGAATTGCAAGTTAAAATTTAATCGTTACATGTTCGTAGATTTAAAAAGGGCTTTTGACATAGTGAACAGTGAAAAATTGTGGGAATACGCGAGGAAAAAAATAATAGAGGAAAGAATAAAAGAAAGAATGGAGGAAATTTACAAAGAAAGGAAGAGCAGGGTGAAAGTAAATGGAGGGATTTCGAGAAAACAATTAAAGGACAACAAATAAAGGAAACTAGTAGGGAAAGTGAAGGTGTGGTCGTTGGATTATGCGGATGAAATAGTGTTGGTGGCTAAAGAGGAAAAGGAAATAAAAGAGATAATGAAGACGCTGGAAAAATACATGAAAAAAAAAGAAATAAAAGTAAATACGGAAAAAACATTCAGAAAAGAAGGGGAGAAAGAAAAAGAGAGCAGTGGAAATGGAGGAAGGAGGAAATACAGCAGGTGAAGGAATTCACATATCCGGGTTGCACGATAAAACGGGATAATAATGAGAGGGAACACAGAGAGAAGCTAATAAAAAGTGTGGTTTATATGGCGCGGAAATATAAGGGTGGAAGGAGTATAAACGGGCAGAAGGATACAAGAAAAATAGTGGAAATAGAAATGGAAAAAGAAATATAAAATACAAGGAAGAACCGAAAGCAAAATACTACAGAAATGTTAGAAAGAGATAAAGGGTGGAAGAGTGAAGTACGGGCAGGATAGCAGAGAATGATATAAAAGACATAGAAAAGCAAGAAAGATGCGCAAAGATATAATGTGATTTATAAGAATATCATTAAGGAAGAAGGGGATCCAAAATATCTGAAGGGGGAAGGGAACAAAAACAAGAAGAAAAAATTGTAGCTAGGTTCAAATGTGGGAACGAAGAAGAAGAAAACGGAAAAAAGCGAGGTGGATGGAAGAAGTATGGAGAATGAGGAAACAGCTAAAAAAAAAGGAGAAAAAATAAAAATGAAAAGAGAAAGAAGTGTAATAAATTACCCACTTTTGTAAGGGATTTGATTTGATCAGTGCGTGAAAAAATGGAAAACGAAAGAAGTAAACGATAATCCAAACCCCAAAAACGTTCTAATCTTAACATAAATTTTTTTATTAACAGAAATTTAAATATATATATAATCATCACATTTTATCCACTTGTAATTTTTTTCTTCTGATCTTAATATTAAATTTTTTCGTTTTTGCAATAAAAGTCATCTTAACAATTTTGAAATTTTAGAAATTTGTCGTCTGTCTAATGATAATTTTTCATGTCGTAATAAACTTTTTCATTTAAGTACTGCTCTTCTTTCTAATTCTAAATTTTAATTTTATCTCTTTTTTATATTTTAATTTAATTCTGGCTGTGTGTTTATTGATAGTTGCAATTTTTGTTATAATTTTCTCGGTTTAATTTTTAATTCTTGGTATGCTCTTTCAATAACGTAATTTAATAGCTACATTTTTAATATACCATAATAATATTATAGATATATTGAAGATGATATTTTATAATGTCGAAACATATTTATAATTTAAAACAAATAATTAAATATATGTGGAGAAGACTTTAATTAATAATAATTTATTTAATTTATGTGAATATTAGGTGACCAAATTCTAGAAGAAATAAAACAAACGAAAGTTATGTTTTCTTCATTTCTTGAAAAAAATGTTTACTTTTGATGTTTGATATTGTTGCTACATGTAATTCACATTTTAGCTGATTTTTTTTGTAAAGCTTTAAGGCAACGCTCAAATTTAAAAAAAAATTGGCATTATGGCAAATTAAAAACTACGGTATTTGACATGTTATTAACAAGTAAAGTTTTCCTAATACTTTTATAATTCCTCATTAGTAATAATTTACACGTTTTTGTAAATTAAATTATTTGTTGTTTAATTTAATTTTTTACGATTAAACTGTTTGTTAATTACATAATCAGATTAATAACAAAAGTTTTAAACGTGTCCAACATAACTTTTTTATACAATTAAACTGAAATTATGTATTATTTGTATAAAACAAAACACATTTTTATTTTATTATAGTTTTAATGTAGTCTACTTTTGAATGTTAAAAATTAGTATAATTTGCATACTAAAGTTTTAAATTTATTATACATCTTGTTTAAATATTTAATGGCAACATAAATAAATTCCTGATTTGAATATAAACACATAAATTTTGTAAGAAAATACACAAGCAAAATATAAAAGAAAAATTAAGAATGCAAGAAGATAACTGATAAAATTTATTAAAAGAAAAATCTTCTAAATACTGAAACTAAGAAAATTCCATTTACTCACTTTCTTATCTTATCTTCTATTCATAAAATTAAGTGGATAATTAACTTGAGAACAAAACTTCTAATTAAAGAAAATTCTAAGCTTTCGTTTTGTTATTTGCTATCTAAATACTGAAATACATCCGTTAATATTTGCTTTAAAATATTGACGAAATAGAAGAAAGTCAAAAGCTGATAGATTTTCTTGGAATTAGCGTTTTTTATTTAAATATTTAAATTAGTTAAAAATTTTAACAAATGCGTTTTTGGTAAAAATATAATGAACAGAACGTATCAAAAATATTAATCAATAACGTTTAAAATTAGGCATAAATTAAATCATGTGTAAAATTTTTATTCAACTTCTTTGACAACCAAATAACTTGTATTTTGCAAACACAATTGCGGAATGAAATGTTTTAAAACAAATTACATTACAATAAATATGAATATTAAAAAAATATTAAATAAATAAATAAATAACATGCAGTTTTATTTAACCGATACTGTAAAATATATTGCCTTTTTTTATTGTGGGGCAAACCATAACATTTTTTATTTTTTTTATGTACAACAAATTTAAAACTGGTACTAATAGTAAGTTACAGAAAAACAAAAAAAATATAATAATTATTGTTAACACACATTTTATTAGTTATTATCTAAGTATTATATTACGTACCGTAAAACGGGGTTACTTTGGCAGGTTTTGACCTATTTTGGTGCTCTAAGTCATAAACCGATTGCATAATCAAACTTTTTGAAATTTCATAGTGCTCCAATTGGCAGTAGATCAGCCAAATATGGTTGGTTGTCATCCACACATGATGGAGAAAAAAAAATTTTTGTTGGGTGAAAAAGTAGGCAGAATTTTGGGGTTACTTTGGCAGCACCTGCAAATCAAATTTACGCCAATGTATAGGCTGTATTAAGCCTTCATTGGCATCAAAAATGGTAAATTATGCGGGCAGCTTTGAGTTTGGTCTTATATTTCGGAAGTTATTGAAGTTTTTTTTGATAATACATTTATTTATTACCAAGATTTAAAGAACAACTCAAAACAAATTCTGAAAGTAAAATAAACATAAATTCTCTACAGGTTTTACAAAAAAAAAACAAAAAAAAACAAAACATTCCTTTTACAGAGAAAAATTAGCATCTTTTAAAGAGTCATCACTGTCAAAATCTTCGTTGGTACAGAGGGAACAAACAAAAAATGGGTTCGTGCTCGTCTCATTGCAAAAACCACAAATCCATTTTTTGCATTTCTGCAACAAATCCAATCAGGACCTCTGTAATTATTTCACTTTCTAGAGCATCTGTAGCTTTAACAACCCTTTTTTCTTGCTTTTTTATTGGCATTTTTTTAGGAACTGCAATTAAACTTGCAACGGGTTCGTCGTCACTATCATCGTCGCTACTAGTAAGAATCTTTCTCTGGGTCCGTGAAGGGCCAGCGACTGGTTCATCTGTAGATAAGTTTGATTGAGGTGCATCAACCTTGAACCAGTTTACCGGGCTCTATTTTCCTGCCAGGTGTTTTAGTGACCTTTTCCTTATTTGATCCGCCTAGATCTTGGAGCAGTTCAATTAGGCTCTCATTTAGGATACCAGCTTGGACATTTGCGTCGTCTTGATAATCTGGAATTCTTTTAAGAAGTTCTTGTGGATTAAATGGACAGAGCCCTGTGGCTTGAAATCCAGATTGTAAATTATTGGACACATTCTCACTGACTGCAAGCCACAATCGATTTAGGAGCGTTGGAAAATATTTTTTTGGAACGGACAAAGACGATTTGGTTTCACTGCGCCATTTGTCTAGAATCTGACGCCATTTTTTTTAAACGGGGCAAACACTGCCACATCCAATGGCTGCATAAGGTGGGTGCTGTTGGGTGGGAACGCAGTCATATAAATACTGTTCTCTTCACAAGCTTCAATGACAGCAGGTGAAAAATGAGAGACTAGATTGATCCCAATAACAAGTTTTTTTCCAGGATTTTCAATGTCTTTAATTTTGGGCATTCAAATTTGGCAAAACCATTTTTTAAACTGTTCTATATCGAATCAGCCACTGGGTGTGTTGCTGTAGACTGTTCCAGAAGAACTTCCTTTTGTCCAACCTTCGTATAGATTTCCTGTCTTGTACACCACCATAGAGGGCAATAAATCTCCGGAAGCGTTACCGCACACCATGATACTGATGGAGGTCTTGAAATGTTGCTGAACTCTCTCCACGCGTTTGGTTCCTCTTGGAACAATGACTTTTTTGGCTTCAGGGTCATCTTTCATCGTAATTAAAAAACCAAAGAAGGATCAATATCTTATATAACATCTTTAATGTTGTCAAAGAATTCGACAAGTTGATTTGGTCCTACCGCCGCACGTGTTCGTTTTATGTTTGCAGCCAAACGGACACTCAACTTGTTCCGGATGATGAAGTTTTCGAGGTAATCATGTCCAGGAACATTGTCATGAAACTCCTTAACATTTCGACCCTTTTTGTTTAAGTATTTCTGGATCAATTCACGAATATCAACTTTGGTAAACGGGAATCCCCAATTGCTCACTGTCACTAAAGTTTTTGTCAGTAAGTGCTCCTCTGCAGGTGTAAATACGGTTGGATGACCTGGAGGGCGCGTATGCTCGCGCTTCAACTTGTTTTGAAGCGTCCCACGTGAAATTTTAAAGCGCCTGCTTGCCGCCGTCTGACTCATGCCGCCTCTAATGGCAGCCAACGCCCTTTGAAGATCAGCTTAGGTACGCGACCCCAACTTTTTTTTATACTTTCTAGGCATTGCTTGTCAATTTGTGCCTGTAATAAAATAGAATCTTTAAAAAAACAAACAAAAAATATATGTAAACAAACAAAAAAACATTTAAAAGTAAATAACCAATAGCTGCCAAAATAGGCCGAAGGTGCCAAAGTAACCCCGTTTTACGGTACTAGCTGACCCGGCAGACTTCGTACTGCCTCAATCGATAAATAAAAGACCTAAACTTTTGTATAAAATAATGTTAAAACAAACAAAAGGAAGTTTTATTATTATTTTCGATTAATTACACATGATGTTGCTTACTTGCAAACAGGAAACAGGGAAACTCCAAGTTGATTCCGCAAACTTCCAACGACTGGCCTTACGATGTATTTATGGTCATCGCAAAGGAAAGACGTACTGGAAATTGTAAACGTTTAAAATCGAATGGTAAATCCGTTGGAATCATCGGTATACGCGGGATCAAGACATCCTCTCCTTTGTATTTTCCCTTTAAGATTGTTGCTTCAATGACGTTATCCATCACCCTTTTCACAGCCAGTCTTGTTCCATTGCACAGTCGAGGTTGATTAATGTTACGCAGCATGATGACAACTGATCCTACTTTTAACTGCAAATTGTGAGGTGGTAATCCAGGCATTTGCAGTGAATTTAAAAACTCCGTGGGATAGTTAACTATGTCATCCTGGTTCATAACGGTGTCGACTGATTTGAAGGAAACCAACTGTCCCGGACGAAAATTCTGAATAGTCGCATTGAGATCTTCGACATCTTTATTTTTCGCCGCCAATATTGTTCCTTCACTAAGCCAATTATGGTTATTGAACTGTTGCGCTTAATCTGGAAAAACACGCTGAATAAGCTCCTCTTTTGAGTCTGTGATGTAACAGAAATCTGTGGGTAATGTGATGAATCGTGTTGAGATGTCCACTGCGACTTTGTTATTTCCAATGTCTAACCACTGCTTCGCAAACACATTGCAGTTTCATCTTGTTGCAAAAATACTTGCATGTTAGTTGTTAATTGGAGTGTCTTTACGTACCGCCACAAATTCAATGATTTTAGGCATGCGCTTAGTTCATCAGCAACAGTTGATCGGTGAATAACTGGAAGAGTCTGACGAAAATCACCTGACAATAGAATCATGGCCCCACCAAAAATATTTTGGTTGTCACGAAGATCTTTCAACGTTCTGTCCAGTGCCTCCAGTGATGGGCCATTGTGCATTCATCCCAAACAATCAATTTGCAAACCTGTAGCATCTTGGCCATTGTGCTATTTTTGGCGACGTTGCAAATTCGTGTTTCGTTGATTTGCATGTTTAATGGTAATTTCAAGGCAGAATGTGCAGTTCGCCTGCCTTCTAGCAGAGTCGCAGCTATTCCAGTTGAAGCCAACGCTAGAGCTACATCATTTCGAGATCTGATCCTCGCCAAAAGCAATGAAATTAAGAACGTTTAACCGGTTCATCCGGGAGCATCAAGGAAATAAATTCCACCAGATCCACTGTTCACAGCTTCTATCAAAGTGTCGTACGCAATTCCTTGTTGTTGATTTAATTGTGGAACATTTGTACGAACTGTTTTGGCCAATGCTTCAATGTCTTACTGTTTTTCTCTTTGCAACTCGTAATTTAATGCATCGTGCATGTGAAGATTGGGTGCTGCCATTCCCAAACACGACAATACTTTATTTGCCATCAATAAACACATATCTTCTATCATGATCAAGGTCTCATTGTAAATTTCTGCAGTTCCACAAACTTTTGGATTCGAGGGGAAATATGTCAATATGATAATCGCATACAATGTACGGATTTGATGCATGATGAAGATATTACGGAATCCTTGAACGTATCACTCCAGTGCGAATCGTTCTCGAGTAAATGTAATAGTCGACATGCCTCACGGTAAGTCGCACACAGCTGTCCATTAACTGTTCTCAGTTGTTTAAACGATGTCGGACCACGAACATTCACAAACAACAACCGCAAATAATAACTTTCATTGTTATTTGGATGTACTGTGTAGATGCGACCCAGAGCGTCTGAAGCGAATACATTTGGATGTCCTTCAACTGGTGTTCCTTATTTTCGACGCTGAAACGATTTCGATGATGCATTCCATATGTAATAGCCTGGCATGTCAACATACAGCAAAGTGGGAGCAAAATCAGTTTGACAGACTGAAAAAACTTGTTAATGTTGTCGACGGTGGACATGCCAATCTGTCTGCCGCATTCGATTCATTCAACTCGTTGACCATTTTCTAAATGGACTGCCAAATGGACTACTGTAGGGTGTCTTTCATGGATCGCAAATGAAAAGATACGCCAAATTGTTTCGTTGCTACTTACATAGCGACCCATCCGGTCGTCATTTGCATTGGCTACCGCGAAGACGGCCATATCGCTACCTTTGTTAACATATTTACACACGTACTTTATCGACTTCACAGAGTTACAATATTCCACATTGATGTGAGTCTCAAAAGCTTTGGACAATATTGGCGAGTATATCACAATCCGATTGTCTACATCAACATTTTGTCCTCTTACCTTCACAACTACCGATCGCCCATTGTTCGCAACTGATCGCTGACGATACAATGGGTATCCATCATTTCCCGTTATGGGTTCAGCAATCCGGTTTCTTGGGTATCGCTTGGAACACTTGCCGTCGACCATACAGGGTGAATTGTAGTTGAGAACTCCGCAAGGTCCATGTATCATGTTTTTGGTAACTACTGCATGCAATTTTGTGTCAACTGTTTTATCAGGAATTTCAGCTGAAATTATAGAATCAATCTCATCTGGCCTTATTTTGTCCACTGACCAGACTAAAATGTGCGCATGTGACAGACCACGCTTTTGCCATTCTACAGAGTACACCCAACCACGGACTTGGCCATACACTCGATGCTTTATAAAGAAATTCATGAGAATTTTTAATTTTTGTTTAAAAACTCTGGCAGTGATGTCATGTCTATCAACTGTTGTTTGGCTATGTAGCAATTCCCTCTTGATTTCGGACCATTGTGGGTTACAGGTGAATGTAACAAATAAGTCTGGGCGGCCATAATGCCTAACATATGACATAGCATCCTGAGCATATTCGTGATGAGGCGCGGGCTTCCTATGTAAGTGGCTGGCAAAATTGTCATTCTTCCCACATTATTCACATTGCCATCGGCATTTATAACATCGCGAAAATGGATGTATTCCTCTGATCGAAGCTGTCGTTAGTTCAAACGGATGTATGTCAATCGCTCAGTCTCAATTTTGACATACACGTCAACTGCAAATTGATGAAAAAGTCGTCGACACATCAAAATATGATTTACTTCACCTTCACGGATCATGAGTCTGTATAAATAGAAATTCATAGCACTAACTTTTTTGTTGGTTTTAGCACCTGCAATCAAAAATGATAAATTCGTAATTTGTTACTTAGATGAATTGAATTTAAAAATATTATTTAACTTGTTCAATCTGGTTACCTGTTACTTGATTTACCATTTTGATATTAAAATGGTATCCATCTTCCCCCTACCAGAACATCAAAGAATATTGTAATATGTAATAAGTCCTGTGTGTTTCAGATACACGTTTTAAATCATTATTCCGACGATGATGCACAATATCTCTAGATTGTAAATTTTCTCCCACAATGGCAACAGCCACTTCGTCAATGGTGGATGAATTAAACCTCTTTGTGTGTTCACCGGCAGGTGTTTTTTTAGCTCGAATGACAATATTATGGCTGTCAGATGGCATCCAATCCAATGCTATTTTGAACATGTTTACTAAATTGTTGTTCTGATGAAGAAACATTTGTAATTCTTGGACAGTGGTTCTCTTTAATGTTGGTTTGTGAGCACAACGCTTATCAACTTCCGCATTTGTCCTTGTATCTGTAATTTTTAAAGATTTGTTCAATAATTATTTCCGATATATATTTTAATACAACGTTGATGAATATTATAAAAAAATATTATGGTATAATACCTTGAAAATGGGCATGAAATTCTCCTGTATAATATGTGTAGCGCCAAACGATGTCATCTGGAAACAGCTGTTATATTTCTGAATGTTGGCCAAGAAGTGCTTAGAATCATTTCCAATCCCAGAAACTAAAGAGCGTAAAGGATCTGGTGGTGGGATCAATTGTGGCAATTTTACTTTGCCTCCAGCACAACATAATCCAGTAGATTCGCCACTGTATTTTAACGCCTTACAATATTTACAAATTATTGTCATTTCCCCAATTGTTACCGATTTGTCGACACAATAATCTATTGCCGGATCATAGTGGAATGCAGCTCGTTCCAGAATCACAGGAGCACTGCGTCTGCGGAATCGCTCAATTTCATTATGTCATTCTCACTGTTGTTGTGTTTGATGTGTACGAACTCGTTGCATTCTAAGCCTATCTACTTCATTGTCACTCACTAAAGAACGCAATTGTGACATAGCAATACGACTATTTGCTTGATCTGTCTCTCTCTGGTCATCAGTGCGGTTAGCACGTGAGGTAGCTTTTCGCACATTTGATTGACTGCGACGACCTAAGTCAGGTTGTCTTCTCCTCGTCATCGTAAATTGTAATTAATCAAAGTGAGAAAAGTTCTAGCGCATTTAGCAGTAAAGTGTCGCTATCACAAAAGATCAACAAAAAAACAGCACATAACTTGAAATGTCACTATCACAAATTATCACCTAAGTAAAGAAAGTTCTTGCGCACGTAGCGGTAATCGTCACTCACAAAAATAGAAGGATGCACTCTTTGTCTGAGGTACCGATCGACATAGAGGATGGATTGACATATAGCTGTCCCGGCGAACTTCGTAACGCTTACTACCTTCCTCGCAATTTTCCCACATTTTTTATCGTTTAAACTTTCCCTGGAATACAACAAATATTTCAAAACCCAAATTATCTAAATCGGCCCAGCCGTTCTCGAGTTTTAGCGAGACTAACGAACAGGAATTCATTTTTATATATACATATATAGATTAGATAGATTAGTTAACAACATAACCAAATATTAGTTTTCAGTAATTTTTTTAAACTTATATTTTATTTCAAATGATAGAATATTAAAGGCGGCAAATATACAAATACTAAAAGTGAAACAAGTTACAAAATGAGTAGATTAGCTGATGTAATATGGATTTTAACAAAATCGTTTAATTACAGGTACAAACAAAAAACGTATTAAATATTGATTATATACAGCTTTGTTGCTACAAACTTGGATAAAACAAACCTTCTGTTAAAATGAACACAAAGGTTATTTCCTAACAAATGTATTGAATTTTTAATGAGACATTTGTTACAAGGTAATTGATCGATTAGAACAAACTACGAACTTTTCGTAGTTGTTTTAGGAATATTATTGTTTGTTTAAGTAATATATGGGCCATTTCCTGTCACGAGTGTTACAGATTGTACGTTGATAATAATTAAACCGTGATCATGAAAGAGAACATATCGTTTCCTTCTTGATCACCTACCTTTAATTCCATATTTCCATAACGTCCACTTTCAAATGCAATAAAGTATTACTAGATATAAGTAAAATGCATCTAAGTGTGCGTGTAACAGGCGTTACATGTGTTGGTCCCGTCATTCCAGATAACACAATTAAAATAATTTTTAGTGTTGAAAACGTTTATAGGGATCTTGATTCGAAGGCTCGTGTAACAAAACGATAAAATGCTCAGATGAAACAAATCTGGAACTTGCGGTGGTGCCCAATTTCACTTAATTTTTGTATTTTTCGGATGCAATATAATATAATAAGTCTGTACGCTGCAAAAATGGTACAATATAGATGAAAATTGCACATAACCATATTTATAGAGCACAAAATTTACTGCAAAAAAGTCCGCGGGAGGGTATAATTATATCTAATAGTTTAAGAGTTACAGAATTTTAATGTAATGTAAGACATTATTGTGTAACTTTGCACACTTTCCTCTATCTTGCAACGTTTTAGGGTAATAGTTTATTTGTTATTTTCATTGGGTTTACTTTAATCAGCGTGATGCTGTAACACTCTCGTTATACTTAGCGACCAATCACTATCAGATTTTAATGGTCGAAGATAACGATCAACATAACAATCACTGGTAAAATAGGTTTGCTGTATCGGTATTTTAATTATATCGATATGTCGCCCGCTATCTTGCAATCCTTATTTTGGAAAAAAGTATCACTTTTATAAAAACAAAGAGTGCTATACGACCGCCGAACGTATAAGAGTGAATAAGATATAGGGCACGCGCCGTGCCGTCGTAAAACATCTGGCCGGTAGATTTTGAAATAGAAAAAATCCAGACTAAGACTAGCTGGTATAAAATAAAATTCAAATTCCATTAAGTGACGCACATCATCCCTCGATAGCCCCAATTTTCTATTGAATAATGGCTTTAATTAATACGTATAAGCATTTTATATTAATTCGAAATAAAACTGAGTTGCAAAACACACCGCTACATAACTTACATCTTTTTTATACATTTTGTTTATTTAGTTACTTCAAACGGGTCGCTGTTTTTGCGTAAAATGCTCCTTTGCCTGCATGAAAAAATACGTTTCTAACTTTACTTTATTAAATAAACTGTAAAACTGAAAAGACTCTTTTTCTGATTAAATTTTTCAGTTTCTCGTATAATTCAACGCGCAAAACATCTTCAAAATTCATTTTTTCATACAAAAAAATCTCTCAAGCCTATACATCACAATCGTTATGTTTATAACGGCTATCAAAACGCCGCCGTGATATCATAGTCGTTATGGTTCAAAATAACGAGAGTCGATATGAGTGGAACCGTTATAAGTTATACAGTATACCGATTTTACAAAAATAACGATTCGGCTAGATAACGACATCGCTATTCATAAGGAGAGTGATATGTCGACGCACATTTCCAAAGGTGAAATCTCCACGTCGAAACTTTTACATTTGAAAGGATGCGGCAACGTAGCTCGAATCGTGTCATAATCTTAGAAGCTGTTGAACTATGAACCGCCATAAAACTCGGGTAAAATCCAGAAATCATTTAGTTTTGTTGTTTTTTTTTTTAATCCGCATCAACTAGTTAGAGTGTGGTGAAGCAATTGTCAGGAATCACGCGATATAAATTGTTTATTTAATCATTGAATGATTTATTTAATCCAAGCGTATTCAATTAGTCTGGCTAAATTTCTGAAAGTTCCACTTTGGCTCTAAAATTGATTGTGTCTAGAAAAAAATTTACATTTATCCGAATGTTTTCAAACGTATCTAAGCCAGCAGAAAATGAGTCAGTGGACGTGAATCACATTTTTTCGACCTTTCCTCGCATAACATGCTTGTGAGCGCAATATTATTATTTGAGCTTTGCTAAAGTGACTTTTTCCCTTGAAAATATTTTGTGTCAAATAAAGTTCGATGTTTTGAGATTTTGTTGCTTGCTTTGCGTTTCCATACATCACTGGGAAAAGAAAAGCTAAGAGTTACCAACACAGCACAAAATACCCGTTTTTGTTGTACTTTAGAAAAATTTTTTATAAAAGATGTACCCTCCAGTTTGCAATCATTTCACACTAAACTATTACATACTACTAAAGCTATAATTAGGAAACAACAGTCGGGACTATTTCGATTTAGAGTTTTTGATACTAATTCAATGCCGAGCACAATTTCCGTTCCTCTTGGAGAGATAAAGGGCAAACAAATTGAACTACAAAAATAGAAAAAAAAACAGTGACGCCGGTCTATTTACATGTCATGATGTTTGTTCAAGTGCATGGAATTTAAGATAACGCGATTGGGTTTCTCTTTAGATATGTTACTGGAAGCTATGTTTTTACAATTCTTGATAATGAACGGTCTTGCTCATAATTTGTTATGACAAAAAATTCCCTATAAGTCATTGGTGTTGCTGATTCATCATCTTCCAGCGATGAAGAGGTTATGGGAAACAATTCTCAGGCATTTCATGGACAAATGTTAAATACAAGCAATTGGTGAATTATCATACGACTCTACTCTCATTTAACATGTACCTAGAATACTAGTTATTTGTGTTTTTTTATATTTTTATTACTTATGTATGAATTCTTATTTTTGAAAATTGTAATAAACCTTGTTCATTATATTACGTAGGTAATATTGTGTTTGTTTTCAGCACCTTCCGATAATTGCATGATTTGCGATACCTGTGAATTTTTTTTTGAACGAATGTATTATGAATTTATTGGTACGTTTATAATAAAAAATGGTACATCATAAAAGCTTTCTTTTGTGAAGAATTTGTTTTGATTTAAAATTTTATGGGCATGGTTGGGTGTACGTACGTACAAAATTCATACAAATTTCTGATATAAATACTTTAATAATAAGCTATTTCAATAACATATGTTATTAAGACTTAAAACAAAACAAAATTTTTAATTATTACTTGTATGTACTTACTAATTAATATTCCAAAACATTAAGGTTACCTGTTACGTAGTTTTTCTCGTAACTAAAAGAGCGACGACTAACTTAAACTTTTTTAAAAAGGCGCCAAAACGATGAAACATAACCTGCACTTTACCATCTTCTGTAACCGAACTTTGACAAGTAACGGCGTACTTGTACTCTTTCTTTTTTTTACCTTCTGCGATAGTTGTAACTAACATAAACATTCCGGGCCTAATTTCATTTGGATGTACCTGCTTTTTGCCTTGCCTTGAATAATCTTCCGTTGAATCAACGGACACGTCACTAAATCGCATCCTTTTGTTTACCGAGTCTAAATTGAACTGGTAGTTATCATCTGAGTCTTCATTCCTGGGGAAAATCTTCAAGAAGGCAAGTGGCTGCTGGTCTTTATCAGAACAATCTACTTGTACTTCCTAACTTAGATGATAGATTTTAATGTGAACGGAGAGGTTTTTCCAATTAAAGTATTACTGAAACCGATAGCTCCAGTGTGATGATGATGTGCTTAAAGGTTTTTTATAACATTTTTAACGCCACTAAGGCCGTCTACTGCACCTTTTCCTTGCGATGCCGCAAAAAACCCACTTGAGGTAGTCCAGTAAGGTATAATCCTTTAAATCTCAAAAAAGAGCAAAAATATAGCGATTCTTAAACAGGGCTGAATATGGAATCTTTAACCTCTCGTAAGTAATTAAAAATTATTTTTAGAAAACATTGACGATCGGTTTGGTCTCTAGGTTTGATAACCAAACACAAATGAATACCGTCACTTGATCATGAAACCAATGTGCACTTTGTCTTTTGTCTTGGCTTACTAATGAATAATTTTCAGCAAAGTCGATTTGAACTGCTGCTTTATTTTCGTCTAAATTGTTTTTAGCAGATTCAAAGTAATAAGACTAAACCTTTTTTTATAAAGCAATGCAATTTAAACCTAAATCTAAACACAGTGAAAGAACTGCCTACTTTGTCAAAAACATGTTTTATGATTTTGAAGAGAAGTATTTATGCTGCGAAGCAGAAATGGTTCAAATTACAAGGTGCCATCTAACGTAGCTGCAGATCCAACGTGCCATAGTCAGGAAGTTCGATTGTCCAAAATAAACATCCCTGTTTTCAATGGTAGCCTTAATAATAGCAGTTTGTGCAGTAATTTATATTTATCGCTCATTAAGAACAACACAAATATCGGCGATATACAAAAACTTTATTATTTAAAATATAGCATTAGCGAAGAGCCTCAGCAATTGTTAAAACAATTTACCGAAACTACAGTCGTTACCTGTCGAAGTAGAAAGGACGATTTAGAGTATTTGAAATCATACAGACAACGTATTAAAAAGTGAAAACAGGATTTTAAATCAACATCACGGATAAATAATTTCAAGGTCAAATGCACTGTCAAGCAAGTTGCAGATACTATGGTTTTTACTAAAATCCATAACCAAACCTGACTTTTTTTCTAAAGGTTAAAGCTTGCTGATCCAACAAATCAAACACCTGGTCAAATTGATCTACTGCTAGGAGTCCACACTTACACAGATATATTAAAAAATGGCATAAAAAGAAATAGGCCAGAAGAACCGATATCTCAAGAAACTTACTTTGGCTGGATCATATACGGTGGGGTACCTGTAGAAGGTACAAAGGATCATAATACGAGGGCTATTTTTTTTTCAAGATCCGATCGGTCGCAAAATAAAAACCACAGTAAAAATCAAAAATTATTTATTTGTAACAAGTACTTACATAATTACGCTATTTTTCTACATAGTCGCCACTCAGATTTAGACATTTATTGTAGCGTGGTACCAACTTCTCAATACCCTCGTTGTAGAACGTAGCCGCCTGTGTTTTCAGCTATGTTTGTACGCTGGTCTGCAGCTCAATGTCTGTGCCAAAATGTTGTCCTCCTAACCAGCGTTTCATGTGAGCAAACAGGTGAAAATCGGATAGAGCCAAGTTCGGGCTGTATGGTGGATGACCAAACACTTCCCATTGAAAAGACTGTAGGAGTGTCTTTGTTGAAGCTGCAGTGTGCGGCCGAGCATTGTCGTGGAGAAGGACAATGCCTGATGACAACATTCCTCATTCGTCGATGAATTTCGGCTGCATTACACCTCTCAGCCTGAAGAAATCGAATTACCGCACGAACTTCACACTTGGCGGGAGATGCTATTGTTGTAGACATGTTTACGTCCTACCTACGTGAACAGAACTAAACGCAAGTGACGCGACGCGATTGACAGCCATACTAGAGACGCTGCGCAACACATCTGCGCACAGGTTCATCCGATTTTTACGGGAGTTTTTATTTCGCGGCCTTGAAAAAAATAGCCCTCGTAACATTGGTAGTGTGCACTTGACAGTTACATTAGAACAAATAATGCAACGATTCTGGGAGGCGGAAACTATGTCATGCAAGAGAAAAGCTCTCACGTCTAAAGATCGTAAAGCAGCAGACATTCATCAAAAGACAACCATAAAAAACAGGAGTGGTAGATATATTGTAAGACTTTTATTTCAATCAGTGAGTCCATAATTACCTGGGAATTCAAAGAGTATACCTCTGAGAAGATTTTATATCAATTAATTTTACATCGAGGCCCGCAAGTGATGATGTTCCTGCAAAACAAATATTAAATAACGAACGGAGGTCAAACAATTAACAAATTTTACAGAAGGACAAGAAATGTGTTCAATTTAATGCAACAGCAGGTAATCAACTTATAGGTAATTTACCTGGAGTTAGAGTCAACCCATCGCGTTCATTCTCTGTAGTATGTGGAGTAGATTTTGCTGATCTTCTCATATGTTATACGAGTAAAGAAAACAGAACCAAAATACATAAACATGTAAATCTTATATATGTTTGTTCATTTGTATAATCACTAAAGCTATATATTTAAAGCTTTAAAAGATTTGTAGCACGCAGAGGACATTGTGAGCGGTCATAGCACTACGTTTATATCATCAGAAAAAACGCTATTTGAGATGTGAAAACTAGGGAGAAATTGTTAGACGGCAAGAGCACTCGTTGAAGATATATAGCACCAGGAGCATCAAATTTTGGTGATTACGGGAAACGGGGGTCATATCTGTTAAGTATCACCCAAAGAGAATCTTAGGACAGGCAGTTTTGAACTTGGAAAAAAAAGTGGATGTTTTCTTGAACTTGCGCTTGTTGACTGCCTTAAACGACGAATTTGAATACTTAACTCCCGGTCCATTTTTAGGACTCATTTTGAAACAAAAGCAAACCTAACAATGTCACAGGAAAACAAACACTGATTAAACTGTGATAAATTGCAACCTGCGTACGTGACCGTTGGTGTATATTGTAACAAGTTTCAACTTGTTGATATTTTGATTTGTCAAGTGTTTGGGAGAAAGAATTGCTAAGTGCAGTGGCGTAAGTAGGATTTGAATTTGAGATGTGATGTATCTGACGTCACCGGGGGTATGGAATAACACGTCTGCAAAACTTTGAAAGAGAGAGATCTAGGATCTTCCCCCGGAAAATTTTTACTCTTAAAGGCGCTAAGCTTTTATTGCCTTAGTTTATTGTTGAACGTTATACCTAATATTCATGAACAATAGAACTCATATGAACACATGTTGCTTTTAAAAATAAAATTTCTTGAGGCAGTAATATACAATAAGTAAATGGCTATAGAGATGGAAACGTTAAAAGCTAATTTTATACCCGCGTAATTCAAATAAGTTTTGATTAAACCGCGGGCTAAAATCACAACGTATAAACATTGTAAGGTAAGAATGTCAATACAAATGTGAAAATGCCACCACAATGAACCACTGGACGGCCGTTTTGCCCGTTTGGGGTTCTTCAGCAGTGGGCGAACACTTTACTGTACTTCCACAAATGCATTGACAGTCCTATAGTTTTATATTAACTAATAAAGTTTTCATGATGAGTGAAATACGATGGCAGAGCCATCTCTTGGTATAAATTTACTATGCTCTGCTATCGTATTACACTCATCGTAATATACAACACTTATTGAATACGCATACTTATTATCTTACTTAAAGCTTATATGACAAAATCTATCTTCCTAGGTTTCTTTCCAAAGTCATCTATAATTTCGTCAACAGTGATATCAATTTCTCGATAGATTGACATAGCAAATTAAACAAATTTTTATAAGATTTATTAAGTACTGAAGTACTAAACTAGTTATACTTACTTTTCCGGTAAAATTCATGAGATAAGTCTTTATTCTATTCATTGTTGAAAAGGACCTTTCTGGAGTGCATGTTGTTACATAAAGTGTGAACAGGATTTTCAACGGCTGGTAGGTGGAAGGGTACAATGTTTGGTCACATGCCACATGGTTGGTAACAGCCGACTTTAAAACTTTAAGATTTTCTGTTCTCTTAAGCTTTCCTCCATACATTTAGTTTCACATAAATGTCGTTCTTGCTTGAGGAAACGTCGTTTGCAGAAAACTGAACTAAAGCATTTAACTTCGTTTTTGTTTTGCTGTTTAGTTTAAGACTAACAAACTTTGAAAACCTTCAAACATAGTTTTGTGTTTTTTAAATCTTTCTTCTAGCTGTGATATAAAAAAGTGAATAAAAGGAAGGAATAAGTTTATTCTATAATACTCATTAGATGTACTAGTGGCATTAATCCTGTTGTTTTGTTTTGAACAGAGTCCAGTAAGTTTCACGTCGATATCTATATCCAAAGCAACAGCTCTGACTTAGTTAAACATTTCATAGAACTCTTCTTCAGCATTAGTAGGTTTAAAATGCGATTTTGATAGAATATCCTAGGCCTACACAGCTTTTTTCAAATCCAATTTTTTTTGTAGTTGTTTACACAAAGTCTTATTAAGCAAAAACATTTGCAATAACGTGTACAGCAACACAAAACTCAGTGTTTAATACTGTCCAATTCAAATTGTTGGCTTCAGAGCCATCGTTCCAAGAGGCAATGATGCTAAGTGATCTAAAAACAAAATTAATTACATGCATGAAATGCTGAAATGCATCAAACTTTGCTACCCAACAAGTAGCACACAACCTTTTTTAGATTTTGATTTTTGGATCTACTTCTGATAATTACATCGTTGAGAATAGCCATTTTTTGATAGTACCAATACAATTACGTATTTTTTGGACCTCACATGCTAACTTTAAGGAAGGACTCGTGCAGTCTACATACAAAGCTAAAGTATGCTTGTCTTGCACAAATTTTTTGACACCCCTGTACTGACCAGACATAACTGAAGCCACATCCTGGTAAACCATTTAAGTTTAATCCATAATTTTCCAAACTGTCTAGTATTTTGACTGTCAATACTTTGCTTGTGAACACAGTTGTTGGCACACACTGTAGAAATTGCTCTTTTGCAGTATGGTTTTCATTTTCCACAGCAACATAGCGAACACATAAAAAATTTGTTTGTTACTTAAAATGTCCCTGGTTTCAGCTGTCGGTACTGAGAAATAATTTTTAATACGTGCAGTTTTTGATCGTTTGCATGCATTCGTAGGTATAGCAAAATCTGCGCCAGCTATTGCCAAAAGTTTTAGAGTTTATTTTGATACAATTAGTATTTTTTATTTCGAATTATTATTAACCTCTGGGGGCTGATTGATCACCTTGATCACCCCTCTTATCTACGCCACTGACTGATTGTACTAAAAGCCCTTGACTTCATTTGATTTATCTAGAGATTTTCTAGAAATCTAACAATTGTACAACTTTATTTGTAGCAGCCAGTACTTTACGTAAATTTAAAGATCAATTTTTTGCAGTGTAATTTTGTGATGTGTGATTTTACTGATATTGTTTAAAGGGGGAGGGGGGGGGGTTCAATTTTTAAATTGGTCAAAATAAAGTGCTTCGGCGGTAATCCGCGCCTATTGTGGGATGAAACTAAATTAAATTATATAAAATAGTGTACATTATACATACAAAACTAAACTAAATACAAAAGCTTATTTTATGTACTGTTTATTAATTTCAAGTCTTAAATTTATTGTTGAACTTAAGGATAAAGTAATCATTTTATTAGTCGCGTACTGCCAATGTGTTTTTTTATTTCAAAAATTATTTGGTAACGGTAGCACTATTGTAATTATTTACATACCGTACGTGAGTTATACATAAAGATTGCATACTTTTTTTAAATTGTAATTTTGTGTTAATGTATCAAAATATCTGCGTTAAAGTGACAAGTTTTTGATGATATAAATAAACGTCAAAACCACATCCATCCTCCGCGCAGCGTAATAATCTGAGAATCCGGAATATTCTGCGTAATATAGTAATATATTTGTCTGAAAATTGTGTTTTGCTTGGAAGTATGAATAATAATCGTGGAACGGAAACACATGTGTTTGATGTGAAAATTTATGAAATTTCGCTTTGTACACAGTCTTACATTTATAGATACATACGTTTATACCGGTGTTATTGAATAAAACACGAGATAAATTATTTTTTCTATAAATTACATTACAGTAATAATGAATAATTTATTGGTTTGCAAATTTTAAAAGTGTATCAAACATTTTAAACTTTAAACAAAGTCTTTCGTATTTTTTGTTGAATGAGCAAATACAAATAATTTATGTTTTTAAATATATTCTATACAGTACAGTAAACAATCTTCGTCGCATTAATAAAACATACTGTTGAAATTTATTCTGTGCTTAAATGGCTTATTGAACGAGTTTTTATTTTAATTTTAATTTTTACTACAAATTACTTCTATTTTAACAAATATTTTTTATTTTGTACTATATTTAATAATGGTCTTTTTACATACAATTTTTTTATTTTATTTATTTTAGTAGAATTATACAAGAATTGATTAGCAAAAAATTAAACTAACTAATTCAAGCGTAGTTATCAACTGGAAGTTACGTTTAGCAACCAAAAATAAATATTTATTTAATTAACATTTATAATGTTATTTAAACAGCACTTTTTTAAGTACAAACTCATTTAACTAACCAAACCAAAAATTTAAATACTTTTCTTAATGTTGATTTTTTTTAAACAACAATCAATTTATTTAGTTTTACAGTTGATACAATTTTTATAGGATAATGTTCCCGAATGGGTTGTTATGTTAAAAATGCTTTAGTATAATGTTTGTCCCCTGTATAAAATTTATTCTCAATACGCCCACTTTCACTTTTCACGCACGTCTATGTCGATATGAATTAGAATATGTTGTGATCTGAGTGAAAACTTTTATTTGGGGTAAGCATCTCTTGTGTTTGTGGTTTAATTTAATTATTCCGTAATTGCCTGTGGCGGGTTTCTATGCCCCCACACGTTTTCTTTGTCTGTGGAGATATCAGTAAATGTTGTATTTGGGGAAAATTTCCATGACGTCGTCACGTCACCGTAGTTAATACTATCTACACTACCTTTGTTGTCGCATTGAAGGAAACATTTACAGAAATTAAACAATTAATTTGAGGGAATAGCTACGCATTGGTTTGCCGTCAGTGATCGTATGATTAGTCGCTAGTCGCCGGCTTTGGGGAAAACTAATTATTTATATCTATTTTCTATTTTAATTCTTAATTTTATTGCACGAACTACTGAACGTACATAACAGGTTGTTTGATTCTCTAAATCTTAGAATTTCGTATTTCTGTATTTTAATATAAAAATGTAAATTTATTTCGCTTCTGAATAATAAAGTTAGGCCAATTAGGTCACTTAGTTGTACAACGTGTTACCCGGTTAATGGCGTTTTACTAGGGAGGGGCGTCACGACATCAATATTTACGCTGCCGATACTAGAGACACTACTATACTAGACCTTGTTGTTGGTTATCTTATAGTACCCACGTGTGTTGTTTAAAAAAATAAAGAACTTTTTCAACCATTTGATGTTTGATGCCGTTGTGGTTTCCCTCCTAACCTAAAATACTGAGATTTAATATGCATTGGCAAAGTCACCCCATAATTATTTACCTGAACATTTTCAGATTAGAATGCCCCGAATTTACAAGAAACGTCTAGGTGCCAGACAGTATAAGAATTATTCACCAGAAACATTGCAACGTGTTTTTATGGAAATAAGAAGAGGTCGTTTAAGCTATCAACAAGCCTCGGAGAGATTCCACATTCCTAGAAGAACATTGGTAATAACTAGTTTTTCCAATAACTCTTGAAAGAAGTTGTGTGGAATTTATAATCGCTGCTGCCGAGTTTGGAAGTCCATTGACTGCTTTGGATTTAAGGATGGTGGTAAAACAACACCTAGACAAGGAAGGTATACAATTACAATTGTTTCGCAACAACCTTCCTGGGAATGAGTGGGTGATGGGTTTTTTGAAAAGGCACAAAAGGCGTCTTACACAAAGGCATTGCCAAAATATAAAAACCGTACGTGCTGAACAGACTGAAGAAGCATTGGAATCGTATTGAAACGTTCAAGAAATTACGTGCAAACGCAAGAACCTTCTGGAGGCTGTTATCTAGTTTCTAGAAGATATAGCGAAGAGTAAGGAACGCTCCAGAAAGATTCGCCGATGTCTATAAATACGTAAGAAAGAAATCGTAGGTCAGTTATTGCTGGAATGTGAATGCATGCAGTATTAAGAAGATTATCAAGTTGAAATAAATACGTATTGTTAGCACGCGTGTGAGATAAACCTACCGAGAATAATCGTGTATATGATTATTAGTGTAAACAAGTCTGAAATCCGAGGACGTTATCTTATCTTAAGTTTTATACAACGGTTATACATAAATTATAGTGTAAGTGTTTTAATTATTAGATTTTATTAGTTCGGTTAATTTAAATGTGTACATATTTCTAGATTAAGTAAACGTAGTTTTAGTCGTTTTAAATAAATTAGTTTTTAATAAATAAAGACGTAACAGTGGCGTCAGGTGTTGAGGTATCAAACCGTTCGCGATTTTTAGTGTGAATACCATTAAGTTATTTGATATCGCTCGCGTAATAAAAACATTGATTACGTAAATAACTTTTAAGTTTGCGATACGCGTGTTTATTTATAAAGTATAAAATAGTGTTTATTAAACTTTTTCTTTTAACAACTGCGTGATTGCGATATTAATTAAAGTCGTTTCCGTGGTTTAATATTAACAAGTGGATCGTTATTAAATTTTGTGTTATATAAAAACTGCATTTTAAAAAAGTAGTGTATTTAAACTTTATATTCGTGTTATATTTAAATTTATGCCGGTGACGCGTTTGCAAGCAGTTAAAATGGATTCAAAAATACTTGAAATTCTCGAATCGATGAATAAAAATATCCAAGAAAAACTGTCCGAAAATTCTCATAAGATGGAAGAAAATTCACAGAAAATTGAAGAAAAACTGGAAGAAAATTCTAGAAGTTTAAAAGAAGAGATACGAGCGAGCATGGAAAATCAAATAAAGACTATTGAGGAACAAATACAAGTTAGTGTAGGAAACCAAATCAAAATTGTGCAAGAGGAAACCCAAGCAGATATGTTAAATTTAAAAGAAGAAATTTGCGAATCTATGAATGAGAAAATGGAAGCAATAGAGGACAAACTAGAAGACAGAATAAAACTGCTTGAAGAAAGAATAAGTCGATTGAATTGTAACGGCGAAGGAAGCGTCACGAGTGAAGATTTAATAATGGACCATCGAGAAGAAAACACTCACAAGTTCAAAGTTGTACCACCGAATTTTGATGGTAAAGTTCCATGGTCAACCTACTACAAGCAGTTTGAAGCCGCAGCTACTGCTAATGGGTGGAGCAACAAGCAGAAAGCGACGTCTTTAATAGTGTCCTTACGTGGAGAAGCGCCTGGAATTTTACAAACTGTTCCTGACCACCTACAAGAAAATTACGAACTTTTAATATCACGATTAGAAATGAGATATGGAGATGCCCATCTTCAACAAGTCTATCAAGCTCAAATTAAAAGTCGGGTTCAGAAAGCTGCCGAAAGTCTTCAAGAGTTTGAGGCTGACATCGCCAGACTAACACGGCTTGCGTATCCTACAGCACCGGATACCTTCATGGAGCAGTTAGCTATTCAAACTTTCGTAGATGGCCTCCGAGACAGCGAAACACAGCAGACTCTCCGGTTAGCTCGACCGAAGACACTGGATGACGCTTTGGTGCATGCTTTGGAGTTTGAAGCAGCAAAACAAGCATCGCAACGAGATGGTCATAGACTCTGCTGTGCTACAGAAGTACCCGCGCAGACACTGGAAAGCATCGAGGAGATAGCGCGACGAATACTTCGGGAAAGAGGAGTGACAGCTTTGAACTGCGATGAAATAGGCCATGTACGACGGCATCGTACCAAACCTAAGAAGAGGACTAGAAGAACCCTCGAAAATTTGGAACGAGGCGAGCGAAAGAAACAAAAAGTAATCTCATCTAGTCAAACTCCGGAGATTACAATCCAAATGGCATCGCCTAGAGAGCAATGGCATAGCATTTATCTCGATAGCAAGATCAATGGGAGAAGCGTCCAGTTACTGGTTGACACGGGAGCGACGAAGACCATCATTCGTCCTGACATCTTATTGGAAAACGAGAAGACATCACCAGTAACAGTACGACTTCGAACAGCGACGGGCGACGAAATACCTACTCACGGACAAGTCAAAGTAACCATTGGTTTGGGAAATGGAGTACTCGACCATCAAGTACTGGTAGCCGACATCACGGAAGAAGTTATCCTGGGAATGGACGTGATAAAGAAGTATGGGTTCCATTTGGATATGAAGAACGATGTCCTGAAGATCGACACGGAAGAAATTCCTTTTCATTCGTCAGAGAAGGCAGTCGTGCGAGTCTTATTGAGTGAAGACGTAACTCTGCCTGCAAGGACTGAAAGTGTGGTGATGGCACGCCTGGATGGAAGTCTCCGGGAAGGCTACATACGCGCGATTGAACCAATGTAGGGCGGCTTAGTTGAAAAGAGACTACTCGTTGGCAGAACTTTAGTACGAGTAAAGAAGACGATGCCAGTAAGGATCTTAAACATCAACTCAGATCCTGTAACGCTGAAAAAGAAGACCGTGGTAGGCCAATGCACGCCAGTATCACAAATTGTGAGATGCGTGAAGTCGAACGAAGATACGTCGCTGAAGAAGTGTCCACAACATCTATTGGACATTCTTACCACCAAATGCGAAAACCTCAGCCAAGACCAGCTGGCTAAAGTTAAAGTGTTGATCCAAGAGTACCAAGATGTGTTCGCGCTGGAGAGTGGCTCCAAAGGAAGAACTAATGTGGTGAAACATAAAATTAATACCGGAGACGCTCGGCCGATACGACAACATCCACGCAGACTTCCTTTGGCGAGAAGAGAAGAAGCCGAACAAATAATTACGGATATGGAGAGAGAAGGCGTAATTGAACCTTCAAGTAGTCCATGGGCATCCCCAGTGGTACTCGTGAAGAAGAAGGATGGATCAACGAGGTTTTGCGTAGACTACAGGCAGCTAAACGACGTGACCAAAAAGGACAGCTACCCTTTACCCAGAATTGACGATTCGCTAGACACCCTGTCAGGATCCCAGTGGTTTTCTACGTTAGATTTAAAGAGTGGATACTGGCAGGTAGAATTAGAACCCAAGGATCGTGAAAAAACAGCTTTTACGATCGGAACTGGTTTGTGGCAGTTCACTGTAATGCCCTTCGGCCTGTGTAACGCTCCTGCAACGTTCGAGCGTTTGATGGAGACCATCTGGCGCAGATTGTCTTGGAAGACGTGTTTGGTTTACCTGGACGACGTGATCGTGGTTGGAAGGTCGTTTGAAGAGCACTTGAACAACTTGAAGGAAGTGTTCCAGCGATTACGTGGGGCTAACCTCAAACTGAGCCCAAAGAAGTGCCACGTATTTAAGAAGGAAGTCCAATACCTTGGCCACGTCGTATCTAGAGATGGAGTAAGGGCTGACCCAGACAAAATCCGAGCCGTGCAAGCATGGCCAAGACCAATCGACAAACATCAGGTCCGAAGTTTCCTTGGGTTGTGCACTTATTATAGAAGATTTGTACCCGGATTTGCCAATATTGCCAAACCATTAACAAAATTAACTGAAGAAAAAGCAGAATTTAGATGGAATGAAGACTGCGAAAGTTCTTTTAATCAACTAAAACAAGCCCTAGTCACTTCGCCGATTTTGAGTTATCCAAGAGAAGATGGAAAGTTTGTTTTGGATACCGACGCAAGCAATCTGGCCATAGGCGCGGTCCTTTCGCAGATTCAAGATGGACAAGAAAAGGTTATCGCGTATTTTAGCAAGGTTTTGTCCAGGCCAGAAAGGAATTATTGCGTCACTAGGAGGGAGCTGTTAGCAGTCGTTAAGTCCATCGAACATTTCTACAAGTATTTGTATGGACGAAAGTATTTACTGAGAACAGGCCACGCCGCTTTAAAATGGCTTCTGCAGTTCCGTAACCCAGAAGGACAAGTGGCAAGATGGATCGAGAGACTGCAAGAGTATGACTATGACACAGAACACCGTGCCGGAAGCAGTCATCGAAACGCTGATGCCTTGTCCAGAAGACCATGTCCGGCGGACTGCAGCCATTGTTCGCGACTGGAAGAAAAAGTCGAATGTCTCCGGAGAACTGCTATGGTTGATGATGAGTGGGAACCTGAGCAGTTACGTCGCGAACAAGAAGACGATCCTGAAATAAGACTACTCCTGGACTGGAAAGAAAGCGGCCGACGACCAACCTGGGAAGAAATGAGTGCTTTGGGCAAAAATATCAAAGCGTACTGGGCGCAGTGGGACTCCTTGATAGTAGAAGACGGTCTTCTTAAGCGATCCCTAGAAAGTGCCGAGGGCACGCGAAACAGACTACAGCTGGTAGTGCCGAAGAGCAGGGTGACCGAAGTGTTGAAGCATCTCCACGATGGGACATCAGGAAGACACTTTGGCATTAAGAAGACGTTGGGTAAAGTGCGAGAACGATTCTACTGGATGAACTGCAAAGAGGACGTCATGAAATGGTGCCGTAAATGCATAGTCTGCGCTTCAGGAAATGGTCCAGCGAGAAAGCGCAAAGCACCCATGAAACAATACAACGTAGGAAGCCCTTTGGAAAGAGTAGCGATTGACATCGCAGGGCCGTTCCCAGAATCCGATTCGGGAAATAAATACATCTTGGTGGCGATGGATTATTTCACGAAATGGACGGAGGCTTACGCCATACCCAATCAGGAAGCAGCTACAGTCGCAGACGTATTAGTAAAGGAGTTTTTCTGCCGGTTTGGAGTTCCGTTGGAATTACACTCCGATCAAGGCCGCAATTTTGAGTCTGGGCTGTTTCAAGAAGTTTGGCGACTGTTAGGAATTAAAAAGACTAGGACAACGCCTCTCCATCCTCAGTCTGATGGCATGGTTGAACGGATGAATCGAACAATGGGCAAGTACTTAGCCAAGGTAGTGTCCGAACATCAAAGAGACTGGGATCAGTACTTGCACCTCTTCTTAATGGCGTACCGATCATCCGTTCACGAAAGCACAGGCCAAACACCATCCTGTGTCATGCTCGGTCGTGAGATAAGATTACCATGCGATCTTCAATTTGGACGAAGACTGGAAGAAGAAGTCGCTGGAGAAGATTACGTCAGCAAGCTGGCAAAGAGGCTAGACGAAGTACATGAAGAGGTTCGTAAAAACACACAAATTGCCAGCGACAGGATGAAAACAAGATATGACGTCAAGGCGCAAAATGGTGGGTTTCAACCTGGCGATATGGTTTGGTTGTATAACCCTCAAAGGAGACGTGGTTTGTCGCCGAAGCTGCAAAGGCAATGGGAGGGCCCCTATGAAGTCGTGCAGCGTATTAACGACGTTATATACCGCATCCGAAAACCACCCAGAGGCAAGCCAAAAGTGGTCCACGTCGATCGTCTAGCCCCGTTTGCTGGCGATAACCACAATCCGCAAGTGCAGGTCCGAACCAGAGTAATAAGTAGCAGAACCAGGAATCCAATCGAAGAAATGGAGTTCGAAAAGTTTATGAACTTATACGGAGGTTCTGGAAAAGCTAGGTTCGGAGTTACCACCGAGGAACAACAAGACCTGTTCCAGACACAAAAGATTACGCCATCGCACATTGCGTGAGCGAGGAGCTTGACATGTCCAAAGGGGTTGCAGTCGTGTTTAAAAGAAGTTTGGACAGCTAGATGAATTACGAAGACAGCAACCGGCAGTCGGAAAGGTTTTAGGACTACGTGGTGACGGACGCTTCGTTTTCTATCTGGTCACCAAGAAATACTCACGTGTCAAGCCGTTATACAAAGATCTGTGGCGAACATTATGGAGTCTCAAGAGACAAATGGAGTTCCATCATGTTAAGAAATTGGCAGTACCCAAGCTTGGTTGTGGCTTAGACCAACTGAATTGGAGGACAGTTCGAAACATGTTGGAGGTCGTCTTCCGAGGAACAGGCATTCAAGTGTTGGTCTGTAGTTACCAACCGAGGAGAGTATTGGGTCAGGAAAAGTCCATTGACTGTTACTTTTATGGTCAAGGAAGTTGCCGAAATGGAGGTAGCTGCCGCTATCGCCACGATCCCTTTTACCGGTGTCGCATCCAGTCTCCTGTTCTGGGACAGAACAGTCCTAAGAAGGGGGCAGTGAAACGTTCAAGAAATTACTTGCAAATGCAAGAACCTTCTGGAGGCTGTTATCTAGTTTCTAGAAGATATAGCGAAGAGTAAGGAACGCTCCAGAAAGATTCGCCGATGTCTATAAATACGTAAGAAAGAAATCGTAGGTCAGTTATTGCTGGAATGTGAATGCATGCAGTATTAAGAAGATTATCAAGTTCAAATAAATACGTATTGTTAGCACGCGTGTGAGATAAACCTACCGAGAATAATCGTGTATATGATTATTACTGTAAACAAGTCTGAAATCCGAGGACGTTATCTTATTTTAAGTTTTATACAACGGTTATACATAAATTATAGTGTAAGTGTTTTTATTATTAGATTTTATTGGTTCGGTTAATTTAAATGTGTACATATTTCTAGATTAAGTAAACGTAGTTTTAGTCGTTTTAAATAAATTAGTTTTTAATAAATAAAGACGTAACAGTATTTTTATAATTTGGAACAGTCACTTGCTGGAGTTCCAGCTTTACATTTGCTTAATTATTAGGAGACAAATCTAACAGATGAACCTGGCTCGCAAAAGTGTATTTTTTCTCGTGGCAATAAGTACCCTAAAAGGGTGCTAAATTCAACAAAAACAGCAGGGACTGCGGAAGGCAGTCTGTTGCCAACATATGTAGTCTATAAAGCAGAAAGACTATATGATGCATGGTGCGTTGGAGGGCCAAAAGACTGCAGATTTAATCGCACAAAGTCAGGTTGGTTTGACGCAGCATGTTTTGAAGATTGGTTCCTGAAAATTGTACTACCGTGGGCTCGAAAATTAAATGGGACAAAGGTGATTATAGGAGACAACTTGCCACACATGGCACAAGCCATTTGAATATTAATGTTTTATTAGAATGCCAACGTAATGGCATTAGATTTGTGTTCCTTCCTCCAAATTCAACGCACCTTACACAGCCCCTTGACGTCAGTTTTTTTCGGTGTCTGAAAGGGGCATGGCGAAGCACTTTAACAGACTATAAAATAAAAAACCCTAAAGATCGAACACTGAATAAGTCAAGTTTTCCCTCCCTTTTAAACCTGTTGATTGAAAAAATTAAAATTAAAGAGCCTGAGATACTAAAAAGTGGATTTAAAGCATGAGGAATAAGTCCTATGAATCGAAACGAGGTTCTCAAAAAGATGCCCAATTATCGTGTAGAACAGAGATTACAAGGGCCAATTGATGAAACTTTATTAAACTATTTAAAGGAAGCAAGGTCACCTAATCAGAACGTCCAAAGAGCAACGAGAAAGAAAATGGTACGCGTGGAGTCAGGTAAAAGCATATGACATGATGATGTAATAAGGATGAACACAGAATTTCCAGTCAGAGAAGCTGAAGAAATAATAGATGACGGAATTGATGAACATGAAGAAATGGTCACAGAGGAAGAACCTCAAGTAGAGGACTTCCTTGTTGTTAATTTCAAATAAGCAGAATAAATTTGTGTTTCCAGATGCTGATGATGTTAGCTATATAGATTGAAATCAAATAGAAATGATATTACCCAAACCGAACAGCCAGAAGTCCAGCACACGGCAACTTTTTGAGTTTACAGCAGGTTTGTCAAAGTTAAATTTGTAGTCCCTTGTATTATTTTGAATGAATTTAAATAAATGGTTTTTAGTTAATAATGTACCAATTTTTGAAGAATTAAGAGTACCTACCTAATAAACTTTCCTATTTCCCCTTATTTTATCCTTCTGTACTTTAGGGATGGCAAAGACACCTCACGCAAAGTCGCCCCAAAATGGGGTTGACTGCCAAATTTTCAAAAAATAAACAAAAATAGTGCTCATCAAAATTTAACTTTGATATTTGAAGGACTTCATGGTAAGGTATAAATGTAACACATATAGTTGGTTTTTGAAGTTCTTACCAAATTTTTGTACAAGTTATCTTTAAAAAACCCAAAATTTGAGGCAAAGGTATATGTTTTGTCTGTGATACCGACTTACTTGTAAGCGTTTGATAAAATTTATATAAATATATTTGTTTACTTTTCTCTACATGAACTGTTGTTTGTGATATAATAAATATACTCTTTGTTATCACTTCTGTCTTGTCATTTGTTCTCTTTCAGCTGCGGTCTCTCCGACCCTAGTCTTTCATTGTTTTGGCGCTTTTTTAAATTTGTTATAATCTAACAGAACTATGATTACGACTTTATCGCCGGAACAACTGAGTTAGTCGTCGCTCTTTTAAGTTACGAGAAAAACAACGTAACAAAATTTGGCACCCAACGTGGGGCTCGAGGTCGTGTATGTCACTATAATTCATTATATTTTTGTTTACTTTTCTACTTATTGGTTGCCTTTAGTGGGTTCGGTTTGCTTAAAGTTTTTACAACGCCATCTTGTGGTAAAAATACAACTTATGATATATAGAAAGCTATAATTTAGTACGGAAAGTAGAAAAGTTGTCATTGGATTTAATGACAGCCAAACTCAATGATCTATTGACAAATAACGCTGTCAAAACCCCAACTATAAAATAGTTTAGGTTATTTATCACAAGTATACCAACATTGTTTCTAACCTACATATTTCATAGTTGAGATTTTGACAGCGTTACTTTTCAATAGATCATTGACTTTCGCTGACATTAAAACCTTACGTACTAATTTATAGTTTTTTTCTTAGCTTTCTTCAGGCTGCTTCAAGACCTGGCTTCGTAGTTGGCTTACTTATTTTTCTGTCTTTTGTCAATACGTTGGCTTAACTTGTTTTAGTTATCGGCTTACTTTGATTTTGATGTGATTTTTAGTCGAACATGTGTTAGCAGATTTCTTTTTTTAGTTTACTATTTAGATTAATCTACTGTTTTAGGTTTTATTGTGTCTTTTAGTGTGTTAGATAAGTATACTTTAGATGAAGAACCACCACTTCTGATTTTTTCGGACTCTGATTCAGAAACAAACTTAGGAAATTAGAACGTTACGTTTTCTGTTGAAGATTCTTCTTTACGATCGCTTAATGGAGACAATTCGTAAGCATACGATGGAAGCTAATAAATCCATCAAGATGTACGTGCGACGCGTCTTCTTACAACTGTTGGAACCGGTCTCTTATCAAATACAATTCAATATCGTGCATGATAATCTAACTTAGTTTTATCAGTCAGGGCTTGTCGATTTCTACTATTGAAGAATTAGTGACTGATGAAAGACAGCTCGCTCAATCTAAGACTTCCATAGACGAGTATAACTAAGCCTTCTAAAGTTATTTCTTGTGAGACAACTTCGATTAACGCAAGTGAACACTATGCTAGTCAACCGTTGTCTACTCCGGTTACATGTTCTCTTGGTATTTCTTCACTTTGTTCTTCGGTATGTACTTCTAATTAAAATAATCGTATTCGTTGTACTTCTAAAGGTGCTACACCCTTACGTTCAGATTCTTCTCTTTCTGATTTGTCGACTGGTTTGTTTTCGGTTTTGAGGATTACCGGTCCTATTAAAGACCAATGGTGTAACCAATTAGTGGGTAAAATGTCAGCGTCTCCTCGCCGATTTTCTCGACGACTAACTTCGTTAATTAATCGCCAAAACGATGAAAGACTAGGGTGAAAGGCACCGTTTAAATCTACAGTTCACGTAGAGGAGGGTATATAAATATATTTATGTAAATTTTATCGAACGCTAACAAGTAGGTCGGTATCACAGACAAAATATAAGCTTACGCCTTCGACCGGGCAACACGTCGTACAACCAAGTGACCCAATCGGCCTAACTTTGATGTTCAAAAGCAAAGTGAATTTACATTTGTTAATTAAAATACAGAAATACGAAACTCGAAAATTTAGAAAATCAAAACGCACCGTATAATAATATGTGATACACAAAACAAATGGTTTTATAATTAATTGTGTTAACCAGCTGTTATGTACGTTTAGTCTTTTTTACAATCGAACTAAAAATTAAAATAGAAAATACAATAGTTACAATTAGTTTTTCCCAAAAGCCGGCGACTAGCTAGTGGCCTCTTTGCAGCATTCCCTAAAACTTAACTGAAGACGTACATACGACGTTATCACAAGAAAACCCCTTTTAATCATATAATCACTGACTGCAAACCAATGCTCAGCGTTTCCCTCAAATAAACTTCATAAGTTTGGTAATTGTTTCCTCCAATGCGATAACAAATACAACATCTGCTGATATCTTAACAGACAAAGAAAACGTGTGGGGGTATGGAAACCCGCTACAGACAATTACGGAAGAATTAAATTATACCACAAACATAAAAGATACTTACCCCAAATAAAAACTTTCACTGAGATCACAACAATATTCTAATTCATATTCACATAGGTCTTCGTGAAACATTAAACAATAAAAGTCTTGTTGGGCGTACACAACGCTAGATGATGTCTGCTTTCTTCAAACTTGGCCGGAAAAAATGAAATTGTGTTTTAAAATCTGACATTGTATCTCTACTCAACAACAAAAGTAGGCGCATCGCGAATAAACTTTATACAGGGTACAAACATTACACTTAAGCATTTTTAACATAACAAACTTTAGATGATTATAAAATATTCAAATGTACTTATTCCGGTGAGGTATTAGGATCATCACCTACATCATGTAACGTGTAAATTCAAATTCGAGCAAAAATCCGCCTGAGAGTAGGCAACTTACCGTAAATACGGATAAATACTCGACCTCGAGTCGTGATTCTAAGTTACGCTCGCAGAGGGCGCTCGAAGGTAGTCGGCCATCTACAAACCTCATTTTTATTCTGTCGTTTGGTGGTGTAGGAACGTGGAAACGTCGGAGGGGTAAGAAACATGGAATTTCTTTTTCATCATTTAACATCTACTACAACGACGCTTTATTTTAGCAATTAATAACAAATCCGACTAAACGTTCGATGCATATAATACCAGAGCGATGTATTTTGCTACAAAACGCATAAAGTAGGTTAGTACTTCACACGTGGTTTAGAAAATGGAGGCGTATCAACTTATTCTCGCTATTTTAGCTCCTTAGTTCCTTCGTTCTTTCGTTCTGTCGTCGTTCGTCTGTATTGTTGGGGTTTCTACTGGGGGAATTTTATTATGAGTCCGGTAAAATGGTGGAATCGCTGAACTAATGCGAATCGTAGTCGTAGAGGAAAACAACAAAAACAAAGGATCCCAGGGGATCGTTGGCGCTGTGCTAAAGTGAGGGAATGAAGTATCGAGGTATTTATAAAATCCCTAACTTCGAGTCGCGGGAGACTCACTAGCTGTCGGCTCATTTCGTCCACGCGCTGCGGACTGCTGCTATCGCTACGTACGTTTCGTGTTAAGTGAAATCGTTCTCTCGTACCTCCGGTACACCTTTCTTTTTCTTGTCGACTACAATTATTTTAAATTTCTTGGATTGAACGACACTAATGAACTTTTGTAACGGACATAATTGTGATAAATAATATTTAAAGTAATTTTTCTGTAAAATATTAAGAGTAATGAACTTTGGTAATTTGTATAACTACGATTAATACGATCTAACGTCACTTTTCTTTATAACAGTAATAGTAATGAACTTTTGTAACTTGCCTAATTATGTTTAAGACTATTTAACGTCATTTTGCTTTATAATATAAATAGTATTTACTTACAAGGTTATCAAACGCCTTAATTTGTAATGGTTGATCCATTACGATTATTTAACGTAACTTCCACTTTGTATTTTGTGTTTCATATAAATTAATTGTGCTATTATCAAGGGTAGAAATTTGGGAGCTATGCCGTCTCTCGGAAACTAATTAAATGTTACTTTTATTACCGGTCGTGCTGAACTTGATATCAAGGTCCACGGGCGGTGTTACGTACGTTAACGCGGATAAGTCTTGCTACTATTTACGGTAGCCGCGGAGATACCTTTTAAATATTAACGTTTTAAACTTTTTTTGGCTCCCAGAGTCTATTTTTGGGACCTGCTTTAATTTTATGTGTAATTTGTATATATATTATTACCATTTCTTGTTGGGGTTATGTAAATAATTAATAGCGGATTATACCAGTGGCGTAACCGTCGAGGGGCCTTTTCTTCCGTTCCGGAAGGGGCTATGAGTCAATAATTTTAATAAATGGTTATTGTTAATTCATACTGTTTCTTTTGGGGGACCTCGGGTCTAGGCTCTTCTTTTCTCCTACCTAGACTGGATATCTGCGATAAAAACATTTCGAGAAGAGGTGGCGCACTTGGGCATTTAGCTTACCTAAAGAAAACTTGGTGTCTTACGATTTTCTTTTACCCGACGACCATCTACGGTGAGGCTAGCCGAAAGGTAAGCAACAACATCTCGGTAATTACGTTTAGGTAATTTATTCTTCTTTCTCTCCACCTCCCCCATTGGATCATAACAAATATTGTAACAATCACTTTATTCTTTCTATTTCCCTCGTCTTCATCACTCTCTTCTTCTTGTATAACTTTTGTCTTCTTCTCTTTTTTTTAACTTTGCCGCTTGTTTTTCACGTACATTTTTTTGCTTCTTCCTAGTTTTTCTTGGTCGTTGCTGATTTTTTTTGAAAGACTGAAAGAAGAGCTCTGCAAACGATGTTGATGTTTCTAAAACGTTTGGCTTAGAAGTGGAAGGCTTTGAAGCCGTCGCTGATATAGTTATTGTAACTAAAGAGGTTGGTTCAGCCATTTGTTCATCTGTTTGATTTTCATTGAACTTTTCGGTTGGGTTTGAAGTTTCTTTCTCAGCTTGCTATGTTACCCATCTTTTCCAACTGAATGGATCGAACTGATAATTTTTTGACATTCGATTGAATGGCATAATTCCTCTTTTTCGGAAATAATTCTTTATTATTTCCGGATTAAATTGAAATCCATAGATTTCCAATAGTTTGCTCAAATTTTCTTTTATGTAACTTCTTGCCATGATGGTTTGACTCGACGTTTGTTTCTTGTTACAGTTGTTTCTAAATTTCAGAAGATCTGTGTAGAACTCGCAGCCGCGATAGTATGCGGGATGGTTTTATTCCTAGTGCGATTTGGTTTTGTTTGGTGGGTTTGCGGCATTCGTTTGTAAGATGTTCCTTGCTAAATTTATGCACTTTGGCGTTTTGTTACAGAAGTTTTGCAGCGTTTGATTTGTGGTGTTATTTTATTTTTTCGTAGTGGTATTTTTACTTCAGAATTCATCACCGTTTTGATGCTATATATTTTGTTGTCTGTTGCTCTGTCAAATGCCACAATGAACGTATCTAATGGGAACACTTTCTGTAGTCCTTCTTTTCTTCGTTCTTTTTTTTTGTTTTGCACTAATTTTTTTATACTTGTTGCATTTTTTGCTTTTAATCCTTTTTGATTTAGGTGAGCGAGAATGTCAATCGGAGCGATAGTGTGATACAAGTCCTTGATCATAACTTTAATACCTCGCGTTTATTTGTCTTCGAATGAGTGCCACTGCACGTCTGTGATTGCGCGTAACACTTCTGCCTTGGTTGCATTAATTTTTACTTTATTGTTATTAAGTAGGTTGCCTTGGTAGCAGTCTTCTGGAGTTTTAGCATTTTCGGATAATTCGTTACGTTTTTGATTATTATTAGCTGTGGTTTCGTCGTGTTTCCTTGTTTGTATTTGTTCTTTGTCATCCACCTGGCTTGTAAAAGCCGGTTGATTTTGTGTCGGATACGTTAGTTTTGGCAAGCTTTAGGCACTTTCTCTTTTTCTGGTTTCCTTAGCTTGCACCCATTTAATTCCGCGGGCGAGTTCTTCATCTTGTTACAATTTTTTAATAATTTACAAACCCTGTACGTCCAGTTCGCTGTAGGATTGAAACAATACCTATCGGAGAGAGGGGAGGTCCAAGTGATAAGTTTATTTTAATGGGCGCCAGATCTCGTCTCGCAGATACAGCTCCTGTTCGATCAGCACAGGAAGCTCGAAGCTTGTATTAAATTTTTAAAGTTTCTAAAGTTCGAAGAATTGAAGAAAATAACCAAATTATTATCATCAATTGTACTTTAATTACTTTAGCAGGATAACTTATGATCGATAACAGATAGATAATGCAATAACATGACAGTAAGTAAATTTAGTTTAAGAACAAGTATATGTAGGTTCTGAAACGCCAGAAGTATCGGAAACTCACAATACACTCAAATCGTAAGTCTCTAATTTAACTTAGACTACTTGACTAATAGTGATGAGAAGCAAATCATTTTAAACGTTTCGACGTGATTAGTAAATATGATTCGTGAGAAGCAACGTAGCAACAGCAAATAGTTAAAATCAAAATTTGACTTACCGCGATACAGGTTTACTTTCAGAAAACGTTTTCCTACTGGCTTCCTGTAATCTAACTACCTCAAAACAATCGTGTTCACCTGGTGATTCACGAACTCTACAACAGGTAAAAAGTAATATTTATGAAAAGTAAGAGAACCGAAGCGTATCGTATGTTGTTACATATACACTTTTGTCCAAGATGGTATTAGTTAGACGTCCATTGCCTCTGAATAAAAATATCAATTCTGTCTGCTCTTGTGTCGCAGTATTCGTAGGTCCACTGCTTCCTTTTAGAACGTTTGCACAGTCAATGTTTAAACTTTTACGGACAAAGAAACCCACATTTGGGAAGTCCAAGATTCTTGGCGAGTTTACAGGTAAAACCTCTTCTCACAACCTCAACTCTCAGCATTTTATTCAAATTCTAGAAATTATAAAACTTTAACCCCAAGATCTTCTCGTGAGCTTTGATGTTACTTCACTTTTTACTGAAGTTCCTATTAAGGATTCGCTTATTATCGTCAAACAGATTCTGTCTCAACATGGCAAGGACTTGAGTTTGGTTCCTCTTATTGATAAGTGTCTATCCTCTACTTACTTCCAATTTGATAACAAGTTTTACGAACAAGTTTCTGGTGCTTCTATGGGTTCTCCTCTATCACGTGTTGTAGCTAACATTTTTATGGAATCCTTTGAAACGGTTGCTTTGGAATCATCAATATTAAAACCTAAAGTGTGGTTTAGATATGTTGACGACACGTTTATTGTTTGGTCTCATGGTCATCTTAAATTGCCTAAGTTTCTTGATCATCTTAACAATCAACATTTAGATATCAAATTTACTATGGAAATCGAAAGTAATGGTTCTCTTCCATTTCTTGGCGATCCTGTGACTCGTAAGCCCGAAGGACTTCTGGACTATTCTGTTTATCGCAAACCTACCCATATGGACAGATACCTTCATGCTTCGTCTCATCATCATCCTGCACAGACGTTCTGTTATAGAATTTTTGGTTCATCGTACCTTTTCTGTTTGCCAGCCTGAGAATCTAGACTCGGAACTCCGTCATCTTACTAGAACCTTAGTAAACAATGGTTATGTAAAGCGAGATATTTATAGAGTTATTAATCGTCGTCTACATCCACGTTCTCGATTACCTAAGGACATTTCTACTCCCGAATCCAACTCAAAATTGGCATTTTTACCCTACATTCACAAGGTTACAGATCAAATAGAGAGACTTCTTCGTAAGAATGTTATAAAGCCCATATTCAACTCGACAGGAAAAATCTCACAGATTGTTCCTTCTCCCAAAGACAAATTTCTTACACTTTCATCTCAAGGTGTATACCGAATTTCTTGTTCATGTGGTTTAGTCTACATTGGTGAAACCGGTCATTACTCGCATTTCAGAACATGATCGTTGTATAAGGAAAAGGTATATTTCCCAGTCTGCGGTTGCTGATCATCATTTTACTACAGGTCACAAGATAGATTTTGATAATGTTTCGTTGATTGCCAAATCTCCATTCTTTTTCAACAGGAAATTCCGAGAAAGCATAGAAATCATCAAACACCCCAATAACTTAAATCGCGATCATGGTTTCAAACTATCCCCTCTTTGGTTCCCGGTTATTAGTCATTTATCAAAAACACGCCCCTTATCAACCGTAACCCAATCAGAGTCGCGCGTAACCATCCGTGACGATCCTTTTCCTTTATATACGGAGACTATTTCTTCTTAAGTCAGTTCTACGGAGTTTAGAATCTGGCTTGGTTCACAAGTTGATTACCTAACTCGGTAGTGGTTCTTTGTTAGATTTTTGTTTGCTTTTTCAAGTTATCGTTTTCTTTCTTACCTTTTTAGAGTTTAGATTATGGCTTGTTTCACAAGTAGATAACGTAACTTTTGAGAAATTCTTAGTTAGATTTCGGTTTCGGTAGGCGAAACGTTGGCAACTTCAGTTAATACAACTCTTTTCGTTCTTTCATGAGGTGAAGAACGAATCAGGCATTTACATCAACCCTTATCTGTTTCCGTTTTTCTCTATCTCTTATCTTTTCTATATGCCAACCATTCTTCTTTCTTTTTGGTTCTTTATGTGGTTGGTCTTTTACGCGGCTGGTTAGGCATTGAAAAGATGGCCACACCGTTTTGTTTCTTCTACGGAGAGGAGAACGAAGCACTGACCCGCAATTGTGCTTATTCTTTCTTAGTTACTCGTATCTGTTTTTCTTACTTTTGGTTTTGTTTTGAGTTACTGCGATTTGGGTTTTTCTTGGATTCGTACACTGAACCAATGTTTAGCTCTTTGAGACTTCGTAGTTGTGACTCTGGGATTGCTGATTTTTTTCTGTGCCTTTTAGTTAGTCCGACTTGTGTCGACTTTTATTCAGAATCTTATTTTTGCTTGAGATTTTTTTATCCGGTTTTCTTATCTTAGATCTTTAGGGTCTTTTTGGTTTTTTGTTGGATCGTCTGTTAACGAATTTTTTGGCACAACTGTCTTAGTTTGTCTTTTTCATCTTTTCAATCCGCATGTCACAATTCAAGTTCTGCTAGCTACTTAGTTTTCGTTTTTACTTTTTCAGTTTTCAGTATTTATATTCATAGTGAGAATTATACCTGTGGGTTGGGATTTCATAGGATTTTAAGGCGTTGTCCTTGACCGTGGTCTACACTTTTTCCTTTCTTATACTTCTTTTTCTCTTGGTTTGCTTAGGATTGTCCTTCAGTGAGACTGCTCTGGTGAGGTCTATGGGACTGCGCTGTTTTCTTGCTTTATAGCGTAACGCTTGATGTCGACTTTCAACGAGTACCTTTTCTGATAGCCCATTTCTGTTAGTTGGAGTCTTTGGTTCTTTGGAGTATTCCTCTTCATGCAACTTTTGGACACATTTGATTGGCGATACGTAGCGAATTGGGGAAACATCTTTCATTTACGTTTATTTTTGGGTTAAGTGCTATTTTGTTCCAGTTGGTATTGGATTTTAGAATTCTGTCCTTGGCGTATGCCTAAATTTATATTCTTGATTTTAGATAGCATTCTCAGGTTTTTATGTTGCTGGGGGGAATTTGTTATGTTAAAAATGCTTTAGTATAATGTTTGTGCCCTGTATCAAATTTATTCTCGATACGCCCACTTTTGGTTGTAGAGATACAATGTCAAATTTTAAAACACAATTTTATTTTATTTTGGTATAGTTTGAAGAACGCAGACATCATCTAGCGTTGTATATGCCCAACAAAGCTTTCATCATTAAGTGTCTCACGCACATCTAAGTAAATATAAACTAGAATATTGTTGTGATCGAAGTGAAAGTGTTTATTTGGGCGGGTACATACCATTACGCGTTTTCTTTGTATGTAGAGATATCAGCAGATGTATTTGGGAAAATTTCTATGACGTCGTGACGTCACCGTAATTAATGCTATCTACACTACCTTTGTTATCGCCTTGAAGTAAACATTAGCCGAACTTATAAGATTTATTTGAAGGAAACTCTGCGCATTGATTTGCCGTCAGTGACCGTAGAATTAAAAAGGGGTTTACTGGTGATAACGCCGCATGCACGTTTTTGTTAGATCTTAATTAAATTTTAGGGAATGCTGCTAACAAGTTGTTAACAATTATAAAATTGTTTTGTTGTGTGTCACTTATTATTATAAGGTGCGCTTTGATTCTCTAAATCTTCGAGCTTCGAATTTATTTATTTTAATTTACAAATGTAAATTGACGTTGCTACTGAATATCAAAATGAAGCCGACTAAGTCACTTGGTTGTACGACGTGTTGCCAGGTTGAATGCGTAGTTTATATTTTGTCCGTGATACCGACCTACGTGATAGCGTTTGATAAAATTTATATAAATATATTTATGTACCCTCCTCTACATAAAGTATTGTCTGTGATAAAATAAAATTTCTGTCTTGTCATTTGTTGATGGCGCGAATAGCTTCAAATCTGAATTTGTGCTTTACACGTTATGTTTATGTTTCTGTGCAATCCGAGAGTGTTATTGCTCCAAAATAAAAAATAATGTAACTTTTATTATTACTAACTAATTTATTTATACTAAAAATATGTACGTGTTTATAACTAACCAAACTAATTAAAATCTAAGGATATTTAATACAAACACTTACGCTAATTTTATATAATACACTCACCGAAAGATAAAGTCCGCGGAAACACTTACACTTGTTTACATTAAAGTCACGTACAAGGTTATACTCCGGGTAGATGTCCTTTTTGGTCACGTCGTTTAGCTGTCTGTAGTCTACGCAAATCTTCGTTGGTCCATCTTTCTTCTTTACGAGTACCACTGGGGACGCCGACGGGCTGTTTGAAGGCTCAATGACGCCTTCTCTCTCCATATCTGTAATTACACTGGTCTGCATAAAAATCGGCTCTGATACCACTCTTGACGATTCTTATGTAAAATGACCTCCTGAATCCAAAAATGAGCTCCGTTTTTACCCATCATCCACCTATTTTGGGGGGACTCCATTTTTATTTTATTTTTGGCATTTTTTTTAGAATTTTAACTTATAGCCGTTAAACATCCCAAAGCTGGTAATAAAATTTATACCAAAGTATATGGCAAAAGTTTTGCTATAAAATGTATATAGAAACAACAATAAAATACAAATATATAAGAACAGTAAAAAAATATCAATAAACAGTTAGGAAGATTCACTGCACGACGCTGGCGATCTCAATACCACATGCAGGTTTGAACATGAATTTTCGACAGGCTTGAACTTGCATTACTCTTCTCATTATAGTATATTACATTGTTTGCTTAACTGTACATCTATAGCTGTTGCAGAGTTAACTTGTCGACGTTTTAAACGTGCTGGATTTTGTGTTCATTTTTGTTCATTTGTGTAAAACAGTAAAACTACTTGTACTCCGAATGTTTTCAAATGACTAAGTGTTATTTGTGGTTAATGTCGGGCGTTGAATTACTGTTTAATTATGCCACGCGAGTGTTAAAATCATCCCGATAGCTTCTGCTATGTCTGCGGGGAATTAACTTTAAAAGCGCAACGAAAACCCCTTTCTCCGCTTGTTAAAACAGCTTATACATTGTACTTTGATTGTCAAGTTGGCGACCAGGACAAGACTTGGGCTCTATCACTTTGCTGTATGATTTGTTACAGTAATTTGACCAAATGGCTCAAAGGTACCTGTAAATCAATGCCATTTGCTGTGCCCATGGTTTGGCGTGAACCTCGCTGTCATCTTACAGATTGTTACTTTTGTATGACTTCCACCGTCGGGTTTTCGAGCAAAAGTAAGCATACAACTCAGTATCTCAATATTCCGTCAGCTCTAAGACCTGTTCCTCATAGCGATACTTTGCCAATCCCAGAGTCCCCAAACACTTATACTCTAGAGCCGGAAATTGATTTATAAGACTCTGAGCCACAACCTGGGGCTTCGAATGATACGTTCAATGATGATGAAGAGTATTCCGCAGATTTAGTTTCTCGGCAACCTCACCTCCTCACTCAATCGGAATTAAATAATCTTGTCAGGGATTTGCAGTTACCCAAGACTAAATCTCAGCTCCTACGATCGCGACTTCAACAGTGGAATCTCTTAGAAAAGGGAGTAAAAATATCTTCTTACAGGGCCAGACAAGCAACCCTGAAATGTCTTTTCTCAGAAGATAAGGGTTTAGTGTTCTGCCCTAATGCAAATTTATTGATGACAGAGCTACAGATGCCATGTGACCCAGACAAATGGAGACTGTTTATAGACTCATCAGAAACAAGCTTAAAAGTTGTCTTGTTGGCAAATGGGAATGACTTCCCATCAGTTCCAGTTGTATACTCTGTTGATATGAAGGAAACGTACGAAAACATCTTCAGAATCCTTGATAAAAGTAGTTATCATGGTTATAAGTGGACACTTTGCGCCGACTTAAAAGTTGTTGCTCTACTTACGGGCCTGCAATCAGGATTCACAAAATATTGCTGCTTCCTTTGTGAATGGGATAGCCGAGCCCGAAATAAACATTACATCGTACGGGACTGGCCTCTGCGAGAAAATCTTATTCCTGGTCAGAAAAATGTCGCTCACAATCCTTTGGTTCCGAAGGAAAATATTTACTTACCACCTTTACACATCAAACTTGGATTGATCAAGCAGTTTGTGAAAGCAGTGGACAAGACAGGTAGCGCATTTCAATTTTTGAAAACTAAATTTCCTCGTCTTAGCCAAGCTAAAATCAAAGAAGGCGTTTTTGTTGGTCCCCAGATTAGACAACTCTTCCAAGATTCGACGTTTATTGAACACCTAAATCGAAAAGAAAAACGAGCTTGGCTTGCATTTCAAAACGTTTGTAAGAACTTCCTGGGTAACCACAAAAGTGAAGATTATGTCGTTCACGTCGAGGAACTGCTTTTAGCGTACAAGGACATAGGATGTAACATGTCTCTTTAAGTTCATTTTCTTCACTCGCATCTGGACTTTTTTCCTGAAAATTTAGGAACAGTCTCGTATGAACACGGGGAACGGTTCCATCAAGACATCGCTAAGCTGGAGAAGAGATTTTCAGGGAAGTGGAATGCAAGCATGTTGGCGGAGTACTGCTGGTTTTTGAAACAAGAGAGCCGTACCTCAGGGTATAAAAGGAAAGCAAGCACCAAGTAACGATGAATATATTTTTATTTATTACTGTTTATAGCTAAAATAGTTCTTTTTCCCATTTAAATTAAATTCATGTCCATATATTTATTATTATAATAATTATTATAATTATTATTATGGTTCGATAAATAAATTATAATTAATTTATCGAAAAGTGGTAAAATTAGAAATTTGGGGCTCCCTCGAAAATGTTGGGTGATGGACGAAAACGGAAGACGGATTTGGATTCAGGACGTCATTTTGCATAAGAATCACCCGGAATAGTGTCAGGGCTCGATAAAAAATATTTTTTTGCAGACCAGTGTTATTTGTTCGGCTTCTTTTCTTTTTGCCAAAGGAAGTCTGCGTATATGTTGTCGTATCGGCTGAGCGTCTCCGGTATTAATTTTATGTTTCACGTTAGTTCTTCCTTCGGAACCACTTTCCAGCGCAAACACATCTTGATACTGCTGGATCAACACTTTAACTTTAGCCACCTGTCTTGGCCGAGTTTTTGGCATTTGCAGGTATGCTTAGTAGATGTTGTGGGCACTTCTTTGGCGACGTATCTTCGTTAGATTGCACGCATCTGTTGAGATACAGGCGTGCATTGGCCTACCACGTTTTTTTTTCAACGTTACTGGATCTGAGTTGATATTTAAAATCCTTACTGGCATCGCGTTTTTTAATCGTACTAAAGTTTTGCCAAGGAGTAGTCCTTTTTCAACTAAGTCGCCCTCCATTTGTTGAATCGCGCGTAGGTAGCCTTCTCGGAGATTTTCATCCAGGCGTGCCATCACCACACTTTCAGTCCTTGCAGGCAGAGTCACGTATTGTTGGATTTGTTTTTCAAAACTCTGTAAGGTAGTATTGGCCAAATTGCGGTACACCCACGGATATCTGTGTTATTTATGCACGGCGACTTTGATGTGAATTTGTAGATAAGTCAAATATGTTCTACCCATTTAGGGGATATTTAAATCATATTGCGTGGGGTGTTTTCGCATCTTACACTGGCTAGTTAATAATATCATTAAATAGCATAATAACTCCTTGTCCGATAAGGCCAGTCAACCCGTCAAACGAAACGGCTCGACCTCCCCCATAGGCTGACGTTTTCAAAAAACTGGTATCTCGGCTAGTTTGGAATATTCCGGACACGTGCACTTTAAGTAATGGAAAAATGTACTTATAGGGTAGATTGAGCTCAATTAGAGGCTTAAAAGCATATATCAACTAATAATTATATGAGTTAATTTTTTCCACCCTTATGCAAGTGTATATTTTGAATTGACGTAATAAAATTTTGAAATATTAAAAAGATGCTACAATAAAGTACGGCAACGTTTTCACCAAACTTAGAATTGAAAGCTTTTCAATAACAGCTAAAATAACGAATTTTTTCAAGTTGGCGTAATTCCATTACCTAATTTTCTCATATCGCGGTTGTCAATTTCTTATATACATGTATATTGTATACGTGCTGCGTATATTAAACCAACGAAATACGTGCGCCATTATTTTCGTTGCGCCTTTACATTTCCCATTTTTTAACGATATTAACGTTGATAGATTGCATTGTAAAATGCTATTGTAATTTTTATAAACGTTCATTAAAGATAAGAGCATGGTAACAAACTTGGTGTTTTTATCTACACCGATAATGCATCTAGGGGAGTACCCGCCAAGATTCAATTTAAATTTTAAATTTCCAATAAGTTATAATTCGGTACGTTTCTTTAAATGCACGTTTCGTCAAGTGCAAATAAAAAAAATTAAAATCGATGTGTCTTTTTATACGTATTTTTCTACATTAACTGACCTAATTTTTTTTTACTTTTATCAAATTCGCTTAATTTTTTTTTGTAATTAGTGCAATATCGGCTAAATTTTATTTTTGGAAAAATTTAATAATTCATTCTGTGCCTCGTAATAATAAAGTAAAGGCTTTTGCTACGGTTCAAGTTTTATCAAAAATTGATGCAAGTACTGCACTAGCTTTTTACTAAGTTAGGATAATTTTGCATATTTTAGTGAGCCAGATTAACCTATAAATATAAGAGAAGAAGGGCAGTATTCATTAGTACGTTGTGTGTTAAGAGTTTTAAAAAATTAATTAATTTGTGCATGTTAAAAAACATTTATTTCTAATCGTACGATTGAATTTGTATTTTAATATTAATTCAAAAAACAAAAGTTTAGATATGAAAATTTAACACAACATAAATAAAGAGCGCATTTCCTAAAAAGTTTTCATTCCATATATTATGCAAGCATGTAAGTTTCAATTGAATCAGTTGATATTTAGGAGTCCCTTAAGGGTTCCAAACTTTGTTACTGTATTTTATATACGCAGTTTTTTTATTTCTCACTGACGTTATTACAACGTCGTAATTTAAATTGTTATTTGTTTGCATATTAAGATTATTATGCATTATGCATGTTTAAATAATAAAATATTTTTTTTACAAGTTCTATGGCACAACAATTACAATTTCAAAAATGAATTTTTTTTGTCTATGACTATATAACTAATATACACGGTCCTTCGAGCCGTTAATACTACGCCATTAAGACTCTAAAGGCTTCGTAGAGGGTGAGTCTGTCTTCTAGTAGTGTTCTAAAAGAGAACCAAAATCGATTTACACTACGCCATTCAAGCAACCAACCGCCAATCCACGCAAACAACATGGAAGAAGTAAACGAAGTAGCCCTCCACCCAGAAAAAATTGGGAACGTATTAAGCTAACTTTTAATAAACATGAAGAAAGATTCTTCCTCAAGAAAAACAGAAAAATATATTGAGGATAGAAAAGAGAAGCTTGAAATAATATGGGAAAAAATCCAAAACAATTAAGACAAAGACATTTATCTCAACATCCATATTTTAAAACAAACTAAAGAACAAATACCAAGAAGTGGAGGAATTCTTCCAAAAATCTGTACTAATACAATTCTCCATCACTGAAGACTATGGAAATGAAAACAAAAATGACGAACAAAAAAAAACGTCTGAAGATAAAAGAAATCAAAATACAACTTTTTATTTAATTCAACAAGCCTAAGAACAAAACACAAAAAGACACCTATCGAAATTCTTTTAGGAAAAACTCATAAACTAGAAGCCATGATAGAAAATATCAATGATGAAATATTGGTCAATTGTATTGATGCAACAAACTTTCAACAAACCTTCAAACTCAAGACGACTATGAAAAAGTCATTGAAAGTACAGAAAACAAGATAGCAACAGCTTCAACTTGAAGAAATTCCAAAACCATATGTTTTGCCACCCAAAATGAGAATTCCTATATTCGATGGAGGTTACGGAAAATTGGCGAAATTTCCACGACTTATTTAACAAAATTGTTCACATTAATTCTGGCCTTTCCAATACCGAAAAAATGCAATGTCTAAAAATCAAATTGTATCAGACAAACTTGATCCTATTACTACGCGTAAATGGGAAACATTACAAAATTCATGAACCAATATTTTACCAAATCTCAATGAATTTAAAACGTTTCTAACAAACAATGCCAATATCTTTGCAAAAATTCTCATTCAATAATGTAAAGAATTTCTAGATTTATCTGCAAATAATTGTCAAAGCAAAGGGATTGAGAGTTTGTCTCAATAGGCTCTATAAGGGTAATTTTATACACCAATGTTCTTCTAAGTTTACTTGCCAAGTCCAAACAACACACTATTTTGCATATTGGACCTAACCCTATGGTCATCTCGGATAAACATCCAGGATCTGCCAGCTCTATAGACACTCTTGCCGAATCTAATCAAACCATTTCTGCATTTTGTACACACAGTTTTGAAATTTTGTTGCCAGCAGCTTCCGCGAACATCCTTGATTCTATCTGAAGAGAACACACAATTCGTATTTTGTTAGACTCAGGTTTTCAATCTAATTTTATTTGTTCAGACCTGTGTCGAAAATTGAACTTGCGCATTGATAATGCAAAAATTCTAGCTTCAGACTTAAGCAAAGCTTCCTCTATGATTAAGTTAAAGTGTGAAGCAACCGTGCGTTGACATCATACCAATTTTCAAATGAATCTTTTATGTTTAGTTCTTGATGAAATAACAGGCAACATGCCCCGTTTGCACGTAGATTGGAACAATTTTCAAATCCCTGACAACATTAAATTGTCATGACTATGTCACATTCTGATATTTTCAATGGCTTTTCTGTCACAACTTCTGGCTATTCCTTAAATGACATTCAAATGGTTGGTCCAACCATACAACAAGATTTATTTTATATCCTTATTTGTTTTCGGAAGCATACGTATGCCATTGCTGCTGACATCAAAAAGATGTACAGACAAGTGTTGATTAAGCCCAATCAGCGGTCACTTCAACGTATTTTCTGGAGATCTTCTGCAACAGAACAATTACAATCTTTTGATCTCAATACCGTTACGTATGGAACAGCATCTGCGTCCTTTCTAGCCATTCGTAGTCTATATCAACTAGGTATTGAATACGAAGCTTCTAATTCTGAAATTTCTCGCATCCTCAAAAATGATTTTTATGTCGACGATTTTCTTACTGGCGCTGAAGATGTTTCCCAAGCAGGCAATATTTGTTTGGAGCTTTCAAATGTTTCAATCTTTGTAAGTGGATATCTAATGATCCATTAATACTAAAGGACCTTCCTAATACGAATGTCCACCCTGGTGTTCTAGTATTTGGTGCTGCCAAGCACATTCATACCCTGGGATTGACATAGTCGTTTCAGGCAGATAGCTTCGTAATTACTATTTCACCAACTGAAATTATAACTAAACGCGTTATGAAATATCCAAAATATCTCAAATATTCACTCCTCTTGGGTTACTTGCGCCTTCTAGTATATTCGCTAAATTATGCTCCAACAGTTATGGTTGGAAAAGTTATCATGAGATGATCCAATTTCTGAAAGAATTTTTGAGCTTAAAGATGTACTCAAACGTATAGTACAGATTTCACAGGCACAGTCTTTTCCAGACGAGCTCAAGCATCTTTAGCAAGGCAGAGCATTAAAACCTTCCTCGTCGCTAAAAAGTCTCAATCCATTTCTTGACGCCGACGGCACCATTCGAGTTGATGGCAGACGTTACTATTCTCATTTCAATTTTGATAAGAAGCATCCTATTCTTCTATCAGTCAAACGTTGCTTAGCCAAATTAATTGCTACTAGTTCATGCTGGTCCTCAATTGCTTCTCTTCGCAGTTCGAAGTAGATTTTGGATTACTTCAGGGCGCTGTCTTGTAAGGCAGATAGTTTATCATTGTGTAAAATGCTTTCGCTTATCTTTCAGAGTAATAGGCCCCATAATGGACAATCCTTCAACCTCACGAGTCAATCCCGCACCGCCATTTTTTACAACTGCAATAGATTATGGTGGGCCCTTTTTTATTAAAGATTGTAAAGGTAGAGGTTCAAAGTCTTACAAGTCTTATTTATATATTTTTGTATGCTTTGTGACCAAAGCGGTTCACTTGGAATTGGTCACAGCTATCACAACTGAATCCTTTATTATGACCTTTAGACGTTTGTTGCACGTCGCGGTAAGCCCATGCATATCTATTCTGATAATGGCACCAACTTTGTTGGAGCTCATTTTGAACTTAAGGAATTGAGCTTAGTTCTCAAGGCTAATTGTGAATCTGTTGCTGACGTCCTTGCTAACGAGGGGACGAATTGGCATTTTATTGCGGCTCGCAGTCCACATTTTGGTGGTATGTGGGAAGCTGGCATCAAGTCAGCAAAACACCATATAAAAAGAGTTCTCGGCGACTTATTATTAACTTATGAAGACCTTTATACTTTGTTGTCACAAGTTGAGACAACCCTACATGCGCGTCCATTAACTCCTCTGTCTGCATATCCTAACGATCTACAACCGCTCACACCTGCACATTTTTGGGTGGGAATACCACTCACAACACTTCTAAATCCATACGTAACTGAATTACCGCGTTCTCGTCTCGCCTATTGTCAACACATCCAACAGCTTCATCAACGAATGTGGAAGCGGTGGAACCGAAAGTACATCTCCGAGCTGCAGCAACGCACAAAGTGACAGCTGCATCACTCCCATCTTCAGAAAGGAGCATTAGTCCTGCTGTCATAGATATTTGTCCAAGCCGTGATGGCACCAACCGAGTCGCGTCTGTGCGCACAAACAATGGTCTCGTCCGACGTGCATTTACAAAATTGTGCCCGCTTCCATTAGATAGTGGCGCGAGGGTTTAATTTAGTTTATTATATGACTTTAAGTAAGCTATTATATGCTTTCAATGAATTTGCATAATTTTCTATCATGTTTGTTATTGAAATGTTTTTTTTGTTTGTTTCACTTTCAAGGCCGAGGGCATGTTGGGTATACACCCTATATTTATAAGTTTTGTAAAACATATGTGACAGTATATTTTATTGCGCCTGCTTCAGGCCAAGCGCACTTCTGTATTCTCAGGAACATTGTGTGTCATTTAGTTGTTAACGAAAGTCGTACTTTTTTAATACAGTCCATTTTGTTTTTTATTCTTTTTTTATTGTTATTGTTAGACAACAATTATTCTCCAAAGAAATCAAGATGGCAGACAGTTTCATCATCATGCTTATTTTGCAATGAGAAAAATCACCTGTACATGTGTCCAAAATTTAAACAGATGCCAGTACACAAACGATCCCGACAAGTAATGATGAAAAAACTATGTATAAATTGTCTCTGCCACAATGTTAGAGAACGATGCAAGACAATGGCACGTTGTGCAACAACAGGTAAAAGAGCACACCATACGCTTCTACACGGAGAAACAAAAAAGCCGACACAAAACAGCTAACCACGCAAGAAACCAGGACCGGGGTACTTTTAGCAACGGCATTAATTAAAACAAAAGATTAAGAACGAATGTCACAATATCTGATAACCCTGATCAATCCAGGGTCTCAAGTATTATTGATTACGGAAGAAGTCGCCCAGCTGCTAGGCAAACTTCGCCAATAAATAAACACCAAAATATCGGGTATAGGCAACGGAGAGCTTAAACTCTCAAAATATAAAATAAACGTTACTGTAGTTTCACGATATCCAAGCAACTTTGCTGTGAATACAGATCAAAACTAACTAATTTCTTATCAAACATTGAATGTTCAACCAAAAACAGCTTTTGGAAAAATCAAATCCTGGCCAACCCAACTTTCAACAAACCCGGTCCTATCGACATTATTTTTGGAGCAGAAGTTTATGGAAAAATTATCACAAAAGAATTAATCAAATCTGAAGAGGGATCTTAGAACCAAATACAGAATTCGGGTAGATTTTATCTGGAAAGATGCAAACAAAAAAAGCAATCAGTTAAAATAAACAGAATAGTATGCTATACAGAATAACAGAATAATCTCAGCAAGTTTTGGGAATTAGAAAAAATCGGTTCCGAACAACCGACGAAAATATACAATGTGAAGATTATTATGCCAACAGCTATCAAAGAAATAACGATGGTACTTACACAGTACGAATTCCATATAAAAAAATTCTAGAAGACCTAAGAAACTCAAAATCTAGAGTAGCTGCTAGATTACTTCAATTAGAGAAAAAGTTAACAAAAACCCTTGAAATAGAATTTCAATATAAAGCATTCAAGCAGAAATATCTAAATCTCGGCCATACGAAAAAAGTAGATTTCAATGGCAACAAAAACGGGTACTATCTTCCTCATCAAGCTGTGATTTAAGAATCCAGTACAACCACAAAGCTGCGAGTGGTATTTGATGCATCTTGCAAAATCTTTACGGGTGTCAGTCTTTACCAAATAATGTATGTCGGACCAAAAATCCAACCAGATTTGTCTGATATACTGTTGCGATGGAGGAAAAATCAGGTAGCATTTACTGCCGACATAGAAAAAATGTATCAGCAGATAAATATACACGAAGAAGACGAATCATCTCAAAAAATTTTATGGAGATTCAATCAAGCTGATCCTATCGAAGAATACCAACACGGTTTCTAGCAATACGTGCTTTATAACAGCTAATAAAGGATGAGGAAGAACATCACCCATATGCATCAAAAGTTGCCAAGAGAGACTTTTATGTTGATGATCTTAAGTCCGGAGCAGATTCTATAGAAAAAAACTCTTTAATTACAAACGGAATTAACAAAGATGTTCAAAAAAGGAGGATTCGCTCTACGAAAATGGTGTAGCAATAAAACGCAGCTGATTTTAGAGAACAAACATTGGAAATTTCTAAAAATGAATGGAAAAAATCTTTAGGAGTTTGCACTCATTAAAATATAACAAAACGCGTCATTTTATTAGAAATAACGAAGCTGTTCGATCCTTTACGATGGGTATTTCCATTCACAATTAATGCAAAGTTGCTAATACAAGAACTATGGGTACAGCAAATACAATGGGATAAATAAGTGTCAAACGAAATATGCAACAAATGGAAACCATGTATAGATGAATTACAGCATGTACAAAATCACTTTACCAAGATGGATCCAGTTTGAAGCTCAAAACTTAATAGAATTTCATGGTTTTTGCGAATCGTCAGAAAAAGCATATAGAGCAGTTATATATAGCAAAACAATCAAATCTAAAGTCGCTCTAATAAACTCCAAAATCTTTAGAACTATGTGCTGCTCTAGTTCTTGCAGAAATTCATAACCAAAAACGGTTTGCTTGGTCCGATTTGATGCTAACTTTGGTGTGAATAAAAGGAGACCCAGGACAATGGAAAACGTTTGTCGCAAATCGAGTATCACAAGCTCAAGCGATCTTTCCAGCAAAATGTTGGCATCGTATGAAATCTAAAGAAAAAGCCGGCTGCATTTAATTGTTTTGACAATTTCTAAGTCTATCTGGCTATGCTTTTTTTTGTTTTTGTAAAACAGATTAGTTCACATGATGACATTTGTATTGAAACATGGTTTTTGTTTTTTAGATTACTCAGTTTATGTGTATTGCATTAAGAAGCAAGTTGAGTTTTATAGTGTCTTAGAATCCATTAAAATGGAAAGAGAGCATCTTAGTCATGATATTCAGTTAGGAGCTGTGAGCATGGTACAAGGAAGCAAGACTATTAGAAATCTGGCGGTTGCTGTAAATTCTTGTAACAGTACTATTGGGCGCTTGTGGCAACGTCATCAAGAGATTGGTGATGTAAAAGAAAGACATCCTGGTTCCATCAGAAAAATTAATGTTGTATAGGATAGATTTTTTCAAATCCAATGCCTTCGTAACCGAAATCTTACGGCTAACCAGTTGATGGTGATCTCCATGCTCGAGGTCATGTTAAAGTTTCCGTGTTTTAACGTGGCAATCTCACACGGAGATTAGAATGGGCCGTAAAACTAGAAAGAAGAAGACCAGACTCACGTGCTCTTCACATATAAATCCAAATTCGGTTTGGGGCCAGATTCTTGAAGACTAACGGTGCGGAGGAGGCCTGAAAATAAAAATCGTTTTACAACTGTTCATGAAGGTGATCGGTACAAAGGGTGAACAGTTATAATTTGGAATTGGCCGTAAAACTGAGCTCGTTTTCGTTTAAGGTTTTTTAAAAGCAAACGCATATAGAGACAGTTTGGAAATTTCTAAAAACAAATGTTTATTGATGAACAGCGATGACTGCAGACCGTTAGGTTTTTTGGAATTGATTAGGTGATATCATGCCTAATTGCGGTAATGCTTTGTTTGACATTATTAAGCACATGTTCTCAATTGATATCATTTTATCACTTTCTAGCAAATCTGGATTTGATGCTGTAGTCTGTATCTGACGCAGACATGTCATCTTTACTTAGTCCACAAATCAATCGGTTTTCATGAAAAGTATGTTGAGATAATTATTGAAAACATTTGGTGAGCATTTGACAAAATACAGCATCTCTGATAGTGTAATCCCAATTGTTATCATTATCTAGCAAACTCAAACCATTTTCCATAATTATGGTCAAGTAAACAACATTGGAATGTCTTTCATAAATAGCGAATGAAAAAATGCGCCAAATCGCTTTGTTACTGCTAACGTATCGTCCCATTTGATAATGAGTGACTTCATTGTTGAAATTCCCTCAACTCCAATCACAACCATGTCAATTTCTTTGGTCACGTACTTGCAGTTGTATTTGAATGATTTCATGGAATGGCAATATTTGATGTTGATATGCGCTTTGAGTGTCTTTGAGAGTAATGGCAAATATGGAACTTCAACGTTCTGTTGATTCCTTTTTACAATGGTAATAAGGAAATGCCTGAATAAAATTAACATAAATGAGTTAATTGCCCGGAGCTCAATGAAGATGGTTGTGTGTAAAACTCAAAATCCGTGATTAATTTGGAAAATTCACAATGTACAAACAGAAATCAGTTTAACTATTTAAAATTTATTAAAATTGAGTAAAAATCCAACTGGAAATGAGTTAAATCAAAATGAAATTAAATTCGCAAGGCCTTGTTCGCAAATTACAAATTTCCGCGAACTAAAATAACAAAATCAAAAATCTTAAGACTAATGACTAATTTGACTGGTTTTAAAGTTGATATTAAAAATAGTAAATTTGTTACATATTGTCTTAAAATTAATACAAACGACAATGAAAACGTAAAATGTTGTAATTCGAAGTTTTTTTGTAACAGGGTGATAAAGAAACAATACTTTTGCAGCAACGTATTTTTAAAGTTTTTTAAACACTTAAAATCGCGTAAAGTAAAAATAACGCAATTGATTCAAACGGTAATGATAAATACCTTAAAGTTGTTTACAAACATCACAGGGAAGAGACTTTTAGATTGGTGGTGGGGCCTCCAAGGTAGTTTTGCCAAAAACTCTGGTGGTTCTTAGTGTTGCACTGGATCCGTCGCAAATGAATAAACCCTCTAAAGGCGAAGTTGAATTGTGTCGCACAAACATCAACATATATAAACTCGGTTATCAAGTAAAAAGCCTTTAAAATATACGTAATAAGCTAATTTCCTTTAACTTAAATTTTCGCCGAACTTTCGTCATTATATCTCAAACCACAACCACCATAATTGCATTATCGAATCGGGTGTACTACTCAAGAAGTGTTTGAATTGAATACAAAAAAACAAATGAAATTATAACGAAATATAAATAACTAAAGCAATCGAGCGTACTGTGTTACGATAATTTACCCGTAAATTAAATGCAGGCGGCTAGCTCAATACAATTCGGCGAGAGAGTCGCAAGTCTCGGTGTGCTAATCATAAAGTAATTTAAAAAGGCGCCAAAACGGTGAGAAAATATTAATGGCAGATACCGTTTAAATCTGTTCAACGTTGAAAGAGAAAAAATGACAAAACACAGATTATAACAAAGATTATATTTATTTTAACAAAGAAAAGTTAAGAAAAGAACTAATTTAAAATTACATTAGAATTCGTTGGTAAATATCACAGACAATAATCGTGCATGGAAGCTCCCTTAGATTGAGCAACACTTCGTACATAAAGTTAAATTTGTTGGCTTAACGTTTACATTCCAAATGAACACATTTACATTGGTGAATATAACACAAATATCCAATATCTTGTGATTAAGCAAAACAGAGCGCACCGTTTAATGATGTCTTACTTAAAAACCAGTTTCATACTAATTGTAACAACAAACATAATATGTACGTATAGTCGTGCGTGCAAACGACTGACAACGTAGGTACAAGAAACTTTAAACAGGAAACAAAATAATCACAATTCTTTTCTTGTTGCAAACGGCACACATTTCTTAAAATTTGCCGAAAAGTAAATTATCACGTACATACAGTGTTATCACAAATAAATTCCTTTGGTTCATGCGATGAATGAAGAAAACCCAAATGCGCCAAGTTTCCTCAAATGACTATAGCAATTTCGATAAATAAGTTTTCCAATTCGTTTATAATTGAAACAATGGTGCCGGTATCCTCAATGAACGTAGGTTGAATACATATCCAGCACCATTTTCAATAATTCGTAAATTGGAGCGCCATTATAGGAATTTTCCATTATGAAAGAACATATGCCAATATCGTAACATTAATAAAACACGTGTTGGTAACCAAAATGACAATGTATTTTTACCCTCGTACGCCATGAATCATGATTTTAGTAACAATCTCGTTCTATCTCATCATCGATTTCATTTGATCTGATATTTTTAATCAACCAAATGAGAATGTGTGCGTGTGGCAATCCGCGTCTCTGCCACTTTACTAAATACATCCAACGAGGCGTTTCACCAAACACACACAACAAAATCCATCAGTGATTTTAATTTCTGTTTAAAGACTCTCACGGTGATGTCATTGTGTATATTATTTGAAACGGCGTTTTGTCTGGTTTAATCTAATAAATCAGTCGATATGAATAATAATTCATTAAACTGGTCTTTTTGTTCGTTTTATTCATTTAACTGACTTTTTTGTTTGTTTCAATACCTATAAATAAATTTTTGTCAATGAAATAAATTAATTAATGATATATTACAAAAAATATTATTTGGTATTCACTTGTAAACGGATTTCTTATCTTAATTAAAAATTAATAACCGTCTTCATTTTGTCAAAATATGATGGGATATGATCAGTGCGTTTTATATACACGCTAGTCATGGTAAAACGTAAATTTTGCACTAGGCTGAAGTACCACCACTTACCAATAACGTATCCGCCATAAAGACAACAGCGGCAGCAGAATGGGAAGTGGGATAGTAATTAATGGGATTCAGCCTGCCTTCGATGTGGAGATTATAATTCAATTAAAAAGACGCCAAAACGGAAAGAAGTACCAGTTTTTACCTGACTACGTTTAAAGTAGTCAAATCGAATAACACAAGTCTAACAATGAATATATTTATTGCAATAGCAATATAAAGAAAATAAAAAAGAAACAATCAGGAAGAGAATTCCGGCACCCGTGCATGTCCTAGTCATGAACCCAAGAAATAACTAATTGAGTAATAGTTTACAATTTTTTAAGGTGACAAACACTTAACAATAAAAAAACAATTAAATCTCGCCGTAAAAATAGAAATGCATTCTTACCCCAGCGAATCTTTTATATGTAAAACATTGAAATCCAAATAGATTAGCACATTAATATCGTGGATGTTTTAAGGTTTTTAAATGTGGATATCACTGGGTATTGCATTAACGCACGTGATGTTTCCTTAGCGTGAACTAAACGTAAAATGAGCAAATCAACCTCGTAAAACGTCTTTTGACAATGGGTGAAATCTATACAGAGCGAGAAACTATACCAAGCTTTTTTCTTCTTTGCCAAAATCTGATGGGATTGGACGCATCATATGATCGCAGCGTTTTATACACAGGTTGCAGCTGATTGTTCCACCTACGTAAAACTAAATCATGTTATTCTAAATTTTTACAAACGACGACAATGGCGACTTCATCAACTGTTGGCACTGGTGATTTTTGAATATCAGATGGCAAGCGGTCCTGTGCGGTTTTAACCAATGCAATTAACTTATTGAATTAATGAAACAAAGTTTGCAATTGTTCCACAATTTGTCTTTTCACTGAATTACTGTGTGCACAACGCCGACTCACTACTTGTGGTGAATTGCTCATGAAATTAATCTGCAGAAACAGATGGTCTTTATCTGGTGGTAGCAATAGCAAACCTGCTTGATAATATATGACCTTGAATCTGTCAGGAATCATATTATGGTAAAGTTTCGAATGGTTTAAAATATTTTGCTTTAGTAACCTTAAAACTGGACAGGTCCCGAATGACATTTGCTGCTCCAAATGAAGTCATTTGAAAACAATTGTTGTATTTCTGTATTTGTGTCAAGCAATGTGTAAAACCTGCCCCAGAAACCAATGAACCTAATGGCTCTGATGGCAGGACCAATGGCGCCGCAACCTAATACTTGTGTTTAATTTCTGCATTTCATTGCCTTATAACGTGGGCACTCAACACTCATTGTTGCAATAGCAATCGCTTGGTCTGCACTAATAAATTGTCGCGTTATAACAAAATGCAGTTTGATTACTATCTAACACTACATTCGCTTGTTTTCTTACACGATTATTCAAATTCGTTGTCGTGCAATTAGTTTCTATGTCTTATTCCATGCATATCTTTTTAATTTATATTTTGTCTTTCTTCTATGTACTAGCTAAAGGTGTCTGTGATAATCATTTCCGTTTTCATTTTATTTTGCTCTTTGCGTTGCTCTGGTTTTTGATTAGATCGAAAATTTGCATGGTTTGAAGCATTGTGACCTAAATTGCGTCGTCTAATTGGCGGCATTGCAAGAAAATTAAATTATGTCAAAACAACAGACTCTAAATTCAATTGATTATAGATAATAACAGTATAAATAATTGTTTTTTAATTTGGGTTGAAATTCGTTAGTACGAGGAGGACGATTCTTGTTCAAGATTTTTTCATAATTATATAGTTTCAATTGAAAACTAATAAATTATAAAATGCACTCGAAACACACGACAATAAAATCGACCTAAACGACTTAAGTGCGTCTGCCCTAAATTTTGAAGCATTGTGAGGTCTGTGACCTAAATTACGTCGTTTTATTGGGGACATTGCAATAAAATTAAATTTTGTCAAAACAACAAATTCTAAATTTAACTGTAAACAGACAATTTAATATCGCATATAAGTATTAGTAAAAAAATTGTTTTTTAATTTGGACTGGAATTTGCTAGTACGAAAAGGGTGGTTTTTGTTCAAGATTTTTTGAAAATTATCCAGTTCCCATTAAAATCAAAAATTAAAAAATCTCATAAAAAAAGAACACTTTGTCAATTTTTTTCTTACATATAACCTGAATTTGGATTGTTTAAGATATTTAATAATAGAGAAACATACGGGCTTTACACTAACACATGCGTTTGACTTTCATTCTACGCGGAATCAAAGTGGTCGATTGAAAATGTAATCACAGATGTCGCAAGGACATATACGTTCTGTATGTAAAAATACGTTCCGAAGCAAAAATCATACTGTACGAAAATCACACCGAAATATTTTAAACATAACAACTGGAATATAGAATTAGAATCTAAACTTTTGTAACAAAATACTGATGACTGGCAAATTAATAAAATATAAAATGCACTTAAAACGCACCACAATAAAATGAACCTAAATGACTCAAGTTCATCTGCACGAAATTTTCTAGCATTGCGAGGTCTGTGACTTAAATTACGTCGTCTTATTGGAGGCATTTCAATAATTAAATTATGTCAAAACAACAGACTCTTAATTCAACTGTAAATAAACAATTGAGTATTAATTGTAATTGTTTTTTAATTTGGGTTTGAGATAATTAATCAAATTCAGCCTGTCATTGATGTGCCGATTGTAATTCAATTAAAAAGACACCAAAGCGGAAAGAAATAAGACTCCATATACTCATTTTTACCGGACAACGCTTAAGGTTGTCAAATTGAACAACACAAGTCTAACAATGAATATATCTATTGAAACAGCAACATAAAGAAAATAACAAAAAACAATCAGAAAGAGAATTCTGGCACCCATACTTGTCCTTGTTATTGACCCTAAGAAGAACTAATTGAGTAATAGTTAACAATTTCCTAAGGTGACAAACACGTAGACGTGACCAAACTTGCAGTTAGAATAAAAATAAAATCTCGCCGTAAAATAAAAATGCGTTCGTACACCAGGAAATCTTTCACATGCAAAACATCGAATTCCAAATTGATTTACAGATTAATAATGTGGATGTTTCAAGGTTTTTAGATGTGGGTATCACTGGGCATTGCGTTAACACACTTAGCGTGAACAAAACGGGAAATAAAATATGAGCAAATCAATCTCGTAAAACTTTTTTTGACGTTGCGCGAAATTTATACAGAGCGAGAAACAATACCAAGGTCTTTTAACATAACACGCTGCAGAAAAAACTATATCACGTAATTTTAAACTTTCACCAACGAGAACAATAGCGACTTCATCAATTCTTGGCGCCTCGAATCGTCTTGCGTGTTTTCCTGCAGGTATCTGATCGACCCTGATAACAATTTTGTGATGCGGTTTTGAACAGTGCAATTAGCTCACTGTGTTAATGAAGAAAAATTGTAATTGTTCCACAATTGGTATTTCCTTGGCTAAAATCTGATCGGATTGGACGCATAATACACACGTTGCAGTTCCATCTACGTAAAGCTACATCACGTGATTCCAATTTTTTTCAAACGATCACAATGGCGACTTCGTCAACTGTTGGCGCTGGTGATTTTGTGAATATCAGATCACATGCGGTCCAGTGCGGTTTTGAGCAATGCAATGAGCTAATTGAGTTAATGAAACAAAGTCTGCAATTGTTCCAAAATTGATCTTTTCACCGAATTACTGTGTGTGTGGTAAATCGCTTATGAAATAAATCTGCAAAAATGGATGGTCACAATCTGATAAAGTTTCGAATGGATTAAAAGATTATTTCGTTGTAATAACTTTAAAAGTGGACATGAAACTGTCCCGAATGAGAATTGTTGCGCCGAATGAAATCATTTGGAAACAATTATTATATTTTTTTTATTTATTGTTAGTTAATTGTCTAGCCATTCGGCCCTACAATGGGTTACGTTTACCTTACAACATTTTCTTATCATACTAATATGATTTGTACAGAAATTTGTAAACTAAAGAAAAAACAAATACAAAAAAAAACTTTATCCCCTAAAATCTTCCCATCACCATCTTATTATTCGAAATCGATAGTCCTAACCCTCCCCTCTTATCCTTCTTTTCTTTACTGCTTTCATCCAATCCAATCCCTCCCCCTCCTCCCCAAGAAAAGCCTTCCTACCCCTCCTTTCTTCTCTTAGTTCGCTACACTCCCCACTCAAGTGTTCTATGTCCTCCCATCCCTCTCCACATAATCTGCATCTCCTCATTACATCCTCCTTCCAATACTTATTTAAACTCTCCTCATTTCCGCATCTGAACCTAGCTATAAGTCGTTTCTCTCCTAAGCTTCTCCTCCCCATCAGATACTTAGGAACCCCCCTGGACACTATATTCCCATACCTTAAGTTGTACTTTCCTTCCCTTATCTTTCCTTCCTTCTCTTGCACCTGTGAGTCTTTATCTCTTTTTACTATCTCCTCAGTATTTCCTCTCTCCTTCTTTCTACCTCTTCTATTGCGAAACCTCCTCGTTGGTAGTAAAGTTTCCTTTCTTCCTGCGCATATATGTTTTTGCTATCTTTTAACGTCCTCCAGCAACATTGCAAAATTTTACATTCTCTCCTTTCCTTCATTTTCTCTTCATAACCCATCGACCTTTTCCCTGCTTCTATTCTAATCTTCTCTAACTTCCCTTCCTCCTCTATTATGTAACCCGGCGTCTCCCTGTCTAAACCCAGTATCCATTTCCAATATTTTATTTGTACCCTTTCCAATAGGTTCCACTCTTTCCAACCCCATACCTCCACCCCGTACATCATCACGCTTTTAATCAATTTTTCAAACAGCCATCTTCTCTTCTCGATCTCCTTCCCAAATACTTTTTCCCCTAAACGCCATACCTGCCCTAATACCATGTTACCCTTCTTTGCTAACTCTCTTATATGCGCGTCATCTTTATTATCATACCTTAGCCTATATCCCAAATATGTCACTTCATTCACTACCGCTATCTTCTGTTCTCCTTAACTTAACTCCTCCTTTTTCTTCCCTCCTCTCCCTTTTTGAAAAACTATCATCTTAGACTTTCCCACATTTAAACCCAAATCTTTTCTTTCCAGATACCTCTTAATCGTATTTATCATACCTTTCATCTCCAACTCATTTTTGCCACTATGACCATATCGTCTGCATATGCCAATATCCACACTTTAATCCCTCCCTCCATAACAATCCCACCACACTCACCACCCTTCAACACTTCTTCTATGTCACTTATATACAGTGCAAATAATATAGGGCTAAGAGGACACCCCTGCCTTAGCACCTTCCTCGTCCAAAACACTTCACTAACACTATCCCCTATTCTTAGTCTCTTTATATATTCCTTCCAGTTTCCTCACTAGTTGTTCCTCTATTCCTTTTTTCCTTAACACTCTCCATAGCTTTTCCCTATTCACATTACCAAATGCAGCTTCTATGTCCATAAAGAAAGCGTATACCTTACCCCTTTTCTTACCTAGCTCTCTATTTACTAACTGTTTCAATATATAGACATTGTCTATTGCCCTTCTTCCCACTCTAAATCCTATCTGCCAATCTGGTAATAGTCTTTTTTTTCCACTTCCTTTTCCAACCTCCTTTGTATAATCATGGCATACAATTTATAGCTTACATTAGTGACACTAATCCCTCTATAATTCTTTACCTCCTTCCTACCCCCTCCCTTATAAACCGGCAGAATTAAACTTTCTTTCCAACTCCCTGGCAATTCTTCTCTTTTCCATATTGTATTAAAAATGTTTCTTACATTTCTTCTTACTCTCTCCCCTACATATTTCCATTGTTCTCCTTGCGTACCGTCCGTTCCTGCCATCTTTCTTAATTTTAGTCTATTTATTGCCTCCTCCATTTCCTCTTTCGTTGTTCCCTCTTCTCCTGTATTGTATTTACCTCTTGCAATATCACCTGCCCTGGTCCTTCTCTTGCTCCTTCAAAACGCTCCATACAATATCCCAACCACACGTTTATATCCGTTAAACCTCCTCTCTTCTTACCTTTTCTTTTCTCCTTGTTTAGAAATTTCCACACTTCTCCTTCTTTCTTTATTTCCTTTACTTGTTTCTCCATTTCCTCTTTATACGACACCTTTCTCTCAGAACATACATTTTTAAAATTCACTTTCTTTTCCTTATACTCCTGCACTTCTATTTTACTTTTCTTCCATCTTCTTCTAGCCTTTCTCATTTCTGTTTTTGCCTCTCTAAATTCTCTATTCCCCCACCTATTTTCGTTCTTCTTTTTTCCTTGTCTTTTCTCAACCCTTTTCTTTTCTACTGCCTTCTCCATTTCTGCCGTCAACTCCTTTAGTCCTTCTTCCCCCCCCCCTACATATCCCCAAATCACTTGCTCCAACTTCATCTTATATCTTACTATGCTTTCCTCAGTCCACACCTTATTTACTCCCCATCCCCTCTGTCCCTCCTTAATTCCTTGCTCCTTTCCTTTTAAAATCACTTCCAGTGGCTGATGATCCGATTCCTCTTCATCCCCCACTTTAAAACTTTCTATGTCTTCCCACATCTCTCCACTCACTATCACGTAGTCGATCACCGATTCTCCCCTCCTTCCCATATAAGTGTAGTCACCTCTGTCCCCCTCCTCTATATTTCCATTAAGAATTGACCACCCTTTTTCCTCACATATCTCCACTAACATTTTCCCATTCCTATTAACTGTCTTATCCATGCTAACTCTTCTCTTTACTTCCCCTCCAATAATCACTCCTCCTTTTTCCCCTGTTCTCGCGTTAAAACCCTCCCCTATAATAATCTTTTTTTTCTCCCCCTGTACCATTTTCTCAATATGTTCACTAATCATCCTCATATCCCGCCCATAAACTGTTAACACTATATATTTTTCCTTTCCTTCTCTGACCACATAATTTTTTGCAATCCCTATCTCTTGCTTCTCGTTTCCCTCCTCTTCTTCAATCGACCAGTTCCTTTTTATGCCCGTTAGTATCCCTCCCCTTGCTCTACCTTTACTTTCTCTTCTTGTTGCAAATTCCACCTTCCAATTATAACCCTCTGGTAATTTTTCCTTCCATACTTCCCAGTCTTTTTCCTCCAACCATGTTTCCGACAATCCCATCATATCAAAACCCTCTACATATCTCCAGAAATCCTCTCCCTTATTTTTTATTCCTGCCACATTCCAAAACAATAATTTTATTTGATTCTCATTTTCATTAAAACTTGCTAATCCAACATCATTTGATCCATCCTTCCCTCCCCCAATCTTTTATTTTTTTGTCCCCTTCTTCACTAAAGTTCCCCTCTCCTCATCCCAAAATTTTTCTTCCCCTTCCACCCACACTTTCAAGAATCCTATTTTAATACTTTTCCCCTCTCCCTTCATTTTACTCGCCTCATATCTTATCTTCTTTTGTATATCTATTTCCCTTCTCGTCATGTCATCGTCTAAATAAATGCTCGTACCTCTTAACCTTCTTTTTTGCTTCCATACATCTAACTTATTCTCAAATGTACCCATCCTTACTAACATTACACGCTCTGCTAACTTTCTAGTTTCTACCACTGTTTTCTCAATATTTAAATCCTTCTTCATCCAGTTTTCCACTTGCTCCTTTTGCTCCTTCTTTCCATCTTTCACTTCCATACCTCTTATGATTATGTTTGTTCTCCTTTTTTCTTTTTCCGTTTTTTCCCAGCTTCTGTCTATCTTCTTCAATCTGGCCTCTAACTTTTTATACTTTTCTCCCATTTCTTCAAATTTCTTTTTCCATTCTTCATTTGACTTTCTTAATTCTTCTTTCATCTCCATTACATCTTTATTGTTCTCTTCCAACTTCTGACCCATCTTAATTTGTTCCTCTCTTATACTTTTTACCTCCTTTAACAGTTCCTTACACATTTCTACTAAATCCCCCTCTTTCCTCTCTTTACTTTCCGCTACCGGTGATTTCCTTACTTTGGTGCTCTTCCTGAACACCTCCTCCACCGTAGCTTGCCTTTTTCTTTTTTCTTCTGACCACCCTTCCTCGAAATCCGACATAATTCCCTTTCTCCTCTAAACTTTACACTTAATAAGTGTCTGCTTTTTTTTGAATAACGAAATGTTAATTATATTAAAATTACCGAAAAAAGCAAAAACGAAAAGAAAAACCACGTATTTTATAACTCAACGAAAAATAACAATTAAATTAAGTTTAAATCACCAAAAATTTCACTATTTTAAATTTATAGATGCAAAATGTAATCGCCGGTAAATCCACGTTGATTATTGAAACAATTATGATATTTCTGTATTCGTATCAGGAAATGTGTAGAATATGTTCTTGCCCCAGAAACCATTGAGCGCAATGGTTCTGATGCCAGGACCAATGGCGCCAATTTGATTTTGTCGTTTGCAAAACCTAATACTGTATTTTAATGCCTTACAATGTGCGCACTCAACAGTCATTGTTGCAAAAGCAATGGCTGCACTGCAATTAATTGTCGCGTTGCAACGAAGACAGCTCAATTAGTATCTAACACTACGTTTGCTTGATTTCTTACACGATTATTTAAATTCATCGTCGTGCCATAAATTATAAAGTGCACTCAAAACACATGACAATAAAATCGACCTAAATGACTTAAGTACACTTGCACTAAATTTTGAAGCATTGTGAGGTCTGTGACCTAAATTGCGTCGTCTTATTGGCGGCATTGCAATAAAATTAAATCATGTCAATATCTTAATTCAACTGTAAATAAACAATTGAATATCAAATAACAGTAAAAATAATTGTAATTGTTTTTTAATTTGGGTTGGAATTTGTTACTACGAGGAGGGGGTTTTTGTTTAAAATTTTTTTAAAATGATCGAGTTTCAATTGAAAACAAAAATACAAAAATTCTTTAAAAAAAGAACCATTTCTCAACTAAAATTGATAACAATTATACAATAATTCATTAATTACTCCTAATGATAAATTTTCTTTGTAAATAATAGTGTTGCTTTTGATAAATTTTTGTAATGAAATTGTGTTAATTTTAATTAAATGCAATTTTTTTAATTGTTACAAATGTCTTAAAAGTATCTCAAAAAGTTTTTAGAACTTTGCTTAATCAATTTTAAAGTATAGAAGTTTAATGGAATCGAAGTACCCTTCTTGTTTGCTTCTTTTAAGTTGCCGTATAAAATGTTTTTATTTAATTCGATAGTTTTTATTTAAACAAAAAAAAATTACTAAAATAAAATAATTTTCTTGTTAGATACTAAAATACAAACTGTAAATTGATGAGTCAAATTAACTAGTACAACATTAATTTTAATGTATTAACATTTAATACTCCTTTTGTTAGATATATTTGTATACAGACGAATTTGTATTATTTATATGTAAAAGTTTTATAAATTTTAATATTCTTATAGCTTTATATATTTATTAAATTGAAGTAATTTTTGATTTCGCATTTGTACGATTTTAATGATGATTTAAATAATATTGAGGGTATTAACATATATTTAGAACTGAAAAAACAACGACTTTATAACTTCGTAAATATTTAAGATTTTTTTGCAAAAACGAATGAAAAGGATGAAATGAAATGGCTGCTCCATTTCATGTTGAAAGCCTGATAGAATTAGGGAAAGTAAGATTGGTGGACTGTACTCTAGGGACATTCCATTGCTCTTCCCAAACCTGCAAAGTTCCTTCAAACTAGAAGTACTAGAAAAGTTCTTTGTGAGACCTGAAAATAACACCATCAATTTTTAGTTAAATTTCGAAACACTATTGTAAGAATTATTTCTAACAAAAATATTTTTTTGAATTAATGGATAAAACAGAAATAGTTAGAGTTTGAGAATAATTACAAAAAAAGATTAGTTTACACAAAAATAATATTAGTTTAAACAGTGACAATGAAAATTTAAATAATATTAACAATCTAATTTTAAAAATTGCAAATTTAATTTTTACAGGTTTTTAATTAGCACTTTATTTTGATTTAACAATTCATTGTTACTTTGAAATTCAAAATTTATTATTGTACAAATTAATGTTAAATATTTGTTCTATTTTGTTTCAGTTGTTTATTAAAATTTTATTTATTGACTGACGATTTAATTTATTTATGTTTAGTAATTTTTGTAAATTTTTAAGTATTAAATTGTTTATGATTTGGACAAGTGAACTATTTCTCTATCAAACTTTTCGTGATAGTTATAAGTTTTGTTGTGTTTGTAATAGTGACGAAGAAGTGTACACTTGTATGCACAAAATGTCACAAAAAAGTGGGTTTTTACGCTTTTTCTAAATAACAAATTGGTGTGGTCACCACACGACTTTCCTATAAGGATTTTCTACTTTTTTTTCAAATCAAAGAAAAGTCAAAAGAATATAGAAAATTCAGAAAACTTAGGTTTATAACAGTGATTCCCAAAGTGGTCTATATCGACCCCTAGGGATCTATGACAACCTGCAAGGGGTCTACGTCAGCGAAAAAAAAATTTGGGGGTCCATAAAATGAAAATGGGGGTCCACGATGGTGGATCTCAACATACACTGAAAAAACTAAAAAAAGACAACTGTACATACATAATTATGTATTTTATTATTAACATACAATATGTTACTACTTTGGAAGTTAAATTAAGATAATAAAAAATCCACAACTGTACAGGCTGCGTGTTTTTTGAAGAATTTCAATATTTACTTATTTACGACCTTGCTAGACATTTATTATTCTTTTATAAATACATATATCTTACCAAATAACTTCATAAAAAAAGTAAAAAAATTGAACTTTTGTCCATTGGTCGTTATACTGTGGGCCAGTTCGAATTACTGGAATGTTCGGATTACGGAAGTTCGGATTATGGATATTGCACTGTATATACTTCTCTATATTGAAATTAAAATTTTGTATTATTGCTAAAGTGGAACCAGTGAATTTTTACACATGACAGTCAAATGTATAATATTTTATTTTAACATTTTTTGTCATGTTATTTTCAAATTTTCTTAAATCCATATATCCTTAAATTTCATCATATCAAAACCTTAAGTAACATTCATATGATTCCCTTTCTCACATTCATTTATAATGGCTGCACGCCTATGCCTGCCTTAAAATGTAAGACCATACTATTTAAATTTGATTTTGATTTTTTAATATACAACTAGATACATAGATACAATAATTTTGCCCACAGATGACTGATGCCATGTCCGAATCTAAAAAGAAATGTACACAGAACAGTGTTGATTATTTAAAAACTTGGTTTCATTCCATCATTGTCGGACAAACAATTGCCTATGTGCCTTTTACGCAATAAAGTTTTGGGCAATGACGCTATGAAACCATCTAAGCTTCAGGATCATCTGAGAAGATGTCACCCTGATAAAACAGATGAAGATTTGAAATATCTTTAAACACTCAAAGATAAACTTCAGAAGAGACCCACGTTGGACAGAATGTTCGCTTCGACGTGACAAAGAAACGATGATAGTTTGCTGGCGTCTTACAATATCTCGCTACTTATAGCAAAATCCGGAAAACCGCATACTATCGAAGAGAAGTTAATTTTGCCAGCCGTTGAAGAGGTTTTAAAAACTGTTTTACAGAAACCTGCATCTGATATCATTAAAAGAATTCCCTTAAGCAACAATACTGTTGAAAGACATATTGATGAAATGAGTTCTGATAGTGAAAGTTTCTTGTGTAATTAATTGCAAACGACCCATTTCTCTATACAACTGGAGGAGTCAGTTGGCAATGCAGCATAATTATTGGCATATGTTCGTTTTATTATGAATCAAGAAATCTACGAAGAACTGCTCTTCGCAAGAACTTTGACAACCGACACTAAAGGCGAATAAATATTTCATGTTTTGAAGGATTACTGCATTGAAAAAGCAATTCATTTATCAAATATAATATCAGTAGCTACAGATGGAGCACCTGCCATGGTTGGACGTTATAAGCTACTTAAAATAAAATGTGTCAGGGGTGTTAGTAATACATTGCGTCATCCAGTGTTAGATTGCACAAATCTCTTCAATTAGTCATTGATGCAGTTAACCGAATCCGAAGGAACGCGTTGAATACGCGCAGTGGTGTAGTCCTAATTATAAAAGTGGTTATACCCATACGCTCAAAAATGACTGGAGTCAAAGATTTTGTACATAGTTATGAATTTTTATTTATTTTCAGCTTACTTTCACTCAAGCCAGGATATACTTAGACATATTTTGTAGTTCACTAATGAACCAACACAACAACACTTCTAATCTTCTTTAATGCGTCTAAATCAATTCACAAATTAGTGAAATTACCATACAATAATTACACTTACTAATTATGTACCTAATTAAATACAATTTCATGATAGTTTTTTCCATAACTCACTAATCACTAATAAAAGTATCAAAATGCCTTGATAGGTTATCTCTGGCACTTTTATGATTAATTTTCCAACTTTCCAAATAGTTTCCTGGATTAAACTGTTCTAGTGGTGGTCCATTTATCATTAAATTACTTATACTTTTAATAAGTAACTTTGATCTCAATTTTGAACAAATTAAATTCATATCCGAAAAACCCCGTTCGCATTCTGATGTGCTGCAGGGAAATTTGTTTATTAAATGGCTTAGCTTTTCCAAATCTTTGGGCACTATATTATATATATTCTATCTGCATATTTTCGCATTCAGTTCAAAGTCTTTCTGGTGTCCAAGTGAAATCTGCTACAGAGTCTTCTTATTTGCTGCTCTCCATATCTGATAGATGGATTGTCTGGCCAATACGTTTTATCCAAAATTTAGATATCAGATAGAATAGTATCACATTTATCACTATTAGTCGTGTTTTAATGTTATCAATTAAGCTTTAGAAAAATTGTAAAGCATTACTTTCTTCTATTTTAGAGCTGCTTAAAGCCACCCCATGAAATTCCATACATTTTACCGCTGAAAGGGCTTCAGAAAATTTTTCTCCATGATCAGTTTTAAATGACTCTAGAACCCTAATAGTTCTTTTTATTATTTCGTCTGCTTTCTTCAGACTAACATTTCTTTTTTGTAGACCACCATCACGCAAATCTTGAGCAGCTCTACGAAAATGTACAAATAATGCAGGAAAGTTGTTCCACATGGCATTCACGGTTTTATAACTACTGGAAACCCAGCGAATGTCAAAAATTTTTCCTACTTTCAGAATTTGGACTTCGAGTTGAGAAGCAACCTTTTGTAATTCCTGTTAATTTTTATTTGACTGGCTGTATAGAGAATAAATGCACTCTAAAAATGACTGGAAAGGATTTCTTGCAGTTACAGATTTCAAAGCATCAGACACAGCAAGTTTTAGGCGATGGTTTATGCAATGCCAGCTTAGAACAGAAGGATATGTTTCCTTTATCCTGGTCGCAACTCCACTTGCTCCATCAGAAACAAAAGAAACCCAGTGTTGAAGAAGATAATTTTCAGTAAATCCATTGTCCTTTGATGTTACTAATAAGACTTCGGTTATGTGTTCAGCACCTTGATTTTGAAGTCTCACTAAATCGAAGAACATAAAAATCGATTTATGATGTGTAAAAACAAAACCTAAGTAAATCACCAAAACACTTTTTCGTCCAATAGTAGATGATTCGTCTATCAATACCGATATTTTTATATTATTTTGAACGCAGCTTTTAGATTTTTCTTTAACCGTTTATAAATTTTTCTTCTTGATTATGGTAGTCTTAACATCTCTTACACGTATCTCTAATTAATCAAAAATATATTTTTCTCTTCTCTTTATTTTAATTTCAAAATATATTAAAACATTTTAACCTTAACATTACTTTTTTGTCAAAAAATAATAATAATTTTTTATTAGTAAATACTAGAGCTACAATTAATACATTAAATAGATTCGGTGTTTATAAATTAAAATGTGGTGACTGCAACGCATTCTATATAGGACAAACAGGTCGCAAGGTGCGTATTAGATTTGCTGAACATCTTTCTTGTACAAAAAAATTATAACATTTCCTTTAAATCATCGTTTGCTAATCATATATTTAATTCTCATCATTCATTTAAATCTAAAAAAGGTTTTGAAGTTTTACATATTTGCAATAAAGGTTTGAAAGCTTATTTGTATGATTTTTTGATTTTATTTTAAGTTTTATTATTTTTCAGATTTCTATAATTATTTCTAAGGTTTAATATAAAAAAGTTTGATTTTTCAATTTTAATGTAGTACGTTCATTTTTTAAAATAAGTTTTGATTTTTTACATATTAATTTTTTAGTATACGCCTGACGCTGACTAAAAGTCAAAGCATATAGCGTTTATTAAAATAAAAAATTTAAAAATCAAAAAGTTTATGGGGAGGTTTTGAGAATTTTTAAAATAAAGTAATACACTTGATTCTAATTCGTGAGGAGGAACGTTTGCTTAAGAATGGTAGATACAATTACTTGTTTTTAGAATTTATAAAATTTAGCAACGTTTTACGGGCATTGTGTTTGCTTTCTTTAACAATATTTACTTTTGAAATGTTTCAATAAATTTTTTACATGTATTATCAAATCGTAATTTAGGTAGCAAGTGTCGAAAGTAAGACATAGCATAACGAGCGTTAACGCGGCGCGAGGCCGCACGGCGTGGTGACATGCCTGGCCAATCCAATGAGTATTGACAGCTTTGTTGGCAATACAAAACTGTATCAACTGATTTGTATAATACCAAGTCGCCTGGCAACGACTGCTGTACCTTGAAGTTTAAATTGTCGACGTCCACATTTTGTTATGTTAAAAAGTTGGTAGATCAATTTTCAAGTATAAAATTTGTCCCTCGACATGTCCCACCTTTTTTTTCGTAGCCGGCTGTCAAAACGAATTTATTTCCTGTTGACGTTTTGTAAAATACGGACTTGTTCTTAGCGGTCTCTCTGGCCCAACAAAGGCTTTCATTATTAAATTGTTTCACGCCATTCCACGTGAATATGTGGGCGAATTCTACGTATTGTTGAGTGAATGCTTATTTTGGGTGGGTCCGATCCCAAACCTGTAATCTTATCAGTAACGTTGGTAAAACACCTGGTTGTCGAAAAGTTTACATGACATCAGGTCGCTGAAGGCTAAAGGGTTGTACACCACTTTATGGGAAGAAATACGTACACAAGTGCGAAGTTAATTAGAGAGGAAACTTGGCGCATTTTTTTTACATCAACTATTGTATGCATTAAATCAAATTACTTGTGCTAACACAGTATGTACGCTTGTGTCAAATTGCATATTACGTTTTAGGTCAGACTGGTACGGAATTAGCTTATTTTCTACTGAATACAACTGTAAGTATTGCATTGTCTATTGTACTTTGTTGGTCATGTCGATTATTGAAATGGCCACACGTACTAGGTTGTAATCACAATTAATGTTAAACTCTTTTTTGTGTCACATACTTATCGGGTGCGCTTTGATTCTCGATATTTTGATTTTCGTATTCTAGTAATTTAACTTATTAAAGTAAAGTCATTCCTTCGTTAAATGTAAAAGTTAGATTCATTAGGGTACGTAGATGTGCGACGCGTTGCCCAGACAAAGGGCGTAACTTATATTTGGCCTGTGATATCAACCCATGTAATATTGTTTGCAACGTTTATATAACTATACTTATGTACTGTTTTCGTCCTCTTCAACTACTTCTGTACATACAATAAATATATATTCTGTGTTATTACTTCTGCCCTGTTATTTGTTCTTTTCCAATTACGGGCAGAGTTAGACGATATCTTCCTAATTTAATCTCTCATTGTCTTGGCGCCTTTTATTTAGCTTTAATCTATAATTTAGCATCACGAAGCCTGCGACTCCCTCACCGGGGAAAGTGTGTTAGCCGTTGCTTCTTTTTTTTGTTACAAGAAAACCAGTGGAGCTCGATTTTGCGTGTGCGATTATTTCTCCTAGTTTTATTGATTCTTTTACTTTTTCTTTGTCTTTCGTGGATTTACTCTACTTGAAGTTTTGCTTCGCTATTTTAGTTATTGCTGCAAGACTTGACGTCGGAGTTACTTCACTAACTTTTGCTTCTATGATTTGGTGCTGTAGTTTAACTTTATGGTAGTGATTTACTTACTTTTATTTTATTTGGATGTCTAAGCAGACACTTATTGAACTTCTGCTTTGATTTGTGGATCAACTCGACTACGTCGGTTAACCCATTCTCCTTATTAGATTAGTTATTAGTGATACTACTGGTACTTACTGTTAGTAATGTGTTAGTAAGCAGATTTCTCTTTGATTTACTGCTTTGCTTAGTTTCTGGTTTTAGATTTTATTGTGATTTTAGATTGTGTTAGCTATGTATTCTTCAGATGAACAATCACCACTTCTTACTTCATCAGACTCTGATTCGAAAATGAACTTGGCTGATTGGAATATTACTTTCTCTGGTGAAGATCCGTCTGTACTGATCAAGTTTCTTATCCGGATCGACGAGTTGTGTTTGTTTCGTGGAGTTTCTCAGCGTCAACTTCTTCTTTCAGCTCCGGAAGTGTTATCGGGTAAAGCTCTTCTTGTGTTGAGAAGTAGAGTAGAGGTTACTGTGATGTTGAAAACTGAATTTCTGCCTTTGGATTATGATGAACGGTTAATGGACACTATTTGTAATCGAGTGATGAAACCTAAAGAATCGATTGGGATGTACGTTACTACTATGCGATATCTTTTTATGGAGTTGTTAGAACCAGTCTCGGAGAAGACGAAGCTTAAAATCATACGCCGCAACTTGACACCATTTTATCAATCTCAATTTGCACTGACAGATATTATATCTTTTTCGCAACTGACATCCGTTTGGAATCAAACCTTAACTGTTGTAATTCTTTTAACTTCTCGACATCTGAGGGAAGTGATCGACTTCTAGAACCATCTTTGGTTTATACAAATAAAACAGTTGCTTTCGCACCTTTGAGTAATGCTGTTGCTGGTTCTTTTCAAACTTTGTCGTTTCCTTCTTCTGCTACTAGCCTTAAGTTTACTATTTGTGTACACTGTCCTCTCAAAGCTGAGAAACTTTTACGACCTATTCGTTTTTTAGCTTCTCTTCATCCAATTTTTTTTTTCGGTTACTCTTAAGCACGTAAGGTGTTATCGTACTTAATAGTAGAACACCTGCCCAGGTAATCAATATCTTAACGATACCAGATTCTAGGACAGGTGTAGTGATCAAACAAGCTAATGTTGAATGATAATTTTATTAATAACTGTCTACTATTTATATACAATTTTTACAAGTGTGAAATACAAAGTTTGCATATTTATAATTACTATTGCAAATGTAGGTTACTATAAATAACACACTCCCCGCAAAGTGTTGATATAGCGGAAGTTTAAATATAACGTAACTACTTACGTTTGCAATTGCATTGTTTTACAAGTGTAGTAATTGTTAAGTGTTTGTTTACAATGTCTTAAGTTTGAAATTTATAAATGTTTCCATAAACCATTTTTATGTTTAAATTGTAATTTAAACGTTCTGGCGCCTCGCCAGCGGATGGTTAAATAGTGGAGTCGGACCGTGGATGGGCCGTAGTAGTAGAACTTCTTGTTCGTTGGTCGCGGATGGACCGGAAATGTAGTTTAATTTAACAGGTTGTAAATCTGTTAAATAGTGGAGTCGGACCGTGGATAGGCCGTAGTAGTAGAACTTCTTGTTCGCTGGTCGCGGATGGACCTCGGAAATGTAGTTTAATTTAACAGGTTGTAAATCTGTTAAATAGTGGTATCGGACCTTGGATGGGCCGTAGTAGTGGAACTTCTTGTTCGCTGGTCGCGGATGGACCCCGGAAATGTAGTTTAATTTAACAGGTTGTAAATAGTGGTATCGGACCTTGGACGGGCCGTAGTAGTAGAACTTCTTGTTCGCTGGTCGCGGATGGATCCCGGAAATGTAGTTTAATTTAACAGGTTGTAAATAGTGGTATCGGACCTTGGACGGGCCGTAGTAGTAGAACTTCTTGTTCGCTGGTCGCGGATGGACCCCGGAAATGTAGTTTAATTTAACAGGTTGTAAATCTGTTAAATAGTGGTATCGGACCTTGGATGGGCCGTGGTAGTAGAACTTCTTGTTCGCTGGTCGCGGATGGACCGGAAATGTAGTTTAATTTAACAGGTTGTAAATCTGTTAAATAGTGGTATCGGACCTTGGATGGGCCGTGGTAGTAGAACTTCTTGTTCGCTGGTCGCGGATGGACCCCGGAAATGTAGTTTAATTTAACAGGTTGTAAATAGTGGTATCGGACCTTGGACGGGCCGTAGTAGTAGAACTTCTTGTTCGCTGGTCGCGGATGGACCCCGGAAATGTAGTTTAATTTAACAGGTTGTAAATAGTGGTATCGGACCTTGGACGGGCCGTAGTAGTAGAACTTCTTGTTCGCTGGTCGCGGATGGACCCCGGAAATGTAGTTTAATTTAACAGGTTGTAAATAGTGGTATCGGACCTTGGACGGGCCGTAGTAGTAGAACTTCTTGTTCGCTGGTCGCGGATGGACCCCGGAAATGTAATTTAATTTAACAGGTTGTAAATCTGTTAAATAGTGATATCGGACCTTGGATGGGCCGTGGTAGTAGAACTTCTTGTTCGCTGGTCGCGGATGGACCGGAAATGTAGTTTAATTTAACAGGTTGTAAATCTGTTAAATAGTGGTATCGGACCTTGGATGGGCCGTAGTAGTAGAACTTCTTGTTCGCTGGTCGCGGATGGACCGGAAATGTAGTTTAATTTAACAGGTTGTAAATCTGTTAAATAGTGGTATCGGACCTTGGATGGGCCGTGGTAGTAGAACTTCTTGTTCGCTGGTCGCGGATGGACCGGAAATGTAGTTTAATTTAACAGGTTGTAAATCTGTTAAATAGTGGTATCGGACCTTGGACGGGCCGTAGTAGTAGAACTTCTTGTTCGCTGGTCGCGGATGGACCCCGGAAATGTAGTTTAATTTAACAGGTTGTAAATCTGTTAAATAGTGATATCGGACCTTGGATGGGCCGTGGTAGTAGAACTTCTTGTTCGCTGGTCGCGGATGGACCGGAAATGTAGTTTAATTTAACAGGTTGTAAATCTGTTAAATAGTGGTATCGGACCTTGGATGGGCCGTGGTAGTAGAACTTCTTGTTCGCTGGTCGCGGATGGACCGGAAATGTAGTTTAATTTAACAGGTTGTAAATCTGTTAAATAGTGGTATCGGACCTTGGACGGGCCGTAGTAGTAGAACTTCTTGTTCGCTGGTCGCGGATGGACCCCGGAAATGTAGTTTAATTTAACAGGTTGTAAATAGTGGTATCGGACCTTGGACGGGCCGTAGTAGTAGAACTTCTTGTTCGCTGGTCGCGGATGGACCCCGGAAATGTAGTTTAATTTAACAGGTTGTAAATAGTGGTATCGGACCTTGGACGGGCCGTAGTAGTAGAACTTCTTGTTCGCTGGTCGCGGATGGACCCCGGAAATGTAATTTAATTTAACAGGTTGTAAATCTGTTAAATAGTGATATCGGACCTTGGATGGGCCGTGGTAGTAGAACTTCTTGTTCGCTGGTCGCGGATGGACCGGAAATGTAGTTTAATTTAACAGGTTGTAAATCTGTTAAATAGTGGTATCGGACCTTGGATGGGCCGTGGTAGTAGAACTTCTTGTTCGCTGGTCGCGGATGGACCGGAAATGTAGTTTAATTTAACAGGTTGTAAATCTGTTAAATAGTGGTATCGGACCTTGGACGGGCCGTAGTAGTAGAACTTCTTGTTCGCTGGTCGCGGATGGACCCCGGAAATGTAGTTTAATTTAACAGGTTGTAAATAGTGGTATCGGACCTTGGACGGGCCGTAGTAGTAGAACTTCTTGTTCGCTGGTCGCGGATGGACCCCGGAAATGTATTTTAATTTAACAGGTTGTAAATAGTGGTATCGGACCTTGGACGGGCCGTAGTAGTAGAACTTCTTGTTCGCTGGTCGCGGATGGACCCCGGAAATGTAGTTTAATTTAACAGGTTGTAAATCTGTTACATTGTGGTACCGGCTTTGGTGGGCCGTGGTAGTGGAACTTCGTTTTCTTTCTTGAATCGAAGAACCATATGTTAAGTTGATGGTGGTGGTGGATCCAGGGTGGATCCGGCTCGAAGGACCAAATCTTAAGCACGTAAATTTAATCGTACTTAATAGTAGAACACCTGCCCAGGTAATCAATATCTTAACGATACCAGATTCTAGGACAGGTGTAGTGATCAAACAAGCTAATGTTGAATGATAATTTTATTAATAACTGTCTACTATTTATATACAATTTTTACAAGTGTGAAATACAAAGTTTGCATATTTATAATTACTATTGCAAATGTAGGTTACTATAAATAACACACTCCCCGCAAAGTGTTGATATAGCGGAAGTTTAAATATAACGTAACTACTTACGTTTGCAATTGCATTGTTTTACAAGTGTAGTAATTGTTAAGTGTTTGTTTACAATGTCTTAAGTTTGAAATTTATAAATGTTTCCATAAGATTATTCGGCCTACTACCGATGCTTGGTATTTAGGTCTAATTTCTAAAGTTTTTCCTTTTCTCCTCTTCTTCTTTGACGGTAGTTAAAGTCTTTTATGTAAACGTGTAGGTATGTATCTCTTTGTCTGATTCTTGTGTGTGGAAATTAGTTGTTCCATCGGACCAAGGCAAACAACTGATCTATTCTCACCATGTTCCATCTAAGAGTGAACACCGCAGTGGTAAAAGTACTTTAGAAGGTCTTTGCTCTCACTTTTACTGGTCGCGTATGAGATCCAAAGTTGCTGAGTATGTACGCTCTTGCTGTTACAACTCGCGCCGAAGCAATACTATTAAATCGCATTCTCACTCATTGCCAGGTATTATGAAGCGTTCCAACACTGATGTCGCTACTAGGTCTTCTACACATCCTTGTAAAGATACTACAGTTACTCCGAATGTAAAAGCTGCCTCTTTCTCTTTTTCATCGAGTTTGTTGGTTGCTTCTACTTATGCATCGACGCCTCTTTTTTGTGATCGTTCGCTTTTCTTTTATCCGCGTCGCAATCATCGCAAATACTAACAACGCTTGTTGACTTGGGACTGTTGACTTTTAGCTATCGTCTTGGTTCGTGTGTTTGGAATTGTGATATCTTTCTTTGAACTATTTTGTTGATATTTTGGTTGTAGTAACTTGGATGCTATCCATCTGCTTCCTTCTAATTTGCTGTCACTGATTTCCTGTTCTTTTGATTAAGTTTTAGTTTGACAATTTTTTTTTCGTTTTCTATCTTTGCTATCTTATTTCGGGACAGACTACCCTTCCGTATGTATATAGTTATACCCGCTTAGTCGGCATTATTTTTGGATCGGTATGTCACTTATATGATTCTCTGTTTCTGTTTTAAATTTTGATTTTTTTCCTGGGGTTTACTATTCCGCTTGTCGTTTTCTAGCTAACTACGATATCTTTTCTCTCCTCTTTTTTTTTTCTCTCTAGTTACTTAGGGTGGTTGGGTGGTCACCGTAGGATGGTCTCTCTTTTCGTTCTTCTACGGGGAGAAGAACATTGATATCAACCCATGTAATATTGTTTGCAACGTTTATATAACTATACTTATGTACTGTCTTCGTCTTCTTCAACTACTTCTGTGGTAAAATAAATATATATTCTGTGTTATTACTTCTGTCATATTTTCCAGGTACGGGTAGAGTTAGACGATATCTCCCTAATTTAATCTTTCGTCGTTTTGGCGCTTTTTTTTACCTTTAATCTATAATTTAGCATCATAAAGCCGGCGATTTCCTCTCCGGGGAAACTGTTAGCCGTTGCTTACCTTTTTTTTTGTTACAAGAAAATCAGCGTAACAATTTTTGCTGCCAAAATGGCTCTTTCTGCCAGCCACGGATAATTTATATATTGCGTGCGTACATCAGGAGATTTTGCGAATCAACGATAGTGCAAAAATTATTGGGCAATTTTATGCATCTGGTATTTACATAGAGAGCAATTTTTTCATGGCCGATATCTAACAATTACTTCGAGAATATGTCAGCAGATGGATCTTGTAGCATTTGGACGCGCATGTTTATTTTTAGCTGGATTTTTTCAACATTACGCCACAGTGGCGGTGATTTCAAGCAAGCGTTGATCTCATCAGCGTAGGTTGAACGCGGAATGACGAAAAGTGTTTGTATGAAATCACCTGAAAGGAGTAACAGAGACCCGCTGAATAGTTTGTCTTTGTTTTTTTTATATCTGTGGGTGTTCTGTTCAACGCCTCAAGAGAATGTTTGTGTGCCATAGTGCATTAATCCCATATGATAATTTTGCATTGCTTCAGTACTGTGGCCATGGAAGATTGTTTTTGTTTTTTTATGTTGCACACTGCGTCTGAGTTATTTTTAATATTGAGTGGCAGCTCAAATGCTAAATGAGCTAATCTGCCTCTATCCAATAAAGTTGCTGCAATGCCAGATGATGCAACGGCCAATACATTATTTGATCGTATTTCCGAGAGAATAAGCGAAATGGGAAATATTCTGCCAGTTCCACCTAGTGCATCAAAAAAAATCCACCTTGTAAATTATTTTTTGTTCATGAGTCAGAAGTGGGACAATGCGAGTAACAATTCATTTCGATGACCATTAAATCAGATGCACTTCGATTTGGCGAATTCATACGGAAAATTGACAACGCGAAGAACTACGAATCAATGGTTCATTGACAACAGTAGTTTTACAAATCGCATTGCAAACCGACCGCTTTGCAAACGATTTGTAAAGCTGTTTGTAAAGCGGTCGGTTTGCAAATCGGTTGAAAATTGCGCGCGCATACGAACATATACGAAGAAATTCCGATCTTGCCCGATCTTTCGCGAATTTACACGAAATACAAATTTTTTAAAAGCGCGCGAAAATTTTTGCCAGAATCGACATTATATAACTACTGACAACTGTCGTTGAATGTAATCGTTAGTTTGTTGCACCGTGTTCGAATTCGATACAGTATACCGTTAGTCATTTAATCTTTGTGCTTATCCCACAACGTGTCTGCTCGTTTGGGAAACATGTAGTCAACACTATAGCAAATAGTAGACGAATTTGTGTTGGTGTACATCCCAAGGTTGCTTTAGTAAACATATCGTCCCAGTGATAGTCGTCTTCAAGCAAGCCAAGTGCAAGGCACGCATCTTTATATGTTAGATAATGCTGTCTATTTACTCTACTCGGCGATGTTTGATTTGAATAGGCCGGGGCACGCATCAATTGGTGTGCTTTGCTTGCGAGGTATCCATTTTTTGTTTGATTTCATGTGAAATAGAGTGGAATAGAGAAGTGTTCGTGCAAAGTCACCGAAAGTATCCGCACGATTACACAATTAGAAAAATTCGATGAATGTAGTTTTTGGCAAATTTATTGTGTGTTCAATTGCTGTCTCGTTGGTGAAAAATTCGCGTAGACCGTTTTCAAAATAGACGGCTTAATGTATAACTGCCGGGTCCCGTTCATGAATTGGGAAACCAAAGATACGCCAGACAGCTTCATTGGAGCTGATGTACTGGCCAATTTGGTAGTGCATTATTTCGTTGTTATTCAATTGAGGAACATTCAAATCGGTATTTTGAATTGGAAATACACCCATATCGTTGCCTTTATTCACATACTTGCAAATGTATTTGATGCTCTTCACCGAACTGCACAACTCAACATTAATATAATGAATTACTCAGCAGAGGCGAATTTGGTGCCACCCAACGATTGTCAATGTCAATTTCAGCGTTGTCAACAACAGGCGCATTGTCGATTTGATCATAATTTTTTGAAAATACTAGATAAAATACGCTTAACTAATCTGGAATTTTAAAAGTTAGGAAATATAGATCTTCTCATTGGTTCTCTTATATTTTTTAAATTGCTTTGTTTAGGTCAGGTTTGTCTTAGTTCAAACCAGCCCATTTAAAAAAAAAACGATATTTGGGTGGGTTGTATCTAGGTCTGCAGGGGCTAGTGTTAATGGTCAAGTTTGTTGCAAATTCATTACTAGAAGAATTATTTTAAAGCCACTTACAAAATTTTGAGAACTTGAACGTTATCCTCTAGAAAATACATTCCGCAGAAAAGAATGCTTGTGAAAAACAACTTTCTTTAAAATAACAAGATAGACAAAACTGGTAAATTTTTTGTGACAATACCGTTCGAAGAACTCGTGGAAAAACTGGGTGACTCATATTTTATAGCTTACAAGAATTTTTTTGCATTAGAAAGGCGATTTCAGCAAACGCTGAATTGCGTTTGCGTTTTTATGAAAAAATATTAAAGTCTTGGACATATGTCGATTGCCACGTACAATCTTAGAGAAGTTTCTTATTATCTCCCTCATCATGGTGTTTGAAGAATAGCAGCCTTACCACCAAACTTGGTCTAGTTTTTAATTGATCAACATCTACCAGCAATGGTAGGTCACTAAAGAGCATACAAATGGTTGGTCCAACCATAAAAGAAAACTTCTTTTCTATTTTAGTTTGTTTTAGACAGCACTTTTATGTCACATCGGTTGACAGAAAGAATGTACAGCCAAGTGTATATAAAGCCACAAAAATTAATGCAGCAATTTTCCTACCGATAAATTTAAAGTATACAATCTAAACACGGTGACGTATAGGACAGTCTTAGTCTCTATTTTGACTATACGTGCACTAACTCAATTCGGAATCGATTGATGATGGTGATGATTTATTAACTGGTTGCGATGATTTAAACAAGGCGCCTAATATATGTACACAATTATCCAATGTTTTGATTTCAGCTTGTTTTACTCTTTGTAAATGTAAATGTAAAAGGATGATCTACATCCTGATGTTCTTGATTTCGGCCAGCATAAGTATACCAATATGCGTGAGCTTATCTGGTCTTTCCGTTCTGACCACTTGATGTACTCCGTTTCAAAGTCCATCCTACTATCCACTATCCATGGGGATGGTGTCACCAAGCGTATAATATTTTCTAAAATTGCTAAAATTTTTGATTCTTTTGGATAACTAGTTTCAGGTACCGATTTTGCTAAATGTTTTTTGCAACAATTTTGGTTGCGAAAAGTAACTTGCAATGACTCGGTTCCAAGTCCTATTCGAGAAAAGTGGTTTTGAGTTGAGTGAACTAAATAGGTTCAAATTTTATGGAAATGTTTTTTTCTGATAAACCAAAGCTTACGGTGCTTACATATACGTCAGATCTATAGATCGGGCTCAACGAATACACATTCATTTATTATATTGAAGAGTAAAGTTGCACAAGTAAAACCAATTACTATTCCAAAGTTTGAACTTTGCGAAGCATCGCTACTGTTTAATCTTTTAGAGCAAGTCGAAAAGGCTCTCACTTTGCAAATTTCTCACAGTTTTTGTGGACATGCTCTACTATAGTCTGAGAGTGACTAAAAACAAATCTTAATCTTCTAAAGGCGTTTGTGCGCAACAGAATTGTTGACTGATTCAACAAAAATCATCTAAAGCTATGCGGCGTCACGTTCCAACTAAACTTAATCCTGCTAATATTCTGTCTAGGGGAATAGAGCCTCAAAATATTAAAAATTTTATCTTGTGGTGGAACGGTCAGGAGTCAACGAATCAAATTGTTAATGATTTACATATTGATCTTCTTGAAATGCAAATGCTTTTCGATTGCATGTTCTGATCCATTTGAGTTTGAAAGAGTAGGTAGTAGATTGCACCACTCATTTTCATATGAAAAAAAGTATTTTATTGTCCTTTCTCAAAAACAGACTATTGCTAAACTCACTGTATTTTGCGAGCATGTTAGATTGCGGCATGCTGAACCTCACTGTGTATTAAAATATTTAAAAGAACCTTTCTGGATTACCATCGGACAAAATTTGGTAAAATCACACAAACTGAGCATTCGTCACACGCTGCAGTGAAGATCTTCAGAGTCTGGAATAAACTAATTGATTGCGCCATGAAGTCTCGCTTTTATAGACCGGTTTCCAATCGATAAAACTGGATTCCAAATCTCCGGTAAAAGAATACTAGAATCTGGGTTAATATTAAATGGGTTTTTAATTATTTTCATGGATTTTTTAATTTTTCGCTAATAGTAATGAGAAACACGAACGGTGTGTGTCGGCAATGAACTCCAGACTATTGTTTCTTTTCTAATCAAGATTTCTTGCGTGGATACGAGATCACCAACCACGATTGTAGAAACGCTGTCAACAACAGGCGCATTGAATCTATACATGTGTCTCCAGCTGATGTCAATTCGATCATATTCTTTTAAAAATACTAGACAACATACGCTTAGCTAATCTGGAATTTTTAAAAAAGGGAAATATAGATTTGCTCATTGGTTCTCTCACATATTTTAAATTTAGTTGAGTTTGCGTTTTTATGAAATAATATGAAAGTCTTGGACATACATATGCCGATTGCTACATACAATCTTAGTGTAACGTCCCGTTAGAGTTCATTACATTTAAAATTCTATTTTGCATTCACGTACTAATTTGCACTTAAATTTATTCAGTTTGACAACGTCGCGTCGTATTTCGAATCGACCGACCAATCGATTTTTGCTCGCACTTCCGTGTGAGCCATCTTTAGGCCTTACACGTCGTAGTGGTGCAAGGAAGACAAATTTTCTTAATTATGGCGTAAAAACGCATACAAATTAATTTTTATTCTTTCCAACTAATTGCTGGTAAGTTTATCTTTATTCCAATATAATTTTTCTATTGAATTCAAAATTTTTAGTGATTTCACAATGTTACGCAATACATTTAGACAAAGGAATTGGTTACAAGACCGTTGAATCTAAAGCAACGTAAGAAATTTCATGTCGATTAAAAACCATTCTAATTATTTATATTCTTCTTTTCTTTTTATTTACTGGATTTTTTCTTTATGGGATTTTTTACTGGATTTTATTTTGGTTTTATGCCTGCTGTTGTGCTTTCAAATCTAGTTTCGTTTGATTCGTTATTTTGTGCTGGAAGAATCTAATCGAGAAGGGTGATGGTGAGAATCCATTTAACTATATGTATGGATAAGTTTTTGATAAACTGAATGTGATAATGAACCATATTCATTTCGATTAACTAAAACGTCCAAAAATAGTTAAGAGTAGTTTATTTCTTATTCCATAGTAAAACGAATATTTTGAAGAATTCAGTTTGAATAACATAGAAACTGGTTAAGCGTAGAAGAACAATGTTGGCAAATATAAAAAGAGTCATCAACGTATCTGTGCCAGCACTTGAGTTTTAGATAAAATGTGGTTAAAGCTTTTTTCTCATAATCTTCCATAAATATATGAGCGACAACCGGTGAATCTTGAGAACTGCTGAACTGAACAAAATTTCCGGAATTGAGTAGAAATGATTCAGCCTAAAAGTTTTAATAAACTTGCAAAATACTTAGGGATTTTATAAGTAGGTGAATTTATAGCGTCGACAGGTCGAAGAAGAAGATCTTTGGAAATTAATTTATACGACCCGTCTGAGAGAAAATTGTGGATACAGTTGTTTATAATTGTTTGTTTGTTGATCCAAAAGTAAAAAAGCGTATTATGAAAAATCTTTTGCCTAGTCGAGTAGAGCCTACACTTCATTTTTTTGTCTATGGAGTAGACTGGACTGATCCTTTTCGCATAAAAAATCGCAATGATTGTAATCCTAAAATTATCAAAACGTTTTTGTGTTTGATTGTCTGTTTTTCTACAAAAACCGTTCACCTAAAGTTAGTGACAGAACTTCCTACAAACACCTTTTAGTTAGCATTTAGACTAGTTGTTGTTCGCCGCGGCAAACTTTTACATATTTATTCTGATAATGCAACCAACTTTGTTAGCGTCCAGACGGACGGCGTTTCTGAAATAGGAACGATAAAATATGGTACGGTTCTCGGGCGCCAGATTTGTTCGGGGAGTTTACTCTGCTCTTAGACGGTGTTGACTGAGTAACATCCGTTGTCCAGGGCTTTAAGCCGTCTTAAAAACGGAACGAGTTCGGATAGTCGGTAATAAGACGGGCCTTAGAGTAAAAGTGCAAAAGTCTCTCAACACGCCACTTGAACCTAGTGTTGACGGCGTATTACGCAGGCCAAAACCTGATACTACGAATTCGACGCCCGGTAAAAAATAAAGTGACATAAGCAGCCGTGCAGAAATCTCTCAACTCGTTATTTGAACCTGGTGTTGACGGCGCATTGCGCAGGCCAAAACCCGACACTACAAATACGACGCCCGGTAAAGAGGGTTAGGGAAAGTTAGACGGTGGAGCGGTATCTTCTGGAAGTTTGGTTAATCTACTTAGAAAGGGTTTACCTTTTCAGTTCAGCTGGTTGCTGGATCCCGGACTCCTCTTCTGATTGAACTCCAACTGGAACTGGCGTTTTGCCGTTGTTTGCTCAATGTTATTACGGACATAGCTCACATTTTGGTGGTCTGTGGGAATCAGGAATGAAATCTTACAAAGCACATCTTAAGCGTGTACTAGGGCCCTATGTTCCAAGTTTTGCATAATTGTCTACTTTGTTTGTACTATTAGAAGATGTTATGAACTCTTGTCTTATTTCTTCCTTATCTTCCGATTCTAATGACTTAGAACCCTTAACACTTTCTCACGTTTTAATCAGGAGACCACTGCGTAACTTATTTACGAAAATCAAGGTTCTGGCACTTTTAACAAGTGCAGCGTCTTTATTAACAAATATGGAAACGGCAAAGTTCCGAATATGTTTCCTAAATTCAATAACGAACTAAATGGCTTCGTAACTAGTTGCAGATAAAAAAATTTGTTTGGTTAAATAAATCCTTATATTAAAGAATCATAGGGACGTCGTTATAAATTAAGCAGTAGTGTTTTAATAAATTCAAATTTTATAACGCTGTTTTTTTGTTTCTATTTTGAAATAGAATATTGAATATTCAAAAATACTAAACAGAATTAAAATTGAATGCACTGTGAAGTCAATGACTATTTGACTCTACTACAGAAAAACCCGATTCTGGATTTTTGGGTTTAATTAATTTTTATTTTGGAGGGGACGTGGCTTTCTGGCCCACCCTCTTGTCTATGTCACTGGACTGTATATACATTTAAACTGTCATTATTATTTTCTTTTTTAAGTGTTGTATGAGTAAAAATTATTATTTGATTTTTGAGGATTTATTTATGATAATGAATATAATAGAAACTAGTACCGCATACTCGACTTTGTAATATATAACGTAAATTATGTAAATTTTTGTTTTAACCTTAACTTTAAAAACATAACGTTTTCTGATAAAAAGTTTTCGATATCGTGTACCTAAAAAAATCGATAAAACCAAATTGCTATTTTATAATCTACATGAAGTATTGATTATTAGCTTTTCAGTAAATTTAAGATATCTTATATCTCGAACGACCAAAATGTTATATTATTACATTTCTTTGATAAACGATCTAAACAGCTTCATAGCGTTTGTCTCTGTTTTTCAATTCTTTTTTTATTATAACTGCATTAAGAAGTTCTTTGTATTATACATTGTTAGATACATTTTCTTTATAGAAATCCCTTGCCACTTATATTTTATAGAAGATATAGATAAATGCACGTTCTCATAAAGGAGTTTGTAAACCGTGTTTTTATAATACGAAGAGGTTTGTGCACCCATGCATTTCTTATGAACTTATCGTTATGGCTCGCTACGGACTTTCTCTACCTCGTTGGCATCATCTTTGTAGTTCAATTTTTTTACTCTACCTTTAGTATTAGGTGATCTTTTCGCGTTATTTACTCGAAAGTATAATAAAGGGCTAATTGTAAACTTGTTATTAATTTTTCATAAAAAAACCTAAACAAAAAGTGTTAATTGGAAAACCCAAGTTGAAATTGAGGTCAACTCTTTAGAGAGTAAACACACGTTTATACGACGCGCGGTGTATTCTGATTAATGCTTAATTGAATAAAAGAAAATATGATGCACAAAATTTTCCACAACTCTATTTGAATAATAATTGTTTTAGAATTTTAGCCAAACGTACTGGTTTCTTAAATCTTAAATTTTCTTAAGACAAAGATAGAATATGTCCTAAATTTTATCTGACTTTTAATGTATCATTTTTGGAAAAAATTAATAAAAATGTGTTACGCTGATTTATGTGTAACAAAAAAAAGTAAGCGACGGCACAGTTGTTTATAAATTAAATCTAAAAAGGGCGTCAAAACGATAAAAGACTAAATTAGAGAGACACCGTTTAAATCTACCCGCAGCTGAAAAACAACAAAAGTGATAACACAGAATATATATTTATTTTATCACAGAAAGTAATTAAAGAGGACGAAGAAGGTACATAGGTATAATTATATAAATTTTCCAAACACTAGTACATGGATGGATATCGCAGGAAAAGTATAAGTTACGCCCTCGATTGAGCAACACGTCGTACAGCAAAGTAACTTTTATACTTAAAGAAGGATTGACTTTACATTTTTAAATTAAATTACAAAAGTACGAAAATCGAAGGTCTAGAGAATGAAAGCGCCCCAGATAATAATATGACACAACAAAAAGATTTTAGCATTAATTGTGATTACAAGCTAGTATGTACGTATGGTCGACTAACCACCAAATGATTAAGAATTAAAGTAAAAAAATGTAGTACTTACAGTTACGTTTTATCCAGTAGGGGATTAGCTAATTCCGTACCAGTATTACCTAAAACTCAATTGAAATGTAACACTAAAGAAAGCGTACATACAGCGTTATCACAAGCAAATTCTGTTTTTTTTTTAATTCATACGATCACTGAAAATTAGCAGAGCTTCCCTCTAATTAACTTTGCAACTTGGGTAATTATTTTCTCCAATATGATTGTATTCAACCCCTTGACCTTCAGCGACGTGACGTCATGGAAATTCTTCAATTGCAACAGTTGCTTATCAACTTCACAGTAAGGAACACAGATGGACGTCAATCAATTTAAAATCCCAATACAAAAAATTATAACGACTTATCCCGAACAGGCTTTTGATCAAATACACACAAAATTCGATCGCACATTCACGTGGAATTGCATGAAATAGCTTAATGATGAAAGTTTTGTTGGGCGCAGACACCGCTAAACGGAGGTCTGTGTTGCACAAACATTGCCGAAAGAAATGAATTCGTGCTTTAAAATTTGATAGTCAACCGCGAAAAGTCGGCGTGTCGAGGACAAATCTTATACTAGAAAGTTTTTAATATACCACATTTTTAACATAACAAATGTCTATAATTTTTAGTTTTATTTACAAATATAGTGCCATCTAAAGTACATGTTCAGTTTTCGTTTGTTATTAAGAAACAAATTACAAGAATTATTTACATAAATAATTAAATAATAATAAACAAGAATAAAACTTAATACACCATATGCAAATGGCGGTTTCTTTCTTTGGCTCTTTTCTTTATTAATAATATACAAATTAACAATAACGTTAACAAAGCAATAACCAAACTAATTAACGTGTACATTGCAGGTCGCACTCCAGAACCTACAGCTTTAAAAAAATTAATTGAATATAATTCATTGTAAATGTTATTACCGTAAAGATTTTGTAATTCTTTAGTTGTGATACTAGAATAGTCGTTTTGCATTTGGGAGAACTTAGGCAACAACTGATTCCAAAAATTAACACGCCGAAATCGTTCAATTTCTTCTTCCAAAACGTTTTCGGAATTTACTCCCAAGTGTTTTATGTAGTTATTGGTAGAATTATATTTTTTCCAACTTGTTATTTGATTGTTTGGCGTTGGGTCGCTGCATAAACAAATAATTATTAAAAAAAAATACCTTAAAATATCTTACCCAAAGATTATAAAATTCTTCCATAGGGTTTTTATGTGCTGGCTAAATCTGTACTCCTTATTACTTAATTTTCTTCGTTCCACTTGATTTATTAGCGAAGGACTAAATATTAATAGCAAATCAGATGTTATTGATGTTTCTACAATAGTATACGAGTAAAGTCAATAAAATAAATATTGTGACACTATCACTAAAATAATATAAAAAGACCAAAAACCGCAATATTAACTTTTAAAGAATACTGTACGCGTTTCGATAGCTATTCTATTTATACTATAACCCTTTGTTATAACTTGCTGTTACGAAACCTACTCAGCCAACTTGCACTAGTCGGAGATATAAATAGAATTTGATGGGCGCCAGATCTTACTAAGTAAAAACTTCTGTTTCGATCAAGACAGAAGGTCCAAGCTTGCAACAAAATCAGTTTCGTAATTCTCAACAGACAAAAAAAAAGATTAAGATGTATAACAACTTTAATTTCATATTGTCGATTATTAACAACCAGCACAAGAATTTATCCTAGATTATTCATCGCTAGTGATATAAACGCCGATAACGGCAACTCACAATACATAGGCCTAAATTACACATAGGATGTTTATAGAGAAAAAATAAATGCGACACGCAAAGCTTATTAATGAAAATACCTACATGGTATTGCAATAATGAATTTAATTACGTAATTTAGAATAAAAAGAAACATTTTTGCGAGAGACTTTAATGACGACGCAAATGCAATTAAATAAGACTTACTTACAATCCAATACTTGCCCGAAGAAAACGTTTTCCTCGTTGAGTAGACCCGGAATTATTAACTCGGCAGTGGTGGCGCCCCTGTTTGTTACACATCCGGTGGCGCTGGGTCTGTAGTACCCAGCGCCAGGAACAACTCAGATTATCTTTTTTGAATCAAAATTTGAATAAAATATAAATTTACGTCAAAGACCTGTATTTCTTGGACTATAATAAGACATACTTAGTGAATATTTTCGTAGTTATCAACAATTTCGCCTTGAAAATAGAAATTGCTGTAATACCTCTTCTTTGCAACAAAAAAAATACCAGTAAACTCAAAAACAGATTTATTGCACAAATTAAGGAACGCAAAATAAACATTATTCTAATATGTCAAGACAAAATCAAAATGAAAAATTATTGCACACAATTCGAACACATAAACTGGGCATGCTCAATACATACGAATTTATGGCATGATAAACAGTAATATTTTGTTTTTCTATCCTTTTTACAAAAATAACAGCGCCGTTTTGTGCCTTGTGGGATAACCTCTGCTTCCTGATGATCTCGGGTTAGACCAGCAGCCTCTTCGCGCCTTTCTCTAACAGCTCTAGGGACATTCTTTTCCAGGACCCTTCGCCGCGTATGCTCTTCGGTCAGTAATAAAGAAAGCCTTTTCAAAAATAATCTTCTAATTGTTTCTCCTTCTTGCTCTTTATTGTTAGAAGTGAATATTATTTGGGCGTTAATTCCAGCTAAGTTTAAAAGTGAATAAAATATCACCATCGGCCATCGCTTTGTATTTCTAGCAACGTTATATGTTGCACAGAGTTCATCAACTGTGTCGACACCGCCTTTAGTACTGTTGTAATATGTTATAATTTCGAGCTTCATTTGCTTTCCAGTGTTCATGTCTATGTCATCACTATGATGCATACTCGACGTCATTACAACATTTTTCCCCTTTTTGGGAACATATGACAATTGTCATATCTTTTGAAAAACCAAACATGCTTGAATTAACTGGCCGATCCTTTGTATTTACGAATTCCCGTTTATTCTTCCTCACAGTTCCAACATAAGTTAATCTGTGCTCATTCAAAAGCTGAGAAACAAGGAGAAAACTGGTAAACCAATTGTCTGCCGTAACATTCCTTCCTGATCCTGATATTGGTGAAATTAGTCGTTTTACAAGACTAGTTGGATCATTAGGAAGTCTGAATGCACCCTCGGGCTGTTGACCGGGATACACTTCCAAATTCAAAGTATAGCGGCAATGTGAATCGATTACTGCATATATTTTCAAACCATACTTATTGGGCTTATTCGGGATGTATTGTTTGAAGATGCACCGTCCCCTGAAAGCTTCGAGCTTTTCATCTATTGTAACACAATCGCCGACAGCATGTTTTTTGCAATTTGAATTGAATAATTCAAAAAAATCTCGTATTGCTGCCAGCCTGTCCGTTGATTTTCTCTCTTCTCTTGTCTCCTTGTCGTCGAACCGTAGAGTACGTAATAGAAAAAGAAATCTTTGTTGTGACATTGTAAGCCAAAACCTTTCGATCCCCGCTTCCGTCCCAAAGCTCAGCAACATTCAATCGGGCGGCTCTTAGAGTTCCTGCCAGATATAAAAGGCCTAACAAAGCTTTCATTTCTATAGCATCCGTTGGTCTACATGAACGTTCACGGCGAAACTGACTATGTATTTGTGTAATATATTTGTTGGTATTTTCTACCAGCATATCCACCATTTTTTGGGTAATATATAAATTCCAGCATTCCAAAATAGTTTTCGCGTCTCTTGCTACGCCTGTAACTCCAGGTTTCTCTTTTATAACATTTGCGGATCTTGTTTTACAAGCTGGTGGCGGATGCTTGAACCACTGTGTTCCATCTTTACCAAAAAGAGATGGATTTCTATGCCCATCCGGTTCTTCCTCGGGCTCTACATCACTGCTCTGTTCTACCTCTTCTTCAATATCCATATCACACTGCACATCTTGCTCGGAAACATTTTCATCAGCGTCACTTTCTTCTGACGACAGTAGTTCGCCTCCATCTTCCTCTTCCGCTTCATATTCTGCCAGCAGTCGCAACAAACGCGCTTGCTCCTTCTCATAGTAACTCATTCTATGACAAATATAAACCGATGAGTGAAATAATACTAAAAAAATTGAAATATATCACTTACCTTATGAATATGTTTTGTAACTCACAGAAAAAAAATTGCTACATCACCGGTGGCGCTGGGTCTGTGAGATCTTTTTGTAAATATCACAAAAACTATAAATACCTCAAGTTGGGCCGTTCTCTACTCAACTGGTGACAGCAGCGTGTAGGCACTTATAAGAGCGCGTATCCCCACCTCCGTTATTTTTTACGTAATAGGGGGAAATACTGCGCATTGGGTCTCACAGACACAGCGCCACCACTGCAAGGTTAATGAACAGAACGAATCGTGTCAGCACAATGACTCACGAAACCAAAAATCTACAATACTATTAATTAATGCTAAAAAGAATTAGAAATAAAAACCGGTTATCGAATGTTGTTGCACACATTAAATTAAAGGAGTCGCTGGCTATTGATTCGTAAGTAACAGTGCATCGGAGAAAATTTCTTTCTCGAAACTTCCTTTTTAGATTTAAATAGGCCTCCCAAATTATTATATTTCCATTAAAGTATTTGGTCGATATTAACTCTTCATTGGTGGAAAATACAACGAATACATGTAGACTAACACGTGTCGGGTCGTGCTAACAAATTAACATAGAAATTACAAATGAATTCTAGAAATTAATAGTAAAAGCTTACCATGTGATCAATAAACTAATAGAAATGCGTTGTCGTTTTATATCATACCGTCAACAGACGCCGATGATGTTAGAAAATTAATTTAGACAGCGCAAGCACGATTTTAAGTAATGGACGGTTTAACGTCTTGACAGGACGTGAAGTAAAAACGAAACTTGTTAGAACGCGTCGAAAAAAAATCTAACTTTAGTGTAAGGAATATACAGGGTAGTACATTTTAAAATTTATGCACATAAGAAACTTTTCGCGTTTCGATGCAAATGGTCGGTCATAATAGGTGTAACACGTTTGTTGCGGGATCAATATTGAAGGAAAAAAAAACACTTATGGCGTGACTAAGCAAGATAATTTGTCATAATACTTTACTATAGTACCAATTTCAAACAAGGAAATGACGACAGTAGCAAAAACAATAGTTAAAAATTGCATATTAACTTATGGGATACCAAAAGTAATAAAATCGGACATGAGATTGAAATATTGTAACAATGTTTTGGGCAACAGTAAAATTATTGAAATTAGAAAAACGTCATAGTACACCGTACTATCCAGAAACTATAGAAGCAGTCGAAGAAATACATCGAGATTTCATACAACATTACATCAACGGTAGTTTAGATGACTGGGATGAATGTGCTCCATACTTCTGTTTCTGCCAGAACACTTCAATTAATGTAATAACCGATTTAACAACATGTTACGAGGATTTTCTCGCAACTTTACTAGCGACAACTAGCTCAGTTGATTCGGCGATTGGGTCGTAAGCTTCGTGGTGCTAAATTATAAAATAAGCTTGAAAAGGCAGTAAAACAATTAAGCATAAGGATAGGAGACACCCTTTAAACCTACAGTCTAGTCGACAAGTTTAAAAACGTATTAATTCTTAAAATAACTCTTAAAAATATGAGCAATAGCGCATTGGATTTGGAACGACGCGACGTCTAGAAAAAGGTTGTTAAAATGTTTTTATGCTCGATTAAGAGAGGCCTACTGTCAACGTTTATTTAAAATTATTAGTAATGGAGATAAGAGTACTGAGAGTTGAAACTTTTTTATTGGAAGTTTCCTCCTCTTTAAGATGCTTTTTTCAGATTTCGATTATTTCTTATAGCTTCTGAGTTATTCGAGAAAAACTAAATATCTTTTTTTTATCTTAATTTCGTAAAAAACATTTTGATACATTTTTCTAGACGTCATTCTAAATCCAATGAGTTATCTCACAAATTTATAGGAGCTATTTCAAAAATTAACACGTTTTTGAATTTGCCGATTAGACTACTGCCCAAAGCCCAAAGAACAAACGACAAAACAAAAGTTGTAACAACGAGTATGTTGATTTTTTCACAAATTTACATATGTGCGATCAAACGCTAGAACCTTGGTCAATATTAAAAACAACAGTGGTTGACATAAGCCCCCTTCGGTTAGGCAACACGTCGTACAACAAATTAAACTTGTCGGCCTAACTTATACATTCCGAAAGGAAGTGAATTTACGTGTGTAAATTATAACACAAATATACAAATCTCCAATATTTAAAGAATCAGACCGCACCGTCTAATAATATGTTACACACAAAAAAAATTTTATAGTTAATTGTGACAAAAAATTGCTATGTACGTCCAGTCGTACGTGCAACCGACTGACAACGTAGATACATAAAATTAAATTGGAAAATATAATACTTACGATTTAGTTTTCCTTTAAAGCATATAACTAGCTAGCAGCATCTTTTAGAATTTCCTAAAATTAGCTGAAAAATAACAAACACGTACATAAGGTGTTATCACAAGTAAAACCCATTTCATTCATACGATTATCGAAAAGCAAACGAATGCGCCGAGTTTCCCCCAAATTAATTTCATTATTTTGGTAAATGGGCTTCCTAATGCGTTTATAATTGTTTAGTTTAGCAAAGGTTTCGACATCTTCAACTAACGTGGCGTGACGTCATAATAGATATTTTTGGATAACGAAACGGGTTTTGATATCTCTACCTTAATGGAACGAAATGTGATTATCTCAAAAACCGCTAAAGACAATACGATACAATTAAAGTAAATCACAATAACATGGAGAAATGCTTACCCCACAAAAAACTTTAAGAAAGCAGCGATAATACTACACCTATTTATACCATTAATGAGTGCGAATAATTTGAAATAAAAACTTCGCTGGGCACTTACTTAGAAAATATATAAAACGAACCACATAGGCCGCAAAAGTGACCGTTTTACAATTAGACATTTATCCTTGCCCGCGCGACGAAAGTGGTGGGGGTAGGGGTGAATATTTCTTATACAGGGGACAAACATTATACCAAAACACTTTTAACATAACAACCATTCGAGTTGGTTTTTGGGAAAGATCAAAATCTTCTTGAAATGCTAAACTTAAGCGTAAAACAAAACTTGACATAAAAGCAAAAATTTTTGAAGTGTGCCCAAATTATAATTACAAACCAACAAAGACAAAAACTTGAACCATTTTACAAAGGCTTGTACAAAGTAGAAAATGCAGAAAAAGCTAACTGTATAATAAAAGACAAATAGAAGACACAAAAGTTAACATTAGCTGACGTTTTACATACGTCAGGATCATGGTACACCCCCCGTTTCTTCTTTTTGTTCACTTCTAGTTTTGCCGGAAGTGTCACTAACATTCGATTTTTAAATGGAATACTTTGTATGTTATTGTATTTGTAAAATCTGAAAATTTTTCTGAATCCAATGATACCACATAAGTGACACTTCAAACGGCAATATTTATTATAATTTAATTTTTAGTTAATAATTTGAACGTCAAACTTATTATGTATATGGGATATCCCAAATCCGGTTACACAAGTATATCGTTTACGTGACGTCCTTGGCAACGGTGGACAGCTCTTTTGTATATAATGTAAACCAAATGTTCTTTAAAATTAACTTTAATCGTTCTTTTAGTTTGTCCTACATATATTTGTTCGCAGTTTTGGCGATGTATTTTATATATTCTCTATCAGTGTTGGGTAAGATCTAGATCCAAAAAAGCTAGATTCCGGATCTAGATTCATTAAATGGATCTTGTATCATTTAGACCATTTATACATTCGGATTCAATATCTGGATCTAAATCCATTTTGGCAATGATTTTGAATACGGATCTAGATTATATTAATTTACAATTTTTTCAATTAAAACAGTTGAAAAGAAAAATCATTGTTTAAAAAATACTCTCTCAGAAAAGTTTAAGTTAAAATGAATTTTATTATTTTAATAAATACATATTTGATCCTAGCCTTTCATTATTTTATAATGTTGATGTCAGATAGCCAAACGTTTTGAATATTGCTTGAAATTTAGTCAATTAAACAAAATTTCCAAAATTGATCTATAAAGGATCTAGATCCAATTTCAAAAAAATTTAATCTTGATCTAGATCCATGCGTAGGTAAGGATCTTGGATCTGCATCTAGATCCTATTTTTCAAGTGTATTTGGATCTGGATCTAGATCTTCAAATGCGAGATCTTACCCAACACTGTTCTTGATTTATCTTTTATGTCTACTGGCACTTTTGAGTTTCTTAAATAACTTTGTGGGCTTATTTCGGAGCTGACAACTGTTTTAAAGTCAAAATTTTGTAATATCTTACACTTTGTATAAGCAGGACAATTTTTTCAAATAATCTTTGACACAACTTCTTCCAAAAATCCATTGTATGCAGCTATTTTTTTATCGTATGAATTTGTTTCTTAAATTTCTTTGAAATGGGCAGAAGTTATGGCAAACGGTACTCTTTCAACTTCTCTTTTACTTTTTCTTACTCGAGTACTAGGCCAGGACAATATTTCTTTTAATGTGATACGCAATTCTTCTGAAGTAATTTATATGTCAGCCATGGTTTTTGTATCATTTAGTTCTACTGCAAAAGGACTTTCTAAATCATCAAGGGCTTTTATGGTACTTATCAGTTCTGTAACGAAATTATCATAAAACGTGCTGAAGTTGATTGCAAAAGCTGCAGGTAAACCATAGTTTTTGTTTTAATATTTGCGCCCCAAACATTTTATAAAGTCAATGGCACTCGCTTTCCATGGAAATAAATCGGTCGCTCTAAATCCGTATCGAGCTTTAGACAGTTACTTTTAGAATCGGTGCATTTTTTTGTCCGATCTTTTGCTGAATGCTTGCTTCTTCACGAAAACACTTCTTGTTTCCAATCCTCTTTTAAGGACTTAAATGCCGAAACATCGGTTGGCTGTAAAATGATTTGTAGTTACGGTGAGTTTTATGTCCGTCAACAAAAGGATTACTAGAGACGTGGTTCCTTTTTTCTTAAGACTCGGATGGAATATCTTAGAGATATACTTATACAACATTTCTGCTTTCATTCAACCTGATGCTGATTACATACCCTTACCAATCTGGTATTGATTTAGTAATTTCCATGGTTCTTTTTTTATTTTGGAAGAGTATCATTAAAGGTGTAATTATACTATCGGCACAAAAAGAAAACATGACAGGTAATGTTAATTTTGCTTTTTTGCCATCAACTTCATAAACATTTTTGAAGCCTTTTATTGTCAACACCTTTTTGCTTTATGGAGAAAATTTGGAATTTGTTTCATCTCCATTGAATACAATTTATGGATCATCTAATACTTGTTTTTGTCCTTCTTCAACTAGAAAGTTTTCTATGGTTCCAAATCACTTCAGTTATTTGGATCCAGCAGAGAAGTCTTTTTTCTTCATCTAAAGTGAAAGCAGAATTTGGTCATTGAAATGTTTTCACGAATTTATTGCTTGAGCGAAAGATCAATGTTGGCCTAGAAACATTATATATTTTCAAAGCCATTTTTTTGAACATTCCGTCTTCAATAGATGACACTAACACGAATGTCTTCTTCAGTATATGGTTTTTTGAATGTTTTTTCCGAATCGACAGGATCGGAAAGGAAAAGTAAACGACAAGAAATTGTGCAAAAAGTTTTTGCAAGGAGTAAGCAAACAAAAAGAAGTCCGAGAAAGGAGGAGAGTGATAAGGAGGAGCAGGGAGTAGTGGAAATGTATAGGGAGATGATTAGAGAAATAAAGCAGATGAGGGAAGAGAACAATAAATTAGTAGTTAATCTGGAAAAGATCACGAAAAAGTTAAGAAAAGAAAGAGAAGAGCGAAGGGAGATATGCGATATGTGGGAGAAACAATATAAGAGCATAGAAGAGAAAATAGAAAATTTGGAAAGAAGGGTGGAAGTAATGGAAAGGGAAAAGTGAAGAAAGAACTTGGTTATAAGAGAGATGGAAGATCAAGAAAGAAAAGAAGAACGAAAAAAGCAAGTGGGTAACTTGTTTAAAAATGAATTGGGAGTGGAAAAAGGTATCAGAGACGCAGTTAAAATAACGATGGGATTAATACTGGTAAAATTGGATTCCGTAGAAGATAAGCTAGAAATATTAAACAAAAATGATATAGATGATAATATGACCCCAGTGGAAAGAAAAGTACAAAAAATATAAGAATGAAAAGAAGAAGGAAAAAGAACAAAAATACGGTTTTAGAAATTATAGGTTGAAGGAGAGGAGATGCACTGGAACGTAAAAGAAAATAAATTAGAGAGGAGGCCAAAAAACTAGAAATAAGGGAAGTAAATGATAAAAAAAAGAGGACGACCAGGCAAAGATAAAGGATAACGATAAGGAAAAAACGAAGGAAATAAGTTTAGTTTTTTGGAACGTTACAGGGGTTAAAAATAAAGGAGTTGAATTGTGGAAGTATACAGAGGGATTCGACATTGTGGGTTTAGTAGAAACGTGGCTGGTGTAGAAAGATTGGGAAAGATGGAAAGTAAATATAGATGGAATGTACAGTTCGCGACAGGAAAAGAAAAACAAGGGGAAGAGCGCAAGGGGGTATAATATCGGGAGTACGAAAATAATGGGTAGTAGAAAAAGAGGAGGATAAAAAGCAAGAGCAAGGAATAGTAGTAAATCAAATATTAAGGGAAGATGAGGGTAGATATACAGTGATAGTGTACCGTCAAGAAATGAAACAAACAATAAAGAATTTGAAACAGCTACTGATTGAAAAGAAGAGAGGAAAATTAATAATAGAAAAAATAGAAACGATAGATAAGACGTTAAACAAACAAGGTAGAGTCGGAAATATGAAGGAAGGGGATAGAGGAGAGTATACATATATAAGTGAAAGGGGAGAATCTATAATAGATTATGTAATGGATCGTGGGAAGGTTTTGGAGAAAATAGAAAGTTTTAAAATAGGAGAAGAGGTTGATTCTAACCATCAACTGTTAGAAGTAAGGCTAAAAGGTTGGAAAAGAAAAAGAAAAAATTTAGACTCAGTTTGGGGGGAGAAAAAGGTATGGACAGATGGAAATATCAAAGTTTAAAGAAAAAAAATTTGAAGAAGAGCAATGGATAGAGGAAGTAGTAGAGGAAGGAGTGAATGAACTGATTAATAAAATTGATAAAGCAGTAGAAAGAAAATGATACAAGAAAAAAACACATAAAGGAGTATAGAGAAAAGAGGTGGTGGAATAAGGAATGCAGGGAAGCCAGAAAAGAAGTAAGAAGAGGTAAAAGAAAGTGGAAAAATGAAAAAATTGATATTTAGGAATATAAAAGATTGAGATTACAATATAGAAAAGAGTGTGGTAAAAGAAAAGAGAAATATAGAAAAGTGTTAGAGGATCAAATAAATGTGTTAAAAAATGAAGGAGACATATGGAGCTTTAAGGGAAGAAAAATTGGTAAGAAAGGAGGGACACAAATTGATATGAAATAAATGGGGGAAACATTTCGTAAATGTCTTAGAGAGGGAAGAGGGAACAGTGCGGTTACACAAAAAAAGAAATAGAAGAAATTAAGAATAATAAAAAAGGAAAGGCAGAAGGGACGGATGGGACGCAAGGAGAACAATGGAATATTCAGGAGAGAGAACGAAAGAAAGAATAGGAAAAATTTTAAATAAGATATGGTCTGGTGAAGGCTTTCCGGGTGATTGGAAAGAAACTATAATATGCCCAGTTTACAAAGGAGGAGACTATAGAGGTATAAGTGTGGCAAATGTGTGATATAAGATTTATATGACAACTTTGCAAAAAAGACTCGAAAGAGAAATGGAGGAAAAAAGATCTTACCAGACAGGCAGACAGGATTTAGAAAAAGGAGAAGGGCGTTAGATAATGTATACATATTGAAACAGATAGTAAACAAAGAATTAGAAGTGAAGAGAGGGAAATTTTTTGCATTATTTCTGAATATAAAAGCAGCGTTTGATAATGTTATTAGGAGTAAATTATGAAATATATTAAAAAAGAAACAGATAGAGGAAGAACTAGTTAGGAATATAAAGGAAATATATAATGAGATAGAGTGTAAAGTAAAAAAAGATGGAAAATTAAGTGAAGCATTTTGGCCAAATAAAGGATTAAGGCAGGGCTGCCCACTTAATCCTAGTTTATTCATAGTATATTTAGAGGATTTAGAAAAAGAGTTGATGAATAGTAATGGGGGGTTCAAAATGTGGGTTTTGGCGTATGCGGATGACATAGTGATTATAGCGAAGAAAGAAAGAAAAATGAAGGAGATGATAAAGAACGTAAAAAAGTATCTGGAAAAAAAGTGTTTAAGTGTTAATGTGGGAAAAACAAAGATAGTAGTGTTTCAAAAAGGGAAGGGGGGTAAAAAAAGAGTGACGTGGAAGTGAGGAGAAGAGGTAATAGAAAGTGTAAATGAAGTGACTAATTTGGGTTATCGAATCAGGTACGATTATAAAGATAGGGATCATATAAAGCGGTTGACGAAGAAATATAATAGAATAGTAGGTCAGGTGTAGGGTATAAGAGAGAGGGTGTTTGGGAAACAAATAGAAGCCAGAAGATGGTTGTTTACCAAATTAATAAAGAGTGTGATGATGTACCGGGCGGAAATTTGTGGGTGGAAGAAATGAGAAAAGTTGGAGAAAGTACAAGAAAATTACTGGAAATGGACGTTAGGATTAGAAGGAAAACGCCAGAGTGCATAGTAGAGGAGGAAATGAAGCTGGAAAAAATAAGAGTACAGGCAGGGAAGAGAGAAATGTGTTACAAAGAACAAATTAGAGAAAGAGAAGAATGTAAATTGCTTCAGATGTGCTGGAGAGAGGTAAAGAATGAAAAAAATAAACATGGACAAGAAGAAAGAAAAAGGTTTTATGAAAAGATTAGATATGCGAGAAAAGAGGTAGAAAAAATAAGGGAGACAGGAAGGGAAATAAGATATGAAATAATAAGAAGAGATAAGGATATACAGAGACAAGAAACTAGAGCAAGAATAAGAGAGGAGAAATACAGTGGTGCCTCACACAACGAACTTAATTCGTTCCAGGAGCAAGTTTGTTATGCGAAAAGTTCGTTATGTGAAACGCGTTTTCCCATAACAATACATGTTAAAAAAAATAATTCGTTCTGTAGCATAAAATATGCTAAGATGACATAAAAAAAAATAATTTTTTTGTTATTATTTTTATTTAGATACATCTCAAAACATAATTAAAAAAAACACACATTTTTTTAATTTTAAGACAGACTAAGTAGAGTCTACCGAATCTTGCACATCTTTTTGGCCGATGGTTTCATGAAAAACCTGTCCAAAGTCCTTTGTTTTTCTCTTTTCTCCTACATCTGCCGGAAATAACGGACAAGAGTATCGGAGTAAAGATCGTTGATCCTGTTTGCTTCAGCTGAATCCGGATAGTGGGCATTGGTAAACTCCTGAACTGCTTTTCATTTGACCAGGATGTTCTTGATGTCAGCAGTTGGGATTGGTTGATTGTTTGATTGTTGCTCCTCGTTATCAGATGACGCTTCCCTTTGAGCATTGTCGTGTTGCTGGACCAGAAGTGCTTGGAGCTCTTCAGTTGTCAGCTCTTCTTCGTGTTCCTCAATAAGCTCCTCAACATCCTCTTCCTCTACCTCTAATTCCAACTTTTGGGCCACTGTGATGATGTCTTTCACCACTTTTGTGTCATCAACTACTGTTTCTTCCTGTTTCCACGAAGGCACAAGCATCTTCCAAGCAAAAATGAGAGTTCTTTGTGACACTTCTTCCCAGGCCTTCTGTATAAGTCGTATTGCCATAAGGACATCAAATTTCCCCTTCCAAAACTTTTGGACAGTGATATTGTCTCCACCAAACTCGCATTCTTTAAATACCTTATTAAAGAGGGCTATAGTGTAGAGTTTTTTAAAGTTCGCAATAACTTGCTGATCCATTGGCTGAAGAATGGATATGGTGTTTGGTGGCAAATACTGCACCTTGATAAAAGGATAATTTTCCTGCAATATATCCTCTAGGTCTTTTGGGTGAGAAGGGGCATTGTCAAGTATCAGAAGGGCTTTGAGCGGCAGTTCTTTTTCCAGCAAGAATTTCTTCACGGCAGGAGCAAAGGTTTCCAGAATCTATTCGTTGAAGATAACTTGGGTCACCCAGGCTTTTTGATTAGACTTCCAATGGACGGGCAGTTTGGACTTAATAACGTTATTTTTCTTAAAAATTCTTGGACTTTCAGAGTGATAAACCAATAGAGGTTTGATCTTGAGGTCTCCGCTGGCATTAGACGAAAACATAAGGGTGAGTCTGTCCTTTATGGCTTTGTGTCCTTGCAATTTCTTCTCCTCTTTTGTAATGAAGGTTCTGCTCTGCATTCTTTTCCAGAAAAGACCCGTTTCATCAGCATTGAACACTTGTTGTGGGCAGTATCCTTCATCCCATATCCATTTTTGAAAGTTAATAGAGAACTTTTCTGTTTCTTTTTTGTCAGCACTGCTAGCCTTACCATGCATAGTAACGCTGTGGATTCCACACCTTTTCTTAAACCTAAAAAACCACCCCCTGCTGGCTTTGAATTCTTCTTCATTATCTTGATTGTTACTACTTCCAGGGACGTTTTTCTTTAGATCGTCATAAATTATCTTGGCTTTGTGACAGATAATATCTTGGGTTGTTACGTCATCTTTCACCTGCCTGTCCTTAATCCAAATCGCTAATAGCCTCTCCATTTCCTCGTGGATTGAAAACCTATGTTTTTCATGAAATAGTTTTGATACTCCTTTGGCTACTTTGGCTGATTTGATTGCATCCTTATTTGTCAAAATGGTGGTCTTGCTGAGGCCAAACTCTTTGACGAGGTCACACTGTTTTATCCCACATTCACTCCTTCTAATTATTTCCTGTTTTATTTCAACAGAAATCACCTTCCTGCTTTTTTAGAAGTCATGATATAAAAAAAATATTGAGTTTAACTTAAAAGGACGACTGCCGTGATACGTGCGTAATTTAATTCGTAATGAAGAACGATTGCCGCGATACGTGCGTAAGTTAAGCGCAGTGACTAACGACTGCCTGCAGTGCCTGCGCGGGAGGATGCAATACATCGGCAGCGATCGTGGAAGCTCAGGCGACTTCGTTGGTTGAAGCGAAGTTTGTTGTATGAATCATGAAATGAACGAACAGGAAGTTCTTTATGCGAGGCACCACTGTACAATGAGAAATATACAATTATAATAATAGATAATATTCTAAGGTACATAAAGGACGAAAAAAGCTTGAGATTAAAAAGAATCGTAGCAAGGTTTAAATGCAGGAATGAAGAGCAAAAGAATAAGTATTGGAAGGAAGATAAAGATAGGAGATGTAGACTATGTGAGCAGAGATGGGAAAATGTAGAGCACATGTTAAAGGAATGCATAGAACTAAGAGAAGAGGAGAGAGGAAGGTTGGAGATTTTGGGAGAAGGAGGAGAAGGAGTGGGATGGATGGAAGAGGTATTAAAAAGGAGAAGAAGATTACATGTAGTGATTAGCGGTGAACCGTTTAGGATTTTTTTTGTTTTATGTAGTGGGATAATATAGTGTTTAGTTTAAAATACGAATTCTTTGTTAAAAAAAAAATTATGACAAATAAAGGCTATTATTTTTAGAAAGTTATTTAGGAAACCTAAAAAGTCCAGTAAACGTTAAGGATAAATCGGGGATATATAAAATAAACCGTCAAAACTGCGAACAAGTATATGTAGGACAAACCAATGGACCGATTAAATTTCGATTATAATAACATTTGGCTTACCTTAAATACAGAAGGGCAGATAATTACAACGTTGCCAGTCATATGTTCAAAAAAGGACATCAAGTAAACGATATATGTTTAATCAAACAAATTAATAATAGTAATGAGTTAGACGCATATGAAAACCTGGAAGAGGCGATCGAGGAGCATTAGATTTTTCTGAAGTTTTAAATCTATATGACCGATCATTTGCATCGAAGCACACAAAGTTACAGTATAAACAGAATTTAAAGTATTAATATACCGATGATGGTAGCATAACTATCGAAACGCGTACGGTATTTTTTAAGTTAATATTGTGGTTTTTGGTATTTCTATATTATTTTTAGGAATAAATTTGTGACCAAAATTTACCGTTTGTGTTTAATATAAATCCGGGATTCTCTAAATTATAAACGTATATCGGTTGAGCGTAAGCATGTTTCATATAATCCAATTGCAGAAAATGCGGCGCTTCTATTCTTGACTCATAATCCAAATTTTGTAGTTGTTTTAATAGATTTCTAACGTTTCCATTCGTAGGTGTCACATATCTCCATTTTATGAGTTCAGAAATTTGATTTGTGTTTTTAGCATTAAATTGATAACGTTTCATAATTTCAGGAATTTTAGACACTTCTATGAATTGCTGAAGATGTATATACTCCGAGTTGTCTAAATTGGCCCATTTATCTAAAATTTGCAAAATAAATAATTACATCTGCAATTTTTGAAAATTTGCACTTACTAAATTTAGAATCAACAATCGGTTTTGTAATTCCGGTTAATATTGGCACTTGTAAGTATGTTCCGTTTTTAAACGCAAGACTTGGATGAATTGGGAAGTATTGATCACTTTTTGGTAAAAACGTATCTACTGTGGGCAGTAGCATACTTGTAAAGTTTCCCATCTAAAATTATTTTTTTTTTTGAAATCATTGCTAGTTATTTTGAAAGTATTTTAGTTTGTTAAATTTACTGTAGATTGATATAATCTTGTAATAACTTGGACAAAGTATCTGATAAAGTTTGTAGTTTTAATTCAACTACTTTATAACTTTTATTTTAGAAGTGTAAAAGCAGTTACCGCAGTAACATTTTCTTATTTTTTTTTATTTTATAAAATGTAGTAATAAATTTTAATAAACAAAATTGCACAATAAACTGTTATGTTATTTTTTACTTTTTGTTTACCTAAATAATATTAGGTTGCATTTCTATTATCATAAAAAATTTGTTTTAAATTACAACAAATGTATAAGCATTTTGCGTAAAACTTTAGTTGAATTTTCACTTATAAAAATATCAAAACGCGGTCTTTGGATACAATTTTTATTTTTAAATTTGTTATGTGTCGTTAATAATTAGTTTTTCAGAATTTGTATATTAGTAAATTCTTGCGCGTCACCTGTAAAAATAGACTTTGATCTCAATTAATCATCGCTGATTAGAAAATATTCTTTTTGGCATAGCCGCCTAATTATTTTTTCGGTATTGATTCGCCAGAAGATAAACAAATCTGAAACAGTACATTTTTCTACTTTGTTTGACTATAATTGTAAGGAGCGATCCTAAAATTATCTTCCTGTAAAACGTTAAATTTTAGCTAAAAAGAATAACGAAGTTGAACGCTATCTTGTTTACCTGTTGTTTGTTTTTTGTAAGGTACTTGATCTATGAACTTTTAATAAACAGAATCTTTACTCCGTAATTCAATTTCAAGTTCAATTGTCAAAAAGTACACAAAGAGTACAAACGGGGATCTGCCAGTATTTCTATAGCTCAACTTCCTACATTTATTAATAGTACGATAGTTGTTGATCCTCTTGTTCGTAGTGAATCAGATGACCAAGCGACAACTCTTCTTTTTTCTATGAAATAAAAGCACAAACTGTAAAAACTTTGAAAACTATAGGACGATACGTTACAATCATGGAGACTCCATTTGCTCATCTCTCGCAAACTGTGTCAAAACAAGAACAACTGAACTTTATTTATAGAAATTAAACTCCCTTCTATCAAACTTCGTTAGAACTCATGCGTGTGGGTACGCTTAAGGAATTGGTATACAGGGTGTCCTACGAGGTACTGTACATACTGAAACGGTATGTTCCTTAGGTCAATTTAAGTAGAAAACGTCCTATAAACATAGGTCCAATTCGCTATAGTTACACAGATACAAGCGTTCAAAGTTTATAAATGATCACACATTTTTTGAAAATTAATTATTCTTAGTCAACTGGGAAACAAAAGCCGAACAGTATGTCATTTATTGCTTTTTTTTCTACTAATGTCACAGTCGATTTTATTAAACGAAGTGTAATTTAAATGCAAAATGCCTTCTTATTTTTCTAACGAAGAGTATGCTGATATCATTTACATTTATGGATTTTGTGATGGAAATGCGAGATCTGCCGTTAGGGAATATGAACGAAGATTTCCCAACAGGAGGGTGCCAAATCACCAAACCTTTTCTTCTGTGTTTCGACATGTACGGACTCATGGTTCATTTCCATCAGTTTCAACAAGATCTGACTGTCCTGTGCAGTTAAATGTGAACGAGCAGGAAAACATTCTACAGATGGTTGATCGGAGTCCAGGGTTGAGTATTAGAAGAATTTCTTCTCGAACGGGACTCCCCCGTATGTCAGTATGGCGAACATTACATGATGGGCTTTTGTATCCCTATCACATACAACAGGTTCAGCATCTGGAACCTGGAGATTTTGCTGCACGGTTGAATTTCTGCCACTGGCTACAGGTAAATCCACAATTAGTTCCATTCATTTTATTTAGCGACGAGGCGCAATTTACTAGAGATGGAGTGAACAATACACGTAATTCTCATTTGTGGTCATATCAAAATCCACATGGCACAACAGAAACTAACTTTCAGCGCAGATTTTCTGTTAACGTATGGTGTGGCATGATTGACGATCAACTTATTGGACCGTTTTTCTTTGAGGAACGTCTGACAGGAGAAGCATATGCTAACTTTTTGCGGAATGAATTGCTACCGCTTTTGGAAGAAGTACCTTTACTAACAAGACAACAAATGTTTCTGCAACATGATGGAGCTCCTCCACATTTTAGTCGGCATATGACCAAATATCTAAATGTTGCCTACACCAATAGGTGGATTGGGCGTGGAGGCCCGCATGCTTGGCCACCGAGATCGCCCGATCTCACACCTTTGGACTTCTATCTGTGGGGTCATGTGAAAAGTTTAGTATACGAGGTAAAAGTTAATACCAGAGCTGAACTAATACAGCGTATCCTGGATGTGTGCCAACAAACACGGAACAACCAGCAGGTGCTTCGAGCGGCTACTCGGTCCATTTTAGAGCGCAGCCGTCGTTGTATTAATGCCGAAGGAGGTCATTTTGAGCATTTGATGTGATTTTTTTTTGTTTGTTTTGTAGTTCGATTTTCTGTTTTCAATAATAATAATTTTCAGAAAATGTGTGAGCATTTATAAACTTTGAACGCTTGTATCTGTGTAACTATGGCGAATTAGACCTATGTTTATAGGACGTTTTTTTACTTAAATTGACCTAAGGAACATACCATTTCAATATATACCACCACCATTTGGTCGATTAACTAAGCTATCAGAACCAAACCTGGCCTATGTAAGTGACTGCTGTTAATTCTACGACTTGATTTTCTTCTTCTCGTGTGACTAGAGCTGTTCGATCTCGTGCTACTTGTCAAAACTGTTTACAACCTGGACATTTAGCTCTGAAATGTCCTCGTCCACAATTACTGTACTGTTATGGATGTGGCCAGCATGAAATTAGAAAACCTGATTATCCACGGTGTAAATAGACTTCGGAAAAGTAATTTTAGGATCTCTAACCCGAATACTAGATCTTGAGTTCCATTTTACTTTAGATATTTTTTTTCCTGGACTTTCTGACTCTTACCGAATACTTCTTAATTTTTCTTTGCTAGTGTCAAACGAGATAAATGTATTTACCTCTATTTATGATCATTTTTTGGGGTTTTCTAGATTCTGGTACTTCTAGGACTAGCTTAAGAACTACTGAATGGTAAGCATTAAATTTTTTAGGAATTTTTCAACAACTTTCTTCTGTTGCTACGTGTCGCTTGGCCGACGATGTTCTTTGTTCGGTAATGGGAACTGCAATACTAACGTTCTGTCTTGAAGGTAAGGTCAGTGTGATAAAGACATTAATTCTACTTAAAGTTTCTCAACCGTTATTGGGCAGGTATTGATTTTTAACGTGCTATGAATTTTATTCGGAACTTTCGAACAGGTCACTGAAGTTTTGCTATGGATGTTTCTTTAGCTTCTGTCGATGTAAACTCACAGTCTCTTACGTCTAGTATTGATCTCTTTTCCCAACAACGACTTCAGTTAATCACCTTAGTCAATGATGATTTTCTAAACCAATCTTTAGGATTAGGCTGTTCTACGGTTGTACAACTTCGTATATGCGCCTAGTTCTTCTACACGACATGATATTGTCGACATGTGATTAGATTCTATGTTTTACTTTGGAGTGGTAGAACCATCTATCAGCGCTTGCTCTAGTCCTATTGTTGTTATCAAAAAGAAGCGATTATGTGTAGATTTTAGGAAGGTGAACTAAATCACACAAAAGGGCGCCTAACCGTTACCTTACACCACGTGTATCATAGATCGTCTACGCGATGCACGCTATCTTTTTTCATTGGATCTGTCTACTGGCAAATTCCTCTTACTGCTGAATCGAAACCGTTAACTATTTTTACGACTCATTGGTATGGCTAGCTGGTATCGAAGATTCATACTTTTTATTTTCTTCGACTTTTCTTCGGTTTTCTTTAACTAGAAAGAATGCTTCTTTTATTTGGATACCGGAGAGTGAAACTGCTTTTATCTCCTTGCAAAATCAATTGGTATCTGCACCTATTCTTTTGTGTCTTGATTTTTCTCTAACATTCGTCGTTCATACGGATGCTATTGACTTTAGACTAGTTGCTGTGTTGACCCAAAAGACTTCCGCAAGCGATTAGGTGGCCGAAAAAATTATTCTACTACTGAAAAGGAGTGCTTAGCAGTGCTGTGGGCTACAGAAAAATTTCGTCATCAAAGGGGCTCATTTCGCCATCATCACAGGTCATCACTCTCTTCTGCTGGGCACTGTAACGTGACTAAGACCAAAGCGCGAATTCTATAACATTGTTGTAGGTTATATATGCGTTTGGATGTTTTTCGTTATATTCGTCGATGTTTGATTTGTTCTGCCTCAATCTGCTCTTATTTCCTCGAGCTAGGCCGTGTAATCTTTGGCAAATACTGTATTGTGATATTGTTGGTCCTTTTCCTTGTTCTTGTAAAGGTCGCTGTTATATCTTCGTAGTAATTGATTGTTTTGCATGTGTAGGAAACTATGAAGTTGTTAGATGGTAAATCTACCAACCGCGAATTTCAAAAAATGTATTTGAATTATACGCAGCATAATATTCCTAACTGTACTACGCAAGTACAAAAATTTGATTATATAATTGCAAAAACCATCATTAAAGATCAGTGGACCGCTGTTTTGTCGTATTTGGATTCGTCAGCACTGGAATACGCTAATGCAGTTTCTACAACTATATAAAACAAATTTCCATAGTTTTATCCCATTTGGGTGTTAAATTTATTAATAAACGTATTTATGAATTTAACAGCCAAATTAATAAATTTGACATCCGCTAAAATGTTAGTATACATTTGTATAAATACAATATTTAGTATGAAATGTTTTTTGCAATTCCACGGATCTATAGTAGTACAATATTGGCAGTGAGATCATAATTGAACACTAGGCGTTTTACACGTTCTGCACAATCGCAATACTTCAGTCTTCTACGAGGTGATAATTTGCCGTTATGGTACTCTTCGATTCTCATTTCATTTATGCATTGTTCTTTTTTGATGGCAAAAATAAATCTTCATATATTAGGATGATTAACACCATTTCTTGAAATCCACGTGTTACATGCCAAAGTTAATACAATGTCACTGCCTGAAATGAGGTAACATAAACGATGTTGTGCCGGTTGCTCAGTGGAGACGGGGTGGGTTATATTTTAAAATTCCGTGATAACTTGGAAACGAGATTGACATAAAATCGAACTAAAACGGTAAAAGACTCAAAAATCGGTAAGGGCGCCAATCAAGGTCACGATGATCGTAGCTTCCGGACCCCTGATAACCCGAAAGCTCATCTGGTTGGTTAGAACCCCGGAACTTACCTTGAGTTGTAACTATTCTGAAATACATTTAAAACAAAAATTACGTACGCGGCAGCTGAATGAATAAAAGCTCTTTACAGTTTAACAATTTAGCATTTATTGACTGAATATTTAAAAAAAAAAAAATTAATGAATATCAAACAAATTCAATAAAAGAAATGAAATAATAATAAGCAAGACACAAAAAAAAATGAACAATCTGAATACAAAAAATAAAATATATAAAAAAAAATAATACTAATAATAGCGTTAACTCGTCTTTTTCAAATAAAACATAATAAAAATAAACTTCAAGGCCTTGACCGCATAAGTAATAAACAAATTCAAATAAAATAAAAATACACAAGTTATAAAATATACGTCCGAAACTTTGCTTCGAACTAAACGTTCAAACAAATTATAGTTTACATATCGTTACATTATCTTTTATGCATGAATGAGATTTACTTTTACATACACACAAAACAAAATTAATTAAATCGAACTTCACGCAAACACCTTCAAGTGTTTCTTGAAATATTTAACGTTAGCCGTAATTCAATCGGCTCAAATCAAAGCTTTTAAATCATATCGATCGCGGTTCACTTCACGAAAATAACAAAGTCGATAAATACCTTTACTTAGATGAACTGTCGGCACAGCGTTTCCAGAAGCTACGTAATTAGATTGAACTCCGGTCGGTCCAGGTGTTCAGTAATCGAATACAAGCTCGGTGGGACCCCCAAACATTAGAATACCGGCGGAAGATTTATTTCACAATTTAATTTAAAGCCGCACAACGGCGAAAATAGGACTTTTCCACACAACACATCGAAATTAAATCCCTCGAACGTGAGTTTTTATTTTTGGAAACCATGAAGTCTATTTAAACCGTAAATTACGAAATTTGAAAAATCAAACTTTTCCACCACTACACTTAATTTTCACGGTTCCAACTTGCGCGGCATTACTTAACGATAGGGTAAAAGCACCCTAACCACTCAACTACATCACGGTACCCGGTACTTCTTAATTGCCTCCGAAAACAATAATCATCCCCAAAAACACAAGTTTACCTCTTTTAAAACTTCGTATTCCCACTTAATTTCATGAACTTGCGCCGTAAAATCTTTGTAAAAGATAGAACATTAAACGAACTAAATTAACAAAGATGAAAACTATAATTGGCCACGTGAATTCTATCACGTAGACCTACGACAGGAACATTTTTCACCAAAAACGCTTAGTTCGCTAAACTGCAGGTGGTTCGCAATCGCGATTATAAAAGAACTCAACATAAACAAAGTATAGATACCAAGAAAAATTGATCAAATTACATTCCAAAAGGAAGTCGTAAATTATATAGAATTGTTATTTTACTGAGATAAACAAGTAAAACACTAAATCAAAATCAAAACCACGGAACTTTATGCATTCAAAAAAAACAGTAATAATTGTAAAACAACTTGAAATACCAATAAACTTAAATCACACGTAATAAATAACGAGCAAAACGTTTTCGATGCTAACATCGAACTAATCAATCGAAAAAAAAACAGGAAGAAAACCGCAAATTTAGCCAGTTGGATCTACTTACGGGGTCTTACATAAAAGATCCACTGCTAAAAATCCAAACGCAGGTTACACACGGTGCCATCCCCTCAATAGCGTAGTTAGTTTTAAGTAAATCTTCTAAAACAGTACTGAAACATTTAATGTGAAATCAAGGTGCACGACGGCTCTGACGTCTGTCTGGCCTACTAATCCATGCATTATATCAAAATAATCCAATATCGCTTGTGCTTCTGGTGAAAATATAACGCTATTACATAACGTATCAAAAGCACCAATTACAAAGTTGACAGGAACAAATGTTAGTGGCGGAAGATGACGCATTTATAATGCAACATCGGCATCCGTCTCGTACCTTTGTTGTAATTCATTTGATTGTATATGTCAATAAATACTTTGGCAAAAGTGAGAAAAGCATGCCCGAATTCTGAGTTAAGGAAACTGGTTTCCAATAGCACTAATCATTGCCACTTTGTAGTCTATTCACATTTTTTTCTGGATTGATTGTTGGTTGTAGTTGTTGAAGTTAAAAATGTATCTTGTATAAAATTAATTGTCGGTATACCCACTTTCCGTTGTTGGAGCAGGGACAAAAATTCAAGTCAAATTTTAAACACGATTTTATTTTTTACGTAAAGTTTGAAGAACGCAGACATTATCTAGCGTCGTGTACGCCCAACAAGGCTTCCATAGTTAAGTATTTCGCGCAGATTCATCTGGATATAAAATATAATATTGTGGCGATCGGAATAAAAGTCTATACATGGGGTAAGCATTTATTTCTGGTGTTTTAGTTTAATTTAATTTTTTCGTAATTGCCTGTAGCGGGTTTCCATACCTCCACCTGTCTTCTTTATCTGTGGAGTTGATAAGCACATGTTGTAATTGGAAAATTTCTATTATGACGTCATGTCACTGGAGTTAACATACTTTTGAGGGGTTGAATACAATTATCATCATATTGGAGGAAATAATTACCGAATTTACGAAAATTAATTTGGAAGAAACTCTGCGCATTTGCTTATTTTCATTTATCGTATAATTTAAAAAGGGGTTTACTTGTGATAGCGCCGTATGTACATCTCAGTTTTAATAAATGCTGATAAGGTGCCACTAGCTAGTCGCTGACTTTGAGGAAAAGTAACTGTAAGTATTATACTTCTTATTTTAATTCTTAGTATTTTGTTGGTCAGTTGATTGTAATGAAGGTTGTACGTACATATTGGGTCGTTAAAACAAATAATTATAAAATTGTTTTGGTGTGGTACATATCATTATACGTGCGCTTTCATTCTCTACATCTTTGGGATTTATATCGTCTTTTAATTTACGAAGTTTCTATCTTGAATGTAAAAGTTAGACCGACAAGGTCACTTTCTTACATGTCGTGCTGGCTAGTCGAAGGCTGATTTAATATGTTTTCTGTAATACCGACCTATTTAATGGTGTTTGACCAAACTTATATACATTTAATGTTATATTTCCTTCTAACGTGAGCTGCTGTCTGTGATAAAATTAATATACTCTGCTGTCTTGTCATTTGTTCTATTTTAGCTGCGGGTAGATTTAAACGGTGCCTCCAACCCTACTTTTTCATCGTTTTGGCGGTTTTTTTAATTTATTTTATAATTTAACACCACGAAGCTTACGACCCAATCGCCGGAACAACTAAGTTCATCGTCGCTCTTTTAATTACGAGAAAAGTCACGTAACAGTTATTTAATTTGAGCAAGATACGTTCGTTGAGTTTTACCCGGCAACAAATCATATGGTACGTATTAGCGTCCGTTAACCTGTGGCTTCTATACAACTGAGAAAAAAGTGGTGGGGCAGTTTAAAAAGTTCTATTGACATATACATGTCTAAATCGGCCCAAAAATAGCATATTTCTCCTCGCGGAAAAAATCAACAGTTGATCATCTAGGGGTTCAGAATTAAATATCAAAAACTTTTTATCATTTTCAGAAAGAGTGTAAATTTTAGGAAAAATTATTTCCCGCCAATATATGGGAATAGCAGCCCCAGGGTTTTGTTTCATGCGAACGTTTCTGATGGTTTTGTTCATAGAATTTATTGGCGGTAGTCTTCCGGTAATGACAAGACTGAAACCTGCTGAAGAATTACCTAAATTAGTGTGTGGTGCTTTACGAGTACCATCCCTTATCGCGTTTAAAATTTTGTCACGCCCAATTTTTGCAAAATCTGCGGCATGATTATGTTGGTTTGCACCATTAGACACAACGATTTCACCATGCGTGGTTACTTTTACCCTACACTTAGTGGTTTCAAAATTTTCACATTTCTAATATATTCTGCTACCACCACTACAATACAAATAATTGTTAACAAACAAGTTTCGTCTCCCTTTTTTACTTTCCACAAATTGAAGAACTATTACTAATACACTGTCGTGTAAAAAGTGAGCTGGACCCACTGTATTGCCAGGATTTATAATAATTTTTTAGATATTTAATTCTAATATGCTAAAATTTAATTAATGGTCTTTACACTTCATTAATTATTCCAACAATTTTATCTTCATTATTATTATAATTATAATATTTCCCCAGCCTAAAAAATGTAAATTGCAACCTTCCATTTATGATGATACATCATTGAAAATATCTATAAAAATCGTATACAGAAATACCAAAAAAAGTGACATTTCATTTGACAGTTTTGAAATCATTAGCAAATAATGAAGTTTTGAGAGATGCTATCTGTGAAATCTTATATGGAAAAGTAATTACCAGAACTGTTCAAAATGTTTATCCTGCATTCTAAGCAGAAATATAGTGGGAATTCAACTTTTTGTCTCACTTTTTGGAATATCTCACAAACGACAACTGTCGATAATTTGTTGTTGTAAGTCTAATAGATCTGCTAGGTTTTGATTTGATGTGGCTCCATAGAGAGAAATCTAGCGGTGTCAAATCAGACGATCACGATGGCCACTCGATGGCTCTTCTACGACCAATCCATTTTCTTGGATAATGTTCATGTAGCCACTGTCTGGTTTGCATAGCGTAATGCGGTGGAGCACCATCTGGTTGAAAGTGAAGCAGATTTGCATCGCGGCTTGTCATGTATTTGATCTTCTAAAGTTTGAACAATCAACGGGTTTATTGTATTTTTAAGTAAGTTTTTCAATCATAGTTTCATAAAACTGAATTCGTCTATGATCCGGTGGTCCTAAAACTTTTCCCTTAAAATTTCAAAATTGCAACTTCCTTATTTTCAAAATTTTATTATAATTTTTTTTGTAAATCGATTGTACTTGACTTGAACCGCGTCTTGGTAAAATTAATGCTCGTATTTCGAGGACACCCTGTATACAGTGTAATTTTAAGGGTTGTCAGCATCTTCTCCAACTTTATTATTTGCTAATTATTTCAAAACTGTCAAGTGGAATGTCATTTTTTTGTATTGCTGAAGAGCATTTTTATAACGATGTGTCATAAGTGAGGAGGGTTACAATTCACATTTTTCAAGTTGTGGCGGTGAGGGGGCAAAGGGTAGGTAGGGGTGTGCCATTGACCATGTCAATTTAGGTTCTTATCTTGCCTGCGACGATTTTTTTTAGAAAAAATTCTATATCTTAAAGGGAAAGCAAGATAAAAAAAATTTCCAAAAAATTATAGCATGCTAGGAAGTCAATACAAACGTGTACATATCACTTCAAAGTGGGTAGGATGAAAAAATTTTTAAATAAAAATTTTCTAATGTGTAATGCTTTCACTATTATTTCTTTTAAATAAATAAAATTGTAAACCTAAGCTTTCTGAATTCTCTATATTCTTTTGACTTAGATGCTTTTCTTCAATTTGAAAATAAAAAATATGTAGAAATTCCTTATAGGAAAATCGTGTGGTGACTAAACCAGTTTTTTTTGTTGTAAACTTAAAACCCACGGTGCCGTCCCCTCAATAACGTTGTTAGTTTAGGTAAATCTTCTAAAACAGTACTGAAACAAATCCACGTCTCATGGGAAAGTTGAGGTACACGAATGCGCTGACGTCTGTTTGGCCTAACAATCCATGTATCATATGAAAATAATCCAATGTCGCGTGGGCCTCTGGTGAAAATATGTCGCTATCACATAACGTATCAACAGCATCAATTATAAGGTTGGCAGGAACAAATGTTAGTGTTGGACGATGACACATTTATAATGCAAAATCGGTATCCGTCTCCTACTTTTGTTGTAATCCATTCGATTGTATATGTCAATAAATACTTTGGCAAAAGTGAAAAAAGCATCCCCGAATTCTGAGTTCTGGAAACTGGTTTCCAATAGCTACAATCATTGCCACTATGTAGTCTATCAACATTATTTCTGGATTGATTGTTGGTTGTAGTTATGTTAAAAATGCTATAGTTATAATGTTTGTCCCTTGTATAAAATTTATTCTAGGTACGCCCACTTTTTGTTGTTGGAGCAGAGACAAAAATTCGAATCTAATTTTAAAGACGATTTTATTTTTTACGTAAAGTTTAAAGAATGCAGACATCATTTAGGGCCGTGTACGCCAAACGAGGCTTTCATTGTTAAGTATTTCACGCAGATCCATCTGGATATGAAATACAATATTGTGGCAATCCGAGTGGAAGTCGGTACATGGGGTAAACATTTATTTCTGGTGTTTGTGGTTTAATTTAATTGTTCCGTAATGCCTGTAGCGGGTTTCCATACCTCCACCCGTGTTCTTTATCTGTGGAGTTGATAAGCACATGTAATTGGAAAATTTTCATGATGACGTCACGTCACTGGAGTTAACACCACTTATACTTTCGAGGGGTTGAATAAAATTATCATCATATTGGAGAAAACAATTACCGAATTTACGAAAATTAATTTGGAATAAACTCTGCGCATTTGCTTATTTTCAGTGATCGTATAATTTAAAAAGGGGTTTACTTGTGATAGCGCCGTATGTACATATCAGTTTTAATAAATGCTGATAAGGTCCCACTAGCTAGTTGCAGACTTTGAGGAAAACTAACTGTAAGTATTATACTACTTAATTCTTAGTATTTTGTTGGTTAGTCGATTGTAATGACGACTGTGTGTACACGTAAGTTGGTAACACAATTGCGCTTTGATCCTCTAGATCTTCGAGATTCGTATCGTTGTGTTTTAATTTACAAAGTGAATTCGTTTCCATCTTGAATGTAAAAGTTAGGCCGATAAGGTCACTTTGTCATACGACGTGCTGCCTAGTCGAAGACTGATTTAGTATTTTGTTTGTGATAAATTCATTTTATAATTTAACACCACGAAGCTTACGATTCAATCGCCGGAAGAACTGAGTTGTTCGTCGCTCTTTTACTTACAAGAAAAATCACGTTACTGCTGTTTAATTTAAGCAAGAAGTCGATAATAGGTTTGTTGAGTTTTATGCGACAACAAAGCATATGGTACCGTATTAGCGTCCGTTAAACCGTGGATTGTATACAACTGAGAAACAAATGGTGGAGGAGTCTTAAACGTTCTATTGGCATACAAATGTCTAGATCGGCCCAAAAGTTGAATATTTCTCCCAGTGGAAGAATCAACAGTTGATCATCTAGAGGTTTAAAGAACTAAGTTTTCGAATAAATGGTTTTGAAGAAATGTCGTCGAAGAATGGAACCGTATTCAGATAGCTCTGAGCAAGGCGTAAGTAATAACATATTATGTTCTGTTTCGTTGTTTTTTGTCTATGTGGGTGAAGTTACATTTGCGGCAAAGATTGCAAACCTAGTCATCCAAACATTCTTTACTTTTGTATATAAAATTGGGTTTTATGAAACAATTTATTAAAGTTTTACCAATTGAATGAAATTGTTTCAAGTTTTGACATTTTTTAGTTTGTTTTTTGAAAAGATAAAGACCAGTGTGTTTGACAGTTATCGGATTCAGCAGTTCGTTCTTATTAACATTTTATCGGAACAATAGCAAAACTTAGAAAAACCGCTTGGTTTGCATTCAAAATTCTTGTTCACAAATTTTTTGGCACCAAAATTGTTCAGAAATGTTTGGAGTGAGTCAGTGACCGATTTCACCACAATATGAAAACTATGAAAGCACGATCATAGTACATGTGATGTACATGCAGTGACTCACTATTGTTGAAGCAACTACGGAAAAATTGTATTATTAGAAATCACTTTTTAGGTTTTAGCTACAAAAAGTTAAAAAGACATAAAACAATAGAGAAACCATAAGTATTTAGAAACCAAAAATAAAATAAACAAAATCCAGCTTGTTTAACAAGATAGATTCAATTAAATTAAATTACGGATAAATAATTTTTTTTCGAGCGAACCAAATTGACATAGTCAGTGGCACACCAATATTTGCCCTTTCACCCCCGACCACCCTAAATGTAAATTGCAACTCCAAACTTATGATATATCATTGCCAAGATCTTTAATAATGCTATACAAAAATATCAAAAAAAGTGACATTTTATTTGACACTTTTGAAATAATTAGCAAATAATCAAGTTTCAAGAGAAGCTGTTTGTGAAATTTTGTTTGGAAAAGTAATTACCAGAACTGTTTAAAATGTTTATCGTTTTTTCTAAGCAGAAAATTAGTCGGAATTCAACTTTTTGCCTCACTTTTTGGAATATATTACAAACCACAAGCGTTGATAATTTGTTTTTGTGAGTCTTGTAAATCTGCTGGGTTTTGATTTGATGTGGCCCCATAAAAAATCTAGCGGTGTTAAATCAGACGAGCACGATGGCCATACGATTGTTCTTCTACTTCTTGGATAATATTCATCTAGCCACTACACGGTTTGCATGGCGTAATGCGTAAAGCAGATTTGCATCGCAGTTTGAACAATCAACGGCTTTATTGTATTTTTGAGTAAATTCACAAAAAAATTCAACTGTAAGTTTCTCATTCAAATTTTATCGCCCAGAATGCCAACCCAAACATTTTTCTTTTGTTTCTGGGGATATTGGGTATGATACTCTCGTACAATAACGACAATTTTGTTTGTTGACTTGCCCGTTTAAAAAAATGTTTTTTTCAAAAGGATATTGTTCCAGTTTTTCAATCATAGTTTCACAAAACTGAATTTGTCTATCAAGACCATCGTTATGGAAGAGTGTGCACTTTGTAAGGAAAAAATTATGTGCTTTTAAGACTTTCCGAACTGATTCATGCGAGACATCCCGTTAATTCTGCAACTTTGCAAAGCGAGGTTGTTGGACATATGACGATTTAGCCCAAAATTTCAATTTGCATCCTTTCATCCAGAATTCTTCGCTGTTGTACCTTGATTCTGCTACAGAATCAGTGGCTTTAAATTTTTGCACAAGAAGTCGCACGTAAGCATTGGTGGCGTTTTTATCCAGGTGTATTGCATTGAATGCAGTAGCCGCTTGTAAAGCGCATCGATTTTCACTTGCGTGAAGGTAAATTCTTTCAACCCGCTCGGCAACTGAGTATACCACTTTCACAAATTCTTTGAAAAAAATCACTTATATATTTTTGTTTATTACTTAAAATTTTGAGCAAAATCTGGAAATCTGTTTGATGGAGCACACTGTATAGATTGACCTTTAGACCTTCGATTGTTTTAGTAAGGTTATATATCTGCCAATACGTTATATCGATTTCAATTTTGATAATCGATTTTTTAAAATTATTAATTAATCTATCTAACTTATTGCTAAATGGGGTGTGATCAGCCTGTATTAAGTACGTGCATTTAAAGAATTGTTGGATGTGTGTCGGTACGATAAAGTTTGACTTACACCTTTTTAAATACACTTTGCGATTGATTAATTTGGAACGTTTAATGTATGACTTTTCTAATTTGATGATGGTTTTGTATGTATCTTGATTGTAGCTATTACGTATTGTGTTGTGCCAAGTCGACTGGGTGTTAGATGGTACTTCGGACACGGATGCCATTATTGGAAGAAATATGATAATCAAGTACTGTAGTTACGTCCTCCTTTTAATGTTTAATTAATGAATTGGTTAGGAACACTCTTCACTAGGAGGGGCAATTAAACCACTTTAGATTTTTAATATGGCGACGTTTCGTGCAACCATGTGTGCTTAGTTATTGTTCATATACAACATTTTAATTATTTGACCTTTTTAATAATATTTTAACGAGTTATTTATGTTATTTATATTGTGTATTAGTTGTCATGTTGTTTGGAGTTGAGGACGTTTCCACTCGAACTTTTTTGTGTAAGTTTCTTGTTTTGTACCTAAAACGTATTATTTATTATACAATAAGCAATGTGTAACTTACGTACAATATATTTTAGTGGCTTGAAAAAGTGCACACATGGTTGCACGAAACGTCGCCATATTAAAAATCTAAAGTGGTTTAATTGCCCCTCCTAGTGAAGAGTGTTCCTAACCAATTCACTAATTAAACATTAAAAGGAGGACGTAACTACAGTACTTTCATATATGAATTTGAGAAAGCAAACCTAGACATATTAGCAATCACAGAAACAAAGAAAAAAGGAAATGGGATGATAGAAATGGAAAATGGACACTTACTAATATATAGTGGAGTAAAACCAGACGACCGTTCAGCTGAAGGATTAGGGTACATAATAAGAAAAGATCATGCTAATAGTGTAAATAAATGGGAATTTAAGTCAGGAAAGATACTAAAAGTCGAAATACAATTAGATCAACAAAACATAATAACTCTTCTAATAATCTACGGCCCAAGCGAAGATGAAAACACAAAAAAGAAAGATGAATTTTGGGAAGATATGAACGAAATGATAGAAAATATAAATAATAGATTAATAATGCTAGGAGACTTCAATTGTCGGGTAGGGAAAAGAAGCAATAACGCGATCGACGTAATAGGACAATACGGAGAAAATCATAAAAACAATAACGGAGATAGAAAACAACTTAATAATAACGAATACATTCTTCAAGCACAAGGAAATACTTAAATACACTAGAGAGGTTATAAGCAGAAACGAGAAATCCATAATAGATAACGTAATCATAAACAGAACATCCAGGAAAGAAATCGTAGATGTTAAAACAAGAAGAAGGCCCGAAATCTAGAGTTACCACTATTTGGTAGTAGCGAAATTATGTATAATAACGGAAAAAGAAAAAACACTAGAAACAAACACACGACACAGAACAAGAGTAAACGAGAAGATAAAGACATACAAACTGCAAGAAACAGAAACGGCAAGCAAATATAGGAAAAGTATAGAAGAGAGAATAGCAGCAAACGCTGACCAATAGGAAGTCTAGAGCAGATGTGGAGACACTTTAAAGAGATTGTACTGACAACAGCAAGGGAACAGTGTGGAACAATTGCGCTAGATAAACAAAAGAAACAAACCAAATGGTGGAATAAAGACATCAAAGAACAAGTAAAGGTTAAAAAAGAAAAGTGGAAACAATACCTAGGAAGTAAAACGGAAAAAAAGCAAAGTACATGGGAAGAATTCGATCAAAAAATGGAGGAAGATAGCAAAGGAAACCAAAAGTTATTCTACCGAGTGCTAAAGACCTTAAGAAAAGGAAAACAACAAAGTTTACGACAAATAAAATCAAAAGACAACAAAATTTTAACCGATGAAAAAGAAATTATGGAAAGGTGGAAAGAATATTTCCAAGAACTTCTCAATACAAGCAAAACAGGAAACACGACAAACGAAGAAAGAGAAAAACACCTAGAAGAGGAAGACGAGAATCACATACAATTGGAGGAAGTACTAAAAGCAATAAAAAGCATAACAACAGGAAAAGCAGCAGGACATGACAAAATAACAGGTGAAATGATTAAAAACAAAGGGACTAGAATGGCTACAAAAAATATTAAACAAGGCGCGGGACACAGGAAAAGTACCCGAAGATTGAAAGATTGGAGTGATCGTTCCAATATTCAAGAAAGGGGACAGCGGAGAATGCTCGAATTATAGGGGAATAACATTATTAAGCATTGTATCAAAAATATACGAGAGAATTCTAGAAAAAAGACTAAGAAATATAATTGAAGAAAAACTAGATGAGGCACAGAGTGGATTCAGGAAATGTAGGAGCGTACAAGACCATATTTTCACTATAAAGCAGATGATGGAAAAAAGCAGAGCAGGAGGCTCGGAGATATACAGTGTGTCCGAAAAGTATGGAATATATTATACAGGTCGATAAATATGCACTTTACACGAAAAAGTTGTAAATAAAAGTTGTTTATCACTTAGTTATCTACCACCTGGGAGATATCAATTTAAATTTTTGCTGTAAACAAAATCGCAACGAATAACACTTACATTTTTTTAAATGGCAAGGCACGTCTTTATTATACTTATTTGATAGAGTCTTTTTTTCTCTTTTCAACCATATGAAACTTGAATACCTTTACATCAAAAAATTTTCAAGAAAAACAAGGACATGTCTAACAAATTTATTTTACTGAGCAGTATTAATCAGGAGTAAGATCCAAGCCATGGATATGAAGTATCTAAGAAGAGTTAAGGCTATAACTAGAAGAGACAAGATAAGAAACGACATAGTAAGAAAAGAACTAGAAGTAGAGCCAGTTATGAATATAATAGAAAAACAACAACTGAGATGGTTTGGAGATATTTGCAGAATGGACAATAAGAGACTAGTCAAAAACGTGTGGGAAGCAGGAGCAATAAGAAGTAGAACAAGAGGAAGATCCAAGCAGACTTGGAATGACGAAATAACGGCGATACTAGGCAGAAAAGGCAAAACGTGGATTGAAACCAAGAAGTTGACAGAGAACAAGAAGGAATGGAGAAAATTTATAAATATAATAAGAAATGTAATAGAATAATAAGTGAAATGTATAACCTTACACCTTAGAATAAAAAGGTTCATGATTATTTTTTTTTTCGTTTGTTAGCTAGTAAAATAACGCATTTAATGCAATTATTACTCCATTCTGAATTACAAAATTAAATTTAAACCATTACTTTCACATAAATGATTTTATATTTATTATGTTTTAAGAAAAACAATTATTTTTTTAATTAAAAACAAGGTAAATATATACAAAAAATTAAAATTTCTTACCTCGCGATATTCTTCGTAAGCTTTTAAAATGTCTTGAGTGCTTTTTGATCGGAGACATTGCAACATACTGTTATAATAATTGTTTAGACAGCCCAAAACTCTAGCAATTTCCCATGATGCCGATTTTGCATTATTTGTTATATGCCACGGCGAAATCGTTGAGCCGGAAGATAAAATTGCTCGGTGAAAGTAACCTGTAATTTAAGTAAACACATAGATAAAGACTGTAATTTATATTTACTTAAATTAATAATAAAAATTATAATTGTCACAACGGTATTTGCCGTTAAAATAAAAAATTTTTATTTATTTATACCTGCAGTTCTCGGTGAAATAAGGTGCAAAATTACACTTGCTGCTCCAGCAGAATATCCGTACAGAGTAATTTTGTCAGGGTCCCCACCGAAATATCTAATATTTTCACGAACCCATAACATCGACAAATACTGATCTAATAAACCCATGTTGCCTCTCACTTGCAAGGATTCTAAACATAAAAATCCAAACACGTTTAATCGATAATTAACAGTAACGATAACAATATCCTCAACGGACAAATCCTGGCCAGAGATTTGTCTGCGACCACCTTGCGCGAACTCATCACCATCGAGGAATATTACAACCGGCAACAGATACCGTGCCGTAGTCTAAAAACGCTAAAATTACGTTTGTGTAAAAATTAATACACGAACCACCTTCGGTGTCCAGATATTAAGAAACAAGCAATTTTCGCTTTCGTTAATTCCTTCGCGAATCGGCAATTGCGGACAAGAAGGTCCGTAAGCAGTTGCATGAAGCGTGCCATTCCATCCGTTGTGTTTTTGGGGCGCAGAAAAACGCAATTTACCTATAGGCGCAGCTGCATACGGAATACCCAAATACGCATCAATAATTCCACCATATTCCGTGTACACTTTCACCTAAGCATGTTAACTTTATATAAACGAAATTACTTAAGCGCTCACATACACCTGCAACTACTCCTTGACTAATTCGCACAAAAGGTTTATCATCTTGGAGAGTTTCAACTAAAACGCACAAAAACGACAAGTACTTTAAACACATTTTTGCAAATGTTGAAACTAAACAAATGACAAATATGTGTTAAGTTTAGATGTGCATGTTGCCCTTCCGGTCACTTCTTTTGTGTTATATCCGGTATCCGGTATATTTTAATTTCTATTGTACCTGTAATTTGGGAACAATAATTATTTATATACAGAACTGAGTAAACTAATATTGCAAAAAATTAATAGTTTGTTTATTTAATACGCATATTATATTAATCGAATTTTAACGTTATTAATTGTTATAGCATTTGTTTAATTGATACTATTGTAAAACTAATTTATTTATAACGAAATATTTACACGTAACTAATTAAATCACAGTTACACTAGTTTATATATTACAATCACTCGAAGAATAATGTCAGCGGATAACTTCTGTTTATCTAAAACTGATTTTTTTAAAATTAAAGGCACGTACGCTTCAATTCCGTTAGATTTATCTCTAACAGACGCGTTTATCACTTATTTATTTAAAGAGTCTTCTTAGTTTCGACTTTGGAAAACTGACCTATGATTCGTTTGAACCGCTTTTATACATTTCCGCTATCTTTTCGATAATTTTCTACATCCTTGGTAAACGTTTTTGAAGTTGACAAAAAGTTTGTGAACGTTCTCGGAGCCGATAACAACTTTGCGAACGTTTCACTGCCCCCTTCTAAAGACTATTCTGTCCCAGAACAGGAAACTGGATGCGACACCGGTAGCTCTCTACATTTCAGGAACTTCCTTGGCCATAAAAGCAGCAGTCAATGGACTTTTTCTGACCCGATATTCTACTTGGTTGGTAATTGCAGATCAACACTTGAACGCCTGTTCCCCGGAAGACGACCTCCAACATATTTTGAATTGTACTCCAATTCAGTTGATCTAAGCCACAACCAATCTTGGGTGCTGCCAATTTCTTAATTTTGTGGAACTCCATTTCTCGTTTGAGATTCCATAATGTTCGCTACAGATTTCTTACTTCTTAGTGACCAGATAGAAAACGAAGCGTCGGTCACCACGTAGTTTTAAAATTTTTTTGATCGCCGGATGCTGGCGTTCAAACTTTTTTTTAAATACGACTGCAACTCCTCTGGACATGTCAAGATCCTCGCCCATGCAAGTTGCGATGGCGTAACCTTTTCGTATTTGGAACACGTCTTGCTCTTCGATTGTAACTCCGAACCTAGCCTTTCCGAAACCTCTGTATATGCTCATAAACTAATCGAAGTCCATTCCTTCGACTTTATTTCAGGTTCTGCTAGTTATTATTCTGGTTTGGACCTGATGCGATATATGACGTCATTAATACGCTGCACAACTTCATAAGGGCCCTCCCATTTCCTCTGCAGCTTTGGCGACAAACCACGTCTTCCTTAAAGATTATACAAACAGACCATCTCGCCAGGTTGAAACTCACCATTTTGTGCCTTGACGACGAATCTGATCTTCATTCTGTCGCTGGCAATTTGTGTGTAGAAATACCATCTTTTGCCCTAATGTATTGCTTAGATATTCTGTTACGATAGGAATTATGGGTAACTAAATTTAAATGGAGCGATGGCCGCAGTAGCTCGGTTCTTGTAGGCAAAATGGGGTGGGTTAGAAATTGTGAGGGGAATATTTAAATCAGAGATGTCGTGATAGATAAAATTAGTCAAATAGTGATTAGAAATTGTTAGAAATGGGCGCCACACAATTTGTTTAGTTACGGTCCTGTTAAGTAAATTGTAAAAGTTTAACAGGGCTCTAGTAGTAGCGAATGCTTGCTGAAAGAAAAAAAAAACGGGGAAGGTTAAGCAATAAATAGCAATCAGTAAATTTGATGTAAATATAATGAATTTAGAATAAATAGCAATTTACAAAATAATCAATAAAATATTCAATTTTGAATTATGCAAACAAAATATGCGTGAAGTTGAGTAAAACAATCGATAATGGATTTCAAAGTAAAACTAATTTAATTACGTTAGGTTCGCAAAACAAACAACAACAAAAATTTAATTTGGGACAGCGATCGTTATTCGACAAGACAGTAATTTCAAATTTGAGATACAAAAAAAGAAATCTTACCATATTACTTCGCTGATGGAACTCCGTGCACGGTATTTCCAGTCGAAGTTTCCTTACATAAAATATTTAAAACAAACAATTGGCCGTCGGCAAATAACAGCCGAGAATTAGAGTTAGGTTCAAGTTTACTATCTCGTAGATCAGGAGATGCGCGACCAAATTTATGTAGGTTAATAGGTCAGTGACAATTACGTTATAAGTCAACAAATTTCAAGGTAAATCAGATAACAACTTCTTATAGAAACAAAGAGAAATTAAATTAAGTAAATTAAGCCAAAGTTTAAATAACAAAAGTGAATTTTAAATAGCAAAAAAAAATTGTAAAATTTTAAAGTATAAAGAAAAGTTCTTGAATTTCTAAAGTTGATTAAGCAAGTAGGATTTTGATTAAAAGTTCAATGTAGAAAAATATTCTTATAGATTTGCACAAATATGAATTAATTCACAATAAAACGAAGGTTAACGGTTGTTTTTTTTTTCACTTAGCGTCAGTTGGTGCAATCGAAGTTGACTTCTCAGCGTAGCGTTAGTAGAGTTTACAGATGAACGGAGTATTTTGGTAGTTGAAGGAACTTTCACACGTGGAGTAAACAATCCGTTGGAGAAAACGTTCATATGAATTAGAACAATTTCGTCGGTAGAAAAACCGCTATAAAGAGGAAGGGAGAGAAGCGAAGTTAGATTAACTAAATAAAACAAAAACTAAGTACTTTACCTGGGTATAATAATCCAGCGTTAAGAAAACTAAGTATACTTTTAAAATTTAAAGTAACTTATAGCCGTAAATATACGATTTTTAGTAATTTTAGGAAAGACAGGTTCCGTAGATATACTAAAAGTTAGGAAGGTTTCAACGTAATATCCGGTAAAATCACCGTGTTTAAGTAAACGTTAGTACTTCCAAGGTACAGTAAATTTTTGAAGTGATCTCAACAAGAGTTTGTCAGGAACTGATTAAATAAGGAAACGAAGTACCTAAGGTTATAATGACCTCAGAAGATAACAAAATAAATTCGTCAGCAAATTCGTGAGAACGCTCGAGTAAATGATATTTAAAAAAAAATATTTATAAGGACTTGTAGATAAGCAGAATTTAATCACGTATTAAGCGAAGATAATACGCTCTTAATTAATCAGAAATTACAAATTATCAACTTTAAAATGTAAAGAAATAAAGCGTGAGATTAATAACAACAGCAGATTCCCACACGTCTAACTTAAATGAATCAGACAGTGCCGGATTTAGAAAAAAATGCTCAGGGCGTAACAATTCTCGTAGACGGAAACGTCGTAAATTAGTTAGGAGAAACAATAGGATGAGTGTCGCCGAGAATTAGTTTGTATAGGTTGATTCTTTTCGATATGCTAGTAGGATATTACAGTCACTGAGTATCTGGTGTGTGTGTTATTTTCTTCTGTGCGTTAGCAATAGTTTGCTTGTAATAGGTATCGTTTTTTTAGTGGAAGTATTCCGTTTTTGACGACTTTAAAAGCTTAAACGCTCGCTTAGGTATTTCTACTTGTGCGATTTATTTACTGCCAGGGTGGTTGGTTGGGCAGTAGTGTAGGTTGCTTTGCTTCGCTTGTCTAGGGAAGAGTAGTCGAGGCATACAACAACATCGTACTCTTTTTTCTATTTTTTCTTCCTGTTTTCCTTTATCTTTTTTCAATCTGTCACTATGAGTGGGGGGGGGGGTGGCGTGCGCCTGTTGTGAGAACCCAACGACAACGTGCCCGGGAAGATTTGTTTTCGACCCGGTAGTCTCAGTTTCTGGACCAGGCATAATTTCTTTTGGGGGCCGTATAGCAGATTTAATGGAGTTTGGCGAAGGTGATCAATTTTTGTTAATCGGCACGGAGGATGTTGTGTTTTTAGTCCTTTTTGTTTATTTTTTTTATATACTTACACAGTGGGAGAATTTCCTGGGTCTCGTTCCCGCTGGTCTTAGACCAGACTCCTTTTCTGGTTAGGGGGAAGACTATAGTGGCCAAGTCAGTACTGGGTGCGGTGATGTGCGTTTGTGTAAAATTATATTAAGGGGCTCAACGTTGCGCGTTTCCTTCATAACGCGAGGACTTGATGTGTGACAAGACTTTGACGTCACACAATCGTCCAGAACTCCATCGAGAAAACTTTAGGCTGTAAGGTCATTTTCTAACCTTGGGGTATGAGTGTCGTTCTTTGTATTATAATCTATATTACCTTTTCCTTTCCTTATGAGTTGTATTTAAGGAGGGTTTTTTATCACTAGGGGTTAGGGTTGCATTTGGTTTTTAGAACTCTTGGTTCTTGGCGTTGGCTTAAACTTCCTACTTTTGTTCTTATCGTCGTGGGCTCGCTAAGTGATGAGTGTTCTTTGAGACAACTTTGCTTCATGCGACTGTTTGGAAGGATGTAGACTTCTTAGAAGTACCTTTCTTTCTTTAAATGACTTAGTTGTGTTCTATAGGTCTTCTCTCTTTATCTGGGTTGGGTTTTTTATAAAAGTAAGTTGGTTTTGTTTTTGTTTGATTCTTGGTGTACGTCTAAACTTTTGTCTTCATTTGAACTTTCTATCGTCGTTTTCAAGATATTAATTTTACTGGGGGAGGGGGTTTGTTACGTGTTATTTTTATTCATTCTACTGAAATGAAGATTTTTTACGTATTTTGGGCGAATTAAGGCGGTTCTAGATCTACTCAATACTCATAAGTAATGGCTACGGACACCATTTTGCTTTTGTTAACTTAAAATTCTGTATAGCGAACCTCAAAGCCTTTTCACAAGCTCCACTTCTACGGGTGATCGTAATGATGTTTAGCATCTTGAATTAAACAGGTGTAGTGACATGGGGTTAATAATCGCAAGTGGTCGCTCACCTGTCAAGTATGGTGTTCGGACACTACTTTGGCTAAGTATTTTTCCATTGTTCGATTCATTTGCTCAACCATGCCATCAGATTAGGGATGGCAAGGCGTCGCGTTGTCTCAGACTCAAAGTTGCGGTCTTGGTCGGAGTGTAATTTCAACGGAACTCCAAACCGACAGAAAAACTCTTTCACTAAAACGTCGGCGACTGTAACTGCTTCTTGATTGGGTATGGCGTAAGCTTCCGTGAACTAATCCATCGGTACCAGGATGTATTTGTTTCCCGAATCCGATTCTGGGAACGGCCCTGCGATGTCAATCTCTACTTTTTCTAAAAGGTTTCCTACGTTGTACTGCTGTATCGGTGCTTTGCGTTTTCACGCTGAACCATTTTCAGATGCGCAGATTGTGCACTTACAGCACCATTTCATGACGTCTTCTTTGCAGTTCACCCAGTAGAATTTTTCTCGAACCATCGTGGAGATGCTTTAGCACTTGTGACACCCGGTTCTTTGGTACTACCAGCTGTAGTCTGTTTTCTCTCTAGCGATCGTTTAAGAAGACCATCTTTTACTATCAAAGAGTCGCACTACGCCCAGTAAGCTTTGAGGGTTTTGCCCAAAGCACTCACTTTCTTTTAGGTTGGTCGTTGGCCAGTAGTCTTATTTTGGGATCGTTTTCTTGTTTGCAACGCAACTGTTCAGGTTTTGATCCATCCTTCCAGGTTACGGAACTGCAATAACCATTTCAAAACGCCGTGATCCATCCTAAGTAAAAATTTTCGTCCATACAAACATTTGTAGACATTTGTAGAAGTGTTCTATGGACTTGACGACTGCTAACAGATCCCTCCTACTCACGAAATCATTCTTTTCTGGCCTGGACAAAACTTTATTAAAATACGCGATGACTTTATCTTGTCCATCTTGCATCTGTGAAAAGACCGCGCCAATAGTCAGATTGCTAGCTTCGGTATCCAAAACAAATTTTCCCTCTTCTCTTGGATGTCTTAAAATCGGCGAAGTGACTAATGCCTGTTGTAGTTGATGTAAAACATTTCGGAATTCTTTGTTCCATCTAAATTCAGTTTTTTGTCAGGTCAATTTTGTCAAAGGTTTGGCAATATTGGCGAATCCGGGTACAAATCGTCTATAATGGGTGCACAATTCAAGGAAACATTGGACCTGATGTTTCTCGATTGGCCTTGGCTATGCTTGCACTGCTCGGATTTTGTCTGGGTCAGACTTTACTCCATCTCTATATACAACTAGGGTAGTGCAATTCCTTCTTAAATGTGTGGCACTTCTTTGAACTCACATTTGCTGAAACACTTTTTTCAATATGTTCAAGTGTTCTTTAAACGACCTTTCAACCACGATCACGTCGTCTAGGTAAACCAAGCACGTATTCCAAAACAGTCTGCGCAAGATGGTCTCCATCAAAAGCTCGAACGTTGCAGGAGCGTTACACAGGTCAAAGGGCATCACAGTGAACTTTCACAAAACAGTTCCAATCATAAAATCCGATTTTCACGATCCTTGGGTTCCAATTCTACCTGCCAGTAACCACTCTTTAAATCCAACGTGGAAAACCACAGGGTGTCTAACGTATCGTTAATTCTCGGTAAACGGTTGCTGCCCTTTTTGATCACGTCGTTAAGCTGTCTGTAGTTTACGCAATACCTTGTTGATCCATCTTTCTTCTTTACGAGTACCACTGGGGACGCCCATGGGCTTTTTGAAGGTTCAATCACATCTTCTTTCTTCATTGTCATAATTATTTGTTTGGCTTCTTCTCTTTTCGCAAAAAGAAATCGACGTGGATGTTTTCGTATCGGCTGAGCGGGTCCGGTATTATTTTTATGCTTCACCAAGTTAGTTCTTCTTTTGAAACCACTCCCCAGCGCGAACACATCTTGACACTTCTGTATCAACACTTTAACATTAGTCAGCTGGTCTTGGTAGAGGTTTTCGCATTTGGAAGTAAGAATGTCCAATATGTGTTGTGGGCACGGCGACGTTAAAATTCACGCATCTCACAATTTGAGATACTGGTGTGCATTGACCTACCACAGTAATCGTTTTCAACGTTACTGGATCTGAGTTGATATAGATCCTTACAGGCATCGTGTTTTTCACTCGTACTAAAGTTTTGCCAACAAATAATCCTTATTCAACTAAGTCGTCCTCCATTGGTTTAATTGCGCGAATGTAGCCTTCCCGGGAATTTCCATCCAGATGTGCCATCACAACACTTACAGTCTTTGCAGGCAGAGTCACGTCTTCACTCAATAAGACTCGCACAGCTGCCTTCTCTGACGAGTGAAAAAAATTTTTTTTACTTTAGATTTTTAGGACATCGTTTTTCATATCCAAATAGAACCCATATTTTTTTAAAACGTCTATTCCCAGAATAATTTCTTCTGTGGTGTCGACTACCAGTACTTGATGGTCGAGTACTCCCATACCAATGACTACTTTGACTTGTCCGTGAGTAGGTATTACTTTGCCCCTCGCCGTTCGAAGTCGTACTGTTACTGGTGATGTCTTCTCATTTTCCAATAACATCTAAGGACATATGATGGTCTTCGTCGCTCCCATGTCAACCAGTAACTGAACATTTTGTCCATTAATCTTGCCATCAAGATAAATGCTATGCAATGGCTCCCTAGGTTATGTTATTTGAATGCTAATCTCAGGTACATGACTAGATAAGATTAACTTTTGTCTCTTTTCATCAACTTGTTTCAAACTTTCAATCACTTTTTTTGTTTTTCTTAGGTTTAGTGCGATGTCGTCATACGTGGCCTATTTCACAGCGATTTAATGTCACTCCTCTTTCCCAAAGCATTTGTTGCGCTACCTCTTTGATGCTTTCTAGTGTCTGCGCGGCTATTTCTTCAGCACAGCGGAGTTTATGACCGTATAGTTGCGATGCTTGTTTTGCTGCTTTAAACTCCATGGCATGCATTAAAGCGTCTTCCAACGACTTAGTTCGAGCTAACCGGAGCGTCTGCTGCATTTCTCTATCTCGGAGGCCGTCTACAAAGGTTTGAATAGCCAACTGCTCCAAAAAGTATCTGATGCTGTAGGATACGCAAACCGTGTTAATCTGGCGATGTCAGCCTCAAACTCTTGAAGACTTTTGGCAACTCTCTGAACCCGACTTTTAATTTGAGCTTGGTACACTTGTTTAAGATAAGCATCTCCATATTTCATTTCTAAACCAGAAATTAAAAGTTATAAGTTGTAAGTGGTCAGGAACAGTTTGCAAGATTCTAAGGGCTTCTCCACGTAAGGTTATTCAAATAATATAAAATTTCACAAGAAACACGTTATGTCAGCGAAATACGTAGGTTTTACAAGACTGTCATTGTTATTTTTATAGGAAATGAATAGGTGTAAATTTTAAATAAGATTCGGTAAATACCAGTCACATCCGTTATTTTGGTGCATATTTCTTCAACAATAAAAAATGTTTCTTTTACTCGAATGTTTACTTACAAAATGTATATAAATTATTTGGAAAATTTTATCAGAAAATAATTATGAAGATCTTTTTTACTGTTAAAAATTATTTTATAACCGAACTCAACTTACTTACTAAACGATTTATGATTACAAGTGTTTTATAGACTTATGAACGGATTTTTTTTGGCAAGAAAAAATCTTAGAAAGACATGAACATCCGGATGTGTGTAGTGCAAGATTTTCACTGGCTAAAAGCACTTGCCTCTTCGTTCTCGTAGACAATGGTACCACCTTTGTGGTTTTCGTTTATATATCACAGTTATAATTTTTTTTTATCTATTTGATCTGGTTCTTTCTTTTCCATCACTACTCATATATATTTGTGGATATCTTTCCAACTCTTTTTTGACAGTATCATTTGCGGTATGATTGTTTCTGCATCTATGGTATTATTTATTTGGCTCTCTATGTGCCATTGAGGGCAGCTTATTACCGTGTGCTCTGAAGTATCTTCTTCTCCGCAGTATAAACAGGAGCTGTTTGCGCTCTTTTTAATTCTATTGGTGTAGTAGTCGGTTTTTCTTGAGGTCAGTTCCACTCTACAAAGTTTTTTTATTAACTTTTTTGTCCATGGCTCCATAGTTTTCTGTTCCACCCACTCTGCTTGCCATTTATTATGTGTTTTTTCACGTTCTTCCTGCCTAGTTTTTTGCACTAATTGGTTACCTTGCTACAAGCTTATAGGTGTTACGAACCCTGTTCGGCCAACTCGCACTAGTCAGAGATAGGGAAGGTTCAAGTAAATAAATTTTAATGGGCGCCAGATCTTACTAGTAAAAACTCCTGTTTCGATCAAGACAGAGGGTCCAAGCCTGCAACAAAATCAAGTTGGTATTTTTCAACGGACAAAAAAGAAAGATGGATAGATATAACAACTTTAATTTAAATATAGTAAATTATTCAACGAGCACAAAAATTATGGTAGATTATTAAACAATGGTTGTATAAATGCCGGAAGTAACGGCAACACACAATACATAGGTTTAAATTACACATAGGGTGTTTATAGCGAAGAAAATTAAATTGCTAATGAGAAATATCTATGATTAACAGCACGCGTCACACAAAAATAATTAATGAAAATACCTAAATGGTATTGAAATAATTGTTGCAATTACGTAAGTTAGAATAACGAGCTAAATTTTCGTGAAAGACCTTAATGACACAAATGTAATTAAATAAGACTTACCCAGAATCCATTACTTGCCCGAAGAAAACGTTTTCCTCGTGAAGCGGATCTGGAGTATAAATGAACAGAGCAAATCGTGTCAGCACAATGACTCAAGAAACCAAAAATCTACAACACTATTAATTAATGCCAAAAGGAATTAGAAATAAAAACCTGGTTATCGAATGCTGTTACACACATTAAATTAAAGGGGATATCGCAGTCTATTGATTCGTAGGTAACAGTACATCGGAGAAAATTTTCTTCTCAAAACTTTTTTTTTAAGATATAAAGCAAGCCTTCCCTTAAGGTATTTGGTCTATATTAACCCTTCATTCGTGCAGAATACACTAAACACATGTGGACTAACACGTGTAGGGTCGTGCCTATGATGAATAAACTAATAGAAATGCGTTCTCGTTTTATATCATAGCTTCCACACAAGCCGATGATTAATTTAGACATCGCAAGCATGGCTTAAAGCAATAGACCGTTTAACGTCAGGAAGTGAAGTAAAAACGAAACTTGTTAGAGACCGTTGAAAATAGAAATCTAACTTTAGTGTAATAAATATACAGTGTAGTACATTTTGAAATTTATGCATGTAACAACCTCTCCCGTATAATCTCTCTCTCTTTCTTCTGCTAACAGAGTTATTACCGGTACTCCTGTTATTGACTTGATAGCAGTAGCAGATGTTGTCCTATAGTTGCTGGCTATTCTAAGTAGAGTCTTTCTTTGAATGCTGATTAACATGTTAGCGTACTTTTTCATTCTAACAGCTTCGATCTATGCAGGTGCTACGTATAATGGTGTCGATTGGACCACTCCATATAGTACTTTCCTTTTTTTGCTTCCCAGACCTCCTACATTAGGCATTATCTTCATGAGTTCTGCAAGCCTGTTTTTTGCTTTCTTGATTGCGCTTTTATGTGTCCCAAAAAGCATATTGCTGTCTAATACAACCCCTAGATATTTTAGTGGTTTGTTACACCTTATTTCTACACCTTGGATTTTAAAATTGATTTGGTCTCGTTTTCTAGGACTTCTGAGAACAATAGCTCCGGTTTTATGTGGCACTATTTCTAATTTGTTGTTTGACTATTCACCCATTGATAGCAGGGATTCGTTTACACTGCATGTTAGATCCTGAATTGTATTGGCTTCTATTAATATAGCCAGATCATCCGCGAAGGCCACCGTTTCTACTACTTCCTGTCGTTCGACTCTAAGCAGCTCGTCATACAGGACGTTCCATAACATAGGGCTTAGAACGGAACCCTGGGGTACACTAACATTTGTTTTAATGTTTTAAGGTATATTGTCTTACTAATCCAGACGCAGCAATAACTGAGATAATTGCCAATCAGATTAATCATGCTTTTGGACACTTTTTTTTTTGAGCTTGTCCATGATGGTGTACCAGGAGGCGGAGTTAAACGCGTTCTTTATATTAGATGATTGAGACCAATATTGAGTTTGCTTGTTTAGCGGTGGTAATCACTTTTCGAATGGCTTAGACTGTTGAGTGGCTCTTTCTGTACCCAAATTGATTTGGGGAGAGACCACCTTGGTTTTCTATTTCTTTTTTGAATCTGTTTTTATTAACTTCTCGTAGAGTTTTCCTAGCGTATTTAACAAGCATATCGGTCGATACGAGAAATGATCTTCCATGTTATTTCCTTTGCCTTTCCAGATAAGGGCTGCTACTGCCTCTTTCCATTGTCTTGGGAAGCTTTGATCGAGTAACAGTTTGTTGAAAACTGCCAAGATTTCTTTGTCTGCAACGTGCACTCCTTTTTTGACAGTTTCTGGTGGGATTTTGTCCGATACTGCTGCTTTTTTTAATTTTATGCTGTTTGCCGCATTTGCTAATTCTTCGAAGCTAACATACATCATTTTTGAATCATGTTTCTCCCACCTAGAACTCTTTTCTTCCACCTTCGGAAAGAAATGTATGCATATTTTTAATTGCTATACATATATATAGGGTAAACATTGTTTTCCTATATTCTTTACTACTATTCTACAGCCATCTCCCCATATATCGTCATCTAGTTCTAGGCAGAATATGTTTCAGTGTTTTCGTTTAGCTTTCTTGATTTGTTTTTTCAGTTTTTTGTGCTTGTTGTTATATGTTTTGTTTGCTTGTGTTGTAATCCTGTCTTCGCGTCCGTGTTTTCTTTTATATCTCGTTGTTTTTCTTCCGACCTTTATGCAGTCATCTCTTCTGTAAGGGGTGTTATTGTGTTGTAGGTTCGCATATCTAGTCGTCTTCTGAAATTTTTGGCAGTCATCACTATTGAACACAGGTTTTCCCTTCGTTTCAGAGTTACCTCTAGGTTTTTTTTTACATTATATAGTATATGGTTATAATATGTGTGAAACTCGTCTTGAAGCACCTCCCAGCTTACAATATTATTTGCTATTTTTTGGCTCGCACAGGTTACGTCAATGTGGGAGAGACTTGTCCCTTTTTCAGAGGTGGGTTCACCTTTGTTTAGTTTAGTACGATTAGGTTTAACTCCGCAATCCATTCCAAAACACATTCTCCTCTTCAGTCCTTTTTTGGTGCTTCCCATAAATACATTTTGCGTTTAAATCTCTTCCAATAACGACTTCATTTTTACAGTTTTTTGCTTCCAGCATTACTTCGTCAATTTTGTTCTGGAATTCCGTGAATGGTACATTTGGAGAGATGTAACATACGGTAATGCGTCATTTTTCAAAGGATAACTTTATCTTCTTAGCCTGTTCCTCCAATAACCGAAATATGATGCATTTAGTCTGGTCCGGTCAGTGCCTAAGTTTCCTGCATGCGGGACAGTAGGCTGCTTTTTGTCCTATGTCCTTCACTTGTACATTTCATACATTTACCGGTTTGGTCTTCTCGTCGGCACTCAGTGGAGTGATGTCCAAACTCCAGACACTTATAACAACGTAGCAAGTTTATTTGCTGCCTGATAATAAATTTTGTCCATCCTATTCTTAACTGCAGTTGCTTTTTGTAATTCGACTGTTGCTGTTTGACTACCACTCTTCTTGTTTTATTTGCATCGTATTCTCTTTTATTTGTCTTTTTACGTCTTCCTGAATTTTGTTATTTTTTAACACATTTCCATCTGGTTTGCTTTCTTTCAAAGAATTTTTAGTTTAGTTTGAAAAATTCCAATTAGTGGGTTGTGGTCGAGTTTTATGTACTGCCTCAGAATTGGTCTTAACACCAAGTATACTATTTCTAAATCTTTGGTTTATCAATATGTAGTCGATCTAGTTTCTAATTATATTCTCTGACGTGTGTCTTGGTGATGTCCATGTATTATAATCTCCTCGGTGGTAATTTAAAAAACGTATTTGTTGTTATATATTTTTCTTTTTGATACTACCAAATCACCTGACCTCAATCCCAATAAAAATTTGTAGACCCATAATGTAAAGGTTTTAACGCGGGTGGAGTAAGAGAGAGAAACGTTAGAGAACTAACGCAACACGTGACAGAAACATGAAACTCCTTAAGGAACGCCTAAATTACGGAGAAACTTGTAATAGTATGCAACAGAGGTTTATTATTCAATTTTTTATTATTTTTTTTATATGATTTGATGCTATTGTAACTCATTTGCAGTACAACTCTTTAGGAGTCAAATTGATTTTTGTATATACATATATCTATATACCTTCTTATGTTTACATGTATGTATTTATTGTTAATTGTTAAGCCATTCGGCCTTACAATGGGTTACGTTACCCTTACATCATTCTCTTAACATAATAATATATTTCGTACATAAAATTATAAACTAAAAAACTTTCTCCCCTAAAATCTTCCCATCACCATCTTACTATTCTAATTCGTTAGACCTAACCCTCCCCTCTTATCCTTCTTTCCTTTACTGCTTTCATCCAATCCAATCCCTCCCCCTCCTCCCTAAGCAAAGCCTTCCTCCCCCTCATTTCTTCCCTTAGCTCGCCACACTCCTCACTCAAGTGCTCTATGTCTTCCCATCTCTCCCCACATAATCTACATCTCCTCATTACATCCTCCTACCAATACTTATTTAAATTCTCCTTATTACCACATCTAAACCTGGCTATAAGTCGTTTCTCTCCTAAGCTTCTCCTCCCCATCAGATACTTAGGAACCCCCCTGGACACTATATTCCCATACCTTGCGTTATACTTTCCTCCCTTATCTTTCCTTCTCTTTCTTGCACCTGCGAGTCTTTATCTCTTCTTACTATCTCCTCCGTATTTAACCTCCCTTCCTCTTTCCTTCTTTCCACCTCTTCTCTTGCGAAACCTCTTCGTTGGTAGTACAGTTTCCTTTCTTCCTGCCCATATATGTTTTTGCTATCTTTTACCGTCCTCCAGCAACATTGCAAAATTTTACATTCTCTCCTTTCCTTCATTTTCTCTTCATAACCCATCGCCCTTTTCCCTGCTTCTATTCTAATCTTCTCTAACTTCCCCTCCTCCTCTATTATGTACCCTAGCGTCTCTCTGTCTAAACCTAGTATCCATTTCCAATATTTTATTTGTACCCTTTCCAATAGGTTCCACTCTTTCCAACCCCATACCTCCACCCCGTACATCATCACACTTTTAATCAATTTTTCAAACAGCCATCTTCTCTTCTCGATCTCCTTCCCAAATACTCTTTCCCCTAAACTCCATACCTGCCCTAATACCCTACTACCCTTCTTTGCTAACTCCCTTATATGCGCATCATCTTTACTATCATACCTTAGCCTATATCCCAAATATGTCACTTCATTCACTGCCTCTATCTTCTGTTCTCCCCAAATTAACTCCTCCTTTTTCTTCCTTCCTCTCCCTTTTTGAAAAACTACCATCTTAGAATTTCTCACATTTAAACCCAATTTATCGTATTTATCATACCTTTCATCTCCAACTCATTTTTTGCCACCATGACCATATCGTCTGCATATGCCAACACCCACACTTTAATCCCTCCATCCATGACAACCCCACCACACTGACCTCCCTTCAACACTTCTTCTATGTCCCCTATATACAGTGCAAATAAAATAGGGCTAAAGGACACCCCTGCCTTAGCCCCTTCCTCGTCCAAAACACTTCACTAACACTATCTCCTATTTTTACCCTATTCTTAGTCTCTTTATATATCCCTTCCAGTTTCCTCACTAGTTGTTCCTCAATTCCCTTTTTCCTTAACACCCTCCATAGCTTTTCCCTATTCACATTATCAAACGCAGCTTCTATGCCCATAAAGAACGCGTATACCTTACCCCTTTTCTTATCTAGCTCTCCATTCACTAACTGTTTCAATATATAAACATTGTCTATTGCGCTTCTTCCCACTCTAAATCCCATCTGCCAATCTGGTAATAGTCTTTTTTTCTTCCACTTCCTTTTCCAACCTCCTTTGTATAATCATGGCATGCAATTTATAACTTACATTATTAACACTAATCCCTCTATAATTCTTTACCTCCTTCCTATCCCCTCCCTTATAAACCGGCAGAATTAAACTTTCTTTCCAACTCCCTGGCAATTCCTCCCATTTCCAAATTGTATTAAAAAATTTTCTTACATTTCCTCTCACTCTCTCCCCTACATACTTCCATTGCTCTCCTTGCGTACCGTCCGTTCCTGCCGTCTTTCTTAATTTTAGTCTATATATTGCTTTCTCCATTTCCTTTTTTGTTATCTCCCACCCCTCCTGTATTGTATTTACCCCTTGCAATATCACCTGCCCTGGTCCTTCTATTGTTCCCTCCAAACGCCCCATACAATAACCCAACCACACCTTTATATCCGTTAAACCTCCTCTCCTCTTACCTCTTCTTCTCTCTTTGTTTAGAAATTCCCACACTTCTCCTTATTTCTTTATTTATTTTACTTGTTTTTCCATTTCCTCTTTATACGACACCTTTCTCTCAGAACATACATTTTTAAAATTCTTTTTCTTCTCTTTATACTCCTGCACATCAATTCTACCTTTCTTCCATTTTCTTCTAGCATTTCTCATCTCTGTTTTTGCCTCTCTACATTCTCTATTCCACCACCTATTTTCGTTCCTCTTTTTTCCTTGTCTTCTCTCAGACCTTTTCTTTTATACTGCCTTCTCCATTTTTGCAGTGAACTCCTTTAGTCCTTCTTCCCCTCCTACATCTTCACCCTTTTTATGTTTACATGTATTAGAGCACAATTGCGTTTATAATAAGGTCACAAATAATACCACCAACAACATTCATTTTACAATGAAAGTTTTCATTGCAGTTGATGCACAAGCGAATGCCACATTTGCAATACATTGTTCATTTCCACATCTTCTACGTTTATTATTTGGTATGAAAACCAAAAGATGATCTTTTCTGTCAAATCTTACGTTGTCGGGGACTCTACTCTGCGTCTCACTCGATGTGGGTGCTGATGGTCTACCAGAATCTTTCGATTTTGTTCCATATTTCACGAATAGTTGGTAACTATATCTCTACGAAAGTCTAGCTGCCGAGTTGGCTTTCCCGTTTTGCTGGAAATGTACCAAGCATTTTGTACAGAAACATCCATGTAAAAAGACACCACCACCATTTTTTTTATTGTGTACTAATCGGTATCTTGAAACATTCTGGTTCATGAGATAGTTCCACCCATGGAAGCATTGTATTTTTGGATCCACTAGGCTGTGTGTGCATTTTTTTTCTGTTGGTTTGAATAGTGTTTTACAGTTGTGAAGGGTTGTACACCATAACATGTTTAGACTAAAGTCACGATACTGTTATCAATCCACCTCACAAACAATATTCCACTAATTTTATCAATAACAAAGTAGAGGTTGCTTCTATTTCCCTTTGCTAAGATTTTTTTGCTGGGAAGAGTGATACCTTTGGGTACCCGGTTTTCTCGGATGGTACCTGTGCACCAGATACCAACTTCTTGCATATCTTGCAACAGGCTTATGTTTATAAAGAGGTTGTTAAGAACATGGTCTTCATGTAACGCCACATATCGTTAATTGTTGTACAGAGGCACTTTACTTAATTTTTTTTAATTTTGTATTATAATTGCTATTACATTAACTGACAACTAACTATCTAACAATTACATTATTTAATGTTGAACTATTAATTATCCATAAAAACTATATATTAAAACTGCGTATTAAAACTGTAACTTAATTCATCCACCTATTCTATTTATACGTAATAGAGTTGCCAACGCTGCTCACTCATCACTATTGCACACACCTGTTGATTGCACACGTGATTGCATCTATGCTACTGCTTAATAATGGTTTCGTAATAGGTCCAATGCAATGCACCTTTCCAAATGCCTTTATTTCCTTTAAATTGGATAAAACAAATATTAAAAAAATTCATAGCTAAAGTTAAAAAACAGCCATATCAAAATTTACAAAAAATTGTAACAAAAGGCGTGGAACGGTACAGAAAAAAATAAATATTTAAAAATAACAATAAAAACAGATTTGAGGTATTCAAAGTTGTTACGTACAAAATTTTTATAATGCACACCCTGTATATTGGTTTAATTAAAAATTACTTTTCTGTTTCTCGACGCCATCTATCGGGCTCGTTGGTCCCTTCGTATTGAGTAGACGATATACGGTGATATACGGGCATTTTTGACTTTAACATCGTTCACGATATAACCTATGTCTGCGTGAATTAAAAATCGTTTTCATAAAACATCCACGTGTTGGGACACGATGGGTAATAAAAGTATTCTTCTTTAACTAATTTAATCCACGCAGGCGCCATGTGCTACCTCCTAAGTATGGGTGTTCTTGTCGTAATTTAAAATCTACAAGGGAAAATTATAATCGGAAGCTGTAGACCTAAGAACGCTGCGATACAAGGGCAGAATTCCGATGCGGAGGCAATTTATCCCAGTAATTAATATCACCTTGTTCGGAAGATCCTAAGTACCGGATACGATTGAATTGGACGCAATAAATTAATACCATCGTTGACGAAAATACATTGTAGCAGCATACGATAAGTTTCGGTTCTATTACTTTCTTTTAAATGTTTCTTTTACTTGTAGTTTGTGAATCACCAGGTAGACACGATTATTTTCAGGAAGTTTAATTACAGGAAGCCAGTAGGAAAACGTTTTCTGAAGTAACCCTGAATTTGGTAAGTCAATTTGTTTTGCTTTCAATTATTCGTTGTCGCTACGGTGCTACTCATGACTAACTATATTTCCTAATCGTGTTGAAACGTTCGAATTAATTTGTTTTTTATTATTGTTACTCAATTAGTTAAGTAAATTACTATCGCATGCTGATTACGTCAACGGTCAATTACCATTATTAATGTAATTTACTTATGAAGATTTTTATATGTTCTGGTGGTTACACTTTTGTTTTACGTGTAGTGTAAGTTGCCGATACTTCTGATATTCTAGTACCTGCTTATATTTGTACTCGGACTAAAATTATTCTTTGTCATGCTATCCAATTGTTATTGATTCAAATTTTAATCTATTTATCCTTATAGAGTAATTAAAGTGCAATTGTTGTTAACGATTTAGTTTCTTTCTTCGTTTCCTCCATCTTTACGAACCTTAACAATTTTGTACAAGCTTCGAGCTTCCTGTGCTGATCTAGCAGGAGCTATTTCTGCAAAGAACAAAAGATCTGGCGCCCTTTAAAATAAAGTCACTTGAACCTCCCCTCTCTCCGACAGGTATGGTTTCAATACTACAGTGAGTTGGCCGTGCAGGTTCGTAAATTACTAAAAGCTTGTAGCAAAGTTTAAAAACAATATTACTTCAAATGTATCACATTTAATAATAATAAAACATCAAAAGAGTAAAATAAGTATTTGCATGTGTACATATTTTGAAAAATATTGCAGTTTCATGGATACATTTAGATTTTCACAGGAATATAATGACACTACTGCATTTATTTCCTCGACAACATATAGCGACTTACTTTTAATGACTGAGCTGTAAAAATGTATTTTTACTGCCTAAAGTAGTAAAAGTGACGCTTTAGCGAGTATCACTTGCTACTAAAATCATACATTTAATGTCAATAGGCAAAATATAAATTTAATATCACGTCCATTCAGTTTTAATAAAATTGTGTAATTGTTAAATGTATGTATGTATACAAACAGATTTTAGTTTTGTTGATATACACTGTTAAATTTTATTCTGAAAAGAATGTATAATTGGTTTTAATAATTTTACATATATATAAAGACAATTTTATTTAAGTTGAGATTACACCTGGATGCAATTTTTATATGTGTGAATAAATGCATCAATGTCTGTTGCTGCAACAACTTTAAAAAAATATTTTCTTACTAGAAACTCATTAGCGTAGAATGAGGACGTTAAAATATTGTTTTAATAGACGTTGTTATTCATCTTATCCCATCTGAACCGTCTTATACAGTATAAAATTGTTAAATGTAAAGTAAATGATTTTTTTTCATGAGATTGGTATACTTAAATATTTATTTTACAAAGTGATTTTATGTAATTTTCCGTTTAATTTAATTACTGATTATAAAAGCTTAAACCAAAAACAGAAATTGGATATTTTCTGTTATACGGTTTTTAGAGCTTTCACTGAATTTGTGTAGGATTTTGATAACTTTTACAGGTTGTTTAAAAAAACGATTCTAATTTTATAATTTTAAAAACTTTCTTAACTTATCCTGTATTTTCTGTTTTATGGAAAGGAGCACTACACTTTTTATCAAAGCTATTTGTAATATATATGTCTCAAATTAATCATTACAAATTTTCGTTCAAATCTGCAAAGAAAATGTTTAAAAATTTTTTATTTCTACTAGGCTTTGCTTTTTAAATTGTATTTAATAAATAGTAAAGCAGTTTACCCTATTAACGTCTCATACACAAGAATTGTAAGAAACCAGAGACTTGTGCGAGTTAAGGGAAAACGGTGTTAATAGGATGTATTTGGAACTTAATTGCTGGCGACTAACTCAGTAAAATTGGCAGGCGGATCGCAGGTCTCAATGTGCTAGTTATAAAGTAAGATTAAGCACCAAAACGGTTAGAAACTAGAATGGAAGACACTGTTTAAGCCTATTCAAGGTTGAAAGGGAACAAATGACAACACACGAGTAACACGAATACATTTTTATTTTATCAAAGAAAGAGAGGTTAGAACAGTCAGGAAACTTTAACGATTATATTATTGTTGTGAAAGAATATGTAAAATCGACAAGGAAACTGCCATACACATTTTAAGAAGAAAAAAACTAAAACCTACAGTAATAAATGCCCAATATGATGACCATGCATAATTGTACCTGTTCTTCAAAGGATTTTCTAACATTTTACCAGATATCTGGTGTTATGTAAGCAAATGTATTCCTTATTCTAACTTCCATATCATCAACAGTAGTAAGTGGAGTGCTATAAACTAAATTTTTAATATAATTTTATAAAAAGAAATTCACGCTGGTTAATTTAGAAGATCTATGGGTAACTCACATGGACCTCCTCTTATAATCCATTTGGGAAATTTTCTATTTAAATAATTCTTTACACATCGACTAAAATGTGGAGGAGCACCATCTATATGTTTAAAAACACTTCATTCACATGATTTAATTGCTCGTAATTCAATTACCTGCACTTACATTAGTCCAAAAAGTTTTTATCTCTTCAGCCTACGTATAAATCTACTGTTGTCGAGTAATGGTAGCAGTTTGACATTCACATGTTCATGTAGTTTCGTTTCATGTTTCCGTTCCGTTTAATCTCTTTGCTGCCTATAGGCATTTTCAGGTTCTTGTGGATGTCATCATTTTTGATCTAACATAGAGCGCTGACAATAAATACTGCATAGTACTTGATTTTTAAAAGTTTGTATAATTTTGACATTAGTTGCAACCCCCAGGGTTGCAAACTGTTTCACATAAAGCATACGATACGCGCAATGCCCAACGCGCGACGTAGTGCGTAAAGTATTTAAATTCTTTCACATGAAGCAGTAATAAAACGGATTTGAAACAATGCACACAAACGTTGTTGCCAATGCCACACTTTCCATTGTCGTAAAAAACAAAAATTGAAGTGAAAAAAGTACATCTGGCTGGCCTGAGTTTGCTATTAGTTAAACGCGTGACGTAGCATGTGAAAGGAAAGTATAGCTGCTATGCCATCACGTGCGCGTTAGTTGGTTAAACCTATAGTAAAGTTACCTTTAGACTGTAACGTCACAACAGTAACAGTAAAGTACATACTTTTATTTTACTTACAAACATTTTTGGTTTCTTATTTAAAAAATTTCTGGCGGGTTTTAATTAAACATAATTAGAAGAATTATGTCAGAATCTGAATCGACAGGATCGGAAAGGAAAAACAAAAGACAGGAAATTGTGCAAGAAGCTTTTGCAAGGATTAAACGAACAAAAAGAAGAAGAGAAAGGAGGAGAGCGATAAGGAAGAGCAGGGAGTAATGAAGATGTGTAGGGAAATGATTAGCGAAATAAAGCAGATGAGGGAAGAAAACAAAAAATTAGTAGTTAATCTGGAAAAGATCACGGAGGAGTTAAAAAAAAAGAGAATAGCGAAGGGAGATATGCGATATGTGGGAAAACAGTAAGAGCATGGAAGAGAAAATAGAAAATTTGGTAAGAAGGGTGAAAGTAATAGAAAAGGAAATGAGAAGAAAGAACTTGGTTATAAGAAGGATAGTAGGTCAAGAGGGAAGAGAACAGCGTAAAAAGCAAGTGTTTAAAAACGAATTGGGGGTGGAAAAAGGAGACGCAATTAAACCAACGAGGAGGGTAATGCTGGTAAAATTGGATTCCGTAGAATATAAAATAGAAATATTAAAGAAAACAAAACGGCTTAGATGTACAAGGATATTTATAGATGAAGATATGACCCGAGGAAAATGAGGTACAAAAAAATATAAGGATGCAAGGAAAAAGACTAAAGAAAGAAGGAAAAAAAACAAAAATAGGGTTTATGAAATTGTGGGTTGAGGGAGAGGAGATGCATTAGAACGTAAAAGACAATAAATTAGAGAGAAGGAGACCAAAAAACTAGAAGTAAGGGGGGGTAAATGACAAAAAAAGGGGACGGCCAGGCAAAGATAAAGGATAACAATAAGGAAAAAACGAAAGAAATAGGTTTAGTTTTTTGGAACGTTGCATGGGTTAAAAATAAAAGAGCTGAATTTTGGAAGTTTTACATTGTGGGTTTAGTAGAAACGTGGTTGGCCGAGAAAGATTGGGAAAGATGGAAAGTTAATATAGATGGAATGTAGAGTTGGCGACAAGAAAAGAAAAACAAGGGGAAGAGCGCAAGAGGGTATAATATCGGGAGTAAGAAAAGAATGGGCAGTAGAAAAAGAGGAGAATAAAAGGCAAGAGCAAGGAATAGTAGGAAATCAAATATTAAGGGAAGATGAGGGTAGATATACAGTGATAACAGTGTACTGTCAAGAAATGAAACATACAATAAAAAATTTGAAACAGCTACTGATTGAAAAGGAGAGAGGAAAATTAATAATAGATGGAGATTTTAACGCGAGAATTGGAGAAGGTGGGGGTATGATAGTGAATGGCGAACAAATAAAAATAGAAACGGTAGATAGGACATTAAACAAACAAGGTAGAGAGCTATTAGAGATATGTGAGGGAAAGGGGTGGACCAGACTCAACGGAAAATTTGCCAAAGGGATATAGATACAGTTCGCGACAAGAAAAGAAAAAAAAGGAAAAGCGCAAGGAGGTATAATATCGGGAGTAATAGAAGAATTGGTAGTAGAAGAAGACAGAAATACAATGCAAGAGCAATGAATAGTAGTAAACAAATATTAAGGGAAGATGAAGATAGATATAATGTGATAACAGTAGACGGTCAAGAAATGAAATAAACAATAAGAAACTTGAAACAGCTACTGATTGAAAAGCAGAGAGGAAAACTAATAATAGGTGGAGAAAATTTAACGCGAGGATTGGAGAAAGGTGGGGGTATGGTAGTGAGTGGGAAGGAAGTAAAAAGAGTAACGATGGATAAGACATTAAACAAACAAGTTAGAGAGGTATTAATGTTATGTGAGGGAAAGGGGTGCACTATACTCAACAGAAATATGTAGGAAGGAGATAGAGGAGAATATACATATATAAGTGAGAGGGGAGAATCTATAATAGATTATGTAATAGTTAGTGTGGAGGTTTTTGAGGAAATAGAAAGTTTTAAAATAGGGGAGGAGGTTGATTCTGACCATCAGCCATTAGAAGTAAGGCTAAAAGGTTGGAAGAGAGAAAGAATAAATGCTGACACAGTTTGGGGGGAGAAAAAGGTATGGATACACGAAAATATTAGGGTTTATAAAAACAATTAGAGGAGGAACAATGGGTGGAGGAAGGAGTGAAAGAATTGATCAATAAAATGGATAAAGCTGTAGAAAGAAAAAATACTACAAGAAAAACATAAAGTAGTATAAAGAAAAGAGGTTAGGGAATAAGAAATGCGGGGAAGCCGGGAAGGAGGTAAGAAGAGGTGAAAGAACGTGAAAAAAAGGAAAAAACTAATATTCAGAATTATAAAAGATTAAAGTCGCAATATAGAAAAGTGTTGTAAGAGAAAAGAGGAATATTAAAAATAGTTGTAGGAACATATAAAAATGAAGGAGACACATGTAGCTATTTGAATAAAGAAAGGAAAATTGGTAAAAAAGAGGGGAAACAAATTGATATGAAAAAATGGAGAGAACATTGCGTGTAGGTCTTAGGGGGGGGAAGAAGAGAGGAAAAGTGAATTTGAAATAGAAAGGATAACAAAAAAAAGGAGCAGTACTACTACACAGAAAGAAAAAGTAGAAGCATTAAGAAAAATCAGAAAAGCTAAGGCAGAAGGGACGGATGGGACGCAAGAAGAACAATGGAAATATACAGGAGAGAGAACGAAAGAAAGAATAGGGAAAATTTTAATTAAGATATTGTCAGGTGAAGGGTTTCCGGGTAATTGGAAAAAAGTAATAATATGCACAGTTTACAAAAGAAGAGACAGAAAAGAGGTAAAAAACTATAGAAGTATAAGTGTGGAAAATGTGGGATATAAGATTTATATGACAATTTTGTAAAAAAGACTAGAAAAAGAAATGGAGGAAAAAAAGATCTTACCAGATAGGTAGATAGGATTTAGAATAGTATACAAAGAAGTAAGGAATATAGAGGAAATATATAATGAGACAATGTGCAAAGTAAGAATAGATGAAAAGTTAAGTGTAGCATTTTGGACAAATAAAGGATTAAGACAGGGGTGCCCATTTAGTCTTAGTTTATTTGCTATATATTTAGAGGATTTAGAAAAAGAGTTGATGGGGCAACAGAATGGAGGAATAGTAATGGGAGGGTTAAAAGTGTGGGTTTTGGCGTATGCGCATGACATAATGATTATAGCGAGAAAAGAAAGATAAAGGAAGGAGATGATAAAGACAGTAAAAAAGTATCTGGAAAAAAAGTGTTTTAAGTGTAAGTGTGGGAAAACCAAAGTTGGTAATGTTTCAAAAAAGAATAGGCGGTAAAAAAAGTGCAGTGAAAGTGGGGAGACGAAATAATAGAAAGTGTAAATGAAGTGACGTATTTGGGTTATCGAATCAGATACGACAATAAAGATGAGGCTCATATAAAGTGGTTGGCAAAGAAATGTAACATAATAGTAGGTCAGGTGTGGGGTATAGTAGAGAGGAAATTTGGGAAGCAAATAGAAGCAAGAAGATGGTTGTTTAACAAATTAATAAAGAGTGTAATGATGTACGTGGCGGAAATATGTGGGTGGAACGAATGGGAGGAATTAGAGGAAGCACAAGAAAAATACTGGAAATGAACGTTAGGATTAGAAAGAGAGACGCCAGGGTACGTAGTAGAGGAGGAAATTAAGTTAGAAAAGATAAGAGTACAGTCGGGGAAGAGAGCAATGTGTTACAAAGAACAAATGAAAGAAAGAGAAGAATGTAAATTGCTTCAAATGTGCTGGAGAGAGGTAAAGAATGGAAATATTAAATATGGACAAGAAGAAAGAACAAGGTATTCTGAAAGAGTTGGATATGCGAGAAAAGAGGTAGAGAAAACAAGGGATAAAGGAAGGGAAATGAAAGACGAGATAATAAGAAGAGATAAGGATATACAAAGATAGGAAACAAGAGCAAGAATAAGAGAGGGGAAATACAATGAGAGATATACAAATATAGTGATAAACAATATTCCAAGGTACATCAAGGGCGAAAAAAGCTTAAGAGTAGAAAGAATGGTAACAAGGTTTAGATGCGGGAATAAGTATTGGAAGGAAGATAAATATAGGAGATGTAGAATATGTGGGGAGGGGTGGGAAAATATAGAGCACATCGCAAAGGAATGCATAGAACTAAGAAAAGAGGGGAGAAGAAAGTTGGAGATTTTGGGAGAAGGAGTGGGATGGATGGAAGAAGTATTAAAAAGGAGAAAAAGATTACAAGTAGTGTAGTAGACGTACATAAAGAATTTATTAGTGGTGGAGGGTATAGGTTTTTCTTTTTTTGTTTTATGCTTATTCTTATTTAAGCACAAGAACTGGATTGGAAAGCTTTGGTTACCTTTAAAATTCAAATATTTATTATAAAACTAATTTAATGCAATATAAGTATAAAATCAGCCAAAATTGAGATAATTGGATTAAATTTACAAGTATGAGTCTCAGAAAGTTAAATAAAAAAACAATATTTACAAACTACAAACGTTATAATCTAATATAATGAAACAAAAATAAAAGAACATGGTAGAACATACGTAAATTAAAAAAAAACAAACAAAAAAAATATCGTAATACGCAAAGGCCTTGTTACGATCATTTTATTTAGTCATTCCAATTTATTATGTATTATTTTGCAAGGTATAACACTTTTATTTTATATATTGTTATAATTAGTCATGTCTAGGATACTAGATACGTAAACATATACATAACAACTAAGGCGTTATTCATAACACCCGCTCATTACGCCATCAAAGACTGTGATATTTTATTTCATATTTTTGTTTAGATGATAATAGATTTTCTATTTCTCTTCGTGCATTTTTTTCAATATATTTGGGTAAATGGAATTCTTGCACATTCATTATTATTGTAAAATTAATGATTAACGACAAATAAATGATTAAAGTAATCGTATAACCAATAATTTTCTCTGAATACCTTTACGCAAAGAATCCTGTAACTAATTAATACCTCATTAAATAATTCTAATCCACAAAAGCAGTTATATTTCCTTAAACAATATAAAGACGTCCGGCTTGCCTGTTTTAATGTAAGTTAATTGAAATAAGCCGATAAAATTAATATTACCAAATTACCATGACAAAGCTGAAAGCAGATTTAACGTCAACGCAACTTATAGATTAGTCTCGTATTCCTGGTTTAAGTCGTTTTCTTAAATGTGACGGAAAATATTTTGACAAATGTGAAAGAAGCATCCACAATGTAAAGTTTGCGGGAACTCAATTCCTATGGCGTTTATCATTGCTACTTAATGCGTGTATCATGACGGTCGGAGGTTGTGCGACGCCATCGGGAAGCAGGTTTTTTATTTTTTAAAGAAAAGTTAAGTAGGCTTGCTCCGTCTTATTTGGTAGCAGAACTTAGATTAGCGGTATAGTAAGTTCGCATACCAACGTTGGGACGTTGCCAGCAGGTTGATGTTATGCGCCGTTAAAAAAATGAGGATTCGATTATTTTTAGTCCTAAATCGTACCTTAAAAAATGATCGCCGTTTTCAGTTTTAGCTGCAACTGCATTTATCAAACCAACAGAAACTTGGGACGCGATGAAGTGGAATGTATCTCTGGTGTTGTCTGCATAACTCTATAGGCATCCAGCAGCGCTGCGTCGGCATTGTGGTTGTGGTCGTTATTATTTGACGACACAAGGTTATTCAGAGTAGCAAGACGAGCTTTGCACTTCATTTTCTTGGAGTGCTCGCACTTCCAATAAATTTTTGTATCAACTTGTTTGTCCTTGATAAACAAAAAACTGTTAAAACACAGCTTCGGTTTATTTTATCACTGGATACGAACGCTGTCAGGTTCACTCGCAAATTTCTTTTTCAAACTAACTCATTCATGGTAATTCTAAGTGAAAGAAGAAAAACGGGTGACGTAAAAATTGATGTGTTAGGTGTCGAGATTAAACCAAGGCAAAAAATCAAGTACTTAGGAGTATGACTAGGAAAAAGTGGAGACTTCAGAAGACATCTAAAAGTGGTAGCAGCATAAGCAGAACGAATAGTGACTACCCTGTCATCACTAATGCCAAATGCAGGAGGATCAGGATCTTCTAAAAGGAGGATGTTAGCATCGGTGGTGCACTCGGTGACGCTGTACGGTGCACCAGTACAACAAACTTTAAGATATGCGTCATACAGTAAGAAGATCAAAGCAATACAAAGAAAAACGGCGATAAGAGTAACAGCCGCTTAGCGCACAGCGTTTTTAGACCCCATACTAGTGACAGCCAGTATACTACCTATAGATTTATTAGCGAAAGAAAGAACTTGGGTGTACAAAAAACTACAAAAGACGGGAACGCCTTTTCGATAAATAGCAAGAAAAATAGGTTTAATCAGATTGCTGAACGAAGGTATTTACTTCGGGGAGAAAGACACCGTCGAGAACACTTTCTTCATATGTTTAAAGTAGAAAGACTTCAAGAAAAGAGCCACAAAATAACTTCAAAAAGACGTAACTCCAGAGAACTTTATGGAAACAACATCATGGCAAGTAGTGAAGTATAAACTAACTACACTTACTTTGTTATGTTAAAAATGCTTTAGTATAAAATTTGTCCTCGGTACGCCCACTTTTCGTTGTTGGAGTAGGGCTAGGATGTGAAATTGTAAAGCATGATTTTATTTCGTCTGGTAAAGTTTGAAGAACGCAGACATCCTCTATTGCAAGAAATTTTTACCAAAATAAGGAAACATTACTTAATTTACTTATTTTCAATGATCATATGAAATAAAAAGGGGTTTACTTGTGATAACGCCGTATGTACGTTTTTTTGTGTTAGATTTCAATTAAGTTTTAGGTAATATTGGTACTAGGCCCTTACTTGAGAAAACCTAATTGTAAGTATTAAACCTTCTATTTTAATTCTTAGTATTTTGGTAGTCAGTGTATTGTAAGGATAACCGTACGTACATGTTAGATTGTAATACAATTAATTATAAAACAGTTTTGTTGTGTCACATATTATTATACGGTGCGCTTTAATTCTCTAAATCATTGATTTTCGTACTTTTGTAGTTTAATTTATAGATCATTTCTTCTCTGAATGTAAAAATTAGGCCGACTAGATCACTTTGCTGTACGACGTGTTGCCCAGTCGATGACGTAGTTTATATTTTATCTGTGATACCGACCTAGTGTTTGATAAAATTTATATAAATACACTTATGTACCTACTTCTTCGACTTCTTCTGTCTGTGATTAATTAATATCCTTTGCGTTACCACTTCTGTTTTGTCATTTCTTCTATTTCACCTGCGGGTAGATTTAAACGGTGTCTCTTTATCGCCGAAACAACTGAGTTAGTCGTCGCTCTCTAGATTTCCTGAGGTAAGTGTTTATTCTCTTCATTGTTGAAAAGGAATTTTCTGTAATGCATGTCGTTACAGGTGTAAAAAATACAGACGGTAGATGGAAGGGTACAATGTTTGGTCACATGTATCAAGGATGGTAGCTGCCGATTTTGTGATATTATGTTTTGTCAATGTCTTTCTTTCACAATCTTAGCTCCACATAAATCTCATCCTTGTTTTGAAAAAACGTCGTTTGTATAAAGCTAAACTAAAACATCTAAATCCGTTTTTGGTTCGCTGATTAGTTCAAGACTCAACAATCGTTGAAAGCCTTCAAATAGCTTTGTGTTTTTAAACCTTTCTTCTAGCTGTGATATAAAAAAAATCAATAAAAGGAAGGAATACGTTTATTCTATAATGTTTTTCAACTTGATCATCTTGACTGGTCACATAAGCGCACTCATTAGATGTACTTGTGGCATTGTTTTTTTGTTTTGAACAGAGTCTAGGAAGTTTCACGTCAATATCTATGCACAATGCAACAGCTTTGCCTCAGTTAAACATTTAATGGAACCGTTCCTCAACTTTAGTACACATGAGATGCAATTCTGATAGGATATCTACAACCAACACAACAGCTTCTTTCAAACGCAAATTTTCTTTTTGTAGTTTTTTGCCCATACCAAAAAGAAAAACATTTCAAATTGTTGGCTTCAGAGCCATCCTTCCAAGAGGAAATGTCAAGTGGTTCAAAAACAAGAGCAATTACATGAATTAAATCCCGAACTGTATCAAACTTTGCCACCCAACGATTGGCACACAACTTTTATAAAGTTTTTTTTTCGGATCTACTTCTGATTTTTCAGTTACATCGTTGAGAATAGTCTTTTGGGCGTATTGAAAAATTTGTAGCATTTTTCGATAGTACCAATTACGTATTTCTTGGACTTCACATGCTCTTGTTACAGTTAAATTTAAGGAGTGACTCGTTCAGCTACAAGCTAAAACATGCTAGTCTTGCACAAATTTCTTAACACCGTTGTACTGACCAGACTTAGCTGTTGCTCCATCATAGCCCTGTCGTCTTAAATCATTTAAGTTCAACCCATAACTTTCCAAACTGTCTAGTATTTTGACTGCTAATGCATTGCTTGTGAGCTCAGTTATTGGCACAAACTGTAGAAATTCCTCTTTTACAATATGGTTTCCATTTTCCACAGCAACATAGCGCATACATAAAGAAATTTGTTCGATGTTGAAAATGTCACTGGTTTCATCTGCTGGTACTGAAAAATAAGTTGCATTAACTTCCTCGACTAGTATATTTTTTATAACGTTATTGCAATATGAAATAATTTAATTTTGTAATGGAGGCGAGAGGTATTTGATTTTTCCAGTTCCATCCAACATGTCTTTTAAGTCTTGATCTCCTTGGCTTCCGTATCTCAAAAATGCTCTAAAATTCCCTTCATTTTGCTCAGTACATATCAACTCGTTTTAATACTTCCAGAGTCCCTGTGTACTCTTAAGGCAAGCTCTTGTCGCCCACATAATATGACGGTTTCAATCACAATTTTTAAGTTGTGTCTATTTCTAAAAATCGCTTTACTATCGAGTCGATTGATAACCTCCAAGGGCCCATTTTCCACGGTCTTTTTTAGATTTTTAAAATCACTAATGCAAGCATTATCATAGTCGGTTTTAGTGTGGCACTTAAAAACTTCTTAAGTTGTTACCCAGTTAAATTTATGTTTCACAAATGAACCGAGGTTCTGGCTGTTACTCCCGCCACACGTATGGCAAATAATAAACAAAATTTACAGAAAGCTCGCTTTTCTTTTTCTAAGTAAACTAGCCACTGGTATTTACTGAAGCATGAAAACTGAAAGCTTTCGTTTATGAAACTTTTCCAAGACAGAGACTTTGTAAGTGCAAGAGGATTGCCAAAATGTATGCAAGAGCTTCACTTTTTCCTCATCTTGTAATCTTTTGTTCAAATAAAACCCAATGTCATTAAGGCCTGAGGAAGATCAACTGAAGATAATTGAATAGAAGAAACAGGTTCATTTTTAGTTTCAAGCGAAGAACCGTCTCTAATTGCCTTATCCGATATTAAATACTGGCCCTTTGTTTTGCCTGACATATTATTGAGGAAGAAAAAAACTGCAGAGTCTAATTAAATTAAATTGCGTGAAATTAACAATAAAGTAAATCACTAAATTTACATTCACTTCAAACTCGTAACAGAACCCGCACTAATACATAATTGCTAAGAAACTACAAGACAATACTAAAAAACAACGAGTACTCTCAATAGCAGTGAACAAGTTGACTCACTATGGCTTTTATAAACACGCGTTTTTCCGCTCATCGCCGCTCTCCCGTGTAACAACAGCATTGTCTTCTTCATCGGTTCGATGGTCTGTCTATTGTAGCAAATCCTGTTAATTGTTAATACGTGCAGTTTTCGATTGTTTTCATGCATTCGTAGGTAAAGCAAAATCTGCGCCAGTTATTGCGAAAAGTTTTAGAATTTTTTTTGATACAATTAATATTTTTAAAAAAATTATTATTAGCCTTATCTACGCTACTGAGTATAGCAATTACTTCGCAAGATACTTCACACAAGTAGATAACTTCTAGCACTTAGGATCATGTATAATTGCCTACTTATTTGTGCAACTAAGATTATTGTGGCAGCAAAATTTTTTAGATTTTGTTTTAAAAATTTGCATGTACACTCGTTTTTAAAAAAACCAGGACAAGCAGAACTTTTAATGGGCTAAAGTAGGTGGACCTACCCACCGCAGTAGGTGTCAATACCTTTATCCAGGACAAACAAAAAAATTTCAAAACACAGCTTCGGTTTATTTTTTTCACTGGATACGAACGCTAACGTCAGGTTCACTCGCAAATTTCTTTTTCAAACTAACTCATTTGGGTCGCAGGGTATTAATAGTTTTAATTAGAAGTACCGTTCGAGGAACTTGTATTGTGAAAAAAAAATTAAGGCATGCAAAGGAAATAGTTACAATCCAATTGATTCACGTAATTTCCGTATTTTAGAAAGAAGAAGAAGAAGAAATCTTGTTTTTCCTAGCGAATTACTTTTGTATACTATAATAAATAAGTACGTTTCGAACTAATTTAAAAATAATATTGATGGAAGTTTCCTCTTTGTAAGTTAGACTGGGTGTCAGTCGGTAATTCATATTTCTTTTGTTTATCCTATTTTATCCAACTATGTCATCAATTATTCTCTAAGTAGCTTGGGTATATTTACCGGTAATTATTTTTTTACGAAAAATTAGATTCAATTTCATTCAAAAAGATTTTATTCCTCAGTTGTTCCAAGCGAGTCTAGTAGGACCGACAAATAAATAAAAAATTACTTCGATTAACAATAACAATTTTTACTTAATGGTTTCTCTAATTCTTCTACAACAGCATATGCTCATTATTTATCAAGACATTATGAAATTTATTTTGCTTATATTAAATACTTCGGCTTATTTTCATTAAATTAAATTAAAACGGGCAAGCCGGACGTTTTAATATTGTTTAAAGAAATATAATTCTACTACTTCTACTACTATTTAAATATATTATCAGTTTCTAATAAATTATTTTTGAAAACGTTGTACGAAACCTTTACATCATAAACAATATGAAAATTAACAATTAATATTTTTAATAAAATTAGTTTTTTTGTGCTTTTATTTCAATGTTCTCGGCTACAGGTATTGACACCTACTACGGTGGGTAGGTCCACCTACTTTACCCCATTAAAAGATCTGTTTGTCCTGATTTTTTTAAAAACGAGTGTACATGCAAATTTTTAAAATAAAATCTAAGAAGTTTTGTACAAGTTGCTGCCACAATAATCTTAGTTGCACAAATAAGTAGGCAATTATACATGATCCTAGAAGTTATCTACTTGTGTGAAGTATCTTGCGAAGTAATTACTATACTCAGTGGCGTTTTTTGTTTGCCATACGTAGGGCAGGAGGAAACAGCCAGAAGCTCGGTTCATTTGTGAAACATAAATTTAACTGGGTAACAACTTAAGAAGTTTTTAAGTGCCACACTAAAACCGACTATGATAATGCTTGCATTAGTGATTTTAAAAATCTAAAAAAGACCATGAAACATGGGCCTTTGGAGGTTATCAATCGACTCGATAGTAACGCGATTTTTAGAAATGGACACAACTTAAAACCTGTGATTGAAACCGTCATATTATGTGGGCGACAAGAGCTTGCCTTAAGTGGACACAGGGACTCTGGAAGTATTAAATCGAGTTAGTATGTACTGAACAAAATGAAGGTAATTTTTAGAGCACTTTTGAGATAAGGAAGCCAAGGAGATCAAGACTTTAAATACATGTTGGATGGAACTGAAAAAATCAAATACCTCTCGCCTCTGTTACAAAATTAAATTATTTCATATTGCCATAACGTTATAAAAAACAAACTAGTCGAGGAAGTTAATAATGCAACTTATTTTTCAGTACCAGCAGATGAAACCAGTGACATTTCAAACATCGAACAAATTTCTTTATGTATGCGCTATGTTGCTGTGGAAAATGGAAACCATATTGTAAAAGAGCAATTTCTACAGTTTGTGGCAATAATTGAGCTCACAGGCAAAGCATTGGCAGTCAAAATACTAGACAGTTTGGAAAGTTATGGGTTGAACTTGAATGATTTAAGAAGACAGGGCTATGATGGAGCAACAGCTAAGTCTGGTCAGTACAACGGTTGTTACAAGCTTTTGGTATTTTACGAACCTGCACGGCTAACTCACAATAGTCGGGAGTAGGGGGGTTCATAGAAACAGTAAATATGCTTAAGGGCGCCAGAGCGGATCCAAAGTCACTTTTTTATCTTGCTCAGGACAGAACGGTTCACACTTGTAACAAGATGTTAGGTTCGTAATCCTTATACTCGGCTGTTCGAGTAGCCAACGTTTGTTATTAGATAACGACGATCCAAAGAGAAAGGTATGGTGTCATAAAAGAACAAGTAACCACAATAACAACTTTAATCTAGAATCGTTGATGATTATCACAGGTATATCGAATTCTCATTACAGAAATGCCAGTAGTATCGGCAACACACAGTACATAAGTAAATTACAGTGAACTAGATAGCGAAGAATAGTTCGTAGTAAATATCGTTTAAATAATTAGTAATATGGCATTACTGACAATAAAACAGTGATAATAATTATGGCATTAACATTAAACTGTCCTAACAGTTATCGGTGAGACACCGTATACGAAACGTACAAAAGAAGTAATAATACTACCTTACTGATAATCAAACAGTGATAACAATTACGGCATTAATATTAAATTATCATAATAATTATGGGTAGTACACAGCATACGTAACATAAGCAAATTTACTAATTAAATGGTAATCCAATTACGTTAATCATTACGGAATTACTATTAGCGAAAGTTTCGTGAGTGATCTTGTTGACAACGAAATAAGATACATAAAACACTTACCACAAACACAGGAACTTCCACTCGTACGAAGAAAGTACTTTCCTCGGCAAGCAATCCTGTAAGCACTCTGAAATAGCAAGTCGTGTCAAACTAATTCCTCACGAAAGTGAAATCTACAAAATGATTAGTTATATTTAACACAAGTACATAAGGCCGAACCCGGTCGTCGTGTGCTGTTATACCCCGACGAAAACGGTGGTTACGCAGGTATCTGCCGCCTGAGTAGAATCTCGACAATCGTAGTTAGCTTCGGTACATTAAATTTTTGCCATATGTAGTATGCCTCAGATTACATTCATCCGACGAAATTATTATTCGAAATTGATTCTTCATCAATAGTTAACGACTAGGAACGAATACCCGCACGTGGCGGAAAGGCTATCAAATTACGAGAAATTACAACAGAGTTTTAATAAATGACAGCTATTATCTTACCCGGTGACGACTCAAACGTATTATAAGCGTAATACCCTTATAAATTGGTCCCCATTACGGTGGATGAGTTTAGAAAATTTCAATCGCCAGTTCACCGGCCATTTTATGCAGTTTTCAAGTTAAAGAATTCGTCGTAAATGACAGTCACGCGTAAAAGATCGGAAGGGGGCGTCCAAACCGTAAGCTAATTTCACGTCAAAATACATAGGCGTACGCAATGAAAATTTCGTCCGTAACACGGTGTTAAGAAATTTGTGCAAGACTAGCATCTTTTAGCTTGTAGCTGAACGAGTCACTCCTTAAGTTTAACTGTAACAAGAGCATGTGAAATCCAAGAAATACGTAATTGGTACTATCGAAAAATGCTACACATTTTTCAATACGCCTAAAAGACTATTCTCAACGATGTAATTGAAAAATCAGAAGTAGATCCGAAAATCAAAACTTTATGAAGGTTGTGTGCCAATCGTTGGGTGGCAAAGTTTGATACAGTTCGGGATTTTATTCATGTAATTGACCTTGTTCTTGAATCACTTGACATTTTCTCTTGGAAGAATGGTTCTGAAGCCAACAATTTGAAGTGTTTTTTGGTATGGGGTTGTGCACAAAACTACAAAAAGAAAATTTGCATTTGAAAGAAGCTGTTGTATTGGCCAAAGATATCCTATCAGAATGTGTACTAATGTTGAGGAACGGTTCCATGAAATGTTTAACTGAGTCAAAGCTGTTGCATTGTGCATAGATATCGACGTGAAACTTCCTAGACTCTGTTCAAAACAAAAAAACAAAAGCAATGCCACAAGTACATCTAATGAATGAGCTGATGTGACCAGCCAAGATGATCAAGTTGAAAAACATTATAGAATAAACGTGTTCCTTCCTTTTATTGATTTTTTTTTATATCACAGCTAGAAGAAAGGTTTAAAAACAAAAAGCTATTTTGAAGGCTTTCAACGATTGTTGAGTCTTGAACTAATCAGCGAATCAAAAACGAATTTAGATGTTTTAGTTTAGTTTTATACAAACGACGTTTTTTCAAAACAAGGATGAGATTTATGTGCAGCTAAGATTGTTAAGGAAAGACATTGACAAAACAGAATATCACAAAGCTATAAAGTCGGCTGTTGCCATCCTTGATACATGTGACCAAACATTGTACCCTTCCATCTACCGTCTGTTGAAAATTTTTTGCACCTGTAACGACATGCATTACAGAAAATTCTTTTTTAACAATGAAGAGAATAAACACTTACTTCAGGAAATTTAGAGAGCGACGACTAACTCAATTGTTTCGGCGATAAAGTCGTAGGCTTTGCGGTGTTAGATTATAAAATAATCTAAAGAGGCGCCTAGACGATAAAAGACTAGGGTGAGAGACACCGTTTAAATCTACCCGCAGGTGAAATAGAAGAAATGACAAAACAGAAGTGGTAACACAAAGGATATTTATTTATCACAGACAGTAGTTAGAAGAAGTCGAAGAAGTAGGTACATAAGTGTATTTATATAAATTTTATCAAACACTAGGTCGGTATCACAGATAAAATATAAACTACGTCATCGATTGGGCAACACGTCGTACAGCCAAGTGATCTACTTGGCCTAATTTTTACATTCAGAGAAGAAATTATCTTTAAATTAAAATACAAAAGTACGAAAATCAATGATTTAGAGAATCAAAGCGCACCGTATAATAATATGTGACACAACAAAACTGTTTTATAATTAACTAGCTGTACCCTGCCACGCTTCGCAGTGGCACATTGTGATTAAATGGTTGACATTTAATGTAATTATATTTATATACATTAAAAGTGAGGTTAATCCAAAATAAATAATATAATTACTAAATAATATAATTACGTCCACGTGTTAGATGTAATAAAAAAGATATAACCACTCACTTCTGTTAGAAATCCACTTGAATTATAATAAGTCCTTTTATTTTACCTGTCAGTTAATAATATTTTTACTGTCCATCTTTGATATAAAATATAACTTCTACTTACGATTTGGTGAAAGGCGCAGTTCGATCACAACACTATCACACATTTAAGTGAATATTTAATTCAGATTGTATAATAATCAGAATCAGATGCAAATTTTTTTGTAAATAAACAATGTAATTGGGAACGAAATTGTTTCTCATGTGACTGCGTCATTATTATTTCGGTTGTCACCGAGTGTTTTCCCAGCTTATGGCAGATGGCGCGGTCACTGGTAAACAGCTGATCGTTAAAAAAAATTATTTTCTCGGGGTCGCAGATATGTGACTGATGCAAAAAATATATAAAAACAATCCTTGATGCGGATTTTATATCATGTTAAAATTTTAACTCAATCGGTGCAGAACTTTTTGAGTTTTTGAAGCGTACGCAAACCAACATAACATTTATATATATATAGATTGTGTTACAACCTAACATGTACGTACGGTCATTCTTACAATTACCTAAAACTTAATTAAAAATCTAACACAAAAAAACGTACATACGGCGTTATCACAACTAAATCCTCTTTTATTTGATATGATCATTAAAAATAAACAAATTAATTTTGTAATGTTTTCTAATTTTGGTAAAAGTTTCTACCAATAGAGGATGCCTACGTTCTTAAAAATTTACCGTAAGAATAAAATCATGCTTTAAAATTTGACATCCTAGCCCTACTCCAACAACGAAAAGTGAGAGTACCGAGGATACATTTACCACGTTGAATATATGAAGAAAGTGTTCTCGGCGGTGTCTTTCTCCCTGCAGTAAATACATTCGTCATCATTACATCTATTTCTGTCATACAATATGTTCTAAAACTACCGTTTCCTGTGATAAATTGGGTGAAGTGACAGTGAACTTCTTCAAATGTTCTTTGGTACCATTTTCTCAATTAACCTCCTTTTCTAGCAATTTGATTGAACCCATTTTTCTTGCTATTCATCGAAAAAGCGTTCCCATCCTTTGTAGTCCTTTGTACACACAAGTTTTTTCTTTCGCTAATAAAACTATCGGTAGTGGACTGGCTGTCACTGGCATGGCGTCCAAAAGCACTGTGCGGTAAGCAGGTGCTGCTCTTATCGCCATTTTTCTATGTATTGCTTTGATCTTCTTACTGTGTGACGCATATCTTAAAGTTTGTTGTACTTGTGCACCGTACAGCATCACCGAGTGGCCCACCGATGCTAGCATCCTCTGTTTAGAAGATCCTGGTCTACCTACATTTTGCATTATTGATGACAGGGTAGTCACTATTCGTTCTGCTTATGCTGCTACCTCTTTTAGATGTCTTCTGAAGCCTCTATTTTTCCTAGCCATACTCATATTTGGTTTCTTGCATTGGTTTAATCTCGACACCTAACACATCAATTTTTATGTCACCCGTTTTTCTCCTTCCACTTAGAATTACCATCTCCGTTTTTTCTGCGGCTAACGTAAGCCATCTCACGCGTAGCCATCCTGCTATCTGTAGTATTGCTTCGGTTGCGGTTGTCTTTATTTTGTCCGTGTTTTTCTTTGTTACTAATACTGCCAGATCGTCGGCATAGGCCACCACCTCTACTCCTTTAGGGTAAGGGAGATTTAAAACCCCGTCATACAAGATGTTCCATAGCAGTGCTGCCAACACTGAACCCTAAGGGACGCCGCTGTTTACGTCTTTTTTGTCCCCGAACACTGTTACAACTTTTCTCTCTTCCAGATATCTACGAAGTATTTGTAGTATTGGTGGTGATATCCCTCTTCTGACCAACTCATCTAGGATCATCTGCTATGGCGCCGAATTAAATGCGTTTCTGATGTCTAACGTTATCGTTATGCATGTTTCTCTGTATTTGTAAGTTTGTTCGATTTTTTCTCTTCTGAAACGGAATTGGTGTGGTGAGAGCCCACCTTTTTCTTCAATTTCTTTTTCCAGTCTATTATACAGTAAGTATTCGTACAGGTTTCCTGCGCTGTCGAGAAGAGAAACTGGTCTGTATGCTCCATGTTCTCCTTTCGGTTTTTCCTGGTTTTCGTAAGAGTACCAATCTTGCTTTTTTCCATCTCTGGGAAAAACTCCTGTTTTTTAGTTTTTGTTCATCACTTTTAAGATCACTTCCGGGTAGTTTTGTGTCAGAGCTTTTACGATTTTTGATGCTATTCCATCCGAGCCTGCTTTTCTTGGTTTTATCTTTGTGCATGCAGTCTCTAGTTCATCAAGTAAAAACTTCTCTACGGTCCCGGTCTGCGGCGCAAATCATCGTACTTTAGGGGGGGGTAGAAAACAGTTCTATGATATATTGGTTTACGATGGGTTTTGTAAACTCCCCTTAGTCTCTTAGTCACTATTTTGTATCATTCACCCCATATGTTAACATCAACGGCGTCACACAAATCTCTCCATTTTTCTCTTTTTGTTTCTTTTGTTTTTGTTCTTAGATGTGTTCCCTTTAGTATTTTTTGTTTATCATGTACTTCTGTCTCTGAAGGTATCTTCTTTGCTCTGAGCCTTGTTAGTGCTCGTCTTGCTGTCAGCATCTTTGCCCTTAGTGTTGCGATCTCTTTGTTCCACCAGTAAACGGTTTTCTTCTCTGTTGGTGCTCTTATCTTTTCGAGCATAGTCACCGTGCAGGCCTCATCCATATATTGGGTTAGTTCTTCTGCGTCTCTTGGCTTATTCATGGATTCGAATGCTTCCTTTAACTTCATGTGATCTAAGCATTTTATATTCCCACCTTTTTTAATTATTGCTTCAGCTTCATTAGCAATGGAACCATTGTAATATCTATGGTTGACCGTCCGCCTCCTTTCTGTTTTTTGTCACCAAGTTAGTTAGCGCCATCCAATCGCAAACATTTTTCCACGCACGTCTGTTCTCGGCATTCTTCATTCCGTCGATTTTGAATTAAAGTTTCCGGTTATGATCACATTATTTTTGTTTTGTCTTAGTGAGCTCGCCAGTCTTTCTAAAAAATTAGAAAACTCCTCAATCGTAGAGTTTGGCGATATGTAACAGCTATACACACATACTTCCTCTGTATTCGCCTTGACGTGGCCCGGACCGTTCCCTCTTTCTTGAATTGTCATTTCTTTATTGTGGATTAGGATTGCTACGTCAAATTTTTTGTCTGTGATCCATGCTGGGTTTGCTGTTACTAGGTTTTTATTCAGTTCGCTTACAAAACTGATATTGCCGTTTAACTCTAAAGCCGTTGCGTGAAAAAGATCATGTGCTCGTCTGCTTCTGTTTGTATTAATTTGTATAAATCAAATTTTTTTACTTGGTTCTTATCCCTTTGCTATTTTTGTCACTTTTCGGTTTGGTTTCTGGGATCTTTCCCTAGAAATACTTGTGGCCTTCTGCTTCCTTGATTGTTTGGGCGTGTCAGTAATTTTTAAGCGTTTTTGTGACTTATTTGTGCCTTGTTTTTTCTGCTCTACGACGTGCTGTGCATTTCTGTCTTCCCTCACTGTGACCCCTCTGATCGCATGTATGGTTTCTCGTTGCATTCCGTTTCCTTCTGTAGCGCAGTTTCGGCATAGGTTTTTCCTGCTTGGTCCTTTACATTCAGCGGCTACGTGGCCGTATTTCCAGCATCCAAAGCCTTTCTGTAATCTTGCATTGGTTCCATGCTAGTCGTATGGTCCCTTTTTCTATTAAGGCAGTCGCTGGTTCCTTAGGGAGGAAAACGGTTGAGTTTTGTATATGGCCGTACGCAGGTCACATTGACGAAACTTACATATTTTCCTCATTATCTATATTAAGGTTGTCTCCTGTAGCGTTTACCACTTCTTCCCGACTTGCTAGCTCGTCTAGTCCTTTTACATGAACTTGGAAAGAAACCTAGGAAAATAGATGTTGCCATATAAGCTTTAAGCTACAGAATCAGTGTACGTATTTAATAAATATTGTGTATTACTGCATCAAGAAACTTTATTTTTAAAAGTGTTCATATGAGTTATAATGTTCCTGAATTTTAGGTGTAATGTTCAACAAAAAACTAAAACTTTACCTTAAGAGTAAAAATTTGCCTGGGGAAGACCCCAGATTCCCGTCCCCTTCTTTCTAAGTTTTGCGAAGCTAGTGCAATAAACAGTAGTTACTCGCAATGATTTTTTGTTGTTTTATACGAGGTAGTTTTAATACTTTTCTAACGGAACGTCCTCAAATGAAGTACACGAACTGGACGACGTCTTATTTATGTCAACAAAGTGGAGTTTTTTCATCCAGGTGCTGCAAGACCGCTGAGTTTCATCATCTCGAAAAACTAACTTTCCATTTTAAAAACTGGACAAATTTTTTGTCCGCATTTTGTAAAATAGTTTGGTTACAGCATGTGGAGCCATTTCATGGACTGGATATCCTTTCCACAAAAGGTATAATTGCAGTGTATGGATCCTTTAACCAATGTTATAAACCGACGTATCAAAATTTTATCTACAATTTTTCTTTAAGCTTTTGAGATGCTCTTGTTGCAATTTTATTTAAATTATTATTTTGATTAATCTCGACTTAAATAGAAGTTTTTAAGTAAAGAACTTTTGTGGTTTGGCTTACGTGATGCAGCTTCTGGAATAGTACTAAGTTAGGCTCATCTTCATGTTTCTAATTTATTAAAGAAAAAATAGAAGAGGCGGGTTCTTGACAGATTTTTTACAATAAAAATTTAGTTTAAATTTTTTTTTTTATAAACGTGATTTTGAATTTTATATAAAAGTTTTAGCAAAATTTATTTTATTAAATGTTATTCAACAGTGGTTTGATTAGAGTTGATTTATTAAACAAAAACTTTTGTTTCACTTTCATAAAACAAGAAAATCAAATAAAGAATAATAATATAATAACACTTTTTCGATTACGATTGGTAGGTTTTTTATCTTGACGAGGAAATTGTATTTGTGATGGAAATTAACACCAAATTTGGACGAACAAAAAATCTAACTTAACACACATTTAAACGCCGAAGGACATTATGTTAATTTGTTTTCTCAGATTAAATTACAACCCCATTTAAGTAAAATGTTAATTAAGAAGAAAAATTCTGTTATGTAAACAACTAAACGCATTTGCTTGTCAACTCAATTTATTATTTTCTAAATTCTAATATATGTGAAAAATAAATATTAGGACCTTTTCTACGTAGTTTTAACAGTAGTGTAACTATTTACTATTGCCAATATTAAGACTCGAAGAACTCAATCGAACGTAATTTACATTGTAACTCTTGAAATTTCGTACAAGAGTATAGGACACCTATATTGTAATGTAAAAGTGTTAATTGTACAATTAGTAAAAAACAATATGGCGACTAATGAGCAATTAATATTTAAAGTCAACAAATGGATTCAATCCTTAGTAGATTTTATCGTTGTTTAGCTAAAATTGCAGTTGGAGTATAAATTTTGAAATTTATGTATTCTATGTTAATTTATCTCCAATTTAACTTGTATTTAATTAATTGGGTTCCGCTATCGGTTAGATTACAACCATTTAGAATACGTTTAATAACATTGTTAATATCACAAACCCTTGTAATTCGTGGCATTATCCTTTATTAGCGAACATTTTATCTTACTTGTGTATCATTTAGAAAAATATTTTAAAACTGGTTTGCGTGTTTTCTTTTCGAATATAATAAACGTTAACGACTTTATAACATACTGTCAATTTTGATTGAACCAATAACATTTTGAGTTATTGTAATTCGTCACGGTAGTTATTCTTTGCAGCAACGTGCAATGCATCAAAGTTAATTATTCTTTTTAACGAGTTCGAGTTTAGAATTAATTTTTCTCTACGAGCATTACGAGTTGAGAAATTTTTCAATGAGGTTTTTAGAATCTCTCTGAATCCAATTAAATGTTTGGTTAAACGCGAGGTTACACCTACGTGACACATATGTACATTTAGTATAAATAACGATCAACCACATGGTTTCTTTTCTATGCGCCAATTGTGTTGTGAACATTTTTTTAATAAATTCTGTTCGTTTGCAGTTTTAGTATGTTAATTAAATCTTTAAGACTCTTTCGTTATGTATTTTTTAAACACAATTTATGCTAAGTAGTTGCTTTAAATTTTACTGTTTTTTCCATTTATAAAGAAACCGAATTTTCAACAGAAAATAATAAAAGTACTGCATTTATAAGTTTAACAAAGAATATTTATATATGAAAGTGCAAAACACGTTAAGGTAATATTACAACAGTCGTCCATATTGAAAAACTAAAAAAAAATTAAAATATAACTCTTACAGACTTACCAATTTTAAATTAACTACCTAAATATCATTTAGTAACACTAATTTAGTAACATTTTGCTGTACATCGTTTAAGTTGCTAGATTGTTAGTATTAAACACGTAAGGTGTATCGTACTTAATAGAGGGACACTTGCCCAGGTAATCAGTATCTAAACGATACCAGATTCTAGGACAGGTGTCAGTGATCAAACAAGTTAACGTTGAATGATAATTTTATTAATAACTGTCTACTATTTATATACAATATTTACAATTGCTGTGAAATACAAAGTCAGCACATCTATGGTTACTATTACAAATGTGGGTTACTATAATGTAACACATTCTTAGCAAAGTGTTGATATAGCGGAAGTCTAAATATAACGTAACTACTTACGTTTGCAATTGGATTGTTTTACATGTGGAGTAATCATTAAGTATGTTTACAATTTCTTAAGTTTAAAAATTATAAGTGTTTCAATAACCCAATTTTATGTTTAAATCGTAATTTAAACATTCTGGCGCCTCGCCAACGGACGGTTTTTATTTTAACGGTTGAAGCTCGATCATTTCTGTTTCCGGTGCTGGATGGATCTGCTCGTTAATATACTTTTTCTTGCGGTCTCTTAGACGTTGCTTACCGAAATAGTAGATTCCCAACATAAAGGCTACTATGCTCAGTACAATTGCGGTGGTAATGCCGCTGGTGGTAATAGAATGTTGTCTTGTTTTTTGCCAAATCGTTTCCTTTAATTCTTGTTGCAAATTGTTTTCTTTTTCTTTTAGGCTGCCCAATTTGTCCGAGGCTGTAAACCCTGGTTCTTCCTGAATGTCTTTGAAATCGCGATGTTCTAAAGTCAGATTCCGGGGAAGGGGATCGCCTTGGTATAACTGGCGATAATAGAAACAGTTTCCACCCTTTTTGGTGTTAATATATTTAGCTTGGTCTTAATAATACAATCCTCCGTTATTTGAATGACTCCTGTACTGTTGAGTAAAACATCTTCTCTTAAGCCGCTGCATGTTACCGCAATCTTGACGGGTTTGCTGATAATAAACATCCAGGTGTTGACCATATAAAGTTGTTTGCATACAATGGAGCGGATACTATTTTTTCGAATTCTGCATTTGGTCGGTTCACTACGTTGGTATATTTCGTCGATTATGCAATTGGGATTGGTTTCTATGTTTAATTTATTCTCGCCAGTAGCTCTGTACCATGATTGCATCTTGTTGATTACTTTTATGCCTTCGTTCAATTTGGTTCTAAATCGTTCCAATTGGTTGTTGATCCTTGTCTCAGTGTCATTGAAAGTGGATAACGCAGCGATCATGAATTTGGTTTGTTGGTTTGATGCTCTGATTAGTTCTTGCTGATTTTGTTCCAGAGTATTGATATCTTTGTAGACCTCATCATTGACTCCAAATACATAATTAAGGAATTTTCCCAGAACTCCTCTTTTTGACCGATTGTGTATGATTCCAGTCATACTATCCTTGATCCATTGCATCTTGTGCTTTTGGTCTGTCAGGTGATGAATTAATGCGGTGCATTGTGTTTTGTCTGAAAGTAATTGCGTTTCTTCACATAACTTTTGAAACTCTTCAACAACATTGGAAACGGAGTTTGAATCTTCTTCTATTCTGGTCTTGTCGTATTTTACTTCTATTCTGAATATTCCTCGTTCTATCCTTGCGTGGCCGATGTGTTCGATGTATAGTCCTGGTTGTGGCAGTTGTAGAGTATAGGTGGCTTGAGCGGATTTAGGTATAGTGCTGAGAATAAATCCTAACACCATAAGTAGTAAACTGACACTGATAGATGTAGGTTTTTTGCTCGATTGTGGTTTAGCTGTGATTGCCATGTTTGCATTGGTTGCTCGTACTTTTGTTTCATTCTTATTTGTATCGGTAGTCGACTGGTTTTCTGGTAATACTGGTATAGAAATTATTTTGTGGATACTTCGTTTAAAGGTGTTTCCATCTGGCTTCTTGAGTGTGACCACTCTGAGGGTACCATCTTTGGCTGGGTGGGTTTCTGCAATTCGGGCTAATGATCAACGACTTGGATTTATAGTATCTTCTTTCAGTAGCACTAGATCTCCCATTTTTAAGTTGTCCTGGCGGGTTTTCCATTTATATCTTTGTTGAAATCGATTGAGGTAATCTGAAGACCAGGCGTTCCAGACGTCCTTCTTCATCTTCTGGACTAGCTGCCATCTCGAGGATATATTTGTATTGATGGTATTTGTTACAGGGTTGGGTGGAGATACAATTGCTCTTCCGATAAGAAAGTGTCCTGGTGTTAAGACGTCTATGTCATCGACGTTGTTGGTTAATGGACACAATGGTCTTGAGTTTAGGCAGGCTTCTATTTGCTGTTGTAGTGTTGTTAGTTCTTCATAAGTTAACGTTGAGTTTCCAATTATGCGTTTAAAATGATACTTCATTGAATTAACTCCTGTTTCCTATAATCCTCCGAAATGGGGAGCTGCTGGGGGAATAAAATGCCATTGGGTACCGGATGTTGCCAGAGGATCTTGTACGTCTGACTGCTTTATGATGTTGATGACTTCTTTTTCCAATAATTTACTAGCACCGACAAAATTGGTACCATTGTCGCTGTACATATGAGCACATCGACCTCGTCTAGCGGTAAATCTTCGAAATGCTGCCAGGAATGCGTCCGTAGTCATATCGCTTACGACTTCTAAATGGATGGCCTTTGTTGAGAGGCATACAAAAATGGCTATGTAACCTTTGTATGATTTATATCCTCTCCCTTTGCTTGCTCTTATCTGGATGGGCCCGGCATAGTCTACTGCAGAATGAAGAAATGGTGGTGATGGTGTAACTCTATGGGTGGGCAAGTTTCCCATTATTTGATTTGCCGTCTGGGCCTTGTAGCGAATGCATTTGATGCATTTGTTGATGGTAGAACGAACTGTTTTCTTCCCAATAATTATCCAAAATTTTCTTCGAACGTAAGCTAGTGTAGCTTGATTTCCTCCATGTAGCGTTTGTAGATGAGCGTCCTGGACTATTAATTGTGACAGGTGGCAGTGGGACCGCAGTACAATTGGGTGCTTTTGTTCATATGAAAGTGGAGAATTTCTTAATCTCCCCCCTACTCGAATAATGTCATTGTTGTCGATGAATGGATCCAGGTTAATGATGTTGCTATTTTTCTCAAGCGGATTTTTCAATTGCAGTGTCTTGAGTTCTCTGTGCATTGTTTCTTGTTGAGTTTGTTTGACCAGTTGTAGTAGTGTGGCATCCAATTGTTGAACTAACAGAGGTCCAGTTTGTTTGAAACATTTTTTAGCGTGGTTGATAAATCTTCTGCAATAAGATATAACTCGAACCAGTCGTGTTATTGATGAAAATTTTGCGATAATTGGATTTTCTAGTGAATGTACAGCAATATTGTGACAGAGCTTGATTTCTTTTTTTGTTTGGAAGGATTGCGCTTGTTTGGGCCATTGGACTTCGTTTAGCAGCCATTTTGGACCATTACACCAGAGCGTACAGTTTTTTATCTTGCTATTGTCCATTCCTCGGGATATCATATCCGCCGGGTTTTCTTCTGACGGTACGTGTTGCCAACATTGAGAGGGTAATAGATTGTTTATTTCTGCTATTCGATTGGCTATAAATGTTTTACATCTGGATGCTTCTCCTTTGATCCAAGCCAAGGTTATCATTGAGCCGGTCCACGCATAGACTGATGTTTTCTGAATATCTAAGGCAGTAGTGGTCCTCTTCATTAATTTGGCAAGTAAGACAGCGGCACACAGCTCTAGTCTTGGAATTGTTGTTTTTGATTTAGCTGGGGCAACCTTAGATTTTGCTGTTAAGAGTGTGGTGGTAACTTCTCCTGTTTCGTTGATGGTTCTAACATATATTACTGCACCATATGCCCTTTCTGAGGCGTCACAGAACCCATGTAATTGTATATCCATGCCATTGATGTACTTTATCCATCGTGGTACCCTAATGTCTTCTATACATTTGAGTTGGTCGTTGAAGTTGATCCACTTCGCTTTAATATCGTCAGGAACAGGTTGGTCCCAATCTAGATCTGCTCTTGGATTAATAATTTGGCCTTTATTATTATCGGAGCCATACATCCCAATGGGTCTAATAATTTAGCGATTTGTGATAGTATGATTCGTTTTGTAACACTCTGATGATGAGTTGTGCTTATTTTGAAACAAAAATTGTCTTCAATTGGTGCCTAATGGATTCCTAAGGATTTCCTCGTTTTGTCTACGTTTATTTCCAATGAGGCTTGATCCTTCATTTCTTCAGTTAATGCTTCTAGTAATTGAGGCTTATTACTGGACCATTTGCGTAATGTGAATCCTCCTGATTTTAGCAATTTAGTAATTTCAGATTGTAGCTGAATGGCCTCTTCAATGTTATCCGCTCCAGACAAAACATCGTCGACATAAAAGTCTTTCGTGATGACTTTAGATGCTTTTGGGTATAATACTTTTTCGTCTTCAGTCAATTGCTGAAGAGTTCTTATTGCAAGAAATGGTGCAGAAGTTGTCCCATACGTGACAGTCGTGAGGCAAAATTCTTGTATTGGTGTGAATTGGTCAAACCTCCATAAGATCCGGTGGAATCTTTGGTCTTCTTCAGTCTTAATTTGACGGTACATTTTCTCGATATCGGCGCTGAATGCAATTTGATGTTTTCTCCACCGTAGTAGTATGTAGGAGAGTTCTTGTTGCAATCTTGGTCCGGCGTACATTAGTTCGTTGAGACTCACTCCATTGGATGCTTGGGATGATGCGTCAAATACTACTCTTAGTTTTGTAGTGGTACTTGACTCTTTTAAAATTGGTTGATGTGGAATGTAGTATTTTCCTTCGTCTAGTAGATGGCGTGGAACTTCTTTCATGTGGCCGACGTTTAAATATTCTTGCATAAACTTGTGGTATTGGTCTGCCAACTTGTTATCCTTTTGTAACCTTTTCTCGAGTTGTAGTAATCTTGCAATGGCTTTAGTTTTGGAATATCCTAATTCAGGTGCGAATTCTTTTTTGAAAGGTATTTGGACTGTGTAACTTCCATCGTAGTTTTTTTTAGTCATCTCTGTGTAATGTTTTTCACATGCTGCGTCGTCTGGAGAAATGATTTTTTTTATTGACACTTCTTCGAGATTCCAAAACTTTGTTAACTGTTGGTCTTCTTCGGTGCGGCTAATCATGCTGATAATTTTTATATCATCGTGTTAATATTCTTTTGCAATTCCTGATAATATCCAACCTAGTTCCGTCTGTTGACCCAGTAACCCATCTTTTGTTTTTTCAATACCATGCTGAATTATTTTTCTAAATTCTTCGGCCCCCAGGATGGCATCAATTGGGCCGGGTTTGTTGTACGTGGGGTCTGCAAGAACGTAGTTTTGTAGTTGGTTCGAGCTGGTGTATTCTAGCTCAGAGCTTGGTAACGCTTGTGTTAATTTTGACATCACCAGAAACTTGACAGGTAGTAAGTTGCTTGGAAAACGTGGGTGCACCTCAGCTTGAATTTTTGTGGTTGCTATTTTTGGATCTCCTGCTCCCAGACCTGTTATTTCGGCTCTTATCTTTTCTCTTGGTAACCCCAAGGATGGCGCTATTTAATTAATTTTAAATCTACGTGTGATGCATGCCCATCATAAATTAGTAATATCGGTCTATGAGGTCCAAAAAATTCTAATAGCGAATCCTTAAAATAGGAAACAAAAAGGTCTCCTACAAGATGCTAAGATATTGAAGATCTTTTGTTTACAAGTCAATTTGACCTAGAGTTTTGTCTTCACTCCACTCCTTCAAGACGCACGTACTCACTGAGAAACGTATTAGCAAACGTCCATAAACCAAATGTGAATTCCTTTGTGTTTGAAGTAAAAACGGATAACCGTCGGCTCGCTGCGAGCGGCTCTAAGTACGATCGCGAGCAGAATTCCCAACGCATCTACACTGACGAATTTTAATTACAGTAAACGTTGTTACAGTTTGGCTCGCCAATGAGTAGCCGGCTTTAAATGAGAGATTATTTGCTCAACTTTGTTTGGAAAATGACGATGACTATAATCGTTTACTACTTTGCGGTTTTTCTAACCACATTTTTGGTTGTGTGTTCACACTTGGAAAGTTGACAGTCCGTCCAATTTTAGTAGTGTGAGTGGTGTTTTGGTCTTGGAGAAGTCGGCGTGTTGGTACGGTAGGTTCAGCAAAAACTTCTTGTGGTAGATCGACTAATGTCTTGGTATTTGCAGACTATGGAACGAGTGATTCTAAATTTTCAGTGGACGTAGGTTTGAGTCGATCAGTATTCACATTGACGTTGCGGCCGTTTATGAACAATTTGAAAAATTTTGAACATATTTTTATGATAGTATAGGGTTTTTCATATGTTTTTGTTAGAGATGTCTTGACTTGGTCGACACGGACAAATGCATGTGTGGCTGTAGCAAGATCTAGGTGTCGATCGAAGTTGGTTCATTAATTCATTCAATTTTTACATATTCATCTGTGGTATTGCTTCTGTTAGAGATAAAAAATTTCCAGGAAGACGAACAGTACATCCAAACGTTAATTCATCTGTAGAAGCGTTTAAATCTTTTTTGTAGGCTGTACGTAACTCTAATAACAGTAATGGATGTTTTGATGATGATGAATCGTATGCCATTAAAGCATCATCTATTACAGAAATTTTTCACAGCATATCGCCATTGGAAAACTGACTGATAAAAACCGCTGACGACTGTGTCTTGGATTTTCTTTTCTATCTGTTTTTGGCGTTTTCTTGTGTTGGAAAGCAAACTAAAGATTTTTGTTTGGTGTATATAGTAAAGTTTCGGTCTTCTAGCATATGGCGGAAGTGTAATGATAAAAAACGTCTATAATAGTTCAGAGATGCAATGAAACTTTTTAGTTCTTTGGCTGTTTTCGAAAAACCAACACGGGTAATGGCTTCGACCTTTGAAGATATTGGTTTAAATCCGTGTGGTGTGATCGTGGTCCTTAAAAAATTGATTTCAGGTTTACCAAATTCACATTGTTTTAAGACTGGGTTATTGTCACACAACAGCTTAAAGATAATGTGAAGATGTATCATGGTAACGTACTCGTAACTTACTGCGGTTTTTTTGTATGTCATCAGGGTCAATTAAAACTTGAAGGAATGCACGTTTAAAGTCCATGGACGAAAGTATAGTTTTTTCGTGTAAATTCTCCTTTTCTTTCTCTGACCGATTTGATATGAGATCCCCAGAGAGGATTGTGAGCGTTAAAGTCACCTAACAATAAATCGTAAAAAGTAAAGGTATACAGTAAAAGTCAAAATGCAACGAGTTTGCAGGCGAGGTAATTTTCAACAATTAACGCCTTTTGAGAGAGGGCGAATTATTGGTGTGCAGGAAGTTGGGTTGAGATATCGTAAAATCGCCAGAAGATTAGCACGTACTCCTTCAACAATATTAAGAACATGTCGAGGATGGCGGGAGGAACAATTGCAAACACGACCTAGATGTACCGGACGACCCAGAGTCACGCATGAACGAGAAGATCGTCTGTTAAGTTGGTCGCAGAGTCTCTATGAGTACTGTTCATCGTCGAATCCGTTCTTTTGGATTGCGATCATATTGACCAAACTTTCGTATTCCTCTAACACCTCACCGCCAAGAAGTCAGATTTCAATGGTCTTTCTATGACCTGACGGGTATACACGTGTGCGGAGACCCAGAAGACAACGCTACAATTTACAGTTTGTACAACGAAGACATACTGACTTAACACCTGGTGTAATGGTTTGGGGTGGCATTTATTGGGGAAGCTGCTTTCCTTTAATATTTATCCAAGACACGTTAAATGCTCGACGTTGCATCGACAACGTCTTAGAACCAGTTTTTCTACCTCTTCTTCAAGAACGTCCAAAAGCGATCTTTCAACAACATAATGCGCGACCGCATGTGGCAGTAATGACACATAGAGTTTTTGAAGAGAATGACGTAATTTGCTAGCGTGGCCTGCTAGATTGACAGATTTATTGCCAATAGAACATGTCTGGGACATGATGGACAGAAGACTGCGTCATCTAGGCCACCCTCCAAACACAATAAGATAATTGCGACAACAGCTTTGAATAGTCTGAGATGAGATATCCCAGGGCGCAATAAATCACCTTATTTCCAGCATGCCTACAAGGGCAACTTCTTGCATACAAGCACGTGGTGATGTCACACATTATTGCCATTTTTTTAATAAAATGTTGTGTTGCTTCTTCCAAATTGTAATCATTTATTTGTTTATATGTAGCAGTTTTACATACAACATTTTAGCCTTCCGCGTCTATTCCTACTATGTGGTGCATTTTATTTGAAACCCAGTCTATGTTTAAGCGTTTAATATTTGTACTGTTATCAAGGAGCTTTATGGCTAAAGTTCCAACTTGTTTAAGTAATTTTCACTGCACTTTTTAATTGACTGCTGCACTGAATCAACTTGCAAATCACTGAGATGCTCAACATTTCTAATGTAATAAGGGGCGTCACACATAGCACGTAAAACTTTTGCCTAAAATCTTTTTATAATTGCGATGTTAGAATTTGCTGCTGTGTCTCACAGCTGAGTGACGTAAGAACAAATTGATTTAAATCCAACGTTGTACACTAACAGTTTGTTTAGACCGTTTGTTTGTTCTTACTCATTATATGATTTTTCCATGTTAGACCTTTATCTAAATGCTGGCTCAGGTATTTGATCTTTGTAACTTGTGGTATTGCTGTATTATTTATGTATACTTCCGGCGTTCTTTATCTGCAGTTGGTAAAGGTGATGTGAAGAGATTTTGTTTCGTTTATCTTTATTTTCCACTTTTTACTCCAATAATCAATACGGTTTAAATGAGTTTGCACTGGGTCTTTATGTCTGCACATGATTTATCATCGACGAAAGTGGTTGTACGCATTTGTTTGTTGGTAAGCATAACAGCTGAAAAAGACTTATAGAAAAGATCCCAAAACACTACCTTGGGGTACGCCTGATTCTATAGTATAAAAATCTGTGAGATGTTGTTCATACTTAACTTGGAAAAACCGTTCTTCTAAATATGGTTTCAATATAACATAATAAGAGTGTGGAAGAGCACTTTTTAATTTGAAGAGGAATCCATCATGCCATCCCTTGTCAAAAGCCTGTGTGTCTTATTGTACTGAGGAATGTTCCTTTCTAAATCCAAACTGATGCTGAATTATTAGATCGTAATCTTCAACGATTTACATAATTCTTCTAGCACTAAGTTTTTCGACTTTTAACAAAAGCTAAACGCGTTTGCGATACCTTATGATTAAAGATCAAAATCTCCCCGAATCGCTTGACGTCAAATGTAGGAGTGAGATATAATAGTTTTGGGTTTTAATTACCCTGTGAGTATCCATAAGCGTCACGTCGCTTCCAATTTTTTTACATAAAAATTTTTACAGTACGATAACAGCTGACTAAATAATTTATTGCTAGCAATAAATGACACAAGACTAACGATTAGATTGGTGATTTTCGTAGATTAGAATATATAAATTAGTGACGCGCACGTGGAGTGTTTCTTACACCAAATCAAATTCCTTGTAAATTAGAACAGTTAAATTAGTAACGCGCACAGAGGGTGTTTTAAACACCGACTAAGATTATCTCACTTCATCGAAGACAAAGTTCGATGCGTACTAGTATTATGTGTGTGTTGTGGCTCATAATCGTATTAAAAGTAATTAATAAATACCTTGCTAGAATGTTGTCGTAAAGTATCCCTCGAGTTAGCATCTTTTGCCTTTAAGAAAAACACCGCATTTGTTTTTGAGTAACCACGATTAGGATGTTAATCCGACGGCAAACATAACCTCTTAATTAGGTGAGCATTTGGGGTTATAAAGAAGAGCTAAAAGAAATAAGTTAAATTTGCGAAACGTGGTCACGTGTGAATCAAGTAAGTACCTACGGCCGTGATGATATTACAGGTGTGATACCTTGTTTTTTAGTGAACCACTTGGATATTTTACTTCCAAATAACATTCACTTATCTGACCCTGTCTTTGAACAACCGGAAAAAATCGACTCATTAATCGGTTCTCCTGCTTTCTTTGAGCTTAAACGCGTCGGACAAATACGCTTGGGCACAAACCTTGTAATTTTTTTTAAGGAAACTGTTTTGGTTGAATTATTCTAGTTCATTCTGCGTTAATTTTCCCAATCAAGTGCAGTCCCACCTAAGCATTTTTGACGTTCCTGGCCAATTCGCTCGGTTTTGGGAACTAGAAGGTTACCCAACAAACAAGATTCTCTCTTTAGAAAAGAATTTTTGTGAGATTCGTTTAGTGGAAAATACATGCAAAAGACCTGATGGGAGATTTATTGTCTCCAAACAGCCTATTGAGACGTTAGGCAACTAAAGAGGTTTCTGTTGCCAGATAGCCGAGCTATATATATACAAATTTTATAAAGAAATATTTGGAATTAGGCCACATGTCGTTGTCTAGTTTAGATCCCGTTACATTTGCTTATTATTTACCGTACCATAGTGTATTAAAGAAAAACAGTCTAACAACCAAATTTAGAGTTGTATTCAACCAGTTTATGTTTTTATGTCGCAACAGAGTTTCACAATGGAAACTATTAACCAGAAAAATATTCTTTTCAAAGTTTCTCAAACCTTTCATCTTTTGGGTCTTATTCCTCCATGCACTCTAAGCGCCAAGATTCTTTGGCAGCAATTGTCGGTGGAAAAATTATCTTGGGATGACCTTGTTTTGCAACCGAGTCGCAGATATATAAGAATTGTCCCCAGATGCAGTATGGTGACATGTTCCCACAGAATAAATCCTTCATAACTTTTATCGCGAGGAATCAACTCTCAAACGTTAAAGGATTGTGATCTCTGGTAACATGCTCCATAATGGTTTGCTAAAGATATCTCTTCTTTTCTGTTTCTGAGCTTCCATAGATGAAATGTTCTGTTGCCTCTAAGTTAGTGTTTTTTTATTTTCAAACTTGTTGGGTCTCATGCGACTCGAACGAGTCTTTATCTACTGCTGGCGATTTTACAAGAAATGTTCGGTTTCCAAAAAAGAACGACTATATGGTCCCCTCGCCCCTAAGGAAAGCAATCTTTACTTGTTCTAGTTAGAATTGCTCAATCAGAATCTTTTAGTATTCAGTAATCTTGAACGTCTTTCACAAAGTAAGTCGTTAAAGACTACTTCTTTTTTGTTGAGTGTAAATCGTTTCTTAGACCATGAAAGAATAATCCGAGTCGAAGTTAGACTCCACAATTCTCAATTTGTGTTTGATAAAAAACATCCAGTTCTTTTGATTTTAAGTTTGCATCACAATTGGTGAAAGCTATCATCGGTAATTTACCTCTTTCTGCATAACACCTTCACCACCTTTTCACACTACCGGTGTAGATTACGCTGGTCTACTATAAGTAAAGGATCGCAAGGGTAGAAGTTTTAAGATTGAAAAGGTTTATATTTATTTTTACGTTTGCTGTTCTAAAAAAGCTGTACACATTGAGTTTTTGTAGGATTTGTCCACATAATTGTGCTTGTTATTTTTCGGTAGGTCTCTACTTCGGTGGATTGTGGGAAGCTGGAATTAAATCTTGCGGGGTCTGATGATGTCAATCGGGTAGCTTCGGTAAAGACCTCAAATGCTGTAATGCAATGCAGCAAAATCGGAATAGAGCCCTAGGCTCTTATATTTGTTTTGTTTGGTTAATCGGCTTGTAAGCATAACAATTGATAAATCAAAAAATGTACATAAAGTACTTGTTAATATAAATCGTTAAAATAATAAAAACACATTGTTTGCAAAAAGTTCCATCATTAAATTAGCGCATGCATACATCCAACGAACAAGGGCAGTATAAAATTTATTTAAAAAGTTTCAGTTTAAGTTTTGGTTTTTTGTTTGTTGACCAGTTTGTTTTAGGGATTGATTTTGTTTTAAAAAAAGATTTTAAGTATATTATTGAGTGCTATGTTTTAGCTTCTTATTCCATGTGTAATATTGAGTTTAGTTCTTGTTTGTCTTTCTTGTTACGGTAGAAAACATAAATTTTAGTATAAGAAGATTTGGACACAGACGCTATTGTTTATAATATACGTTAAGCTTTTTAAATCTTTTAGAAAATGTTAGCTTTTACATGTGTTTAAATTTAACTACAATTACTAAGTTAAAATAAACAACAATAAGTAATCAAATTATTCGTAATACAGTCTGTAAATTTGTCTTGAAATTGCATCGTAGTATATTGTATATATTGTGTAGTTTATTGTATATAAAACTTAAATAATTATGTGTAACATTTTTAGAACATTTTTTGCGTACAATGTGGTTTTTAAATCGGTTTGAATCAACACGGATTTGTGACAGATATGAAGTCGGATTATTGACATTTTATAATTTTTTTACAGTGAACATAGTGTAGAATTTTTTTTGTTAATTTTAAAGCTTCTAGTTATACGAATTCTAGAAAGGTTTTAATTTGATGTGTAATTATTGATTGTCATTTTTGCTTGTAGTTTAAGTAGAACAAAGTTTTGTTGCTGCATCTAGTAAAGGTTAAATTTTGTTTGCTTTGAAACTTTATTACACTACACAATCTTAAATTATAAAAAATAATAGGTAGTTACTGCAATAAATTAACTTTATGATGATCAAATACAATTTACATTGAATTATATCATATATATTTATTCCAAGTTGTCTTTTGATCACAGTATTTTTTTATGAATTTTAGTGACTTTTTTCTTAAAAAAATAAATCATAAATAACGGACCTGTTGCATTAAATAGTTTCTTAGGTTTGTTGACACTACGAATAAAATTAATCTGTTCTAGGAAGTGCACATTTCGTTTTAGAAATTTGCTGGCACCAAAAATAAAAATAAATACGAAATAATATTATCGCATAAGTCACAGTTAAGTTACTGTGGTTAAATGAAGTTGCTATTCTAAGAGCACATTCAGATAATACCTCGAAGATTTACGTATTTACAGATGTTTAAGTGTAGGTAGATCAGTCAACATACTTCAATAAATGAAAAATGGTGCAAAAATAAAACTAAAAATAGAAAACGAGTATTTTGTGATGTTTCGGCCGCTAGCGGCAATGTGCTACTGAGGGCCGGTTTTTCAATCATAGTTTACACTTTGGTTAAGTTAAACTCGGTTTCTATATTCTATACGTATATCAATTTGCAGAAAAATCAAAAGAGCACGTCATTGCGAAAAAACGACTTTAATTAGGTGCTGTCAGCATACAGCATCGTAACGCGCTAGCCCAACTTTGAATCGAATTATTTCTAATTATAGAGATAACCATATCCCGATTTTTTGTTATGTTGTTTACTAATGCCTATTTTATTTTTATGTTAAATTGCAGAAAAAACAAAATAGCACGTCATTGCGAAAAAATGACTTTAATTAGGTGCTGTCAGCATGCAGCATCATAACGCGGTAGCTCAAATTTGAATCAAATTATTTTTAATTATAGAAATAATCACATCTCAATTTTTTGATATGTTATTTATTAATGTCTATTCTTTACGTACGTCAATTTTCAGAAAAATGAAAATAGCACGTCATTGCGAAGAAGCGACTTTAATTAGGTGCTGTCAGTATGCAGCATCGTAACGCGCTAGCCCAACTTTGAATCAAATTATTTTTAATTATAGAGATAACCACATCCCAATTTTTTGATATGTTGTTTACTAATGCCTATTCTATTTGTATGTCAATTTGCAGAAAAAAACAAAATAGCACGTCATTGTGTAAAAACAACTTCAATTAGGTGCTGTCAGCATGCAACATCGTAACGCGGCAACCCAACTTTGAATCAAATTATTTTTAAATATAGAAACAACCATATTTCAATTTTTTGCTATATTGTTTATTAATGCCTATTCTATTCCTATGTCAATTTGCAGAAAAATCAGAATAGAAAGTCATTGCGAAGAAGCGACTTTAATTAGGTGCTGTCAGTATGCAGCATCGTAACGCGCTAGCCCAACTTTGAATCAAATTATTTTTAATTATAGGTATAACCACATCCCAATTTTTTGTTATGTTGCTTACTAATGCCTATTTTATTTTTACGTCAAATTGCAGAAAAAACAAAATAGCACGTCATTGCGAAAAAATGACTTTTATTAGGTGCTGTCAGCATGCAGCAACGTAACGCGCTAGCCCAACTTTGAATCAAATTATTTTTAATTATAGAAATCACCACATCTTAATTTTTTGATATATTGTTTATTGATGCCTATTCTATTTGTACGCCAATTTACAGAAAAATCAGAATAGAACGTCATTGCGAAAAAACGACTTTAATTAGTTGCCGTTGACATACAGCATTTTGGCGCATAAGTCCAACTTTGAATCAAACTATTTTTAATTATAGAAATAACCACATCTCAATTTTTTGATATGTTGTTTATTGATGCCCATTTTACTCCTATGTCAATTTGCTGAAGAAATGGAATAGCACGTCATTGCGAAAAAAACGACTTTAATTAGGTGCTGCCAGCATGCAGCATCGTAACGCGCTAGCCCAAATTTGAATCATATTATTTTTAATTATAGAGATAACCACATCTCAATTTTTTGATATAATGTTTATTAATGTCGATTCTATTTTTATGCCAATTTACAGAAAAATCAGAATAGCACGTCATTGAGAAAAAACGACTTTAATTAGTTGCCATTGACATACAGCATAGTGGCGCGTAAGCCCAACTTTGAATCAAACTATTATTAATTATAGAAATGACTACATCTTAGTTTTTTGATATGTTGTTTACTAATACCTATTCTATTTGTATGTCAATTTGCAAAAAAAAACAAATAGCACGTCATTGGGAAAAAACGACTTTAATTAGGTGCTGTCAGCATGCAGCATCGTAACGCGCTAGCGCAATTTTAAATCAAATTATATTTAATTATAGAAATAACCCCATTCCCAATTTTTTGATATGTTGTTTAATAATGCCTATTCTATACGTACGTCAATTTGTAAAAAATCAAAATAGCACGTCATTGCGAAAAAATGACTTTAATTAGGTGCTGTCAGCATGCAGCATCGTAACGCGCTAGCCCAACTTTGAATCAAACTATTATTAATTATAGAAATGATCACATCTTAGTTTTTTGATATGTTGTTTATTAATGCCCATTCTATTTGTACGTCAATTTGCAGAAAAATCAATAAAGCACGTGATTGCAAAAAAACGACTTTAATTAGGTGCTGTCAGCATGCAGCATCGTAATGCGCTAGCCCAACTTTGAATCAAATTTTTTTTAATTATAGAAAGAACCATATCCCGATTTTTTGATATGTTTTTTATTAATGCCTATTTTATTCGCATATCAATTTGCAGAAAAATCAGAATAAGGTGCTTATTACGAAAAAACGACTTTAAGTAGGTGCTGTCAGCATGCAGCATCGTAACGCGCTAGCCTAACTGTGAATCAAATTATTTTTAATTATAGAGATAACCACATCTTAATTTTTTGATATGTTGTTTACTAATGCCTATTCTATTTGTATTTCAATTTGCAGAAAAATCAGAAATGCACGTCATTGCGTAAAATAAGTGTTGATGCAGAAAATGGTTTGAACTATGAGGATTGTTAAAAATTTTTTTTTTTTTTTAAATATTGACAAATATTGATTGTTTTTATCATTTATTAACAATATTGAAAGATATATCACTTTAAAATAATTCTAATTTGTTAATAAGATGAAAAACTGGAAATTAATTTTTATAGCTGAATCTATGGCTAACTTCATATCGATTAATTTTGTACGTACCTAAATTATTCGAATTATTTTTACAGTTTCTTTTAGAGATAATTCTTCTTAACAATTTATTCAAACAAAAAAAAAATTCACACTAACAGTTAATTAGATATTTTATTTATAATTTAAAATGAATTCACAAATATAACGTAAGTTCGAATCCTGCCTGCGACGATTTTTTTAGAAAAAATCTTCATATTTTAAAAGTAAAGCAAGATACGTTAAAAATAATAATTTTTACTGATTTACTAAAGAGGAAAGCAATATCGAGGCGCACAAATATAGGGGTTAGTCGATATGACAACATAAGCTCAATTTGCCATATTTCGGTTATATCTTAATGAAATCGAGGAAAAAAATTTTAAAAATATCATAGCATGCTAGGAAGTCAATATAAACGTGTACATATCACTTCAAAGTGGTTTTATGACAACATAACCTAAAAAAAATATGTAGACATTCCTTCATCATTCCTTATGGAAAAGTCGTGTAGTGACCACAACAGTTTTTTTATGTAGAAAAAAAATTAAAATAAATTTATGCTTATTAAAGAATTGGATTTAAAGTATACTTTATAGAACTGTCTTTTTCTTAATGTGACAATTAAAAAAAAACCTAGGTTATTCACAAGATTTTAATATGTTTATTTTCTTTCAGGTGAGTGGTTTCATTTTTCAAAACGATTTGGGTAAGTTGTAAAATAACTAAATATACAAAATTTTTCCATTTTTGTTTTACTGCAATTTTTATTTAAAAAAACTAAACATTCTTAGAAGCAATGTTTTTGAACTAATTTTGCTGCATTCATCAATCGATTTTATAACGAAATATCAAATGCAAATTATAGGAATTTCTTGAACAAATATTTTCTTTGTTAAATTATTTGTAAAGTAAATTTTATATATTAATAAGAATTTGCGCTCGTTGGTTTTCCGCAGAATTGTAGATATTTATTTAAAAATTTGATTTTTAATTTATTTAACATAATTTTGAAAATTACAATACGGTGTATATGAGCGTACGTAGAAACAATTTTAATTTATCTACAAGTGCTGTTGTCATTTATTCAAGAAAAGCAACATCAGCGTACTGTGGAAATGCTAATTTTCTCTCTACAGTTGTTCATTATTTTACTCAACAAAAGTTTACTATGGTCGTTGTGTGGTTTAGTATGACTCTCCAGCGACCAATGCTTTATGATGTTTTTATTCATAGACCAGGGCGTTAATTTAAGTATTACAAGTTCTTTTCTTTTATATATATATCTGTAAACAACTTTATTCGTCTTTTAAAAAAATAATATTTAAATTAAAGTTATGCATCTATAAAATTTATACAACTTTTATAAGGTTTATCAATTCAAAGCACGAATTCTATCAAGCGATTTTGAAGTTAAAAATTGAACTACCGTATCGCACATATTGAGTCTTTATTGAGTTCCGATTTTCTCATCAAATGGGTTAGTCATATTCGTGTTGAGTTATGTCCAATTTATATTAGTGCTACAGCATCGTTAGCTAATTCGTAAATATCATTTTATTAACTTTAAGAATTCTAAAATAATTAAGTAAATAAAAAGTTAGTCTGAAAAACTTCAAACTCGATATGTTAATTTATTTATGTTGAAAAAGATGAGTTTATACTAATTTTCTACTTATTATTAGTTTTACGTTTAAAAATCCGGTTACATTTTTTTCAATGTTGACCCCCTGCACCATTAATTTGATACTGCCATGATTTTATATTGATTCTATTGGTTTAATTAACTTTTTTTTATTATAAAAGTGGTTTTGGTTTTTGACTCGGTTTTTGAAGATAAATATTAGAACGCGTAGAAGCTTTGAGTTTATTCAAGACGGTTCGAGGTAATTACCGGAATGTGCTCGAAGCAGATAACGTAAGAATCTAAAAATTATTCGAATCGACTCTAGTCAGAAGAATCGATATCTCAAACTCATTCAAAAAATCGTTGCGTATAAACCTTCCTTAACTTTTTTATTTGGTGGAAACTGTTCAAAAATAGGGCGAGGTCAGCTTTAAGTACATTCGGCAGTTAGCTTGTGTGGTTTCGCTTCTAAATCATGTAACTTTTATCTTGCCTTTATCTACATTATTTTCTTTAATAAAAAAGTCTGTGGTAATAATACAGATATGTCTTCAATTTCTATTTTGTTATATCTATCTAATTACCACGTTCCAATGGGGGAGGTGAGAAAAAAAAAGAATTACTACTAAGATGTTACGCTTACCTTTCGGTTAGCCTCACCGTAGATGGTCGTAGGGTAAAGACCAAAGTGAAGAGAATACCCTTAGGTAAGCTAAATGCCCGATTGCGCCACCTTTTCTCGAAATTTAGTAGAACGTAGGATGTCTAGGCAGGAGAAAAAGAGATCCTAGACCCGAGGTCCCCCAAAATACGTTCCCAAATTAAAGATACCCAGAATTAATAACAATCATTTATTAAGAAAAGTTCCTAAAAGGAAAAGATGAGTATCGACTGTTACGCCACTGATACAAATTACATATACATAAATAATAAAACAATTAAATCATAGTGTTAAAGCAGGTCTAAAATAGACTCTGGAAGCAGATATGCTTTTACTAAACTAATCCGACTCGAGCTTCCAAATCTCTGATAGTTACAGATTCCCGCACATTAATGATTGAAAATTTTGACATTGATAGTGAATAAACAAAAAAAATTATATTGATTAGGTGTAGAGTATTAACGAGAGAACAAATTTTAGTAAGAAATTATACAGATATTGCGAAGTCAGTTCTTAATACATTTAACTTAAACTGTAACGTTGTTTACACAAATTTTTACACGATGCAGTTTAGCGCGATCGTAAGTCGATACCACGAAGTGCGTGGACGGATGAGGTTGAGGTAGTGCCGTATTCCCTGCTTATATACTTATTTGATACATAAATACCTTTTCGGCCAGAAACTACTTAGGGAAATACCCATTCGCAGGTTACACCACTTCCCTAATCCTCGGCGAATTCAAAATATACAATAGGACGCCTTCGGTCGACTTGCATCACATAAACAGATTGCGCTTTCGTTCGTCCATAAACAAAACTAACGACTCCGTTAATCCGTAAGAACCCCGACAGAAAGAAGGTCAGAAAGGAAGCTAAAACCCCCAAAGTTAGTTGGTACGTCTCAACCATCAACCACGTGTGAATACTAACCTACTCTATGACTTTGATTAGAAAATATTCAGCTACTTCGTTCTACAAATGCGACATTCAAGCGGATTTATTAGGGATTTCTAAAATGAAAACGTCTTTACGTTAGATGACGATCGATGAGGTAAACCTCATTTTCTTACCAATCCGTCTCCGCCATATTCATCACAAACTCATACGACAAAATCAATCGGAAACCCGGAGAAGGCCAACTACTCATAAAGTCGAAAAATATTGTTTGAGGTCGGATATCTCACACGGCTAATGGCAAAGTTGCCTAACCATCAGATAAATTAATCCCAGCTTGCGAATTTACACGTTACAAATTCCCCCCTAGCAAGAAGTGAGACCCACGGTCGAAATAAATCCGAACGCAGCAATAAGGATAACCTAAAATTGAACTTGCAATGAAGTTCGTCACCAACTAAACAAACACATTGAAAACCAAAACCAACCCAGGAACGGAAAAACCACAGAAAACCCAACCCGATAGACGAAGGAAAAGAAGATTTCGAAGTTCCCTAAAATCGAATTGACCTGACTTGGACTGGAGACGCATAAATCAAAATGATACTGACCGAGAAACCAAACTCCAGAGAACTAAAAGTGTTCATTAAAGCCACCAAAAGGTGATTCCGGGTATGAATGATCAACGAGACGTTCTACCAAGTGAGGAAAGACGGCCTAAGAAACTAAGAGAAAAAAAAAGAGGAGAAAAAAAAGTTCAGGCTAGCGTCAAGGACTCCAAAAGCCCTAAAATCCTACTGAATCCCCAACCCCGGACAAACCCCTCCGGAAGGAAAAGGTACCACTGGGAACAAAAAGAAAGAGGAACGACACCCAAACCCCGAAGCTAGGTTAAAATCCCAGGATCCCTGCTGCGATCGAAGGTTTCTTAGACGAAGTGCCGGACGATTGTGTGGCGTCGGAGTCTTAATCCCACCTCAAGCCCTCGCGTCAAGACGGAATTAGCGCGTCGTTGGACCTCCCAATGTTTGTCTACCGAAGCGTACGTCATTGCACCTAGTACTCGCTTGACCACCCCAAGTTTCCTCCCTCCCCGGTAGGAATCTGATCTAAGATCAAGGGACAGTAGACCCAAGAAGATCTCCCCACCCTGAAAGTAAATAAAAGAAACAGGAAAGGAAACATCCCTAAAATTTTGCCCTCAAATACCAAAACAAAAGGACTACAGTCCGCCTTTGCGTGACTGGAGCCGGAAGCGATGCCTCTTGTACAACCGCGAACATCCTATGTGCCGGTTTAGAAGAATTGGTCACCCCCGCCCAGCTCCATCAAGCTCGCCATACGGCCCCCGAAAGGTGTAATGCCTGGTCCAAAACTTGAGGCTACCGGAACGGAGATAAACAATCTTCCCGAACACGCAGCCGTCGGGTTCCCTCAACAGACACCCCCCCACTCATGGAGATAGATTGAAAAAAGAGATAGGACAGGAAGACAGATGGAGAAAAGAGAGCACAGAAAGAAAATAAATGAGTCACCTCACATTGCCTCTTCACCCCAAGAAACTGACTAAGCAGGAATATAATCAATTATAGACATGATTTCACCGTTCTAACCCGATATGGTCCTACAAACTTAGGAGCTAACTTAGCGTTATAGAACTATACAGCACTAGACAAGGTATAATTACGCCTTCATACTTTATCGCCCACTTTAAATTTGATAGCACGACGACGAAGATTGTAGGTATGTACGTTCTTCATAGCCGCTTTCTTAAGTTTATTGAGAATCTTCATACGTAAAGACTCATATGAGTTAGCCGACGTAGGAGGAGTACGACCAGGATCAGGCAATTCTGTTTGGTCCGTTGGGGGAATCCCCATTAGATCCCCATAAAGTATATGTTCCCTAGTAAAAAGAGCAGAGAAGGAGTACACCCGATAGTTTCATGTTCTGCGATGCGAATTGCACATCCAATTTTTGACAAGTTAGCATCCCAGGACCGCTGGTTTTCCTTTACGTAAGCAGAAGGCATAGTTTTAAGGACGCGGTTGACCCGCTCCGCAGGATGGTAACGAGCTGTGAATAATATCTTAGTGCGATAGGCAGAACACAAACGAGTGAACTCTCGACTGCGAAATTGAACTCCGTTGTCCAACATGATGTACTGAGGAGTACCAAATAGTAGAAAAATGTTATCCAGTCGCAGATCTCATAGGAAAGAAACAGGAGAACTTAGTAAAGTTATCAACGACTACTAGAATATATGCATGTTCTTTAGATGATCGATGAAGAGGTCCCACAATGACTACACATAGTACTTGCCAAGGCCGAGTAGCTTTAGCCCGAGGAGCGAAAAAACCAGCAAGTTTCTTCTGTTCCACCTTTTGAGCTGAGCAAACTGTGCACCGAAGGATATATTCCGATACTTTTTGTTGCATCTGAGGCCGGTAATAGTATTGACGCAGGCGCCCCAGAGTTTACCTAACTCCACCGTGACCACATTTAGGAGGATCATGATGATCGCCAATCACTTTTGATCGTTGATCTTTTGGTACAACCAATTTCCATTCATTCAGAAGTTCAGAAGGACGAGTACGTTTATAGATGGGACCATCGACAACACACCACTTTGCAAATTTGCGAGGCGAAGAAGTAATACGACCAGGTGTCTGTAATCGGAAGAAAAAACCAGCAGGAGAGAAAGGTGTTTCCGGTATAACAGACTCTAGCACTGGTACAGATCGAGATAACGCATCTGGAACGACGTGTTCTTTCCCTTTGCAATGAATAATCGAGAAATCATACTATTGTAAACGAATCGACCACCGCGCCAGACGTCTAGAAGGATTCTGTAGTTTATTAAACCATACTAGAGAATGATGATCCGTAATCACAGTAAATTTAGTACCTTCGATGTATGGACAAAACTTTTCAATAGCCCACAGCACCGCGAGACATTCCTTTTCCGTCGTGGAATAGTTTCTTTCGTTCTTTTTCAGCGAGCAGCTAATATAACATGACTTTTTCCCCCTCGTGAGATAATTGTGAGAGAACAGCGCCTAAACCGAAATCTGAAGCGTCGGTTTGAATAACAAACGGAGTGAAAAATCAGGGCAAGACATGATCGGTGCCGAAACTAATAATTCTTTCAAAGTAGTAAACGCTACGTCGCAGGACTCATTCCATTGGAACGTAACATTTTTCCGAGTAAGAAATTATAGTAGAGGGACAACAGAAGAAAAGTTTGGAATAAATCTTCGATACCAACTAACCATTTCTAACAGGCGTCGTACCTCGGTCATTGAAGTAGGTGTAGGTATCTCTAAGATAGCCTAAACTGTGTCCGGATCCATCAATAGGCCATGTTGGTTGACCACGTAACCTAGATACTTTAATAGGCAGAAGTAGCATTTGTCTCTACGCAGAGTGAGACCAGCCGTCCCTAGACGTTGTAACACTAGTGAAAGAATATGTAGATGGGGTAGCAATTATAATGTCGTCGAGATAAGCAAAACAGAAAGGTTTTAATTCCGAGCCCAAGATCCGATTGATAAGTCGTTGAAACGTCGCAGGTGAATTATGCAATTCGAACGGCGTTCGAGTAAACTGGAAAAGTCTGCGATTCGGAACAGTAAAAGCAGTAATCGATTTCGAATCAGTAGAAAGAGGAATTTGCCAGTATGCCGAGCGAATATCAGACACATAAAGGATAGGGTAAGAATCTTTCTGAGTGACCGCGTTGACTTTCCGAAAATCTACGCAGAACCGATAGGTATCATCCTTCTTCTTTACGAGCACAATGGGACTAACCCAAGGACTGTTCGATGGTTCTACTACGCCTAATTCCAACATAGCGTCTAGTTCTTGATTAACCACTTGTAGCATGGTAGGAGACAGTGGATAGTACCGTTGCTTAATTGATTCAGCCATAGTTCGAATAGTATGTTCAACTAAGTTAGTACGCTCTAGACACATAACTTAAGAAGAGAAGTATTTGTTAATCACTGACGTTAGTAGCGTTTGTTCAGCCGATGTCTTAGAAGCGAGTTCATCGATACCTATGGAAGAAATAGGAGAAGAAAAAGACCATTGTCCCGAACGAAACTCTGGAACAAAACTCATCATCTTCCAAAAGTCAATACCCAAAATCAACGATTGTGAAATCTTTGGAACTATCAATACCTTCAGTGCCTTTACTTTACCCTCTAAAGTAATCGGTAACAACAAAGATCCTATCACCAAGCGCTTTGCTCCCGTGGCCACCAAACATGAAGAAATCACTTCCGCAGAATCTTCCACCTAGGTACCCCCAGAATACTACGAGTTACGCCTGAATCGAGTAAAGCGCAAAAAGAAATACCGAAAATAGATAAATTTAAATACGGACGTTCATCACCCCGTGCGTTAGCAAACATAAAATCTAACAACACACGATGTTTCTCGTCCAGACCGTCAAAAGCACTTGTCGAGATTAAAGAATGATCGGAGTTCATCATTCGACTCGAGACCCCGATTGTCGGTTTAAAGTTTTCGTCTTACATCGCTGGCAGTTAGGTTTTATTACTCCATGCTTTTCGCAACCGTAGCAATGTAGAATTTGAGATTTAGGACAGTGAGGAGAGAGATGTCCTTTAGTACCACAATTCCAACAAGTCAATTTTCCCCCTGTACTCTCAGTATTCATCGAAGAACATGTTGGTTCCGCAACCAACCTATTCAAAGAAGAAGAAGTAGTAGCAGACTCCACATAAGCTAAATTTGGTTCTAACAGATGAGATGATAGTGGCTATACCCTAACCTTTTTCCTAACTGAAGTAATCCATATATCGAACTGACATCCTGAAGAGTCAATGGTGTCTGAAAGTAAGGCGTAAGATTACGTCGAATTATGCGAAGTTGTTGGGCCTCAGTTAAAGGATCACTCAAACGTTGAAACAGACTTTGCATAGTTGCAATGTACAGACCAATAGATTCCGTAGGTTCCATGGTTCGAGCTTTTATTTCCTCTAGCAGGCGTTCACTATAATCCGTAGGGACAAATTCTGATTTCAGCAGCAGGACTATATCCTACCACGAAGTTAAAGAATCTTTGCGTGTTCTGTATAGTAACAGCGCTTTCCCCGCAAGAAGCTCAGAAGCAGCAGCAGAAGACTGATTTGGTAAGTGTATCCTCTACCTTCTTCGAAAGAAGATATTTAATTGGAGAAAATGTTTTATTTGCTTCCAAATGTAAAGTATTTCGTACAGCTGAACGAAGATCTTTCCCAGGAATGTCCGAATCTAACCCTCGAGACTCTAATTTATAAAGTAGCTCTCTTTTATTTAGATGATTTACAACCAATTTCCACTGAGCAGGCATCGTGAATACTTATCCTAACACGTAACAACAAACATAAATCCGCTAACCAAAAAAATAACGTAGTAACGTAATCCACTAGAAACGCGAACCCACGTAGTAATATTCGAAACTTCAGCGAAAGCAAAAACAATTTCACCCACTAGGTAGAAAATATAAACAAGCAAGTAATGAGTAAAACTCCCGAAAAGTATAACTTGAGCTTCTTTACTATTACACACCTTTTCTAACGAATCAATTACTAGAAAGAAATAAGAACAAGGAAGAAGCAGTAATTGTCTACGTTGTGCGTGCCAAATATTTGCCACGTTCCGATGGGGGAGGTGGAGAAAAAAGAAAAAAAAAAGGATTAGGGATTTCTAAAATGAAACGTCTTGACGTTAGATGACGATCGATGAGGGTAAACCTCATTTTCTTACCAATCCGTCTCCGCCTCATCCATTACAAACTCGTACGACAAAATGAACCGGAAACCCGTAGAAGGCCAACTACTCTCGCTCCCTCTGCGTGCATAAAGTCGAAGAATATTGTTCGAACTTGGATATCTCACACGGGTAATGGCAACGTTGCCTAACCATCAGATGAATTGATCCCAACTTGTGAATTTACACGTTACATAATTTCCCGCTTTGAATTGTTTTAGACTTTTTTTATATACCGAATTTATCTTTAGGAGGTTGTTGCTACATTCATAATTTGAATAGATTTGGTATATCAATAAGACATAATTACCAATGATCCAAATTGATTTTCTTGAAGAAAATATACCTTGGTCATCGATTCTTGATTGAAAATTTTCCAAGGTTAATACTATCGCTACCGCCAAGATTTGCGTCGCATTCCATTGAATGACATCATTATCAAGCTGAAATTTTATCTACATTCTTTTCGTCAATTAAAAAATTGGCCTTATCAACGAACTTGGTTGGTATAAAATAACCTAATTCAAAACTGTTTTTCTTACTATTTGTAAAGAAATACCGGTATTCTCTTAGTTTTAAGTTAATTAATTCAGTCATAAACTGATAAAATTCTATCTTTAGTTTTAAGTAATGTTACAGAATTTTACCTTATTTGTTTTTATGATTGCAGACAAGACCTTAATAGTTAAGTCTCAAAATCAAACTATCTGGCATTCCTACTTCGGATATTAATTGACCAATTTTAGCAATGTTTCTAATTGTTTAATTAATTTCTTTGCATCTTTTGTTAGCGCGCTAAACTACATAAGTATCGCTCTATTTGGCACATACCACGGGGCATCACATCATTCGTAGCATTTTGTTTTGAAAGCGTTGCAAGATTTCCACGTTGGATTTGCACGCTGTCCCCCATAGGCAAATTCCGTATGTCCAAATAGGTTTTAATGCGACTTTATAGAACAGAAGTTTATTGTTGGAGCTACTGCCGATTAGCGTGTAAAGTTTATGTGGTAGGATTTAGATTCATAAGATGCTAGTATTGCTAAGTCGTCAGCAAAACTAGTGTAGAAAACCAATTTAAAACTGTTTAAGAGAAAACTCAAGCGAATATGTTAAACTTAAATGCCGAAAGAGGAATTGGCTATTCGAACCTTTGTAAACGGCTTCTGAGTCAGCGAAACGCAGCAGACTCTACAGTTAGCTCGACCTAATACAGTGAATGACGCGTTAGTGCTTGCCTTGGAGTTTAAACCAGCAAAATAGGCTTTGCATTCAGACGGTGATAAACTCTGCTTTGCTGCAGACGTACCCGTGCAAACACTAGAAAGCATCGAGGAGCCCAATCCTTTGGGAAAAAGGAGTGACGACTTTAAACTGCGGCGAAATAAGCCACGTACGACAACACCGTTGTAAACCTAAGAAGAAGGCTAAAAGTTGATCAATAGAGACAAACGTTAATATCATCTAGTCATGTATCGGTGATCACCATTTAAATGGAATTGCCTATGAACCAATTGCACAGCATCGATTTTAATAGCAAGATGTGACGAATCTGAATAACTTTATGCCGATCGCATGGTCACGCACCGGCGACGGATCTTTCAAATGTTTGCCTTATCAACTTTCGATGGTAGGTTATGCGCCTACCATGGTTGTAACGGGTAACGAGGAATCAGGGTTCGATTCCGGAGAGGGAGCCTGAGAAACCACATCCAAGGAAGGCAGCAGGCGCGCAAATTACCCACTCCCGGCACGGGGAGGTAGTGACGAAAAATAACGATACGGGACTCATCCGAGACCCCGTGATCGGAATAAGCACACTTTAAATCCTTTAACTAGGATCAATTGGAGGGCAAGTCTGGTGCTAGCAGCCGCGGTAATTCCAGCTCCAATAGCGTATATTAAAGTTGCTGCGGTTAAAAAGCTCGTAGTCGAAATTGTGTCCCGGGCCGCCGGTTTGTCGCTCGCGACGGCAACGTCCAGCCGGTACCACGAACCCGCCGACGGTGCTCTTAACCGAGTGTCCAGGCGTGGGCCGGCAATGTTACTTTGAACAAATTAAAGTGCTTAAAGCAAGCTAAACTACGCTCGTATAATACGTGCATGGAATAATCGAATAGGACCTCTGTTCTACTTTGTTGGTTTTTGTGGAACGCACAGAGGTAATGATCAATGGGTGCGGATGAGGGCATTCGTGCGAATGAAGTGTTCATCTACTGGTTGACACGGAAGCGACGAAGACCACAATTTCTCCTGACATGTTACTGGGAAATGAGAAGACATCACCAGTAACAGTACGACTTTAAATGGTAACAGGCAAAAAATACATACTCACGAACAAGTAAAAGTCACCGTTGGTTTCGGAAATGGAATACTCGACCATCAAGTTCTGGTAGCCGACATCACAAAAGAAGTTATCCTGGGAATGGACGTAATAAAAAAAGATGGGTTTTATTTAGATTTGAAAACCGATGTTCTGAAGATCGACTATGAAGAAATTCCTTTTCATTTGTTAGAAAAGGCAGCTGCGCGAGTCTTTTTGAGTGAAGTTGTGTCTGAAAAGAATTGAGCACAATTGAACTAATGGAAGGCGAATTTATGGAAAAAGGACTACTGGTTGGTAGAATACTAGTACGAGTACGGTGCTAGTAAGTATAGTGAATGTTAACTCAAATCTAGTAACGTTGAAAAAGAAAACGGTGGTAGGCCAATCTACGCCAGTATCTCAGATTGTGAGATGAGTGAATTCTAATAAGGCTACGTCGCTGAAAAGTTTCCTATAACATCTATTGGACATTCTTACCTTCTAAGTCCTAAAACCTCAATCTAGAGCATCTGGCTAAAGTTAAAGCGTTGATCCAGCAGTATCAAGATGTGTTTGCGCTGGAAAGTTGTTCTAAAAAAAGAACTGACGTGACAAAATGTCGTGGCATTTTTAAATCAGTAAGACCAACCAACTCTTTGCGCTATAAAAACAATTTTGTTAAAAAATTCTGCGGAACAGGATCGACCCAAGATAATTTTTCTAACCAAAATTGTTTTAGAAGATTTTTTACACTCACAGTGCAAGGCCCAAGTGCTCCTCAAATCAAATATTTGTGCAGTTAGTATTGTCAACTGTCTGGCTAAAGAATCAGATGTTATTGTATTGAGGTGTTTGTGCAAATAAATTTCTAAAATGCCAGGGTTTATTTCCGAATCTGAAAAACCAGAGAAAGCATTAGGATCATTTGAGATCGATTTTGTGAGAATAAAACCACCATAAAAAAATCTGTAGATTTGATTTTCTTCACTACTGTTGGTGCCTGTTAGATCAGTTCCGTACGTTACTGTGTTCAAATCAAAAGATTTTTAGTTAGTTTGTCGGGGAAGATCTCCACAAAATCCTCTAAAGTGGTCGTTGAGAAGGTTGAATCAGTACTTGCCGATACATTTTCTAATGTCAGCTGAAACAGCATAGACGTGCTTACGAAAGCAAATCAATATATAAAATAGATCTTATTGTATTGTTAAGCCAACCAATTCAAGACCATTTAAAAAATTGTCCGAAGTGGTAGAAGAAGATTAATTAAGAACAACACCAAGCTTTGTTGTAAGACTTCCTTTAATACTACATGATGAGGAAGATAATATAAAGATACAGAAGTACTGAACTTGATACTGTCATGTGTCTTGCGTAAATAAAAAATAACGATTAGAAGGGTGTTGATTAACATGAAGACGGTGTTCTTGAGCCAATTTTTTTTTTATTAAGGTCAAATGAATTAAGAAACTGGCTTTTGCAACGCAAATGAAACGATAAATCGACTGCGAGCAGTTTTAATAAAATGCTCTTTACAGTACTTTTTCATTGGAGTAACTTTTAAGCTCGCAAAATTCAGAAAAGCTATCTAAAAGATCGTTTACAACACTTATTTGATAATGTTTTTAAATATGTATTAATGGGCTTGTTGAACCAAATATGACCCAATCAAAACGAGTTTTTTGGTGAGTGAGATAATTAAGGCCTAGTCGAATCTACCTACACATAAATAAGAAAAATCTTCAGAACCAATTAACGTTTCAATTTCACCAGGAACATTGAACGACGGGTCAGATAATCAAATGTTATCCAGCATCTTAAAACCATTGCGGTCCACATAAAAACTAGACATAATAACCAGTTACTTCATTCCAAACTAAAGATAAAGGCGAAACATGAAAATTAGAATAATGCGCCTAAAATAACACGTTACATCGTTACAGCGCGTAAGTTTAGCTTTTGACAAAGACCAGAGTAAATAAAATTTGACTACAGCCCTAGGTCAAGTAGCAGACGAATAGAATGTAGCTTTTCGTCAGAATCAAAGATTTGAACCGTACCTGAGTTGCGTTTTCACAGAACGTCGAAACATTTAAAACTGGCTCAGCAGGAACCGTACCGCTAGCCTTATTTTAGATGAAGACAAAACATGTAACAAATTGTAGTGTTTATTTTTGCACGTTTGGCAAGTATATTTTGAATTACACTGTGACAAAAAATGACCCGTATGGAGATAGTTGATGCATCTTTTCAAATCTATATATTTGTTTAACTTTTGCTTAGGAGTAAACTCTAAAAACTGATCAAAATGTAAACTTTTGCAAACTACACATAAAGTGGCATTTGCTACAAACGATCTAAATTAATTTACTTTTGATTTTTCTTGAAGAACTTTAACGCACGGCTTAGATGGCAAATTGTTCAAAAGATTAGTTGTGCTTGTGAGAAATTTTCTTAAACTTGCCAAAAGTAGCTAAATCGGAACAACAACAGTTCCTTAAAGATTCCCATTCACGTGATGTAACCGCATCTAGTTTATTAGACATAATGTGAATAATATTCCTTTCGAATAATTGCTCTTCTGAAGCAAGAGATTTTAAAGCAGTTATATGTTTGAATAAATCATCAGAAAAAAATGTGTAGCTTGGTTGAAGATTAGTAAAAGAGTCTAAATCTAAAATTGATTTTAAACGATTTCTTATTAGCATGTGCACTTTATCATACTTAGCGGAATATGATTGCTAAGCAATTTAATAATTGCTAGCTCAAAATTGCACTTAACTTTTTGAGCTGCGTCAGCAATCAAACTGGATTTCAAATAATTTAGCAACATCGGAAACAAACGTGTCCGATTGGAATGTAACCTTCTCAGGTGAAGATCTTTCTGAACTTATGAACTTCTCAATAATGTTTTACACCACAAAGTTTTTCTTTTAGCTTTTGAGGTGCTGTCCGGTAAATCTCTTATTGTGTTTCAAGCTAGACGCCATTTTTTGCGTTCTTGGAAAGATGATGCTACTTTATTAAAAACCGAATTTCTTCCGTTAATTATGATGAACGTCTACTAGACACTATTTGTAACCGTAAGATGAAACCTAACGAATCGATGGGAATGTGCGTTGCTTCTATGCGATATCTTTTTCTGCAGTTGTTAGAAACAGTCTCGGAGAAGACAGCTTAAAATTATTTGCCGCAACTTAACTTTTATCAATCAAAATTGCACTGATGGATATTACATCATTTTTGCAATTGACATCCTTATGCAAACGTTTGGAATCGAACCTTTACTCTATTAATTCTTTTAATTTTTCATCTGAGATGAGTGACTTCGGTAAATGCTGTTGCTGATTCTCTTCAAACTTCATCGTTTCCTTCTTCTGCTACTACTCCTGAGTCTACTACTTGTGTTTACTGTCGTTCTAAAGCTGAGAAACTTTTACGACCTGTTCGTTCTTTAGCTTCTCTTTCTCTAAATTTTTCTTCGGTTGCTAGGATTATTCGGGCTACTACCGATCCTTGGTATTTAGGTGTAATTTCTAAAGTTTCTGCTTTTCCTCGTCGCTTCTCTCGTTGGTGTATTGTGGAAAGTCGTTTATGTAAACGTGTAAGTATCTCTTTGTCTGATTCTTGTGTGTAGAAATTAGTTGTTTCATCGGACCAACGCAAACAACTGATCTATACTCTGTTACAAGCTTTATGTCTTACGAACCAGTTTATGCAGTTGACAGCTTAACGATTTCGTCGTAAATGACAGTCACACGAAAAGATCGGCAGAGGGCGTCAAAACCGGAATCTAATTTTAATTCAATATACAGAGTACTCCGTTAGAAAAATTTTGCACGTAATAGAATTCCCCCCCAGCAAGATAAAAGCGTGGAGCAGGGATAACAAAACAAAAGCTAAAATGAAGACAGAAGTTTAGGCATACGCCAAGGATAGAACCCTTAAATCCAAAACCAACCCAATTCCAAGAAACCTAACCCCGTGTAATCTCATCAGATTACCACAATTACAGAAGAGACAGAGGTTTTCCAGAATCTTAAGAATACCGACAACCAAAACTGTAACAGAAGCACACGAATCGAATGGTATCTCCAAGAAACCAAAAGTAATTTGATCCGAAAGCAAAGAAGAATAGGAACACGGTTTACTAATTTCCGAAGCGCATAAAGCGATACCAAAAGTAAGGTACAAACAATCAGTAACCCAATACAGTAAGGACGTAAGTATCAAAAAAAGTCCAGAGAAAAGAAAAGAATATAAGAAAGGTAGAAGTTTAGACAAGCGTCTAAGTAGCCCTAAAATCCCCTTAAACCCCAACCCTTAAGTACAAAACCACCGTTGAAAATGGTCTCAAAAATAAGTAACCCAAAATCCCAAGTACTAATAAACCCCTAAAACTAGAATTCGAAGAAAAGAAAAGAAAAGAAAGAAGAGTAAAGAAAAGAACGTAAGAACTATCAATTGCTAAACGAACACTTGTTAATCATCGATTACTGTGCTGGACTGTAACAATGAAACTTATAAGCCGATAAACGGAATAGAATATCCCAAGAAAAAAACAAAGAGAAAAGTAGCAAAAGAGATATCCTAAAAATGACTAACAACATCCAAAAAAGCCGAGCAAGCGGAAGTACATAAAGTACAGAAAACGGAGTTGTAGTCTGTCTCAAGTTTCAGACTTACACAGCAAAACGAATAACTTACTAAGCCCAAGGTAGCAAAAGAGGGAATTAGCAAAAAAACAAATAAAGAGAAAAGAATAGGGTTGCAGCGAATCCAAGAAAAAAAACAAAGCTTAAGCAGAGACAAAAACTTTCAAAGCAACCTCAAACAAAACCAGAAGAAAAAAGAAAAAGTATGAGTTAATAAAGAACAGAAAACTTTACTTGCCAATTAAGCATCGTGAGTCAGTGCTCGTTGTGTTGGAATGTCACATTGGAACGTAAATGCCGAAGAACGGATTAGAATATTCCAAGAGCAAAAGAAACCCAAAGAAGACAAATATCCTAACGGTGACTGACAACATCAAAAATGCCGACTAAGCGGAAGTACAAAGTACAAGAAGCAACGTTGCAGTCTATTCCAAGCTCCAAACCAAAAACAACAAAACAAAACCACACTGAACCTAATAAAGCGAGAGAAGTAACTGAGCAAAAAAAACAAAAGAAAAGAAACATAGCTGCGTGAATACTAAAGAGAGAAGTTACTAAAAAGAAAGTATTCAAGCAACAACCCAAGATAAAAGAAAAAAACAAAAGAGATAATTGCCGTAAAGGCAAACCCCTAAAAAGCAAAAGAAAAAATCAAAAGTAAGGAAGACAAGAAAGGATGAAAGGAGACAGACGGAGAAAGATAAGACAAGATGTAACTGCCTGATTCATTTTTCACCCCGTAAAAGAACGAAAAGAGAGACCACCCTACGGTGTCCAACCAACCGCCCTATATATTTTTTAAGCAACAGAAAGAAAAAACTTAGAGAGAAAAAAGAAGCATAGTTGCAGTGAACACTTAAGAGAAAAAGTTATCAAAAGGAAAAGAAGCAAGTGTCCAAGCAACAAAAGAGAAAAAGAAAGCAAGAAAGATAGAAGGAGAAAAGAAAATACAGATGTTGTTGTACGGCTCGACTACCTCTCCCTAGATAGCCGACCCCGAGTGACCTACCCTACAATGCCTAACCAACCGCCCATTTATAGAAGAAAAGAAAGAAAAAAGAAAGATATCAGTTAGTCATAGAACGAAAGCGTACCAATTGCTGTCCCAAGTTGGAAAGTATACTTCACGACTTTAATGCCGACGAGCGGTATAGAAAACTCAAGAAAAGAAAAAACCAAATCCAAAAGCAGAAGAGAGAATTCTATATATGACGTACCAATCCAAAAAGGCCGACTAAGCGGATATAAATATATACAGACGGAAAGGTAGTCTGTCCTGAAGTAAGATGGAGAAGAAAGAAACCAAAACAAAAGCAATAGGAACCTAAGCAAAGAAAAGAAAATCGGTGACAGCAATATGAGAAGAACAATTGGGTAGCATCCAAGCTACAACCAACAAGATACCGACGACGTATCCAAAGACTCGAACTACCAAAACCGAAAGAAAACAACCAAAAAAATAGCAAAGGTCGAAAGTCGAAATCCCAAAAAGTGAACTAGCACTTACGACGCTTGCGACGCCGATGAAAAAGAGGACGATTAGAAGAAAGAGACAGTAGAGAATAATTAGAAGCGACTGACGAAGGAGATGCAAAAGCAATAACAGCGGGTTTTACATCCGGAGAAATAGCACGATCCTTATGTAGACGCGTAGACCTGGTAGCTACACCAGTGTTGGAAAGCTTCATCGTTGCTGGCAAACTGTGACAGGACCTAATAGGATTGCTTCGCAGTGCGTTCGAACAAGAACAGTGACGTATAAACTCAGCAACCTTAGGTCTTATATGAGGCCAGTAGAAGTGACAGCGAAGAGCTTCTAACGTACTCCTAACACTGCGGTGTTCACGCTCAGATGGAAGATGGTGATCGTGGATTAGTTGTTTGCGTTGGTCCGAAGGAACGACTAATTTCCACACGCAAGAGTCAGAGGAAGAAATGCGTACACGTTTACATAGAAGACCTTTCACAAGACACCAACGAGAGAAACGACGAGGAAAAGCAGAAACTTTAGAAACCAAACCTAAGTACCAAAGATCGGTAGTAGGCCTAATAATCCTAGAAACTGAAAAAAAATTTGGAGAAAGAGAAGCTAAAGACCGAACAGGACGTACCAGTTTCTCAGTTTTAGAACGACAGTGTATACAAGTATTAGACTCAGTAGTTATAGAAGAAGGAAGTGAAGGAGTAGTAAGAGAATCAGCAACCGTATTAACAGAAACTGCGGGAGTAGCAGTATTAATCCCAGATGATTCTAGAAGTAAGTGTCACTCCTTTCGGATGTTATAAGACTAAGAGAATTGCTACGGTTAAAGTTCGACTCCAAACGTTTGCCTAAAGAAACCAATTGAGTAAAGGATGTAATTTCCACCAGTGCGAAATGAGATTGATGCAATGGAGCCAAGTTGCGGCGTACGATTTTAAGCTGCGTCTTCTCCGAGACTGGTTTTAACAATTGCATAAAAAGATATTGCATAGTAGCAACGTACATCACAATAGATTCCTTAGGTTCTATCACTCGATTACGAATAGTATCCATTAACCGTTCATCATAATCTAAAGGCAGAAATTCAGCTTACAGCATCGCAGTAACCTCATTCCAAGAACGTAAAGTATGTCGTCTACTTCTAAACACAAGAAGAGCTTTACCCGATAACACCTCAGAAGCTGAAAGAAAAAGTTGATGCTGAGAAACTCCACGAGACAAACACAACTCATCAATACCAATAAGAAACTCGATCAGTAAAAACGGATCTTCACCAGAGAAAGTAATATTCCAATCAGCCAAGTTCATTTCCGAATCAGAGTCCGATGAAGTAAGAAGTGGTGGTTCCTTGTCTAAAGAATACATAATTAACCAACGACTATCGCGCCCCACGTTGGGCGCCAAATTTGTTACAAGCTTTATGTCTTACGAACCTTGCACGCCCAACTCACACAGTCGGAGAAAGGGGAGGTTCACAGGAAGTATGCTTAAGGGCGCCAGATCTGATCCAAGATAACATTTCTGCCTCGATCACGATAGACGGTCTAAACTTGTAACTAAATTTGAGGTTTGTACTCCTATTTACCCTGATGTTCGAGTAGCCAAAGTTTGTTACTAGGTAACGACGATCAAAAGAGAAAGGTATGTTGCCATAAAAGAAAGATTAACCAGTATAACAACTTTAATTTAGTAACGTCGATGATTAACACAAAGATATCCAATTTTTAGTACATAAATGCCAGCAGTATCGGCAACACACAATACATAGGTAAGTTAAGTTGAAGCGAACAGCGAAGAATAGTGTGTAGTAAATTTTGTTGTACACAGCATGCGAAACACACAAAATAATTAATGATACTACCTTAATGGTAATAAAACAATGATAGTAATTACGGAATTAACACTAGCTAAAGTTTCGTGAGCGACCTTTCTGACAGCGATCAAATAAATAGATAAACTTACCCACAATCCAGCACTCCTACTTGGTCGAAGAAAACGTTTTCCCCGGCAAGTGAGCCTGAAATAAATTTGAGTAGCAAATCGTGTCAAACCAATGCCTCACGAAATCAAGATCTACAAAAATGGTTAATTATTGCTAAAGAAAGTACACATAACATAACCCGATTGTCGAATGCTGTTGTACACCTTCAATGAAAGTTGGTTTCGCAGGTGTTTGCCGCATGAGTAGGATCTCGCAGAAACGTGATTGTCTTCTGTTTATTTAGTTTTAACCGTAGGCCTTATAGATAGAGTTATACTCGTCCCATGAAAGTATTTGTCGATGTTAATCCCTCATAATTCGTTATCGAATAGAAACATGTGCCAGAACGTGGTGGAACGGCTATCAAATTAACGAGAAATTACAACAGAATTCTAATAAAACGGAAGCAATTATCTTACCCGGTGACGACTCAAATACTTTACGATCGTAATGAAATTATAATTTAATTCCCATTATTAAGGATGTTGTTTGAAAATTATTCTTAAGCCATACCGGCCATTTTATGCAGTTGACAGCTTAACGATTTCGTCGTAAATGACAGTCACACGAAAATATCGGCAGAGGGCGTCAAAACCGGAATCTAATTTTAATTCAATATACAGAGTACTCCGTTAGAAAAATTTTGCACGTAACAACTCACCACGTGAACATCGCAGTGTTAAAAGTACTTTGGAAGGTTTTGCCATCACTTCTACTGGCCGCATATGAGATCCAAGGTTGCTGAGTATATACGCTCTTGCTGTTACAACTCGCGCCGAAGCAATACTGTCAAATCAGATTCTCACTCATTGCCAGGTGTTATGAAGCGTTCCAACACTGATGTCGCTGGTAGGCCTTTTACACATCCTCGTAAAGATACTACAGTTACTTCGGATGTAAAAGCTGCTTCTTTCTTGCAACTCGCGACGAAACAATACTATTTAATCGCATTTTTGCTCATTACCAGGTACTATGAAGCGTTCCAGCACTGATGTTCCTACTAGATCTTCTACACATCTATGTAAAAATACTACACTTGCTCCGAATGAAAAAGGTGCTTTTTTCTCTTTTTCATCGAGTTCTTTAGTTCCTTCTACTTATGCATCGACTTCTCCTTCTTTTAATCGTTCGCTTTCATTTCATCGGCGTCGCAAGCGTCGTAAATTCTAACAACGCTTATTAACTTTGAGCTGTTGACTATGTCGTTGATATTTTGGTTGTGGTAACTGGGATGCTATCCGTTTGCTTTCTTTCAACTTGCTATCACTGCTTTGCTGTTCTTGTGATTAAGTTGTTTGACAATTTTCTTTTGGTTATCTTTCTTCGCCATATGATTTTTACGCCACACAATTCTTTGTAAGTTTTTTGGTTTCACAAGAACCTGTCTGTAGATTTTTGCCACATCTGCAGTCATTACAAACTTGTGCTTCCTAAACCTAACTAAAATAGAAAAAACCCAATTAATTGCATCATTTAATGATATTCCGGTATCAGACTTGGGCCAAACCGAGAAACACAACGTGCAATTTTGTAGTGATGCTGTCTTCTTTTACTACGTCATGGTGTGGTAGGTAATACGTTATATTACAATCTTTTGGATTATAAATTTTTGTCATGTGACCGAGGCGCTCATATTCACTCATGAACTTTTTATACTGACGCCCTAAAATAATGCTGTTTGTCCATTTTTATTCAAGTGCGTAAAACCGACTAATTTTAACGAGTCTCCTAATTTGTCGATCGACTCCTTGAGTGGAAGAGTAACAATAAATATGCCTTGGGCATTACGCGTGGTGGTGTTCACAAAATTTTCTTCACATTGCTTCTCATCACGAGAAAAAGTTCTTTCTGCCAAAACGCATGTAATTGCTATTGAATTTGATGAATTTTAGTTAGAATCAAACACTTAATTTTACTACTACATAAAGGGTTAAAAAGACCGCCTACGGCCCATCCTAATCTTTTTTTGTCTCTTATTTCTCCAGCACACAATAAGTAATAAAAAATTTCAGCGGCAATTAAAAAATCCACCTTTTAATTCTTCATTGGCTAATTTAATGTTCGGAACTTCAGAAATATCAAAGCTTGAGTTTAGAATCAATTCTGTTATCTGAAAAACTACTATACTATAAATAGTGAAATAATAACTATCATAACTTGAATAAAGTTTTATTTTAGTACTATACTTGATTTTTGTAGTCAATTGCCAGTTATGCTTAAATTAATTTCTTGTTTTCTTAATCCTAACTTGTTAACTAAGTCGTGCGTTATAAAATTAGATAGACTATTACTATCTAATAAAGTTCGACATTTATCAAATTTTACTTTTTTGTTTTGTATCTTTATAACAGCTCTAGACAATAAAATTTGTTCAGAAGTATATTCAGTAATCGCGTGATTATCTAAGGATGTGGGTGTTGTAGAAGCTTCGGGTTGTCCGTTTGTGTTTTTTTGACCACCTGTTTCATCAAGGTTGATTCTGTTATTTACACTTGTATGAAAATGCAAAAACGTATGATGCGTGCAAACTCAGATGATCTACATGCTTTGTAGTAATTTGAATCTATTAAGCAATTTTCTATTCTTAATTTCTACTCCCCTTCATTGTACTGGATGTTTAAAAATAGTATGCACTTCTTTACAACTGGAACAATTTGTTATATTTGAAACTGCGGATAGATAGCTACCAGAAAAATAAATTTTGGGATTTTTTTGAGTATTTTTGCGTGTGCGTTCCTAAAAACTAACTATCTAAACTTTAAAAAATCTTTTAAATCCTCAATTGCAGGAAGAGTTTTTTTTAATTTTGCGATTTCCATTCGCGTTTTGCTGCCGAATCTAATTTATTTAGTAATATGAGATTTTTCACAATGTTGTTACTTCTTTTAAAGCAAAGTAAATAAAATAACTTTTGTATGTTACTAATGTTAACAAATGTAAATTACATAAAACTAAATAATTAATTATGTAAGCCAAAAATCAATATTTACACTTAATACTGTCTGTGTTTTGACGTTCTAGTAAAATGTGTCCAAAAGTATAATTAACAACGTACAATGCAATGAAATAAACGTAGTGTTAAACATTCATAAAAATAAACGCTTGCAAATTTAAACAAATTTATTAATTAACTTTGCAATTATTCTAAGATTTACAACTCAATTAACTTCCTTAATAAAAATACGCGTTTTATTCACTTCGAAACGACTACTAGACTTTGTAAATTACCTCTTTTAAATTGTGTTAGTTAGTAAAATGTAGAATGCTGACTAATGTACAAAATTTTTTGTGTAAAAGATTTATTCTGGTTAAAGAATCAGCGTACCTAAAAACAAACCCGCACATTAACGTAGTTTAACAATTACTAAAATTTAATCTAAAGTTATAACTAGTAGCATTTGGGTATGTACCAAGTACGTGCCTAACAAGCTCGCTAAAAGCATGTTTTTAAATTATTAATCATTTAATCCAGTTTCGAAAAATAAACATTGATGCTTTTATAATTATTTGTTTAATAAAAAAAAAATATCTTCGTGGCGTTTTAAAGCAACGAAAAAAAATATGCATTTGAATATAATAAAAATTTTCAATTTTAAAAGCATTAAAAGCAATTTAAAATAACTTTAGAAGAAGCGGTTTGGGGAAAAAAGTAATAAGATGTCAAGTTACACTCCTGACATTTTCCTTTTTAGAAGTCATTGTGAACCGATTCTAAGACAATCACTATCTTATAGGATTCAAGGTACCAAATGGGATCTAAAATAATACTTGAATTCTGACAACGGGTAGAAATGTGCGACTTCTATTAAAATAAACCATACGTATGTGACGTTTTGTTGCCGCAAAACTTTCCTACTAAAACGAACTTTTTAACGATTTTACGAAATATATGTAAGTTTACAACACTTTCTTTTAAAATTTATGAATTCGTACATCATATATCAAGTTGATTTTTTATTTTTTTTAAGCGGGTGCATAGTTAAGTCTAAGTTAAAAATTATATATTAGATTTGTATGAGCATCAGCCAAATTCTTTTGTGCTCTATTGCAGAGTCATTAATCAGTACTTAGTTAATGAATAAATAGTTTTTTAAATGCTTTGCAAACATATTTAGTATAACCTGGGTATGTGGTTTTTATTATCCGTTTTTGCGGTTAAGAAAGCACACGAGAAAAAAGTTATGAATAGAAAAGCTCTTTATAATTTTCAATAATATACCACTCGTGGTATTAGAGCTGCATTCATCCGATGTGAAATACGGTAATGAGGTGTTTGTTCTACGTTTTAGTTTGCATTGCATTGTATAATTTTAAGTAATATTTTTATTAAAGGTTTCTCCTATAAAACAAAGAAAAGTATTCTGTAGTAACTTACAATAAAACTTAACGTTAAGATGAAACGTTTAAACAAAAATGTTTAATTATTTGCAATAGTAAAATTGGTTGTCCTGGGTCGGTAGTTGATTCCAACGAAACTCTATGCAACTTGTGCAGTACGCTAACTTACGGACATGCACATACAAATAAACAAACATTTTTTGAGGTTAAGTGCTGAACGTTTTGTTGCTTTGTTCCTATCAGTATTGAATATGAAGAAGTTTGGAGACATTAGACAGTTTTTTTTAAAAGAAAAGACAATACTGTGGACACTGTGCCTGTGGATTTACAGCAAAATGAAAATTATTTTGCTGCTCTAATGCTGCAATTTCAATTTCAGAATTTCTTTTTCAAAGGCTTCAGGCTCAAAATGCTCAAACTCCCAGCAGACTTAAAACCTGTACAGCCTGTATTGGATAAATGTCCTTTTATAAGATACAACACCCAAAATAAGTCATTTTCATCCAAGACTTCAAATGTGTTACGAGAAAATCAGGTTCCTCGAGTTGGACCGCCAAGAATAAATTGTTACGCTGGTCTTCTTGTAACAAAACAAAGGAACGGCTATCACAGCTTCTTCGGAGAGGGTTCGCAGGCTTTGTTATGCGAAATTATAACGTAAATCTAAAAAAAAAGCGCCAAGACGATGAAGGATTAAATTAGGGACATACCGTCTAACTCTACCCGTAGCTGACCCTGTCGGTCTAAACTTTTACATAAACATAACGTCTGAATTTATATTCGCAAATCTTATAATTGTAGACAAATAAACAATTTAAGCCTTCGAGACTCAACGCGCACTGCTTATGAGTTTACGAAGCACAAAAATATTATTGTGTTAACTTAACATGCACGTACGGTCATAAACGACATGACCACCGAAGTACAAATCGAAGAAAAAAATTGAAATAGTAATACTCACAGTTAGGTTTTATCCAGTAGGGGATTAGCTAATTCCGTACTTGAGTTACCTAAAAAGTAATATTAAGCCCAATCTAAACGAGCATATAATGTTAACACAAGTAAAAGGTCTCCTTAGCATCCAATCATTTAAGAACGCAAATGCGCAGCGTTTCCCTTCGACTTAACAGCATAATTTTTTGTGTTTGTCGTAGTTAATCTTCAAAAGAGGGATAATCCTACAGGTTTCCAACTCTTGACGGTGTATAAGATAATAACGTTATCAATAATGTGACTTCATGGAAGTTTTCCAACTAGGCCACCTGCTAGTTATCTTCGGTGATAACGGTAAACATGTGGTGGGTACAAATATCCGCCACAGACAATTAGCACAGAGTCAAATTAAACCCCCAATAAAGAAAAATTTATACCACTTACCCCGTTTCAACCTTACAAATGTAATTGCATATTCGCGTGAAACGATCTAAAAGTGAAGGTTGCCCCGGGCGTAAAACTACAGAACTCGTAGATGGTCTTACAGGAAGTGAGTTAAAAGTGCTGTCTAAAATTTGAGAATTTTGACGAAAGAGTAGGGAATTCTAAGGACAAATTTCATACTTGAAGAGATACTTTCATACTTGAAGAGAAACTTTCATACTTGAAGAGAAATTTTCATACTCGCGAATTGAACTACTAATTTTTAACAACAGGAGTACAGCATAAAGTATAATGCTGCATTTTGTTATTGTTGTCGATTGTTTGGTAGCAAACGAATGAAACTGAAATAATTTTTAACGAATCTGGTTTTAATAATTAGCGAAAATTGAAAGAAAGGCTTCAAAATGATTGCGTCACTTGTGAATCACTTGAAAAATGCACGAAAGTATTCTGCTTTTCAACAAATAAAAAAGCAATGGTTAAACATCTGCTCACAGAGATTTTATCAAAAAAAAACCAGGAATATCCTGCCAAGACATTGCTTTAAGAAATCACTCGTCAAACAGGAAACTTATAAGAAATGTGTGAATTGTTTTGCCGACATATTTTTTTTCGGACTTATATTTAATTTGAGTAGTTCAGATATTCAAATTGAGATAATTGCTATCTGCTCTAATCTGGTACAGAAAAAAATCGTATGTGATGTCAGAGATTGTGGAATGTTTAGCATTAGGATTGATGAAGCAAGATGTTCTAAGCAAGAACAGTTATCTTTATGTGTTAAATACATAAATACCAATCTAGAAATTCATGAACACCTTCTTTTAAATGCTCTAACAAACAAGGCGCCATATGCCTATGTGATCTTATAATTGAGAATGTAATTTCGGGAAGGATAGGAGGTGTAAAAGTGAAGCTGAAAAAAGTTTATCTTGAGGCTATTTACATACATTGCATGGCTCACAGACTGAATCTTGCTGTTGTTGATACTTGTGGCGGCAACATCAAAGGTGGTTTTTACACATTGGAAGCTCTGTATGCGCAGTTTTCACAACATTCATTGCACGAAAAGTTTATAGATCTTCAAAAGAAAATGAAACTTAGAGTTACTAAGTTAACAAAACTGAGTTATACTAGGTGAAATTGCAAAGCATAAAATTGTGAAGTAGTGAAGAAGAATTATGCCTCTATCATTTAATTATTGGAAGTGGAAGTTTTGAATTGCATCACAACAATAAAATTATTGTCACATGTATGTATATGTTTTGACAGATGTATTGAATGTTATCAATATTTGGAGCAAGAAACTTCAAAGTAAAGAAGAAACTTTGGCAGATTTTTCAAATGTCATTTACGGTGTGATGAAAAAAAGAGGAGAAGATGAGAGGAGTCTTTTTGTCTTTATGGAAGTTGCTGCTACAAACAACATTGATATAGAATCTAAGGTAGAGCTATTATTATTATTACCTATTATCGGCACTTTCTTACTAATTTTATGAAAAATAAGTTTCTAAATTCATCCGATCCTTTTATAGAGGTGTCATTATTTTACTTAATGTTAGTGCTATATTTAGGCCGAACCATAGGTTTAAAGAGGGGATACAGTGAAATTGAAAATTGGTTATTGTAACGGAAACATCGGAGCACTCTCATCAGTGTACTAGTACGACTTGGAAACCTTAAGATAGCGGTAAGTGGCAAAAGGCGATATTTACTCCTAGATCGATTATATTTGTTCAAAAATATATCAATTACGTTTCATAAACATTAAATTTGACTAGTTTCTTGGAAAAAATGTGAAAATGTTGGTATTTTCTTAAAAACGATGGGTGCCGATAATAGCTACAAGTTAAATGCCATATGGATGCATTATCGGCAGTGGTGCCGATAATAGGTAGATTATAGAGAAAGTTGTTTATGTCGTTGAAATTTTATTTGAATACAGAAAGTATATGTCAGAAAAGGCAATCGATCCAAAAAAGTACGGACGATACAACACTCGGCACAGTGTTTACTTAATATTATGGTTTTTATGGCAATTTTAAAAAGTGTGTCGATAATACGATCAACATGATGCCGAAAATAGGTTCTCTCCTCTTCCAGGATATGCCGGTAATAGGTAGATTATGGAGGAAGTTGTTAGCGTCGTTGGTACCTTATTTAAATACAAAATTATATGTCAAAATAGGTAATCAATCGAATAAAATTTGACGAAGCAACGAGCTCTTCTCGGCATCGTGTTTACTTTAGATTATTGTTTTTATTGGAATTTTAAAAAGTGTGCCGATAATATGATCAATATGATGCCAAAAATTGATTCCTTTGCAGAATATGGCAACGACCGTACGAAAGGACAACATCCAGCAGAAGAAAAGACTGCAATATGATATTACAGATTTATCGACGGCCATTGAGGCAACAAATAATGGCATGAAATTCAAAACAGCAAGCAAATGTTTTGGGATTCCAAGGTCCACCTTACAAGATAAGGTCAAAGAAAGAACTCCGTTGGCCAAAAAGAGTAGTCCTGAAACAATTCTTACAAAGTCGGAAGAAGATGCATTGCTGAAATGGTTATTGCATTGTTACAAGCTTTTGGTATTTTACGAACCTGCACGGCCAACTCACCATAGTCGGGGAGAGAGGAGGTTCACAGAGAATACAGAAAATATGCTTAAGGGCGCCAGGGCGGATCCAAAGTAACTTTTCTATCTTGCTCAGGACAGAAACGGTTCACACTTGTAACACGATGTTAGGTTCGTAATCCTTATACTCGGCTGTGCGAGTAGCCAACGTTTGTTATTAGATAACGACGATCCGAAGAGAAAGGTATGTTGTCATAAAAGAACAAGTAACCACAATAACAACTTTAATTTAGCATCGTTGATGATTATCACAGGTATATCGAATTCTCATTACAGAAATGCCAGTAGTATCGGCAACACACAGTACATAAGTAAATTACGTCGACATGAATAGCGAAGAATAGTTTATAGTAAATATCATTGGTATACAGCATGCGGGATACACGAAATAATGATAATAATTACGGCATTAATATTAAACTATCATAATAATTATTGGTAGTACACAGCATACGTAACACAAAATAAGCAAAAATTACTATCTAAATGGTAATCCAATAACGTTAGTAAATACGGAATTAATATTCGCAACAGTTTCGTGAGTGACCTTTCTGACAACGAATAAGATACATAAAACACTTACCACTAACACAGGAACTTCCACTCGTACGAAGAAAGCGCTTTCCCCGGCAAGCAATCCTGTAAACAATTTGAGTCGCAAATCGTGTCAAACCAATGCCTCACGAAATCAAGATCTACAAAAATCGTTACTTAATGTTAAAGAAAGTACATATAATATAACCCGGTTGTCGAATGCTGTTGTACACCTTATCTGCGGTTTAATTAGTTTTAACCGTAGGCCTTATAGATAGTCATAATCGTCCCATCAAAGTATTTGTCGATGTTAATCCCTCGTAATTCGGTATCGGCTAGAACCAGGGGCCAGATTGTGGTGGAACGGCCGGTGACGATTCGAATACTTTACGATCGTAATGAAGTTAAAATTTTCCCTTGTAGATTTTAAATTACGACCAGAATACCCATATTTAGGAGGTAGCACATGGCGCTAACGAAAAGACATAAAAATTACCTTTAATCAAAGAAAGAACAAAAGCCACTTACTCTGCGTGGATTAACTCAGTTAATTAAGAAGACTTCTATTTTCCATCGTGTCCCAACACGTGGATGATTCACGCAGACATAGGTTATAACATGAACGATGTCAAAGTCAAAATGCCGGTATCTCACCGGATATCGCCTACTCAATACGAAGAGACCAACGAACCCGATAGATGGCGTCGAGAAATATAAATAATGCATTACCCTGTATATTGGTTTAATTAAAAATTAAATTAAACCAATATACAGGGTAATGCATTATTTAAATTTATGCACGTAACAGCATATTGCTCGATAAGTTTCCTGCACAGCAGACTGTTAAAAGAACACCACGTCCCCCTCGCTCCTATCACCAGAGGAGCGTGAATTAAAGTTCGACCCTGGTACCTACTCATCAGAGCTTCGAAAACCAAAGGCTCTGAGTAGTAGGCCCGTTTGGCCTCACTTACCGTGGTTAACAGCCGTGGAGACTCGCAGGAGATGGCCACATCACAAACGATTGCCTTTTCCGCCGGAATAAGGATTAGATCGGGTATCCAAAACGAATCGTTTGCTAAGCGGAGATGTTGCTCTTCTTCTACCAGGTATCAGGATACCCCTTACGCTCAGCCAGTTGCCCGAGCCTCGCGCAGATTCTGTAATGACAACGGATCGTCGGCCAGTGTATTGCGGGGCAGGCTTAGAGTACATGGGATAGAGGCTCCGTACACCTGCAACCCGCGCGATACTGCCGGTCAGGGGGAGGGTTAAATGGTATCCCTCGAGTAGGCAGAAGATTCCCCCTTAACTGAATCGCTTTAACAAAATCCTCGCCACTCCAAAAGGAAGGGGGTTAAACCATTCCCGGAGAACGAATGCTCCAGCCGTTTGCCCTATGTACGCTTAATCTGATCTTGGGTGGTGCCCCTGCCTTTCACCGACCAATGACCCAGTTTCCGCCGTAGTTTTTGAACATTCGGCGTATCCAGGATCGCGGTGGTGATAAGATTGGCGTTTACCCGCATATTATTCAGTCACCTGAGAAACAAAAGCGGGTATCCGTAATCGCCAAGACGTGTAGGAGCGTGGATGAAAGTATCCGCGCAAGTCCGGTTCAGGTGTAATGTCCGCCTGAGAGCAATGTGCACGAGGCGGTCAGCTCCCTTAAGAGTTTTCAGAGCCACTCTTGTATTCAGCAGGCTATGCAGTACCCTGGGCAACAGGTAGCCTTTCCTATTCTTTCCAGCTGCAACTTTAGTAACTCCAACGTGGACTCCACCCGCCCGTTATAAGAGTACTGAGCTCCCAAGCATTTTAACCACTCTCCAGGGAGAAGTGGTCGTATGAGCTTAACACCCACGTAAGAACGCGGAGTGGTAGATGTAAATAGTACTTTTTTACCGGGTACCTTCCGAACAACAAGAGAAACGCTCTTGGTCGGATTCAAGCTTAGTCCACGTCGGCCGAAGAAGTTAACAGCTGTTCCGAGTAGTTAAGCTGTTTCTTTTTTGTCCCGGTGTTCTGTTTTTTTATTAGTTGCACTTTCAAGTGGACGTTTTCCTTTTTTTGTTTTAATTTTCTCTATTTTACCTATATTAGAACTGTCTTTGTTTTTTCAAATCTTCATTTTTCTTTTTTTCCGAAATACTTCTCAAGTTTTTCTTTGTATAGAGTGATTGTTATAATTTCCGTCATTCCTTGTTTATTATTTTTTTTGTTCTGCATTCTACTACATGATGGCAAAGGCTAAACGACTTTGGCTTAAACATAATTTTGTGGTTTGCTGTGTGGTCTGTGGAGGAGTATTCTGGTTTTGTTTTTGAACAGAGTTATTTTTCTTAGTTTCGTCCTTCTCTTCTCTGTTTTTATTTGATTCAACTCGTTGCCTTTGGTTATCTATGAGAAAATCCAAAATTATAAATTTGTAGCGCTTAATTGGAAATATTCCAGATTTTCTAAAACCGGCTGCTGATATTTCGGCAGTTGCACATTTTTGATAAACAAGACCAAGTAATTGTGCTACTTGATTTTATGTAACAGTTCTGCCTGGTTGATTTTTGAGCCACATTTCATTTGTTGACTATAGTAGGTCTTAAGAGGCCTCATAAAAGCCAAATCAAACGGTTACATTTTGTGTGATGTAGGCAGTGAGAGACAAATGATTAAAATATGAAATTGACGCTCCCATAACAATCACATCTATATTTCTGGTATGTGAATAATCACAATCTAATAATACCACCGCTGGATCATCTTCAGAATGCTTAACAAAATTTATGAAATGTTTTAACCAACGAGTAAAATAATTTATTGTACTTCTACACTAACTGTAAATGTGTTTGTTTATTTTTTTATTTAATTTTACATTTGTGACTAGTTCATCTCAATTCATCTTAGACTCGTTATTTATTGGCCATGATGAAGTGCGCACAATAGCGTCACGAAACGTCGCCGTTCAAAAAGTAAACCAAATTGTGAGTTTTCGCCTCTTCTACCTGAAGATTCAATACAGCTAAGTCAATTATTTTTGTAAATATGCGATGCATAAAAAAAAAGAATGAAGTAAGTGCTAAATTTGTAATTGGCATAAAAAGTATTAACGTCAAAAAACGTAAAAATATCTTTTAAAAAACATCTGAAACTTATTTTGCGTAAATCTTTCGAAAAGTTCTAGTACAGTAATGTATACAATGAAGAGGGTATAATTTGAAGTTCGAAAGCTAAACTTATGTTGAATCGCTCGTCACTAAGAATTTAGTACAGATTTTTACTTCGTTCAAACTTTAATATACAGTATTCAGTGCACGATCAATGAAAGAAAAAAATGGGATTGCTCTGGTACTTTCGAAACTTTCTTGGCGAGTTTGACAAACTTAATTTAACATGCGTTTTGATTTTTAAATCCAACAGGTAGTAAATACATTAGTTTGAAGTTATTAATTTTACTTTGTTATTTTGTTTAAGACCGTGCGAGGAGTTAGAAATTTACGATATAACTTTTGGTTAATGTACGTATGTTAACAGCTATTTAATAGAAGTTAGTTATAATAAATGTGAATTTGTTTTAAATTGTTTCAAGTTCCTTCAGTAAAAGTGCAACATCTGTGAAACGACAGCAAACACCTGCTTCTTTTCATCGGTTTTATTTTAGACTAACTTCGGCGATGTTAAATTTTGTTATTTAGTCCTATTTACGTCAACGTCTTTACACATTACAACTGATTATATACAATTTATAACAGTACATTATATTTTATTTAAAGGGTTCCTTTGGTTTCAATTTTAAACGAACAACGTTTTAACAATTCAAATCACTTAAAAGCACACATTTAAGGTTTTTGTGTAACAAAATTTAGAAGAAATTACAAAACAATTAAAATAAGATTATTCAGAACTTTTTGAGCTTAATTTAACATATAACATATCTAGAGTAATATGAACGTAATTAAAGTCTAGCAATTTTCTTATACGAAAAAGCAATGTTATTAACAATGACAGTTCAATAAATGTATCTAAGACATATTTATACTGACGTCCACCCAATAAAATGAAATGCTGTCAAGTGAACTAACAGAGAAAAGTTAATTCGTTTACCATCGATTTTTCTACATAAGCTCTATGCTGTTACAATAAATAAGTTTTTTTTAATGGTTTGCTTTATATAATCGTAATTGTTTTATGTGCCAATACCAAACATTTTATTAAACTGTTTTAAACTTTTATTTCATTATACAAACTGTGTAATCTAAAGAAATTTATAAACTTCTTAATACAGTTACAGTTAGTTTTTAATTACAATTTTTTTAACGAGATTTACATGAAGAGGCGTAAAAGTCTCAATAAACAGTCCAATTATTGTACATTTATTAATTTGTAATATAATAAAAGTTACAAAATTAAAAAGTATTGTTGTATATTGTGTTTTGTGCATGTACTTATTTTATTTGAAAATTCCGAATTTAAGAAATAAGAATTTTATTTAAGTTATCCATTCTGTGTTTGTTTTTAATTTAATTAACACAGCTTATAAATAATCCTGGTCTAATTAGCATTTTTTTTAAATATAATAAAACAAAAGAGGGAAAAGGAATGAATAAAAGAGAGAGAGAGAGTATGAGGAAAATGAAAGACAACAAATATTTGAAAGAGGAAAGAAAACAATAAGACATTAAAAAGATAACGGAGGAAATCGAAGGAAAAACCTCAAGAACAGAAGGAAGAAGGAAATAAATGGAGGAGTTAAAAGAATTCATGAGGGAAATGATGAAACAGATGGAAGAAGATATGCAAGGAATAAGGCAAGAAATTAAAGAAATAAAAAAAGAAATAGAAGAAAGGGAAAAGAAGTGGAAGAAAGAAAAAGAGGAGCTGGTGGAGAGAATAGAAAAACTGGAGAAAAAAGCGGAAGATGAGGAAAGATGGAAAAGGAAGAACAATATTGTGATAAAGAGGTGGACAAGTGAAAAACCACAAAAAGATTTAGCAATCATGCTGGAAGAAAAATTAAATGTAAAAGTGGAAGTGAAAAAGGTGACAGTAATAAACAAAGAGAAGAAAAATGAGATGGTTGTGGCGGAAATGGGAGGATGGGAGGACAAGCAGAAGGTGATGGTGGAGAAGAAGAAATTAAGGAATACAAGATGGAAAAAAAACGGAAGGGAAAAGAGCATGGGTAGGATACAGGAAAATAGAGATAGACGGAGACAGATACATATGGAACGACAGGGATAGAGACCTGAGTAGAGAAAGGGGACAGAATACTGGTAAAAAAAAGAAAGTCAGGAAGAAGCACAGGGGGAGAAGAGTGAGCTGAGAGTATTATTTTGGAACGTAGCGGGAATAAAAAACAAGGAACAGGATTTTTGGAAGTACATCAAGGAACAGGATGTAGTGGGATTACAGGAGACATGGATGGAAGAAAAAGAATGGGAATGGTGGGAAAAAGAGTTTCCGGAGGGATTTGAGTGGGTGGTGCAACATGCAGAAAGAAAGAAAAATAAAGGGAGAGCAAAGAGGGGTATAATAACGGTAATAAGAAAAAAAAATGGATGAGTCAGGGAAAAAAAAAGAAAGTGCAACAAAGAAGAGGAGTTGTAGAAAGGAACATACAGTGGGGAAAAACAAAAATAAAAGTAGTGACAGTTTATAGCAGTAGAATGAAAGAGATAAGGAAAAACAGAGAGAGAGGAAGGATTGGTAATAGTAGGAGGGGACTTCAACGCAAGAATAGGGGAAGAAGGGGGAATACAAAAAAGAAAAGGGACGGGAAAGAGACAAACAAAGGACAAAATGTTAAATAAAGAAGGAGAAGAACTGCTGGATATGTGCAACAGAAAAGGGTGGGAAATAATGAATGGGAACAGAGAAGAAGAAGGAATGGGGGAATATACGTACATAGGGGGAAGGGGAGAATTAATAATAGATTTTGTAATGACAAATGAAGAGGCTGGAGAAAAGGTGAAGACATTTAAAATAGGAGAAAGGGTAAAGTCAGACCACCAACCACTAGAATTGACAATGAAAGGAACAGAAAACGAAGAGAGAGAAGAAGACTAGGAGTACATAATGAAACAAAGGTGGACAGAAGAGGGTATATAAAGATATAAAGAGGAATAGGGAAAACAGTATGGGTGGGGAAGGGGTTACAAGAGAGTGTGGAGGAAATGAAAGAGTTAATGGAGAAAGCAACAGAGAGAGTCAAATTTAGAAAGTGGAAGGGGGAGAAAACAGGATGCAAGGAGAGCTTTAAGACAGTGGAAAAAAGGGAGGAAAGAAAATGAAGAATACAAAGAAGCAGTAAAAATATACAAGAAAACATGCGAGAGAAAGAAGGAAGAAAACAAAAAGAAACAAGAGGAGCAGATCAAAGGCATAAAAACGGAAGAAGAAGTATGAAAATACCTAAAGAAAGAAAGGAAGAAAAAAACCACGACTAAAGGAATACAAATTAAAGAAAGGGAGAGATATTTTAGGAACTTGCTGGGAGGGGAAGAACAAAATCAGAAAAAAGAAAAGAAGCAGTAGTAAGACGGGAAGAAGGAGATAGGGATAGAATAAATGAAGACGAAGTAATAGAGGCAATAAAGAAGATAAAAAAAGGAAAGGCGGCAGGAGAAGATGGGATATAAGGCGAAGAGTGGATATACGCGGAAGAAAGTGTAGCAAAAAGGATGACAGAAATACTAAAGAAAATATGAAAAGGGGAAGGATTCCCGGAGAGATAGAGAGAGGGATAATCCATAAAAAAAAGCGAAAAAATAAAATCAAGAATTACAGAGGGGTAACATTATTAAGCACGGCAAACAAAAGGAAGACTACAGAAGAAAATAGAGGAAAGAAGTTTGGTACCAGACAGACAAGCGGGATTTAGAAAAGGAAGAAGAGCGATAGACAACATATATATACTGAAACACTTGGCAAATAAAGAACTAGAAAAAAAAGAGGGAAAATGGTGGCACTATTCGTAGATCTAAAAGCTGCTTTTGACAAAGTGAATAGGGAAAAACTGTGGGAATACATGAAGAGAAAAAAAATCAATGAAAGATTAATACAAAGAATAGAGGAAATCTACGAAGAAACGAGGAACAGCGTTAAAGTGAATGGGGAAGAGAGCGAGAAATTCATCACAAAGAGAGGGTTGAGACAGGGATGCCCACTGAGCCCAAGCCTGTTCTCGGTATATACGGGGGATCTGGAAGAGACAATGAGAGGACAACAGACAGGAGGGATAGTGGTAGGGAAAGCGAAGGTATGGTGGTTGGCGTATGCGGATGACATAGTGTTGGTGGCTAAGGAGGAAAAGGAAATGAAAGAGATAATGAAAACGCTGGAAAAATACATGAGAAAAAAAAAAGAAATGGAAGTAAACACGCAGAAAACAAAAAGAATGGTATTTAGAAAAGGATGGGGAAAAAGAAAAAGAGAGGAGTGGAAATGGAGTGATGCAGAAGTGCAACAAGTGAAGGAATTTACATACCTCGGCTACACGATGAAACAGGATAATAAAGAGGGAGAACACATAATGGAAAGAGTGAGAAAAGGAAACAGGTTAATAGGACAAGTGTGGGTTGTGGGGGAAAGAGTATTCGAGATGGATATAGAAAAAAGAAAATTGTTGTTTGAAAAGTTAATAAAGGGGGTGGTAATGTATGGAGCGGAAATATGGGGCTGGAAGGAGTGGAAGGCGGTAGAAGGGCTACAGGAAAACTACTGGAGATGGGTTTTGGGACTGGACAAAGATACACCGGGGTATATTGTGAGAGAGGAGGTACAGGTAGCAAAAATAAGAGTAGTGACAGGAAAAAGGGCTATAAAATACGAGGAAGAACTGAGGGAAAGAACAGAATGCAAAATACTGCAAGAATGTTGGAAAGAGATAAAGGGAGGAAAAGTGAAGTACGGGCAGGAGGGCAGAGAAGAGTATTACAAAGGAAACGGGTACGCGAGAGAAGAAGTGGAGAGATTAAGAGAAGAGAAGAGATAGGGACATCGAAAAACAAGAAAGATGGACAAGGATAAAACAAGGCAGATATAATAGGAATTATAAGAATATCAAGGGTGAAGGGGTGCGAGAATATTTAAAGGATAGAAAGAATAGAAGCAACAAAAACAAAAAAATGATACCACGTTTCAGATGTGGGAACGAGGAGTTAAGTAACAAATACTAGAAAAAAGAAGAAGAAAAGACGTGCAAGCTATGTGGAGAAGAGACGGAGGACCTCAACCACATGAATTCACTTAAACTAAATAAATGCATTCAATTTCATTGGTGTTAGCAACAATGTATCAATAAAATTATTTTTTAGATTTATTGTGTGTATCTAGGGGTGTATTAACGTTGACAAGCGCCCTAGGATAAACATTTTTTAAGGTTCAAAAGGAACTTAAGATAAGGTTCAAAAATAAATTAACCATTTAAGGTTTAAAAAAAGAATGTAACTTATTAAGGTTTAAAGTAGCTTAACCATTTAAAGTTAAAAAAAAACGTAACCATTTGAGGTCCAAAAGTAGCTTAACTATTTAAGATTCAAAAAATAATTTAACCATTTAAGGTTTAAAAGTAACTTAACCAATGTTTAAAAAAATAACGTAACCACTTAAGGGGACAAAGTATATTAACCATATAAGATTCAAAAAATAATTTAACCGTTTAAGGTTTAAGAATAACTTAGCCATTTAAGGTTTAAAAAAATAACGTAACCATTTAAGGGAGCCAAAGTAGCCAAACTATTTAAGGTTAAAAAAACTAAACCATTTCAAGTTTAAAAGTAGCTTAACCACTTAAACTTCAAAAAATAATTTAACCGTTTAAGGTTTAAAAGTAACTTAACTAATGTTTAAAAAAATTACGTAACCACTTAAGGAGACAAAGTAGCTTAACTATTTAAGATTCAAAAAAATAATTTAATCGTTTAAGGTTTCACAATAACTTAGCAATTTAAGGTTTAAAAAGATAACGTAACCATTTAAGGAAGCCAAAGTAGGCTAACTATTTAACGTTAAAAAAATTTAACCATTTAAGGTTAAAAGTAGCTTAACCGTTTAAAATTCAAAAAATAATTTAACCATATAAGGTTTAAAAGTAACTTAACCAAGGCTTAAAAAAATAACGTAACTACTTAAGAAGACAAAGCAGTTTAACTATTTAAGATTCAAAAAATAATTTAACCGTTTAAGGTTTAAAAATAACTTAGCCATTTAAGGTTTAAAAAAATAACATAACCATTTAAGGAAGCCAAAGTAGCCTAACTATTTAAGGTTAAAAAAACTAAACCATTTCAAGTTTAAAAGTAGCTTAACCACTTAAACTTCAAAAAATAATTTAACCATTTAAGGTTTAAAAGTAACTTAACCAATGTTTAAAAAAATAACGTAACCACTTAAGGGGACAAAGTATATTAACCATATAAGATTCAAAAAATAATTTAACCGTTTAAGGTTTAAGAATAACTTAGCCATTTAAGGTTTAAAAAATAACATAACCATTTAAGGAAGCCAAAGTAGCCTAACTATTTAAGGTTAAAAACTAAACCATTTCAAGTTTAAAAGTAGCTTAACCACTTAAACTTCAAAAAATAATTTAACCATTTAAGGTTTAAAAGTAACTTAACCAATGTTTAAAAAAATAACGTAACCACTTAAGGGGACAAAGTATATTAACCATATAAGATTCAAAAAATAATTTAACCGTTTAAGGTTTAAGAATAACTTAGCCATTTAAGGTTTAAAAAAATAACATAACCATTTAAGGAAGCCAAAGTAGCCTAACTATTTAAGGTTAAAAAAACTAAACCATTTCAAGTTTAAAAGTAGCTTAACCACTTAAACTTCAAAAAATAATTTAACCATTTAAGGTTTAAAAGTAACTTAACCAATGTTTAAAAAAATAACGTAACCACTTAAGGGGACAAAGTATATTAACCATATAAGATTCAAAAAATAATTTAACCGTTTAAGGTTTAAAAATAACTTAGCCATTTAAGGTTTAAAAAAATAACGTAACCATTTAAGGGAGCCAAAGTAGCCAAACTATTTAAGGTTAAAAAAACTAAACCATTTCAAGTTTAAAAGTAGCTTAACCACTTAAACTTCAAAAAATAATTTAACCATTTAAGGTTTAAAAGTAACTTAACCAATGTTTAAAAAATAACGTAACCACTTAAGGGGACAAAGTATATTAACCATATAAGATTCAAAAAATAATTTAACCGTTTAAGGTTTAAGAATAACTTAGCCATTTAAGGTTTAAAAAAATAACATAACCATTTAAGGAAGCCAAAGTAGCCTAACTATTTAAGGTTAAAAACTAAACCATTTCAAGTTTAAAAGTAGCTTAACCACTTAAACTTCAAAAAATAATTTAACCGTTTAAGGTTTAAAAGTAACTTAACTAATGTTTAAAAATTACGTAACCACTTAAGGAGACAAAGTAAGCTTAACCATTTAAGATCCAAAAAATAATTTAACCGTTTAAGGTTTAAAAATAACTTGGCCATTTAAGGTTTAAAAAAATAACCTAACCATTTAAGGGAGCCAAAGTAGCCAAACTATTTAAGGTTAAAAAAACTAAACCATTTCAAGTTTAAAAGTAGCTTAACCACTTAAACTTCAAAAAATAATTTAACCGTTTAAGGTTTAAAAGTAACTTAACTAATGTTTAAAAAAATTACGTAACCACTTAAGGAGACAAAGTAGCTTAACCATTTAAGATTCAAAAAATAATTTAACCGTTTAAGGTTTAAAAATAACTTAGCCATTTAAGGTTTAAAAAAATAACGTAACCATTTAAGGGAGCCAAAGTAGCCAAACTATTTAAGGTTAAAAAAACTAAACCATTTCAAGTTTAAAAGTAGCTTAACCACTTAAACTTCAAAAAATAATTTAACCATTTAAGGTTTAAAAGTAACTTAACCAATGTTTAAAAAAATTACGTAACCACTTAAGGAGACAAAGTAGCTTAACCATTTAAGATTCAAAAAATAATTTAACCGTTTAAGGTTTAAAAATAACTTAGCCATTTAAGGTTTAAAAAAATAACGTAACCATTTAAGGGAGCCAAAGTAGCCAAACTATTTAAGGTTAAAAAACTAAACCATTTCAAGTTTAAAAGTAGCTTAACCACTTAAACTTCAAAAATAATTTAACCGTTTAAGGTTTAAAAGTAACTTAACTAATGTTTAAAAAAATTACGTAACCACTTAAGGAGACAAAGTAGCTTAACCATTTAAGATTCAAAAATAATTTAACCGTTTAAGGTTTAAAAATAACTTAGCCATTTAAGGTTTAAAAAATAACGTAACCATTTAAGGGAGCCAAAGTAGCCAAACTATTTAAGGTTAAAAAAACTAAACCATTTCAAGTTTAAAAGTAGCTTAACCACTTAAACTTCAAAAAATAATTTAACCATTTAAGGTTTAAAAGTAACTTAACCAATGTTTAAAAAAATTACGTAACCACTTAAGGGGACAAAGTATATTAACCATATAAGATTCAAAAAATAATTTAACCGTTTAAGGTTTAAAAATAACTTAGCCATTTAAGGTTTAAAAAAATAACGTAACCATTTAAGGGAGCCAAAGTAGCCAAACTATTTAAGGTTAAAAAAACTAAACCATTTCAAGTTTAAAAGTAGCTTAACCACTTAAACTTCAAAAAATAATTTAACCATTTAAGGTTTAAAAGTAACTTAACCAATGTTTAAAAAAATTACGTAACCACTTAAGGAGACAAAGTAGCTTAACCATTTAAGATTCAAAAAATAATTTAACCGTTTAAGGTTTAAAAATAACTTAGCCATTTAAGGTTTAAAAAAATAACGTAACCATTTAAGGGAGCCAAAGTAGCCAAACTATTTAAGGTTAAAAAACTAAACCATTTCAAGTTTAAAAGTAGCTTAACCACTTAAACTTCAAAAAATAATTTAACCGTTTAAGGTTTAAAAGTAACTTAACTAATGTTTAAAAAAATTACGTAACCACTTAAGGAGACAAAGTAGCTTAACCATTTAAGATTCAAAAAATAATTTAACCGTTTAAGGTTTAAAAATAACTTAGCCATTTAAGGTTTAAAAAAATAACGTAACCATTTAAGGGAGCCAAAGTAGCCAAACTATTTAAGGTTAAAAAAACTAAACCATTTCAAGTTTAAAAGTAGCTTAACCACTTAAACTTCAAAAAATAATTTAACCATTTAAGGTTTAAAAGTAACTTAACCAATGTTTAAAAAAATTACGTAACCACTTAAGGGGACAAAGTATATTAACCATATAAGATTCAAAAAATAATTTAACCGTTTAAGGTTTAAAAATAACTTAGCCATTTAAGGTTTAAAAAAATAACATAACCATTTAAGGAAGCCAAAGTAGCCTAACTATTTAAGGTTAAAAAAACTAAACCATTTCAAGTTTAAAAGTAGCTTAACCACTTAAACTTCAAAAAATAATTTAACCATTTAAGGTTTAAAAGTAACTTAACCAATGTTTAAAAAATAACGTAACCACTTAAGGGGACAAAGTATATTAACCATATAAGATTCAAAAATAATTTAACCGTTTAAGGTTTAAGAATAACTTAGCCATTTAAGGTTTAAAAAAATAACATAACCATTTAAGGAAGCCAAAGTAGCCTAACTATTTAAGGTTAAAAAAACTAAACCATTTCAAGTTTAAAAGTAGCTTAACCACTTAAACTTCAAAAAATAATTTAACCATTTAAGGTTTAAAAGTAACTTAACCAATGTTTAAAAAAATAACGTAACCACTTAAGGGGACAAAGTATATTAACCATATAAGATTCAAAAAATAATTTAACCGTTTAAGGTTTAAGAATAACTTAGCCATTTAAGGTTTAAAAAAATAACATAACCATTTAAGGAAGCCAAAGTAGCCTAACTTTTTTAGGTTAAATATTTTAAACCATTTCAAGTTTAAAAGTAGCTTAACCACTTAAACTTCAAAAAATAATTTAACCATTTAAGGTTTAAAAGTAACTTAACCAATGTTTAAAAAAATAACGTAACCACTTAAGGGGACAAAGTATATTAACCATATAAGATTCAAAAAATAATTTAACCGTTTAAGGTTTAAAAATAACTTAGCCATTTAAGGTTTAAAAAAATAACGTAACCATTTAAGGGAGCCAAAGTAGCCAAACTATTTAAGGTTAAAAAAACTAAACCATTTCAAGTTTAAAAGTAGCTTAACCACTTAAACTTCAAAAAATAATTTAACCATTTAAGGTTTAAAAGTAACTTAACCAATGTTTAAAAAAATAACGTAACCACTTAAGGGGACAAAGTATATTAACCATATAAGATTCAAAAAATAATTTAACCGTTTAAGGTTTAAGAATAACTTAGCCATTTAAGGTTTAAAAAAATAACATAACCATTTAAGGAAGCCAAAGTAGCCTAACTATTTAAGGTTAAAAAAACTAAACCATTTCAAGTTTAAAAGTAGCTTAACCACTTAAACTTCAAAAAATAATTTAACCGTTTAAGGTTTAAAAGTAACTTAACTAATGTTTAAAAAAATTACGTAACCACTTAAGGAGACAAAGTAGCTTAACCATTTAAGATTCAAAAAATAATTTAACCGTTTAAGGTTTAAAAATAACTTGGCCATTTAAGGTTTAAAAAAATAACCTAACCATTTAAGGGAGCCAAAGTAGCCAAACTATTTAAGGTTAAAAAAACTAAACCATTTCAAGTTTAAAAGTAGCTTAACCACTTAAACTTCAAAAAATAATTTAACCGTTTAAGGTTTAAAAGTAACTTAACTAATGTTTAAAAAAATTACGTAACCACTTAAGGAGACAAAGTAGCTTAACCATTTAAGATTCAAAAAATAATTTAACCGTTTAAGGTTTAAAAATAACTTAGCCATTTAAGGTTTAAAAAAATAACGTAACCATTTAAGGGAGCCAAAGTAGCCAAACTATTTAAGGTTAAAAAAACTAAACCATTTCAAGTTTAAAAGTAGCTTAACCACTTAAACTTCAAAAAATAATTTAACCATTTAAGGTTTAAAAGTAACTTAACCAATGTTTAAAAAAATTACGTAACCACTTAAGGAGACAAAGTAGCTTAACCATTTAAGATTCAAAAAATAATTTAACCGTTTAAGGTTTAAAAATAACTTAGCCATTTAAGGTTTAAAAAAATAACGTAACCATTTAAGGGAGCCAAAGTAGCCAAACTATTTAAGGTTAAAAAAACTAAACCATTTCAAGTTTAAAAGTAGCTTAACCACTTAAACTTCAAAAAATAATTTAACCGTTTAAGGTTTAAAAGTAACTTAACTAATGTTTAAAAAAATTACGTAACCACTTAAGGAGACAAAGTAGCTTAACCATTTAAGATTCAAAAAATAATTTAACCGTTTAAGGTTTAAAAATAACTTAGCCATTTAAGGTTTAAAAAATAACGTAACCATTTAAGGGAGCCAAAGTAGCCAAACTATTTAAGGTTAAAAAAACTAAACCATTTCAAGTTTAAAAGTAGCTTAACCACTTAAACTTCAAAAATAATTTAACCATTTAAGGTTTAAAAGTAACTTAACCAATGTTTAAAAAATTACGTAACCACTTAAGGGGACAAAGTATATTAACCATATAAGATTCAAAAAATAATTTAACCGTTTAAGGTTTAAAAATAACTTAGCCATTTAAGGTTTAAAAAAATAACGTAACCATTTAAGGGAGCCAAAGTAGCCAAACTATTTAAGGTTAAAAAAACTAAACCATTTCAAGTTTAAAAGTAGCTTAACCACTTAAACTTCAAAAATAATTTAACCATTTAAGGTTTAAAAGTAACTTAACCAATGTTTAAAAAAATTACGTAACCACTTAAGGAGACAAAGTAGCTTAACCATTTAAGATTCAAAAAATAATTTAACCGTTTAAGGTTTAAAAATAACTTAGCCATTTAAGGTTTAAAAAAATAACGTAACCATTTAAGGGAGCCAAAGTAGCCAAACTATTTAAGGTTAAAAAAACTAAACCATTTCAAGTTTAAAAGTAGCTTAACCACTTAAACTTCAAAAAATAATTTAACCGTTTAAGGTTTAAAAGTAACTTAACTAATGTTTAAAAAAATTACGTAACCACTTAAGGAGACAAAGTAGCTTAACCATTTAAGATTCAAAAAATAATTTAACCGTTTAAGGTTTAAAAATAACTTAGCCATATAAGGTTTAAAAAATAACGTAACCATTTAAGGGAGCCAAAGTAGCCAAACTATTTAAGGTTAAAAAAACTAAACCATTTCAAGTTTAAAAGTAGCTTAACCACTTAAACTTCAAAAAATAATTTAACCATTTAAGGTTTAAAAGTAACTTAACCAATGTTTAAAAAAATTACGTAACCACTTAAGGGGACAAAGTATATTAACCATATAAGATTCAAAAAATAATTTAACCGTTTAAGGTTTAAAAATAACTTAGCCATTTAAGGTTTAAAAAAATAACGTAACCATTTAAGGGAGCCAAAGTAGCCAAACTATTTAAGGTTAAAAAAACTAAACCATTTCAAGTTTAAAAGTAGCTTAACCACTTAAACTTCAAAAAATAATTTAACCATTTAAGGTTTAAAAGTAACTTAACCAATGTTTAAAAAAATAACGTAACCACTTAAGGAGACAAAGTAGCTTAACCATTTAAGATTCAAAAAATAATTTAACCGTTTAAGGTTTAAAAATAACTTAACTATTTAAGGTTCAAAAAAATAGCGTGACCATTTAAAGGAGCCAAAATGCCTTAACTATTTAAGGTTGAAAAAAAGTTTAACCATTTCAGATTCAAAAAACAATTTAACCATTTAAGTTTCAAAAGTAACTTAATCATTTAAGGTTCAAAAAAATAACGTTAACATTTAATTAGAATCAAAGTAACTTAACTATTTAATGTAAAAAAAAACTTAACCATTTAAGGTCCAAAAGTATCTTAACCATTTAAAATTCAAAAAATAGGGTGAACTGCCCAATAAATAACAACTTAAGCACATTCTCTTGTGGTTATTTAAATCAAAATATGGATAACTATGTGCTTAAAATGACTTAAATCATATTCAAATCAAAAATAAATGTTTTTTCTGTAGAAATAAACTAAAATTCTAAACTTTTCACTAAAATGTAATTTTGATATGATAATTAAAACCCAGTTATTGACCAGAAACATTTAGCGAATGACCAAAATTTATCCAATGAATGACCAGATACTATGCAGTGATTTTTGAAGAAATAAAGACCAATAAAGACCAACAACAGTTTTATTCAAAAACATATTTAAATATATTTTCAACAGAATATGTATTTCTTCTACTGCTCACTAATTCTGGTGGCTCAATTTTTTCTATGATGTCGATGTTTTTGTACCATATCTGATCCAACTTTTCTGGCCATTTCCAACTTTGTGGGCATAACTCGGACTTCGAATTCATTCCTTTTCTTACAGATTACAACACCAGCAAAATAATTACATTCATATCTTACAATTACAAAGTCTGCTACTGTTACTGCCTGACCAGCATGACTTGAAGTGTTTGTATATGAGTCCGATTTTGATGAATCTGAGTCTGACTTATTTTTTTTTACTACTTGATCGAATTTCTGTTATTATCTCTGCATTATTTCCTTGTTCGTTATCTTCTGTCAAGTCAAAATCTGAATCAGAAACAGTTTCCATATCATCAGAACTATCAGATCCAGCAATTTTTTTTCTCTTTCTTTGTCCAACTACATCTTTTCTATTTTCTCGATCAAGTCTTCTCTGTTCTTTAGCATTCTCTATAGCTGTTTTCTCAGTTTCTTTTCTTTCGTGAAATTCTTTCCATGCTTTTGACGACACTGCAAGAGGGGGCGCATTGTTTTGCGTCTACCACGAGAAGTTCCTACTATAGCTGGAAAATGCAAATGTTTGTTCCAGACGTTCTCAACATTGATATATCCTCCCTGGTCACATACATTAATTTTGTCAATGGACAATTCACTTATGTTAATATTGCCATTAATTTCGTTATTTTGCGTGTACGTATTTTGAGTGATTGTATCAATAACATCATTTTCAACCCTACAGTTACCATGATCACCAACAACATTTATCAATAGTTACGTTTGGATTTTCTATTTCGATTTCAATGCCTGCCTGTATTGAGCAGGTGAATTTTCTTTTTCCAGTGTTAATAAGAACTGATTCTTCGAATTGTCCATGTTTTTATCATCACTTGTTTCAGTACGCCGTCTTGTATTTATACATTTGGTAAAATCCACGTTGTTAACGTTAAAGGGAAGCAGACCACACGCTTTGAATGATGTTTGTATAGTTTCTTTCTTACAAGCGCTATGAAATGCTTCAGCAAATAATGGAGCAAAGTTTTTTGTTTGTAACTCTAGCACACCTTTCTCTAAACACATTTAAGTGGGCTAAATACACCTACGTCACACGGTTGTAAAATATGAGTAGCATTTGGTAATAAACAATACATAAGGATTCTGTTTTCTCTTCAAAATTGAGCAAGTTCCTAACTTACATGCGATTTATGACCGTCTAATAAAAAGAGAATGGGGAATTTAATGTTACTTTCTAATAACCAATTATAAAAGCTATTTGCAACATATTCAAAAAATGTTGGTCCCACCATCCAACCGGTATCACTCCTTCCCACAGAAAAACTATGTGGAATTGAAACCGCAACATCTCTCGGTATTCTTTTATATGGGTACACTATACAGGGCGGAGCAATTTTTCCTGACGCTGAGAAATTTGCCAAGACAGTTACACATTCTTTTTCTTTCCCAACTGCAACATCGTAAAAATTTTTAAATTGTTTTGGTCCAAGCACTTTTCCTGTTTTTGGACAAAGTTGAACACCTGTCTCATCTGCATTATAAATGCAATCGCCATCTTCAAAAATGTCAGAAGCATTTTCTTCTTTAAGATAATCCTCTAAATTTTGAAACCACAATGTTTTGTTCTGTCAAACAAGCTCTTGCTTTTGAAATCATCACTGCATTTCTCTTAGGAATAGATGACTTTCCTCGTAAAAAAAGTTACAGCCATTTTTCTCCAGGTCTGTCATTTTTGAAGGGATTCTCTCTGTTAGTTTCTTTCATTACTTTCTGAACTGCATCGCGTACCTCATCTGGGTGCATAGGAAAACCAATTTTAGCCTTGTCTAAAATCCACTTCTCTAATTTTTCTTCTTCGTCTGGTGTAAGAATAGGGTATGGTCCCATCTTTCTTATGTTGGGATCACTCTTTCCATGCAGCTTATTAACAAAGGTGCCCTTTGGAATAATAAATTGTTTGCTTGACTTATTAGCACTTAATCTCCCATCCTGTACCTCTTTAATGGCAGATTTCAAATCGGCAAGAGAATCCTCTTTTAGGTGTTTCTGCCATCTAAAATGGAACATCAATTTTTAATTCTGAGTTCTACCTACCAATAATTAAAATAGAAAAAGGTATAATGGGAATGAATATAGAATAAACAACAAATCTCTGTTAACTAACATTTTTTGTTATAGTGGTCATTTACTGGATAACCACAAATAATACAGTAAATGACCGCATTTTATAAAATGATTTCTGATTAAGATAAACATGGTCACATACTAGAGGTTAAAATAAGAGCGGAAATATGGTTGAAATAATGCTATTGAATGACTATTTCATCCTGATATGAGCAGTATATAAGCATGTTTTACGTTTCGCGCCAATCCAAGAATGACCATCTCCGGTCATTCATTAGCTTCATACCAATTACACTAGCTAGTAAATGACCAGCCCTAATTTATGAGGTTAATCAGTGAATACATGTGTTTTTTGTATTGAAATAGCAGTTTATAGTATATGTTTCATTCTTCATGTATTACATATGGAAATTATTGAACAGGAAATGAACTATGTTAATTACAAGTTATGTCCATGCTACACTTACCTTACTATTTCAATGCACTTACTAACCCTCGACTAAATTACGTCACTTTTTGCACCATTTACAACTACTAGATTACAATAACAAGGTTGCCACTACAGTTAAATGAAACCTAAAGCATCAACAAAGGTGATTTAACACTTCACATTTCTTTTTTGTGTAAAAATTCCTTATAAATAGAAAAAATTACACATTTTGGTCATTTACTGGTCCCTGGTCATTTATTGGATGGTTCACCTAATTTAACTATTTAAGGTTCCAAAGTAATTTAACTATTTAAGGTCAAAAGTAAGTTAACCATTTTAGGTTAAAAAATAACGTAACCATTTAAGGGAGTCACAATAGCTCAACTATTTAAGGTTAAAAAATAATTTAACCATGTATTTTCCAAAAGTAGCTTAATCGTTTAAAATTCAAATAATAATTTAACCGTTTAAGGTTTAAAAATAACTTAACCAATTAAGGTTCAAAAAAATAACGTAACTATTTAAAACAATCAAAGTAGCTTAACTATTTAAGGTTGAAAAAAAGCTTAACCATTTAAGATTCAAAAAATAATTTAACCATTTAAGTTTCAAAAGTAACTTAACCATTTAAGGTCAAAAAAATGACGTAACCGTTTAAGGGAATCAAAGTAGCTTAACTATTTAATGTAAAAAAAACGTAACTATTTAAGGTCCAAAAGTAGCTTAACCATTTAAAATTCAAAAAATAATTTAACTATTTAAGGTTCCAAAGTAACTTAATCGTTTAAAATTCAAATAATAATTTAACCGTTTAAGGTTTAAAAATAACTTAACCAATTAAGGTTCAAAAAAATAACGTAACCATTTAAAACAATCAAAGTAGCTTAACTATTTAAGGTTGAAAAAAAGCGTAACCATTTAAGATTCAAAAAATAATTTAACCATTTAAGGTCAAAAGTAACTTAACCATTTAAGGTTAAAAAAAATAACGTAACCATTTAAGGGAGTCACAATGGATTAACTATTTAAGGTTAAAAAATAATTTCACCAGTTATTTTCCAAAAGTAGCTTAACCATATAAAATTCAAAAAATAATTTAACCGTTTAAGGTTTAAAAATAACTTAACCATTTAAGGGAGTCACAATAGCTTAACTATTTAAGGTTAAAAAATAATTTAACCATTTACTTTCCAAAAGTAGCTTAACCATCTAAAATTCAAAAAATAATTCAACCGTTTCAGGTTTAAAAGTAACTTAACTATTTAAAAGTCCAAAAAAATAACGTAACCAGTTAAGGTTTAAAGTAGTTTAACTATTTAAAGCTCTAAAAATTTGATTAATTATAGTTCAAAAGTAACTGAACCATTCAAGGTTTAAAAGTAACATTTAAGTTGAAAAAAAAGTAACTAAGGGTGTCAAAGTAGCTTAAATATTTAAAGTTAAAAAAACTTTACCATTTAAAATTCAAAAAATAATTTAACCGTTTAAGGTTTCAAAGTATTTTAAACATTTAAAAGTCCATAAAAATAACGTAAGCAATTAAGGTTTAAAGTAGGTTAACTATTTAAAGCTCTAAAAAAATTTGACTATTTAAAGTTCAAAAGTAACTTAACCATTCAAGGTTTAAAAGTAACATAACCATTTTAGTTGAAAAAAAAGTAACCATAAAATTTAAAAAAATAACGTAGTCAATTAAGGTTTAAAGTTAGTTAAATAGTTAAAAATTAAAAAAAAATTAACTATTTAAGGTCTATAAGTAGCTTAGCTATTTAAGATTAAAAAAAACTGTAACTATTTCAAAAGTAACTTAATCATTTAAGGTTAAAAAAAAAATAACGTAACCATTTAAGGAGCTCAAAATAGTTTAACTATTTAACGTTAAAAAAAACTTAACCGTTTAAGGTTCAAAAGTAGCTTAACCGTTTAAAATTCAAAAAATAATTTAACGATTTAAGGTCAAAAATAACTTAACCATTTACGGTTAAAAAAAATAACGTAACCATTTAAGGGAGTCACAATAGCTTAGCTATTTAAAGTTAAAAAATAATTTAACCATTTATTTCCCAAAAGTAGCTTAACCACTTAAAATTCAAAAAATAATTTAACCGTTTAAGGTTTAAAAATAACTTAACCATTTAACCTTCTGTCAGGCGCACCTCTGAACAAAACAAAATCAGGCGCAGCCGGCCTAGGAAGCCACCCACATAATTTGGCGTTTTCTTCCTATCCAACAGCTTGCTTAGGGTTCTTATACTTTGCTAGCATTTGAGAAGAGCAAATATAAGATATTAAAGAAAAAGAAAAAGTATATTTTTAAGAAAACGAATTTAAACTTAAACAAACAAAATTGTCAAGTATTATAAAAGAAAAAAATTTAAATAAAAACGTAATGCATTCAGTTTTTGCTGCAGTCCAAGGCAAAATCCTATGTTGAACCTCTAAAATCAGCACCTGAATAACAGGTCTGGCACAGTAGTTTTATGTAGGTTAAGCAGAGCGGCCCATGACAGTTGTGACATTTGTAGTTTGTCATCCTTCTAAATCCTGATTCAAGCATACGTCTTTTGGGAGGTGGTGTGGAAGATGTTTCACGTTGTTCTTGAGGTAAGCGTAATTGTAACTGAGTTGGCATTCCACTTGAGTTCAGACTTCGCCGAGCTAGATGTCCAATCATTAGTTGATTCCCACGCCATTCGCAATCGAAATCGCTTGAGAATTTATACCGGCCACGTTCAGGCAGGTAAAAAAAATGACCATAGGCCAACGTCGTGTGTTCCTGCTAACATTGAAATTTAGTCTATTATAAAATGTAATTACTTTGAATTTCTTCTGCTCTCCAGTAGACGGATCAATGGCATCAGTTTCGCAGAGTGATGAAATGAGAATTACATTTTTTCCCTCCCTTGGTATGTACGAAACTAACGTGTTACCATTGTTGAAACCGAACAAGCTGTTATATTGAGGTCTTCCTTTGACATTGACAAAAGCAGCTGGTAACTGCCTTTTATTTTTTCGTACTGTCCCAACATAAGACAGTTTGTTTTTTTTTCAAATCGTTTACTAGATCAATGTCTGTGAACCAATTGTCACACGTTATGTTACGTCCAGTTTTAAAAATTGGCTGTGCCATTCGTTTCACCACTTCAACTGGCTTATTGCTTACCAAATATGGCCCTTCAGACTGTTTCCCTGCGTAAATTTCCATATTGTAGATGTATATCATTCTGGCATCAACAAGGGAAAATATCTTTATCCCATACTTCAAAGGTTTTGATGGGATGCTGAAACCACACTTCCCACGGAATGCTGGCAACATCTCATCTTTTGTGAGGTTTTCTCCTGGAACGTAATTCTTTTGACAGTTTTGAACAAAACACTCAAAACACTTCACGTATTGAGCAAAGTCGGTCATATTCTTTCCGTTGTGGTCGGCTCGTACGATCGTCAAAACGAATACAACGTATGAGGAACTTAAACCGTTTCATGCTCATCGCCAGGACAAATTTTTCAATTCCGTCTTCTTCTGATCCCCATAGCTCCTCTAGGCTCTGACGGTTTCCCCTATAAGCCTCAGCTAAATCCAATATACCAATAAATGCCTTGATTTCGATGAGATCTGTTTCCTTTGCATCTCTCTCTCTCTCTCTCTGACAAAATTTTTTTTGACTGAGTCAATGTATTGGTTTGTATATCTCACAATCAATTCCAAAATATCGGTACTGAATAAACATTCCCAACATTTCCGTATGGTGTCAGCATCTCCTTTTACACCTGGAAGGTGTGTAGCAGCCGGTGATGGTTTTTTAATCCACTTTGTCTGCTTATCTTTCCAAGAAAAAAAGCATCACCTAATGCTCTACAACTTCTTTCTCCTCACTTGTCAATTCTTTCTCCTCCTCATCATTTCCTTCTCCTTCTTGATCAGTTTCAGAGTCCAATTCACGTTCTTCAACTTCGTCCTCAGAAGCGATATCGCTCTTTTCGCCCAAATCCTCAACCGAAGCAGGATCATCAGAATCATCCTCGAGAATGCGTTATAAATCCTCAATATCACTGGGATTAGATAGATCATATAGTTTTTTGGCTATTTCTACAGGAACTCTATAACTGAAGATAGAAAAAAATTAGTCATCAAAAATTAATTATCGACATAACGTTATTGGGCGCATTTGGCCTGAGAGGCCAGTGTCCGAATGACACTTATTTCTAAACATATCGACGAATTTCATTAGATAACAGATTTATTTGGAGTAAAATGAACTGCTAAAATAAATATATCTTTAGAAAACCTTACCTTTAAAATTATGACGCAACCCGGCGCAACCGTCTTCACAAGCCGCATGCGATACAATCGACCTGTATAAAGACTTACGGTAAACTGAAGTAGTGTGTCCTGCGCACCGCAACGAGTTAGGAAACTATTTGGAGGGGCGTACCGCTGAGGCCCTAGGTACGAGAGTAGCGAACTAAAAAGAACCATACTGGCCTCTCAGGCCGGCTGCTCGCGACGGAGGGTTAAGATTCAAAAAAATAACGTAACCATTTAAAACAATCAAAGTAGCTTAACTATTTAAGGTTAAATAAAAGCTTAACCATTTAAGATTCAAAAAATAATTTAACCATTTAAGTTTCAAAAGTAAATTAATAATTTAAGGTTGAAAAAAATAACGTAACCATTTAAGGGGCTCAAAATAGTTTACCTATTTAACGTTAAAAAAAACTTAACTATTTAAGGTCCAAAAGTTGCTTAATTATTTAAAATTCAAAAAATAATTTAACTATTTAAAGTTCCAAAGTAACTTAACCATTTAAGGTCAAAAGTAACTTAACCATTTAAAGTTAAAAAAAACAACTTAACCATTTAAGCTTAACTATTTAAGGTTAAAAAATAATTTAACCATTTATTTTCCAAAAGTAGCTTAACCATCTAAAATTCAAAAAATAATTTATCCGTTTAAAGGTTAAAAGTAACTTAACCATTTAAAAGTCCAAAAAAATAACGTATCCAATTAAGGTTTAAAGTAGCTTAACTATTTAAAGCTCTAAAAATTTGATTATTTAAAGTTCAAAAGTAACTTAACCATTCAAGGTTTAAAAGTAACATTTAAGTTGAAAAAAAGTAAATAAGGGAGTCAAAGTAGCTTAAATATTTAAAGTTAAAAAAACTTTACCATTTAAGATTAAAAAATTATTAATACCATATAAGTTTTAAAAGTAACTGAACCATTTAAAGTTAAAAAAATAACGTAGTCTTTTAAGGTTTAAAGTTACTTAAATAGTTAAAAGTTAAAAAAAATTTAACTATTTAAGATCTACAAGTAGCTTAACCATTTAAGATTTAAAAAAAATGTAACCATTTAAAGATCAAAAGTAACTTAATGATTTAAGGTTAAAAGAAATAACGTAACCATTTAAGGGGCTCAAAATAGTTTAACTATTTAAGGTTAAAAAATATTAACCATTTAAGGTTCAAAAAATAATTTAACTATTTCAGGTTCAAAAGTAACTTAACCATTTAAGGTTTAAAAAAATAACGTAACCATTTAAGGGGCTAAAAAGTAACTTAACTATTTAAGGTTCAAAAAAACTTAACCATTTAAGGTTTAAATGTAGCTTAACCATTTAAGATTAAAAAAATAATTTAACCATTTACGGTTCAAAAGTAGCTTATATATTTAAGGTTAAAAAATAATTTAACCATTCAAGGTCCAAGTAGCTTAACCATTACAAACTTTTTTTTTAATCTATCAAGTTTGGCTTCTTGCCGACCACTTTCACAAATGTTCTTGTGCTGCGAGTTTTGTAAATGTATCTCTAGTTTCTGTTTTTTTAAGTACATAGGTACCATTGTCTAATAATTTTATTGGGACAGTTTAGCAGCCGATATTTTAAGATTAAATCTAACGTTCTTAAGTTTTTTTGATTTGATTTATACCATCGATGGTTTTTGACTGTGCTTCAAAATTCTTTAGAACTCTGTTCAGAGACAAGTTTCAAGAGTTTCTATTCCGTTAACAATCGTTCTTTCTTCCCAAACAAAAAAAAATTGGAGTAAATCAAGTGCTTCTATTTTCGGTTTGATTTAAAACGGTTTCAATTTGTGGAAGTACAGAAGTACACTTTCTTTCGTTGTTGTTAGTTAGAACACTTCTGAATAAATTCTTCTCATTACCCGCTCTACCTGACCGTTTCCTCTGGGCATATCAGTTGCAATCAAGTGTAAATCTACGCCGTTTTCAAGTAAAAATTTTTACTTTTCTATAAGACAAGTATAGCAAACGCAATTTTTTTGAAAAAAATTTTTTTTTGCATAATTTTAAGTCTCCTAAATAAGAAAAATGTATGTTTGATTAGATTCCCATATTCTGTCGGTTCTATCAAAAGATGGGTGTGATTAATAAACCGGAACCGGAAGTGCACAAAACCCTGAGAACACCAGGTTCTCTGAACAACACTTAAGTGCACTTTATGTTAGAAGAAGAGGGTAGATCTTAACAGTAGGCCGTTTATAGCAAGATCGCGAAGCAAGCTGTAGAGTGACCACTCGGATGTGACCGTCGCTCCCTGGATGAATCTGGACAATTCTAGCTAGAAGCCAACTGAATGGTTGCAGGTTTGGCTCTTGAAACAACACGAGTAGACCAACATAAATAGCTGCAAGATTGCCGGTTACTCGTACCTATTTAGATCTAGATTGGTATTCCGGCAAGACTTCACGTTTGAATCTTTGCCAGAAATAGAAAACGATCCTTTGACGTAACTGAAACTGGTCTAGCCGGTTTTCAAGTGCCTTTGACAAGTCTGTTTCTAGTAACGGTTCAGAAGCATCACCAGTTAAAAGGTGAAAAGGTATTAGAGTGGAAAAATCATTGGAATCAAATGAAATAGGTCGCGAATTTAGTATGCCTTTAATTTGAGCCAACACCGTATACATATTTTCAAAGTTTAACTTACGATCGTGTTAAATACGAGTCAAGTGAAGCTTTACAGATCGCACACCCGCTTCCCAGACACCACCAAAATAGGGAGCGCCATTGAAAACAAAATCCCATAATACACCGCCATTCGCCATATGTTAAAAAATTAGAAACATCGTTTGCACGACCGATTGGCTAAAACTTTCATATAAAAGCCGCGATTCGTCTGCGGTGGACGTAAAATTTGTTGCGTTGCACTGTAAATGTTACTAGGAGTTCTGTGGCGCGATATGAATTGCTTCAGTACTTTCAAAAACGCCGCAGAGGATAGACTTGTTAATAATTCCAAGTGTTTTGTTCTGAAAAAGTTTGAGTCTTTGGATATAAAATGGGGAGCAACTTTGTTTGTTTGTCGTAACGGGAAAATTTTTTTTTTAAGAATTTGGGACTTTGGAACCACAGGTTGTCACGCTAAGCCAACTAAATGAGCAGCCACGAGAAACTCGATCGGCTGGATTTTCTTCACCTGGACAGTGATTGCAGTCGTGGAATTTTGGTAGCTCTCGTATGCGAGCTGCGCGATTAGCTACAAATATTTGAATTGTGTTAGCTGCTAAGTATAACCAACCCAACACTATCTTTGAGTCGGTACAATAGACCGATTTACAGATTTGTGTTACGTGCATAAATTTAAAATTGAATTAAACTTAGATTTCTGTTTTTGACACCCTCTGCCTAGTTTTCTGTTTACTTCATTTCCTTTCAAGACGTTAAACCGGCAACTATTTAAAATAGCTTGTGATGTTTAAAATTTGGAAGTTTCTAACAACATCGGCGTTAATGGAAATGAAATTATGATTCCATTACGGATTTATAGTAGTTTATTCATCACAGGGTAAGCTTTTCCTATCCGTTTTCAGAATTCTTTGGTAATTTTTTTCTTAATTTGCTAGGACTTCCCGCCACGTTTTTGGCTGTATGTTTCGATGCATTATCGATCAGGGCTTAATATCGACAAATACCTTCACGGGACGAGTATAACTCTGTAAGGCCTACGTTTAAAACTAGAAAATAAGACAAAAATTTTCGATAATCGGGTTCTTATGTGTACTTTCTTTTAGTAGTAATTAACAATTTTGTAGATCTTGCTTTTGCGAGTCATTGTGTTGACACGATTTGCTATTCAAATTTATTCCAAGCTGACTCAACGAGGAAAACGTTTTCTTCGAACAAGTAGTACCTGGATTGTAAGTAAGTTTATTTAATTATTTTGTCGCTGTCAGAAAAGTCACTCACGGAATTTTGCTTATTTTAACTTATGTAATTACAATCATTGTTAAAATACCATTGAGGTAGTTTCACTAATTATTTTGTGTGTATCGCATGCTGTGTACAAACGATATTTGTTATGTAATTTTCTTCGCTATCGACATCGTGTAAACTTGTGTGTTGCCGATACTTCCGGCATTTATGGATTGAGAATTAGAGAGACTGGTTGTTAATAATCTACGTTATTAAATTAAAGTTGTTATACCTATACCTTTTCTTTATGGTAACATATCTTCTTTTTTGTTGGTTACACGAACACCAGTGCGTGCAACAAGGATTACGAACTTGAAATTCGTTACAAACTTGAACCTTCTGTCCTAATCGAGACAGAAGTTTTACTTATAAAAGATTTGGCGCCCTTTCACTCTTATTTATTTGAATCTCCCCCGACTGTGTAAGTAGGCCGTGTTAGTTTTCTAAGATATATAAGCTTGTAACAATTGTGAAGAGAAAATACTTAAAATTTTGTTAGATAATTCTACGGAATAGTCGAGGCAACGACGGAGCCAAGCGTCCTTTTGAACATAAAAATGCACTTTAATACAGTCAGGCAAGACGGATCTCACATACAAATATGAACCATAAGCCACTCAGTTTACGTCGGTAAAACAGTGAACTTCAAATGGCAAAACTTCTTTAAAACAATATAGCGCGAAACACGCAACATCGGAGCACAAGTAACACTCGAAGCGAAAGCCTCTCATTTGATCTGCAAAACGAAAGGAATCGTCACATCCCAATTCTTGGATCAGTAGGTTATCCGCAACAAGGTGTTACAAGCTTTTAGGGTTTTACGAACCTTGCACGGCCAAACTCGCAATAGTCGGAGATGGGTAGGTCCACAAGAAATATATAACAGATGTTTCAGGGCGCCAGAGCTTATCCAAAATGATACTTCCGTTCGCTCACAACAGAATGGTTCAGAACTTGTAACAACTAGACGATTCGTAATCCCTCTACTCAGCGGTTCGAGTAGCCCAAATTGGTTCGTAGGGAACAATAATCACAAGAGAAAGAATTAACAACTTTAATCGTTTTCGGTCTATCACTAACATTTATCACAGTTTCATTTATAATAATCAAAAGTCATTATACATCGAAGTCGGAGATACTAGAGACTAGAAGAGTTTACACTAATTATTAACACCGGTATTAACCTTTGATTTTTTGTAACAAATCAATTTAGAGAATTATAGAAAACAAGTTAAGATCTCGATGCCTACAACATCGGCAACCCACCACACACAATTATAATGATCCGAAGTACATGTCCTTCAACTACATACAATATGCGAGACAGTAATTTCACTGATTGTAAATACCCTATTGGTAGCTACACGTTATAAGTATTCACTAACGTTAAATTGTAATACAAAAGTTTGTGAGTAATTGTTCGTGACAACGATATACCTAAAATAAATTCAAATCACTCACCCGAATTCCAGCATCCACTAGCCCGAAGAAAAACGTTTTTCTTCTTCAGTGGCCTGTAATAAATATTAGCACGAATCGTGTCACAACCCCAACTCACAACTGATAGTTCGGCTAAAACAATTTCGTATTAAGTACTTCATGAAATCTATCTCACAAAAAAACGTGCATCGACTACTGTATATAGTGATGACCAAAAATAGGTGGCTGATAATATAATTAACGTCGTGTCATCCACGTGTAGCACTCTTTGCCCTGGGAAGGATTCGCAAGACCTCAATTTCGTGGCGTGGAAACCGCCCTCCGCCAGCGCACGTGTACGGTAACGCGATGACTTATTTAGCAGTAGTTTCCCATATCCACTTATCGCGAACGTAAAATGTTCAAAATGGAGGAAAGAAAAATGGCTGTTAAAAGGAAGAAAGAATTACGAACGAATTTTTAATAAATGACGGCAGTAGCTTACCCTGTAACGCTTCAAATAAATTAGATAATTAACTAATTATAATTGGTTTTCCATTTTTTTTCCGGATGTTATCGGATATATAGAATATTCACCACGTACAGACCATCTTATTCATTCACCGTATGACGATTTTCCGCCAAATGACAACCAACGAGAAAGCGATCGTTAGAGGGCGTCAAAACCCGAATCTAATTTCAAGTCGAAATACATGGGCGTACGTAAAGAAAATTTCGTCCGTAACAAAGGATGGAAGCTAGAAACCCTAAAGGATCAAAGAATTTTGATAGTGACGAGAACATTTCTCTTTTTGTCACTTTGACTAGGTCTATTTGGAAAGACCAACAAAATTGGAATTCTTCATTAGCGCGATACCAAGAAACGCCTACAGTTTTAGACTAGATATCATCAAGTTGATGATATCTGCTTGCGAATCATTGTTGTTTAAAACGGTTAATTGGTTTGAATACCAACGGAATACCAGACGCGTTCAATACGATAGTAATTTCGGTGCGTATCTGTAAAGCTTCATCTACGAAGTACGCTCCAGAAAACGAGATGGTCCATGTAAAATTCAGTTAGAGCTACTAGATTTTTTTTGAAATTTATTAGAATAGAAAATACATCCTTTTGCAACACAGGACCAGCGTACTGACAATCATTTAGTGATAAAACTGCAGGCGTTTTTGCACTACCATCAAAAATCAATCAGAATGCTCGTTAATACAATCAGAGTAGTTATTTTCCGTTCTGGAAATTAATTCAGAGGCTTTTCTAACGCCAAAATCTTTTGAGCGCCATATCGTAGGAATCACCTAGCTGACATATGGACTCATTAAACGAAATCGAGACAACCAGTTTATCATCTTCAGCTCGATAAACGGTTTCTTCAAAATGCTGCATACAGTATTTGTCATCTTTGGAAAGTAATGCAATTTCGTTAGGTTCTGGAATTTGATCTAGGTTTCAAAATCGCTGTAGATTAAAATTGACAGTAGAAGCAGTCGGTAAACAATTTGAAGATTGTTTAGTTTTTGGCTCAGGATATACAGTCCCAGTTAATATGTATCAGAGCTTAGTTCTCTGCAAACTGGGACCAGAGAAATCTGATCAATGCACTGAAGACTGTAAAATTGTTCAGCACCTATGAAAAGTCCAATTTCTGAAGAAACATTACAATTGGGTCAGCTAAAATAATATTAGCAGGGACTTGGAAACGTGAGCGATCAAAAGATAGGCATTTTAAATTTGTGTGAAAACGATTGGCGCACAAATTGATACTTATTTCAGCAAATTGAGAAATGGTGTTTTGTTTGTCACTGACTCATATTAGCGAGATGTTCGCGAAGTTTGTAGGTAGCCCCAACCTTCTATTCAAATTGCTTGAAACCAACGAATGCATAGATCCATTGTCCAGCAATCCGCGTACCCGACAAGGAACTCCATTTATGTTTCCTATCACGACTTACTTAATAACACTATGGAGTTTGAAATGGAAGTAGCGCATGTTGAGGTCGTCGGCACATTAGCTGGCAAAAAGATTGCTGCTTGGGCGTTTAGATACAAAGCAGCGTCATCGGAAGAACTTTCTTTGTGACGCTTACTCCGGATCGAACTGCTTAGCTGAAATAGAAAGCTAAAGAACCGTACGGTTCTCGGGCGCCAGATTTGTTCGAGGAGTTTACTCTCTTGTTTGACGGCATTGTCCGGGTAACTGCAGTGAAGACACGGTTGTCCAGGGCTTCGAACGGACTTAAAAGCGAAGCGAGGCGACGGAAATAAAAGACACAATAAATAAATAAAATAACTTAATTTTTATTCTTAAAATAAATGATCATTCGGCAACATAATTGAAGCGAGCGGAAGTGGCGCCCACAACCAGGCAAGCGTGGGGTGATCTATAAAGCAATGACTAATTAGCGTGCGTTCGGCAAGCGGTGCCGTCAGTGACCAAGCCAGCAAGCAGGCAATACGATATCACCCTCCGTTCGATCGGTAGACAAGGTTACTCGGGTTCGAAGATTAGGTGAAGCAGACGGGATTGAGGCACGATACTAGCGTATCCGTAGGCCAAAGCCAAACATCGAATACGACGCCCGGTAAACGAGGGAGTAGGGAAGGGTAGACGGGGAGGGGAGCGGTATCTCCCCGGAGGTTTGTTTAATATCAGCAAAGCGTTGGGACCCCGGAATCCTCTTCGGCTTGAGCTCCAACTGAAACTGGCGTTCCTGCGTTGGGGTCCCGGTTTTATTGCGGACGGTCAGAAGAGGGAGAACGACTTTAAGCGTCGATCAAAACTGACACCGTGTCTTGCAGGAAATTTGTGACAGTAGAAATATTTGGAATCTCTTCGAGATCAACTAGTCGCAGTTTTTCTCGAAATTCTGAATCTAATTGAGTTTCGACCAGATGATACAGTAATGCATCTGCCAGACCTTCGTTGGAAACCTTGAACATTTTTACACAAGTTTTTATTTAATTCATCTACGAAATTTGGTACAGATTCGGCAAAACCCTTTTGCACGGGTTTTAAATCAATAATGCTTGAAACGTGATCTTGTATAACTAACTGCAGTTTATAAAAACGTTCTTTTAAGTCCTAAGCACTATGATAATATTCGTGCGTGGAAGAAACGCCATCTAAACTTGTGAAGCGACACCTTTCAAGGCAACTTTCAAAAACATTAATTTTTACTTTCCTATAAGGAAAGTATAGCGATCGCAATTTTTTTTCAAAAAATTTTTTTTTGAAGAATTTTACGTTTCAAGGTCTCTTGAATCAGAAAAACGTCTGTGTGTGCGTGTCTGTGTGTAACGTTGTACCCACGATAAATCTCGAACCGAAAGTCCTAGTAACTTGAAATTTGGTATGGAGCTGGTTTTTCATATTTTCTCGGTCCTATCAAAAGATGGGTCTGATAAAGAAAACGGAAGTAGGTGTATCTGCCATTTTGAACAGTTTTTCTTATATAATTTTGTACGAATGTAAATTATTGGAAGTATTTTTATAGTTTTTTATAGAGTTAATTCTTTTTAACAATTTATTCAAATAAAATTTTTTTTCTAACATAAGCAGTTTATTAGATATTTGATTTATTATTAAAATGGAATTCGATATATGATCCTAGGTTCGAATCAAGCCTACGACAATTTTTTTTTAGAAAAAATTTTATATCTTGAAAGAAAAACAAGATACGTTAAAAAATAATAATTTTTCTCTAAATTCTTCTGACTTTATATACGGAGCGCTGCATCATTTAAATTATCTTTGCATGTACCCACGATAATTCTCGAACCAAAAGTCCTAATTACTTGAAGTTTGGTATGAAGCTGGCTTTTCATATTCTCTCGGCTCTATCAAAAGATGTGTTTGATAAAGAAGCCGGAATTGGATGTATCTGCCATTTTTAACAGTTTTTCTTATATAATTTTGTACGTATGTAAAGTATTCGAATTATTTTTACAGTTTCTTATAGAGATAATTCTTCCTAACAATTTATTCAAATAAAAAAAATCTAACATTAACAGTTTATCAGGTATTTAGTTTGGATCTAAAATGAATTCACAAATATAATATAGTTTCGAAAAAAAAAATGTTTCCAAAAACGTTAACAAACTTGACGAAATTTCCTTCACACGACGAAAATTGATTTTTCTTGCCAACATATGCATACAAGACATCCTAGAATGCAACGCAAAAAAAATGGAATAAAAACAAGAACTGTTACCTCGAATTGTTCTATTCGAGCTCCTTTTTTGTTTTAGGTATCATAGGGTCCATAAAACGTAAAATATTCGGATCGTTGGACCACAATGTTGGGTTGAAACTTAAGTGGTCTGTATTTAAAGATGTTAGTTGTTGTAACTTCTTTTTGTAATTTACATTTACAAACAAATTTACAGAAAATATTTAAGTGTATAAAGGACTTAAACTCACTAAAAGAAAATCCGCACTTTCTTCTTTTGCTCTAATCGTCTTTTTATGCCTTTAAGCCTCTGAAAACCACTTAATTTGCAAAATAAATTATACAGTACACTAACTGCGTGTTGAATAATTATATTGTATTGTATTTTAAATCTAATTTAATTAAATCCAAAAATATTTAAGAACACTTACAGTAATTTATATATTACAATCAATGGAAAAGTAATATCCGCGGATAACTTCTGTTTTCTTAATACTGTCACTTGTTTACATTAAAGGCACGTACGTTTATACTCTGTTATATTTATCTTAACCACGCGTTAATCACTTATTCATTTAAACATCTTCTTAACACTTCCGACTTCGAATAACTAACTTATGATTCGTTTGAACCGTTTTTATATATTTCTGTTATCTTTCGAGAATTTTCTACATTCTTCAGTAAACGTTCTGGAAGCTGACAACTTCGCGAACGTTTCAATATTTTGCACACTGTACTGTAAAATGCTGATGGACTGAAACCAAAGAAATGATGCACCAAAAGCTATAGTTTCGTTTTGTATTGTAATTTCTATAAAATTAATTAAACCATGATAAATAGTTATTAGCATTAAATTTTTACACAAATTTTTCATAATGCTAAAATCAGTAAAACAGGAATTAACATAGTGCGTGAACAAATACATACACAAGTTTATATAAACAAAGCTTTACAGTACAACTATAGATTACATTAGTATGCAAATTAATAAGACAATGTTAATTGGATAAACACTTAATTAGAGTTACTTAAAAGTATTAAATTTTAATATTAAAAAAAAACAAGAGATTACTAAACATATTTTAACTTTATTATCTTTTATCTAAAAACTTTTTTTTTGTTGCGTTTATTAAACTTTTTAATTAAATGTATTAAGTTTTAAATTAGTTTCTGTGTCTTGACATTTATTCTTAACTTTAAACTGCAAAAGTTTGTAATTTTATAATATCTGTTTCCATTGTTAAGTGAACAAAAAATAAAAAAAAATCCTAAAACAAATATATTTCGGTATGTATAAAGTTGTTGTAAATCTTTAACATATTAATATGTTTTTTTTTTAATTTTAATCAAACGTCTGATTGCGCGATTAAATGCAAAATAATATTTTCAGAAGCCGGTTTAAGCTGTTTAATATTCATTAAATGCAATTGTGCATTGTAGTACGAGAAAATGGTTTCAAATCTATTTGGAAAGTTAAATTTTATACGGCAATTTTTACGTCTTTAGTACCTACTTCTTTTAAGTAATTATTTGTTTTAAATTATAATTTTATAAAATAACGTAAAATATTTTTTTTAGAATAATCAACGGTTAAGGTGGGGAAAATTAATATATTGTGTAAATACCATAAGAATCAAAAGTTACTTTAAAGTTAGCTAACGGTGTAATCAATCGATTTCTTCGCAACATCGAGCTTTTACTTAGTTTATTTAAAAAACATTAAACTTAAGAAAGTGCAACAATAAATGTTTACCGTTTGGTTACGTTGATGTATGTATTTTTAATAACATTAGAACAAATTGCAGTTTTTTCAGCTTATGTGATATGTTTTTTTTTACACAAAATACAATCTGTTACGTATGTTAAACACTAAGCATTTTTGTTGTTAGGTCAATAAGAGTTACAGCCCAGTGACTTACACTCTATATAAGACTATATATTTCGTTGTTGTGTTACTTAAAACAATAATTTTTAGCTATAAATTCTTTTTCTTTGTCTGTATGGTAAATCCAATGGGGTTGTAATAGCAAGTCTGTTTAATTGCTCACTATTATCCAGCAGAAAGTGTAGATGCAAATCAAATTACTTATCGGAAAAGTGATTTTTAATGAAGAAAGAATCAATATAAATTGTTTTGGAACAGTGGAGAGCAATTGATATAAAGAAAAGCAGAACACAGAAATATAGTAATAGGAAGCAAACGAGAAGTATCCTTTTAATATAACATAAAAGTTCAGTTAGTATTTTGACAGTCGGAGGAAGATTATTGAGAGAGAAAAGGCAAGGTTGCCAGATTTAGGAAAAGAAACCGGAAGCGTAGTAAACGAAACAAAATGAAGGAAAAAATCATAAAAATTCAGAACGGCATAAAACAAGAATTGAGCGAAGTAAATACAACAATGGAAGATACTGCAAAGGCAGTAAATGAATTTGTTACGGTAAGAATTATGGGTAACTAAATTTAAATGGAGCGATGGCCGCAGTAGCTCGGTTCTTGTAGGCAAAATGGGGTGGGTTAGAAATTGTGAGGGGAATATTTAAATCAAAGATGTCGTGGTAGATAAATTTAGTCAAATAGTGATTAGAAATTGTTAGAAATGGGCGCCACACAATTTGTTTAGTTACGGTCCTGTTAAGTAAATTGTAAAAGTTTAACAGGACTCAGTAGTAGCGAAGGGTTGCTGAAAGAAAAACGGGAAAGTTTAAGCAATAAATAGCAATCAGTAAATTTCATGTAAATACAATGAATTTAGAATAAATGGAAATTTACAAAATAATCACTAAAATATTCAATTTTGAATTATGCAAACAAAATATGCGTGAAGTTGAGTAAAACAATCAATAATGGATTGCAAATATTATAAAAATACAGGATTTAAATTACCTTGTGTCAAAACAAAAGTAGTAAAACTAATTTAATTACGTTAGGTTCGCAAAACAAACAAAAAGAAAAATTTAATTTGCGGCAGCGATCGGGATTCGACAAGACAGTATTACAATTTGAAATACAAAAAAAATCTTACCTTTACTACTTCGCTGATGAAACTCCGTGCACGGTATTTCCAGTCAAAGTTTCCTTAAATAAAATATTTAAAACAAACAATTGACCGTCGGCAAATAACAGCCGAGAATTAGAGTTAAGTTCAAGTTTACTATCTCGTAGATCAGGGGATGCGCAACCAAATTTATGTAGGTTAATAGGTCAGTTACAATTACGTTATAAGTCGACAAAATTCAAGGTAAATCAGATAATAACTTCTTATAGAAACAAAGAGAAATTAAATTAAGTAAATTAAGCCAAAGTTTAAATAACAAAAGTGAATTTTAAATAGCAAAAAAAAATTGTAAAATTTTAAAGTATAAGGAAAAGTTCTTGAATTTCTAAAGTTGATTAAGCAAGTAGGATTTTGATTAAAAGTTCAATGTAGAAAATCAAATCTTTGAGATTTGCACAAATATGAATTAATTCACAATAAAACGAAGGTTAACGGTTGGTTTTCCACTTAGTCAGTTGCTGCAATCGAAGTTGACTTCTCAGCGTAGCGTTAGTAGAGTTTACAGATGAACGGAGTATTTTGGTAGTTGAAGGAACTCTCACACGTGGAGGAAACAATCCGTTGGAGGAGACGTTCATATGAATTAGAACAATTTCGTCGGAAGAAAAACCGCTATAAAGAGGAAAGCAGAGAAGCAAAGTTAGATTAACTAAATAAAGCAAAAACTAAGTACTTTACCTGGGTATAATAATCTAGCGTTAAGAAAACTAAGTACACTTTTAAAATTTAAAGTAACTTATAGCCGTAAATATACGATTTTTAGTAATTTTAGGAAAGAAACAGGTTCCGTAGATATACTAAAAGTTAGGAAGGTTTCAACGTAATATCCGGTAAAATCACCGTGTTTAAGTAAACGTTAGTACTTCCAAAGTACAGTAAATTTTTGAAGCGATCTCAACAAGAGTTTGTCAGGAACTGATTAAAGAAGGAAACGAAGTACCTAAGGTCATAATGACCTCAGAAGATAACAAAATAAATTCGTCAGCAAACTCGTGAGAACGCTCGAGTAACTGATAGTTTAAACAAGGATCTTGATAAGGACTTGCAGAAAAGCAGAATTTAACCACGTATTAAGCGAAGATAATACGCTCTTAATTAATCATAAATTACAAATTATCAACTTTAAAATGTAACGAAATAAAGCGTGAGATTAGCAACAACAGCAAATTCCCACACGTATAACTTAAATGAATGAAACAGTACCGGATTTACGAAAATTTGCTCAGAGCGTAACAAATTGCAAAGAGAAAATGGGGTACTAAAGAAACAGGTAACAGATCAGTAAACAAGAATTGAGATACTGGAAAAAGAGGTAAAGAAGAAAAATTTAATAATTCATGGAATGGCAGAGGAAAATGATGAGGACGAGGACAAGTTAATGGAAAAAATAAAATAAATGTATAAAAAGATGGATGTGGACGAGAAAAAGGTACTGCAAGGTAGTGAAATAACTAGAATGGGAAAATTCCAGGAAGGAAAAAATAGAACAATAATGATGAAACTAGCAACATGGAAACAAAAAATGGAAATTCTCTAAGCTACAAAATTTTTAAAGGGCACAAACATATGGATAACTGAAGACCTAGGGCAGTAAGAGAACAAAGGAAAAAACAAGGATATTATTTAAAAAAAGAGAAGGAACTAGAATGATTGGCAAAAATGAGATATAATAAACTAATCGTGAATAGCAAAGAATTCAGCCTAGAAGAGATAGAAAAATACCTATCCCGCAGAGCAATAAAGAACAAAAAACCAGAACAGTGAGTGAAAGGTCACCAGGAAACGCAGAAAATGAAGAGTTTAAAAAGCAACTCCGAAGGATAACAAATACATCACGACTATCAAAAAACGAATAAATGGGAAAAAGCAGGCAACATTAAAGATGACGACAGGATACGAAAAAGGATATGATTTTGGAAAATGGATAAATAAACAGCAAAAAAGAAAACATAAAAATTAGATAAAGATAGGGATAGGGAACATAAAAACATTACTGAAAGAAGGAAAAATGATGGTAGTCGCAACAGAAATAACAAGATATCAAGTAGATAGTGGCTGCAGTGCAAGAAGTGCGATGGAAAGGAGAATGGAGTTGCCTTTTACGTAAATAATAAAGCAAGTGGAAAAATATTATGCTTTAAACCAATAAACGGTAGACTAGCTTACATAATAATTGAAGCCAAACTTACAAATCTGTCAATTATAAATGTCTATGCCCCGACAGAAAAAGCTAATGAAAATGAGAAATTATACCAAGAATTAGAAAAACTAACAAAGGCAGCACCAAGGCATGATATGATAATGGTGATTGGAGATTTCATTGCATAGACAAGCAAAGAAGAATTCGCAAGTAAAGTGGCAGGAAGGCATACGACACATGATAACACAAACGATAATGAAAGTAGACTGTGCGAATTCGTAGCATCATTAAACATGATAATAAATAGCACAAAATTTAAGCACAAGAGAACACATAAAATAACATGGATAATACCAGGAGAAAACAGTAGACAAGGAAACCAGATAAACCATGTACTGGTAGCAAAAGAAAACGCTATTTTAATAAGAAATGTAAGAACATTTAGAGGTGCGAGTGCCGATACCGCCAATTTTTTGGTTATAGCAAAAATAAAACAAAAATTCAACGAAAACAGAACAATAGAAGGAAAAGAGTAACGCTTGGAAATAGACAAGTTTACACAAGAAGAAATGAAAACGAAATACAAGGAAAAAACGCAACAAGAACCAGCAACAGTAGAAATCGAGGAAGATGTAGACAGCAACTGGACAAAAATGAAACAAGACATATAAAGCAGCGCAGAATACCATTGGATACAAAAGTAATAAAAGAAGGCAGGAGTGGTTTGATAAGAACTGTGAGAAGGCAGTAGAGCAAAAAATAGGACAGGACTAAAATGGATAAGAACTAATTCAGAAGAAGACATAAATTAATATAAAGAATAAAGAAATTATGTAAGCGAAAGAAAACAGAATGAATAAATAAATTAATGGAAAATATGGAAGGGGATAGCAAGATAAATAATATGAGGGAGTTATACAGGAAAACACGAGAAGAAAAAACTGGAAACAAAATAACAAGCAGAGGAAGGAAATATAAAAATGGAATGTTGAAAAGTTGCTGTGTACACTTTCTTGCGATATAAGCAAGGGCCCAGAAAGGCAAGAAGGGGCTAGTAATAACGGAGAAGAAATACAAATAACAGAACCAACGTATAAAGAAAGTAAGCAGATAATAGCGAGACAAAAACTGGGAAGGCCTCAGAAACAGATCAAATATGTGGAGAAATGAGGCATTATTCTGACAATACACAGAAAAGGGATAAAAAAGTATGCAGTAATTATAGAGGGATTGTGTTGCTAAATTCAGCCTATAAAATATTCTCTACAATGCTCAACAGAAAACTGACGAAGCACTTGAAAATATGTAAGTACCAATTTGGGTTCACCAAAAGAAAATCTGTAATACGTGCTATCCACATAATTAGACAGATATTAAAGAAAAGCAATGAACATAATATCACATTGTACATGTTTGTTTTTTTTTTTTGATACAAGTCTTGAGAGACGATAGAGTACCACAAAAATTAATAAGACTAACAGAAGCAACGCTAACAAACACCTATGCAACAATAAGAACAACAGAGGGGGATACCGACAGATTTATTTTCAATAAAGGAATAAGGCAAGGAGATGCCCTGTCAGCCACTCTGTTTAACGTAGCGCTGGAAAGTGTGATAAGAAAACTAAACTGTGAAAAAACAATAATCAATAGAGAAGGACAAATAGTAGCATACGCAGATGACGTGGTAATAATAAGTAGGACGGAAACGAAACTATAGATATTTACAAACCTAAACGAAAAAGCAAAGCAAATAGGAACGGTAGTAAATGAGAATAAAGCAAAATATATCAAATATAGTACAAGTGATTCAGGAACAAGGAGAATTTTAAAAATCAACGAATACGCCCTAGAACGGGTGAATAAATTTAAATATTTATGAGCAACAATAAAAGAAAATACAAACAAAGAAGAATTCGAAATAAGAGAGAGAATACAAACAGGCCTAAAAGCATACTATGCAAAGAAAACATATCTCAAAAGCAACAAAATAAGCAAAAGCACAAAAATGCATAAGACACTAATAAGACCGGAAATGACGCTATGGAAACCATGTGCTTAACAGGTAAAGAAGAGAAATAAATGAGAAGAGCCCAGATGAAAATTTTAAGAACAATACTAGGACCAATCAAAACCAATGAAAACGAAAGTAAACAAAGAATGAATTGTGAAATAGTTGCCGAGATGAAGGGCGAAGACATAATAAAATTCATCAAGTCTAGAAGAATAAAATGGGACACATAACCAGAAGAGAAGAAGACACACTAAAGAAATTACTGGAATGGAAATCAATGGAGGATAGAACAAGAGGAAGGCCAAGATTGAGATAGATGGATCAGGTTAAAAAAGACCTAAAAACATTGAAAATCACAAACAGGAAGGTGAAAGCAAGAAACAAAAGGAGATAGTTAAAGTGCCAAAGACATTCGAGTTGTAGTGATAGCGGTACAGTGACAGTTTTTAATTGTTTTAGTGAAGTGGTATAAGTGTAATGAACGGCAAGGGGGCTAATCTTCCCTGAAAAACGGATATGAGAAGCCCAAATGGACGGCTAAATTCTTTAAAGGAATGTTAAGCCAGTATTATTATTATTATTATTATTATTATTATTATTATTATCCAGCAAGTTAATGGCTAGTTCGTTGGGGTGTTTATTTAGTATTTTTTACTGCACTTTACTATCACTTGTTTTATAGAAGGTATTTGAAGATCTTGACGGATGTCTTTATTTGGAATCTACCATGGTGCATCAGATCGGAAAACCATATTCTGGTATCGTTCAAAAATTGCAATATTGCTGTCAGATGTCGTGCCCCATAGTTCTTTTAAGTCACTTAAAATGTCTGCGTTTTGTATAAAGTATGGCGCATCACACATAGCACGAAGCACGTTACACTGAAACCTTTCTAATATTTGTATGTAGGAGTTGGCAGCTGTACCCCACAGCTGGATGACGTGGTTTTGAAGACTATGTTGTAAACGAGGAGCTTGTTGGTTAGCGATAATTTGCATTTTCTGGCAAGTAGCCAGTAGTGATTACGAAATTTCATTCCAAGCTGTTTCCGTTTTTTCCAAATATGGGACTTTCACGTCAAGCCCTTATCAAGGTGCATACCCAAGTATTTAACCTCTATCAGTTGAGTTAGTGGAATGTTGTTTACAAGGACTGCTAGAAATATTCCTTTGCATTCTGTAAATGTTAACTAGAAGGATTTTGCTTCGTTTAATTTAACACGCTACTTTTTTGTCTATTGTATTACTTCATCTAGGCTCTGTTGTAGGAGATTTACGGTCACTACTGGGTCTCTATGTTTCACCATAAGTACTTTATCATCAGTAAAACTGGCTGTAAGTGTATAAGGATTTGTTGGTAAGTCTGCTGTGAAAATGAGGTACAGGATGGGGCAAAGTAATGAGTATTGCCTGCCCAACCTTCCATTGTACTGGGAAGTAGCCTAGCTTCAGAGTTATATAACATGGTTATCCTCACTAGGGCCTTACGTGGTAATTTTTTGATTAGTTTCCCTGTGACTAGATCATAGCCTGGGACTTTCTTCAATTTTACGTAATGTGTAATAAGTACCTTGACTTTTTTTGTTCAGAAATAAAAATCGGTATCTACTGTTGGGCTTAACTTAAAAGCACTAATTTTATGCATTTTTTATGAGTGGTTTTAATTTTGATGAAGCTTTATTATATTTTGGCTTGTCCGATGGATACCTGGAGAGTTGTCAGATTTTTCTCAATCTTCTTTTTTCCGCAATTTTTTCTTAATTGCGATAGGGCAACACGGTTGTAATTGTTTGGGTGCGATTACTGAAGTTGTTTCCAGGGCTTTTCTTGGATTATTCTTGTAAAATTGTAGCCTGCTGATTCTAGTTCTTCATCTGATTGAAGAGAAATTTGCATATCTAGGTGACTATAGTTAATATTTCTGAAGTGGTTCCAGTCAGTTTGGTTCTTAAATAATTTAGGTATCCGGTCTTGTTCTGGAATCGTGGTGCTCATCGTTGCAATAACTGGGGTGTGATCTGACGTTAGGTCCAGGCATGATCTTAAGGTATCCTGCAGCTATACCTTTGGTTAGAAAGAAATCTAGCAAGTCGGGTAATTTATATGGGTCAGAGGGCCAATACGTAGGTTCATAGAATGATAGATAACCTAAATTAAGTTCTTGTACTACTTGGTATAACATTTTACCTCTGCCTGATGGAGAAATACGGGAGCCCCATAATGTGTGCTTAGCATTGTAATCTCCTGTTGCTAAGAATCTGTTATCTAAGGATCTAAAGTATTGTGTAAAGCCTTGCTCATCTGAGGAATAATTTGGGGGACAGTATACGGCAGATATAGCTAGTGGTCCATGCCAGTCTTCTATCTCAGTTCTAGTTGCCTGTAGAAAATTCTCTTGAAATGCAGGAAAGACGTGATGTTTAATGTTCTGCTTGATTACTATGGCAGTGCTGCTTCTAGATCTTCTATCTGCATTCGGATGGTTTGTAAGGTATAGTTGATAATTGTAAGTTTTGAAGTAGGAGCTACTACAGAAATAAGTTTCAGAAACAAACAGGATGTCTATTTCATTATGTGTGAGAAACGTTTCAACTTCATTTTAATGGTTTGGAACGTCGTTGGAATTCCACTGTGCTATTTTAAAGATTGGAGCCATTTTTATTGCTTAATTCTTCTCTGAGAATCCTGATTTGGGTAGTTAATTTATTGATGATCTGTTGTTGTGCCTGAATTGTTTGTTGGAGTGAGATTATTATTGGTGTTAGGTCACTTACTTGTTTGCTATGTGTATTGTTAAATAATTGAGTTAAGGTGTTAGTACTTAACTCTTTCTTTTGTTTTTTTCTGAGTATAATGGCATGGTTAAATATTCATATATTGGATTATCTGTATTGTTATGTTCTGGTAGAAGTTAGAAATCGTCTTCTAACTATTCAACAAACGCATCTTCTTTTTTCTGATCTGTCATTTGATTTTGTGGTCGTTTAAGTTTTTTCCTAGCTTTCCATAAAACATAGTTTGCATCTATACTTAGAGTTAGATTGCTTAGATAATACTGAAAAGAGTCGTTTTAATGTCTTCTTATTAGCTTTCTTACTTTTCTACATTTTTTGTTTAGTTTTATTTTATCTTCTGGATGTTTTGTTTGTTGCCATTTTTTTCTCAGTTTTTGTTTTTCCAGTATTTTGGTTCTTAGTACAACTGGACATTTTTCCTAAACCCTTTTATACCTCTTATTTTGTATTGTGTTACTGTTGAACCTTTCTCTTTTTCTAGTATTGCTATTTTTCGAATTTTTCTGTATATGTTTTTCTTTGAATGTTAAGTCATTATCGATAAATATTTGTTCTCTAAGTAAGTAGTTTCTGTTTATTTTTCATGATTTCTATTTTATTATGTACCAAAAAATCTCCATAAACGGCTCGATACTTGTCTGGAATAAAAAAATGAACAAACTGGAAAACAACAAAACAACTGCAAAATAAAAAAACTAGATGTGGTGATCAAAACAGGACACCTTTTATCAACAGAAGAACATACACAAATATACAAGAGAAGCTCCAACTAGAAACGAAAAATCTATCATAGACTACATCTTAATTCATAAAGATCAAAGAAGAACGATAAAACATGTTAGGGTTAATAGAAACCAGAAATTAACACTGACCATTACATGTTAGTAGCAAAAATAAACAAGAAACTTTATAAAAACCTAGAAAATGAACAAACAAACAAGAATACGAAACCATATTACAGTAAAATTAAAACATACTGAAACGTTCGAAAAATTATTTGCAAAAGCAAGAGCTTTCTAGAAGCTTTTATCCATCTTCTAGAAGATATACCGAAAAATAGGGAACGCTCTAGAAGGATTTCCGTATGCGTATATATACCGACGAGAGAAATCGTAGGTCAGTTATTGCTGGAATGCGAATACTTGCACCTTTTCCTAATGGCATACCGATCATCCGTTCACGAAAGCACAGGCCAAACACCATCCTGTGTAATGCTCGGTCGTGAAATACGATTGCCATGCGACCTTCAATTTGGACGAAGACCGGAAGAGGAAGTCGCTGGAGAAGATTACGTCAGCAAGCTGGCCAAGAGGCTAGACGAAGTACATGAAGAGGTCCGTAAAAACACACAAATTGCCAGCGACAGGATGAAAACAAGATATGACGTCAAGGCACAAAATGGTGGGTTTCAACCTGGCGATATGGTCTAGTTGTATAACCCTCAAAGGAGACGTGGTTTGTCGCCGAAGCTGCAAAGGCAATGGAAGGGCCCCTATGAAGTCGTGCAGCGTAATAACGACGTTATATACCGCATCCGAAAACCGCCCAGAGGCAAGCCAAAAGTGGTCCACGTCGATCGTCTAGCCCCGTTTGCTGGCGATAACCACAATCCGCAAGTTTAGGTCCGAACCAGAGTAATAAGTAGCAGAACCAGGAATGCAATCGAAGAAATGAAGTTCGAGAAGTTTATGAACTTATACGGAGGTTCTAGAAAAGCTAGGTTCGGAGTTACCACCGAGGAACAACAAGACCTGTTCCAGACACGAAAAGATTACGCCATCGCACATTGCGTGAGCGAGGATCTTGACATGTCCAAAGGGGTTGCAGTCGTGTTTAAAAAGAAGTTTGGGCAACTAGATGAATTACGAAGACAGCAACCGGCAGTCGGAAAAGTTTTAGGACTACGTGGTGACGGACGCTTCGTTTTCTATCTGGTCACCAAGAAATACTCACGTGTCAAACCGTTATACAAAGATCTGTGGCGAACATTATGGAGTCTCAAGAGAGAAATGGAGTTCCATCATGTTAAGAAATTGGCAGTACTTAAGCTTGGTTGTGGTTTAGATCAACTGAATTGGAGGACAGTTTGAAACATGTTGGAGGTCGTCTTCCGAGGAACAGGCATTCAAGTGTTGATCTGTAGTTACCAACCAACGAGAATATTGGGTCAGGAAAAGTCCATTGACTGTTACTTTTATGGTCAAGGAAGTTTCCGAAATGGAGGAAGCTGCCGCTGTCGCCACGATCCCTTTTGCCGGTGTCGCATCCAGTATCCTGTTCTGGGACAGAACAGTCCTAAGAAGGGGACAGTGAAACGTTCGAGAAATTATTTGCAAATGCAAGAGCCTTCTAGAAGCTGTTATCCATCTTCTAGAAGATATACCAAAAAATAGGGAACGCTCGAAAAGGATTTCCGTATGTGTATATATACCGACGAGACAAATCGTAGGTCAGTTATTGCTGGAATGCGAATACAGCAGTGTCAAGAAGATTATTAAAGTGGAAATAAATAAGTCGTTAGCACGCGGACGTTATCTTATCTTCGTGTAAGTGATAGTGTTATACAACAGTTATACATAAATTAGTGTAAGTGTTTTCATTAAATATTATTATATTTAATTAGTTCGGTTAATTTAAAAGTGTACATATTTATAGAATAAGTAAACATAATTTTTAGTCGTTTTAAATAAATTAGTTTTTAATAAATAAATTTACAACAATACAAACTAAGAAATTATGAAAATGCAAACCAATTTAAAACAAAATTATAACCCACTCAACATTAAACTCAAAGGTCTAGAAGATATGTGACAGACGTTCAAAAACATCCTACTAAATGCAGCTGAAAAATCGTGTGGCGCAGCAAAATTAAACGGAAATAAGAGACAAACGGTGGACCAATAACGTCAAAACATAGATTAAAATTAAAACAACAAAAATGGAATAAATACTTCCAAAAAAACAGTAACAACGTACACAGAATACAAAAAATTAAAGAAAATTAGTCAAGGATTTAGTAGTAAAAGAAAAAAGAAGATTATGGGAAGAGTTTGGCAAACGTATGAATCACGAAAGTAAACGCAACCAAAAATTATTTTACAAAGTAATGAAAACGCAAGAAAACAAAATCAACATATTAAGAACAAAAATGGGAAAATAACCGAAAAAACTAAAATAATGCAAAGGTGGAAAGAATATTTTCAAGAAGCATTAACACAAGAAAAATATAAAATAAATAACAGTGCAAAAATAAAAATCCAAAAGTAACTAGTGCAAGTGAAACAGACAACATAACGGCAGAGGAAGTCAACAAAGCTATTAAAAAAATTAAAAACGGCAAAGCGACAGGACACGATGGCATCGAACCAGATGAAAGAACAGTTAAAATGTACGATGTGCTAAATAATAATTTTGTAAGCAGAAAAGAAATATCCCAAAAAAAGTTTGTTATATTAGATATGTTTTGGGTTAAATTAGATAAACATGTTTCTTTTGGTTTTGATATTATGGCAGCTATAATTAGAGTATGATGGGAAAGCAGATCTTCATTTGTTTCAATTTCTAGGTGTTTCTTAGATATGCCTTTAGCGACAAAGAAATCTAGTAGATCTGGTAGTCGATTTTGGTCCATTGGCCAGTATGTCGGTTTGTAAGTCTTACAGGTGACGTAAACGCATTTCGTGAATTACTTCATACAGAATTCTACCTCTTCCTGGTGGTGATAAAAGAATGTTTATTTGGAGGGTAGTTTGGTGGAAAACACATAATGGACCTCCTTGATCTTCAATCATGATGGCAACTGCTTCTATAGTATTTTCTTCAATTTTAGGTAGCTCATAGTGTTTAAGAGTTGATCTCTTGCTTTGAATCTGGCATTCCTTTCTGCATCTAGATGTCCTGCATTAAAAACGTTATACTCAGCGATTTTAAGTTCACTTCATTTGTTAACATGCTGATAGTTGTTGTTCTATTGTTTTTTGTAAATTTGAGATTATGTTAAAGTTTGATAATTCGTTGTGTTGTTGATGATTATTAGATACTACTGGAGTTGTTATTATGTTGCGTTGGTTGTCATTTGATTGGTTTACTATTCGTGCATACGTCGGTCTTACATTTACAGCAATGTTCTCATCAGTTGCGTTCTTTTCAGCAATTACATTTTATGTTTGTGGGTTATTAATTACTTGGAAGGCATTACCATTTCTCTGTGGTTGTCTTCTGTTCAAAATCTCTAAACAGATCTCACATTTTTTGTAATTTCGATGCATTCCTCCACATAGTGCACATTCCCATGCTTCTGTTTTTTTACATGTACGATAGTCATGAGGTCCAGCGCATTTGACACATTTGTAAGGCTGTGTGCACTGATTTCTGGCGTCCCCGTAATTTCGACATTTTTTGCACTGTATTATGTGCTTCGAATCTTACCAATAATAACTTTGTTATGTTGTATATGTCTTTATTGTTTCCCTTTCTTTTAAGGTCCATAAAAAAGATTATTATGAACATTCATAATTTTCTGAACAGTGTATCCTTCTTCTGCTAATGATTTTTTAATTTCTTCTATTGGTGTGCTATAGTGAATATTTTTTAGTACAACCCTAAACGATTTTTTTTCTGGGAGTACAAAAATATGTAAAACAATTTTCTTTGCTTTAAATGCTTTTCTTAGGTTTTTATATTGTTGGCCCGTTGTTACTTATATCTTGACCTTATTTTCTTGTAAAAATGATAAATGTTAATAAATCTTGAATGTTTTTGTTACGTCGTATAGTATAAAAGGCGGAATTTTCTTACGTATTTTCTACTTTTGTTTTAGTGTTATACTCCTCTGTTTTATTTACTTGTTGTTTGAGATAGTTTGTTTTAGTTATTTTTTGACGTATTATGCTTCTTTCTGTGGGCTGATATATTTTCTTTTTTTATTGGACTTGATTTCATGAAAGTCGTTTTCCACTAATATTTCTACTTCATTCAGATTTCCGTTATTCCTGTCAATTTGTGTTTGTATATTTGAAGGGTACAGGAGAAAAAAGATGAATGTCACAAAATGTTACTTTTGAGAAAACTGAATTTCAAAAATTTGAAACCCCCATACAGGTATCAAATTATATTATTTCTGCTTTAGTTTTTTGTTAGTAATTCCTACATATATATACTATCTGTTGCATAAATACTTACCTACATTCTCTTTCCATAAGCGTAGATAAAAAATATATAAAGGGGCAGGTACAATATGTTGGGGGAAATAAGGATGAACGTCACATAGCATACCACGAAAAAAAATAAAATATTACAAGAAAACCACACCAAATTTATTTAAAATTTAAAACACGATACAAAAACAATAAATTAACAAAAACAAACTTTTTTACGCTAATTTACTGATCATCATCATCCTCAGCTACATCACGGCTGTAAGGTATGTTCTCGTAATATGCATTTGCACTAGCATCTTCGCAAAAACGCTTAAGATGTTGAAGGTTTCTATACTTTTTAACGGTTATAGGAACTCTCTCACTGTATTTTAAATTAGGCAGTTCAAACTGACCAGGAAGAAGCCCACTGAAGTTTTCCCGTTTGCGTTTGGGAGGAACAACGACAGAAGAGGTGTAGCTTCCATTGTATGTTTCTCTGTGTTGAATCATTCTAGGTATACCTAGAGATACGGTCAGTTCTTTGATCGGTCTGCTTTCAAACGGACACTTCTTGAAAAAAAGCTTAGCAAGGAAAGTAATCCATGATCGAAAAAGTCCTTGGTCTTCGCAACTTATTAGCTGAAATAGACTAGGCTTCACTCTTGCTAAGGTAATTTGTTCGTTCCAGCCAGAAGGGAGTTCTACACAAGCTTTTTGATCGATCAGACCCATGTTACGATCACATTCCATGTAGCTGTGCATAATAATGCATCGTGCTATTTACACAGCGCTAGCTTCATGCTTGCATAGACTTGCAAAACGGGACGCTCATCCTTCTTCGCGTAACTGCATGGACATTCATCTTTCTTTCCCTGTATATTAGATCTTTATAGTGCTATAACTTGTGACTCTCAACGTTTTTATTCTGTGCGTGGTATTTATCGAAAAGCAATGGCCTTCAACTATATTATTACGTATGTACCTCAAAATGGTGATTTTTGAACATTAATCTTTTTTCTCCTGTACCCTTCATTTGTATTCACGTCACGTTGCTATTACATTGGAAGCAAAATAGAACTGACAATTTTAAATTAAAATATTTTTAGGTTGCATTCAAACTTCCATTTTTCTTAATTGCAGGAGCCATTCTTATTTGTCGATTAAAACCAAAAAGAAAGGAAAGTGTCCGTTATATATGAAACAGATTAAGCAAAGAAGCTTTAACAAAAAAAAACCAAGTCTTGAGGCGGTGGGAATATTATTAGTACCGACAAAATTATCTATTATACCATTTTTTATACAAGGATTATTCTTAAAAGAAAACACAATACAGTAGACATCCTAATTAACTAATAACTAATACTATAATAAAAATTCTAACTACAATAATTTCTTTGAGGCACTGTGATATGTTTTATAATAAAAATTGTAAATTTACACAGTCATAAGTAGTAAACTTTTGTGACTTTCATTGTCGATTACATCTATTAATATTCAAACTATGGAAGAGCTTGCAGTTTGTTTACTATACATTGCTAAACTTCTACAATCTGTGCACAAATGTGAATATGTGTACGTTTATGTAACACCATCATTAATTTGTAGTATTATTATGTTTACTTCAAAAGTTTTCCAATTCAAAAACAAAACTGTTTACGTGAGTAATTTAAATTATTTTATTATCTCATATTGTGTTTTAAACTATTTCAAAATTAATCAAATAAAACTTTTTTAGTTGTTATAATCAAATTAGAGAAATCGTTTAATAAAATATTTAAAATCAACGAGTTTTGTTGTTGTCGTTACCGTTAAATAACGTTAGATTAGAGTTCTAATTTACTCGATTTATTTTCAAATTTTGTTTAAACATATCTGTTGGTAGTTTTGTTTCAAAACGGGACTAATTATGCAGACAATGTTTAACACTGTTACAATGGAACATTTTTAATTAAACAAATTATAAAAGTTTGTTCCAATGTCAAAAAAAAATTCAATATACTGTACATAAAAAAATTTTAAGCTTGTTTCAAATAACGGATAAAACCGTGAATTATAAACATTTCAATGTTGGTGTTTTAGGTTGATACAGTCTATTATTCTAATTTTTTTTGTATTTCATAAATTTAAAGTTTTACAAACTATCGAGAAGGAAAATTTTTGTACCAATAACACACTAGTTTTTAATGTCATATCGGAAGTAATGATAAAACTTTTTAAACAAATACAACTAGTAAACTTTTATTTTAAGGTTGATTTTGAACTAATTTTAAAAAATATAAAACGTTTAATCAGTGATGGCTGATGGTCAATGCTGCAGGGAGGGTAATTTCAATATTAAAACATGCATTGAGAATTTAACCGTTACATATTTGCAATTGTAAATTAATAATAAAACTACTTATAGTGTTTTCTAGGAGGGTCATTGACCAAATTACCTAATAGAGAATCCAGCACTGCATTTAATCAAATCACAGTTATATCATTGTAGTAGTGCTTACTGCAACGTTCAAACGTTACATATATAGATGATAACTAAAGCTCTTATACAAGTACAGTATTAGCTTATACTTTTTTTTTACTCCCACTGGTCTCCAGGATCATTTAGGGAGTCCGTGGAAAATTAAAATTGATTTGGAGATCCCTGAACAACGTCAGGGAGTCCGCGCAAAATAAAAAAAAATTGTGACACATTTTTATTAATATGGAAGTTAAAATAAATAACAATGAATACATTATTAGTGATTTTTACGTTCTAAGTAAAATATAAATATAGACAGGTGCATAAAATACATTTAATAAGAGGCATCGCAAAGAGTCATCTATACAAGAACACAATAGAACCGATACCTGCATCAACTAGTCTATAATATAAATTATAAAAGAGTCGTGCATCTAATCAACAATTTAATTTTGTGTTATGCGTGATGCGAAGTGCATACAACAATTTTTTTTAGTCTTGGACAAAAAGAAGTAATTTTTTGTATTGTTACGCAAATAGGGAACTTTCGTTACGTAAGCGTATTTGAATAAAATTGATATCTCATTTTAATTCAAATTTATTTAAGCAAAATTATACTATTGTTTAAGTTGATTAAAAAAATTATATATCACAGTTATCAGTACAGTAATCCCTTAACATAACAAGGATTTTTTTTTATTAAAAACTTAATAGGGGATTGTAAGTTTTTCTAACACAGATGTGTTTCTAAAGAATATATTATTAATGATTCTGTAAAAGAAATTAGACATATTGGGTTTTGTAATTTAATATAATGCACCCTAATAGTTATAGATTATTGTTTTATATTTTTGTTTATTTTGTTTACTTCCGCGAATAACCAAATCCGTAAATTACTGTATTAATATATTCTGTCATTAGTTTTTTGAAATAGTTATTTTCTTGAAAAATTAATTGGTACACAATGAGTACCTACACAATATATGACATTTACATGCAGTTTTATCCATTTAAAAAAATATATAATTAATACTGGTTTGTTGGAAATAAAACTTTCGATTTATATGTTTTCCTATATCTTTTTGGGTCCTTTCAGTATAAATGAACCAAAGAAAAAATGCAGGCAATACAGTGTTAAATATATGAAATATGGGTTTATTCACCAGAAAATGGTACTTCACTTCTATGTAATAAAGAACATTTAATAAAAATCCAGAGTAACAATAAGATAAAGATTTAAGGTTTTTAGAATAAAAAAAAAATATTTGAAAATACCGACATTGCAAGCACTCATAAGGACAACATCTAAGAAATAACTCTGCTGCTCCACTTCTACTTTAACGTTGGAAAAGGTAATCAAGTTGACTCGATAGCCATGGACGCAAATTTTTCTGGTAATTAACATTAATTTAGTTTTTGTGTTTGCATTTAAAAAGCTGCATCTATTTCTTCAGTACTAAAAATGCCTTTTCACAACCCTTTAAGGACACATATTTTCTATGGCAAACAATCGCTTATCGTAGTTTTCACGACTCACTAATTTTGGCACACTAGCTAAATAGTTAACTGCCATTACTTGAGAACTTCAAGACTGATTTATTAACACACTTTTAATACATATTTAGCGTGCAAGATGTAGATAAAAAAATCACTCACAAACTAATTTATTTTACACACAGAAATGACGATAAAATGCACTTAAAACTAAAATGTTACACCAGACTAAAGACTGACATTATTTGATAAAGTAAATGTTACCCAAATGCAAAAGCTCACGGTACTTTACCGACACTGCTTCTTTTTTTAACCCCGTTTTTTGGTTGTGTCTCCACACACGCCGGAATTCCCGTCACATAACACCGTCAAATTTGTAAGTTTCTAAGGAACGACTTGGAAATTTGACATTCCGTCCACTTCTAGTAGTGTGGGTGGTGACTTGGTGTTAGAGAAGTTGGCGTATTGGTACGGTAGGCTCAGCAAAAGCTTCTTGTGGTAGATCGACTACTGTCTTGGTGTCTGCAGACAATGGGACGAGTGATTCTGAATTTTCAATAAACGCAGGTTTGAGTCGATTAGTACTCACATTGACGTTGCGACTATCTATGGACAATTTGAAAAATTTTGGACCTCTTTTTATAAAAGTAAAGTATCCCTCATATGGGGTTTGTTAGAAATGTCTTGACTTTGTCGACACGGACAAAAGCATGTGTGGTTGTAACAAGATCTTGGTGTACGATGTGATGTGTTGGCTTGGTGGACCGCAGTAGGTTCATCAATTCATTCAGTTTTTTTTACAAATTCATCTTGTGGTATTGTTTCTGTTAGTGATAGAAATTCTCCAGAAAGACGAAGAGTATATCTAAACCGAGTTGTAGAAGCGTTAAAATATTCTTTGTAGGCTGTACGGAACCTTAATAACACTAATGGCAGTTTTGATACCCAATCAAATGATTTTTGGGTTATTAGAACAGCCTTTAAGGTACTGTGAAAACGTTCAACGATTCCGTTCGCTTGTGGATGATATCCGGTTGTGTGGATGTGTTGTATTCTCAGTAGCTTGTTAAATTGGATGACGAGTGATGATTCAAACTGGCGTCCTTGATCAATTGTGAAGCGGAATGCCGAAATCCAGTTGGTGATTAGTACGTGGGCAGCGGTTTGATCAGGCCAACGGCTATAGTGGTCAATTATGGTTAAATGGTTATGGTTGCTTTTGACACAATGGAAGTTTTATGATGTCGATCAATCAACAATGAGGTAAGTCATATTGACCCAATAATGACTTAACACTTTTGATGATTGTAAGCGGTACATGACTTCACAAACTTTTTAACATCTTTGCTAATGTATGGCTACATAAATCGTTGTCGGACAATCTTGTCTGTTGTTCAAATTCGTGGATGTGATAAACAGTGCAGTTGTTGCTGTATTTTGTTTTGGAAAGTAACTGGAACAAAAGGATGAATATTCTGCGTCGATATATCAGTCCAAAATTTTAAATTTGAATCTGGGAGGTTGATTTGATTTGATCTAGCGCTGTGTGCGACTGCAACAAGGACTGTAATTCAGGATAATTTTTTTGATGGGTAAGTATTTCTTGGTTGGTCACTTGGTAAGTGTCTATTACAAAAATTCTTGACAGCAAATCGGCGATACAGTTTGAACAGCCGGAAATGATAAGATCCTGCTGGCTTAGATTTTCTTTTCTATCCGCTGCACTAAAGATTTTTGATCCGTGTATGTAGTAAAGTTTCAGGAGGAAATGCTTGGTAAATTGCGGTTAGTTGGCGATCATAAGCGGAATATTGGGCTTCAGTTAAAGGTTTGCTGTAAAAACCAAGTGGTGTTAATGGGCCATCGACATGTTGGTGGAGTACGGCACTTGCACAATAATTAGAAGCATCGGCATGAAGCGTCTTTGACCGGATAGGAAATATTAGCACATCTGGCTAGGTAATATTTACATTCATCGAATGCTTTGATTGTTTAATCATTCCATATGATGGGTGTTTTGTAATTCTTCTTGTTGTTATGGATCAGGCATGTTAGTTTGCATCGGAGATGTACAGCGTATGGTAAAAAACGTCTATAAAAGATCAGGGATGCGGGGAAACTTTTTACTTCTTTGGCTGTTTTCGGCAAACCAAAACGGGTAATGGCTTTGACCTTTGAAGATATTGATTTAAATGTGTGGTGTGATCGTGTGTCCCAAAAAATTAATTTCAGGTTTACTAAGTTCATGTTTTTTTAATTTTTAAGACTAAGTTATTTTCAGATAATAGTTTAAAGACAATGCGAAGATGTTCAGTGTGTTCATATAGTTACGAGGAGGCGACAAACACAAAATCAAGTCCAAAAAATATAGTATTTACCATGCATTGCATCGTTTGGGCAGCATTACGTAGTCCGAAAAGCATGGTAACGTACTCGAAAAGTCCACACAGTGTAATTACTGCGGTTTTTTGTGTCATCAGGGTCAATTGGAATGCACGTTTGAGTTTATAGTTTTTTCGTGTAGAAAATTTGCAACAGCTGAGAAGAAAGGCAATAGGTACCAATCTTTTACGGTTTTTGTGTTTAAAAATCGGTAATAACTGCAAATTCGCCGTAAAGGATTATTTTCGTGTGACATAGATTGGGCTAGACCATGGTGACCTGGATGGCCGAACTATTTCCTTTTTCATCAAGTATTCAAACTCTGCTTTGGCCACAGACACTTCCTCTGCGGATAGTTGCCGCGCTTTTGTTTATACCGGCGGTTCGTATATTGAGATATCAATCGGGTTGATGATATTTGGAAATTCGTCAATCAGAGATGCGTATGATTCGGGAGGTCGCTGTTCTCTGATTGATAAAACAGAAACAGTGCCATTAGCCTTAAATTGAGTACTTCCGGTGATAAGTTTTCTACCTTTGACAACGACGAGTAGATTTTGGAAATTAAGAAAATCTGCTTCTATAATTGGATAAGAAACATCGACTACAATGAAGATCCTGGTGAAAGACTTAGACGTTGTTTGCCATATGTATGGGATATTGAGCCGTTGGCAGCATATAATTTTCACTGCATGACTGTTGAACGGTTGGTGTATGGGTCACGCAGAGTTGTGCGTCAGTGTCAATTATAAAAGTCCAACCACTATTATTATCGCAGATTGATAAAAGGTTTTTGATAATAGAAGTGTGTTCCGTTGGGAACAATGTGGATTGCCGAATCACCAGTGTTGAATTAGACTGAATGTTGGCCGGTGATTCAGAACTACTTAGTTTTTTGGGTCTGTTTTGCGTGCTTCCGTAGACTCGTTGTACAGTTTGCAATTAGGGAAGCAACGTTTAATCTTATGTCGCCCTTTTCCGTATTTTATGTGGTAGCGATATTCTTGATGGGATGGCGTAGTATCCCTTTTGCGGCCTGCTGGCTGACCATATGATTCAGAACTACTTCGGCGGCAGCCATTATGGTTTCTATTTGTTGAGGAGTGGTGGGATTGAGTTTTTAGTTCTTTCAGTTTCTTTTCAGGTCATCTACGTAACTTGATTGACGTTGTTGTACTGCAGTGGTTGCCTAATATTAATTTTTCTTATATATTACTTTGACTCAATTTATGATTTATTGTAACTTATTATTTTAAGTTATTAAATACACTGTAGAATTAATAAATTACTCTGTATAGTATTTATGTCTGAAGGTTAGAATAAATGAAAACTTTTAATCAATCTACTCTTCGGTTACTTGTATGTAGGTCACGGAGGAGTGAGGTTACTTTAGGTTATTTGAAGCTTTGTATGTAGGTCACGGAGGAGGAGTAATACGCATGGTGAAGTAGGTAGCTTAGTGAGGAGGAGTACGGTTACTCTAGGTCATTTGAAGCTTTGAATGCAGGTCAGTGAGAAAGAGTAGGGTTACTCCAGGTCTTTGAGTCTTCTTAATGTAGGTCACGGAGGAAGAGTACTCTTCTTCTTGTCACAGGTTTATTAGAGCAGGCACCATGATGGTACTCCGGCTCATTCCATTGCGGTTAGAGAGCATTTACACCAAACTTTTCCACGTAGATGCGTAGGAAGGGACGGAATTGTTTCATGGTCTGCAAATTTGCCTTATAGCTTTTTTTCTTTAAGAATAATTAAAAACATTGGTCTATGCTACTCCTGTAAATAGCTTTGAATAATAACTACAGCTACGAATATCATGTCTGCTTGGAAATAAAATGGAAAGCAGACACTGTATTATCTTAAATATTTTACGCTTTTTTATCACCCTGTATTTATTGTCAAAGTGAATTAAACAAAAATTTTAAATGGAAAAATACAATTCTGTTGCTTTTGTAAAAAATATAATTATTGCAATGAATGTAGTTTAGCAACAATTCTTATCTGTGAAGTTATTATAAAATTGTTTGTAAAATATATTGTTTAGTAATTTAATAAATTTTAATATTTAGACACTAAGCTGGTTATTCAATTTAATTTAGTAAATGATGTAAATTCTATCTACACAGTAAATAACTTTTTTATGAGTCATTTAATAAAATACGTTTCTTTTAAAGTATCACTTTGTCAGACAATTTAGCTAATGGTAAATGTTTATTATAGTTGTTTTGTTGTTACGAATTGGCAGAAATTTATCGCATCAGTTGAATAATTAAAGGAATTAGCATTGATTTTGTTCGCGGTTAGATTTGGGACAGATTCAATTTAATCAATTATTTTAACTTTATATACGTAATGTTTACTTTAGACTTTGGTATGCGGCAATGATTAAATTAAGTGTGAAAAGTGTTCTGTAAATTTTCAATGTTTTGAACAACAAACTTTTATAACTAAATAATGCTATTTATTGAGATGAGAAGAATTTTTAACTAAGAATGAATGTAGACTTGTATTCTGTAGACCAGCAATCCTCCTAACAAGAAATGTTTTAAAAAATAAAAAGAGAAATATTAAAGCATGAAAATTATGTTTCGAAGATAAAAAACAATATAACAATTTCCTTTTGAACTAATGGTCTTTAAATATTTTAATTGACGCATTTCAAATAATATTGTTACGAGAGTTTTTTCGCAATGAAAGTTGCTAGCGACTAACTCAGTTGAATTCGGAGATTTCGATCGTAAGCTTCGTGCTGCTAAATTATAAAAATAATTAAAAAGGTGCCAAAACGATTAGAAGCTAGAATGATAGACACCGTTTAAATCTATCTAATACTGAAACAGTATAAATGGCAAGGCACTGATTATAACAACAAGGCATAATTATGTACATATATAGCGACAAACAATAATTCTATAAATATCACAGTTATAGCGTTGATACAAGTCCTGAAGGCAACACTCCAAACGTACAATTATCGAAGTACATAAATAATATTATAAAGTTAAATAATACGTAATTTCAGAGTTAATCGTTGATTTAAGATTGACGCTACACTTGTTACAAATTGCATTTAGCGTAAATTGATATCATCCTAACAAAAATATGCATGCGTTAATTCTGATAATTACTATATCTTGTTCGTACGTATGTCACGTTCGACAAGAAAAATATAAAACGGATTACTTACGGTCGTCCATGCTAATAGCTATCGCACGCTCTAACCACCCCGTAAAATCGCTAAGGAAATGAAGCAAAAATTAGATATAGAATCGTATCACAATTAAATGCGTTGTGCATTCAAGTGATTTTTCCACTTTCTTAAATGCAGGTGGGTTTTGTTCCGGAAGTGGCCTAAGTGATCGAGAGCCCTTTTTTGTTCCTGCTTCTGAGTATAGCCTTCAGCGGAAAGTAATGGATTACTCATAAATCCTGCCAACTTAGCCCAACACGTAGTCTTATCGTAAAAGGCTAAGACAATTACGGAAAAATCAACGTAACTGCCAAAAACAAATACTCTATGGCGGATGACTGTCATATCGAAAAGTGAGAGTTCCAAAAACAAATTTTATACTCTAAAATTTTTAACATAACAATATTTTACATTTTTTAAAAGAATACCGTGTGTTAATTATACAAAAAAACAAATTAAAAAAATATCTTTATGAAATAGCAATCAAAAATTATATATTCTATAAACTATTGGGCTAACTTAAAATTAATTTATTATACTGAATACTAATGTCGTAATGAGATCTTCTTTAGTAGATCGATTAGCCAGTGTGGTTTTAATCGTCTGTTGCTCCGATCTTGCAAAAGTGGTTGTTGAAGGGGTTTGTTTGAGTTTCTAGTCAGCTCTGGTGTTTATTGCTTCTCTCTTAAATTCGCGATGAATGGTATTCTTAAGTCTTGATACAACGTTTGATTACTCACATACCATTGTGCATCAACTATGACTCTGAGGAATTTGGACGGTGATTATTAGATTAAAGCAGTGTTTGATTTGCTAGCACATCCCCATAGCTTGATGCCATATGTCCATATGATAGAATTTTATTTTCTACCTAAAAACCAGTTTAGTTTCTTCAGACGTCCATTTGTGTTCCCTCCATGAAGTATTACTTGTTGATAACATGAGCTGTGTCTCGTGAACATTGTTGTTTTCGTAAAGTGAAGGTGTAAAAACTTTGTTTTGTTAATTTTAACCTTCCACTTGTCTAGCCATTGTTGAAGAAGGAGAAGGAGTGTTGTTGTACAGTATTTTGATTATCCAGAGATTTTTGAATAGTGTGAGCTATCCAATGTCACTGTTATGTAGCAGAGTGCTCTGCTCGAAATTCAAATTAATAATCTAGGCTTACATTTTGCAGAGGTGTAACATGATGTAGTAGTAGTCGTTCTAGTAGTTTTAATATTCTTGATAGCAAACTTATCGATCTATACGAAGATATATTGTTCGGGATCTTTTCCAGGTTTGGGTAATAAAAATATCTTCCGTAAAAGCAATCCATCTTGACTTAGTAACAGGTCTGACTACAGAAGCATTTTTGCGTTAAACGTATACTCAGATAACGGTAACAATTTTGAGGGAGCTAAAGCGGAGCAAGGTCAAAACAAAAAATGTTTTAATACATTTTTGCGATTCTATGAACACGTCATGGAATTTCATACCACTACGATCACTAGAGTAGGTCGATTTCAATAGAGAAAAAAAATTGTTTTTGGGGCTTATCGCAAAAAGGCTGCCTAATGATGTCTTTCGGTCGCATGTAAAATATGGTTTAAATTGGTTTTCATCTGCTGCCTCCGGATTAACTTTGAAATTAGTTAAATTTTGAAAATTTTGATTTTTTTATCTTACGTCATTGTATCAACGTGAAAAAAGCCTAATATTATATACTCTTAAAATAAAACAAAATTTTATGAGTCAGAATGATTTATTTATTAAAAGAAACAAAAAAACTATAGAAAAAAATATAATAACTGCTTTAATCAGCGCGAAAATCTTGTTTACTATCAAACTTTGGCATAGCTCTACGAGACTCAATTTGTGCTATTATGAAGCCTTATCTGTCATTTTTTTTGTCAACTTAGCTAAAGCTTCAGTAACAGTCTTCACGGCTCCTTCAACTGCTTGAGAGTGGCATGGCAGATGTAGTAGACACAATTATCTTTCGCCTTTTTGTGCGATTAACACCTGATTGTCTTTATCGGATATTAGTTTTAATAGTGGTGGCTTCGTAAAGTTAAGCAGTCTATAAGATTGACGTAGGATGATGCATCGAGGTTTAGAGAAGGAACTTGGAACAGTCGGAGTCCTTTTCTTTGAAAGCTGCCAGCTTTTAAAATTGGACATGCGCCCAATTCATGTATATGCTTTTGAGAATTGGTCAACATTGCCAGCAATAAGTTTTCGGAATAAGCGAAACAATCGTTCCTTTGAATTACCGGGTCAACTATGGTTTTGAGTTTGGTGGGCAAGTATCTAGTAGAAGATATGACGTGATACAGACGTCGTCCTCAATCTTTACAGAATGGGTGAGTTTTGATTGCGAACGAGGTTGGAACGTAAACCTTGACGACATACGTCGCAAGGAGTACCAGATTTTCAAAAGGAGATTCCATTGAAACGTACAAACGCATAATTCTGTTAGCGCGAGTTAGCCATCGAGCATGTGACATTTTTCCTGGAGATTTGTTTCCTAAACCAACAAGAAATTTACCTGTTGTTGCCGCTAATAAAATTCTGTAGAGAGATCTTTGATCAGTGCTAAGATCTTTAGTATCTGCAAATACCTCGGGCAACACCAACAACAGGCTTCTTTTTACAGTTTTCTAAAGTTTTACCGATGATTCCATAATATGTCTGGAGTCTTGATGTGCTAGCATCAATGTGCAGGAATAAGTGGCGGAAAGGCAGTTCATCATTTTGTAGAAGACGGATGATCCATTGTAGAGGTCTCTTTAATTGTTTTTCAAGCAGGCAAATGATGGCTTTTTGTTTTCCAACGTTTATGTTAGTACTATCACACCCTACCTACCCTACCACCCTTCTTCTACGAAGAAGTCACTTATTTTTTTTTCGATACATTTCGAAGTGGCAGAATCTGGTAAAATGTAACTTAAAAATTTGGTCTGTGGTTTTTTATTAACGAAATTTCAGAATGTTCTCTTTACACATTTTTCCGTCTTTTTCCGATAAAATCAATGTTTTATTTTTTCGTTCATTAAAGTATAAAGCAGGTACGCTTTATGGCACATTTCCTTGCTTTGGCTGAGTTCCAACAAATTAGATTTTTATCAATGACTTTAGCAGTGGCAATGCCGCAGCTCTACCGAAGACACCAAATGAGTCATAAGTCTGTGAAAACAAATCATAGTATAGACTTTTAAAAGACATCTGTTTATTAATAGGCGCCGTTGTTTCCACCTGCTTTGTTGGCTCAAATTTATCATCTTCACCCGAAGTAATGCATTCTGATTCAGATGAAAGGCAAACATGAGATGCGGTTGGGAACTGTTGTGTTCTTTCATTTCGAGCCTGAAGGTTTGACTTACCCTTACATAATTTTCTTTTTTAAGTGTCAGTTCGTTTTTTTGTAGTAACATGATCGATGCTTGCAAAAAATACATTTTTCGTGCTAATCGTTGGTCGATAAGAAAACTGTGCTTTCTTTAGGTACTTTTTTTCTAGAACAAATACATTTAGATCCTTACATTTGCAAGAGGAAATGTCAAACAAAGTTTTACTGGTGCGGCGGAACTTTTCTAATTTCTTTTCGGGTATTTTTGAGTGTGATTTTAGAAGATTTTTGTATTTAAGGTGATATGGCACCACAATGTCTTATATTTCCATATGTTGGCTTTTTCTTTGTGTTTCGGTCCAGAAAGAAACATTCTGCTCTACTGCAGTGCAAGCGTCGCGGCGCAAAACAAGTTGCGACGGATTGATTTTTACCCTTCTTCTATTCTCGTAATTCCGGTCAACACACGTGTGGTTACAACTTTTTGATTTGATCAAATATTTATATATTACTTAAATCTAATTGCTAGTCACCATACGGCAACTTACCCCGAAAACGATAAAAATGTATGACTCATCAAAATGAAATAATATTTTACAGAGGCTACTTTTAGACCATTTTACACCCTTTTCGCGACAAAGCTCCCGGAAAAAATAAAAACGGTTCAAGCTAACAATCCCCTCACTTTGGAGGTCAGTGGGAAGCTGGTGTAAAATCAGTCAAATTGCATTTGAAGCGAGTTGTATTAAATACGTCTCTTAAATTTAAAGAATTTTATTTGTTAACTCAACTTGCGGCCGTATTAAACTCCAGTGCATTGAGTTCACTTTCATCTGCCCCGAACGACCTTGATCCTGTGATTCATGCTTATTTTCTAATTGGACGTAAGCTCACGGCTATGCTAGAGCCTGATTTGATCAACATGGCGGATAACATGCTAAGTGAATATCAATATAAGAAAACAATAATTTTAGGTTTTAATTTAATAAAGGTAAGGTGAAGCATCACATCCATGCATTATTTTAATTTTTGAATAAACATTCACTTTATTTTAACGGTGCTGCTACACTAGCATCTACATCCCGTCTAAAAACATGTTTTCGAACTAGAAAGAAAAAGAAATAATATAAATTAATAATAACTGTTGGGATAATTCAAATGAAAATAATCAACATACTTGATTATTACAATCCATTTGAAATAATCGATGTTACAGATGGTTTGATTATTTATTAGAATAAGCAAAGGATGTGTCAATTATTTTCATTCGAATTATCATTACATTAATAATCCGTGTAAAACAAATCTGTTGAGTAAATTTATCAATGCTTAAAACAATTTAATTGTGTGAAACTATTATTCTATTATGTATAACGCAACGATTTTTAAAGCTAATTTATTCATAAGCAAATATTTACACGATTAGATATACACGTAACTAATTAAATCTAACGATATTTAAGAGAAACACTTACACTAATTTATATATTATAATCACTGGAAAAATAATGTCCGCGGATAACTTCTGTTTGTCTAAAACTGATACTTGTTTACATTAAAAGCACGTACGCTTATACGCCGTTAGATATATTTTTTACGGGAACGGGCACTGTATCTATTTATGTTAGCACACACTTATTTATTTTTTATCTTCCGAAAAACTGACCTCGGTTTCCTTGGAATACTTCTTATATATTTATGTTATTTGTATCTAGAACGTTCAACATCTTTCGGTCATTGTCACTAAGTTGACAATAAGTTTGAGAACGTTTCACTGGTCCCTTCTTAAAACTGTCCCAGAACAGGAGACTGGATGCGACGCGGGTAGAAAGCATCGTGGCGATAGCGGAAGTTCTCTGCATTTAAGCAATTTCCTTGAGCATAAAAGTTGCAGTCAATGACGATTTTCTGTTCCGATGTTCTACTTGGATAGTAACTGCAGACCAACACTTGAACGGTTTTTTTTCGGAAGACGACCTTCAACATATTTGAACTGACCTCCAATTCAGTTGATCTAAGCCAAAACCAGGCTTACTGCTAATTTTTAATATTGTGGAACTCCATTTCTCTTCTGAGATTACATAATGCTCGCGACAACTTTTTATATAACGGCTTTCTACGTGAGTACTTTTTGGTGACCAGTAGGAAAATGAAGCGTTGGCCATCACGTAGTTTTAAAACCTTTCCGACTACCGGTTGCTGTGATCATAGTTCATCTAACCGTCCAAACTTCTTCTTAAATACGACTGCAACCCCTCTGGACATTTCAAGATTCTCGCTCATATAATGTCCGATGGCGTATTTTCTTGTTTGAAACAGGTCTTGTTATTCTTCGGTTGTAACTCCAAACCTAGCTTTTCCAGAACTTTCGTACATGCTCATAAATTTATCGAAGTCTATTCCTTCGACTTGATTTCGGGTTCTGCTAGTTATTAGTGTGGTTTGGAGTTGAACTTGCGTAACATTGTTATCGCCAGCAAACGGAACTAGACGATCGATGTGGATCACTGGTATGCCTCTGGTGTGTTTTAGGATACGACATATTTCTACAGCTTCGACGACAATCCACGTTTTCTTTGGGGATTATACAACTACACCATGTCCCCAGGTTAAAACCTACCATTTTGTGCCTTGACGTCATATCTGGTCTTCATTCTGTCGCGGGCAATTTGTGTGTTTTTACGGACCGTTTCATGTACTTTGTCTAGCCTCTTCGTCAGCTAGCTGACGTAGTCTTTTCCAACAACTTCTTCTTCTGGTTTTCGTTCAAGTTCGCATGGCAGTTGTATTTCACAACCGAGCATGACAGGATTGTGTTTGACCTGTGCTTTCGTGAACAGATAATTGTATGCTATTAGAAAACGGCGCAAGTACTGATTTTAGTCTCTTTGGTATTCGGACACGGACCCTACTTTGGCAAAGTTTTCTTCAAGTTGCGAACAATGGCTGCAGATTGCCGGACATAATCTTCTGGGCAAGGTATCAGCGTTCCGATGACTGCTTTCCGCACGGTCTTCTGTATCATAGTCATACAATTGCAGTTTCTCGATCTATCTTGTTACTTTTCCGTCTGGATTACGAAACTGCAATAGCCATTTTAAAGCGGCGTGGTCCGTTCTCAGTAAAAATTTTCGTTCATACAAATATTTGTAGAAGTGTTCTTTGGACTTGACGACTGCTAACAGCTCTCTCATAGTCACGCAATAATTCCTTTATGACCTGGACAAAACTTTACTAAACGACGCGATGATCTTTTCTTGTCTATCGTGCTCTTGTGAAAGAACTGCACCTATGGCCAAATTACTTGCATTGGTATCCAAAATAAACTTTTTATTTTCTCTTGGATAACTTAAAATCGTCGAAGTGACTAGGGCTTGTTTTAGGTGATGGAAAGCGTTTTTAAATTTAAATTTTGCTCTTTCTTCAGTCAGTTTTGTCAAAGGTTTGGCAATATTGGCAAATGCGGGTACAAATCGTCTATAATAGGTGTAGAACCCAAGAAAATGCGAATTTGATGCTTGTCGGTCGGTCTTCGCTATGCTTGCACTGCTCGGACTTTGTCTGGGTGAGCCTTTACTCCATCTCTAGATACGAGTGGCTAAAGTATTGCACTGCTTTCTTAAATACGCGGCATTTCTTTGAGCTCAGTATTAAATTTTCCCCACGTAGTGGTTGGAACATTTCTTTCAAGTTATTCAAGTGTTCTTCAAACGATCTTTCATCCGCGATCACGTCGTCTAGGTAAACCAAGCACGTCTTGTAAGAAATTGCGCGCAAGTAGGTCTTCATCAAACGCTCAAACGTTGCAAGAGCGTTACACAGGCCAAAGGGCATTACAGTGAACTGTCAGAAACCAGCTCTAATCGTAAAAGCTGTTTTCTCACAATCCTTGGGTTCCAATTGTACCTGTCAGTTACCACTCTTTAAACCCAACGTAGAAAATCACTGGGATCCTCACTAAGTCTTTACTAGCACCCTTGGAGCTACAGCGGAGTTTATCACCGTCTTGTTGCGATGCTTGTTTTGCTGTTTCAAACTCCAAGGCATGCACTAAAGCGTCATTCAACCACATAGGTAGAGCTAACCATAGAGTATGCTGCGTTTTGTTGTCTCGGAGGCCGTCTACAAAGGTATGAATAGTCAATTGCTTGAGGAAGGTATCTGCTGATTTAGGATGCGCAAGCTTTGTCAGTCTGGTGATGTCAACCTCAAACTCTCGAAAAACAATCCGCAGTTTTTTAACCCTTCATTAGTCGCTAGAAGATTAGTACGCCTTTTTTGGTACTACGAAAATTACCATTTCTTCTCTCGTTTTCCTGGATTTGTTTTTGATTTTTACAACAAATTTTATAAATTCGTGTTTTTATTGTCACTGAAAGATTTTGTACTTGTGTTCGGACTTTAATAAATCAAGTTATTCCAATTTCAGACAACTATAGAATTCCACCTACATTCAATATAGCAATAGAATATTACTATTGGCCAACGCCTGGTACTTCTCGCGCAGTTGTAATTTGAACAAAGTTGGTCAACTACGTCGATTCCGCATTTACTTTTATTGTATGTGGCTATAATTTCGGGCTTACGCTTTTCACTTGTACACTCGTCAATATTATTGTCAAAATGCATTGAGGATACCAATAAGACACTTTTCTTTTTTTTATGAATATAGGATACTAGAGTACAATTTGTCCTATATCCAAACATACTTCAAATTACTGTATGAGTGGGTTTTGTAAATTCAGCTGGTAACTCACGCTTATTTTTTCTTATTGCGCCAACGACGGTGATCTTTTCTTTATGCAGGGCATCAACTAGGCTAATACTCGTAAACCAGTTATCTATGGTCAAATTTCGACCAGAACCATAAATATGCTGACATAATCTTTCTACGACGTTATCTGGACTGTTGCTAAGTGCCTTTAGGTTGTTGCCCAACATATACCTCCATGTTAGATACATTTATTTTTTCATCTGCTAGGGCAAAGATCTTGATGCCGTATTTGTTAGGCTTAGATGGTATGTTTTGACGAAAACTGCAGCGCCCTCGAAACGCCTCAAGCTTCTCGTCAACAGTAACATATTCTGATGGAGTATACCCGCTCTAGCAATGATCTACAAACTTGCCAAAAAGATTCCGTATAGGTGCAAGTTTGTCAGTATTTGCACGAGTTACCTTATCCATTCTTATACATCTTAGAAGAAATCGGAAACGAGATAACGACATTGTCAAGCAAATAATTTCAACATCAGAGCCGTCACTTCTCCAAAGATCATCTGCATTCAAATGATTGGCTTTTAGAATACCCGCATAATAGCGTAACCCAATGAAAGCTTGCATATCCAGAAAAACTGTAGGTTGTGCATCTGTTTCACGTGCAAAATTTTCTTTCACGGAAACAATAAACTTATTGGGTTATCTACAATAGATTGTAACATTTCATCCGATATGAAATACTTTCATATTTCTAAAGGAGTTTTGAAACCTCTTCTAGGTAGCCGTGAAATTGGCATAACATAATTTTCTTGTCTAGCTCTAATAGTTTCAGGTCCCATTAGTTTATTCCATTTTGTATTCACATCTTTTCCAATAAAACAAAGTCGACTATTATGTTTAATTTCTCTTCTATCCACTCTATCATCTTCATTTTCTCTTATGTTCTGCTCAGATTCACTATTATCTTCCCTTTTCTCAACATTGTCATCTTCATCACTTCATCACGGCAACTTCTTCGTCTGATGACATATCTCACAACTCTTATAGGCGGCGTTGCTCGGCTTCATATATGTCTATGGCAAATAAAATTATAAAAAAAATAAACAAATTAATCATACTTGTCTTGCTTTATTTGAATGGTATAAAACACAATTAAATTATTTGAAGCAAAATATACAGATTATTCAAAACAAATCAAGTTCAATCGCTTCGTTCTCAGATTCTGAAATGAGTCAGGAAATCCGACCGACTCCACTTAGGATTCGAACTAACGTTTATCAAAGAAATGTAAGAAGGTACCTAGATACCTATAATACGAAATATGTGCTTCGTCGGTCTCAGACACCGATAGTAACTAATGAAGGGTTAAACTCGATTCTTTGATTAGGCTTGATACACCTGTTGAAGATGAACATCTCCATATCTCATTTCTCAACGTAAAATTAAGAGTTTGTAATTTCCTTGGAAGTGGTCAGAAACAGTCTGCAAAATTCCAAGCGTATAGCCACGTAAAGCCACTATCGAAGACGTCGCTTTCTGCTTGTTGCTCCAATTATTAGCTACAGCTACGGCCTCTAACTGTTTGTGGTAGGTGGACCATGGAACTTTACCATTACAATGGAAGGTAGATTCTTAAACTTGCTAGTAGTTTCTTTCCGATAACCTATTATTACATCTTCGCTTGTGATGCTTCCTTCATCACAATTTCATTACGTCTCCTGCTGCTTCTATTTGGTCATTTATAGTTTTGCATATTTCTTCTTTTAAATTTACTTTATCTCTTTGGGTTTTCTCTTGAACAATTTTAATTTAGTTTTCTATACTAACTTGTATTTGCTCCTCAATAGTTTTTATTTGATTTTCAATGCTCGTTCGTATTTTTTCTTCTAGAATTTTTCAACAATTTTTCTGTTTTCTGAGAATTTTCAGGCAGTTTTTTTTTCTTTTTCTAGAATTTTCTTCCATTTTTCTAGTATTTTCTTCTGTATTTTTATTTATCGATTCTTGGCCGTTTTTTATTGATTCGAGAAATTCAAATAATTTTGAACTACTTACAAACGCGTCACTGGCAAAAATTAAAACACGAATAAAAACTTTAATAATATTAAATTTTAATAACACTCGATTCTTTATTCCTATATACAAAGCAAACACACGCGACACGTACTTATCACATAAAGTTTTTATTACGGTAGCAATATTAAATTACTTGTATTTACACCTAAAAACCGCTAACCCCACACCTGACAGCACTGTAACGATTTTTAAAGCTAATTTATGGATAAACAAATATTTACACGTAACTAATTAAATCTAACGATATTTAAGGAAAAACCCTTACACTAATTTATATATTACTATCTGCGGATAATTTCTGTTTATCTAAACCGGTATTTGTTATATTAATTTTTTACTGGCACGGGCACTTTATCTATTTATCTTAGTACACACGTTAACACTTAGACTGCCGTATGCATATATATTATGCACGACAGTGAGGACACCAGCGCCGTGTGCATATATAATATGCACAGGTATTTCTTGCTTGTACGCCATGTGTATAGCCCGTTTTCACGCTTTCTATGTTTTTTAAAGCGCGAATGGGTTCGGCCGGCGTACAACTACTTATGTTCCATTTGGCTTCGGAAAAAAAAATGCGAAAGCATTTTATAGCATTTTTATTTATATATAAAAATCAACACTGTTAAATAAATGTTAGTAGCCTTATTTCTAAAATAACGAGTTCCTAAAACTGTGTTTGGTCGTTATATTTTATGCTAGGTCTTACTTTAATTTGGCTGTGTGAAATTTGAAAAAACATGGTACACAATAATACGGAAGATCTTCGCATCCCGGACAAGCAAGTAGTACCTGTTTGCTGTGTTTTATTGCATATTGGCGACCGTTTGCCGTCGAAAGTGTTTTGTAACATTCCCTGCATCTTTTTCTTTTTTGCTGTTCTATAAGTTCATGCCCCGTCTGTTCACGAACATTGATATTTTCGCTTTGAAGTCCCATGAGCTGCAAGCATAGATTCTCTGTTACAAGCTTTATGTCTTACGAACCTTGCACGGCCAACTCACCACAGTCGGAGGTAGGGGAGGTTCACAGGAAGTATGCTTAAGGGCGCCAGAGCTGATCCAAGATAACACTTCTGCCTCGCTCACGACAGACGGTCCAAACTTGTAACCCAATTGGAGGTTCGTAATCCTTATACTCTGATGTTCGAGTAGCCAAAATTAGTTAATAGAGAACGATAACCACAGGAGAGAGAAAACTAACAAGAGAGATTAACGCTTTTAATCACTTTAATGTGTGAATGTCAAATATTAACAAGAATATATGAACTTTCTGCACTCATCCATAATTGGAAGATTTTTAAGTATAATTAACAAATATCACAGCTTTAACTTAGTAGTGTAGCAAATTGACAGCTATACATTGAATCCTCAAATCATAAATACTAGAAGAACTAACAATAATCGTTAACAAGTGTACAAAACTTTGATTTCGCAACACATAAGACTTACAGGATTATATCGAAGATTTAGTACATGAATGCCCGCAGTATCGGCAACACACAATACACATTTAAATTATGTCGAAGTAAATATTCTTCACTCACACACAGTATGCGATACAGTAAAGTGAATGATTACAGTTACCTTATTGGTAGATAAGCAATACATATAATTACGATCGTTAATATGGATCAAAATTCTGTGAGTAATTTTCGTGACAACGATATAAAAATCAAATAAATCAACTCACCCGAAGTCCAGTTTCCACTATCGTGAAGAAAACGTTTTCGCCCGCCAGTGGCCTGTAATAATTATTTAAAAGCAAATCGTGTCACACACCAACTCACGAAGAATAGTAAACTACAAAATTAGTATTAATAATTCATTAAGTATTGTATAAAAACCCGGTGTATCGAATACTGTAGGTAGCAATTTAGAACAGGTGGCTGATAACACAATCGACTTCTTCATTAAGCATTATATAGAAACCCAGTGTATCGAATACTGTAGGTAGCAATTTAGAACAGGTGGCTGATAACACAATCGACTTCTATTCCCAAATCAGCATCCACGACGCAGTGTTCGACGAGACCTCGATGTTATTTAAATAGCATCTTGTAACAGCTTATATGCTCGGTAGTATTATTCATTAATGGTACTTATGCATCTTAATTTCTGCTTGAAATCCACAATGGCGGACAACGTGGTAGGAACCGGCTATCACATGAATATAGAAATTACGAAGGACCCTTAATAGATTTAAGACAAAAATATCTTACCCTGCCGAAAGAATCGTAATAAATTCGCAATCGCCTTATAAATTTATGTTCATCACACGTGATGTTCTTCAAAATTTAAGAATCAATTCGAAAACCTCGGCACCGGCCCGTTACTGCAGTTGACAGCTTCACGATTTTGTCGTCAAATGACAGTCACGAGAAAAGATCGGTAGAGGGCGTCAAAACCGGAATCTAATTTTAATTCATCTACAGGGTATTCCGTAATGAAAATTTCGTACGTAACATCTCTTTGAAATTCGTATTTGACAACTTTTTATTGTTAACCTTCATGAACAATAACCATGCGTTGACTACTGAAGTTCCCGTTAAAATTTCCAACGCGATTTTTCGATACCATTTTACAGTACGACGCAGGGAAGTTGAATATGCTGTCATTTGGTCCGAGACGTCTATGTATGACTTCGCAGCATTATAATCTACAATGGCAGCTGGTTTGATTTTAGCACCAGTTCTAGTGTTTACGTTAACAAATTTGTCGCCATGTTTCGTTGACAGAAAGAGTAGATCCCTCTTGTCTCTCCATTTCATATCTGATATAGAACGTTGTTGTTGGCGGAAAATTTCTCCCTTTGCTAATTTCTTTTCTACCACTTCCTTTGGGTTTTCCTTTCTGTTACTTCGTAATGTCCCTACAAGGTGTGTTTGTTTTTCTTGAATTTTTTTTGCTAAACCAACGCTTGTATACCAGTTGTCCGTATACAGTGTACGCCCGGAATCTTGTACATTATCCAAGAGGCTCATAACGACACTATCAGCGACAGGTTCGTTATGCTGCTTTTCCAGGCCAGCATAAAGTTTTAATTTATAAGTATAGGCTCTTTTCAAACATAATTTGAAAACCTTGATTCCGAATTTGTGCCTTTTGCCTTTTATATATTGACGAAAGTTTAGCCTCCCACGAAATGGGATCATACTTTCATCAATACAGAGTTCTTCTGAAGCTGTTAATACAGACTGATATGAAGAATTGACAAAATCGATCAGAGGTTGTATTTTATACAATGGCGCACATAATTCATTGTTGGAGAAGCAGCTCAAACCTAAAAAATCATAGATACGAGAACTAATACGAGTAACAATAAAAATAAGCAACTCACCGATTTCTTGAGATCACTTTTGAAACACCATTCTTATATAAAATATTTCGACTCCAATAGTTTTTTACAGATGGTTTATGAACTAGGCCAGTCCACATAAGCACGCCGAGAAATACCTGCATTTCCTCTCTGTTAGTAGGTACCCAGTCATTTAAGCGTGAACCTTTGCCTATTTTTTCACGAGCCATGGCATCTATAGTAGTTTACTCAGCATAGATGTTGGTTTGCTCTACCGTGGTGTCGAAGAATTCATTTGTAATAAGTAATTTATAAAATTATGTTTCAGTTTTATCCAAACAATCGGTAGCGACTTGAGGGCAAACACCAGCATTTATTGAAAAATTGTAATTGTTGTGATTTCCTGTTATGGGACCCCAGTCATCATTTGCAGTCGCTACATCATCAACACATGAACTTTTAGAGTCGTATTCTTCACTCTCTTTGTCAGTTACAGACAAATTCACACGATCGTCACCGCTTGTTTGGGTACCTTTTCGGACCCTTTTTTTAGAGGGACCTGCACTAATTTCACTGTCACTTGTTACACTACCACCTGCTTCGCCTCCATGTGTTCCACCATCATAGTCTGGATCATCATCGTCAGTGGTATAAGGGTCTTCGTCACTTCTATCCCAGTTAGCTAAAACTTTGTCCATAAGCGCCTGCAATCGATTTTGCTCTTTTTTATGTTGTTGCCACGCTATACTACAATATAACGAGGACTGCTGCAGTTCAACACAACGTGTACGACACCATCCAGATATAGCTGTACGCCGCGTGCATACATATTATGCACACCTCCAAATACAATAATAAAAAACTTTTTGGGGTCTGCATCATCATCAAAGTCTATTTTGTAACATTCGGCGATGAAAAAAGTTCAAAAAGTCATTTGGCCCCACGGACCCGATAGAATCTTAAACTTGCTAGTAGTTTCTTTCCGACAATCCACCCGCTCGTAACACTTCCTTCGCCATGACAATTGATTTGGTTCATTTTTTTTTAAATAATTTCATTTAGTCTCCAGCTGCTTCTATTTTGTCATTTATAGATTCGCATATTTCTTCTTTTACATTTATCTTATCTGCTTGGGTTTCCTCTTAAACAATTTTAATTTGGTTTTCTATACTAACTTGTATTCGCTCTTTAAAAGTTTTTATTTGATTTTCAATGTTCGTTCGTATTTCCGCTTTTAAACTTGTAGAATTTTCCACCAATTTTTCTTTTGTTTTCTGAGAATCTTCAGAAAGTCTTTCTTCTCTTTTTCTAGAAATTTCTTTTATTTTTCTAGTATTTTCTTTCATATTTTTGTTTGTCGATTCTTGAACACACGCAACACGTACTTATCACACAACGTTTTTATTACGGTAGCAATATTAAATTACTTGTATTTTCAACTAAATACCGCAAACCTCACACCTGACAGCACTGTAACGATTTTTTAATTTATTTAAACAGTCTTCTTAATAGTTCTGACTTGGAAAAACTATGATTCCTTTAACCCGTTTTTATATATTTCTGTTATCTTCTCGAGAACGTTTCAATACCTTTTTATGTTACGATTAAATTTAACTCTTTTCTATAATGCATTTAGATTTTTCAAAAAACTTGTTATTAATATTTATTTGATATTGTAAAAGTTTAATATACAACAAGCAATTAATTGCAATCGTCAAAGTATCTACAGATAAGAAAACCAAAAAAATCATTCATTTACGTTATTAAAAAGGTACATAAATTAAACTTAAAAAAAAATAAAACTTTATTAGATGAGAAATCCGTAATGTGTGTATTATTGGTAAATGTTGTAAGTAATAATTAAGTATTTTGTTCTTGTCATGATCGAATTTAGATGTCAATCACGTGCTGGCGCTTATGTATTATCCAGCAGCAAATTCGTTAGAACACACAAAACCAAAACGTGCCATTTTGGGTTAGATATCTGCCTCGCATTGAATTTGCCTCAAATACAATTAACTGTAAAGCCACAGGTTATTATTTCTGTTTAATTTGTCAACGCGCATTGAAAACAAAACAAATAGTTCAATGTTTTGAAATAGTTCATAGTGAGTAACTAAAAAAAACTGATAATAAAACTGATTTATTCTTAATTTGCATCAACCCTTTTCATGTATTCGCAAAATCACCTACAAAACATGCTACCAAGATTAGAATTGATTAGCTTTTTATCGTACTAATTTTCATTTAGTGTTCGTTAATGGAAAAATAAACAAATTTTAACGAACGTGTTTATAAACACCATTTAAAAGTCGTTCTTTATTATTACAGTAAATTGTACCGAGAATTTGGTTGTTTAATGTAATTTAACTGAAAACTGCATATACAATTAATGTATATATGTATATATATATATGACAATAAAGCTCATTTACAGGTTCTATCTATCATACGTACGTTGTGCGTACTAATTCAAAAACTATCGATTAACTCAGCCGCGAACAGGCGAACCAGAAGAAATTTTCGAAGAAACACGTACGTATCAAATAACCTAATTACTTAACGCACTTGTATTTTCCTTGCTTACTCCAGCTTGTAAGTTAGTAACTTCCGTTACGGCAATACTTGGCCACCGGATGCGGAAGTTATATATGACCGTTGCTTTCCACTTCGCTTCCATCTGGAAAACTTAGCTCTAAAATAATATTCATAATTCTTAAAGGAAAAAAAATACGCCGAGCACGCTTAAGACTTAATATAAAGACAAAGGTTAATTACTTTATACGAACTTTCAAAAGGGCTTTGAGCTTAAAAGTAAAAAACGTTGAATAAAATTGAAACCGACAGTTGGCATGTGTAAGCAAATGTACTCAAAGGCCTTTCTGTTTTACGTTTTTCTATATCAACGACCCTTATCAACTTAGCAAGAAAATTATTTTAGACGATCGTAGACGCATAAATATTTTCAAGCACCTCGAGGACTATAACATTTCAAGCGTATCGGAATGTGGTAGTAACGGTGTCACGTTCATAAAACCACAGATAATTACAGTTAATTGAAGATTGAATTAATTCTACGCCAAACTAAAAAAATCTTATTCTCGTGTTGAATTCGAATTTTTATTTTGTTCTTATATAAATTTGGGATTTCGATTTGATTATAATAAATAACGTTGTAATGAGTTGTGGGATTAAATTAAAACTAACGTGAAAAATGTACCAGTTTATTCCTATTTTAAAGAAACTGAGTCGCAGTATTAGTCGCTTTTATTTCTTGATCAAAAATGCACACATAAAATTTTGCCGCTTAAAAGAAAAAGTTAGAAGTTAGCTACGCTGTACAAAGTGTTTCAGAGTTTTTATTTTTTCTCACTTGAGACTCGAGAACTAACTGAATTTAGTCATTTTTCAGTCCCAGACCATCTCGCAATGTCATATCCGCCAGTTAACGTTTACCACCAATATGTTACATAATGATCTCATTGTTTCGCACCTCCCAAACATAGAAGAAACGCAATTTCATATGTTTCGTTCGTTTCTTAAACTCTAGATTCTTGCTTGACTTCAGCGCACTTGCACTGTCACAAAAAATCTCAGGTTTTATGACCTTTTTGCCAGTTATGATTGAAACAAGTCGTTTCATCTTTACGTAAAAAAAAACAGTCGCTCCATGTATATGTCGTATAAAGAGACACGGATTCTCGTTCGTTACCTTGAGATCAAACTTTCTCACAACTTCGACAAACAGTTTGCTCCAGCATCGCGGAGCTTGCTTGAGCCCGTACAAGTATACAGTTTGCAGTTTTGCCATATCCTTCAGGTTGCGAAAGAAATAAATGCTGTCTTCACATTCAACTGCTGCATATGCCAACTCCGAAGTGCTGCTTTGTATTGTTTTCGTGGAACGTTATTACACGCTGCTCTCCATTTGGCACTTTCAGCAAATTTCATCGCTTCGTTGTACGACCCAGATGCAATACCATCACGGATTTTCACGATCGTATTAGTTTGATACAACGCACACTGCCGGACGTTGACGGTGCCTTTCCGACTTACGAGGCACGTTACGCGCATCAAGCACATTTGCAATAACGATTTCTTCACACACATTGACATCGTTTCCATCTGGCTTTTCCTCCGAAGCATCGTTAACACTTTATTTCTCGGCGCTAAAAGACTGATTTTGCTGTTCTTCCTCTAAATTCAAATCGGTGTATTCAGTTGTTCATTTTAATTTGTTATGCGACACTAGTTGATATTCAGACGACACCGAATCACCAGTTTTGTACATAGTTTCTCACTTTTAAAGAACGCATCGTGTGAACAAACAATTTTTTACGTGATGGTATGTACATTACGTGCCCACCTATGTATGTCATTTACGTAACCAACACAATGACCAAACACTATTTTGATCGAAATGGTTTCATGCAAAGATAAAAATGAATAAATAAACCTGTTAGTGGTGTTACCATAAACAAGCGAATATAGTATCGAATTTTGTCAGAAGCAATAAATCATAAAGTAATCTAAGTTTATTAAAACAAAGAAATGCGAAATTGGCGAAATAACAGCACATGAATAAATTTAAACAACATAAAAGCATACATTAATTAAAAACAAAAAGAAATAACAAATATGAATTTAAAATACGTCAAATAACTTCAAAAACGTAAAGCACAAACTTAAACGACGGTTACACCCTTATTACAAGAAGAGTGATTTCTTAAATTACTCTCATAGGAGTAAAACTCAAATAGCGATAAAGCGAAACCATCATCTGCAACACGATGTTTCGATAAAACGTTAATGGTAAACGAAAAATGCGGTAGCAAAAAAAATACTTCAAAATCGATAAAAAGCGTCAAAATTGGTAAAATGTAACAAACTGAAGATCTGAGAAAATTTCAGGTTCGATACGATGCAAGATTCACATGTTGTAAAATCCTATAACCAAACAACGTTCAACACAACGACACCTTGCCTACTATAAAGAAAAATTTCAAATCGACTGCTGCAAACGTCAAAAACCAAGACAACACTAACAACTAAATAAACAATAAACAACAAAAACTAAAGCTACGGATCTCGCGCAATCGTCTAGAGTCCTAACTAAAACTTAAAAAAAAACTAACGAAACTAAACGATAAGAAGGGTAGTATATGTTTGGGTTTGACACAAATCACTTGATGTTGCATAATAGAAGAGGGCGCGCTGCACATCAACTAAGGCCGTCACCGAGCGATGGCACCTAGCCACAAAAACTACAGAAAAATAGCAGAAGACAGCAGAAGAAAGAAAAATGGATTGATTAGTCGCCTTTTATGACAAGTTGTGACTCCAGTGTAGAGAATATTCTTAGTCCGTCTCTACACGGAAATTAAAAAAAAAACTAACTAAACCTAAAACAAAAGAAAACTAAAATTGATAAGCAAAGAAAATCACCAGTCATGCTGATTTTCAAACCCTTGGCGTTCCATACGCTTTTAGATGCTCCCGTGTCATCAGACAACTCGTATGTCTGATATGATACTTTTCGTTTCACATAGAACGGACTGGTAAACTTAAGTGCCAATTTGGCCGAAAAATATATAGATGCATCTGAAAGAACACAATTCGCTTGCTGGACGACATCGTAAATCGTAATAATGTCTACGTAAACTTCTTAAAAAACTGGGCCTGTTTCGGTCAAAAAGGTACGATCAGCAAAAGCTAGATCGTCGATAGTGTCTGAATCGGTAGTTTTGCCATAACGTGTCCTTCTAAACAGATCTCACGTTCCGAATTTGTGAAAAAACGGCGTTAATTCGATGACTTCATGAACGACGATACGAATAGCACATGCCACTTTAGCAAGATACTTATCCGAATGTCGATGGTTGGCCTTGATATAAGACGATAGCATTGTCTTCATGACTCTGTTGACTCTTTCTGTTAGATTCGTTTGTGTGCCGTTATCGCACTGAAAGACTCCAAACATTAAAAAGACATCTTCTTCAAAACGCTTAGTAACTGCTGCTGCAGTAGCGGAACGTAACGGGAAAAACAAAAAGAATCTCGAAGAATAATCTGCAACTACCATGGTGTGTCTACTATAGGATGACGTGTCATAAAGTCAGCAGAACATTTCTGTTCTGTCGTATGCGTGATACAACCATGATGTAACGAATAACGTCGGCCTTCATCTTAAGCGAATAATAAAGCGGAACAATTCGTTCAAGAAAAAATACCAAGGTGTCTAGCGGTAGACTCACCGTGAAACTTTGACAATATTTCAAGTCGGATGGATTTTGGTACAACTTCTCTCCAATTCTCATACTTAGAACGAAGGTTTCGATATTCTACGGTAACATGCTTAAATAACTTTTCGATAATCTTCCACTGAAGAAAAACAGTAGGCTTCGAACGCACACGTTCCGTAAGTTTCGTTAACCATTTGTTCGAAGACTTAGGTTCGGTAGTACCACAATCGGGAGTAATGGGGTCGATAGGAGGTACTGAACGGTATAATGCGTCAGGTACGACATGATCTTTTCCTTCCTGAGGCTATCCCTATGATTCTTTAAGCTTCAACGACACTAGTGGGAACTTTTCTAAAGTCAACACAAAATCGATACGAGTTGTCCTTCTTCACCAATAAGATCGGACTCGACCAAGCGCTATTTGATTTTTCGACAACGCCTAACTTCAACATCTTCAATTCCAGTTCGATTTGTTTTTGGATAAACGGCGAGATTCGGTAGTATCGTTGCTTAATTAGTTTGGAAATAGTCTTGATTTGATGTTCAATCAAGTTGGTGCATCCAAGTTTCATTCGAAGACGAAAAATGATCACATAAAAGTATCTAGCTGCAGAAGCTGCTCTCAAGAAAGAATGAGACAAGACTAAATAATTAAATCCTTATTTTCCAAATGTGAGATGGTGTCCATACTTTCGAAACGCCATTAACCTTTTCTAAGATTAAGAACGGTACTTTGCTTCCGAAAATATACGCCAAAATTTAAATTACACAAAACGTCAGGAACAACTAAAACTTCTAAAACAACAATTTTGCCCTTAAGTTCAATTGGAACGAACTAATTTACCGTTAGCAACAACACTGACTGACTTATTTAACTGTAAACCCAATTGATTATAAATTTCATAACCTTTGGAACCAACAATAGTGCCAAAATCTTTAACAAAACAAACGTTCTTTTGTCAGAATCAGCAGACTCGAAAACATACTCCAAGACCATTCTATTCTTAACCAAACTCTTATTCTTCGTAGAATAAAGACCATTAAAATAGACTGCCGATTTAACTTCAACTTCTGGCGTCACTAAACGACTTCTTAGTACGGCTACTTAGAATTTAAAATACGCCAAACAACTTCAATAACTTAATGCACAAAATCAAACGACGGTTACAAGTTTCTTAAAAAAATGTTTCGAAACGTGCACATTGCGCCCTGTACCGAAAACAAGCAAATTGTCAAGATTTTCAAATTTCTTGACGCGCCACAGTTCACTAGGAGTTTTACCCGGAACCATAGATTTGCCTGTTGCATTTTAAACATACGCGCTGGTTGCACACAACAAAAACGATTTTGGTAGTCCACTTACCGAAAGGATCGAACACACTAGTTCGATAATTATCCGATTTTCCCGTTTAACAACTCTGTTCTGCTGTGGTGTATGTGGCACTGATACTTCCAAGCAAATCCCATTTACACTGTGGCACAATCAAATTCACCATTACTATCGCAACGGAAGACTTTTGTAGTGTGACTCTCCGTTTTCGTTTCACTAAGAAACAGTTTCAAACACTTTGATTTTTCACGATAAAGGATAGTGTTGCTTACCATCAAAACCTGCTACTGCACAGTCGTTTCGAGCACGAAAAAATTTGCGTTGCGCTTTTGCCTAAAAGAACCGTTTGTAGAAACCGTAATGTTGAGTGAAAGCTTATTTTAGGGTATGTTCTTTAGCGGGTCCGATTCCGATTCTTCCACCTCTAATTTTATTTGTGACGTTTGTAACACCTGGTGGTCAAAAAGTTTCCATGACGTTAGTGTTAACGTTATTGCTTATACACCGTCAAAGGTTGAAAACCTTCAGGATTATCCCACTTTTGGGAGACGGATTACTACGAAAACTGGGTAAAGTTATTCCGCTTAGTCAAAGGGAAACGCTGCGCATTTGCGTTCTTAAATGATTAAATGCTAAAGTGGACCTTTTACTTGTGTTAACATTATACGCTCGTTTATATTGGGTTTAATATTACTTTTTAGGTAACTCAAGTACGGAATTAGCTAATCCCCTACTGGATAAAATCTAACTGAGTATTACTATTTCAATTTTTTTCTTTGATTTGTACTTCGGTGGTCATGTCGTTTAGGACCGTACGTGCATGTTAAGTTAATACAATTAATAATATTTTTGTGCTTCACGCAACTCATAAGCAGTGCGCGTTGAGTCTCGAAGGCTTAAATTGTTTGTTTGTCTACAATTTTAAGATTTTAGATATTTTTGTCAGTAAAAATTTGTACACATCAAATTAAAGTAAAGCACAACGTAATATTTATATTTGTTTTTAGTTTATTGAAAATATATATCCCGTAAAACTCATTAAAATTGGTATATATTTTTTTTTCATGGTGGCGTCTAGATTTAAAATTTTCAGACGCACATGACGGTTTTTGACGGATTTAAAAATTAATAACTTTTAGCCTATACAAGTGTTGTCGTGCCCCAGAAACTTAAATAGCTACCCGCTATTGCCAGCGCACTACGTTTCCATGGAGACAAGAATATTACCTCAAGAACTTTATTTCTACTGCTCTATACAGGATAATTAATTAATGTTAACGAAAGTAAAAGGAAATAAGATAATGGCTGACGTCTATTACGTTTCGTCAATAATGACAACAAAAATTGCGCGGTTGTCATATCACAATTTTATAAGTTTTCCACAACTTCCTCCCACCTGAGAAGCATTTATATAAATACAATATCCAAGAAAACATGTTTTTGTATATAAAATAGGTTTTACAAAATCATGCATGTGACAATAATAGCGTTACAATTCACATCTCACAAAATCCTTAACCATTTACGAAATTTATTGGGTAACACAGACACTCGACCACTACGCGTCATCACTACGGGTGCTCTGCTTTTAAGATTCACTATCTCACTATCTCCGCACTTACCTTCAGTTTGTGTACCCTCTGAAACAGGTACCTTGTTTCCAAAACTTTCGTAATCGATTACCTCTTTCATTGCTTCTCCTTCTGAAGCTTCACAAATTTCGAGTAGGAAAAGTTTCTGTATAGGTCTCATTAGTTGATTTTTGCAGTCTCAACTTTCACTACACGAGTCACACAGTCTTTACCCGTCAAGAACTCAACGACACGTCCAAGTAGCCAATCGAGCCTCTTAACATTGTCGTACCCGATAAACACCACGTCACCTACTTTGATAGGTCTGGAAAACTTTTCCAATTTAGATTTCACAGACAACTTTCCATACGAACAAAGGAACTGGTGGTGTCACATCTGGACAGTGCATGTACATTCAACATAGCGTGGCTCATTTCTACACCTAAATTATAAGAAATGGCGGTGACATTTATGACCCTTCGTTTCTTACCAGTTCCTGTATCAAAGAATACTATGTTTTCAATATTGCTGGCATATCTTATTAACAACATAAATACATCTGTGTCCGAGGATCTAACTTTGATGGGTGAATTGTCTTGACAATATTTTGAAGCATGGAAGCAGTGTAATATTATTTTTGTATCTGCTTCCTCATGTGAAGAGCATAGGTCTTCTTGTGTTGTATGTTTGATAGTTAATCCGTTTTCGCTAGTAAAGCAAGTGCACTTATTACTATGTGACAAGTAAAGATTTCTCCCATGTAAGTAGTGAGCATACTTGTGCTGAGCCCATTCATTATGTAGCAGGTTAACTAGTTATTCCTTATTTTTACCATTACCAAGGATTTTTTTCCAATCCCGTGGAATCTTGGTTTTAGGTCCTCTTACTAAAAATGTATCTCCACAACCCCTTCTTTGTCTTTCAATGTTTTTAATAGATACCTCTAAATAGGTATCCGTCACAAATTTTATCCTGCTGCATTGTGGAAAGCGGCTCAAGACAACCTCTGCTAGTTCACCAAAGGTTTCTGGAATATTAGTAAGAGCCTGAAAGTAAGCCATACCATCAATCACATACATACATTCTTCAATCTTAGGAGGTTCGTGTACTATACCCTTGACCTCCAAAGCATGGAGTAGTTTGGACTTTTCTGTTTTTGTTGGACATCCATCGGCAGTGGCTAATGCCCATGGTACTGGACCTAACGGGTATGAAATTAGCTTCTCAATGCTAATTCCACGTACCTGGGATAAAAACAAAACTCGAGCAAAAATATTTCTTTTAGCTCTTATCTCAACTAATCTGTTTTGTGCAGTCGTAACAATGATCTTTACTTGAATACTTTTGAAACTTTGAAGATTTTGTCTCTTAAGTGGTTCATGGAATTTTTTATTCTTTACAATAAATCTGTCTTCTAGAAAAGTGTTGTAAGAAGCTTTGCCTAGATTATCTACATTGAGTAAATTCTCTTCCACCGATTCGGGTACAGGTCTTCCAGATGGTAAACAGAACAGATTATCACGGTTTTCAACTTTAAATGGGTTAACGTATTGTTCAAAAGCGTCAAGTACTTTCAAAATACTTTGCTCACTTCGTTTCATTTCATGTGCTTGAATATCACGGTGAGAGCAATCTGATGACTGAATCATACTTGCATTTTCAAATGCTAACTCTACATACTTAGCACGTTCATGTCTTGTAATGCACCGTCGTGCATATGTCCATAAATTTCTGCTAAATCGTACTATTCCGCCAGTACATTTGGCATGTCTAACAATTGTCTATTCTATTGTGATATCTATATAATTTCTTGAACTTGGAACTTTCGATCTGCTGACACCAAAACCGTTATTGCAAAGCAGTTCTTCCGCTCCATGGTGTGTACTTTGCAAATTCAAAAGGTTGATAAAGTGAACGACGAGATATTGGGCATAATTATGATGGTCACATGCAAAGAAAAGCGGAATCATATCTTCTAAACATGCCAAGTGTAAGTGCAAGTTATTTTCTTTGGTTGCTCGCTGGAACCTCAAAACCAATGCCACTTTCTCCACGTAACCCATCCAGAATTGTGCTGTCTTACCTAACTTTCCATCTCTAACTTCCAGCAAGAACCTTTGACAAGACACATTTTTATTAACAGATGTCAAATGACAATATGACGGATTTTCTGCCAATTTTTCAATCAGTTTCATCGCTTCTGCAGCTGGATTTTTTTCAAGATGCAATGTCATAAATATCGTAAGTAGCAGTTTTTGTAGAGCCTCCATCATAATTTTATGAACTCTCAGAGCTCTGTTGTAATGTTTTCCTGACATAACTTTTGCAATTAAAGCAACTTGCACATATTCCAGATTCAATTAAAATTTTTTCAAAGCTAGAACCAGCCATCATTTTACCTAAGCATCCAAAAAAAGAACAGATTGTGTGGAAACCGCCAATGTTTATTACAACATCTTAAAATTTATTGCTGTGCCATTGCACAACATTTGCTTTGACGGCAGCCGCCAGGTCGAAGGTTACAAGTGTGTGGGTTTGTCCAACTTTTTCTGTCACCTTCTGAGATTGCGTCAGAATTTCTTTAATAGTGGAATATTCTGTGATTGGTCACGTGATTGGTGTCATATATCCCACTGTTGAAGGTTTCTGTCTATTATTTGAAGTTTTTGAAACCCACCCCGCTCAGCCGGGTATTTGTTTTTTTTTGTTAAAATGTAATTTACAAAAGGACCAGAAGAAATCTGACTGTATAGCATTGCTAACAGCAACTCTGTTTACAAAAGATGTTATTGTTGCATCAATGTTGGGCTCAGGATGCTTTGGAATGAAACAAGGTCGTAAGGATCCCTCAATAAATTTTACAGAACGTTGTTTAGTTCTAGGTACATCAGGGCCACTAGTAAATGTCTGCAACTCAGTACCTCTTTCTTGAATAATAATCCTATGTGTTGAATGGGTCGTCCCACTACCTGATGGTGTTTCTTCATTCAAGTCAAAGTTACCTCAATACAGGTGTGACACAATGTTACCTGTTGTAGATATATTTGAAGAAAGAAATTGGTCATTGCACTTAATTTTGTTGCACATAGCTGTCTCTAACTCTAGTAAGTGCGAGTATGACACACAATGACCAAATCTATTTATCAACGCTACAAGAGCTGAACTTCCAGTAAACTAAACTATAATGCTTGGACATTTTCCATTTACCATCAGTAATGCTATAGCACAAATCTTGGGCGAAGGAATTCACTGTACGTTTATTTTGTCATTTGCAGTTTTCAATGGTTTCCCTCTAGTCACATTCGAAAGAAATTCACATAGTATATCAAGAGCTTTAGTTGCAACTGACGCGAAGAATTCGGCTGAAGGAGGCCAAAGCATTGTAGGTGGACTGTCATATGTCTGCTAGACATGTCGTCTTAAAATCATCGCAGCCTCTTGTATTCTTCGCATATCAGGTGAAACGGCTTCGAATGCAGCTTCTACAGCTTGTATAAATGTTGAGTAAACAAGCTCGCTCCTGTAGTTTGGCTGCCAAAATGATAACTTATTGGCAAAATGGTTTTTTAATTTGTCTTTCAATTTGTCAGTTTTATAACTCTCATTATAAAATTGTGGTGAATGTTCAATCATGAATGAGAAATACCGCTCATGAAGCATCGACATGCGTTCAACAGTACTACCAATTTTTTAAATATTCAAATGCTTCTTTGTGGGCATTTTGCTGTGCAAGTGACTCACTGTCTATGTCAGCATGGGGACGCCTATCAGGATTTCTTGTGTATTCCTTACGATACTGATTATGACAGTGCACCTCCCGAGCTATGAAATCAACATCTCTCAGTTTACACAACAAGTGTTCGTCTGCCTTTGCTTCTGCAGCTTTTAAAATGGATGTCCCTGAAATTTCAGTTACACATTTTGTGGGTAGCTCATACTTCTTTTGTGACAAAATCCATTTTCGATTTTTATTGCAAAAAATACAGCTATCACTTGGAAATGCATTTCCTTTTGAACCAGTTCTGTGTGGACGCTTGGACGAGGACGGCTCACTGTCATTGCCCCGCACTCGTTTTGTAATTTTTGAGGCGTTTGTAAATTTTTGATAACACCAACGATGATAAAAGTCATAATCTGTATTGAGAACCAATGGAACTTGTTTACATACTGTTTCAAATCTATTACTGTCAGTGCTTTCCTTGAGTCTTACTTCAACACAGTCACGAACTTTTTGAAATGATTAGACCGACCTTAGTAAAGTGTCTGATTTGTTTTCATTAAAATGTGTAATACATCTTTTTCCTACTAATGATGATGCCCCACCTCTCTTTAAACTTAACGGCTTTTCATCAGACATTTTTAAAGTTCTTCTGAAACAAAAAAAATATTAATAATATTTTGTCATCAATTGATAATTATTTCACATACGTTTATGGACGACTAATTTTATTATTCAGAATTTTTAATGTTTTTATTGTTTTTGCAGCGAAAAAAGTTCAACGTAAACCTCTACCTAAAGTTTATTTTTTTACATGTAAATAAACGGTGTTTTGGCACAAAATTAATGTTTTACGAAATTGTATTGATTTATACAAGTATAAGCAATATATAAAATTACATAGTCTGCTATATATGATTTCATATCATGTCTGGTTTTTCTAGTTTTGCATTTATTGTGCCTAATCAGTTGTTTGTTGTTTATTCAGTTTTAATTTTGTTTTATTGGTTACTTGATATGGTTTTGTTTACAAAAAAAACCATTACATTTCATTTGCAATATACAATTAATTATAAAAATATTTGTATATTCATTTTAAACCAACTTCATTTTTTTAAATAAATTTTAATGTTTTTTTGGTAATTTCTATTACATTAAATATATATAAGTACAAGGATACTTATAAGAACGATTTTAGAATGTAAAAAAACAAGTTAGAAACAATAAACATAGGTTTAAACCACTTTCCTTAAGCACAATAATATACCATTGAAGTAGAAAAATGTGAGAAAAGAAATTGCCATCTACTTTATTTTTATTTGCCGTTGGACTTTTATGAGTCGGAAAATTACGAAACTCCTGGATAACTGACTGCGTAAACGTTTTAATGTGGACATTTTTTACACAATTTTTATAAAAAATTGTATTTGTAAAATAAAAATGTTATTTAATTTGCTTTGCTTACAAATTCTCTCTATAAGTAAACAAAAATGTGACAGACTAATGCTTTTGGTATTTAGAAATACATATATACTTTTACTTGACTTTTATAGTATTGAAATTGGAAACGAAATAGCCCCAATAAGGGTGTAGTAAAGTTTACGATCTGCCGAGTGAGGTTATGGGTTTAATTTGGTAGAAGTTTGTAGTTTCATCGTTTTTGCTCTATTAAAGAGTTTAATATGATAAACTTATGAAAAAGTTGCTGTTGCTTTGTGATTTAATTGTAACAAGTCTATACGTTGTACTGCGACTTCGTGTAGTTAACAACGACTTAATTGCGAGCATCATCTGGCATTTGTGCCATTTCAATCCGGTGTTTCGAAAACTTTATTTATAGTGCATATACATTACACTCAGAAAATTCCGTTTTATAACCTGTTCATTTTATTTTCTTACACATTTTGCCTAATTTTGTATTAAAATTTGGTTACACCTGCTACCACGAATTTATTCACATTCTTTTGTCTAAGTTATTCACATTACATTGAATTAAAAAAATAAAAATGTGACACGATTTTGTACACCCAGTTATTTTTGTATTTAATTTCGTATTTTATTAATTTATTTTAACAGTTGCTAATACTCTTAAGGCAGTGTTAACTGTTTTAGAGCAATAACAAATATAGTTCTGTGTAGAAATAAGAGCATCTCGTTAATCTTCTACAAACTATGTTAGTTATAATTTCCTTAACACTTCTAAGTTTCCTATCTGAAGTTATGTTGAGAATACTTTGATCTTTTGAACTATTAGCAATACCACATTTATCAAATATCTATCGTTTCTCGTATTCACGAAACTTGAAAATTAAATCCAAGTTAACTTTTTCTCTGTATTTTGATAAAACGGGTTTTACTTTAAAATTTGTTTTTATTTGTATGTTGTTAACAAATATATAATTTTATTGTCAGTTACAGTTTGTACAAGTTTTAACTTTTTAATGTAAAGTTACGAAAAGTTTTCAAGTCAATTTCTTTACAGATATATGCACAAATACTTTTTAGAATACCCACACGTAAAACGTGCACAAATATTGTTAGTATTATTTAAATATTGAATTTTTTAACTGTAATATATAATTCAAAAACTTACTTTAAAAAGGTGGGCGCTAACTAAATATTAACTAAGTCTGTGCTTAAAAAATCATAAACAATTATAATTGTTAGAAATTTAAAAAAATCTTTTTGCTATGGACCGTCAGCACAAAAATGTCAAGCACTGGCATGCAAATGTTGCGCAAATGACCATTTATCAGAAAGATGCCCAGAAAAGAATAAAAAAATATGTTTAAACTGCAAAAACGCAAACGATAGATACAAAACCGCAAGAAATATCTCACATTATGCATATGATGAAGAAACGTGAATCCTAAAAAGAAAGAAAGAGATATATCACCTGGAAAACAGACTTTCCGATGAGAAAAATAATTGAATAAAAATTCAATTTCTCAATATTTTTTTTATTTATTTATTGTTAATTGTTAAGCCATTCGGCCTTACAATGGGTTACGTTACCCTTACATCATTCTCTTAACATAATAATATAATACGTACAGAAATTTATAAACTAAAATAACTTTCTCCCATAAAATCTTCCCATCACCATCTTACTATTCTAATTCGTTAGACCTAACCCTCCCCTCTTATCCTTCTTTCCTTTACTGCTTTCATCCAATCCAATCCCTCCCCCTCCTCCCCAAGCAAAGCCTTCCTCCCCCTCATTTCTTCCCTTAGCTCGCCACACTCCTCACTCAAGTGCTCTATGTCTTCTCATCCCTCCCCACATAATCTACATCTCCTCATTACATCCTCCTTCCAATACTTATTTAAATTCTCCTCATTTCCACATCTAAACCTGGCTCTAAGTCGTTTCTCTCCTAAGCTTCTCCTCCCCATCAGATACTTAGGAACCCCCCTGGACACTATATTCCCATACCTTACGTTATACTTTCCCACCCTTATCTTTCCTTTTCTCTCTTGCACCTGCGAGTCTTTATCTCTTCTTACTATCTCCTCCGTATTTAACCTCCCATCCTCTCTCCTTCTTTCCAGCTCTTCTCTTGCAAAACCTCCTCGTTGGTAGTACAGTTTCCTTTCTTCCTGCCCATATATGTTTTTGCTATCTTTTACCGTCCTCCAGCAACATTGCAAAATTTTACATTCTCTCCATACCTTCATTTTCTCTTCATAACCCATCGCCCTTTTCCCTGCTTCTATTCTAATCTTCTCTAACTTCCCATCCTCCTCTATTATGTACCCTGGCTTCTCCCTGTCTAAATCTAGTATCCATTTCCTATATTTTATTTGTACCCTTTCCAATAGGTTCCACTCTTTCCAACCCCATACCTCCACCCCGTACATCATCACACTTTTAATCAATTTTTCGAACAGCCATCTTCTCTTCTCGATCTCCTTCCCAAATACTCTTTCCCCTAAACTCCATACCTGCCCTAATACCCTGTTACTCTTCTTTGCTAACTTCCTTATATGCGCATCATCTTTATTATCATACCTTAGCTTATATCGCAAATATGTCACTTCATTCACTGCCTCTATCTTCTGTTCTCCCCAACTTAACTCCTCCTTTTTCTTCCCTCCTCTCCCTTTTTGAAAAACTACCATCTTAGACTTTCTCACATTTAAACCGAAATCTTTCCTTTCCAGGTACCTCTTTATCGTATTTATCATACCTTTCATCTCCAACTCATTTTTTGCCACCATGACCATATCGTCTGCATATGCCAACACCCACACTTTAATCCCTCCCTCAATGACAACCCCACCACACGGACCTCCCTTCAACACTTCTTCTATGTCCCCTATATACAGTGCAAATAAAATAGGGTTAAGAGGACACCCCTGCTTTAGCCCCTTCCTCGTCCAAAACACTTCACTAACACTATCCCCTATTTTTACCCTATTCTTAGTCTCTTTATATATCCTTTCCAGTTTCCTCACTAGTTGTTCCTCTATTCCCTTTTTCCTCAACACCCTCCATAGCTTTTCCCTATTCACATTATCAAACGCAGCTTCTATGTCCATAAGCCTTACCCCTTTTCTTATCTAGCTCTCCATTCACTAACTGTTTCAATATATAAACATTGTCTATTGCCTTTCTTCCCACTCTAAACCCATCTGCCAATATGGTAATAGTCTTTTTTCTTCCACTTCCTTTTCCAACCTCTTTTGTATAATCATGGCATACAATTTGTAACTTACATTAGTGACACTAATCTCTCTATAATTCTTTACCTCCTTCCTATCCCCTCCCTTATAAACCGGCAGAATTAAATTTTCTTTCCAAGTCTTTGGCAATTCCTCCCCTTTCCATATTGTATTAAAAATTTTCCTTACATTTCCTCTTACTCTCTCCCCTACATATTTCCATTGCTCTCCTTGCGTACCGTCCGTTCCTGCCGTCTTTCTTAATTTTAGTCTATTTATTGCTTCCTCCATTTCCTCTTTCGTTATCTCCCACCCCTCCTGTATTGTATTTACCCCTTGCAATATCACCTGGCCTGGTCATTCTATTGTTCCCTCCAAACGCTCCATACAATAACCCAACCATACCTTTATATCCGTTAAACCTCATCTCCTCTTACTTCTTCTTCTCTCCTTGTTTAGAAATTCCCACACTTCTCCTTCTTTCTTTATTTCCTTTACTTGTTTCTCCATTTCCTCTTTATACGACCATTCTCTCAGAACATACAGTTTTAAAATTCACTTTTTTCTCCTTATACTCCTGCACATCTATTATACCTTTCTTCCATCTTCTTCTAGCATTTCTCATCTCTGTTTTTGCCTCTCTACATTCTCTATTCCACCACCTATTTTCGTTCCTCTTTTTTCTTTGTCTTCTCTCAAACTTTTTCTTTTCTACTGCCTTCTCCATTTCTGCAGTCAATTCTTTTAGTCCTTCTTCCCCCCCTACATCTCCCCAAATCACTTGCTCCAACTTCATCTTATATGTTTCTATGATTTCCTCAGTCCACACCTTTTTTACTCTTCATCCCCTCTGTTCCTCCTTAATTCTTTGCTCTTTTCCTTTTAAAATCACTTCCAGTGGCTGATGATCCGATTCCTCTTCATCCCCCACTTTAAAACTTTCTATGTCCTCCCACATCTCTCCACTCACTATCACGTAATCGATCACCAATTCCCCCCCCCTTTCCATATAAGTGTAGTCACCTCTGTCCCCCTCCTCTATATTTCCATTAAGAATTGACCACCCTTTTTCCTCACATATCTCCACTAACATTTTCCCATTCCTATTAACTGTCTTATCCATGCTAACTCTTCTCTTTACTTCCCCTCCTATAATCACTCCTCCCTTTTCCCCTGTTCTTGCGTTAAAATCACCCCCTATAATAATCTTTTCCTTTTCCTCCCCCTGTACCATTTTCTCAATCTGTTCACTTATCATCCTCATATCCCGCCCATAAACTGTTAACACTATATATTTTTCCTTTCCTTCTCTGACCACATAATTTTTTACAATCTCTTTCTCTTGCTTCTCGTCTCCCTCTTCTTGTAGTATTTGGACTCGCTTAACCTTCCTCCTACACGAACTATATCATTTAAATCTAAGAAGGGAGACAACCCGTACCGATGTTGCTACCACTCAGTTTTTTAAGCAGGCGTATTTTGCTAGGAAATTACTCTAACTGCGATATTTTCGCTAATGTATGTGTCGCTTTGTTTATTTCTGCTGGGGTCAAAGAACCAAAACAACGCTCTGTAAATGGTTCATTACAATTATGCCTAAAACGCAAACAGTAAGCAACAACTCTTTCCAATCGACTTAAACTGGAAAACATTTGAATAGGAAAGCGATCGGTATGCGTATTGATTAAACACTGAGAGCTTCTTAGCTCTGGTAAATGTTGCAAATCTCTATCATTAGTAAGATAGTGCGGCCCTGAAATTTTGTTATCTAACAACCAATCTAGTCCATGAAACCAGAGACTAGATTGCCTTAGCTCAGCTGGACTCGCACCACGAGAAAGAATATCCGCGGGATTGCACTTAGTAGAAACGTGTCTTCAAGAAGCATTTTGAGAGCATTCTTGTATTTCAGCAACCCTGTTAGAAGCGAATGGCTTTAATTGATTTGGTTGGATTTTTAACCAGCCAAGGACTACTGTAAAATCTGTTCAGAATACTAACTGATGAAAATTGATTTTGAGCGCATCAGCGACTTGTCTAATAAGACATAGCAAACCTAAGGTTTTAGTGTTACCGTTAAATTTAAGCAACTTTGGATGGATATTAGAGGAGTCAACACTTATTAATACTCTCGAATCATTGCATATCCATTTTCTAATATTGAAACAACCGAAAGACAATACTTGAGACAAATGTTTACAAATGCCTTGAGCCTCAAATTAAACAATTTGACCCACTCAATAAATCATCAACGTAAAAGTCATCCTGAATTATTTTAGCAACTTCGGGGTAAGATTTGGCACTTTCCATTAACAACTGCTTCAGACAACGTGTCGCCAAAAAACTAGCCGAAGCCGTGCCATGTGACAGTGTTCAATTGAAATATATTAATTTGTTGTTCAGAATTGGATCTCCAAAGAGTGCGCTTTTACCTTCCGTTATTAAGATTTGGCGATAAATTTTCACAATGTCAGCCGAAAACGCAAAATCGTACAAGAATGGAAAAAAATCTGAGTGCACCGTGGGACCTACATGCTGAATGCTATTTAAAAAAGTACTATAGCTAGTTAGAGCACTGCCATCAAAAACGACACGCAATGTTGTGGTTATGTTAACCTCCTTGACCACACCATGGTGAGGAAGATACAATGTTTTTGCAACCTCATCTTCGGTTACCTTTGACACGTATCCTAAACTTTCGTATTCCTACATAAAGTTACAATATCTATTGTGCAAATCAGGATTTGCCTTGAATCTTTTTTCTAAGTTATAGAAACAACGTTTAGCCTGCTCCTACAGTATCTGGAGATTGCTTAAAAGGAATGGAAACTATAAACCTCCCTTCATTATCTCGTTTAGTTGTTTTTTTAAAATAGGATTCACAATATGTGATTTATTCTTGGACAAAATTCAACCAAAATGAACTCCTTCAAGCTCCCAAAAATGAGCTAACTGAGATTGAACATCTACAACGTTTGTTAGGTTGCATTGCATTTTCTTGGATGAAAGCATAAACGAAATTAAACCTGATACAACCCAACCAAAAAGAGTTTTATGAAGTATTAGTCTCTCTGGACCTAAACCAATTTGATGATTACAAAGTATTTCCCAAAAACAATTTGCACCCAGTAAAATGCTAATTTCCTTTGGAATATTAAAGTTAGGATCTGCGAGTTCAACATTACGAGGAAAATCCCAGTCTAAAATCTCCAACGGCGTACTAGGCACAACAGTAGAAATACATAGAATCACCAAAGAAGAAGTTTTTAATGCGTAATTAGTTGCTGTCGATTGCATAGTAACCATACAGCGCGACTCAATGTCAACTGCAGCGTTGGCAATACCCTGTATCTGTAGTTGAATTGGAGAAACGTCTAGTTCAAGTAATTCACATAAATCTGAGGTTACAAACGAAGACATACTGCCAGAGTCAAGTAAAGCCTTAACTCGGACAATTTTACTATTTAAACTTGCAACTTGAACCAAAACAGTCGGTAGCAAACCTTGTGATGTTGTGAGTTAAGCAGTTTCAGATGTGAGCGGAACGTTAGTTACAGGAGTTTTTGTCTTGATGTTAAAGTGTAATAACGAGTGGTGCCTTGACTTGCAGCGATGACAACTAACTTCAGACAATTCTTTATGGAATGTCGCTTTAATAGACAAATGAAACAAAGCTTGAGTTCCCTTACTTTACTCTGCCGATCGTGAGCCTTTAGTTGTTTGAATTTTTCACAAGAGTATGGCATGTGTGCACCATCACATAGCAAACATGCCGATGTTGCGGCGACAAATGACTTTGGCGCTTGCTTATCTAAACGAAACTAAAGAATTAAAGAATTACATGTGAAATAGTGAAGCGGATAAAAAGCACCATGCATCCATTAAGTGCTAAAAACAGAACAATAAATAATAAATAATGAATTTTATAGGGAAAAAAAAAGAAAAATGTCATGTCATAAATGTAACAAAACTATAGAAAAATTATATTTGTTACTATTTTTATGTTTTATTTCTATATTCTAGAAGCTATTTTTTACTATTATATACTTTATACTTTTGATTTTATCTCTAATTCAACCTAATAATATTTAATAAAAACATTTACACTAATTTATATCACTTACACGAATATAAGATAAAGTCCGCGAATAGCTTCACACACTTGTTTACACTAAAGTCACGTACTTCGTAGATTTATCTATAACACGCGTTAACGACTTATTTATTTAGACTTGAATAATCTTCTTAACACCGCAATCTTTGCATTACGGAAATAACTGACCTACGATTTGTTTGTTCCGTATATATACACGTTTTGGAAATCCTTCTCGAGTGTTCCATATCTTTCGATATACGTTCTAGAAGATGGATAACAACTTCGAGAAGGCTCTTGAATTTGAGAACGTTTCAATATTCTTACTGAATAAAAAATTCAAATTCAAATAATATTACTAATATTCATTAGGTCGACAATCCTATTATATTAATTTTGCGTATCAATTAATGATTGCAATGGACTTAATGGTAACTGTGTTTAATTTTCTTTTGTAATAATACTTACGGGTTTCTTAACAATTATTTAAATCATTTTATGTGTAATAATTAATTACATAAATTAATAACTTTAAATTGTAAAATGCTCAAAGATAAATTGCAGTTTACGTTAAGTTCTTTGCGCGGTACTTGACATTTATTTCCAATCATTTAGATGAAACGATTTTATTGTATTATCGGCTGATTAATGCCGTTTCTAATTTCTCTTACACATAAAAGATTCGAAAAGATTTCTGCGTCAATGAGAATATCTACAGAAAAATTATTTAGTTTTGGTATTTTGTTACTGCACAACCTTCGTTTCTGTATTATAATTTTGACTAAAAATTCTTCAGGATTTTAATTGTTAATTACGTTTATCCAAATTTACATTTATATAAAAGGCGACGTTTCGATTTTTATTAAAATCATAATCATGCCTGCAAAACATGTCTAAACTAGATATCTATACAGTATAAGTAATCCATCTCTAAGTAGAGAAATTGTAATAAAATATGATATTTTCTTTAAGTCAATCCACAATTATATTTTTATTATAACATCAGATAAATTAAAAGCAAATGAATTAATGACATTAATCAACTGAAAAAGCAGATATGTGCTTTACAGGAGCGGAACGAGAGTTAGTACAAATAAATGCAAAGATAAAATTACCAGAAAAGAAATCGTACAGTCCAGCAAATTCAGAAGAAGAAGAGAATATCGTAGCTACAGAAACTGAATGGCTCTTAGCTGAATCCAAAAAAAAAATAAAAACAAGAATAAGAAAAGGCTGTCGAATCTCCCGAAAAAGTAGATGAGAGTCATAAAAAGCAATCAGATGAAACACCCAAAGTCATTAAACCACCGCCGGTAATTTTAAGTAACGTAAAAGGTTACCAAGTTTTCAAAAATATTCTAAATACGAGAAACTTTGAATATAAGATAAGTGTGATTAGTAACAACCAAATTAAAGTAAATGTCATCTCTAATGAAGAATACAGAGCTCTGTCAACCTTAATAAACAAATCTGATATAGAATGGCACTCTTACGAAAATAAAGCCGCGAGGTGCATTAAAGTAATAGTTAGAAATTTACGTCCTTCAACTACAGAGGAAGAGATTTCCAATGAACTTAAAGAAAGGAAGTTTAAAATATTAAGAGTAACCCAAAAACTCTACAAAACTACCGACAACAGTAAGATGAAGCACATTCGCTTACCATCGTACATGTTAGAGTTTGATAGATCAGAAGATATCAAAAAATCTATGATATTCAATACATTAACCACATGAAAGTCAAAATAGAAGCAATAAGGAATAGCAAGCTTATTCCACAATGTAAAAGATGTCAAAGACATGGCCACACACGAAAGTTCTGTAAAAGAACACCAGCCTGCGTGAAATGCGCAGGAGAGCACATAACTGCACAATGTACTAAGAAGAGAAGCAAACCTGCCAAGTGCATTAATTGCTCTGAAGCACATCCTGCTAATTATAGAGGATGTAAAGTAGCCACTGAATTACAGAAAAGAAGGGACGCGGCCAAAACAAAGAAGACATTCCTTCAACTAAGACAAATTCTAAACAAAACCCATGACCTCAAAGTCTTTCTAAATACGCAACATATTGATGAATGCCTCATATCAGAGACACATATGACAAAGCAATCATACTTAAAAATAAGAGGATACAAAAGATATATGGTATCTTTTGTATCCATTTACCCAGAAAACCTATCCAGGGGTGGTAGTGCAATTCTAATAAGAGAATCACTCAATCACTTTGAAGAATGTCAACTGCAAAGAGAAGAAGTTCAACTCACCGTGGTTGAAATCAAGTCAACAAAAAAACGATGAAAATTGGTGCTATATACTGCCCACCAAGATGTAACCTCAAAAAAGATGAGTACCTTACCCTTCTGAGACAAGTAGGAGAGAGATTCATGGTGGGAGGAGACTTCAACTCCAAACATGCTGACTGGGGCTATAGACTAACCACTATCAAAGGAATAGAATTAACGAAAGCAATTCAAGAGATGAATAGCAACCACCACTCAACAGAAAAGCCGACCTACTGGCTTACTGATACCGATAAAATCCCAGATTTACTAGACTTCTTCATCACAGGAAAGTATTCCTTAACTTTATAAAAGTGGAAGAGAACTTTGACATGAATTCCGACCATTCGGCGATTATATTAACACTAAGCGAAAAGATAATAAAAAGAGCAGCTAGAGCTACTCTCACAAACAAAACTACTGATTGGGAAAGCTTTTAGATTGACCTTCAGAATAACATCAACCTGAACATCAGTCTAAGAACCACTGATCAACTTGAAGAAGAAGCTGAAAAATTCACCAGCCTTATCCAAACAACAGCAGACAACAATACTAAAGAGATCACACACATAACCAAAGGTGTAAATTATCCAGCTGAGATCAGAGAACTGGTCAAGGAAAAACGAAGAGCTAAAAGAAGATAGCAACAGTCGAGGGATCCCGCAGATAAAACTATACTTAATAACAAGTCTCGGCAACTTAAAAGAGAAATACAAAAACTTAAAGAAGAATCAATATGCACCTATTTACAAGAGTTATCAGCATACGAGGAGACTGATTGCTCGCTGTGGAAGGCAACCAAGAAGATTAAAACATCGGTCTTGGCTATTCCTCCGATTAGAAACAGCAATGGTTTATAGGACAGAGACAATAAGCAAAAAGCAGAGCTGTTTGCCAAACACTTGGCTGAGATATTCACTCCCAACCCAAGGCAAATAAATCAAGATATCACTAACATTGAAAATCAAAGAACTGAAAATATCACACCGATTTCTCCCAAAGAAGTAACAGATGAGATAAAAAACAACCTGAACCTAAAAAAAGCTCCAGGATTTGATCTCATAGCTGGAAAAATTTTAAAGATTAATACATTAATACATGTGCCCGCATGCTGGAAAATTGCAGAAGTGTTTATGTTATTAAAGCCAGGAAAGCAACCTAATGATGTTAAATCATATAGACCCATTTCTTTCCTGCTTATAATCTCAAAACTCTTTGAAAAACTGCTGCTCAAGAGAATGAGGATAATAATAGAAAATAACAACTTAATCCAATCCAAGTGCATAGAATAACTGACGTCATTGAACGTGCACTAGAAGAAAAGAAAAGTTTGTTCAGCAATCTTCTTAGATGTAGCACAAGCCTTCGATAAGGTATGGCACGAAGGACTAATACACAAATTAAACAAATTGTTACGAAAACAACATGTTGACATATTAACATCGTACATATCAGATAGATTACTCAGAATTAAAGAAGAAGACGAATACTCTGACCTAAAAGCGATAAAAGCGGGTGTGCCACAAGGCAGTGTTCTTGGGCCCATTCTATACCTACTATATACTAACGACTTACCAGTGTTAGAGGAAACAGTCATTGCTACATTTGCTGATGATACTGCTCTTCTCGCAGTGGATCAAGACCAGGAAAGATCTGTTAGTAAGCTCCAGACAGCAAGCAATGCGATAGTTGACCAGACAATGTACAGGTAAACTACGCTAACAAGAAAATAGAAGACCCACATCTGATAGATATTAATGGAACAATTATACCATATTTGACTAATGCAAAATACCTCGGCATGAATCTGGACATCAAACTGGAAGGAGCATGTAAAGAAGAAAAGAACTGAACTAAACCTAAAATACAAGCAGCACAATTGGTTGATTGGAAGAAACTCAAAACTTACAGTATTCGACAAAGCATTAATCTACAACCAGATTTTAAAACCAGTGTGGTTATACGGTATTCAGTTTTGGAGCTGTGCCAGTGACTATAACGTTAAGTGTATACAAAAATTCCAGAATAAAGCGTTGCGTAACATAGTCGACGCCTCTTGATATGTACGCAACTCAGACATCCACAGAGATCTCCGGATTCTAACTGTCAAGGAAGAAATAAAATGGTTCGCTGGAAACCATGAGGATAGGCTCCATCTTCACGTCAATCGAGAAGCTCTACAACTACTGGACAACCAACACTTTGTCTGAAAATTAAAGAGGAGAAAACCTGCTGACTTCGTGTAGTGTGTTGTGTAAAAGCAGAGCACAGTGCGTGAGTAAAGTAAAGTGTACATAGTTCAGAAGAAACCTAGAAGACATCAGTAGATAAACTCTGGTAGATAAGTACTTAGTTTAGGATTAAGAGATTGAAATTAATGGTTGGTCTTCATAGACTAGTTTTAATTGTAGGCACAATAGTGCTAATAAGAAAAAAATCTATTCTTGTATCTTTTGACGTTGTCAATCTTTTTCCATCAGAAGAATGTATTTTTCTTATTCGTAATTTGTTTTTTTCTAATGGTTCTCTGAATACTTATCAGAATTTAGATATTTGTTTTTTGCTCGAATTGGTTTTTAAACAAATTTTTTTTTAATTTGGTAATAATTCTATTTTCAATCATCTGGTTTAGCTATGGGAACTAATATTTCACCTGTTGCTGCTGAAATCTTCATGAATAATATTGAAAATAAAATCCTTTCTAATCTAAATAATTTTAATAACTTCATTAATTCTATTCATCCTAATATTCATTTTAATTATGAAATTGATTTAACAACTCTCTTCCATATTTAGATCTTCTTTTACGCGACAATGAGAAATTTTTTTTTGAAATCTGTCGTAAACCTACTTACACTGATTGTTTAATTCCCTTTTACTTTAATCATCTTTATAAACATAAAATTGCTTCTTTATGTTTATTTATGTTTCTGCTGAAGTGTGTACGTTTCGACAATACTGGGAATGAGGGATGAGCGAAAGAAGTTGGATAAACTTGCTGCCGTTAGAGACATATTTAAAAAATTCAATGAACAGCTTAAAAAACATAGTGTGGGTAAATATGTGACTCTAAATGAAATGTTAAGACTTTGTGGAAGATGTGGCTTTCGTATTTACATTCCGAATAAACCCAACAAACTCAACCCACAAAGTGTGTTCTACAGTTGGTGCAAAAACATTTCACACATCGCATTTGCAGATCTATGATGAAAACCAACCTGAAGATTCCTTTCAATAGACAATTCTGCAACAGCTGTTATTCTAAGAATGACAAACCACAACTCAGGAATTTTCACCGCCTAATTGTAGTTGGTACAGTACAATTCAGTCGAAAGTCGTTGCCAAAAGATGTTAAATGTGTTAAAGATAGAGCTGTAAAGTTTTCATTTTTTGCATACCATCCCAATATGACACTTACTTCATATGTCTCAAAAACGTCATTGAATGTATTTAGTTGTATCGTCAATGTACTACGGTGACAAAATAGACGAAAATACTGGTGATAAAAGAACCAGAGCTACTAAGTTTCTAAAATTCCACAAAAAGCGGTGTTGATGACAGGATGGTTAAGTAAATAAAATCCTCCCAGTCTTACTATAATCTTTGATAATTCAGACCCTTCAGGTGCAGCAGATACGATTTCTCGAGTTTTTGCATACAACTGTTGATCAAAAGTAATGATGCATACTGTGAATTGTGAATATAGCACTGAATTACTTGCTAGTTGATGAACAAATAACAGAAATGAAATTTTTTCTTTCTTTAGAAAATATACTTTTGCTTCACTTTCATAATCAAAATTTCGCACATTTATTTTGCTATATCCTACTAAACCAGTGTTTTGATAGACCTTTATTGGTACATGAGCTATTGTTGCAAAATCTTTTGCTGAAAGGACTTCAGTTACTTGTGGCATAGGCTTTTCTAGTAATACTGAATCTTTGGAAGTAACAATTTGAATAATACCCATTATGTGAAGCCTATTCTTACATATTGAATAAATGTGTCTTTTTCTGGTGATAAAATATGCGGTGGACGAATGAAAACTGCTGCTGCTTCATAGTTCATTGTATCACTGTAAGATGCACATAAACCAAAAGACGAAAAAATTTGTATGAGACGTTTCGAACCAAACCGCCGATGAAAACAAACTGAAAGACCCAGTTGTAGTTTACATTTAAAGGTACTGGGTCGAACAGTAGTCATTATGCTATGGATAATATTTGTACCAACTAACGTCAGATGATCCAAATTATGACATTTGTTTTTAAGAATGAGTTATTCTAAAAAATATGACAATGATTCTGGAAGATCGTTATTTACATTCTCGAGCACTCTACCCGGTTGATCTAACGTAAACTGGCAATCATCACTACTTCCTCTATTGCAAAGTTTACTGCCTCATCTTGAAGACGACCAATTTTACCGGCAGTGTTAGGTCTCAGGAAAGATTTGTAGTAATTGTTATGATATTTAGCTTCAGCAGCAACAAAATCATACTCAATAACAGCTTTTGATACATCATCAGAACGATCTTTAGCTGCTTTCAAAAGGAATTCTTTGAATTTAAGTGTAGCAATTTTATAAAATTTTTCTGCGTTCGTTTTTTCTTGGCCTCTTCGTTTGACTTATTGCCAAAAAATAAGCAGTATTTCTTAAAAGAAAAGTCGGATTCACTCACTCGCACTCTAGCACGAGGTGGACTTACTTTTGAAGTACTGGCTTGTTCATCCTCATGTTGTCTTTTTACTGCTGCGATTGAACTTTTCCGGGTGTAGGATTTTCGGCAATCCACGCAAATTGTAGCGGGCTTTTCACTTCTTAACTAAATCATCACCTCTTGCGATACTTGCACCGATCAAAGTTTGCATTCCGCGACTAACTGTTAGTCAAAAGTTTATTGCAAATAAATCAAAATTGTGACATTTTTTATAATAGTAAACGCTAGTAATAAATACGTACATTCACTCAAAAGGAACGTTTAACACTAAAAGTATTTTATTTACGCCACTCGAAAAGGAGCAGGTGTATGAGCGTCGCCACGAGGACTATAGAGTAGCCAGATGTTATTCAAAGCCACCAAAGATACTAATAAAAATACGCTTTAAACCTCTACTATGAACAAGCCGGTTACATTTGAAGAAATGGAACGACTACTAAATACGCTGACAAAAAATCAAAAAGAAATGGAAGATGAAATCAATAAATCTTTAGAACTAGCCCATCAGAAATTAGATGAAAGTACTAATCTCTTAACCGAGCATCAACAAGAGTTTAAAAATATAAAAGAAGAAATTGATGCAATCAAGGGTGTAAACAAAGCTTAGCAGATACGTCGATCAAATACTATTAAAATTTATGGAATACCTGATAAACCAAATGAGAATGTTGAAGCTATTGTACAGTCAATAGGCCGCGCTCTAGGAATTATTCTACCAGACACCGGTATTGATGCTTGTCACAAGCTTAGCAAGTGAGATAACCGTCCCACCCGTGGAATTATTGTGAAATTTGTGCGTAGGGCTGATAAAGACTTATTTATTGAAAAAAGAAAAGTTTTAATACTTCAAATTTGGACATTGACCTTGACCTTAAAAACCACTAGTCAATCTTTATCAACCAGTCCCTATGTAGGGAGAGAAGAATTCTGCTAGTTAAGGCCAGGAAGTCTTTGATAGAAAATGGTTTTCGCTTTGTCTGAATCGACCAAAGAGGAGAAATTAAAGTCAAAAAAACTGCAACTTCAAAGGTAGTATTTATTCATGGTGAGGAAGACATCAATAAGCTACTTCAATAGAGGAAATAGTGGATTATATAAAAGTTTTAGCAATTACATTAATTTAGGATATTACCCTAAAAGCAGTTTTAATGAGTAGTGGAAATTCTAAATCTATTACAGTACTCTATCAAAATGTACGAGGTTTAAGGACTAAGCTAGAAACATTTTTGGTTTCTCTTCATAGTTGTGACAAAGATATAATTGCAGTAACAGAGACATGGTTGGGTCAGGATATTTTTGATTTTGAGCTGGTGGTGGTGGGATGGAAACTGTTTTGGGCAAATAGAGATTTGAGTTCGGAGTAACCTAACGGCTGTGGAAGTGGCCAAAAGGTCTGCATCTGACTTTGAAGCATCATGTGTTAAGGATACTTTGGGTTTTACAAACTTATATTTACAATACAATAGTGGGTGATTTTAATATATCTAAAATTAGTTCTAGTAAGTATCCCTTAGGCTCGGGTGGGCCATGTGCCAAAGCTTTGAATAACTTTGTTAATTTGTACGATCTTACGTCATGTATTGATATAAAAAATGTTCATAATGACACTTGATCTAGTTCTATCGCAGTTGCCAACGGTTGTTACTAGAGATGAATTTCTGACTCCAGAGGTGCTTCCCACCCGGCACTCTTGTGTAACACTATTACACCTTCCATAAAAATTAGTTGCCAGATTTCAATTGCTCCCAAATTTAACTCTAAAAATGCAAATTTTGAAAAAGTAATCGAGTACCTAGAAAATATAAATTGGCAGAATTTGTTTAGTGCGGTTGACAATGTGGATTACATTGTAGATTTATTCTATGATAAAGTTTTCAAGCTTTTTAAATGTAGAGTACCGAAAATAAAAATAGATGTCAATCTACAGTCTTCAAAATTCCCCGCATGGATGCCAGTAAATTTAATTATTACAATCAAGTTAAAAAATAAATTAAGCAGAAGAAGGAGATTTTCAAAGCAAATCAGTAATAAGTTTGTCATTCTTCGAGCAGAATTGAAAAAATTAATCCGACTTCAGTACAAAAAATATATTCAAGGTGCAACTGCAAGTGAGTAAAAGTATTAATGCCTTTCGGAACTTTGTTAATGCTAAAAGATCTTCTAGTCTTAGAGCAGATAAAATGACTTGTGGGGTTAGGATATTTAAGGGTGAAACAGTATCTACAGGCTTTGCAGATCATTTCGAGCAGGTATACGAGGTTAGTAGTGTTGCTCCTCCTCAGTTTGATGAACATGATACTTATGTCAATCCCTCTTCACCACTGGACATGTTCGTGAATACTTAGGTGGAAGAGGAAGATGTGCTGGAGGCTATTAATCACTTAAAACCTAAAAAATCTTTTGGACCGGATTTAATTTCTACATATGTTTGCTTAAACCCTTGAAAATTATTTTTAATGCTTGTTTTATGAAATCTGAGTTTCTCTCAGTTTGGAAGATTTCTCGTATAATTCCAATACATAAAAAAGGCGATACTACATCAATTTTAAATTATAGGCCAGTTTCTATATTAAATTCATATTCTAAAGTTCTCGAATATGTCATTCATAAGCAAGTGTATTGTCATGTTAGGAGTGAGATTTCTTCTTTCCAGTATGGTTTCTTGCCAAATAGATCGACGGTAACTAACTTGGTGGAGTTTACGCATGCAGTTTTCTCAGCAATAGAGGGTCACGGCAGGGTGGATGCGATTTATCTCGATTTTGCCAAGGCATTTGATAAAGTGAATCATGACATTCTGTTATGTCATTTTCTCTATCTGCAATACGGTTTATTAGCTCATACCTTGTTACATGCCAAAGTTAAAACAAAGTCACTGCCTGAAATGAGGTAACATAAACGATGTTGTGCCGCTGCTCAGTGGAGACGGGGTGGGTTATATCTTAAAATTCCGTGATAACTTGGAAACGAGATTGATAATAAAATCGAAATAAAAGGGTAAAAACTCAAAATCGGTTAGGGCGCCAATCAAGGACACGATGATTATAGCTTCTGGACCCCTGATAACCCAGAAGCTCATCTGGTTGGTTACAACCCCTGGACTTACCTCGAGTTGTAACTAGCTAAACTCTGAAATGTACTTAAAAATTTACGTACGCGGCAGCTGAATGAATAAAAGCTCTTTACAGTTTAACAATTTAACATTTATTGACTGAATAATATTAAAAATAAAAATGAATATCAAACAAACTTGAATAAAAATAATAAAAGAAATAATAATAAACAAGACAAAAATTCACAAACTGAATATAAAAATTAATATATATGAAAAAAAATAATAAAAGCGTTAACTTGTTTTTTTTCAATAAAACACAATAAAAATAAAATTCAAGGCCTTGTCCGCATACTTAATCCGTAAATTTAACAACAAACAACAAACCAAAAAAAAATACAAAAGTCATAAAATATACGTCCGAAACTTTGCTTCGAACTAAACGTTCAAACAAATTATATGTTACATTTCGTTACATTATCTTTCATGCATGAATAAGACTTTACTTTTACATACACAAAACAAAATTAATTAATTGAAGCGAACTTCACGCAAACACCTTCAAGTGTTTCTTGAAATATTTAAAATTAGCCGTAATTCAGTCGTCTCAATTCAAAGCATTTAAATCATATCGATCGCGGTTCACTTCACGGTAATAACAAATTCGATAATTACCTTTACTCAATTGTATACTCCAGGTAAACCCTGGGCACAGCGGTTCCAGAAGCTTTCGCGTTTAGATCGACCCCGGGACGGTCTAGGTGTACAGTAGTCGAATACAAGCTCGGTGGGACCCCCCCAAACAATGGAATGACGGCGGAAGATTTATTTTACTACTTAATTGAAATCCGCACAAAAGCGAAGACTGGATTTTTTAACACAAAACATCAAAAATAAATCCAACTCGAACGTGAGTTTTATTATGGATACCATGAAGTTCATTAAACCGTAAAATTACGAATTTGGAAAACCAATATTTCGCATCACACCACTCAATTTTCACGACACCATTTGTTTAACTTCCGCGGTATTGCATAACGGTAGGGTAAAACACCACGAACACTTGACTACATTACGGTACCCGGTATTTCTTAATTGCGACAAAAAGATCTCCCTCAGAATCAAAATTTCACTCCTTATAACACCTCGTAATCCCACTTAATTCAACAAACTTGCGCCGTAAAATCTTTGTAAAAGATGGAACACTAAACAAAGTAAATTAACAAAGATGAAAACTATAATTGCCACGTGCGTCATGTCACGTAGGTACTCGAAAGAAAGAAAATCTTCTCAGAAAACGCTTACTCCGTTAAATTATCAGGTGGTCCAAGTCGCGCTCGTAAAAGAACTCAACATAAACAAAAGTATAGATACCAAGAAAAATTGATCAAATTACATTCCAAAAAGGAAATCTTAAATTAGATAGAGTTGTTATTCTACTGAGATAACCAAAAGTAAAAACACTAAATCAAAATCAAAACCACGTAACTTTATGCGTTTAAAAAAAACAAATAATAATGGTGAAATAACTATTAAATACAAATAAACTTAAATCAAACGTAATAAAATAACGAGTAAAACGTTTTCAATGCTAACGTCGAACTAATCAATCGTTAAAAAAAACAGAAAATTCAGCCAGATGAATCTGAATACGGGGTCTTACATAAAAGATTCACGACTAAGTTTCAACGCCGGTCACAACCTTAACCGTAGAAAAAATTTTGTTGAAGTTTTCGGTATTGCATCTCAAGAGTATATTCACTCAAGTGAAGTGCCTCAAGGATCTATTCTGGGTTCCTTATTATTTCTACTTTTTATCAATGATTTGCCTCTTACAATCAAACATTCAACCATACTTATGTTTGCTGATGATGCTAAACTTTTAAAGCAAATCAAATCTCCATCTGACGCACAGCTTTTGCAAAAAGATCTTGATCAGATGGTCGAGTGGTGCAGTGTTAATAAAATGAAACTTAATATAGATAAATGTCATTTTATAACTTTCACTAACAAAAAAGAAAATTTTGGATTTAATTATAGAATAAAACAAAGTATGCTGATAGAAGTTGATTCGGTCTTGGATCTTGGTGTTCTTTTTGAAAAATCTTTTTCTTTTAAATTGCACATTTCTTTAATGGTAAGCCAAGCCTACAAATTGGTAGGGTTTGTCAAGAGGAACACAAAAGATTTTAAAAATATTAACGGTATTATTATTTTGTTCAATAGCTTAGTTAGATCTAAATTAGAATATCCATCAGTGATTTGGTCACTGTTTGCACGAGATAGTATTGTTGCGTATTTATTATTAAAAACTAATTTATTTAAACGACTAAAAATACGTTTACTTATTCTAGAAATATGTACACTTTTAAATTAACCGAACTAATTAAATTTAAATATTTAATGAAAACACTTACACGAATTTATGTATAACCGTTGTATAACACTATCACTTAAGATAAGATAACGTCCTCGGATTTCACAATTGTTTACACTAATAATCACGTACACGATTATTCTCGGTCAATTTATCTAGACACACGCGTGCTAACGATTTATTTCCACTTTAATAAGCTTCTTAACACTGTTGCATTCGCATTCCAGCAATAACTGACCTACGATTTCCATCTTCGGCTTTTATAGACATCGGCGAATCCTTCTCGAGCGTTCCCTACTTTTCGCTATATCTTCTAGACAGCTTCTAGAAGGCTCTTGCATTTGTAAATAATTTCTCGAACGTTTCACTGCCCCCTTCTTAGCACTGTTCTGTCCCAGAACAGGAGACTGGATGTGACACCGGTAAAAGGGATCGTGGCGATAGCGGCAGCTTCCTCCATTTCGGCAACTTCATTGACCATAAAAGTAACAGTCAATGGACTTTTTCTGGCCCAATATTCTCCTTGGTTGGTAACTACAGACCAACACTTAAATGCCTGTTCCTCGGAAGACGACCTCCAACATGTTTCGAACTGTCCTCCAATTCAGTTGATCTAAGCCACAACCAAGCTTGGGTACTGCCAATTTCTTAACATGATGGAACTCCATTTCTCTCTTGAGACTCCATAATGTTCGCCACAGATCTTTGTATAACGGCTTGACACGTGAGTATTCCTTGGTGATCAGATAGAAAACAAAGCGTCCGTCACCACGTAGTCCTAAAACTTTTCCGACTGCCGGTTGCTGTCTTCGTAATTCATTTAGCTGCCCAAACTTCTTTTTAAACACGACTGCAACCCTTCTGGACATGTCAAGATCCTCGCCCACGCAATGTGCGATGGCGTAATCTTTTTGTGTCTAGAACAGGTCTTGTTGTTCTTCGGTGGTAACTCCGAACCTAGCTTTTCCAGAACCTCCGTATAAGTTTATAAACTTCTCGAACTCCATTTCTTCGATTGGATTCCTGGTTCTGCTACTTATTACTCTGGTTCGGACCTGAACTTGCGGATTGTGGTTATCGCCAGCAAACGGGGCTAGACGATCGACGTGGACCACTTTTGGCTTGCCTTTGGGCGGTTTTCGGATGCGGTATATAACGTCGTTAATACGCTGCACGACTTCATAGGGGCCCTCCCATTGCCTTTGCAGTTTCGGCGACAAACCATGTCTCCTTTGAGGGTTATACAACCAGACCATATCGCCAGGTTGAAACCCACCATTTTGTGCCTTGACGTCATATCTGGTTTTCATCCTGTCGCTGGCAATTTGTGTGTTTTTACGGACCTTTTCATGTACTTTGTCTAGCCTCTTGGCCAACTTGCTGACGTAATCTTCTCCAGCGACTTCCTCTTCCGGTCTTCGTCCAAATTGAAGGTCGCATGGCAATCGTATTTTACGACCGAGCATTACACAGGATAGTGTTTGGCCTGTGCTTTCGTGCGCGGATGATCGGTATGCCATTAGGAAAAGGTGCAAGTACTGATCCCAGTCTCTATGGTGTTCGGACACTACCTTGGCTAAGTACATGCCCATTGTTCGATTCATCCGTTCAACCATGCCGTCAGACTGAGGATGGAGAGGCGTTGTCCTAGTCTTCTTAATTCCTAACAGTCGGCAAACTTCTTGAAACAGCCCAGACTCAAAATTGCGGCCTTGATCGGAGTGTAATTCCAACGGAACTCCAAACCGGCAGAAAAACTCCTTTACTAATACGTCTGCGACTGTAGCTGCTTCCTGATTGCGTATTGCGTAAGCCTCCGTCCATTTCGTGAAATAATCTATCGCCACCAGTGTATTTATTTCCCGAATCGGATTCTGGGAACGGCCCTGCAATGTCAATCGCTACTCTTTCCAAAGGGCTTCCTACGTTGTATTGCTTCATGGGTGCTTTGCGCTTTCTCGCTGGACCATTTTCTGATGCGCAGACTGTGCATTTGCGGCACCATTTCATGACGTGCTCTTTGCAGTTCATCCAGTAGAATCGTTCTCGCACTTTACCCAACGTCTTCCTATTGCCAAAGTGTACTCCTGATGTCCCATCGTGGAGATGCTTCAACACTTCTGACACCGTGCTCTTCGGCACTACCAACTGTAGTCTGTTTCCCGTGCTCTCGGCACTTTTTTGGGATCGCTTAAGAAGATCGTCTTCTACTATCAAGGAGTCCCACTGCGCCCAGTACGCTTTGATGTTTCTGCCCAAAGCACTCACTTCTTCCCAGGTTGGTCGTCGGCCGCTTTCTCTCCAGTCTAGGAGTAGTCTTGTTTCAGGATCACCTTCTTGTTCGCAACGTAACTGCTCAGGTTCTCACTCATCGTCAACCATAGCAGTTCTCCGGAGGCATTCAACTTTTTCTTCCAGTCGCGAACAATGGCTGCAGTCCGCCGGACATGGTCTTCTGGACAAGGCATCAGCGTTCCGATGACTGCTTCCGGCACGGTGTTCTGTGTCATAGTCATACTCTTGCAGTCTCTCGATCCATCTTACTACTTGTCCTTCTGGGTTACGGAACTGCAGTAGCCATTTTAAAGCGGCGTGGTCTGTTCTCAGTAAAAATTTTCGTCCATACAAATACTTGTAGAAATGTTCGATGGACTTAACGACTGCTAACAGCTCCCTCCTAGTCACGCAATAATTTTTTTCTGGCCTGGACAAAACCTTGCTAAAGTACGCGATAACCTTTTCTTGTCCATCTTGAACCTGCGAAAGGACCGCGCCTATGGCCAGATTGCTTGCGTCGGTATCCAAAACAAATTTTCCATCTTCCCTTGGATAACTCAGAATCGGCGAAGTGACTAGGGCTTGTTTTAGTTGATTAAAAGAATTTTCGCAGTCTTCATTCCATCTAAATTCTGCTTTTTCTTCGGTTAATTTTGTCAATGGTTTGGCAATATTGGCAAATCCGGGTACAAATCTCCTATAATAAGTGCACAACCCAAGGAAACTTCGGACCTGATGTTTGTCGATTGGTCTTGGCCATGCTTGCACTGCTCGGATTTTGTCTGGGTCAGCCCTTACTCCATCTCTAGATACGACGTGGCCAAGGTATTGGACTTCCTTCTTAAATACGTGGCACTTCTTTGAGCTCAGTTTAAGGTTAGCCCCACGTAATCTCTGGAACACTTCCTTCAAGTTGTTCAAGTGCTCTTCAAACGATCTTCCAACCACGATCACGTCGTCCAGGTAAACCAAGCACGTCTTCCAAGACAATCCGCGCAAGATGGTCTCCATCAAACGCTCGAACGTTGCAGGAGCGTTACACAGGCCGAAGGGCATTACAGTGAACTGCCACAAACCAGTTCCGATCGTAAAAGCTGTTTTTTCACGATCCTTGGATTCTAATTCTACCTGCCAGTATCTACTCTTTAAATCTAACGTAGAAAACCACTGGGATCCTGACAGGGTGTCTAGCGTATCGTCAATTCTGGGTAAAGGGTAGCTGTCCTTTTTGGTCACGTCGTTTAGCTGTCTGTAGCCTACACAAAACCTCGTTGATCCATCCTGCTTCTTTACGAGTACCACTGGGGATGCCCATGGGCTACTGGAAGGTTCAATCACGCCTTCCCTCTCCATATCCGTAATTATTTGTTCGGCTTCTTCTCTTTTCGCCAAACGAAGTCTCCGTGGATGTTGTCGTATCGGCCGAGCGTCTCCGGTATTAATTTTATGTTTCACCACGTTAGTTCTTCCTTTGAAGCCACTCTCCAGCGCGAACACATTTTGGTACTCTTGGATCAACACTTTAACTTTAGCCAGCTGGTCTTGGCTGAGGTTTTCGCATTTGGTGGTAAGAATGTCCAATAGATGTTGTAGACACTTCTTCGGCTACGTATCTTCGTTCGACTTCACGCATCTCACAATTTGTGATACTGGCGTGCATTGGCCTACCACGGTCTTCTTTTTCAGCGTTACAGGATCTGAGTTGATGTTTAAGATCCTTACTGGCATCCTGTTCTTTACTCGTACTAAAGTTCTACCAACGAGTAGTCCCTTTTCAACTAAACCGCCCTCCATTTGTTCAATCGCGCGTATGTAGCCTTTCCGGAGATTTCCATCCAGGCGTGCCATCATCACACTTTCAGTCCTTGCAGGCAGAGTCACGTCTTCACTCAATAAGACTCGCACGGCTGCCTTCTCTGACGAATGAAAAGGAATTTCTTCATTGTCGATCTTCAGGACATCGTTCTTCATATCCAAATGGAACCCATACTTCTTTATCACGTCCATTCCCAGGATAACTTCTTCCGTGATGTCGGCTACCAGTACTTGATGGTCGAGTACTCTATTTCCCAAACCAATGGTTACTTTGACTTGTCCGTGAGTAGGTATTTCGTCGCCCGTCGCTGTTCGAAGTCGTGCTGTTACTGGTGATGTCTTCTCGTTTCCTAATAACACGTCAGGACGAATGATGGTATTCGTCGCTCTCGTGTCAACCAGTAACTGGACGCTTCTCCCATTGATCTTGCCATCGAGATAAATGCTATGAAATTGCTCCCTAGGCGATGCCATTTGGATTGTAATCTCCGGAGTCTGACTAGATGAGATTACTTTTTGTCTCTTTTGCTCGCCTTGTTCCAAATTATCGAGCGCTCTTCTTGTCCTTTTCTTAGGTTTAGTACGATGCCGTCGTACATGGCCTATTTCATTGCAGTTCAAAGCTGTCACTCCTCTTTCCCGAAGTATTCTGCGCGGGTACTTCTGTAGCACAGCAGAGTCTATGACCATCTCGTTGCGATGCTTGTTTTGCTGCTTCAAACTCCAAAGCATGCACCAAAGCGTCATCCAATGTCTTCGGTCGAGCTAACCGGAGAGTCTGCTGTGTTTCGCTGTCTCGGAGGCCATCTACAAAAGTTTGAATAGCTAACTGCTCCAGGAAGGTATCCGGTGCTGTAGGATACGCAAGCCGTGTTAATCTAGCGATGTCAGCCTCAAACTCTTGAAGACTTTCGGCAGCTTTCTGAACCCGACTTTTAATCTGAGCTTGATAAACTTGTTGAAGATGGGCATCTGCATATCTCATTTCTAATCATGATATTAAAAGTTCGTATTTTCTTGCAGGTGGTCCGGAACAGTTTGTAAAATTCCAAGCGCTTCTCCACGTAAGGACACTATTAAAGACGTCGCTTTCTGCTTGTTGCTCCAACCATTAGCAGTAGCTGCGGCTTCAAACTGCTTGTAGTAGGTTGACCATGGAACTTTACCATCAAAATTCGGTGGTACACGATTATTCTCGGTCAATTTATCTAGACACACGCGTGCTAACGATTTATTTCCACTTTAATAAGCTTCTTAACACTGTTGCATTCGCATTCCAGCAATAACTGACCTACGATTTCCATCTTCGGCTTTTATAGGCATCGGCGAATCCTTCTCGAGCGTTCCCTACTTATCGCTATATCTTCTAGACAGCTTCTAGAAGGCTCTTGCATTTGTACATAATTTCTCAAACGTTTCAGTATCCATAAGATGGAGGTGGTTCCAAATAGCTTTCTAAGCCAGAGAAAGAGTCTGGAGAGGGATATGCCGACTTCTTTAGAAACTAGCAGGGGCTCAGCCAAAGTGGTGAATAACCATTTGGTTGCGGCTAACTTAGAAAACTTAAATTTTTATGCTCCTGAGTTGAAATTACGCCCGAAACAATTGTGTCTTCCTCCGACCTCCACTACGGTTAGACATTCAGTTTCTCTGTTAGTCAGGATCCAAATGCAATTTAATTTAGTTAATAGAGATATTGTAAGATCGGCGATATAAAGCGTCTTAGAGATTTCACTGCACTTTAATTCACTTTTATTGACTGCAAGTATAAAGACTTCTGATTTATTTGCATTTCTGCATTTTTGAAATAGTGAGTTCTGCATTCCTATACTTATTTACGTAATTATCTATCATTATTTATGTTATTTATTATTTGATAATCATTCATGCTGTAATTTAATTTAATTTATCTTTTCTTTTTGTTTTTTTACTGTTCTATTTTTTGACATAATAGTACACACATATTAAGCGATATTATTTTATTGCTTATGAATTATACCTATTTTTTGTAATATTTATGATGATAATTTGTTTTATTTTTGTTCGTTATAAGAAGGATGATGTTTCTGCGAAGACATTGTTAGTTTTAATTTTTCAGTTTTCTTTTTATTCCTTTTTAAAAATTTTTATTTCAATACAACTATGTTGGGCTCTATTTGCCTGTTGTAAGATTTATATAGGAAATAAATAAATAAATATCATGTAGAACGTCACTCCTTCGACTTTTAGAATCGCGATATGTCAGGAATGGTGATTTAAAAAAAATTTATAAGCACCATTTTTTGTAGATAATTTTATGATCTATCATTTTTGTCTGGACTACTTTTTTAATGAAATTTACCGTTTTCGAAAAAATCCAAAAACCTCAAATTTTGACTTTTGATCCCAAATTACTTTTTTTGACACTTTATTTCTAATAGTGTACCCAAGGTCGGAATTTTCGTTATTTGACCACTATTTTTATGACTAATTTGACCGGACTAATTTTATTTGTATTTTCTACATTTTCTGCATAATCTACATTGTATACATCAAATGTATTATGTAGAAAACTGTCATTTTCTACGCGTAGAAAATTTATTGTTCTACATTATCTAAAATTACTGTTGGTACCCTTGAGATATAACGACGTTTAAAATAAAGAGACAAATAAATATACTGACAAGTGCAAATTAAAAATTAACAAAAAATGCAAAATTTATTTCTATACCTATAAGAGTGACATCAAATCATCAAAAGATACATTTAGGTATAAATAAATTATAAATTTACTTGTTTTCGTGTTTATACTTTTATGAACCAAATAAATATGTTTAAAAAGGTGATGGTTGGATACGTAATATTACAACATATGCACAAAAGAGAATGTTCAAAACAACCATTTAAACTAATGGGCAAGTACATACATTCTGTCTCTATGAAATGAATCACACATAATCACAGGGGATACATTTACGGAAGGGATTATTCCACGATGAGCACAATGTTCAAATCGGATATTACCTTGACATAATTTTTTTCTATTATAAAAATTGTCTAGTTTTCGTATTGTGTAATGTGCATAGTTAAAAAGGAAACATGTAGAAGGTACTAAAATCTCATTCGACGTAGTAGAAAGGGTTAACCGTTAAATAGTAATATAAACACTTAAGTATCCATTGTGTCTTAGCAATTCAACCGTAAAAGATAAAGCATCGTTTACATCGTGGTTGAAACGGCTTAATAATACATAGTTACATCCCAACCGGGATTAATAAATCGAATGAAAGCTTTACAACAGATGTGATTCAAACGGGTCCTGAATCAAAAATACATTAAACTGTATTGATTGGTTTAAGCTTATTGAACCAAACGTAATGTAACGTGCGAATGTGAAAGATCTACGTTGTTTATTTTTAAATTTTCGATTACATTTTTGCTACGCAACATTTTCTTACGTTTTACAATTTATTATATTATTTTAATGTCAATATTAAAATAATGTAATTACGATTAATTAAAGTTTTGTTACCGTTTGTAACAAATTGGTCATTGGTTAATAAATTAGATACGATAAAATTTGCCAATTCAGATTGTTATTAATGCTATGGGGTTTTCAAATCGTATCAATATGTTTTGGATTTGTACAATTAGTTAAGTATTATCTGTCGAATCCTTTTAATCAATAAATAAATTAATTTTTTAAATTCATAAATAATTTTTTTCTATTTGAAAATTCCAAGGTAGGTGCTCCTTATTAGGTCTGGTCCATTAATAAAACCCACTCGTCATTATAAAATAAACGGTTCAAATACACCACAAGGATAGATTTTAATCCACAAGTGTAAGCCACCAACGATTCTTACCTTACAGCAACAAATTACCGCCATTCGCAGTTCCTTCAACTCCACTTGTTAATAAGGAGCATTATAGAAACGTGTATTTTGTACTTCTTACATTTGTACATAATATTGTTATATATGTAAAATAGTGAAACGTTATCGAAGTTATTGTTAACTTCGAGGCAATGACCGAAAGATGTTGAACCGATAACATAAATGTATAAAAAGTATCCAAAGGAAGGTGAAGTCAGTTTTACTAATTTGTTACACAGAGTTAATTTTTAAATCATTTATTAGTAAAAAAACATTTGTGAAGGTGCCTTCCTTTAATTCATCCAAGGAAATTTCTTCACCTTCATTACCATCATCACTAATAGCCAGTTCCAACTCGGAATTTCCAGACTCTTGCAGGGAAAAGTCACTTTGTGAGTGAGATGCAGAAGAACTGGAATTGTTCTTCTTTCTTTTAGAATTTAATTTTTGCTTCTTTTTGTCTTCTCTTTCCTTGGTCTTAGCTTGAGACTTTTTTCTTTTTGCTTCCCTCAATAGCTTTCTGTTCTCTTTCTGCTTCTCAGCTGCTCTTTTCATGTCATATCTTTTCATATAATATTCTAGCATTTGTGGTGATGTGACTACAGCAGATAGTTTTTCTCTTCGCTTGGTTGATCTAAGCTGTACTGGTTGTGGCCACAGTAGTGCTCTATTGAAAGGGCTTGGAAGAATACATCCATCAGATGTGGGTGGTGTCAAAACAGCGACATTGTCTGAAGTGTAACTGTCTTTTGTAACTGAAAGATTGAGACCGGATGTTGTTGGTTGGTCAATTCTTGTAAGTACAGGAATCAAACTAAATGTGGATGGTTGATCTATCATCAAAACGGCTTCATCAATGTCCCTGCCATGAGAACGTTCGTTTCTTGAAAGGATAATTGCAGACTGTTCGTCTTCTGGAACCAAAACGACTTGATCAGGGTCCCTGTCAGCAGTACGTTCGTTTCTTGAAGAAATGGAAAAATCTGGAGCAGACTGTTGGTCGTCTGGAAAACAAATTGTTAACTGAGTACACACATTCATGTCATGGGCTAAATTTTGTATACCTGATGGATCAATTGTACGTGACTCTATCGTAGCAGATTTTGCTACTAGATTGGTAGAATTCTGTAAAATTACAGGCCATTTAAAGATAGAATTACGTACTCTTATACTGATTTTTTATTTTCTCGATGCAGCTTTTTACTTACCGCCTGTCCCATTTTTGTTTTCCAGAGTGTCCATAGATCAAATAAAGATTTGTCCTCAGTTGCCCCAGCCCATTCGCCTTCGTTCTTCAAGAAATAAGCAAGTTTTTCTTTCCAATCTCTCGTTCAAATATGACGAAGAAATGTTTTTCCTCGGTTCTTAATGCTTTAGGTTGTTCTACATGTTTTGGATGGACTCTCACTTCTGCTGGATTCCATGTAAATAGACCGCATTTTCTGAAGCCATTGGATATAGTTTTTTCGGTAATAGATAGAAGGACTTGTTTAAGCAATACGGCAAAGCCTTGTTTCTTAAGTTGTTCTCCGTTGTGCTCCATTCTCCAGTCATGTACTTTCTGCCTCCACGCTGTTTTCAACACATGAAAGACAGCAACATCCATTGGCTGGAAAATGTGTGCGGCATTTGGATACAATGCTACCAACTCTATTTTATTTTCCTTGCACAACTGGCTTAGAGGTAACGATAGGTGAGACACATGACCATCTAAGAAAAAAACAATGGGCAGTTGAATGTCTTGTTTTTTAATCCAGGGAAGAAAAATATCTGCAATGTATTGAAAAAACAACTCGTACGTCATCCAACCATTCTGAGATTTTCTCATAGACCAGTCATGAGGAAAAACCTCGGCAATGTGCTGAGGTATCCTGCTATAACGATACACTAGCATAGGAGGCGCAATTTGTCCAACAGCATTGGCAGTAAACAGGGTTGTAATATTGAGTTTTTCATCATTTCCTGAAACGGTATATACACTCTTACAGCCTTTTGGCGCCAACACCTTGCCAGGTTTGAGTTTTAAAAAGAACGCCGTTTAATCGGCATTGAATACCCTCGTTGGATCCCTCATAGCCGCGTTCATTTTTTTTAAATAAGAGGAAACTTCTTCAAACCAGTAGATGGGTGACACCTCGCCTCATCATTGTCAAATTCTCTAAAACTCAGCTCAGGGTGTCTTTTCTGAGATAAGTCCAACCATTTTCTACTAGGTACAACATTTCCCTTGAAATCTAATTTTAATTTTTTTGCTAACTTTCCAACGCTATGGATGAACGTATTCCTTTGTTACAGGAAACCTTGATTTTGTCATAGATTTCACCCATTCAGTGAGTATTTCTTCTTGTTCAGGACTGAATGTACCTGAAGGCCCCATTTTTCTTTTAAGTGGCACACGCCCCTTATGTTTGTCCATAAGGGTTACCCTAGGCACACTGTGTTTCTTTGCGGCCTCCTTATAGGACGTCCCTTTATTAACATCTTCAATAGCTGCGAGCATATTCTCCACTGGATATTTTAGAAAAGTTTCTTTTCGGCTCGCCGTATCTATCAAAACATCATCTTGTATAAGAAAGTTTAAAAAACAACAATGCTGTTGCAGAGTTTTTGATAATAAATTTCAGATTTAGTATTCGACACTGGTTGTTTCAATAGTCGACACGCCGGTGTCGAATACTGGTTACCGTCGCTGAAATGAAGTCGCGCGTATAGCAATTTAAACTCGGCGAAATATTTGTCTCCTATAAGCATTCGGTGCAATATTCGGATGTGTTTATAAATTCGACATCCCTAACGAGTATAAGAAACACATATTTTACGGTTTCAGTACTCGACGCCCCTACGCAAAAAACAACGTTGTAGCAGGGAAGTGAGACGGACATAACACAAACGTATTAAAGCATCACCTACTACCCTGCGTCAAAAGCAAAAAGAAAGTTTAGCGGAGAAAATAGAAATAATATTTTTTATAAACTTACTTCTTAACAAAGTGAGTAAGCACAAGTCACAAAAACCGCGAAAATAGCACGTATTCTCTTTACAATGGAATGTTTCGGAAATGCACGCGTCTATCAGCGAACGTCTGCGCCGGGGTAATAGCGGGGGTTGAACAGTGTTGCCATTACGTGCAGTTTGCGGAAATGTTGCCGGCAATTCTTGTTTTATAAGATTACATTTGGGGTGTTGAGAATAGGTACTGTGTCGATTACTGGTACGTTTACCTTAATCGTTTTCTGACCTTTTAAATGCGCACTTTTTCATTACTTCATCAAATCATTCCAACATCTAGGAGATTTTTTTATTCCATCAATTGCTTTAAGTAATTTGCACACTTCATTTTCAATTACTTCTTGCCCTTCAGGAGGCTTCATATATATTTCCTCTCGTATATCTCCATATAAAAAAGCTCCTCGTACATCAATTTGATATACTGGTTTACCTATTTGCACAGCCAAAGCGATTAAGATTCTTACCGTTGCCAATTTAGCTACAGGAGCATAAATTTCTCCATAATCAAAATTTTCCTTTTGCTGAAAACCCCTTGCTATCAAACGGGCCTTGTACTGAGTGATATTTCCATCTTGATTTCTCTTGATCTTGTAGATCCATTTGCTATCTATCACCTTACTACCGCTTGGCTTTAAAACTTCTATCCAAGTATTGCTTTCTTTCAGGATTTTAAGCTAGTCTTGCATGGCTTTTTTCCAACTTTCAATTGCCTCATTGTATGTTTGTGGTACATTTTCTTCACTTGTGCTTAGTAAACAAATCTCGTAATCTTTAAACTTACTTGGTCATTTTACAGTTCTTCGTTCTCGTGAATTTTCTGCTTCTTTATTTTCAGTTACGTTTTCACTTGAAGTTTCAGTTACTTCTTCTTCATTTCTCATTTTTGGTTCTTCTGTAGATGACGAAGCTTCTTCAGTTTGGATTACTTTTTTGATAGCGTCACTAGTTTCAGAATTTTTTTTCTTGATCGCAACTACATTCTCATTTTCACGATCACATTTTTCGTAACTTAAGTTCATGCATCTGTAAACATTCTCATTTACAAATTTTACGTCTCGACTAGATATTATTTTGTTTTTATGAGGTAACCACACTCGATATCCACGTTTATTCCCATAATACCCAACAAACTGATCCTCTTCACTCTTCTTGTCCAGTTTTTGCCTCTTCTGCTTGGGTATGTGTACGTAACATTTTGATCCGAAGACCTGTAGATTATCAATACTCACTTTTCCCTTTTGAACCATATTTGATACGGTGATTTTTCTTCTATTGACGTCTGAGCTGTCTTATTCATCACATGAGCAGCTGTGTTGACAGCCTAGGCCCAAAGATATTTAGGCAGATTCCTCATATAAATCATAGACCGTGCGCTCTCCACGAGTGTCTTCTTCTCTCTTTCAGCGCCACCATCTTGCTCAGGCGTGTATGGTATAGTGGTTCTAAAGTTGATTCCCTGTGTTTGCAAAATCGTTTTCACCTGAACATTGTCAAACTCTTTACCACCATGGGTTAGAAATTCTTTCACCTGATTTCCTGTCACTAAAACTTCTTGAGTAAAGATCTCCAAGCACCTTGCTACTTTAGATTTCTGTTTCAAACAGAAAACTCTTCTAAATTTAGAGAAATCATCCTTAAAACATACAAAGTATTTTGAGCCGCTTAATGATGTTGTCTGCATCGGGCCACACACATCAGCATACACCAATTCACCCGGCTGGTTTGAACGTTCTTGTCTCACCTTGAATGAATTTCTTGTCTGTTTTCCCATTATGCATCCCTCGCATAATTCTTCATCAACTTTAACGTCTTTGTTGTGCATACCTAAAACCTTTTTAACATATGCTTTATTCTGATGTCTGAATTTCTCATGCCAAGTTTGGAGACTTTCGTTTTTGACCGCTGAGAGTGCTTCAGCCGAATGTTTGATAACCATTGTCCTCATTTCTAGAACGTACAATCATTTACTGGTTTATCTCCCACTTAATCTAACTTCTCCGTTTTTCAGAAACTCACACCCATTTGTGTCGGCTTTTAATTCAAACCTCTTCTCGAGCGTTCTTCCTACGGAAAGTAAATTTTGGCCTATGCTAGGTACATACCAGACTTCCGTTAGATGATTTTGATACCACCTTTCATTTATTTTCATTTCGACCTGTACAGTCCCTTCGCCCAGGACTTAGATTCTTTCATCGTTTCCAATTCTCTCGGAGTAGTAAATGCTTTGTACGAGCTAAAATAGTATACCTGTCATATGAGCTATGGCGCCGGTGTTTGCCAAGAAGTCCTTTGACTTTATTTTCCCATATAAACGCGTCACCCCTTTGGTTATTTGATTTATTTGAAGTTTGGCCCACATTGAACCTGTTCGGACAATTTTTGGCAAAGTGTCCCACCTTTTTGCACTTGAAACATTTTCGCACTACAGCTTTCTTGTGAACTTTGTTTTTCGCCACTAACGCTGCGGACTCTGATTGTTTTTCCGGTAACCGCATCTCAATTAGTCGAAGACGTTCCGTCAATTTATTAACGATCGCTCCTGCAACGGTACGGACTCCCACACACTCTTGAATTCAAAGTACTCCTGAGGAAGTGTGGAGATGATCCTGCTCATCAGCAACAGATCTGGCAATTCAGTTTTCACAAGTCTCTTCAGTTCATCAATAATTTCGTGGAAGTTTTTATGTAGCTGGCCAATATGGCTGGTGATATCCTCGGCTGGGTTCTTATCACTTGTGAAGAACCTTTATAACAGCCTATCTAGCCGCTGACTAGAACTTTGCTCATAAATTGATACCAGTTTTTTCCATACATCTCTCGCACTACTGCAGGTCGATGTCAAGTCCACATTGGCACCATGTTGCCAAACAAAATTAGCTGAGCTAGGGCATCCTCTTTTTCAAACGCTTTCTTAGATGCTTCATTAGATCGTTTTTCTTGAGCTGATGCTTCCGAATCTGGTTCTTTCGGTGAGGTTTTATTACCCGTTGTTATCTCCAACACGTCGTGATGACGCAATAACAACTCAATTTGCCTCCGCCATTTTGACCAATTTTTTGTCCCTTCTAATTTTTCGACATGTATTTTAAAATCCATGTCTCAACTGTACTTCAATCGACCTTAGAAATTTTACCTAATCGCGATTCACGTAATAAAACTACGTAGCATACCGTTGGTAATTTTCCACGCGTAACCGCCCGATTCTTAATTAACGCACCCACGTTATTCACTTTCCGATTTAATCGCACACGTATCGCGTTTCTGGGCCCATAACCTGTTACACAGAGTTAATTTTGAAATCATTTATTAGTAAAAAAAAACGTTTGTTAAACCGTAGTACATAACCGCTACAACAACCTTGTTATTTCCTTAAATATCGTTCCAAATAATTATTTCCGTTTATTTTTAATCGTGTAAATAATTCTTTATATATAAGTTTAACTTTATTTGTTGCCATTTAGCTTACAAATTTGATCGTGCTATACTACCTAACATTCTATATTTACATTTACATTCTATTGACTTTTTTTTTTTTTTTTGAAATACATTTTCTTAACCCTTTTCTCCCCTTAACTTTTTCCTCCTGCTCCATACTTCCTCCATCCATTCCGCTCCTTTTCCGTTTTCATCTAAGATTTCCTCTACTTTCATCACCTCTTCTCTTAGTTCCCTGCATTTCTGTCTCATGTGGTTAAGGTCTTCCGTTTCTTCTCCACATAGCCTGCACATCATTGGTAATAAAAGCATTCTCTGGCGTGTGTTGGACAGCCATCAATTGTAGGTGGTACAATAACACAATTTCTCTGGTTAGCTCCCGCTGTTGCTTGTTGCACTGGAAACACCATATTTTGGCGACAGTCTGATGTTCTAAGTAATATTCCTAAAAATTGAATGTTTATAAATTAAAAATGTACTTAGCATAGTTTTATAGCTGTTACTGCAGATAATTTTGCTACCGATTTATTAAGACTTTGTTTGATGCGTTTACAAATGTCTTTGACAATAGGTGCAGTGAGTATAATAAGCCTTGCTGCATATTTTGCCTTGTTACATATTTTGCCTTGCTGCATATTTTGCCTTGCAAATGCAATTCTTATTTGAAAAACGATAAAGTAGAACTTGTTATGTTGTCGGAAAGAATGGTAATTAAAGTTTTCCTTTTGCGTATTCTGATTATGATTTTGTCAACTTTATTGTTAATTTTTTTTGAATTTTTTTGGAGTCGGTAAAAAAATAGAGATTTTACTTGAAAAACTCAAACGTAATACACTTTTTAAATTGTTTCACTTTAAAGGTTGCCTCTTTAATAGAATCGAATCGAATCCCAAAATAATATTTTTTTATTTAAAGTATTGAACAATTAGATTATAGAAATTTAATTTAAATTACGTTTGTATGTATATGCACAAGTAATTATGTTAATAACACAATTAGGTTCGTGTTTGTTATCTATAATTACGAATGAACGGAAATATGAGCTGCCGTGCAGATTGATGTATTAGGTTAATATAAATTGATAACTTAATCCCTACGCTTCGTTTCAAAGCGTAATGGCTTGTATTTACGATATCGTACAAAATGTTAATGACAAAACCTGACATAATTTGTTGTTAGTTGTTATATGCTTATACACTTTGTTGCGATGTTTAGACACACATAGAGCGTGCGTAAATACCAGTTGTTAGTTACGTCTTTTACGACTTCACTTAGTGTTTAATAGTGCAATTTCTATAAAATCTACAAAACTTAAAAGCAATTAGATAATGTTTAATTACACGCCTGAACAGGTTATTTTTCTATAAGAATATAAGTTGTATAGGAACCAGTCGACTTATTCCGTGCTTTGAACCAAATTAGAAACTGACTGCTCTTTACTTATACTGAAATTAATACATGTGTTAATAATTTTAAATTTAAGTTGTACAATTAAAAAAAACAAAAAAAAACATTTTAAAAGGTAAACGTAATACGGTAAAATTAAGAGCTTGTACTCTATGAACTTTCATTGCTGGCAAAATCATCATTTATCTGGGGAATAGCTTTTTTAAGTATGAGATATAAAATACTGAGTACAACAATAGCAAAAAGGTTAATGTCGATAATGGAAAACGAAGTTCGGGATTGTCAGAATGGATTTAGAAAATTTCGAACAACACTAGATCACATATTCTTGTTAAGACACATTATAGGGAAAAATAATGAATTTAATGTTGATTTATATCTCCTCTTTATAGACTTTACTCAAGCGTATGATAAGGTTCTGAAGGAACAGTTGTATGTAATATTAAAGGAGTTGCCGGTACCACAAAAACTTCAGGAAAGTTTAAGACAAGAGGATACGTTACTTACAGTATTGTTTAACATGGTATTGGAACGGATAGTACGCAAAATACAAATAAACAAAAGTGGAAATATATTTAGTTCGGTGATTATAGCCAGAAGGGAGTCGGAATTGAAAGAAGTATTTTTCAAATGGAGGAAACGGCAAAAATTGCGGGATTCCGAATTAATGATAAGAACAGATTAAGATAACAGCAAAAAATGTAGCAAGTATGTGTGCTAATAGGTCAAAACAAAGTGCAGGAGTTCAAATATCTCGGTTCAATAGTTACCTCAAAAAACGAGTGTATGCAGGTGCAAGATCAGACACAGGAGTGACTACCCTGTGCTGGAAGATTTGTTAAGAAACTCTAAGGAGGGGCCGTGTCATTCTTGTAACCGAAGTTGCCAACGTTTCGCCCACTTTCGTAAAGGGCTTCTCGAGGGCGTGAGATAAATCGAAAAACTTAAACAAGAAACCGAAATCTAACTAAGAATTAACTTGTAAACTAAGCCATATTGTAACCTCTAAAAAAAGTAAGAAAGAAAACGATAAACTCGAAAAAGCAAACGAAAATCTAACAAAGAACCACTACAGAGTTAGGTGATCACCTTGTGAAACAAGCCAGATTCTAAACTCCATAAAAGTGACTTAAGAAGAAATAGTCTTCGTATATAAAGAAGAGGTATCGTCACGGATGATTACGCTCGACTCTGATTGGGTTACATTTGAAAGGGGGCGAACCATGATCGCGATTGAAGAATCTTGCAAGTTTATTAAAACCGTTAGCAAAAAAGACTACTCAATTCGGCGGATTTTGTTCAGAAGTTGCATAATTTTTATTTGTAACCGATTGACGTTTTGGTTAGTTTTAATGTCGTGTCTTTGTTTCCTAACGTGCCAGTACCTGATTTAATTAAAACTATTTGATTTTTATTTAACGAGAACAATATTTCAAGCAACGTAATACCTATTATCAAAATAAGTTTAACTTTCATCAGTTGTTGCTAATATATTTATGGAAGATTTTGAGAAAAAAGCTGTATCCACATTTCACCTAAAACCCAAGTACTGGTACAGATACGCTGATGATACTTTGGTCATTTGGCAACATTATCCTTCTAGACTCAACGATTCGCCAAAAGATTCGTTCTGCTATGGAATTATAAAGAAACCTCTTTTTACAATTTTTGGACGTTTTAGTGACTCGAAATGGTTCATTATCAGATTCAGTTTATCGAAAACCTACCCATACAGTTAGATATTTAGATGGATTGTTTCATCATCACCCTTCTCAGAAATTATCTGTAGTAAATTCTTCAAAGTGCAGAGCTGTCTCCTTAAGTCAACCCCCAAAATCTTCAAAAAGAGTTGAATCATCGTTGGGCAATACTGCTTTATGCACTATATGGTGACAGTTTACGACTTGATCCTGTCAAAGGCTGATTTTTCAGTATTAGTGCCAAATCTCCAATTTTGTATTGTTTTTTTTTGTTTACGGTCTACGTTTTATTCCGCAGCTTCACGTCTTATGTCTGACAAGTTTTGGATAATAGTAAGTATTTGTTTGACTTAATCTGTTAATACACTATCACTGCCACCTCTTGGCGAGTACCCTAAGAGAAGTTGGTTTGGAGTTTTTTTCTGTAAATTTGTGCTGTTGCAACAGCGTTAAAACATGTTTGATGTTATTTTGAGAACAAAACCGTTTAAAATTTTTGGAGGTAAAACAGCTTCTTTGGTCACTGATGATGGTCTGTGGGGTTCCATAATTGGCACAAATGTCTTTAGTTTATTCACAGACATGTTTTGTGTTATTAGATTTTACCGTTTTTAAGAAAGCAAATCTAATGAATGTGTCAATTCTCATCATTATCTAATGATGATATTTTCTTCTTAATTTTTGGAAAAGGTTCTAATCGATCTAAGTGAAGTGTACTGATTGGTTCTATTGATTTTTATATTAAATGAAGAATTATTTCTTTATTTCCAGAAACAGATGTTTACTCATCCTCAAAGATCGTTTTTTGACCTTACTGGAACAATTAGTGGATATGATGAGCCACAAAGATTTCCATATATTTTCTTCTGGATTCAAAACATGTAGTATTTATCCACAAAACCGTGAAGTGATTTTAAATCGTCTTCCAAATGAAATTCTGGGAAATGAAACTTCCGAAATAAAAAATTCTCTATGATTTCTACAACACTAACAAGGAAAGAGAGAAGCCCTTACTGCCTCTCGCCGACCTAAAGGTAAAAGGGTCAATGTAGTTCCTGGAAAGAGTATAAGCGCTGCTAATATTCAAACTACAATCAAAAATTCTACCACCACAGAAAACACAGACGACCAAAAACCCATTTCATCAACTTTGACAGACGACCCAGAACCCATTCCACCAAGTTCAACAGACGACCTAAAACTTATTCAATCTACTTCTACAGGCTCTAAAAGTGCAAGCAAAAAGCTGATTCTACCTCGAAAAAGGAAACTTTACGATACGAGCAAAGATTCTTATACAGAGAATGCGATGTATCCCTTAATTGATAATTAGATAACGAACACAGAAAACTGATTTACCATCAGTACCATGAGTAAATGCGGCAACCATTGGAAATGGTCTAAAAAAAGATGAGCTGCTTTAGGATCTCGCAGATATCGTCAAGAAGAAAGTTAACCCTCCAATTCAAATTTCGTGTAACCGCTTAGCTGATTCTCTCTTTTGTCTGTTATTTGGCAACATTGTAGCTTGCCGAGAATACTTAACTTGCTTACATTGTAATTAGTAATAGCGTCTAAACTAAAATTTTAAAACAATTAAGTACTAAATCAACATATAAATGTAATTTATAGTGTGGTCGTTTTATTTTACATCGTCAGATGTCGTCTTATTTTAAAAGTTTTGGGCGTTTCTTCAAATTTTCTAGTTATTTGATAAGGGCATTTCCGTTTTGGATAAGCAGCACGCGAGCTCCCATTTTTAAGTTTAAGTGAGAAGTTTAGTTTATGAGACGATCTTGTCAAGTGGTTCGGAGTTTAAATACCGGGCAGGTAATCTTTGAATCTTTTCCCTAATATATTTTTGCCAAGTCTCGTGCTACTCTGTATTTCTCCATCCGATCGAGTCTCCCATGTGTTTGTCGTAACGGTCTTTTTTTGTTTTGTGTATTCAATTAAACTAAGTTTGTATATTTATTGCACTGTATTTTGTCTTTGTCAACTGAAAAAACCTTTCATTTAATAAAATCTATGAAAAAACAAGTGTCGATTAATTAGCCACATCTTTGGCGCCCAACGTGGGGCGTTATTGAACGCGCTGCATACGCTTTATATCAGTCCATTAGTTACAACAGTAAAAAAGGACACGTCGACTATAGACTCAACACACTCGTATTAGCAAATACCGTTAAAACCTGAGGTTAGGAAATACACCGGGTTTAGAGTCGGTACAAAATCGTATTGCTTTAATGTCTTACCTTTTGGGTTAACCACAGCAATTACTTCTTTTAGCCGTTATAAGAGTTAGGTTCTTGGACCTACGTTTGATCAATTGTGTACCACTACGTCGATGATCTCCTCGTTGGTTTGTTACAAGCTTTTGGTGTTTTACGAACCTGCACGGCCAACTCTCAATAGTCGGAGAGAGGGTAGGGTTCCTAGACAATAATGAAAAGATAATTAAGGGCGCCAGAGCCTATCCAAAGTCAGTTCTGCTTGCTCACAACAGAATGGTAAGAAACTTGTAACTAGATTGTTAGGTTCGCAACTGCTGAAAGAAACGAATAAAAGGAAAAGAAACTCAATCGTTAATACAATTGCACTTTAATTACTCGATCAAATATATCTATAAATTATATATCTAAATATAGTCGAAGTTAAATAGCCACATCTAAGTAAATACTAGGGAGAATATACAACATCGAATCACCGTAGGATCGACAACTTACACTACATAGATAAATTTGGTTTACATGAATAACGAAGAGTAGATTTATAGTAAATCTCAGTTGCACATAGCATGCGAGATACATGAAATAATGATAATAAGTACGGCCTTAATATTACAATATCATAATAAATATTGGGAGTACACAGCATACGTCATACACAATAAGCAATAAGCAAGAAAAAGTACTACGGAATTAATATTCACACAGTTTCGTGAGCGACCTTGTTGACAACAAAATAAGATACATATAAAATCACTTACCAGACACAGGAGTTTTCTTTGGTGTGAAGAACGTACGTTCCCCCGACACATAGTCCTGTAAATAATTTGAATTGCAAATCGTGTCAAACCAATGCCTCACGAAATCAAGATCTACAACATCATTACTTAAATTTTAAAGTACACACATCACACAAACCGAACGTCGGATGCTGTTATACCCTTTTTCTATGATTTAATTAATTCCAACAGTAGGCCTTAGAAATATTTAGAATCGTTCCAACACAATATTCGTCGAGGGTTATCTCTCGTCTTTCGGTATCGATTTGAATTCATGGGCCGGATGGTGGTAAGAATAGCCGGTGACGATACGAACACCCCACGATCGCAACGAAATCACAAACTTTCCCTGGTGGGCTTTAAATTATAACCAGAATGCCCTTAGTTATGAGGTGGCACATGGCGGCTAACCAAAAAGACATAAAAATTACCTTTAATTAAAGAAAGAAATAAAATCACTTACGTTGCGGGAGCAAATTAGTTATTTAAAGAAACTACATAATTTCCATCGTGTCCCTAACACGTGGATGATTTTAGAGAACGAACTTTCACTCACGCAACCCTAGATATTACCAGGTACGATGTTAAAGTTAAAATGCCGGAGAACACACCGGATGTCGTCTGCGCAATACAAAGTGACCAACGAACCCGATAGATGGCGCCAAGAAATATCAAAGTAATTTTAATTAAATTGATATACAGGGTAATGCATTATTTAAATTTATGCACGTAACAGGTTCGGAAACGTTTGAAGAACATTTGTATCATTTGGAATTGGTATATGGACGGTTGCAGGGTTCACAGTGCGTCTTAACCAATGTGCGTTTTCTAGAAAATGTATGGTTTATTTGGGTTATTAGTTTGACGAGAATGGTATTTTTCCCGATCCTAATCGTATTGAGGCTCTACTTCAGTGTCCATCTTCAAGAAACGTAAAGCGGTTGCAAGCTTTTCTCGGTATCTGCAACTTACTATGACTGTTGCTTTTGTGAAAATTTTTCAACCATGGTTGAACCTCTTGTGACCGGGTCACTCGGAAAAAAAGTGGGTTTGGTCAGAAAATGAAGAACGAGTTTTCAACCTTATTAAATCTAAACTAATCTAACTGTATCATCCGATTCACCATTGCCGTTTTTATGTGCAGGCTGAGGCTAGTGAATACGGTTTAGGTACTCAACTCTTTCAGTCAATAGATGGCGTTCAACATGTTGTCGCTTACGCGAGTCGTTTACTTACCAACTGCGAGCGACGGTACAGTGTTCATGAAGAAGCTTTAGTTATTCTATTTGCGATTTTAAAATAGACAGTTTACCTAATTGGTCGCCCTTTCACCGTCGTGACGGACCATAAAATCATTGTCGTATCTACAGTCTTGTCGTCTGTTAAGTCCTAGAGTTACTCGTTGGGCTTTAGCACTACAAGAGTACGATGTTAACATACAGTATATCCCTGGAAAGAAAAATGTTATTACTGATGTGTTTTTGCGCAACCCTATGTCTAGGCTACCGGTGCCTCCTGATCGATGTTTTCAAATCTTTTCACTTATGTCCCTGCCATCTGATCTAAAAGGAGAGTTAAAAAATATTTTGTCGCTACAGCAAAAGGATGAGGGTTTTGTGTACCATTATCACTAGTTTGAAAGCCGATTCGACGTTCTCTAATGGTAATGGTGTATTTTGTCTTTGTCAACTAAATAAGCCTTTCATTTAATAAATTCTAAGAAAAAACAAGTGTCGATTAATTTGCCACAATAAAATCTTCTTAAAGAAAACTTAGTTTACAAAAAACTTCAAGCTAGTCACAATACTGATAATCAAGAAACTCTAATAACTTTATCTTAACAGTTAGTTGCTGCAATTTTATCATTTGCCACAAGGCTGTTTTCAGTGTTACGTTTTGAAAGTGTTTTACATGAATTTGATCCGTATTTTAATTATTGCACAGCAAAGTATTTACCCGAACAAGGCTTTACCTTTCATAATTGGTTCGACGACCGAGCATGGTATCCCTTAGGGAGAATTATCGGAGGTACCATATATCCGAGGTGAATGTTACTTCTGTTGCTATTTATCACTTATGTTGGTTGTTAAATATAACTATCGATATACGTAACGTTTGTGTCTTTCTTGCACCGTTTTTTTAATTTTCTTACAACTATAAGTACATATTTACTTACAAAAAAATTACGCAATGCTGGTGCTGGTCCTGTAGCAGCGGCTATAGTGTCTATTGTACTTGGGTATATCAGTCGATCTGTAGCTGGAAGCTATGATAACGATGGAACTGCTATTTTCTGTTTGTTGCTCAATTACTATACGTGGATTAGGGCTGTGAAAACTGGAAGCATTTTTTGGAGTACTTTGGCTGCACTTGCTTACTTTTATTTGGTATCTTCTTGGGGTGGCACGTATTCTTGATAAATTTAATCCCTCTACATGTCCTAACTTTGATGGTGACCGGGTGATTTTCCCACCGCATTTGCATAGCATATAACACCCTCTACTACGTAGGCATAATATTATCCATGCAAATTTCGTTTGTCGGTGCACATGTTGGCACTAGGTGTGTTTGGTTTGTGTCAAATATTACCCACAGCCGATTATTTACGAAGCAAGCTGACGCAAGAAATAGTATTCAGCACTTTGGCTTATACACTAGGCGTTGCCTTGACGTTGTTTGTTGGCGTTTTAACTTTTTTGAGAAAAATTTCACCGTGGAATGGACGATTTTATTCGTTGATCGACTCACTCTACGCCAAAAATCGCATACCAATAATTGCTAGCGTTTCCAAACATCAACCGACATCTGTGAGCTGGTTCTACTTCGACCTGCAAATTTTAGTATTTGTGTTTCCGGCGGGACTTTGCACAACTGATGCGCACACAAACCACTAACGAACATACGTACTTGGTAACTTTGGAAGCATACAGTTTGCCGAGTATCGTACTAAGTGCACGATCACACGACGGAGGTAGAATTACTTGTGACGATTTTCGTGAAGCATATGGTTGAAAATGAACACGCTAGAAGAGTTCGATGCGCAGAACTTGTTCTTCAGTAATTCTCTTCTTGAGTAAAACACTTTTTCGACCGGGACTTGAGTAAAAAGAAATACTACGTCAAAACTGGAAGCAGGACGTTTGGGCGCCGGCGGTTGGGCGCCGGCGGTTAGGCGCCAGGCGTGGGCGCCGGGCGTTTCGGCGCCGTAATTATGTTATGCAAGAAAATTTTACCAACGCACTTTCTAACGCTACTTTACAATACCTTTTATGTTATTGAATATTTAAAGTAAATTTTGCAATATCGGTATTTTTTTAATTGTTTTACATTTAATCTGGAAAATAGTGTCCAAGTCTACATTTAATTATGGAAGATACTCAAAGTAAGCGGAACAAAAAAAAGGTGTCTTATAATGGTTACATGTACGTTTTTGACAAGGTAAGCAAAGATGGAACAAAAAAATTTTGGAGATGTGAGCGAAAACAGGACAAGTGCCTAGGTCGTGTCCATAAAACAGTGGATGACGAATATTTGTGCTCCTCGGCTAACCACAATCATGGTAGTGTAAGTGTTTGTAAAATAAAAGTTGATATTAAAAGACGTGCCGAACAAACCATGGAGACTCCTGCCCAAATACTTAACCATGCCCTGGAGGGCACTGGGCCTGCAGTTCAAGGGCAGTTGCCCAACAAGGATGCTATTAGAAGATTGTGTCAGCGGACGCGAAACCGTATCGCTTCTGCACCCCCAACTCCGATAGATCTGAAAGCGATAATAATTCCGAAAGCGACTATACGAATGTGCTCCTGGACAATCCGAGATGTTCTTATTGAAGGATACCAAATCAGAGCAGCCGGGCCGATTTAGAATATTAATATTTGGGAGAGAAGATAACGCACAATGGAGCCAGCACATGAAACAATTTTTTTTGGATGGAACATTTCGGCAAGCGCCTCCGTTATTCCATCAAATTTACGCTATTTTGGCAAACAGGGGTGGATTCGTACGTTTTGTACGTTGTTATTGCCAAACAAGCAACGGCAAACGTACGATCGGCTGTTTTCAATTATAAAAGAAATGTGGCCGAAATTTCAACCTGGAAATGTTTCGTTGGATTACGGAATAGCCGTAATTAGATCAGTTGCTGAAGCATTTCCAACAGCACGATTACTAGGCTGCCTGTTTCATCTTGTTCAAAATTTTAAGAAACAAATAGCCAGTCATGGGCTGACCGTACAATATAATACCGATCCCGAATTTGCTCTTTCTGCACGGATGATAGTTCCATTAGTCTTTACTCCTCTAGGTCACATTGATGACGCAATCGAAGAGCTTTCTGCACAATTACGGAACGAATTGCAACCAATTTTAAACTGGTTCGAAGGAGGGCGTTATTTTCTCCAAATATTTGGAACGTGTACCAAAGAGTGGGTAATAATGAAGATCGTACCAATAATTTTGCGTAGGCTGCTCATCGTAGTTTGCAGTGCCAATTAGGTATGTACCATTCGTCGCTGTGGAAATTTATCGACGGTCTTGTATGAAAAATTTGTAGGTGGCCAAGCACCTCCTCATAAAAGGGCAAAATTGTTCAAGACTTTGAGAATCGAAGAATTATTGAGTATCTCAGAGGCATTTCTCATAACTTTTTAATGGAGTGAAAGTGCAATTGTATTTACATTAATTTTTTGTTAACCAACGTAGTACATACATCAAATTTTGATCTGGCCCGTGTCAAAAAATGTTGCCCAATAACATAAGAATCTCATTTCACTTTTACTCCATTCAACTTTTTTCTAGCGCCGAAACGCCTGACACCCAAACGCCGGCGCTCAAATGTCGCGTACCGGTCAAAACTAACTAAGATATCTTCTTTTGTTATACGCAAGTTCTGAATTTTCCTCTACAAAGTCTATAGAATCTTTAATGTGAGCTTTTGTGTTTCCTGTCAACGGCAAGAATTTTGCAACTAGATAAGGTGCTAACAATTGGGTTGGTGAATTGATTGTGCTTACCATCGGTATAAGGGGGACTTCTTCTATCTGTATCTTGGGAAGACCGTAGACTGGATTTTTGACAATCAAAGTTTATTTCTAGTTAATATCTATAGTAGTGGAGTTTTTGATGGGAGAGTTGACTTTAGCGCATAAGGAGTTTAAAAGGTTTCTCTGCAGCAATCTTCCTAAAGTAAGTTCGACATTTTGTCGGTGTAATCTTGTAAGCTCATAACAACTGTAGCGTTTCATTTATAAGCTCTCAATACTAAAATGTCCTTCTTGGATACCAATATTACACCCTCTAAGACAAAGTCAACCTTATTGGAAAAGAATTTTTTCCTTCACTGACATTTACCACTCTGAAGATGCAAGCTGCACTGTCTTTCGAAACGTCAGTTTGTTTGGGTTCACGAACGACCATACGGCTTCTGTCGTATTAACACCTTCAACTTGGTTCAACTCTTTATTATTACAAGAAACGACGTTACATTACGCTCAACATGCGGTACTTACTTAACCTAACTTACTACTGAAAATCCCCGCGCACTCGCTAGAGATGCGTACCTTGTTAGAGATAGGCGCTGACGGCACATCCCCCTTTTTGAAAAAGGAAGCTTAAATGTCTAATTGCATACGTAATCTGTTAAATAGGCCGGCTTATGAATCATTTGTTTAGGCCTATCAACGCTTCGTTTTTAACAAAATTTCCACTTTTATTATTAAATTGAATTTCTCTCGGTGTTATCGTTTTGAACAATGATTTCACTTTCTTCAACAGGTCTGCACTTGCGGTTATCATTTGTAACACTTTCATTAATTGAAGTACCCTCATCTACATTACTTCTTACTTCCTGACTTAGGTAAGAATCATCAGCCTGGACTTCACTAAATTGTTTATTTTGCGAAAAACATGGCAAAAGTACTAAGTGCCATCTGCTTCGTCTATAAAGACCTAGATTTGTTTGAATTAAATATGAACGTGGTTCATTACATTTACTATGAATAACTCCGTACTGTCGCAAACCGATAATCCATACTGAATCGCCCACCTTAAGTTCTGACAAGTCTTTAACCTTATGTCTACTATTATAATTTCTTATCTGTCTCTTTTTACAGCTATCTTCCCTCCTTTGAAAGGAAGAAGTATCAACAACCGAATTTAGCTTACTAGGTAAAAGCGGCAGGTGAGTCCTTAATTTCTTTGCTATCAGAAGTTCAGCTGGACTGAATTCTGACTCAAGAGGAGTTGATCTATAGGCTAATTTTTTTGCTGTCCGAACTACTTTTTCTACACACCCGTTTGACTGCGAAAAGTAACACTACCTGTGACATGTATAAATCCATAATCTTGAGAAAATTTTTTTATTGTCCGACCTTACAACTTCAGGAATACCATACCTGGAAAACGGTTCCTTGAGCTTCAGAATTATCGAATGCTCAGTTAAGTTTGATAGTTCAAAGATCTCAAAAAATTTTATTATTAGATACCAACTATTGTGTTTAAATAAATCTATAGCAATTCTTTGCCAAGGTCTGCTAGGAATTGCCTCTCTTTTAAAGGTTCCTTTGATGTTTACCCTTTCCTCTATACATCTAGGACAATTTTTTACATTTTCGATTTGTGTTGAGATACCAATCCACCATATAGATGTTTTAGCCCGTTCCCTACATTTCACAATACCCAAATGTCCCGAATGTATAAAATCTAAGCATTTCAACTGCAAGGTTTTGGGAATAATTATTCGCGAACCCTTAAGTAGTAGGTTTTCTGAAAAACTAATATCATACCTATATTGGTAGTAAGGTAATAAGTCTATTGGTAGTTTTGACTTTCCTGGCCAACCAGTGAGGGAATATTCTTTTAATTTACCTAATACCGGGTCTTTATTCTGTTCGGAAATAATTTCTTCTTAGAAGTAGTCTTTTACCTCTAGACTGAGCGTCTGTAATAATCAGATTTTTCCCTGGGGTATACGTTATTTCATAATTATATCTCATCAGCCGAATCCTAAATCTTTGTAGTCTTGTAGATCATCTAAATTTTTAGTTTGTAGAACCTGTATTAGAGGCTTGTGATCTGTTTCGAAGATCACTTTGGGAATACCCGTAATGTAATTTTTCGGCTGCCCTCTCTCTTTCTATTTGAGCGTATCGCGATTCTGTGGGGCTTAACAATCGAGAAGCGAATGCAACAATCCATATGAAGAGGCGTCAGAACTGACTATAATGGTTTTATTTGGTCCAAAAATGCTAGATTAGGAGTATTTTGTAATGCTTCTTTGATCGTTTTAAGAGATTGTTCTTGAGAGGCACCCCAAAAGAACTCCACATCTTTCCTGAGTAAAAATGTCAAGGGCTCTAAAATTTGGGATTTATTGTTAATAAACTTCCCAGTGTAATTAATCATTCCCAGCAAACGCTGCAACTCAACTTTAGTAGTGGGAGTTGGATATTTCGCAATTGCTTTGACCCGCTGGGAATCGATTGCAATTCCTGAGGCAGATACAATATGCCCTAAGTATTTAAGCTTGTAGGAACCAAAAGTGCATTTCTCCTTGTTTAAAGTAATATCTTCTTCATGTATACGTTTCAGTACCTCATTCAATATTTTGTCGTGACTTTCTATAGAGGGAGCATGGATTAGGATATTATCCATGTGGGTAACAATCCCGAGGTTGTATCCAGTTTTGAAAAAACCTTAGAGTGGCTTAGCTGGGCTAAGGTATGCTCTACTTTAGGCATAGGAAAATGTGAGCAAAGAACGCTTTTATTTAATTTCGTGTAGTCGCAACAAAGACGTACACCATTCCCCTTTTACACCACTACAATTGGGGCCACCCAACCTGCATGAGTATCTATAGATTCTATTATTTGTAGTTTAATTAACCGATCTAACTCAAACGTTAATTTTTGCATTAGAGGCAAAGGAACACTTCGGGGCACAGACTGTCTATAAGGTTATGCTTTTTGATCAATTTTAATTGAAATTTGGGTTTTGAATTCCCCAGTTTTATCAAAGATACCTGGGTATTTTGATTGAACAGAGATTCTGTTGTCGAGAGCATATTTTCAATTTGGTTAACGATTGAGTTATTATGAAGCTTAAGAATTCCAAGAATGGTAAGACCAGGTCTACCTAATATTGGTAATTTAAGATTGTTAACTACATGTACATGCACAAACACAGAATTATTACAGTAAGACAGTTTTTATTCAATTTTACCAACTAAATCTAATCTAGTAGAGTCTGGCCCTGATATAACTTCATCACATTTAACAATATTTTTACTTAATGCTTGTGCAGCAATTACTTGGCATACAAATAACATCAGCACCAGTGCCTACCACATTTCTTTTGTGCCCGAAGGCGTTGAGCGCAAGCAGAGGTTGAAGGAGTTACATTTCTTTTATAACTACTCTGAGGTTTATTATTAAAAGATTGAGAACTTTGATTTTTTTGTACAGAATGTACTTTAAATTTATCATTAAATTTATGGGATCGTAAAATCTTACTCTGAACTGACTGCAATTCAGGTTGCCTGGCTGCTGTGATTGCATCATCCAATGTTAACTTAGCTTGTAATTGTAAACGTTCGCTTACCTTAGCGTCTGCCATACCAACAACGATACGGTCCCTTATTAAATCTTCTTTTAACTGCCCATAATTGCAATGCTCAGCCAATGCACGGAGCGACGCTATAAAGGTTCAATACTTTCGCCTGCCCTTTGGACTCTTGAATTAAATTTAAACCTTTCAAATATCACGTTTCGTCGTGGAATAAAGTGTTTATCGAAATGATCGAGAACACCTTCGTACGTTAAGTTCCCAATTTCAAATTGTAGAAGAATTTCCTCGGCCTCCTCCCCCATAATGTATAACAACTTATCTATCTTTTTGGTCTCTGATTTGGCTAGAACTCCTGAAACAGACATGAACCGCTGAAATCGTTTCTTCGATTGAGGCCAGTTAGCTGGAACTGTAAAATTGAACTTCTAGGGCGGGGCCACGTTTGTGAAGTTTGAAACCACTTGAACGGAAAACTGTTCGTGTTGGTCTTGGACCTTCCATCTCTTCGTTTTATTTTAATATGTGATGATTACTTGTTGACCGCTGCCACCATGTCGTATTAACACCTTTAACTTGGTTCAACTCTTTATTATTACAAGAAACGACGTTACATTACTTACTTAACCTAACTTACTACTGAAAGTCCCCGCGCACTTGCTAGAGATGCGCACGTTGTTAGAGATGGGCGCTGACGGCACAGTTTCTACTTCTTGTTTTGGTTCTCAAAGAGAGACTATGCGTCTAGGATCAAGCCTAAAAAATCTAGGACGCGGTCTAAGCCGATAGTCGCTTAGAATCACATTCAAAAATAAGTTTGAATTCATCGACCTTTTGACACCAAGCTGTTTTCTCTTGGTTCCTATCTTTCGAATTAAATATTAGAATAACATCACCTCAAGCAGTGGTTGATTCTCGTCTTGAATTGTCACACATAACTTTGGTTGATTTAGTCAAAGAATCAGTTTGTTCACTGCTTTGACGTGTGCTGGTACTAAATCAATGCCTTCGTCAGATGAAGTAGCGCTTACGGCTGATAATTGACAGTTGTATTAATTAACTTTTGAGAAGAAAAAAAAAAGAAAAGCAGTGTCCATCCACAACTCAGATATCGCCTGTTAAATCCCACTTCTGAAAAACGATTAAAAGTTTCAAATTATTATTAAATGTTATATTTTTATAAGAGTCGACATCTTATCATTATCAGGAACGTTTATGATAGTGGTTTTAATGTACCTATATCACCGACAATAAAAATTTAAATTTATTTTATTATTCATGATGAAAGTTAATAATTTCATTGGCATTTATACACGTACACCCCAGCGTAGTAAGATTTAAAATATCGGTAGAAATTTGGATTGGTATTGGACATGATTTATAAATACAAAGCGTAGTAATAAAAATATTTTAATGGTATATTCCAATGTTGTTTGCATTCTAAAAATAAATTTATTACATCAGAAAACGCGAAAACCGTTTACGATCTAGTATTGTAGGGTTTGGGTTAAGAAAACCGTCATCCGCAGCCATATTGCTGAATTATTTGATTATCTTTTGTGCAAATCCTATTTTCACATCTTCTTGTATTGTGTTAACCAAATCTTGAAGAAATCTATTCTAAAGTTACTGTGATTTATGTTTGTGATTTATTACTTGATTAAATTAGGTCGTAGACATACAACTGGAAGATTTTTGTATAAAATGTTTCAGTTCGAGTGAATTTATAGAATTATTAAAAACTAATTTGACGATTAAATTGTCTGGGCATGAGTTGTGGCAATTGGTTTTATAGTTTCTTCTAAGAAATTTATTATATACTATTAGTGACTGTAATTTACGTTTACAAAAGTATGTGGTCTTATACTGAATTAAAAGGTAATGTAATTAATGTTACTATATTTTATGTTTAAATTTGCTTGCATGGGCACTTAAAACATTTTTAAAACTCATTTGCCTACTTTTGCTCAGTGTAGAGAATATTTTATTCAAATTTAATTTAAATGGTTTTTTAGTTTTGATGCAGAGGGCGTACTTTTATGTTATTAACTTAAAGCTTGAATAATAATAAAAATGTAAATTTAAAAATAATTAATTAATAAAAATAATTTATATTATTAATTAATTAGCTTAAAATACGTTTACTTAAAAATGTTTTTCTAAATTTAGAAACAAAATCAGACGGTTGTAATTTCTTTTGCCATCTGTAATTTTTGTTATAATTAATCAACACGTACTTTTTATTACACGTTTTGTTTTGCTTTTCACTGCTTCGACATTTATGATTTATATAACTTTTGTTATAATTTATTTTGGGTTTATATCATTTGTTACTTTTTATTTAGTTTTTCTTTCTAGTTTATTGCAATATGTTTTCATAACTGTATTAAATACGTATTAGTTTGTTATTATTATTAACGTAATCGTAAATACGAGATTTTAAATTATCGTCGTTTTTTGACAAAAATAATTTTATTTCTGTAATAATTGTACTTTAGTAGAAGTCGTCTCAAATAAAATCGGGAACGTCAACTATTTTTCGTGCAGTTAATGCAGTACGTACCAACATTTTTATTAGCGATGTGTACTAACCCTCTGGCTGGGTGTTGCTTTATCTTTGAGGTGCTTCGGGTAGCTAAGTGGAGACTGAAGTAAATAATTGTTGACTTACAATGCATATACTTGTTATTACTAACGAATACAAAATAAATCGTAATAATATAATAACAACGGATAAAATAAAGTAATTAAAATAATTAACAAATGATTACTCAATAATAAAACAAAATAAACAACTTCTTTTCTGGTCGGTTGACCCTGTATGTAGTTTTATTTCGGTCCGGAAAGGCTACCATCTATTGGCGGTTTCGGTAACTCGGTTATCAGTCCTACAACAGAGTATTAATATGGCGTATTTTATTACCTTATTAAATTGTTGGTTTTTAATTAATGCCAGGCTAAGTGTGAGGTGTGGTGATTTTATTTCAACTAGGGGAGAACGGAGATTAAAAGCAGTTAAGGAAACAGACAGGTAATCAATGAATAAATCTTTAAGAATCGACGGCGGACTTTGACCTCTTGTTTCTTAATCCCGAAATTTCATTAAAAGTAAGTAATTACGGCTCCGAAAATTATGAAATTTTACAGGTCGGTGGACGGTGCTATTGCGAACAACTTTTGATTGAGTGGATCGTGAATGGATCACAAAATGTAATTAAAACCTTTGATTGAATAAAAATTCAAGGTCAATAACGTTAAATTCGATTTGTAAATGAAACTGAATGAATCCGGTGAACTCGGAACAGCTTTACAGGTAAATTCAATGCACAACTAATAATCAGGTGAATATGATTCCACGGCGCGTTACTAATTAAAGTTTTCCGGTAGCTTTAATGCACAATTAATAATCAGGTGAATATGATTCCACGGCGCGTTACTAATTGAAGTTTTACGGTAGCTGTTTGTTTATAGCTCCTCCAGTTACATAAAGTTCTGGACAATGGTTCTTTTCTTTGAATTGTTAAATCTTCGAGCCGGGATTTACCCAACCACAAAAAGATCACAAACTTTAAACAAGGGCCTTTATGTAACCACTCGGAAATTGGATTAATTAGTGCTAATGCTCGGACCAGGAGAATACCTAACCACGGGAGAATTAACACCTCCAACAGGAACAAACAGATACACGACTTTACAAATTTTACACTTACTCTGAATGATGTTCGTGGCGGTGACGGTGAGTTTAATGAATGAGAGATGAACGAAATGAAACAGGTCCAGGTGAATCGCAGCGTAGTCGGTGTAAATCAATCAACAGGTCGTTCGAGTAGTCCAGGTAATAGCGGTTGTCAACAAAACACAAAAGTAATAATCAGGTTCGGTTTAGCAAAGGTTTCTCGGAGAGGAGTTTCTGGAAACGGATCTCGGAGGAGAAGGTTAAGTTCAGTTTTAAAGCTCGCGTGGCCGCTTTTATACACCCCGGTGGTTCCGCTTGGCTGCCTTTGTAGCGGGGATCACCGTGCGCATCGTTCCGGATTTGGTGGGGACCTACGATACGGTGAAAGTCCACGCGCAATTTTCAAATAATTATTGTCAATTTCCTAAAAAATTGCGTTACTGGATTCGTATCGTTACAGATGTCCTAAGAGAGAGCAGGGTAAGAAATGCATAAAAACCGGCTTAATGTTTTTAATGAGGAATTCTTACATTGATTATTAAAGTATATTTTAGTCATAGTTATGATAAATTACAGTCATGTATTAAGGTACAGTAACCATTTTACAAAAAAAGTAATGAAAGCTTATTTAACGCTAATATGAGAAATGGGAGCCATAATATTTTACTTTTTTCCGAAAATTTAACTAAACTTACTTTACATAAATTAAAAAAATCAACTTTGTAAACAAAACAAAAAAAATAAAGAGGAAATTATTTAAAGAAAACAAAAAAACCCAAATTTTTACGAATACAAACAAAAAGCACAAATATAAGAATCTGGACTATCACTACCCGAACATTCTTTATGGACAACTTCTGCGTCGGTACCACATCTCCCAACTCATCACACCACAGTGTCTAAACAAATTGCACATAAAGTTTCATCTTCTGAATATTCTGACACAATTATCGCAAATTGCATTTTCGTCAACATGATCAGTAGATGAATCTTGATAGTCATTTTTAAACAAAAATTTTTTTGCCCTTTTAGCTTTTTTGTTTCTGATAGTAGTCTTCTTGCTTTTAACCTCTTTATCTTTGGAAAGTTTTCGTTTGTTACGTTTTCCTTGGGTACATTTATCCCTTGGCAAAATATTCTTTATTACAGTTTCTTTTATTTTCTTAGATTTATTTTCTTTTTCAGTCCTTTTTCTCTTCTTTTCTTCAAATACTACTTTCATTGGTGTGCTTGTAAATGTTTCTTCAACGGTCTGTCTTTATTAGAGATGAGTTGTTGTGGCAGTCGGCTTACAATGGAGATAATATTAGCAAAGTCAATAATTGTTTGATCGTTATCAGTATTGATCTCATTTGATTTGGACGGAGTTGTGATAAATCTGATGGTATGTGTTTCCTGAATAGCAGACCGTTCTGGTGTTGCACCTGATGTGGTTGAAATCGAAGCTGGGCTTACAGCAGCTTCATCGGGAACCAATTCTGGTTGAATTTCGGTATTACAAAGAATAGATGGACTTGGGACAGGGCTAGCATGTGGTTGCTCATTAACTGTCTGCTTTGGTGTGGATGGAATAGGAGTGACGTTAGCTGACTGATAATGCTGCTAATGAAGTCATCATCACAAAAAAATCTAGGATTCATGGGGAATATTCCCGTTGCTTTAAAGCTTGATACTTCTTTTTCTATAGAAGCTACTCTACTAAATTTTTGTAAAATTTCTTGATTTTATGTACAAATTGCACTCTTTGTTGTAAGCTCTTTAAAAGCGGGGAATGAAAAACAGCGTCAAGAGGTTATAGACGGTGCGATGAATGTAGTGGAATAGCATTATGACATGGTTCTTTTTTGCAAACTCCCAAACTTTGAAAGTAGCATGACTGTTGTGATTGTCCAAAATTAGCAAAACGGGTGTATCAGTATCAGCAATAGGTTTAGCGTGTTTAACAAAATAACGTAGCCATAAAATAAATATCTTTTTGTTGATCTAGCTATTATGAGAACATAGTAAATAGCTCCCAGAGGTCCATCTTTTTCCAGCTGTGGTGAGTGACGATGTCGTGGAAATATGAAAAGCGGAGGAATGAAACAGGCTTACCTTTTTCCCATGACGTTACAGATCCAACGCGTTTTTGCACTTAGGGAGCTATAACTTTTTCAGTCTCTTGCACGGTGTTGTTATTCCAGTCTCGTCTACATTGTGAATCATCTGAGGTTCGAAGTTGTGCTGCCTCATCATTTTTTCTAAGTTATTAAAAAAAAGCGTTACCTCAGTCATGTTAAATCTGAGATTTGTATGTAAAAATCCAGCAAGCCAATCTTTTCACGCATTTGATTGACTTGGTTAAATACCAAACTGTTTAGCTACACCGTAACATACTTTTCAAAACTGTTCTCTTGTCAGGCCATAAAATTTATTTGACATAGTCCGAAGATACCTCCCAGCTTAGGAGAGTTTTTGTAGGTATCGTCGTTAACTTTCGCTAAATTATATCTCTTCTTTAAAGTGCTGTAAGATATGCCTGGTTGCTGAGATACTTTGTACATCAAAATGCCTCTTGTTCTGAAAACGGTGACTGCATTTTCTAAAGTGTCACTCGGCAAAGGAGTTTTTGTGATTGTCCGATTTCTTTTATGTGGCATCTAAAAAAAGGAAGGTATATGTATCTATAAAATGACGTAAAAATTTAATGTGAAAGCTAATGGGGTATTGAGGAGCTTTGTCGAGTAGTGAGCGCCATGCTGGGCTATCATTTCCCGCTGACTACCGTTTTGAAAAGTAATAACATAAAAACTACTTTCAATCACAATTTAACCAATTGGAATTAGTGAATAAATCTGAGGATGTAATAAACATAATAAAATAAAAATACAACTTCATGCTTATTCTATCACCAAGGCAAACGTAGCTAATCACCAAACGCACATGTAAAGCTGTTCTCAACCACCAACACACGTGCATGTTTAATTGCCCACATCACAGGCTTTTCAGTAGCAATTTTACTAAAGGGCGCTTGAATAGTACAAACTGTCGCCACGCAAAGAATATTATCTTTTTAGGAAACAATTCAACTATTCTGCCTATCTTCAAATGTAGAGTTGGACTCAACTCGCCTTGGATTTTGACCACTTTCCGCGTTGATATAGTGTGTGTAGGTATGGATATTTCCATCTGCGCCAAAAGTCTTGGTGTAATCTTCGTAACAATTGCCAACGCAAAAAACGAGTCATTTTCAAATGTGACAAAATCTAGGCACTGTGCGGACATTAAGCTATTAAAATCAGAAAATGACTTGGTGATAACACGCTAAAGTCATTGGTATCTGAACTAAGGCTACATAGAGATCGAGAATTGAGAATTGCTTCTATTTGACCGACAAGTGTGTTCAATTCCTCACAAGTGAGAATTTGATTCCCAATTACCCGGAAAAGATTGGTTTTAACAGGTTTGAGGCCGCTCTCCCACAAACCACCGAATTGTGAAGCGGAAAGAGGGTTGAAATGCAACTGAACGGTTCAGTTTACACTGCAAACTGTGACGCTTACTTCAGATCGAATTGCTTAGCTGAAATAGAAAGCTACTGAACGGTACGGTTCTCGGGCGCCAGATTTGTTCGAGGAGTTTACTCTCCTGTACGACGGTATTGTCCGGGTAACTGCAGTGAAGACAAAACCGAAGCGAGACGACGTAAATAAAAGACACGATAAGTAAATAAAAAAATAACTTTATTTATTCTCAAAATATAGCATTAAAGGGCGGTATATTTGACGAGAGCGGAAGCGACGGCCACAACCAAGCAAGCGGAAGGTGATCTATAAATCAATGACTGATTGGCGTGCGTTCGACCAGCGGTGACGGTGACCAAGCAAGCAAGCATGCAATACGGTATCAACCTCCGTTGTATCGGTAGACAGTGTTCACTCGGGTTTAAAGTTCAGGTGGAGGAGAAGGGATTTGGGTACGTAACTGGAAGGCGTATCCGCATGCCAAAGCCAAACAGTACGGAGGCGACGTGTGGACGGCGTATTCGCAGGCCAAAGCCAAACACTACGAATACGATGCCCGGTAAAGGATGGGGAAAAGCGTATCCGCAGGCCAAAACCAAACACTACGGTTACGACGTGTTGACGGTGTATTCGCAGGCCAAAGCCTAACACTACGAATACGACGCTCGGTAAAGCATAAAGTATGGAGGGTAGCGGTATCTCCCCGGAGCTTCGGTTAATATAAGCAAACCTACTTCAGCTGGTGCACTGCGACACCGGAATCCTCTTCGGTTTGAGCTCCAACTGGAACTGGCCTTTCTGCGTCGGGGTCCCGGTTTTATTGCGGACGGTCAGAAAAGGGAGAAAAACTTAAAGCGGAGATAAAATGCGCTCTGACGATTGAAGCGGATTTAAGCGGGGATAGCGCGAGCTTGACCGTGCGTTCGGTACCCGGTGGAAACTCTTTTCGAATGTTTGTTTACAAACGGGCAGCGGATTACAAGCTTTATTAAAATCAATTAGTCTTAACTATTTTAAATAAATAACGGTTTCCTTTATATAAATAATTCAAAAATACTCCTAAAAATAAACTAAATACGGTTCTATAATACAACTTAATTTTAACATTTGTAACGGTTCGTTACAAAACCCAGCAAACAAATAAATAGTGTAGACATAAAACATCTCAAAATAATTTTTCTATATTATGATTGAAGTATATTTTTATTTATGTTTGGATCACGTTCGGATGGTTTGTTTTATATATTGTGATATCTAAAACTACTGCGTTTGTTGGGAATTGAAACTGAGCAACCAATTGTTTGTTGGCGCCGACGAAGTTGGTGCCACATTCACTTCAGATATGACTGCAGAGATCACGACGTGCAATAAGTTTACGCAGCTTCACTTGTTAAATCTGAAGCTAATTTAAGATGCAGTGCTTTGGTAGCAAAATACACAAACACAAATAAACGTTGGCGTGTTTAGAACAGCGTAGTTTTGAAATAAGGATTGGGAAAGGACCGCTATACTAAACTTCAACAAAACTAAACGCCTTATAAGATTTACACAAAATACGGGCAATTCTGTAATGAGAGGCACGAGTGCAGTGGGTCGAGTCCTATAGTGTTTATTTTTGAGATGAGTACTCTCCACAATCAAAATTGTCGGACGATGATATGATAGACGACATTGTGCGATTTTTTGCATGCCTTCAAAAAAAGGCGTCAATTCCAACGTCAACGAATCTACGAAGCGACCCGAATGAAGGTACTTCTTGGGGACATCTTCGACGTGCCAAAAAGATTTTTACGTGTCATCAAAACTAGACTCTGATGGAACAAAAAATAAATGTGGTTGTGTTACAGCATTACCAACCACTGGACCCACGAGAGCAAAACCAAATATTATGTTCATGGCGACTAGATAATCGTGATAATGCGCAAAGTAACTTTTGAAGACTTTACTAGTGTGTCCACGAGCGGACCTAATGCCTGTGACGCCTAGGCAGAAGACTGCTCCTGACGAACGACTATACGAGATACCAGATCGATTACGACAACTCTGTGATGAAACTAATTTGAGTGCCTGGGTTACAAAGCGCTCTAAAGGTTTGAAACTTCCCCAACAATGCTGAACTTCAAGACGAACAGTTGCTAGAAGCGTAATTGTAAGACTATTATTGGTGGACTTCTTACTTGAATTCAGAACTACTGACATGTTCGTCGAATTTGTCGCCAAGTGTAAAGATTTTTGTGAGCGGCAAGATTCAGAAGAAGTTTTCTGAAAATGCAACAACGAATGGTGTGCAGTTGAGCAATACCGACAAGTAGCTTTCGAATTTCAAGATTTAACCTGTCTGTGCGACATAAACACTTCAAATAAAATTGTGCGGACAGAGACATAACGATTATCCGGTTCAGACCAGCGAAACTACTACAACAATAAATGGAATGCGATTGTTCCTTACAGTACGAACAGCGAGACTGCAACGATTGGTTGGTCGTGGCAACAAACGACAATTGTGACTTGCGTTTTTTTACGTTGAAACTAAATTTCGGATGACCCTGAAGGCCACTACAAAGTTTTACTAAATTTTATGAATTACTACTCATGTGCTTTTTCTATAGTTTTTACAATTTGGTGTAAAGCTGATATCGTTGATTTGCCTTTTTGATAGGTAAACTGATATTTATGAAGAGGTTTGACTGTTAAAATCTCCATTCTAATATATTGATCTTTTGAGCATAAACGATGAGATACTTATTGGACGATATGACTTTGGATCATCTTAGAGTTTTACACCTCCCTTATGTAGGAATATGACCTTTACTTTTCTCCATGCTTGAGGAACATGGCCATATAACAAACTAGATCTAAATATGCGATGCAATTTTATTGACAAGGGGACATTCTTGCTTGAATAGAGTTCTACTCCTCATGTACACCCTTGCTTCTCCAGCTGCTATACACCCTTAAAAATGTTTTTTAATCAAAACCTCCACCGTTTCGTGAAAGGTTGACGTTAAGGTGCCATCTTCACGTTTGAGTGTACCTCTTGATAGAGCCTTCTGCACTCTGCTTCCGACAGGTGCTTCATCAAGGTTTTCACAAATGGTCCTCCAAGAACTCTTTGTTACAAGTAAATCAAAATGCGTACAACACAAAGTTTGTCAATGTATCCAACAAACTATAGCCACTAAGGACTGATAAATTATCCGTGTTGAAGGACCATGTTTTAAACATAACGTTTTTATTAAATGTAAAATTTTGTTACCGTATGAATGTTCGATACAAATTTCCATACCTGCCGTGAGGTAACTTACCCTGTAGTAAGTATAGTGGGTTATTAAAACCAAGAGTACCCTGTTTTTTGTATCTCTATTTTTTTTCTTCGTTTGAATAAGATTAAATCAATTCAATCGATTAATTGTCGCATATGTACATAGATCGCATAACGCTGAAAACATCGAGCATAGGGTTTTTTTTTCTTTTTTATTACTGCCAACTACGAATTATGTGAGAGTGTCTAAGGCGCCTAACACGTGCATATAGTATTTTTTTATGTTTTATAATATTGCAACTCCACCCCGCTAGCCAAATATACTGAACTTTGATTTAATACGTTTTTTTTCTTTTGTGTTTTTTTACTGAGCAGATTGCCGTCGTTTCTGGTGTTTCTTTTTATACTTTTAGTTTAGGTGGCTAGTTCAGTTGACGCCCAAAAATTTATTTTGCAGCTAGCACGTGCACTCTTGCATTTATTATTAAAGTATATTTTAGTCACAGTTATGATAAATTACAGTCAAGGTACAGTAACGATTTTACAAAAAAAGTAATAAAAGCCTATTTAACGCTAATATGAGAAATGAGAGCCATAATATTTTACTCTTTTCTGAAAATTTAACTAAGCTTACTTTACATAAATTTAAAAAATCAAATTTTGTAAACAAAACAAAAAAAAATAAAGAGGAAATTATTAAAGGAAAACAAAAAACCCAAATTTTTACGAATACAAACAAAAAGCACAAATATAAGAATCTGGACCATCACTACCCGAACATTCTTTATGGACAACTTCTGCGTCGGTACCACATCTCCCCATTTTTCACCGTGTCTAAACAAATTGCACATAAAGTTTCATCTTCTGAATATTCTGACACAATTATCGCAAATTGCTTTTTTGTCAACATCAGTAGATGAAACTTCATCATCATTTTTAAACAATTTTTTTTTGCTTTTTTAGCTTTTTTGTTTCTGATAGTAGTCTTGTTGCGTTTAACCTCTTTATCTTTGGAAAGTTTTCGTTTGTTACGTTTTCCTTGGGTACATTTATCCCTTGGAAAAATTTTCTTTATTACAGTTTCTTTTATTTTCTTACAGTTATTTTCTGTTTCAGTCCTTTTTTTCTTCTTTTCTTCAAATACTGCTTTCATTAGTGTGCTTGCAAAGGTTTTTTCAACGTTCTGTCTTTATTAGAGATGGGTTGTTGTGGCAGTCGGCTTACAATGGAGATAATATTAGCAAAGTCAATAACTGTTTGATCGTTATCAGTATTGATCTCATTTGATTTGGACGGAGTTGTGATAAATGTGATGGTATGTGCTTCCTGAATAGCAGACCGTTCTGGTGTTGCACCTGATGTGATTGGAATCGGAGCTGGGCTTACAGCAGCTTCATTGGGAACCAATTCTGGTTGAATTTTGGTATCACAAAGAACAGATGGACATGGGACAGGGCTAGCATGTGGTTGCTCATTAACTGTCTGCTTTGATGTGGATGGAATAGGAGTGACGTTAGCTGACTGCTGTTGGGCGTCATCTATAGGCACAGATCTGGCTTCCTCATCAACGAAGTCATTATCACAAAAAAAATCTAGAAATAATGCGGAATATTCCCGTTGCTAGTGTATTCTTTATTAAACAATCCTGCAACGTCGCATGGTATAATTTCTATCAAGTTTCTTGATTTTATGTACAAGTTGCATTCTTTGTTGTAAGCTCTTTTAAGCGGGGAATAAAAAGCAACGTCAATAGATTGTAGACGGTGCGATGAATGCAGTGGATTGCTAAGCATTATGACATGCTTCTCTTTTGCTAACTCCCAAGCTTCGAAAGTAGCATGACTGTTGTGATTATACAAAATTAGAAAAACGTGTGTATCAGCAATAGGTTTGGTGCGTTTAATAAAACGACGTAGCCGCCAAATAGATATCTTTTTGTTATTTCAACCATTATGAAAACATGAGTAAACAGCTCCCAGAGGTCCATCTTTTACCAGCTGCGGTGAGTGACGTTGTCGTGGAAATATGAAAAGCGGAGGAATGAAACGGTCTTATCTCTTTCCTATGACGTTACAGATCCAACGCGTTTTTGCCCTTTGGGAGCTATAACTTTTTCACTCTTTTGCACGGGCGTTATTCCAGTCTCGTCTACATTGTAAATCATCTAAGGTTCGATGTTGTGCTGCACCATTAATTTCTCCAAGTTATTAAAAAAAACTGTTACCTCAGTCTTGTTAAATCCGAGAATTTTGTTGATAATAATAGCTTTGGCCTTTCTAATACTCAAATCAAGATGACGCTGTAGAAATCCAGAAATCCAATCTTTCCACGCAGTTTGATCGACTTTTTTCGATACCCGTTTAGCTACACTGTAACATACTTTTCAAAATTGTTCTCTCGTCAGGTCATAAAATTTATTTGACGTAGTCCAAAGATGTCTTCCTAGATTAGAAGAGTTTTTGTAGCTATCGTCATTAGTTTTCGCTAAATTATATCTTTTTTTTAAAGCGCTGTAAGGTTTGTCCGTTTGCGGAGATACCGAAACACCTCCTGCTCTGAGAACGGTGACTGCATTTTCTAATGTGTCAACCGTCCAAAAAGCTTTTGTGGTTGTCCGATTTGTTTTACGTGGCATCTAAAATAAAAAGAAGATATATGTATCTATAAAATGATGTAAAAATATACTGTGAAACCTAATGGGGTATTGGGGAGCTCAACTCGTCTTGGATTTTGACCACTTTTCGCGTTGATATAGTGTGTGTAGGTATTGATTTTTCTATTTGCGTCAAAAATCTTGGTGTAATCTTTGTAACATTTGCCAACGCAAAAGACGAGTCATTTTCAAATGTGACAAATTTGGGTACGGTGCGGACGTTAAAGGTTCTAAAGTCAGACCATGTCGAGGTGATAACACGCTAAAGTTATTGGTATCTGAACTAAACCTACATAGAGGTCGAAAATTGAAGATTGCCTTTATTTGCACGACAAGTCCTCATAAGTGAGAATTTGATTCCCACTTACCCCGTAAAGATGGGTTTTAACAGATTTAGGACCGCTCTCCCACAAATCACCAAAATGTGGAGCGGAAGGGGGGTTCAAATGCTACTGAATGGTTCAGTTTCCACTGAAAATTTGAATTGAGCAGCCGATTTTTTGTTGGTTCCGACTAAGTTAGTGCCACATATAGGTACTAAAAAATGATTGCAGAGACTTCTAAATTTATGTAACGCAGCGAAAATAGTCTCACTTATTAAATCTGAAGCTAATTTCAAATGCAGAGCTTTGGTAGCAAAATACACAAACAAACACAAATAATCGTTGGCGTGTTTAAATCTGCGTCGTTTTGAAATAAGAATTGGGAAAGGACCACCATTATCTACTTCAACACAACTAAACACCTTTACTTGATTTACACAAAGTACGGGCAATTCTGCCATAGCAGGTACGAGTGCAGTGGGTTCAGTCCTATATTTTCGAAATAAGTACTCTCCACAATCAAAATTATCGGACGATAGTTATTAGGTAATAAATAAGCGAAGTGTTTTGTGCCGTATGGTACTGATGATTGATCTTAACGACCATCAACTCTCGAGACTCCATCATTATTTAAAAAAACTTACAATTTTTGAAGATACTTTGAGCAGCAACGTTCCTTACGAGTATTTTCGAATCGAAGCGAAGACGTTGTGCCACACGGGCACTGCATACAGCACTGTATTCAGCACCGTAGTCAGGATTATCCTCCGGGTAGCTTGTTTTTGACAACCGAAAGTTGACTGCTGTCTAGCGTCACACCTAAGTACATTCATACTGACCTTTGTTTCTACCGGCACCAGGCCGTGTAAAAACCGTATAGGCCTTTGTTTTTTTTCTCTGCCACTAGGAGCTCATTTGTCCTCATCTACCTGTCTACCGCCTCTAAAGCCTGAATCATTCTACTAATTCCTGAGGGGCACGTCCCTGTTCAAAAATCGCCCTGTGGTATCCCACATGTAACCTTATGATATAGCCTGCTCCTATCTGACAGGTAGCTAGCAACGGTTTTGACTAGATGTGCAACAATTCCTCTACGTAGCATTTTGTCTAAGATTTTGACTACGGTGCTGAATTAAAAACATTCTCTATATCTAACGAAACCAGCGCCTCTATGTTTCCGGTCCGCCACGTACCTTCCTTAGCCTTACTTGCCAACGTATGGATTCTCATCGGCGCGTCAGTAGTCCTCCTATCGACTCAAGCTCTGTTTGCAACCTACACAGGACTAGTCGTTAATATATTTTTGCGAGACTGTTTATCCGAAAAATACGCCTGACTAATTGCTCATCCGCTTCACTCTTAGTCAGTTTGGGGATCAGAACCAGTGTGGCCTCGTTCCATTTACCTGAGAAATTCTCGACTACAAATTTGTTATTCTCAACACTTAGAAGTACTTTTGGATATTCATTCGCTAGAATCTTACCACATTCCATGGGAATGCCATCAGGCCCAGTGGTTTTCTTATTCCCAGCTTTCCTGGTCCTCCTGCAATTCTTCCTTGGTGAAAGTGTCGGAAGTCTTGGCATTTTCGCTCTTAAACTGCATTGTGGGGTGCGCAGAATAGAGTTTTATCATGTGAGCTGCTTCTTTCCATGTCCGCGTGTTTCTGTCACCTCCCAGTTTTAGTTTTTTTTGACACAATTTTGTACTAAACTTCAGAGGTTACTATTCAACTCTACACACAGCTTTCTAATATCTATAACAAAGAGGATATAATTGTGGTCGCTGAGGCTGTCTTCCGACAACACTTCCTACTCAACCCCTCTAAATGCCATATCTTTAGACCACAGTGTGATGTCGATATATGAGCTCTTCGCTCCGCAGTCAAATGTCGGCTTGGATCCCTTGTGGCCGCCCAGTCAAGAAAGTTGTCCCCCTTGTGACACGTGCGGTTAGCCTCCCACTTAACCGCTTTTGCGTTAGTCACCAACAATAACTTTTGAACCTGCGGTACATCTCGTAGTTATAACGATATCGTCTACGTCTACACAGAATTCACTGTCACTAACGTTCGGCGATATGTAGCAGTTAAAGACGTTGATTATGCAACATTGCAGAACTGTAAATGACTTTCTGACCAAGCATTGTGTCCTTAAATTTGTATTACTCTTAGCGATGTTAATGTTTGGTTGATTACTTACCAGCGATTGAGTCGCCCTTCTGCGACTAATGTTAATTCAGATTATTATAATTGCTTCCATATTTGTTGTTGTAGTTCGTTGACGCTCTGTTTCCATTTACGTGTTTCACAAACACGGGCTGTCACAGGCTGCGCAGTGCTCATTGTACCAGCATAATTTGCTTTGGAATACCCCTCCTTATAACAGTTCAGACATAACTTCCTCCTATCCTGTTCCTTGCAGCTTTTATTTACGTGCCCAGTATCCTAACATCTACCACACTTTACAACTTCCACTCTTTCGAGAATTCGAGATAAATTGAGGCCTATTCTAATACATTTACTCTGTGGTAGTTGTTTTGCTGTTTCTGACGGAGCTGTGACCGTAATGGACTTTAAATTCTACTTATCTGGTCTTAGTTTACCCAGTCTAAGTTTATCTGCCTTCTCCTTCTCGACTAAACGTACTAAAGCCTCCTTAACTTTGTCGTTTGTGGTGACCTCGTCTAAGTTATGGATATGCTGAGTATAGCGCTTTAGTGTCTGAAACTTCCGTATTAAGCTTAGATCTAATTGTTTCCAGCACTTCCTGGTTGCCTGAGGCTATCAGTAAGTAGCAACTTTTAGTTTTACTAACAGAAATAAGCGTTTACAGTTGTAGTCCCGACGGCAGCCTTGACGCCCTTAAGCAGGTCCGCGTACGATTTCCCGTAGTTTTTTATTAACAACGTACCCGTCTTACTAATCGTGTTGACTGGTGTTATTTCTTTATTTTCCTCCTGCGATTGCGACTTGTAGAGACTGACGTAACTTTAACTCCCCAAAAACAAACTCCCCCCCTTTTATTATTCTTGGCTGATGCATCGAATACTACTCGAATTTTAGATGATGTATAATTTTGTTTAAAGATATAATGGCGTGTATTTGATTTCACAATTGAGAAAATCAACGATACGTGTTTTGAGTCAAGTTAATCCTTTATGAACTGTTAAGTACGATGGCGGCCCGTACTTAATTGTTCGACACTTACCCAGGTAATCAATATTTGAACAATACCAGATTTTAGGGTAAGTGTCAGTGATCAAATAAGTTTTCTGCATTGAATGATCCCAGATCCGGACCAAGGACCATATGTTAAGCACGGTGGTGGTCCGTACTTAATCCTTCGATCGACGAATCCTTATTAGAACAATACCAAATTCTAAGGTAAGTGTCAGTGACTTAATGGCTGTGTCGCCTAGGCAGAGGATTGCTACTGACAAACGACCATACAAAATACCAAGACGATTACGAAAATTCTCTGTGATTAAACTAATTTGAATGCCTGAGCCACAAAGTGCTCTAAAAGTTTGAAACTTTTCCCAACAATCCTGAACTTTAAGACGAACAGTTGCTAGAAGCGTAATTGTGGGACCACTATGAGGTTTTAATAAATTTGATCATTATTAGCGATTAGCGTAATTAATGGAACTTATTTTTCCGTTACCGCTTGATTGATTTCGTTATTACTCGGAGTGTTTGTGTCCTTTCCAAGAAATTTCAGAGGATGTATACTGCTCAGTTTTAAACCGTCTTCTTGGTTCATATTACATGGACGTTTTTCTATTTCCACAGCTTTGCAGATTAGTCTGGGAAAGTAGAAAGGAGTTCTAGCCAACACGACAACAAAAGCGATGGTAAAGAAATGCAATTAATGTGCATACTTTGAAACTTATGCAAATAACGGACTAACAAAATTCATACCTTTGTATGCGATGGTTTGACAAGGTGAAATTTGAAAAGATTTCCTTTTTGACAATACAATACCAATGGAATTTTACAAATCTGTAGACTCCAAATAATGTATATTCTGCAACTACGATAAGGAACGATTTGTAGGGATAAAGGCGACTCCTATCTATGCTACTCAATATCTCAATTGGGTTGCTACTTCAATTTACAATTTTTGACAATCAATATGCGATCCAAACGATTTTTGATAACCAGATCTTAAAGTCTTTTTAATTACAATAAGAAGGTTTAAGAACTTTCAACAACGTGTGCATTTAACGAACGGCACAATTAAAATAAAAAACAAGTGCGTGTTGCGCATGACGTATTTTTGGACATTTAAAATTTAATGTATGGATTCGAGCGATGATTAAATTTTTAATTGAGTACATGGTATTCAACGATGCATGAATACTTTCTAATGACCAGAAAATATCATGGACCTATGCAACGACATTACAGAGATCTTTCCAATTGTTTGTCGATTCATCAAAAAAAGTGTCTGCATCAACTATTTTATTAAATGTAAAATTTTGTTAACGTCTGAATGTTCGATACAAATTTCCATACCTGCCGTACGTCTACCATCAGTAATTCCTGTAATAAACGCTATTCTCAAAGCTCCATCAAAACGGCATTTAATTTATATAATAAGAATATTTATATCTTGACTAATAAAATGACTACATAGTATTTTAAAAAACGGTTGCATTTTTATTAGTGCAAAAATAACTAGTACACAATCCCGCAGGGGGTCTGACTGTCCGTCAGATTTTGGGGAGTTGCGCCCCCACGGACCTAGCGATACCTTTTCCTTTGTTGTATGTTTTCGTACTGGGCACTCAGCGCAACCATGAAGTTAGTGGTGGTTCGGCAGGGCTCCGCTGATGCTGTCCGTTTCTTTTTCTACACCCTGCATAGCTGGCAGTAGCGTAAAAATGCAAAATATGGAAAGTTTTTCAAATAATCACCAGGGCGGTGGAGAGTCTGGACCGGACCCCCGTCGGAGCCGTCCAAATGTTCGGTCCAACGAGGATATGGTAGGTGGCTCCTTTCCTCGTACCGGTGCCACCAGAAAAAATGCCAGTGAGAAGGTTTTCCCTCCACTAAAAGAGATTTTAGGTACCAGCGGAAAGGAGGACTCTGTGCCCCGGTTCCTGGTCCTCAAGAAGAAGGAAGGCGATTTTGCTAATACAAGTCCCTTTCTTATAAATAAAACTTTGTACGGGCTAATAGGAAATGTGAAAGAGGTTAAGAAAGTGAAGGGAGAATTGCTAATTGAAACCGTGTCCAGTAAGCAATCTAAGCAACTCATTAAATGTGAACGTTTTGGGGGATGTGAGATTGAGGTTGTTCCACATGGCACCCTTAATATGTCGAAGGGAGTTCTATACTGCCGAGATCTACTAAACTGCTCCATTAATGAGATCAAAGGAAACCTAAAAAGTCAAGGTGTAGTGGACGTAAGAAGGATAAAGACAAGACGTGATGGAGAGCTTATAGATACTGCAAACCATATAATTACTTTTAATGTCACCAAGCTTCCTAGGGTGATACAAGCCGCGTTCTATCTATTACAGGTGCAGCCATACATTCCAAATCCTTTGAGGTGCTTTAACTGTCAAAGATTTGGACACTCGTGAATAAATTGCAAGCACGATAAGCGGTGTGTATGTGGAAAACCCACCCATGAGGGTTCGTGGTGTGAAGAACCTCAGCACAGAAGAGGTGATGAGTACGAAACTTACACTTGATATTAATCGAGAAAATAAAAAACGAAAAGACGATCAGAGAACACCAACTGAAGAAAAAGGTTGCATCGAGGGTAGTCAGCCTTCTTTTAGCCAGCAAAAGGATACCAACATGGTGAAGAAGCCAAGAGGTTGGCCGAAAGGTAAAACTAGGAAACCCAGGGATGAATCCCAAGATTCTTTGAGATCCCGGTCTACATCTAGAGAATCCACGCATAAAGGTGGATAATTGTATGTCTTCTATTTTATTCATTTCTTTGTCTTTAATCTGATTTGTTTTGTCCATATATACACAGTTATCTGTTTTTTTGTTTTTTAAATTTTTTTTTTTAATTTTATCTACATGTTATTTAATAACCAGTCAAACATTTTACGATGGATATAAATAAAATTATACAATGGAATTGTAGGGGTATAATAAGGAGATACTGTGACATAAAGATGATATTGCATGAGTATAACCCAATGTGTTTTTGCTTCCAAGAAACTCATCTTAGGCATAATCAACCGTATCGCTTACGAGGTTACGATATTGAACGATCAAAGAAGCAGTGGTGGTGTATTAATTCTCTTACGAAACAATGTAGTATATGAAAAGATTTAAATTAATACACGTCTGCAAGCGGTTGCCGTTAAGATACGTTTACCATTGCAAGTCACTGTCTGTAATATTTACTTACCTGATAATAATTAGACATCCCAACTTGTTGATCAGCTTCCACGACCTTTCGTTATTACAGGAGATTTCAATGCCCATAACCCGATTTGGGGATCAGAAAATACGTGTAGGAAAGGTAGATTACTAGAAAATTGGCTGATCAGAGATGATATTGTAATCCTAAACACCGGCTTGCCTACATATCACATTGCTAGGTCAAATAAGTTTTCAGCTATTGACGTTACATTAGTCTCTACCAATCTAACTCCTCGTCTTAATTGGGAAGTAATAAATGACTTGCATAACAGCGACCATTTTCCAATTATTATAAGAACGGATATACCTGAAAGAGAAAAAGTAATATATAAAAGATGGATTGTAGAAAAGGCTGATTGGAATTCTTTTACTAATAACCTTGTTACATATAGCCCTGTAAATGTGGATAATGTAACAAAATGTATTAAAGATGCGGCTCAAACTAGTATACCTAAATCAGATGGAAAACGTATTAAACGACCCTTGCCTTGGTGGAATCCTGAAGTTAAAAAGGCAATAAAGAGTAAGAAAATTGCTTTCAGAAAATATCAAAAGGAACCGTCCATGGAAAACCATATCCAGTTCAAAAGAGCTAGAGCAGTGAGTAGACGTGTTGTTCTAGAAAGTAAAAGAAACAGCTGAAACCAGTATGTTTCAACAATATCATCTCCTCAAGACACAGGGCAGGTGTGGCGAAAAATAAAAGCAATATCAGGAAATACTGGATATATACAAATAACTCATTTAAGACACAAAAATGGCAATAACCTAGAGGAAGAAAAAGAAATCGCCGAGGTTCTTGCCCGCCACTTTGCCACTATGAGCAGTAATAATAACTATGATCCGGAATTTTTGCAAAAAAAAAATGAAAGTGAAGGGCCTCTCAATTTCAGTACCAAACAAGAACTAGACTATAGCGAACCTTTCAACATGGGTGAGCTAAAAGTAGCGGTAAAAGAGCTTAAGAAGACTGCACCAGGACCGGATGAAATATCAAATGAAATGCTAGGCCATTTAACCTCACAAGTAAAACCTGATCTATTAAAGGTTTTCAATGACCTATGGAGTCAGGAAACATACCCCGAACAATGGAAGGTAGCTACAGTGGTACCCATACATAAAGGGGGAAAGAATCCTTTATATGCAGCAAGTTATCGACCAATAAGCCTTACATGCTGTATAGGTAAACTGATGGAAAAAAATGGTGAATAAAAGACTCCAATACTACCTTGAAAAAAAACCATAAAATATATAAAATATATATATCATTCAAAATGGCAGTAAAATTGGCTACCAATTTTCTGAAGACAAAACCAAATGCGTTCATTTTTGCAGACTCCGTAAACCGCACGATGATCCATTATTGTATATTCAGGATAGACCGATTGTATGCACGCCATCAACAGCCTTTCTAGGACTCTTTTTTGACAACAAACTTACATGGGATGTGCATATTGAACATCTAAAACAGAAATGTGTGAAAACCATGGACGTAATAAAAGTGCTATCCCATACTAAATGGGGTGCAGAAGCTCAAACGCTTTTAAACATATATCGCGTCTTAATTATGTCGCAAATGGATTATGGAGTTATTGTTTATGCGTCAGCTTGCAAATCGCGGTTGCTAAAACTAGATAGGATCCATAATATGGGAATAAGGTATTGTTTAGGTGCTTTCCCTACCAGCCCCGTCTGTAGTCTCTATTATGAGTCAGGCCTACCCCCATTAGACATCCGGAGGAAACATCTAATGATAAGTTACATAATAAAGGTTAAATCGCAATCAACTCACCCGAATAGTAGATTTCTTTTCCCAGTAGAAAATGTTTTTGCTACAAGAGTAACTATAACACGACCCCTCAGCATACGTTTCAAGGAATTTCTGGAGCAAATAGAGGAAACAGTACCCACGCTATTTTACGAAAGTAAGTATGAGCACGCGCCATGGTTGATACCTGAAATTGAGGTGAGACTAGAATTTAAAAACTTACACAGAAGTACAACAAAGAAAGAAGAATACTTACGTTCGTTCAAAAATATCATTGAAAGCTACACAAACACGACACTTATCTACACCGATGGTTCCAAAAGTGAATTGGGAACGGGATGTGCTGTTGTAATAGATGAAGTGACCCATTGTTGGGTCCTGAAAGCTGAAACTTCAGTATATGTAGCCGAGCAGTGTGCAATATGGAAAACACTGCTATGCATTCTCATGGTACGCACAAAAAAAACTTATATTATAATCAGCGATTCGTTAAATGCTGTAAATGCTTTAACGGACATGTATACGAGGGACCCTTTGGTCGATATATGTCAGGTGTGTCTGTGCGATCTCAATAGATATGGAATCAAGCCTGTGTTTGTTTGGGTACTTGGGCATTCAGGAATCCCTGGAAATGAAAAGGCAGATAGTGCAGCAAGACGAACAATCACAACCCCACAGATGAACGTGTCACATGTTAAAATGTCGGACATTCAAGTACATCTAAAAAAAAAAAAACTTTGAGATTTGGCAAGATAAGTGGCAAATGGAAGATACCTACCTTACGCATATTAAACAACAGGTAAAAGAAAAAGCGCACTTGCATGGGTTTCGCAGGGAAGAGCAAATAAAAATACATCGTTTAAGAATAGTACACACCAAAGTAACACATGAATATCTTTTAAAGGGTCAACCTAGACCCCAATGCCATACTTGTAACACCAACCTTACTGTGAAGCATGTGATAAGTGATTGTGCAGACTTTGTTAATCGGCGGCAGCTGTATGACATACAGGCGGATATTGTACGGAATTTCAGTAGTATACCAAGCATGAAAAATATGTTCCAGTATATAAAAGCAATTGGGTTGTTTGAAAAAATATGATGGTAAATGACTACATGTAGTTTGAATCTAGTTTTGTATGGCGAAAAGACCTAAGCAGTCGATGCCATAATTAAAAAAAAATAAAAAAAAACTACTACACAAAAATTATTATATTGCCATTTTTTAAAAATTTATTTATTATTTTATCACTAAGGCAAACGTAACTAATCACGAAACACACACGTGAAAACTGTCCTCAACTACCAACATGCGACACACATAATTGTCTACATCACAAGTTTTTCAGTAGCACGAAGCATACAATATGGTTTAAAATGTGACGATTTAGGTGAAAAGATGTTTTGAACGAATCTATTTCGAGATTATGAAATAATGTACTTTTACCGCAAATGCATCAGTTTTGAATACTTTTAACTAAACAATCGCATAATAAAAAACTGGCGTTAAGAAACTAAAACGTATTACTAATCGTAGGTTAGTGTAGTCTAATCGCGGCACAAGAGGTGGGATTTTACATAAATGCGTTCTTGCGTCGATCATTTTATGTGGTTATACTTATAATAAATGGATTTCTTGTTATGTGAATGGTTTAAATATTAAATATAAACACGATAAAATAGTGTTTTTTTTTCAATTTGATGATTCAATATGTATGGCATAATATATAAACAGAAAGCAACAAAAAAATCTAAAAAGCATTAAAACAATCACTGCTATAATAAATAACAAACTAATTAATGTATTGAAACAAAAAAAGCGGCGTTAATAATATAGATGTGAAGCTTAACATCATTAGAAGTACAGCGAGCATATTGCAGCTTTAGAAATTGGTCGGAATTTGCACGCTCAATTAAGCTGAATGTTAATTAATGTGTATAAGCAAGCAAGGGATGCCGTGGTATTATCTCTGGTTAGAATATGTGCAACACAACTACGTTATATTCTTGAAGAGAACGATATTGCTGAAAGGACTTTTATTCTTAATGGTTTATGTACGTAATTCATTGCGAAATAGTGCACTACATCGTATTATCGATTAAAATTACTATATATATATATATATACACAAAGTTTTCAGAATGTTAGGAAAAAAAAAACTTTAAAGAAAAGAGTACATTATTTGCCCATTCTAAACGTTTTTCGTATTTCTTTTCTTGTCGAAAATATAAATCTAAGGCGTTTATGGAATTTATCACTAACATGATTTTTTCCTTATAAAATCTGGGAACAAATGGGTTTTTCAGGATAAATAAATTGATTTTCTAAATACGCGCGATTAAATAATTTAATTTCTTAAAGTACCAGCAATATTTTCACAGATGCACTATTATTTTTCTTCGAAAGAAAAGGTTTACTATTATTGTACAATAACGAAATGGAAAAAGAATGTTGCAGTAGTGCTATATCGAATTCGTTTGTTGTAAATTTAACATATAAATAAATAATTAATTTTTTTATAACAAATAAGGATTATTACGCGTTTAAATTATTTTTAAAATGATAATTTAAAACGTAAAAAACGTAGAGAGAAAGTAATATATAATAATTTACTTCGGAGCTTAGATTATGTGTAAAATATCTAAAAAAAAAGTAATATACTTACTCCTACCGTAAAATATTAAATTCAGAAATTCGTTTGCCGTCGAAAGATAAAACTTTTCTGCGTGTATTGGAAAAACTTGTTTGTAAACATATAAAAGGCCAAAAATATACGGAATTAATTATTGGTTGAGCATTCATGTAGATCATAAACAAATTACATAAACATAATTCAGTTAATATGCAAATAGCTTTTGGCCTTTAAATGCCTTTGCCGTTTGTCCTGAATAACCTACTTTAAAACGTGCTTTTTTTTAAAGTAATATTAAATTATTTTAAATTTTAGAGTAAAATTTACATTACGATTTTTTGTGCATTTTTTACTGCCTTTTACTCTTTTATCCAAACTTGCCAAAAAAACATTACAAAAAAATATTTTAATAAGTATGTGTTGGTGCTTTTGTCGTTATAATTAAAAGCAGTTGCAATGATCTACTTTATTGATTTAATATACAGTGCACGCCGCTTAATAGAATCACGTTGGGAATTAGGGTTTTTTTCTATAACAATAACCGAATGATAACAATATCCGAAATTCAGAAAAAAAAACAAATAAATGTTTATTGGTTAGAAAGCGCGTATCTGAGTAATAGGTTGTTAATTTAGAAGATGAAATTATAGCATGAATACAAGCAAAAAAATGCTCAAAAAACGTTTAAAAAAATAATCAAATAAATCGAAATTGCAGACCTGTAGCATTAAATAGTTGGTTGTCACCGTTACTAAAAAGAAATAAAAATTAACGTTATGATGTTTAAATCACTGTTCTAAGAATTACACATTTTTTCTCAGTAATTTGCTGATCTTAAAAAATTAATACAAAATAACGTTATCGCATAAGATAAGGTTGGGTGACTTTGGTCCACTTTCAAACTTGAAATACTTATAAAATGTTATATGTTGTACCTATTGCTTTGAAATTTTGGATTTAATAGATTCTTTAATTGTACTTTAAGGCTGGATAAACAATTTCGCATTAAAAGTCTAAGAGATGCATTTTTTTATGTGTAGCCAAAGTTACCATAACAAGTTGGGTCATGTATTGGCTAAAAATGGACGACGGTTCCGGTGGCATTGGCCACCACAAATTGCAATGTCATGGTAGGTGGTTCTATTTTTTATTTTATGTTACCTTCGTTATACCATAAAATATGATCTAAATTTGGTCACCTCCATTGAAACAACCCGCTTGCTACCATGGATTTTATTTTCCCTTTGTTCGTAATATTTGTCCAGGATAATACTGGTTCTCATAAGAAAATATGACGAAATCATTTTTTCTTATTATAGGTTTGTCTCGGTTCCAACGCCAAGCCCATCTTCTTCTTCAAATGTGTTGTTGCTCTCATTTTCGAAACTATTACCAGAGGTATGGTCCCAATCATCACCTTCATCTTCAGAATAAATAGACATTACTTCGTCTTCTAATGAATCAGATGACTCATGATCAACATCGGCAGTCCTTTTTTTAGTTGCTTTACTTGTAGATGGCATAGATTCATTGTTATCTCCAATTCTGTTCTGCTCTTTTAGGATTAAATCTTCAGAGGCTTTTTCTTGGTTGCACGTTTATTTTTTTCTTACATTTTTTAACTTGAGAATCATCATCTACACTTGGAAAGCGTCGTTGTTCCAGCAATTCTATAACAGATGCATTCACATGCTCTTGAATAGTAGGATCTGTGTGACCAATTGACGGAATTCTATCTAAAACTTAATGACGATCTGGTGGATAGATTCCTGCCTTTCTAAACCCGCTTTTTAAATTTTCTGGCCCATTTTCCTGTAAGTCAACCATCATTTTTTTTAAAAGTACAGGAAAGTCGCTTGTAATCAGACACAACCTTCCTCCATTTCATTTGCAGGAGCCTAAAATAGGCAATATCTAAAGGGTTGGGTAAGGTGCGTTGTATTAGGCGGCAAACAGATAAACTTTACGTCATTTTTCTCGCGCAGATCTATGACATGCATACTAAGATGCGACGATAAATTGTCACCGATCACAATTTTTGAGCCCTCATTTTAGTTTTTTAAATAGGGTAGTAACAGACGTTCAAACCAGTCTTCGAATGATTGTGATTCGAACCACTCACTTTTAGACCTGTTATATCTGGTACCAGGTGGTCCACCTACAGTCCATGAATCATATAGGATGGGTGGCTTTGTAACATACATAAGGAGGTAAGATTTCACCCTCGCCGTTGCCAGAAAACATAATTGAAATGGATTGTTTTGATGAATTTACGATTCTCTCGGGATACTTACACCCTCGTCTAGTAAATGTTCCCTTTTTACCCGGATCGTCCATCAAATTGAACTCGTCGTAGTTTCAAATATGTGATGGTGATATACCTTCTACTTCCCTTTGCAAATAGTTGAAATAATAATTGATTACTTCCGATCGTACACCAGCTCTGTTTGTTCTAATATTTGATGCAAAACGTTGGGTTAGCTCCGGATGAAGTCGTAAAAACAATCTAACCCACTCCATACCAGGTTGGTTATCATGGAACTGCCTTACAACAACTCCTTTTCTGGTTAAATAATTTTTAACTATAGCTTGAAGGTCCGCTGAATCTAATGGAAAGCCATAATTTGATAAGAGCAAAATGTAAGCTGTAATTTTAGCTTCTTCGTCTGCTCTGAAGACGTTTGACCACCAACAGGTTTTATATGAGTGCCATGTAATTTATTCTGTAATGTCGCCCGAGGAATATTAAATTTTTGAGAAACCATTCTTTGGGACATCGCATCTGGAATTAAATTTAGAGCTTGATTTAGAGAATCATCGGTATAAGATTTGTAAGCACGACTACCACGTTCTCGTTTATAACGAGACATACTGTACTATTTAGTACCTAAGTATCTACCCTGTATATAATTTAACTTTTTTAAATAAAAATAGGGAGTGGTGTCTATTTAATAAGTTATTTATAAGTATCTATCAGCATATATAAGTAACAACGGTTAGAGTAAATACGTAATTAGTTACCTACTAATGTTAAACAAGGTTAGGAGTAAGTTATTTTATGATAAAACAAATGAGTACCAACACAATAACTCCAAAATCACCACACAAACTGTTAAAAAGTGTATGGGTGATTTTGGCCACCCCACCCTTTGGAGGCAAAGTAAAATAACCAAATTGTCTATGTTACTCCATCTACACGAATGTGTAAGCATATCATAGACAAAAATTTACGTTACAGATTCCATTAATATTAAAAAGATACCGATAAAATTTTTTACACATTTTTTTATAAAAAAAAAATGCGTTTCGTAAATTTCGATTACTTATATATAATTTTATTCCTAATACAGTAGGGAAAATGATCCAGAAACCAAATCTTGATAAATTGACTGTCACCACCCGGGGCCAATATCACCCAACTTTACGGCAGTTAAATGAAGTTTTTACTCTTAGAACCCACATAGTTTCAAAATGCTCGAATAAAAAATAACGCTGTAAAAATAAAGTTAGACATGCAAAAACCACTATTTTTAGGGTACAATGACAAAATTTTTCACTCGAAACAAGCGCATTGTGTAAATTCAGCTAAAAATTAATGAAAAATAAATGATTGTTTATGAATAGAAGCAAAACGGAGAAGAAAATTGATCACATAAACCGAAATTATGATTACTATAAACGGCGTTTTTTTTATTTAGCAGCAGCGTCCGGCCCGCTCTTTAATAAAGTGATAACATTACCCGGCTTTAAACTTAATCACGTTTTAACCCTCTGACGGCGAAAATAATTATATTAACACCAACTGCGGAAATGGGTCAAAAAAGACCCTTCACGGAACTGCATTGTTCTGAAATTACTGAGGAGTGATGAAGCGTTAGAAATAAAGTTGTTTGCGAACTAATTTATTCTTAATGTAACTCAAAAATATTGTAAATAATAAAAATATAAACCCAAATTACCCATAACTTAGTATAAAGTAGTAACAATAAATAAATTACATTTTCTGTTTACCACTGCGCACATTGTTTGTTTCCGTTTGTCCATGAGCTGGGCACAAGGAGCACCTGCTGCGCTTGTTTCCACTTACAGTCTCTGCAAACGTCTTCTTCTGGATACGCCTGCCACACCGTTCCATTGCTTTCATCATACTTTTCTGATATTCTCTACCGTCACCTTCAATTTTTGCAGTTCTACGTTTGATGTTTGAGGCAAGAAATTCTTTTCCTAGGAATAATTTTCGTTTTTTCTTCATGGACGTACTATTCCCAATTTGAATTCTTTGTGCACCAAATAATGAAAGCATTGTGTTACGCTGGTTTTCTTGTAACAAAAAAAAGAGGCAACGACTAACACAGTATGTACCTTTTTGTCAAATTGCACATTACGTTTTAGGTCAGACTGGGCACAACTGTCTTAGTTTTCTTTTTTGACTTTTCTTCTGAATCCGCGTGCTACACTTCAAAATCAGCTAGATACTTAATTTTTGTTTTACTATTTTAGTTTAGTTAGTTTTGAGGATTTATATTTAGGGTTAGATTTGTATTTGTGGGCTAGGTTTTCAAGGGATTTTAGGGGCTTGTCTTTGACCGTGGTCGAAACTTCTTTCTTTCCTATACTTCTCCTTTTTCTCTTAGTTTGCTTAGTATTATCCGTCAATGAGGTCTATGGGACTGCGTTGTTCTCTTGCTTTATAGCGTAACGACTGATGTCGACTTACAACGACTACCTGTTCCGATACTTCTCTTCTGTTGGTTGGAGTTTTTGGTTCTTGGGAGTATCATTCCGCTTCATGCGAGTTTTGGACATATCTGGTTGGTGATGCTTAGCAAATTGAGAAAGCCTCTTTCTGTTACGTTTCTTCTTAGGTTGGGTGTTATTGTATTTGGGTTGGTTTTGGATTTTAGGGTTCTGTCCTTGGCGTATGCCTAAATTTCTATTCTTGACTTTAGTTAGTGTCCACTTCCCAGGTTTTTATGTTGCTGGGGGGGAGTTTGTTATGTTAAAAAGATGGTATTTCAATTTTCGAGTATAAAAATTTTTCAAGTATAAAATTTGTTCGACATCCCTACCTTTTCTTCGTAGCCAGTTGTCAAAACGAATTCATTTTCAGCTAACGTTTGCTAAAGTACGGATCGTGCGTAGCGATCTTTTCGGCCCAACAACAAGCTTTCATTATTAAATTATTCACGATACTATACATGAATATGTGGGCAAATTTTTAACTGATCTCGAGTGAAAGCTTATTTTGGGGTATGTAATTTTACAACGTTTTTGCATTGAGGGCTTAAATTAATTCTTTAGCGGGTCCGATCCCTCCACCTGTGACGTTATCATCAAGTTATCATTGAAGTTCGTAACACCAGGAACATCAGTTTTGTCGAAAAGTTTCCATGACGTCAGGTAGCTAAAGGTTAAGGGGATTTACACCATTTTATGGAAAGAAATATTAATAAACTGCGAAGTTAATTAGAGGGAAGCTCGGCGCATTCTTTACCACTATTGTATGCATTAAATCAATTTATTTGTGCTCACACAATATGTACCTTTGTGTCAAATTGCATATTACGTTTTAGGTCAGGCTGGTACGGGATTAGCTAATACCCGACTGGATATTAACAACTGTAAGTATTGCATTTTCAATTTTACTTTGTTGGTCATGTCGATTATTAGAATGGCCACACGTACATACTAGAGCACAATTAATATTAAACTTTTTTTGTTGTCACTAACTTATAGGGTGCGCTTTGATTCTCGATACTTTAATTTTCGCATTCTCGAAGTTAAACCTAATTAAATGAAATCATTGTTTCGTTAAATTTAAAAGTTAGATTGATTAGGGCACGTAGATATGCGAGTTGTTGTCTCGACAACGGGCGTAACTTAGATTAGACCTGTGATAACTCATGTAATATTGTTTGCACCGTTTATGCAACTATACTTATATAATGCCTTCGTCTTCAACTGCTTCTGTGATAGAATAAATATATATTCTGTTATTACTTCTGTCGTGTTATTTGTTTTTTTCTAGCTACGGGTAGAGTTAGACGATCTCTCCCTAATTTAACCCTTCATCGTCTTGGCGTCTTTTTAGCTTTTATCTATAATTTAGCACCACAAAACCTGCGATTTCCTCACCAGTCTGTCTAAGGCAACTTTTAGTTTTATTGTAATATGTGATTATTTCCGGCTTAAACTTTGCTTCTTCTCCTAATATATGTACTATGTTCAGCATGCATACAAAAAGTAATACGACGCAATTGCGGGGTTTTTGAATATATATTTCAAGGGTGAGAGTGGTGGTGAAAAGGAATTCTGAAGAGTAAATACTTTGGTCAAATAAATTGATAAGAGATTTGGGAAAATCCTTTGTGGTTTTTCGCATTGTCCCAACTATCGTCAATTTATTTTCGAACAGCTCTGTAGACAGCGAAATGTCGGTAAAAAATTATCTGTAGCTATATTTCTACCAGAGTTTTTCCAAAAATTGCTGAGCTGCTTTACACCTTGCTGCCGTTGATTTACTTCATCCACGCCGCCAACTTTACCCATGTAGGTGTCGAAATTGTAACAGTAAAAGTTCTCGGCGTTGCAAAGTGCCCATATTTCTGTACCATACTTCCCAGGTTTACTGGAAATATACAATTTAAAAGGACATCAATTTTGCCGCGAAACGTAACTATTTGTTAGTCAATTGTTCCAACAGGACGCAAAAATATCGGCTGTTCTAAGCGGAGTTAACTTATTGTCTTGTTTTCTCTAAAGCGTTGTTGTCAAATGATCAAAACGCACGAGTCCTAGAATTTCTCATCGCTGCGGAATATATAAGTCTGCGAAAAGCATCATGTTTATTCCACAAAAAATATTTGTTCTCTCGCTTCTCTAAGTGCCAATAAGAGGAATCCAACAAAAGCTGTAATTTTGTCTGGAGCAACGTCCCGCCAAGACTTACTGGCGCGGACATCTTGGTGAACAGATTCACTGGTTTTTGATTAGTATATTGTACTATTATCGATAACGATAATGTCATTACTAATAATAAATAATAATACTAGCTTAACATTCCTTTAAAGAATTTAGCCGCCCATTCGTGCTTCCCATATCCGTTTTTCGGGCAGGATTAGCCCCCTTCTTGTTTATTACACTGATACCAATTCACTATAACAATTAAAAACTGTCACTGTATCGCTATCACTACAACTCTGCGTGTGTCTTTCCAATTTTACTATCTCCTTCCAGTCCTTTTTGTTTCTTGCTTTCACCTTCCAGTTTGTGATTTTCAAAGATCTTTTTAACCTGATCCATCCATCTCAATCTTGGTCTTCCCCTTGTTCTATCTTTCATTGATTTCCATTCCAGTAATTTTTGTAGTGTGTCGTCTTCTTCTCTTCTGCTTATGTGTCCCAGCCATTATAGTCTTCTAGACTTGATGAATTTTATTATGTCTTTGCCCTTCATCTCGGTAACTATTTCATAATTAATTCTTTATCTACTTTTGTTTTCTCATTTGCTCCTCCTTTTTACGTGTTAAGCACATCGTTTCCATAGCCTCAGTCATTACCGGTCTTATCAGTGTCTTATGTATTCTCATTTTTGTGCTTTTGCTTATTTTGTTGCTTTTGAGATATGTCTTGTTTGCATTGTATGCTTTTAGGCCTGTTTCTATTCTCTCTACATTTGTGCTGTTTGCAGTTAGACCTTTTCTTTTGTGTAAAAAATTGCGATTTCTATATTTAGTTGACCCTGAACTTACATAGTTTTAGGTGCGATTACCAACTATTTGATCTTTAGCGTGTACTGTGCTTTCTTCATTTTAAGTCACTATATTGCTACAGACTTCGTAATCTGCATCACTTTTGTTACTGCCATTGCTATCAGAGAATGCGCCAATATAAGGTCTCTCATCAACTCTGCATATAATTCCGTTTCGGTCAGAGCTCGTTTATTTGGATTTATTGTTACTGCTCACTAAACATACATATAACTACTAATTCAAACACGTGAACGACAGGATGCTACCACGTCAAAGCGTAAGAGGACACTACTTTAATACATGTCAAAGGAAAGCAGCCATTTTAATTATATAGACATGCGCACGAGCCGGTCTCGAATCTTTAAAAATAGTTACGCCGACGGCGGAAACCGGGTCAAAAGTGACCCAGTGCCCTTATCTACGAAGTTACATATTTAATTATGTTCACGTTTTACTACAAGTAGTAAAATGAATTTATGAAGGAATATTTCAGATTTCAAAACAAAAGATTAATGCATAAAAAAGTTATTCATAAAAATTACAACTCTGGACAATTTTTACCAGGTTTCCGCCGTCGTAGGGTTAAAACTAAAGTGAACTTTAAGTGAACGCATCATTACTATTTTTAAATTGGCATTTACTAAAAACTTAAAAAAACGCAACAGAAATTATATTATTTGTTCTTCAGTTTTGTTCATTTGTTATGATGTTATTTAAATTAATTGAAACGAAGATAACAAAAAAAACATAATATAAAAAAAATTTGGTAAAATAAATTACAAAATTTGCTAGACGGTATAAAGGAAAAGCTTTGAAGACGTACTTGGTATATGTTTCATGAAAAAGAAAGTTAAAATTAAGAAATAACTAAGTACAGGTGGAAATTGAAAGACGTGGTTACAGTCTAAGAAATAAATCCAACTCGTGAGCGTACAATAAACATTTTAATCTTCTAAGTAAATAAATAGAGTACATTACATTTTCACGTTACACCTCCTTATTTAGTTTTCACGTACTGAAAACTTAAAACTGTTTTAGTTCAATACGTATACCGTTTTCGTAATAGGTTCATATCATTTATGGTCTCCATATGTGCTTAAAAACGGATAAAAAATTATAGTAAACAACAGCACATTGAAATTTGTAAAATTAATTAATAAACAGCAAAATTACAACAGTAAGAAGCTATTTTCTGTAGTAATATAATAAGGAACTACAAAAAAATATCTACATCAATACGTAGATATTTTTGGTTAATTTGGATATTTAGTAGATGCATAAAAAACAATAAATTTATTTACACAACATCGTTAACGGGTAATTTCCGGGAAAGGGCCAATAAATTATTATCATTGAACAAATATTTCTGGAAAAAAAATATTTTAATTCTTTGTTTTGCGTTTTCTTAAAGAATATTGACTTTCAATAAAATAATTATTATAAAAAGTATCAATAACTAAATCTAACAAATATGAGCAACTTCGTTTAGCAGTGTCAATTAGTCCACCAGTCAAACATAATATTTCTAATTTCTTAAACATAACATTGGAATGTGATTATTTTTTGTAACGTTATTGTTTTAATTAAGATTAATTAAAATTTATTTTATTTAATAATTGGTTGCGGTTGTTTTCTGTTATTTGTATGCGAGGGGTTAACCACTTAGCAATTTTTGTGTACAAGTAACAGCAATTGTCTAGCAATTTTAGTAATTTATTGGTAATTGTTGTAATTTATCGGCAATTTTTGTAATTGATCGGCATTTTTGTTTATTTATTAGCAATTTCTGTAGTTTATCCGTAATTTTTTTTTTCGGAATTTTAGTAATTGCAAGCAATTCTTTAGCACTTTTCTGCTATTTCTTAGCATTTTTTTCTTAAATTTTACTATATTACTGGAAACGTAATAATATCGAGCATACTAAAATTTACAATTGTGGAAAATGTCGACGTTAAAGAACAAGTAGATCTAAAAGTTTGAATTAAAAATTAGAAGAGTTGTGCTATTAAGAAAAAAATTAAATAAATTAAAAATCCGGTACTTTTCGGATTATTATTTGACTTGATATCAAAGTTGTCAAAGCAACAAGAATAAGATTTTTGGCAATTTATAGTTTTGGTGTACAAGATTTTGCCAAGTGGTCAACCCCTCGCTCGTATGCATTGTGGGTTGCATCCAAAAATGTTTCCATTAATGGAAATTTATTCACCTCAATTGACTTTTTGGATTTGGAGTGTTATTTTAAGTTTTAAAAAAATGGAATCATTCAATTCTAAACATATAAGTAGACATTGTATGAAATAGGGTATATTACTGGCCGTAAGAAGGCGGATCTGATAACTATAACTCGCAATCGAGACTTTGCATTACAAAAAGAAGAAACTTGAGAAAAACCATCACTCAACTCAAATTGCTCTTATTTATCTACATGTCAACCGACCTACTGGCCATCGGATGATAATAAAACCCCTGACTTTCTGGACTTCTTTATCCTGAAAGGTATTTCACCCAGTTACGTAGACGTAAAAGCAGCCTGGGACCTCTCCACAGATCACACTCCCATCATTATGACACTCACATCATGAATCGACCAATAACTTCTAAAATCACGTCATCGTGAACAAACTGATCTTTATTCAAAACATGCTTAGACGAAAATCTGCGGATAAACCCAAGCTATACAAAACTAGCTACGCCCCAAACAAACTTATTAGAATAATCCGCAGTCAACATTCCCGTGTACATAAAACAGTTGCTCAAAAAAGAAGAGCCCGACGCACATGGCAAAGAAGTCGTAATCCAATAGACAAGAGACGATACAATAGTCTAATCCGACAATCTTTTTGATTTTGAATCATACATTACTAGTTTGAACAAAGAAGACAGACCACACAGTTTGGAAAGTAACCAAATGAACAAGTTGAGCAAAAACTGAACAAAACAAGGCTACTGCTTTCACAAATCTATAGTGCGCACGAGGCGAACATTGTTGACGATAATCAAGTTATAAACTTTTTGGACTCCTCCTGTCCTGTGATGCTACCAATCAAATATTTTTCTTCAAACTATATATAACCCATATAACAGTGTTCTAAGACTAGCAAATTATCCGATCACGTGAACGTTTGCACAAGTAATATAGGTCAACAAACCAAGTTAACCTCCAAATATGGTCACCTCCTATCGGCCAATACGCTTGCTACCAATAATGTCAAAAAATCCTAGAAAGATTGCTGTTCAAAAGAATTTTGGAAGATACTTAAATAAACAATTATACCAATTCATCAATTTGGCTTTTGAGAAAGTCATTCTACTCTACAACAATGCCATAGGATTACCAGAAACATTCGCATAAGCTTGGAAGACAAAAAAATATGTACAGCTGTATGGCACCAAAGTATATAAACTATATATAAGTATAAACTTAAATTGCTCCTTCCCACACCTCACTCTCTGATTCCAAAATCATATCTTTCAGAACGATACTTCCAAGTAAGATTCCACAACCATATAAAGTTCGGTGTCCTACAGAAAAATGACTTGAGCCCCATTTTCTACCTAATCTTCACGGCCGACCGCAAACGCAACCACAACTGCCACATTCGCTGATGACACGGTAATAATATCCATAAGCGACAACCCTCAAACTGCATCGGATAACTTGCAAACATAGGTGTTCTTCAGTCTCACTAAACAATAAAACTTACCTGGAAGCCGATATCATAGCAAAGAAAACTCAACTCAACCTAAAAATACAGAAAATGTGTTGGCTAATTGGACGAAGATCAAAACTCTCTACAGATAATAAAATTATATTATACAAATGCGTACTAGCTATCTGGGCATTTGGAGTCCAGCTGTGGGGATGCTCAAAATTATCCAATACACACGCTAGTTAGTGAAGAAATCACCAGGCTAACCAGAAAATACCTGGAACAACACCTAGACCACCCCAACGATGAAGCAAAACAACTTTCATACTCAACCATTAGCCAGAAAAAGGTTAAATAAGGACAAAAAACACATCGCACGATCTTAATGTTAGTCAATTATCTCTTATACTAGTCAGGAAAATTATCGCTGAATAATTTCTCCTCGAAGTGTAATTAATTAAATTTAAAAAAAAATTTTAGTACTCTACTCATTTCTATTGAAAAGCTGCATGTTTTAAAACTATTTTTGTTTATACAGGGTGTTTAGTTTTTGCTGGGCAGCACAAAGTTAAATTTGTTTTTAAATAGCAACCTATCAATTTTTTTATGCTGCTCGATGAAGGCTTAATTTACTTTTTAAACTTTTTTAATTAACTGCAGCGTTGCCATTTTAGAGCAATTTCTTTAAAAATGCAGAATCAGAAAGAAAACTGGTGTTTTTTTTTCAAATTTCGAAATTTGTTTTTGTAAGTTCCTAAATAAAAGTCAGAAGTACTTAAATAGTCTTAAAGAATACTTTCGGGTTTTGAACTGCGTTCCATATTTACACTTTTCACCAAATTCATAAAACTTAGAAAATTTACAAACTTTGAAAAACCTACAATATTTGGCGTTTCGGCAGTCATGTCGCTATCTTTTCCAAAAAAAACTGAAACTGAAGGTATAGGATCCTGACAAGCCTTTATATTACGCCGTTCGAGTCAGTGGTTCGTGACGGTTCCGATTCATTAGTTTTCCGAACATGTTTTTCCATACTAGTGCTAAATCGATTTCATTAACCCTATTGAAATTGTCGTACTTCTGGATTTCGATGGTTTCCTTGTATAGTCTAGGCCAGAAGTTTTGGGATTTAGCCTACTTTGTTGTCTCTTCAAATTTTATTGTGTGACCGGTGTCTAAGAAGTGTTCCGAAACAGGAGATCTTGTGTTATGTTATTTTGTATTCGCCTTATGTTCTTTTAATCTGGTAGCTATCTTGCGCCCCGTTTGTCCTATATAAGCCAGCCCACACGAACAAGGGATGTGGTAGACTCCTAATTTCTTGAGTGGAGATTTTGTTTCCTTCGGTTTTAAGAAATTGGCTATTTTATTTGTTGCAGTGAAGGTCACTATGATATTTTTTCCTCTAAGTATCCTGAGTAATTTATCTGTGCAGCATTTTAATTTTGCAATCACACCAAACTTTATACCAAAGGAAAAAATAATGAATTCATTGGATAGCACACTCAGAACATATTCAAGAAGAGGTGAGGATCAAAACAGACGATATTCTGAAGAAATATACAGCACCGAAATCCAACATCAATCGAGAGGAAAGAAATGCTCTAAGGATACTTAAGGCCAACAAAGAAACCACTGTAATACCAGCTAATAAAGGAAATGCTTCTGTAATCATGAACGCCAACGAACTACATGGAAAAAATCTATACTTTACTACAAGATTCGGCGTTCAAACCATTGAAGAGGAACCCAATAAAATCTCTAGAGAAAAACATTTAGGCCGCCGTAAAATCTGCAAGAACGATCCCGGAACATCAAAAGAGACGACTAATTCCTACAGACAGCAGGATGCCGCACCTTTACGGCCTTCCAAAAATCTACAAGGCACGGGTTGGGCTTTGCCCAATTGTAAGTGCTACAGGTTCAGTCACCCATTCTCTGGCTAGATACTTATGTACCGTTTTGAAACCGCTTACAGGAAAAAACATCCATCACGTAAGGAATTCCCAGTACTTCGTCTCAAAAATTAAAGAAATTAAATTGGGATCAGATGACATTTAAGTCAGTTTTGATGTGACATCTCTCTTCACGAAAGTGCCACTACAAACAACACTGGAGATCATCAAGACCAAATTACGAAAAGCGGATTTGAATGAGGAGCTTAACAGACTAATTGAGCTATGCTTAAAGTCCACGTGCTTCTCATTCAACGATATTGTATACGAACAAATTGAAGGAGCAGCCATGGGATCACCACATTTTTCAATCAACGCCAATATATTTATGGAGGATTGTAGAAGAAAGAGCATTAGAAACGGATACCCTCAAACCAAAATGCTAGCTAAGTTATGTGAACGATACATTTTTAATTTGGTCTCATGGAGTGGAAACACTACACAACTTTCTGGATCGCATCAACCAGTTAGATTAAACATTACATTGAACTCACTATGAAGACGAAAACAAACAGAAGCATTCCGTTCCTGGACGTACTGGTCACTCGAAAGATGGACCACATATTGAGGTATCAGAAAACCGACACATACTGATAGATACCTCAACGCCGAGTCACATCATCATCCAGCTCAGAAGTTTTCAGTTCTAAAAACGTCACCTAAGAACGCCTTAAAACACGGTTTCAGAAAAGCAGACATATATCGAGCAATTAACAAACACAGTAAGGAAAAACCAAAGAAGGAAGACCCCGTCGCAACTTCCTTCTTTTCTTACCTAAAAAGCTGTACGGGTAAAATAGCCAGGACACTTAGAGAAAAAAATATCAAAGTGACCTTCACTGCAAAAAATAAAATACCCGTCAATTTCTCAAAATCAAAGGAAACAAAAGCACCACTCGAGGAACCAGGAGTCTACCACATCCCTTGTTCGCGTGGGCTGGCTTATATAGGGCAAACGGGGCGCAACGTAGCTACAAGATTAAAAGAACATAAAACAAATACAAAGAAACATTACACAAGATCTGCTGTTGCGGAACACTACTTAGACACCGGTCACACAATAAAATTTGAAGAGGCAACGGTGTTCGCTAAATCCCAGAACTTCTGGCCTAAACTACACAAGGAAGCTATCGAAATTCAGAAGTACGACAATTTCAATAGGGATAATGGAATAGATATAGCACCAGTATGAAAAAATATGTTCCGGAAGACTAATGAATCGAAACGGTCACGAACCACTGACCCGTACGGCGTAATATAAAGGCTTGTCAGGATCCTATACCTTCAGTTTTAGTTTTTTCTGAAGAAGACAACGACATGACTGTCGAAACGTCAAATATTGTAAATTTTTCAAAGTTTGTAAGCTTTCTAAGTTTTGTGAATTTCGTGAAAAGTGTAAATATGGAACGCGGTTCAAAACCCGAAAGTATTTATTTATTAAAAATCATGGCCGCGAAAGTCTTAAAAATAATAGTCTCAAATATTTTTTTACTTTGCCATAATTATTTTGCGCTAATTTTAATTTTTTTAATTTGATGAATCTCCTTTTTTTGAATGGCACCCTCGATTTCATTTTTTCTCATTGCTTCTTGTGTAGTGTGACCTTGAAATACGTAATCTTTTACAAACCCCCATAAAAAAGATACTTGACAGTAAGATCCGGAAATATTGTCATAATTGTATGTATTAGGAGAAAAAAGTACTAGTCCAAATCGATAGAAAATTAAAAACTTCATTAGATCAGTTGAAAGAAATCGAGGGTGCCATTTAAAAAAAATGAGTATCAGCAACTTGAAAAATTTGCATATTAATATGGCGAAATAAAAAAATATTTTAGACTATTCAAGTATTTCTGACTTTTATCTACGAATTTACAAAAACAAAACGCGAAATTTGAAAAAGCACCAGTTTTCTAACCATTTCTTTTTGATGCTGCATTTTTAAATTGTTATAAAATGGGCACCGCCGCAATCAATTAAAAAAAATTAAAAAGTATTTTTTAGCTAAATTAAGCCTTAATCGAACAGCATAAAAAATTGATGGGTTGTTATTTAAAAAAGTGTGACTTTATGCAGCTAAACACCTTGTATAAACAAAAATATTTTTAAAACATGCAGCTTTTCAATAGAAATGAGTACAGTACTATACATATTACGCTGACATTTATTCAAAGGCAATAAAAACAGAGGCCGGAGCAATGTAACGTAAAAATGTAATGTATTGTAATTATTTACTTGAAAAATTAAAATCTATGTTGCACGTTTATAAATTGATTTTTTTTAGACTTTGACCATATCCTTCAATTTCTACTTGGTCATGTCCATTTCATGAAACGCTCAAATAAACAAATATGTTTTTTTAGTGTTTTTTGCCAGTTTCTCCAATGTACAACTTGTCACAAGTGCAAGGAATTTTGTGTACTTCTCAATTATTAACAGAAATTTGATCTTTCGTCGAGTTTAAGAAATTGTTGTTTCATTTAATGCCATTTTTATTGAAGTATACATACATACCTTTGATTTAAAAAGAAAAATAACAAAATAGTGGTCTATAATTAATAAAAAGAAATCGCAAAAGTCAAATGTTTGATTTACCTGTTTCAATCGCAAGTTTTAAAATCTGACTCAATATATTAAAATTTTAATTATTTAACTCGACGTATTTTTTTGGTTTTTTTAAGTCATAAATTAACCAAAAAACACAAAAAAAGTATACATAAAATTAAAATTTGTTTAAATGTGAGAAAACGGAAATAATTCGTCTTCGTCTAAACTTGTTAAAATTATGAAATAATCCAACTAATCATATAAACGATTTTAACTTGATTTTGATTATATTTTTAACGTTAATTAATGTGTATTTTTATGTTGTATTTTATTTCTTGTTCTCTTTTTTTAAAGTTATTTAAAAAAAAATTAATAACAACAATTTAAAACGTTTTTAATAAAAATTTTATTTATGTTTTAGAAATATTTTATGTCAAAAAGTGTTTGTTGTTTGTTCTTCTTAATGCAATTCTGGTAGAAAACTTAAAACCAGATTATAAAATTCGTTTTTCGTTATATATATTAAAATTCTTAAATATTAGCGTTTTTTTAAAATTTTATTGATTTTTGTGTTCATTTTATACCTGAAAGCAAAATAAAATTATTATACAGTAGTTTATGTATCTTAATTAAGCTTTGTAGATTATGATGATTCTTGTTTATATAAACAAAACGAATAAGATTTAAAACTAATTTGCCAGTTTGTCCAATGTACAAATTGTCACAAGTGCAAGGAACTTTGTGTACTTCTCATTTATTAACAGAAATTTGATCTTTCATCGAGTTTAAGAAATTGTTGTTTTAATGCTATTTTTGTTTAAATATACATACGTATCTTTTATTTTAAAAGGAAAATCACAAAATAGTGGTCTAAAATTAATAAAAACCAATAGCAAAATTTAAATACTGAGGTGTTTGATTTACCTGTTTCAATCAGAAGTTTTAAATTCTGATCCAATAAATTTTAATTGTATATATTTAAATCGACATTTTAAAAATTAAACTGTGACAATTGTTTTGGTTTTTTTAAATAATAAATTAACCAAAAAATACTACAAAATATACATAAAATTAAAATTTGTTTTAATGTGAGAAAACGTATTGAATTAATTCGGTCGTCTAAGGTTGTTAAAATTTTTGAAATAATCAAACGAATCATATAAACGATTTTAACTTAATTTGGTTATATTTTTAACGTTAATCAATGTGTATTTTTTTGTTTTATTTGGTCTCTTTTTCTCTTTTTTTAGTTATTTAAAAAAACTAGTAACAACAATTTAAAACATTTGTAATAAAAACTTTATTTATGTTTTAGAAATATTTTTTGTCAAAAATTGTTTGTTGTTTGTTCTCAAAAAAATTCTGGTAGAAAATTTAACACCAGATTATAAAAAACCGTTATTTTATTAATAGTGTCTTTTTTATTTTATTGAAATTCTTAAATATTAGCGTCTTTTTTAAAATTTTTGAAATATCCAACAAATCATATAAATGGTTTTAACTTAATTATGATTATATTTTTAACGTTAATTAATGTGTATTTTTATGTTTTATTTTGTTTCTTGTTCTCTTTTTCTTAAAAGTTTAAAAAAAAATTAATAACAATTTAAAACATTTGTAATAAATTTTTTTTAAATATTTTGTCTAAAAATTTTTTTGTTTTTAATGCAAATTCTGGTAGAATATTTAAAACCAGATTACAAAAATTGCGTCTTTATGTTTTATTGAAATTTCTAAATATTTTTTTTTTAATTTTATTGTAAAATGTTTGACCTTTGTCTTCAATTTATAATATCTGAATGCAAAATAAAATTATTATACATTAGTTTATCTATCGTACTTAAGCTTTGTAGATGCTGATGATGTTTCTTTATATAAACGAAACGAGTGCGATTTAAAACTAAATTATAATGGTGAAAAAAAAACTTAAATATTAAGTTTTTATGTTAATTATGAAATTTGAGACGGTTTACACGGACTACTTGAATCAATTATGCAAATTGATTCTCCAATTTTTTGTAAACAAGAAAACGTTTTTTGCAAAAAATACTGTGTTTGTATGTTTAGTATAAAAAAAGTTCGTATACAGATTTGGCGAAAAGCATTACTCATTCAAAACATTTATGTAATACTTATTGAAAACTCTCGATAAACGAGATTATATGTTAAAGCAATTTCAGCTAAAAAGATTATTTTGGTGGTATTATCGAAAATCTTTAGTAGATTATGCTGCTAATTACCGTTTAAAGTTAAGCCGTAGGGTAATTAAGTATTAAATAAGGACATAAGTCAATATATATCCATAAACTTTCATTTCATCATGTTTACTTAACAAATTTGTTTATTCAAATAAAATATTTGCAGTAATTAATACGCGAATTTCAGAATGATTTTATTAGAATAATTTTGTGCCGCCTACCAATTTTTGCATGTACGGTTCCATGTTATTTAAAATTTGTTAAATATTGAAAGTGATATAAGATACTGTTAAACAAAATTTAAATAACACAACAAACATTTTACGTTTTTTTTTGTTTCAGAATGAATTTAAAACATCGATGATGTAATCAATCTAAAGAAATTAGCAGCGAGGGTGTTTCGTAAGAGGTAAGTTATTCGCTTTAAATTTTTGCATTAATAGTTAACGTTAAAAAAATTAACTCAAAATTATCCAAAATAACATTACAAACATCTTCCAAATGAAAGAACAGTAGTAATACGACACTTTAGGTGAAGGAGTGGCGCGAAAATAACCCCAAACTGCAGTGCTGGCTCGTTCTTTTGATACTTTCTTTGCCATTGTTTCCGGTACATTTGCTCGGTTTCCAAGCCATATTCTTGTCCTATCGCCCTCTTATCACTTCCCTTATCATTTTCTCTCCGATTATCGCAATGACCCTATTTTATCTTGTCTGCCATGTTAAAAGTGGCAGTTTTGAAATTTATTTTCCAACATTTAGACCAATATCTTCAACATTAAATAATCAATTTGCGCTTAGGTTTAAGCTCAAATCTTCTAGTTTTAGTTTAATTATGTACTTTTAAAGTTTTTATAACTGCCGGATTAATTTGTAACATTAATTAAACGATTTAATGGTTTGGATGTAATTTTAACGACTTTAAGAACTCTGTAATTGTCTTAATTATAAGTTTATTGAAGGGTTTTAGTTTTATTTTACAAATTACGAACTTAAGAAATAATTAAAGAAATATTTTTTATTAAAAACCTTTAAAAATTAAATTAAATCGAGTTTCTTTAAGTGAAATTTTACTTTGCAGTTTTGCAGATTTAGACAACTACAAAAAAGAATTGTAACATGATTATTAAATAATAATAATACATAAAGCACGTAAATGTATCGTATTTAATTATGTAAGCTAAAGCTTGAAATTTTAAATTACAGGCCACTTCTTGTTAGTTTTCCAATTAAATAAAATTTTTCATTTTGTAAAAATAAATAAATAATTTTTTATTCATTTTTATTATTGATTTTATACACGTTTAGCTAATCAAATTACAAAACTAAAATAATATACTTATTTTAAATTTAAAAAAAAATCAGGATTTTGTTAACTTTAGAAAATTTTATTGCGACGCAATAGAACACCGTTTTCTTTTATTTGTAAGTTCCGAAATTAACCAACCAACTTTTTAATTAGACAGCGGTAATTTATTGTACCAAGAATTCGTAAATACCGAAAACGATTTGTGCACACGTTAAGTCCAATTTGCCAGTTTTTCGTACCTACTTAGATATTCGGGAAGACTTCACGTTTGAATCTTTACCAGAAATGGAGAACGATCCTTTGACGTAACTGAAACTAGTTTAGACGGTTTTCAGGTACTTTTGACAATCTTGCTTCCGGTAACGGTTTGGAAGCATCACCAGTTAAAAGGTGAAAAGGTGCGAGAATGGAAAAATCATTAGGATCGGATGAAACAAAACAAATAAATCGGGAATTCAATATGACTTCAATTTCGACCAACCCCGTAGACATATTTTCCGTAAAACTTACGATCGCGTAAAATACCAGTCAAGTGAAACCTTACAGATCGCACACCCGCTTCCCAGGCACCACCAAAATGGGAATAAAATGCCATAACACACCGCAATATCTTAAACAATTGAAAACATCGTTTGGCACGACCGATTGGCTTTTATATAAATACCGCAACTTGTTGCGTTATCGTTGTAAACGTTACTAGGGGTTCCGTGACCAGCAATAAATCGCTTCAATACCTCCAAAAACGTTACAAGTGCATTGCTTTGGGTATAAATAAAAACCGCAATGTATGCTTCAACAAGTTTAACAAGTGCTATTTATCAAAATTTAAATTATAATGTCGTTTAAGACAAGTTTAAAGAACTCAAATGAGAGTTTCTTATTTTACTTAATTCGCCACGTTGGACTGCTAAAAATTCACTGGTAAAAGAAACATCTTGCACTTTTAAGACGAGAATTTGCCAATTTGTTGGTCTTAAGAAACTCTAAAATACGATTCTCTTTGGAATTTTGGTAACTAAAAACAAACTTCGCTACTTTTCGTTCAGATAATTCCAATTCACAAGTTGGCATCTCATCCGTTTTTTTTAGAATTTGGGACACTGGAATCACAAAATATCACACTGTAGTGGACTAAACCAGCAGCGACGGAAAACAAGATCGACAGTGATTCCAGTCATGGACATTTGTTAGTTCTTGTATGCGAACTACGCGATTAGCTACAAACATTTACATTGTGTTAGGTGTTAAATGTAACTAATCCAACACTATAGGTCCAATAGATAATTCTGCGTAAAAACCGGCAGCTGTTAGTTCTTTTAAACATAAGAGATGCACTTCAATGCGGCCAGGAAAGCCATATCCCACATACAAACATGAACCGTAAGCCACGCAACTTGCATCGGTAAAACATTGAAGCTCAACTAGCAAAGTTTCTTTAAAAATGATAATACTTGGCTTATCTACAATTCTTAGATCTAGCTTGCCCGCAATTTTTAATAATGATGATAATCTTTCTTTTTTTGACACTTTGACTAGGTCCATTTGGAAAGATCAACAAAATTGGAATTCGTCATTAGCGGGATACCAAGAAACCCCTAGAATTTTAGACGGGACATCATGAAAGTTAATAGTATCTGCTTGCGAATCATTGTTGTTTGAAATGGCCAATTAGTTTGAAGAGAATTTTCTCAACGGAATGCCAAACGCGTTCAATACGTTGGTAATTTCGGTGCGTATCTGCAGAGCTTCATCTACGGAATACGCTCCAGAAAGAAGATTGTCTATGTAAAATTCCCCTTTGATGCTCTTCATCATTCTCATCATCCAGATTTCGAGATGCACAATTGCCAGCAAGGAATTTTAAGCTGCGCACAGCTAAAAACAAAGAACTTTTCAAACCGTAAGTGAAGGTGGAAAGTTGTAGCAGTTTGATTTCTTTCACTAACGTCTTTAGCTTTCTCTTGAAGACTTTTACTGATAATATTGATTTCAAAGAGCAAATCATGCCATAATAGTAAGCATATTAAGAAAGAAAAGTCTTCCATATGTTTGGCTAAGGAATAAGCATCGCTTGCTGTCTGAGGATCGTCCGTTTTCTCATTTAATTCGATCAGAGCATCCCGGACTTCAACGTACTGGTAGCGAACAGCCTGAACCGCAGATATTCGGGCTTCCCATCTTGTCTCACATACTTGCTTTACCGTGAGATTCTTGACATGTTCACTGATCACACACCAGCGACTTTTAGAGCCTGCAAATATTGTATAAATACGCTGAAGAATTCCAAACAGAAACGTAGATTTGACCGACGATTTTGCTCCATCGGAAATTAAGAGGTTAAGACTATGGCATACACAAGGTATAAAAAAAGCCAGAGGGAAATCTTTTATCACACGAGCTTGAACTTCTTTGTGGATTCCTGCCATATTGGCGCCATTATCATAGCCCTGTCCCCGACAGTCTTTCATGTTTAGTCCGCATTTGGTAATTTCCTGAAATATCAGGTCAGTGAGAGCTTCTCCGGTGGTTTCTTCTGCCACCTGATATGCTATGAAGCTTTCCTCTATGCTAATATTATCACCTTCGTTACTAACATAGCGAATCGTTAGAGATGTTTGCTCTTTATGGCTGATATCGGGAATGCTGTCAAAAATAACAGAAAAATATTTGGCAGTTTTTATTTTCTTGATGATGCTCTCTTTTACTTTACTACCTAACATGTTAATAATCTCATTTTGAATCGATACACTTAACAAGTGAAACTTAGTTTCTTGGTTAGTTACTCTGCGTAAATGTTCCAATAAAACTGCATCAAACTTCCCCTAGAGTTGTACAAGCCCGAGAAAGTTGCCATTGTTTTTTGTAAATACCTTTGAAGATGAGCCTCGAAATGCTATGTTATTTTCTGTCAAATACAAAGTGATTTCGACCAACCGTCTTAACACCTCTTCTGAGCGTTGTGTTTCAGTATTGATTTGACTAATAATTACTTGATTTATCGAAGTACCCCCTTTAAGTCTACTTTCAACCGTGGCCCACTCGATCATGTACGAGGGTTATTTTTTTTCAAGGTCCGATCGGTCGCAAAATAAAAACCACAGTAAAAATCAAAAATCATTTATTTGTAACAAGTACTTACATAATTACGCAATTTTTCTACATAGTCGCCACTCAGATTTAGACATTTATCGTAGCATGGTACCAACTTCTCAATACCCTCGTTGTAGAACGTAGCCGCCTGTGTTTTCAACCATGTTTGTACGCTGGTCTGCAGCTCAATGTCTGTGCCAAAATGTTGTCCTCATGTGAGCAAACAGGTGAAAATCGAATGGAACTAAGTCCGGGCTGTATGGTGGATGACCAAACACTTCCCATTGAAAAGAATGTATGAGTGTCTTTGTTGAAGCTGCAGTGTGCGTCCGAGCATTGTCGTGGAGAAGGACAATGATTGATAACAACATTCCTCTCCGCTTATTCTGAATTGCCCTTCGTAGACGTTGAAGAAACAAGCTGTATGAGGCTGCTGTAATGGTTGTACCACGTTCCATGAATTCCACCAAGATAACTCCATTTCGGTCCCAGAACACAGTAGCCATGCACTTTCTGTTGGAGAAGGTTCGCTTGAATTTCTTTGGTTTACTGAGAGAGTGAGAATGCATCCATTGTTTGGATTGTTCTTTTGTTTCTTCAGTTTCGTAAAGGATCCATGTCTAGTCCCCTGTGAGAGCTTTGTTCCAGAAAGTTTCTCCTTCATTGTAGTAACGCTGGAAAAACGTTAGGGAGGCTTTCATTTTCTGTGTTTTGTGATGGTCAGACAGCATCTTGGGAACCCATATCTCGCATAGTTTGTGGTACTGAAGTTTCTCGCTCACAATGGTGTAGAGGGCTGACCTTGAAATTTCAAGAAATGAATCGCTCAATTCAGAAATTGTAAACTGACGATTTTTTCGAATTGCCTCATCCACTCGCTGAACGAGATCATTGGTTGACACTGACTTCCTTCCCTGACCGCTTGCATCTTGATCATCTGTACGTCCTGACATGATTACGTCCTACCTACGTGAACACAACTAAACGGAAGTGACGCGACGCGATTGACAGCCATACTAGAGACGCTGCGCAACACATCTGCGCACAGGTTCATCCGATTTTTACGGGAGTTTTTATTTCGCGACCGATCGGACCTTGAAAAAAAAATAGCCCTCTATTTAAAGTGATCCGGTGATACTTCATGAGATTTAGTCATCAGTCATGTGTTTCCAGTCATTAAAACCCATTTTATGACCGAAGTGTGATTTTGAGGATGGGTCGAAAAACCTACAGCAAAAACAGTACGCCGAATCATTTTGTTCAGAATAAACTAACCATCGTCTTAGTATTTTTTCACCGTATTCAGCGAAGCGGAATCGAAAACAATTTGAAAAATGCCTGTTTTTAGAATTTTTTGGGTACTGATCATTTTCTATGGAAAAATCGCAACCAGAAGGACCTTTTAAAATAAGGTCATTGCGCTGCTCATTAAGAATGAGCTCTGGCCATGTTCCTATATCTCCAGACAAAGCCAACGTGGTGTCTTTGTCAATATCAGACGTTAAAGTTAAATTTACCTCTTGGTTATCACTTGTATCTTCAATGTTTGTAGGGACGACAGGATTTTTTTTGCCAGTCCCTTGAAAACTGGTACTTGGCACTGGCAAGTCACATACGGTAACGGCCTCTGGGGCTGGTGTTGAAGACGAAGTATTGAAAAAATTAATTAGTTTTGGCACTTTTGATAGTAACGTTTCACGAGCTAATTCACTTTCCTTATTTAATTTTTGCCGTTGAGCTCTCGATAACTTTTTCGACATTCTGAACACTGACGTAATTCACATAGGCCTGTAGTACAGTGGCAGGTGGATGCGACTCGCATCATGTAAAGTATAGGAGGGGCGCCGGGCGCATGAAGGATAATGGCGGGCGTTTGGTAAGGGGGAGATGTAAGGTGAGATCATTGTCCCAAGGTCGGGTGAAACAAAAATAGAACAACGGTCAGCGCTTCACGGCAGCGTGTGTGTGTCAGATAACTTATAAATACAAAGGTATATTAGTATCATATATTTATTTTTTTAATTTATACATGCAACGCATTATTCAAAATTGTTTTACAAAATACGCTCGCGGCGCCCCCCTGGACGTGGCGCCCGGGGTGATTGCCCTAGTCGCCCCGCGCACGCGACGGCGCTGATAAACCTGTAGACGTTTTTGCACTACTATCATAATACTTATTAAAGAAATCAGACTAGATTTATTTCGTTCTGGAAATTTATTCAGACGCATTTTTAACGCTAAAAATTTTTTGAGCGCCATGTTATAGAATTCACCTAGCTGAAACATAAACTGAATACAATCAGTTTATCATCTTCAACTCGATAAACGGTTTCTTCAAAATGCTGCATACAGTGTTTGTCATCTTTGGAAAGTACTACGTTAGGTTCTGGAATTTGATCCAGTTTCCAAAATTGCTGTAGATCAAAATTGACAGTATAAGTAATCAGTAAACAAGTTGCAGATTTTTTAGTCTTTGACTCAGGATATACAGTCCCCGTTAGTAGGTATCCAAGCTTAGTTTTTTACAAACTGGGCATTTCTGCCACCGGAGAAACCTATCCAATGCACAGAAGACTGTAAAATTGTTCAGCACCCATAAGAACTTCTATGTCTGAATTTTCGATTTGAAAACCAGAGCGATCAGAAGATACTGACAGAATGGATGGCGCAATTTTGTCAACCACGAGACATTTTAAATTTGTGCGAAAACGATTAACACGAATTTATACTTATTTCAGCAAATTACGAAATGGTGGTTTCTTTGCTACTGACTGTAACATTTAATGAAATTGTTAGAAACCAACGAATGCATAGATCCATTGTTCAGCAATCTGCGTACCCGACAAGGAACTTCATTTATGTTTCGTAGCATGACTTTAACAATAACCAATAATACTACAGAGTTTGAAATGCAAGTAGCGCGTGTTGAGATCATCGGCACATCAGCTGTTAAAAAAAACTGCTGTTTGGGTCTTTAGATGCAAAGCAGTGTCATCGGAAGAACTTTCAACTGCTTGAGTTTCTTTAAAAATATGAAGCAGCGAATGATGAACTTTTTTGCACTTGACGCAAAGAAACTTAAATCGTCATAGTTTCGAAGTGAGATGAGTTTAGCAACCATGACATATTTTTTACTCTTAGCCGTTTGTATGCGTTCATAAACGTTTAAGGCAACAAATTTGGGATATTTGTACAAAGAGTGCTGTTCTTTGCACCAAAACATTTGGGATCACTTCCAATGATAATGATATTTCAAAATACAAATTAACTGAAAATAAAAATTATTTAAAATTTGAAATAATAAAGATGATTTAAAATAAGAATCTAATAAATGACAAATTCAAACGCCAAATTAAAACGATCGTAAATACGAGGAACAGAAGGTCAATAGTACAAAAATCAAAAGATGGTTACATTGCATTTCATCAAATTTGTTCTGTAAGGAGATTAGGAAGAACGGTTAGTAAGAATTTTAATAATAAAGATAATGATTTTTTTACGCACGTATGTCAACTTAGGGTCATTTGATTCCAAATCTGTGATAAATTGTATTGATTTAAATGATAGAACTACTTATAATTTTTATGCAATTTACAACTAATTGTAATGTTAAATTAATATAGACGCTACTGTTTGTTATCACTGACGTAGCTACGATATAAGAGTATTCTATATAATAATAATTTAGAGATGTACCGACAATTAATATTTAGCCTGGAACTTTGTTGTGATCTTTTGGTTTCAATTTAAGTATGTTATAACTTTGGTTTGTTTTCTTTCTCAAGACACAATTGGGATTGCGGGTTTTGGGTATTTCTTTTGTGTGGCCCAGATTTTATTTCCTTTCGAGATTTCTTTCTTTGCGTAAGAAAAGGTGGTTCCGGGCATCGATTTATTCAAAACTCACAACTTGACTCACGACCATCTTTGACGTAAGCTAACCAAACAAGTGAGTCGACACTATTTTAAACTTGTTTTGTTACACCTTCACAATTTGTTCGTTACAAACACACGACAAGAAATGGATAAAACTAATCTGGAGCTAACAGAAGACAAAAAGAAATTCATTGTTATCTACAGAAACCGCCCTATTGGAGAAAGGGCTCAGTTTTTCCGTAACACTAAAAAACGTTTATTTACTGCACTTAAGGGGAACGAAATGGGTAGACCAAAGAAGAAAATAAATTATTAAAGATAAACAATTGGCGAGTTGTTTATGTTTAATAACATTTTTCATAAGGAACTTAAAAACCTACGGAAAAACAAATCTATCAAAATTCTCCCAGTAGACAAAAACACCGCAACAGTTATCTCTAACAAAGAGTCAAAGATATTTTACAACAAAGAAACCACCAATGATTGAAATAAATTCCTACAAGTTTAGAGAGAAAGATTGGACTATCCAAAATACTACTACTACTACTAGCAATCGTGCAACCGCTTTAAGACAACACAGCCCATCATTTATCAAAAACTCCAAAAATTTCGTTGATATTCTAAGAACAATAAAATTGCAACCACGAGACCAATTAGTTAGCTTCGACGTGGAAAATTTATACACTAGTGTTAAACTCCAAAAAGACTAGAAGCAATAGGAAAGAACCACACTACCAGTTGATATGATACGATATTGAATAATGAAGCTAGAATGCTGTTTTAGAAACTCATATTTTCAGGAAAAAATTGGTTATTTGCTCCGGGTGAGGTTCATTTCTATCACCATTCATTGTTAACATCTACATGAACTGGTTTAAATCTCAAACAATAGAAACATTTGAATTTAAATATAAGATTTGGTTTAGGTATGTAAACGATACATTAATAGTTTGGAACCACAGTGATCGACAATTAGATCACTTCTTGCACTACCTGAACAGCATCAAGTCATCCATCAATTTTACCATGGAAAAAGAACAGAAAGACTCACTACCATTCTTGGACGTTTGCGTAAAGAGAAACAATGGAATGTGTAATTAAAAAATTATTCCGAATAAAGAACGTATAATAAAAATTTTGAAAGTACATTTAATAAAAGTAAAATAATATAACCACGGCAGCAATCGGAGACACAGACCTCTGGGTGTGAGCTTGAATGAAAATAAATACAAAGATGTGAATTCCTTTAATTTACTAACTATAACATAATACACTATTTACATTAAAGAAAAATGAACATTATTTGAATCTAAACATATTAGAAATAAAACAGGATCTAATATAAAATATTAGGGCGCCAACCACCTTTAAATTGGTGATGAATAAAAAGCGTAAAATCTTACATCTAATTAATAATTGCTATTAAAGGCAAAAATAGTAAACGGTTAATTTGTTATGAGTGAAAAGTTTTAATAACTGAATTTAATTGCTTGAATGTAAAATGTAACTTAATTCCAGTTGACTCACCACATGATATGACGTTATCGTATAGCTTCTATCTTTAGCACATACTTTGTTGTAGTGATAAAATTCTTCAACAGCAATGTAGATTTCCAACCACACCAGCAAGCATAAAACCAATGTATAATTTCAATGACGGAAAATCCAGTAATTAAAAGATAAAACCAAAATAAATGATCCAGTAAAAGAAAAGATCTAGAATAAAAAAATTAAAAGACCCTAAATGTAATAATTAGAATGGCTTTTTGAATCACATGCTGTACTCACGCTACATTGAGATGCAACGGCCTTCAAAATAAATTCCTTTGTCTAACTATTGCGTAACATTTTGAAATTACAACAATTAGATGGAATGAATAAAAATTAAATTGTATGCGTTTTTACGCCATAATCAAGAAAATGTGCGACGTTGCCAAACTGAATAAATTTACGTGCAATATTAGTTGCAAAAAATAAACGAATGTAAAATTGAATTTTAATTGTAATGAACTCTAACGGGACGTTACAAATGATCGATCAAAACGCTGTTTATAGAAAACCAAGTTATAGGGGCAAATATCTGAACTATGCATCCAACCTCTCAACAACAACAAAAAAGGGGTGTCAAAGTTTTTATTGGCAAAATCCACACAGAAAAAGAACTTCAAGAAAAAATCAAAAACATTAAAAGGAATCTCAAATAAAATGGCTACAAAAAAATAATAGAAGAGCTTCTTTATAAATACCAAACCAAAATACGCCAGCAACGAAATCAATACACTGTTCAGATCATCAACTGCTATTAAAGGTATAATCTCTGGCATCAGACCCACCAGTCGAGACTCCAAAAACTTTATCTACCAAGTCCCGTAAAATGTGGCAAATCATATTGGGAGACACCAAAAGACCCTTAGAAGTCAGACTAAAGGAACTCAGAACTCATACGCAGAGAGCAGAGATATCAACATCCGGCATCGCGCAATACCCATGGGAAGAGCAATTAATCATTTTTAAATTTAACTTTAACGTGTAAAATTGATATAGACAACTGATGGTTGAATCAGAATTGCGCAAACAATCAACAACAAATCAAGTTCTGAGCTTGAATAATTTGAAAGTTAATACGGCACCAAAAATTTGTGAGTTTATACGATTGACAGCAAACGGTGACTAAAAGGAAAAGTTTACTTACGTTTTACAATTCCCTATCTAGTACTAGTAAGGTGTAATCATAATCCGAAAATCTGAAATTAAATACACGAGTATATCGCAGTATTATCACGAATATAATTAATAAGTCCATTTGGCTTCACTTAAATTTTAAAATTAAGTACAGGTATGTACATCGAAAGCATATATAATTAATTTCCTCCAGTTTACGAAAGGTGTTTATGACGATAATAATCTACAAGAACAACAAGAATTCAATACACAATAGAGTCGATAAAGGTGTTGAACACGTAATTTGGTGAATGCGGTCATAATTGCTATAAACAAAGAAAGAAAGTTAATCATGCCTCAGCGGCTCTTCTTATAAGCATCGATCGATTTTCCATTAGATTTTTACTGCAAAACGATTAAATCCCGCGATTTGAAAGGTTCAGTCAAAAATTTAACTCAATGTGTTTATACTTCACAGTTAACGCGATGGATATGGCAAGTCATCCGACAGAAAATGATAAAACCAAAAGCAAAGTTGCCAACTAAAGTAAATATGCAATATATACCGAGTGAGTAAAAAAGATTTTTGACATGAAAACTTTGATTGCAATTAAAAACTTGTGAATTTTTATTTATAGTTTAGTTTATTAGCATTGTAGAATTTTAATTTTACGCCTAGAAAAATAAATAACAGCGCAATATGATTTTCAAAAACAGAACAAACATTTGAAACGCCAATATTTCAACACATTTTAATAAATTAATTATAATTTCTTAATCTTGTTTAGAACTACAGCAAAGGCAGTGCACTTAATTACAGTTAGCCTTTTTAGTTTTGACTTTCAGATAAAATTAAAATAAATTGCGAACATATTGATTATACAGGTACCCATATTAGCAACCGTTTCTAATACTCTTCGTCTTATAGGTTTTTTTTGCTAGTTTGGTTAGACAATGTGTTTTATCACTTATTCAGGTTTTTCTCGCATCATCGGTAGTAAAGGAATCGTATAAAAGCTTTTTATTTCTAAGACGTCGATCGTTTTAGTCGTTTTATTCGGTAACAATAGATATCTCAGTATTCTCAAAAATTGTTAACATACTTTGTACCTTATATACTTTAGTTTCAGTAAATATTATGGAAATATGATTGTTGTTGTACTTTGTTTTATAATAATTCTCTTAACGCTATTATACTTTCCTTAGGATGATCGATTGATTACGTAGGGCAAATTAATGTATATGACTAAAATACCAATAATAACATTTTAGTTACCGTTAAGACAAGTAGTTAGCATAAATTTAAAATAAGCTTTGTTTTATTTAATGTCATAAATTTTATAACATCTATTACACACGCAAATTAATTTATGTGAAATTTTTCTGAAAAATCGTTATAAACCGTTGTTATCAGCAACGTAATTTTTTCATATTAGAATACTTCTATTAAGTTATATGAAAAACAACGGCAAAACAAAACTCTATTATAAACAAACTTTATTTAATCAAAATAAAAACCGAATGCTTTATTACAATTTTGTCAACGAAATACAAGATTATGTATTCCAGAATGATAGAACTGGTGAAATTCGCAAATTCCCTGAAGTCATTTTTGATGTAAAATTATTTTAGTTATAAAAAACTATTTTCATGTTTTCAAAGTGATAATTACTTAGCGACAAATATTTGAAAAGTAGGTAACTCGTGTTACTCATTAACAATGTAACCGCAAAAACTAAATTCTGTTTTAACAAACGTTTATAACACACTGGTTGACAATAATTAAATCTTTTTTTTGTTTATTTAAACTTTCATATCAATGGTTTAGAAAACATATCTTTTATATTCCAAATTTTAGAGTGTTTACAATTTACTTATACTTTCGGCATTAAAGTTTTGATTTTTTTCTTTTTACAAAAAAGTTTTTAACTTAAAGGTATTCATATATAATTTTTTAACTCCTTTCTATATGTACAATCTGCCTATAATGGAGGGCAATAAGTCTACTATATGTTTAAGATAAGATTACAGCGTCCACTGTCTTACATAGATTTGCGATGAATGGTTCCATCGATCCCTCTTCTTACAATTTCTTAAGTAAGTAAGAATAAAAATATTGAATCGTCTTTTGAAGGCGGTTGAGTGAGGACGTGGTTGCGGAGTTCAGATAAAGTGTACTTTATTTTTTATTTAAAATTTTTTGTGGCGGGTTTTAAATAAACATAATTAGAAGAACTATGTATGTCAGAATCTGAATCGACAGGATCGGAAAGGAAATGCAAAAGACAGGAATTTGTACAAAAAGCTTTTGCGAGAAGTAAACGAACAAAAAGAATCCCGAGAAAGGAGAAGAGCGATAAGGAAGAGCAGGGAGTAATGGAGATGTGTAGAGAAATGATTAGCCAAATAAAGCAAATGAGGGAAGAGGACAAAAGATTAGTAGTTAATCTGGTAAAGATCACGGAAGAGTTAAAAAAAAGAAAGAGAAGAGCGAAGGGAGATGGAAAAAAATAAGAAGGGTGGAACTAATGGAAAGGGAAAATAGAAAGAAGTACTTGGTTATAAGAAAGATGGAAGGTCAAGAGGGAAGAGAAGAGCGTAAAAACCAAGTGGATAACTTGTTTAAAAATGAATTGGGAGTGGAAAAAGTTATAAGAGACGCAATTAAAATAGCGAGGAGGGTAATACTGGTAAAATTGGATTCCGTAGAAGATAAAATAGAAATATTAAGGAAAAAACGAAGGAAATAGGTTTAGTTTACAGGAACGTAGCAAGGGTTAAAAATAAAAGAGCTGAATTTTGGAAGTATATAGAAGGGTTTAACATTGTGGGTTTAGTAGAAACGTGACTGGAGGAGAAAGATTGCGAAAGTAAATTTACCAGAGGGATATAAATGGAATGTACAGTTCACGACAACAAAAAAAATGGAAGAGCACAAGGGGGTGTAATATAGGGAGTAAGAGAAGAATGGGTAGTAGAAGACGACGAAAATAAAATGCAAGAGCAAGGAATAGTAGTAAATCAAATATTAAGGGAAGATGAAGATAGATATACTGTAATAACAGTACACGGAAATGAAATAAACAATGAGAAACTTGAAACAGCTACTGATTGAAGAGGAGAGAGGAAAATTAATACTAGGTGGAGATTTTAACGCGAGAATTGGAGATGGTGGTGGTATGATAGTGGATGAGGAGGAAATAAACAGAGGAACGATGGATAAGACATTAAGCAAACAAGGTAGAGAACTATTACAGTTATGTGAGGGCAAGGGTGGACTATACTCAACGGAAATAGGAAAGAAGGAGATAGAGAATATAAATATATAAGTGAGAGGGGAGAATCTATAATAGATTATGTAATAGTTAGTGGGGAGGTTTTGGAAGAAATAGAAAGTTTTAAAATAGAGGGCAGGTTGATTCTGACCATGAGCTATTAGAAGTAAGACTAAAAGGTTGGAAGAGAGAAAAAATGCAGACATAGTTTCGGTGGAGAAAAAGACATGGACTGATAAAAATATTGAGGTTTATTAGAAAAAATTAGAGGAGGAACAATGGGTGGAGGAAAGAGTAAAGGAAGGAGTGGAAAAATGGACAAAGCAGTAGAAAGAAAAAATACATGAAGTAAAACATAAAGGAATATAAACAAAAGAGGTGGTGGAATAAGAAATGCAAGGAAGCCAGAAGGTAAGAAAAATTAAAAGAAGGCGGAAAAAAGAAAAAATTGATATTCATCAATATAAAAGATTAAGGTCGCAGTATAGTAAAGAGTGTTGTAAGAGATAAAAAAGGAATATAAAAAAAGTTGGAGGAACATATAAAAATGTTAGAAAATGAAGGAGACATGGAGCTTTTTGAATAAAGAAAGAAACAATTGGTAAAAAAGGGGAGCTACAAATTGATTTGAAAAAATTAAGAGAACTATGCGTAGAGATCTTAGAGAGAGGAAGAGTGAATTTGAAATAGAAAGGATAACAAGAGGAGGGAGCAGTACTACTATACAGAAAGAAAGAATAGAAGAAGCATTAGGAAAAATAAAAAAAAAAATGCAGAAGGGACGGATGGGGCGCAAGGAGAACAATTGAAAAATACAGAAAAGAAAACGAAAGAAAGAATAGAAAACATTTTAAATAAGGTATGGTCAGATGAAGGGTTTCGCGATAATTGCAAATAAGCAATGATGTGCCTAGTTTACAAAGGAGGAGACAGAAGAGAAGTAATAAACTATAGAGGTATAAGTGTGGGAAATGTGGGATATAAGATTTATATGAAAATTTTGCAAAAAAAACTAGAAAGAGAAATGGAGGAAAAAAAGATCTTACCAGATTGGTCAACAGGATTTAGAAGAGGAAGAAAGGCATTAGATGATGTATACATATTCAAACAAATAGTAAACAAAGAATTAGAAGTAAAGAGAGGAAAAGTTTTTGCGTTATTTCTGTATATAAAAGCAGCGTTTCATAATCTAAATAGGAGTAAATTATAGAATATATTAAGAAAGAAACAGATAGAGGAAAAACTAGTAGTAAGGAATATAGAGGAAATATATAATGAGACAAAGTGCAAAGTGAGAATAGATGGAAAGTTTATTGTAGCATTTTGGGCAAATAAAGAATTAAGGCAGGGGTGCCCACTTAGTCCTAGTTTATTTGCAATATATTTAGAGGATTTAAAGAAAAAGGTGATGGGGCAACAGAGCGGAGGAATAGTAATGGGGTGGTTAAAAATGTGGGAAAGAGAAATGAAGGAGGTGATAAAGACAGTAAAGAAGTATCTGGAAAAAAAGTGTTGGAGTGGAAGTGGAGAGACAAGGGCGGTGGCCCGAAAGGGTGTTGACACAATGTGATTTCTGCCCAGTGCTCTGAATGTCAACGTGAAGAGATACAAGCAAGTGCGGGTAAACGGCGGGAGTCTTAACGACAGGTTTTTTAAAGAAACTGTCAATAAGCGTTATTCTGCCTTCTCCACAATTGTCATCCGCACCTTGTATTATAGGAGCCAGGGGCGTAGGGAGTAGCACAGCAAATATGTCTTGCACCAATGCATTAAAACTTAAAACCGGCCACATAAGACAATTGGTCAATGACACTATCTTAGGGTCTATCCTCATTCATAAGACTCATCAAACCATCATCTGGGAGAGGATCAATAAGAATTAGGAAGACCGGTTTATGCTTCGTAACCTACTATGTTTGTTAAAATTTTTATACTTGTATTTTCTTAATTTGTATGTTCTGTGATATGTACACCATTCTGTAGTAACATCTTATACGATCATGTGTATCGAAAAGTTTATCTAAAACACAAATAAACACGTTCTAGCCAAATGCCTCGTCATCTAATTAGTGACGCGTTGAATGGATTAACGAGATTTTCAACCTGTCCCTACCTACTATCTAGCGAAACCACAGCCAAGGGAACGGGATTAGAAAAATTAGCGGGGAAAGAAGACCCTGTTAAGCTTGACTCTAGTTTGGCACTGTAAGCAGACACGAGAGGTGCAGCATAGGTGGGCGACGGGACCGCGCTACTACTTTCGTAGTTTCCTTACTTACTCGATCATGCGGAGCGCGTGCGCCGCCGTCCGCTATCCACGCAGCGCGCGGTAATCACGACGTTTTCGCATCAAGCGCACCCCGCGCGATTAGTAACCGATCGCGCAGATGGAGTCGTCGCGTTCAGGACGCGGCTTCGGCTCGCGCTTGGCGGCACGGTGTCGTCGTGTGCGGTCGTGTCGTAGTGGTCGTTGTCGTCGTCCCAGTTCGTCGGAGGGCTCGTCTCTGCGCGCGTCGTCGAAAACCGCAACTATGCTCGATCGCGATCCCATTCGAGGACACCGCCAGGCGGGGAGTTTGACTGGGGCGGTACATCTGTCAAAGAATAACGCAGGTGTCCTAAGGCCACCTCAGCGAGGACGGAAACCTCGCGTAGAGCAAATGCTGATTTGATCTCGATGCTCAGTAAGCATAGGGACAGGGCCTATCGTTCCTTTTGGCTATTAAGCAAGAGGTGTCAGAAAAGTTACCACAGAGATAACTAGCTTGTGGCGGCGAAGGGTTCATAGTGACGTCGCTTTTTGATCTTTCGATGTCGGCTCTTCCTATCATTGCGAAGCTGAATTTGCCAAGTGTTAGATTGTTCACCTAGAAATAGGGAACGTGAGCTAGGTGAGACCGTCGTGAGACAGGTTAGTTTTACCCTACTGATGACGTCGTCGTTGCGATAGTAATCCTGCTCAGTACGAGAGCGCAGGGTCAGAGATTTGGTTAAGCACTCGCCCGAGCGGGCGTTGGTGCGAAGCTACCATCCGCGGGATTAGGCCTAAACGCCTCTAAGGTCGCATCCTATCTAGACAAAGGATGCAACGATACTGCTAATAGTTTCGTGAAATTGTAAATGAAGTGACCTATTTGGGTTATCGAATCAGATACGATAATAAAGATGAGGCTCAAATAAAGTGGTTGGCAAAGAAATGTTATAGAATAGTAGGTCGGGTGTGGGGTATAGGAGAGCTTTGAGAAGCAAATAAAAACAAGAAGATAGTTGTTTAACAAATTAATAAAGAGTGTGATGATGTACGGGGCGGAAATATGCGGGTGGAAGGAATGAGAGGAATTAGAGAAAGTACAAGAAAAATACTGGAAATGGAAGTTAGGATTAGAAGGGGAGACGTCAGGGTGCATAGTAGAGGAGAAAATGAATGAATGAAAAATGGAAAGGTAAAAGAAAATGAAAAGGAATAGATAAGAGTAAAAGAGTAAAAGAAAAGAAAGTAAAAATTAAAATGGCTTCAACGGTGCTGGAAAGAGGTGAAGAATGAAAAAAATATAGATAAGAAGGGAGAGAAGAAGGTATTATGAAAAAGTTGGATATGCAGAAGAGACAAGAGGTAGAAAAAAATAAGGGGAGATAAAAAGGGTAATAAAGATGAAATAATAAGAAGAGATAAGGATATACATAGACAAGAAATAAGGGCAAAGAATAAAGGGAGGAGAAATACAATGGGAGATATACAAATATAGTGATAGAGAATATTCCAAAATAAATAAAAGGCAAAAAAGCTTGAGATTAAAAAGAATGGTAACAAGGTTTAAATGCAGGAATGAAGAGTATGAGAATAAGTATTGTAAGGAAGATAACGATATGGGGAGGGGTGGGAAAATATAGAGCACATGGTAAAGGAATGCATAGAACTAAGATAAGAGGAGAGAAGAAGGTTGGAGATTTTGGGAGAAAGAGGAAAAGGAGTGGGATGGATGGATTTTTTACGACAAATAAAGGCTAAAAATTAATAGGTCTGTAAGCACAAAAGTTTTCTAGGTAATTCTGAATGCTGGAATTTTTACGCTCAAGTAATAATTTTTTCAGTTGTTTAAAAACTTTGTTTAGCGCTCTCTTATCTGCATCAGACCTGGTCAGCTGCCAACGTACTCTTAGCCGTCTTTTTTCTTTAATTCCGGTCGGCAAGTTTACATTTGCAGGGCGATTTAGTAGTTCTGGTGCTGGTGTTGCTTCCCATGCTACTTGTTGAATCAGCTCCGTAAGATTCATCCCAGATCGCTCAATATCGAACTCAAATTTCAGTGGCACTGACAGATTCAGTAGATAAGTCGAGAAGTCTTTTGTTATAGCAAAGTCAGTTAGGTTGATTCACCAGTAGATAAGTACCTTAGATTATTCGTTTGTATGGCAGCAAGTAGCTTTCTTCTATTTGACCTTGTTACACGTCAGCCCCACTGTTTCCTTCTACGGTAAATTTGTTACCAAGGGTTTTGAAGAAGTTTGTGTAGTCTACTGTTCTAATTACATGCTTAGGCGGGCTGTAAATTTCCGAAACTGCAAAGGCAGTATATCTATCTTTAATTTGAAGGGTAATGGCTTGTATGTGATTTAGTTGGTAATTATTGCATGGTGTTTCATGCTACTGCGTATTATTAGGGATGTACCGCCATGGGCTTTGTCAATTTGTGTGGTATGTGTTGAATTTAGGGAATTTAAGATAGATTTGGTAGGTGAAATGCGATTCCAAGATGAGGTGTATGTCAATATTGTTATTATCCATAAATGCTTTAACTTTATGAGCATATTTATGCAGCCCATTACGTAAGTTACTTTATTAATGTGGTAAGTTTATAGTTCCCATTTGGATAACAAGATCATGTTGCCTTATTCTGCTATGTGGTGCTATTGCTGATGTTGTCGTGGTGTTAAGGATTGGGGGTTTTAATTACACTAAAAATATTCTGTTTGTCCAAAAATCAGGGTTCTGGTAGCATTGTTGGTTCAAGACCTGTGTTGCCAGCATTGTCGGATGTTGCGTTGGTTTCTATATCTTTTAAAGATACTGTACGCCTTCCTAGAATTTTTCCGTCCTTTGATGGTTTGTTGAAAGATTGGCCCACGTTTTATGATTTCTTTAACACACTGGTTCATCAAAATCAGTCATTGTCAAGGGTAGAGAAATTCCAATATTTGTTGACCACTCTTAGTGGTGAACGTTTGAGTTTAGTTTCAACAATTATGATATTGTTTATCAATCATTGGTAGATCGTTACCAAAATTATCGAGTTTTAGTGTCATTTTATTGGCATACTTTGGGTAACGCACCCAAGGGTAATTCAGATTGTGTATCTTCATTACGTAGTTTATTAGATACGTTTAATGAAAATGTGACTGCGTCAATATCGTAGTGTGGATTTTTGGCATTTTACTCTTTTTAATTTGCTTATGCAAAAATTAGATAACGCAACTCGAAAGTGTTTTGAAGTGCAATTTACAAATGTAAGTTTTCCCACTTACGCAAATTTGAAACAATTTGTGGCCGACCAGTGTCGTGCTTTGGAAACAAATTTATTGAATAATGCTACAATGGCCAGTGCGACCAATGTTACTCGCACTAAGTCCACCTATTCAAAATCTAGTAATGGTCCGGCAAGATATGGAGGCGCCTTGCCTTCGCGTTCACTACTGGTTAATACTGAGCGACCTGAATGGCACTCAATTTATCGGTGCCCTAGCTTTCTTGCTTTGGCCCCTTACCATCGTTATTTGTTCGTTAAATCGGCAGGTTTATGTCATCAATGCTTTAGCGCTTTACACCAAGCGAGGTCATGTGCGTCGAAAGGAAAATGTCGACAGTGCTCAGCCCTGCACAATTCGTTATTACATTTTAGTAAAACCACAGTTCAAAGGGCACCTTTTCAGCAGATGGCCCTATTTAGCGATTCACCGGAAACTAGTATTCCCGTTGTGGCACCGGACACTGTAGGTGTGGCCACAGCGCGTTCATCGTGTATAGTGTTGTTGGCAACTATCGACTTTGAAATCCAAAATCGTTTAGGTAATTATCAAACCATAAGGGCATTGTGTGATTCGGGTAGTGACGCGAGTCTAATTTCAGAAATATGTCGTAAGCGACTTGAATTGCCCTATGGTTTGCTCACCAGTTCCTTTATCTGGCCTAGGTGTTGTGACATTTCGTCTTTCACGCGGTTATACTAATTGCAAAATTCGCCTTCAAGGACCCTTCAGAGCTATCTTTGGACGTCGAAGTAGTGGTTGTACAAACAATTTGTGCCGATCTTCCAAGTAGTCCGATTTTTATCAGGGTTGGAGGTTAGCAGATACCAATTGGCATATGCGGTTGGATATTCGGTTGGATACTTTAGGTTACCACAAGTCATGTGACTACAGCCCAAAAATATTTGTTTTCTGACATCAGACACTTTTTAGATGTCGTTTTAAAAGTCTATTGGGAGGTGGTGGAAGTCCCCACCAAACTCGTCGTCTCGCCTGAAGATGATCAGGTCGAGAATTTATTTGTTAATACGCATTTTCGTGACCATTCTGGTCGTTTTGGTGTTTATTGCCTTTCAAAGATCGCCAAACGTTGCCTACGTTCAATAATACAATGCAAATTGCAGATCGTCGTTTGCTGGCACTTCAGCGTCGTAGTAGAATTTATTGTAATTTTGTTTTAAGATTTGATTACCGACAATGGTTTCGATCGCATATTGATTCTCAAAATTGTAATTTATATTATTTCTTATTTGGTAGTACAAAATGGCGTCATGGATTCGTCGTATCGACCATTTATTGTATTAAAATTTCGTAATTACTGGAAATAGCAAACCCAATTTGGATATCGTATAGCATAAATGGGAGTCGCCTTTATTGCTATTGTTGCGTATTTTATTTATTAAAAACTAATTTATTTAAACGACTAAAGATACGTTTACTTATTCTAGAAATATGTACACTTTTAAATTAACCGAACTAATTAAATGTAATAATATTTAATGAAACCACTTACACTAATTTATATCACTTACAAGAAGATAAGATAACGTCCGCGGGTAGCTTCACAATTGTTTACACTAAAAATCACGTACACGATTATCATCGGTCAATTTATCTAGACACACGCGTGCTAACGATTTATTTCCACTTGATAATCTTCTTAACACTGATGTATTCGCATTCCAGCAATAACTGACCTACGAATTGTTCCGTCGGTATATATACTCATCGGCGAATCCTTCTTCTAGAAAATGGATAACAGCTTCTAGAAGGCTCTTGCATTTGCAAATAAGTTCTCGAACGTTTCACTGCCCCCTTCTTAGGACTGTACTGTCCCAGAACAGGAGACTAGATGCGACACCGGTAAAAAGGATCGTGGCGATAGCGGCAGCTTCCTCCGTTTCGGCAACTTCCTTGACCATAAAAGTAACAGTCAATGGACTTTTCCTGACCCAATATTCCCCTTGGTTGGTAACTACAGACCAAAACTTGAATGCCTGTTCCTCGGAAGACGACCTCCAACATGTTTCGAACTGTCCTCCAATTCAGTTGATCTAAGCCACAACCAAGCTTGGGTACTGCCAATTTCTTAACATGATGGAACTCCATTTCTCTCTTGAGACTCCATAATGTTCGCCACAGATCTTTGTATAACGGCTTGACACGTGAGTATTTCTTGGTGACCAGATAGAAAACGAAGCATCCGTCACCACGTAGTCCTAAAACTTTTCCGACTGCCGGTTGCTGTCTTCGTAATTCATCTTGCTGCTCAAACTTCTTTTTAAACACGACTGCAACCCCTTTGGACATGTCAAGATCCTCGCTCACACAATGTGCGATGGCGTAATCTTTTTGTGTCTAGAACAGGTCTTGTTGTTCCTCGGTGGTAACTCCGAACTTAGTTTTTCCAGGACCTCCGTATAAGTTCATAAACTTCTCGAACTCCATTTCTTCGATTGGATTCCTGGTTCTGGTACTTATTACCCTGGTTTGGACCTGGACTTGCATATTGTTGTTATCGCCAGCAAACGGGGCTAGACGATCGACGTGGACCACTTTTGGCTTGCCTCTGGGCGGTTTTCGGATGCGGTATATGACGTCGTTAATACGCTGCACGACTTCATAAGGGCCCTCCCATTGCCTTTGCAGCTTCGGAGACAAACCACGTCTCCTTTGAGGATTATACAACCAGACCATATCGCCAGGTTGAAACCCACCATTTTGCGCCTTGACGTCATATCTTGTTTTCATCTTGTCGCTGGCAATTTGTGTGTTTTTACGGACCTCTTCATGTACTTCGTCTAGCCTCTTGGCCAGCTTGCTGACGTAATCTTCTCCAGCAACTTCTTCTTCCGGTCTTCGCCCAAATTGAAGATCGCATGGCAATCGTATTTCACGACCGAGCATTACACAGGATGGTGTTTGGCCTGTGCTTTCGTGAACGGATGATCGGTATGCCATAAGGAAAAGGTGCAAGTACTGATTCCAGTCTCTTTGGTGTTCGGACACTACCTTGGTTAAGTACTTGCCCATTGTTCGATTCATCTGTTCAACCATGCCATCAGATTGAGGATAGAGAAGCGTTGTCCTAGTCTTCTTAATTCCTAACAGTCGGCAAACTTCTTGAAACAGCCCAGACTCAAAATTTCGGCCTTGATCGGAGTATAATTCCAACGGAACTCCAAACCGGCAGAAAAACTCCTTTACTAATACGTCTGCGACTGTAGTTGCTTCCTGATTGGGTATGGCGTAAGCCTCCGTCTATTTCGTGAAATAATCCATCGCCACCAGGATGTATTTATTTCCCGAATCGGATTCTGGGAACGGCCCTGCGATGTCAATCGGTACTCTTTCCAAAGGGCTTCCTACGTTGTATTGTTTCATGGGTGCTTTGCGCTTTCTCGCTGGACCATTTCCTGATGCGCAGACTATGCATTTACGGCACCATTTCATGACGTCCTCTTTGCAGTTCATCCAGTAGAATCGTTTTCGCACTTTAACCAACGTCTTCTTAATGCCAAAGTGTCCTCCTGATTTCCCATCGTGGAGATGCTTCAACACTTCTGTCACTCTGCTCTTCGGCACTACCAGCTGTAGTCTGTTTCCCGTGCCCTCGGCACTTTCTAGGGATCGCTTAAGAAGACCGTCTTCTACTATCAAGGACTCCCACTGCGCTCAGTACGCTTTGATATTTCTGCCCAAAGCACTCACTTCTTCCCAGGTTGGTCGTCGGCCGCTTTCTTTCCAGTCCAGGAGTAGTTTTATTTCAGGATCGTCTTCTTGTTCGCGACGTAACTGCTCAGGTTCCCACTCATCATCAACCGTAGCAGTTCTCCGGAGGCATTCAATTTTTTCTTCAAGTCGTGAACAATGGCTGCAGTCTGCCGGACATGGTCTTCTGGACAAGGCATCAGCGTTCCGATGACTGCTTCCAGCACGGTGTTTTGTGTCGTAGTCATACTCTTGCAGTCTCTTGATCTATTTTGCTATTTGTCCTTCGGGATTACGCAATTGCAATAGCAATTTTAAAGCGGCGTGGTCTGTTCTCAGTGAAAATTTTCGTCCATACAAATACTTGTAGAAATGTTCGATGTACTTACCGACTGCTAACAACTCCCTCCTAGTCACCCAATAATTCCTTTCTGGCCTGGACAAAACCTTGCTAAAGTACGCGATAACCTTTTCTAGTCCATCTTGAACCTGCGAAAGGACCGCGCCTATGGCCAGATTGCTTGCGTCGGTATCCAAAACAAACTTTCCATCTTCTCTTGGATAACTCAAAATCGGCGAAGTGACTAGGGCCTGTTTTAGTTGATTAAAAGAATTTTCGCATGATCTTCATTCCATTTAAATTCTGCTTTTTCTTCGCTTAATTTTGTCAATGGTTTTGGCAATATTGGCAAATCCGATGACAAATCTTCTATAATAAGTGCACAACCCGAGGAAACTTCGGACCTGATGTTTGTCGATTGGTCTTGGCTATTCTTGCACTGCTAGGATTTTGTCTGGGTCAGCCCTTACTCCATCTTTAGATACGACGTTGCACTTCCTTCTTAAATACGTGACACTTCTTTGGGCTCCAGTTTAAGGTTAGTCCCACGTAATCTCTGGAACACTTCCTTCAAGTTGTTCAAGTGTTCTTCAAACGACCTTCCAACCACGGTCACGTCGTCCAGGTAAACCAAGCACGTCTTCCAAGACAATCCGCGCAAGCTGGTCTCCATCAAACGCTCGAACGTTGCAGGAGCGTTACACAGGCCGAAGGGCATTACAGTGAACTGCCACAAACCAGTTCCGATCGTAAAAGCTGTTTTTTTACGATCCTTGTGTTCTAATTCTACTTGCCAGTATCCACTCTTTAAATCTAACGTAGAAAACCACTGGGATCCTGACAGGGTGTCTAGCGTATCGTCAATTCTGGGTAAAGGGTAGCTGTCCTTTCTGGTCACGTCGTTTAGCTGTCTGTAGTCTACACAAAACCTCGTTGATCCATCCTTCTTCTTTACGAGTACCACTGGGGATGCCCATGGGCTACTTGAAGGTTCAATCACGCCTTCCCTCTCCATATCCGTAATTATTTGTTCGGCTTCTTCTATTTTGGCAAAGGAAGTTTGCGTGGATGTTGTCGTATCGGCCGTGCGTCTCCGGTATTAATTTTATGTTTCACCGCGTTAGTTCTTTCTTTGAAACCACTGTCCAGCGCGAACACATCTTAATACTCTTGGATCACCACTTTAACTTGAGCCAGCTGCTCTTGGCTGAGGTTTTGACATTTGGTGGTAAGAATATCCAATAGATGTTGTGGACAATTCTTCGGCGACCCATCTTCGTCAGACTTCACGCATCTCACAATTTGAGATACTGGCGTGCATTGGCCTACCACGGTCTACTTTTTCAACGTTACAGGATCTGAGTTGGTGTTTAAGATCCTTACTGGCATCGTGTTTTTTACTCGTACTAAAGTTCTGCTAACAAGTAGTTACTTTTCAACTAAGACGCCCTCCATTGGTTCAACCGCGCGTATGTAGTCTTCCCGGAGACTTCCATCCAGGCGTGTCATCACTACACTTTCTCTCCTTCCAGGTAGAGTCACGTTTTTACTCAATAAGACTCACACGGCTACCTTCTCTGACAAATGAAAAGGATTTTCTTCATTGTCGATCTTCATATCCAAATGGAACTCATACTTCTTTATAAAGTCCATTCCCAGGATGTCTTCTTCCGTGATGTCGGCTACCAGTACTTGATGCTCGAGTACTCCATTTCCCAAACCAATGGGTACTTTGACTTGTCCGTGAGTAGGTATTTCGTCGCCCGTCGCCGTTCGAAGTAGTACTGTTACTGGTGATGTCTTCTCGTTTTCCACTAAAATGTCAGGACGGCCTTCGTCGCTCCTGTGTCAACCAGTAACTGGACGCTTCACCCATTGATCTTGCCATCGAGATAAATGCTATGAAATTGCTCCCTAGGCGATGCCATTTGGATTGTAATCTCCGGAGTCTGACTAGATGAGATTACTTTTTGTCTCTTTTGGTCGCCTCGTTCCAAATTATCGAGCGCTCTTCTTGTCCTCTTCTTAGGTTTAGTACGATGCCGTCGTACATGGCCTATTTCATCGCAGTTCAAAGCTGTCACTCCTCTTTCCCGAAGTATTCGTCGTGCTATCTTCTCGATGCTTTCCAGTGTCTGCGCGGGTACTTCTGTAGCACAGCAGAGTCTATGACCATCTCGTTGCGTTGCTTGTTTTGCTGCTTCAAACTCCAAAGCATGCACCAAAGCGTCATCCAATGTCTTCGGTCGAGCTAACCGGAGAGTCTGCTGCGTTTCGTTGTCTCGAACGCCGTCCACAAAGGTTTGAATAGCCAACTGCTCCAAGAAGGTATCTGGTGCTGTAGGATACGCAAGCCGTGTTAATCTGGCGATGTCAGCCTCAAACTCTTGAAGACTTTCAGCAGCTTTTTGAACCCGACTTTTAATTTGAGCCTGGTATACTTGTTGAAGATGAGCATCTCCATATCTCATTTCTAAGCGTGAAATAAAAAGTTCGCAATTTTCTTGTAGATGGTCAGGAGCAGTTTGTAAAATTCCAAGCGCTTCTCTACGTAAGGACACTATTAAAGACGTCGATTTCTGCTTGTTGCTCCAACCATTAGCAGTAGCTGCGGCTTCAAACTGCTTGTAGTAGGTTGACCATGGAACTTTACCATCAAAATTTGGTGGTACAACTTTGAACTTGTGAGTGTTTTCTTCTCGATGGTCCATTATTAAATCTTTACTCGTGACGCTTCCTTCACTGTGACCATTCATTTGGTTCATTCTTTCTTCAAGCAGTTTTATTTTGTCTTCTAATTTGTCCTCTATTGATTCTATTTTCTCATTCACAGATTCGCAAATTTCTTTTTTTAAGTTTAACATGTCTGCTTAGGTTTACTCTTGAACAATTTTAATTTGATTTTCTATGCTCGTTCGTATTTCTTCTTTTTAAACTTCTAGAATTTTCCAACAACTTTTCTTCTATTTTTCTAGAATTTTCTTCCATTTTCTGAGAATGTTCGGAGAGTTTTTCTTCCATTTTCTTGAATTTTCTTCAATTTTTCTGAAATTTTTCGACAGTTTTCTTTAATTTTCTGTGAATTTTCGCCCATTTTTCTATTATTTTCTTCCATATTTTTATTCATTGATTCGAGAATTTCAAATATTTTTGAATCCATTTTCCCTTTGCAAACGCGTCACCGGAATAAATTTAAAAATAAAACGAATATAAAGTTTAAATACACTACTTTTTAAAATGCAGTTTTTGTGTAACACGAAATTTTAATAACGATCTACTTGTTAATATTAAACCACTAGTGTACGGAAACGAATTTAATTAATATCGCGATCACGCACTTGTTAAAAGAAAAAGTTTAATAAACACTATTTTATACTTTATAAATAAACACGCGTATCGCAAACTTAAAAGTTATTTACGTAATCAATGTTTTTATTACGGGAGCGATATCAAATAACTTAATGGTATTCACACTAAAAAAAAAATCGCGAACTCCACACCTTACACCAATGTTGCGTATTTTATTTATTAAAAACTAATTTATTTAAAGTTACTAAAAATTATGTTTGCTTATTCTAGAAATATGTACACTTTTAAATTAACCGAACTAATTAAATGTAATAATATTTAATGAAACCACTTACACTAATTTATATCACTTACAAGATGATAAAATAACGTCCGCGGGTAGCTTCACAATTGTTTACACTAAAAATCACGTACACGATTATCCTCGGTCAATTTATCTAGACACACGCATGCTAACGATTTATTTCCACTTGATAATCTTCTTAACACTGATGTATTCGCATTCCAGCAATAACTGACCTACGAATTGTTCCGTCGGTATATATACACATCGGCGAATCCTTCTCGAGGGTTCCCTACTTTTCGCTATATCTTCTAGAAAATGGATAACAGCTTCTAGAAGGCTCTTGCATTTGCAAATAAGTTCTCGAACGTTTCACTATAAATTCTAATGTTATCGTATTTTAATAAAAAAGGAAATGTTTTCATATTTGACCTTGTCGAACCATCGCATACAGAAGTATGAATTTCGTTATTGCGTTAGTTGGATAAGTATGGAGTATGCATCTTGGTTGCATTTTTTCCTTATCGCCTTGGTTGTAGTTTAAATTGAGAATTAATAAAAGCTTTTGTTGTAAAACAGAGTATTTGTAAAATCTTAATATTTGGATACATGTTTGAATATCGTTTATGACATTTCTTTTGTTTGACTATACCCGAACATACGAATTTCCCAGAACTTAGTTCAGAAGTTCAATGATCAAAGTTGTTTAAATCGTTTTGTTTTGTATCGTAATATTATAACGATATTATTGTTAGTATCGGTTATAACGTTAATTGCCATTAAATCAGATTTGCTTAATTCATCGTGATAAAAATAGTATTTTTAAATTGCCGATATGACAGTTTTAATGGGTAATCACAGAAGGATAGAACGTAAAACCAGACAAGAGAAGGTCTAAGTCTCTGTGATTGAAACGAGCGTGTGGTTAAAAAACTGGTAGTCGAAATTCTATGCGCGTCGCTTGGTTCGTCGTTCGCAATACCAAATTCTATCCATACAAATCGTTAAGCAACGTCCGGCAACACTAAAACAAATTACCTTGTTTAATCACATTTGGCTTTAACTTTTTAGTATTTTTTTTATATTTTAAAATAAAAGATTAATAAGAGAAAAACAAAGCGCAAAGTGTTTTTAATTATGTGTGAAACCATTAGGTTTTAATGTTTAAGCACTTCAGCATTAAAGTATTCTGAAAACAACTTATGATGTTTAATGTTTCAGAATAAACAAAAGTTAATGAAATGGTCACGTTATCGTCGATATAGTTTCTTTATAAGAGATTTAATTCAGCATCAGTAACCCATAAACAGAGCATATAGAGAACCTTATGAGCTGTATAGATCACTAGAATACAACCGAATGAGAGACTGCTTTAAATGAAAGACCATCAGTTGGGTACGGGTCAGCGCATTCATGCTACGAGAAACGTTCAATTCTATTTTCGTCTTTGTTTTCTTTTTCTTTATTACTGTCCGAATGTTTAAAATGGGTTTTACATATGCGATGTTTTATTGTTCAAATGTGTTTAGATCTACAATAGTCCAGTTTTATTTTTTCTTTTTGCGTTTTAAAGAAATTGAAACGAATAAAATATATCGTGCGTTTGAAAATTGCTTATTCGTATAACATTTACAATTATTTTTGTACGCCGAAGAAAATTTCATTAAAAAAAGAGAAGGAAAAATCAACTCAACAAGGGTGGAATATAGTATAAGAAAGTGATTTTTTATGGGTCATAAGTTTTTTTCTGCTGAATACTCTTATTTTATTTTAGAATTGTATAAAGAATTATTTTTAAATTTAGAAAGGGTATTAAAGTTGGTTTTGAGAAAATAAATTGCTTCATTGGTTAATAAATTGTTGGCAACTTAATTTTACAAATACTATACGAGGTTTTTGTAGAAAACGTAAATATTATCTTCAAAAGTTATTAAATTAAATTATATCATCATATATGTTAAAAAATATTTTTATTTAAATAAAAATAGTAATTAACTAGACAATTAAGGTAAAAAAGTGTGGGGTGCTTTATATCGATTGTTATAAATATCTTATTAGTACTATTTCTAAAAGCGGATTTAGTGCAACGGGTTGCATTTTAGACACAATTTTCCATTCTGGATACTTCCCGTGTTGTCGTTATCCCACAAGCTGAGCTTTCGTCACACATTGCAGTGGACATCTTCTGAGCCCGTAACAAACTGATTAATTGCGCCGTGAAATCTCGTTTTTATAGACCTCCGATCCATAAAACTGGTTTCCAAATTACCGGTAAAGGAAAACTAAAATCCCGGTTAATGTTAATCCTTTGGTGGCCAAATCATTTCTTCGAATTCAAGGTATTTTAAAATATTTCTATTATTTTAATGTATAAAAAGTGATTTTAAGTTCAAAAAAATTTTTTTTTCAAAACAAAAACAAAAAAAACCGGTGGGAACATTGCTTCCCACCGCCCGCGATTGTTTCTAATGTTTTTCAAGATTTAACATTAAAAAAAAGTCTCGGTTTATTTTTTTATTTGTTGAGGGGTAAACTTTTACATTGACAATACCCAAATCAAGTAGAAAATATAAAATCCTGAACCACCATTTCACTGAGATCCTTCTAAAAGCATACCTCTCTTTCTTCTGGTCGAATTTATCTACCCCGCCCATTATAGAATTGTATAACTCGACTACTCTGGGACATTAGATCCTGTTCCGACTTCAATTTTTATTTATTCTTTGTACAGTTGTTACATCTTTTTGGAGAAGCAACACTGGTTTGATCGCCATTTCGCTGCGCTCGATTTGAAATTGAAACAGGAACTCTCCCCGTGCCAATTTATCATTTTATTTTGTCATATTCGGTAGATGTGCTCTTTTACTTCTTACAGTTCCAACACTGTAAATATTTGTCTTAAAAAGTTTTTTTACTAAGCTAACAAATGTAAAAAAGTTGTCGAATGCCCCACGCTGTGCTTATTCTTTAGAGGTTTCGTGAGTTTTAACACAATTTTTCACCCAGACCGCATACTCTGGATTTATTCGAATTTTGTTTGTTTTCCTACTGTAAATTTAAAGTTTTGAAATGAAAGCTAGACACCAAACTTTATATCCACGCTTTACTGGTTTTTCATTGGCATGTACTGTTTAAAGGTCGCCTTTGAACGGTATGACAAACATTTATACACACTCAAACATTTTTCGTTCAAACCATCGATTATGGGCTTTAGTTTAAACAGTTTGTTATAATTGGGGTTGTCACACGGGGAGGATATGCAGAATTATCATGACAATGGAATGCTTCAGTGAGTTCATAACATTTTTCACTACCAGAAAAAAATCAGTGCTTTACTAATTTTCTAATATATGTAGTTCGTGAATTCCCAAGAAATCAAACAGCCTAGGTAAATTTTCAATTCTGGGAGTGCCAGTGGTGACCAGTTACTAATCTCTTTTTGTTCAGCGTAAAGATTTGATTGCGAAACGATGAAATTCAAAATGTTATCATCAAATATTTCTCAGAAATATCAGAGTTCTGTGCCTTTGTCGTCTGGTGATAACTTAGCAGTAGGTGTATTTTAGAGAGTACAGATGAAGGTTATCAAAATAATCAGTATCACTGAAGTTGTCCTCCTCATCCGACGATGACATTACTTCGTCAACTTTATTATTTTGGTTCGTTGAATTCATTAAATCGGTGGCAGAGGTACCAGGGTTGTCTTATTCTACGAAAATAAAGTAAAATTACTGAATATAATAAAATATTGACAGTTCCTAACGATTGTAACCAAGTGGTTTTGTTTCCGTTATGATTTTGCTTTTCAACCGAAATTTGTGTGCCATGTAAAGTATTCGAAGACAGACTACTACTACTTCTAGAAGAAGTCGATAGTTGCTCATCCAATGCATTCAATTTGTCTTCTGTATCAGAATCTGGTTTGACAGTGGAATCCTAGTAGTCATCGGATAGAGTAATAAAAAATATTCAAGTGCAGCTTCCGATTGCTTAGGATCTGCTAGGTTGATCTTTTTCCATGTTGACATAATGAACTATGTAGTTCAAATTCTATGTAAACCTACAAAAATAATAGACAAATTGTACAAGGTCAACAAAAATAGGTTCAAGTATAGAGCCCAGTGCTAAAACAGGCTTCCCCCCATTTCAAACTACAGTTTCTGCAAGATTATCGTCACACAAATGACATAAATTATATAATCAATATAATGCGAAGACGATAACAGACAGGTATAACTAGTATAAATCCTTATTTACTTACATCCAGTAGCACAACAGTCACACAACTGATTGTTTTATATAAATTAGCATAAAAATAGACATACAATTTTATTTCCCACAATCGTCAGATTGCGGAGCAGTGCACCGCCTTCGGCATTACACCTTTTCCCGAATCGACATTACACATATCAATTAACCTATTTATATACAAATCTAAAGTCTTGCCACGTTCTTGATGGGGAGGTGGAGAAAAAGAAAAAAGAATTTGTTATACTTAGATGTTTCGCTTACCTTTCGGCTAGCCTCACCGCAGATGGTCGTAGGTTAAAGATCGAAGAAAAAAAGAATATTCTTAGGTAAGCTAAAATCCCGATTGCGCCACCTTTTCTCGCAATTTAATATCACGGAGAATGTCTAGGCAGCAGAAAAGAGATCCTAGACCCGAGGTCCCCAAAGTACATTCCCAAATCAAAGATACTCAGAATTAATAACAATTATTTATTAGAAGCAATTTCATCAAAGACAAAAGATGAGTATCGACTGTTACGCCACTGGTACAACTTACATATACATGATAACAAAAGAAATAAATCACAGTGCTAAAGCAGGTCTAAAATACGATTCCGCAAGTGAAATTTTAAAACAGCACATAGATCTTGACGTCAAGCTTACGACCAGTGTCATTAGTCAAAATTCATTTTACGACAGAATCACAATCCGACGCGTACTTCCAAATCTCTGATAGTTACATTTCCGTACATTAATGATTAAAGTTTTGACATTTATAGTGATTAAACAAAATTTACATTGATTAGGCTTGAAGTATTAAAGAAACAATAAATTTAGCAAATACACAGATATTACATAATCAATCCTTAATTCATTTTAATTAAAATTGTAACGTTGTTTTAAATTTTGACACAACGCATCCTAGCGCGATCCATTGTCGGTAACTCCGAAGTGCTTGACCAGACGAGGGTCGAGGTGCTGCTGTATTTCCCAATTGATTATGCCCGCGGAAAGTTATATTATACATAAATACCTTTTTTCGGCCAGAAACTACCTAAGGAATACCCATTCGCACGTGGCACTACTTCCAACTGATCCTCCGCCATCAGTAGAATTACACCACACAAAATAAATTGCGCTTTTGTTAATCCATAAGCAAACTAACGACTCCGTTAATCCATGAGAAGAAAGAAAGCTACTCTATGACTTTGGTTAGGAAATATTTAGCTACGTCGCTCTACGAATGCGACATTCGAGCAGATTTATTAGATATTTCAGTCCGTTTCCGCAACATCCATAACAAAACCCGTAAAGAGAAACTTGACCGGGGACCCCGTCCCTAGAAGGTCAACTACTATTGCGCCCTCTGCGTGCATAAAGTCGAAGAATATTATTCGAGGTCGGATATCTCGCGGGTGATGGTAAAGTTGCCTATCCATCAGATGAAATAAAGAATAAAAAACCAAAAATAGTCGTTACAGTCTTTGCATGCATTATAACTAAATTCATATAAACAAAATGCTTAACCTATCCTTTGGGAAACCGTCGGATTACAATTTGCAGTTTATAACCTCAATGTCGGAGCCTAGACAGTTACATGCTAGGCTTAACTATGCTTGCGGTATTGGCTTCGAGAGGCGCTCGTAGAAGGTGCGTTGAACGACGACCTCTTTCGAAACAGCGCTCTTTTCGCTTCTCCGGTTTGCGGCTATGCTAAACAGGATCTCGCGATGTCGCTTTTGATATCCGAACTAAAATTGAAATGCCAAATGGAAAAAGTATTTTCAGGTGATGATATTACGATTTTTGGTACAGATGAAATTTTGCGGGTAATTGGAACCGTGCGTTTAGCGTAACTATCGATGCTCGCTCCAGGCGGCAATTACATACAAATTTTGACAAGACAGAAATTTATAAATCAATTACAGCTAAACATAAAACATTCATGCAGCATTACAATTCTAAATTGAAATCCTAGGTGGTTATCAGAGTCAAATTATCGTCTGCCTTTCGATACAGTTCTAAAACTTAAATAATAAAATGTTTGTATACTCGGTCGTTTATTTGTTCATTCCCGCGTTTAATGTTTAACAGAGCAGTGAATACCGATCTCGTCCAGTTGACTTGTGACTTAGTTCGAACTACTCGTTACCGTGCGCGTGGGTTACTTTACGATGTCTACAAAGCACTCTAGATTCATTTTCGAGCAGCATAGCTTTTACCTTTTCCTCGCAATATCGCGTTTAAAACACTTACTAAACTATCGCACTAGGCGTTCGTATCCTCCCTGTTGTTGTGCCGTGGTTTGTCATCTTTCATCCAACTGGGCTTCCTGCAAACGACTTCATACAGTTTTCTTAGCGTACAACTATTCTGCGTCTTTCCAATTTTCTTTCGCGAATCAACTCCGCCGTGTCTGGTTTTAGACGGTCTAAAGAGTTCGCGAATCGAGTTAATTCGTTCCACCACTCGCCGTTATTCGCGACGATCGTCACTTCTAAGTCGTTCGTGGGCCAGGCTAGTACGACGCTTGCTAACCTGGCATTCGCTACACAGGGTTCGCCTTGATTAAAGCAACCATCAAACAAGACGTGTTCGACGTCATCTTTTCTACCGCACTCGTATTTGACCGTTTCTGATCTACGCATCTCGTTTAGGTGCGCTTTAAAATTTCGATGCCCGGTGACGATCTGCACCGTGAAGCGGTCAAGTTTTACCGGTATTCCGCGTCTTGTTACTATAGAGGGAATAAACCGAAAGGCCCGTCTTCCAGTTTCGGCGTTTTCCCATCTTGCATTCCATTTCCGGAAGGTTAATTCGTGTACACGTCTTTTCACCGCCGACAACGTTATGCGGTCGTAATCCACGTCGATATTTGTGACTCCGGGCTGCTTCTTTTGCTAACGCATCGGCTCGCTCGTTACCCGCCGTCCCAACGTGGGCCTTGGTCCAGCGGAATTCCAGCCTTGTTACATTTTTCGCGCTTTCACTGAGTCGTTGAGCCTGAAAGAAAAGTAGGTCGGTTGGCGTTTTTGTACTAGCCAGTGCCTCTAGCACGGTTCCCGAACCTGTGAAGATTTTCCATCTTGATCACGTGGTGCAACGCTCCCCGGATGCCGACCAGCTTGTTCTGAAAATTGTTGCAGCCCTCGACAAGCCTCATTTTCTTTGCAGTGACTTCTTCGTTGAAAAACAGCACGAACGCTGCTCCAGCGTTCCCGTCGTCGAACATCGAACCATCGGTGTAATAACGCCACGGCGGCGTTCCTTCTTCTCCCAATTAGATTTGGAAGTTCGCCAGACTCGCTGGGTGACCCATTTCGAAGGTGTCGTCTCTCATTTTGACCAGACGCCCCCGGTAACCGACGTTGTCGATTCCGGCGCATGTTTTATCGTCCGGGACTTTTCTCCGATTGCTTTGAACGTCAGTCGTTTCCTGCAAAAACAAGTCAAGCGGCAGTAAATTGCTTATAACAAGGGCGACCTCCGTAGAGACCGTGCTATAGGCCATTGCGGCCTTGACCGTTAACGGGCGTTAGGCACTTAACAGTTTTCTGGTGTTTCTCACGTTACAATAAAAATGGACAGTCAAACGACAGTTGTTGCCCTGAGATATAGAATATCAAAAGTGTATTACAGATAGCTGACAACCAAAATTCTTTGACAAGTTCTGGTATCCCACCCATAGAGTGCAGCACAAAATTGCAGTAATATTAAGTTGCGTTGGAGTCTGGCACCAATCTAAATTTGGTGGGAAACATAGTTCCCACGACTCACGAAAGGGTTAACATTTTTTAAATATTTCAATGGATTCTCTAATGTTTCGCTGATAGTAACAAAAAATATTCGCCAAAATTTTAGTGTTTTCAAACATAATCTAATGACCCATTTCTAGTACGTGTTCCAGCACCGCTGACTTCAAAGATTGTTTAAGACGACTTTATCTTTGATGCTATTTTAATACGAATTCTCACGCTTCTGCCCGTTTTTTTTATGGATGCACGACCACAAAAGCAAGAAATGCTATGAACACCTTCAGATTGGAAAGGAATAACGTTTCTTCACCGGATTTAAGAGTTGACCCACTTTAGAAAATGTAGAAAACCGAGTAACTTTTGACATATGGTGGATACGCGATAGACACTGGTTCAGGCATAAATTCCGCTGCTCCTCTTGGTTTGGCACACATAAACTTTGCGTAATACTTTTTTATTGTAATCGTTTGCGACTAACACCTTGGTTAGATGATTCAACTGTTTTTGAAACTTTTTGGGGTTGACTTAAGGAAACAGCTCTGCATACTAAAGAATTCACCACTGATAATTTCTGAAAAGGGCAATATCTGCGTGCAGGTCGGTTTTTGCTAAACTGAATGTGATAAAGATGTAGACCTTGTTATCATAATCTAATCGATTCCTAATAACCGTGGCATTCCCTTGTCAGCTTGTAGTTCCAAAGCGGATTTCTTCTGCAAAAAGATTGGGAACTGGATTGGAAGGTTTTACAGCTGATACAATTTCTTTAATAGGAAGTTGTTTTGAGGCAAATATAGAGATAAAACCTGAAATCATTTTAAGAAATTTAACAAATTAGTGCCTCCAAAACATGTCGTCGATGAAGAAGCAAAACCCGAGACTGTGATTCACTGTGTGCTTCAAAACAACTTCCTATTGGATAAATTGTATCAACTGTAGAAGCTTCCCAATTTTAAAGAAGAAATTCTGTGCTGTTGTTTCCAAATTACTTAAGAAAATCAATTGTTTACTCTCTCTTTCCAAAAACTGGATGCAAACAAATTATCGAGAGATATCATTCATGGATGTGGTGTTATAATTATACACTGGGCTTTTACTGGGGCGCTTGAGTGTGTCGGTAGGGAAAGGAAATATTCTCGCAGTGTTCCAGGCTGCGTACAGAAAAGGATTCTTTAACGTTGCTGATTTGTTTGTTGTGACAGGTTTGGGTTGATATTAAGTTGGATCGCAGCCGGATTTATCGATGTTTTTCTTGGATTCGATATTGTTGTACCCGGCGCGCTTCTCTACAAGTATGGAAGTCTCCATAAGTTTCTTGGACACTGTGCGTGGGTTGCGACGGAGATGGAAGTCAGATAAGAATGCATTTCAAGCTCGTCTCTTTTCTATTTTTGAATGACCTGTGGGAGAGGTAGGATATGGGTTTGGGGAAACTAATATCAGAAGCTTAGCCTAAGAAGGCAACCTAATTATAATAGCCGACAATAGGAGAAATTTCCAAATAATGTTAAACGAAAGGTGGTAAGCTGACGGTTCCAAAGAAGTGGGATTATTGAGGTCAGGTTGTGGAGGTGGTCAAGCTCAGTCCAGTTTTATCTTTTGCATTTTAAGGAAAGAGTTGTAATAAAAAGGCGGTGGTAGGTTTTGTGCTATGCGGGTCAAAAGTGTGATGACCTTGAAATTTTATTGAAAAAGTCTTTGGTCTTCCATACAATGCTCTCAGCTATGTAACTGTTCTTGAAACCGGAGTAAGTTCAATATTTTCTGTTGCCTTGAGATGGCATCTATTGTACACTGTATCATTTCTTCTTTTTCTTGCATCTTGAAATGACATGGTACGTAAATAAACACTCACTGTGTTATGTTAAAATTTGTCTAGTATAAAATTTTTCCTCTACACGTCAACGTCAAATTTTACAAACACGATTTCATTTTTTTCCGATAACATTTGTGCAACACAGACCTCCGTTTAGCGGTGTTGGTCATGTCGATTGTTAGAATGATCGTACGTACACGTTAGGTTGTTAACACAATTAATTATCATCATTTTGTACGTCCAAAGTCTTTGCAGTGCGAGTTAAGTCTCTAAGTTCCTTTTTAAATGTAAAAAGTTAGACCGATTAGGTCACTTTCCTGTACGACGTGTTGCCCAGTTGAGAGCATAACTTATATTTTGTCTGTGGTACCGACCCATGCTAGTGTTTTACAAATTTATATAACTATACTTATGTACCTTCTTCTTCGTCCACTTTAACTACGGTCTGTGGTAAAGTAAATATATATAATATATATTCTGTCTTATCACTTCTATCGTGTTATTTGTTCTTCAGCTGCGGGTAGATTTAAACAGAGTCTCCGTAATTTAGTCTTTCATCGTTTTGGCGTTTTTAGATTTAGTTTATAATTGATCATCACGAAGCCGCAACCCCATCTCCAAGAACAACGGTGTTAGCCGTCGCTTACCTTTTTGTTACACGAAACCAGCGTAACAATTGTTTTTATAATTCCATGGTATTCCAGATTTTTTAAATATAATTTTTATTTCTTCCATTTTTTGGTTCTCAGAAACGAAAAATTGTAAACAAAAAGTATGGATGAGATGCGGTATTTTTTTCTAAAAATAATAGTTCCCACTTTTCTTTGAATAAATGTTTTACTATTAAATATCAATTTATCATTGGTATTGGTTAAGACTTGAGATTACTAAATTTACTCAATTGCGTGTAAATAAATTGTTTATTACTAAAAGTTGTAGTATTGCAATTAAAAGAAAATTAATTGTTGTTTATTTCAGTGCATTATGTAATCTAGACTATGTTTCAAATAGACTGTCTGCATTAAGTACTGTGTTAAACACCCAGTTCTTTTCTATATTAGCCAAAACTCCTTGTTTATTTTTAGTGAAAGCTAACGTTAATGGCAGCTATAATAATTAAAATAATTTTTGTCATACCCAAGTTAGTGACATAGTTTACTTAGTTTTATTTTTGTGTCCTAAGTTAAAAACATAAGTTTTACAAGTATTTAAAAACAAAAAAGTAAGTGAGATATGGAATTTAAAAAAAAATCGAGGGTGCCTCACCCACATAAACTGATGGAAAAAGTGAAACTTCTTTGCTAATTAATTTCTTTTAGTTTTATTTATTGATGAAAAGCAAAATATTCCTCGAGTGTATTGCCTTTTAAATTATTTTATATTAATGAAGTTTTTATATATTCTACTAGATGACCCGGTGGAACTTCGTTTTACTTCATTCAGATCAATAATACTGACGATAGATATTACAATTTCTTTTGGTTATTAATGAAAACTTAGATAAAGATAACGTTTTCCGAGGCGCTAATTCGCGAAGCATGGACTATATAGTTGGTCCATGCGCTTGAAACAAAAACTCCAGTTAATTCGCAAACTTCAAATTCGACTAGCCTTGCTTGATTTATTTATGGTCATCGCAAAACGCTGCAGACGCACGAAGAATTGCAAGCCGTTAAAAATCGAATAACAAATCCATTTGGAATCATCGGTATACGCGGAATCCAAGACAAAATAACTCATTCTCAGAAGAAAATTCTGAATGGTCGCATTGAGATCATTGACATCTATGAAATTTTCGCTGCGGATATTGCTTGTTTACTCAGCCAATTATGGTTTTTGAAGTGTTGCGCTATGTTCTGGAAAAACACACTGAATAAGTTTTTCTTTTCGATTCTGTGAAGAACTGATAGAAGTCTATCGGTACTGTGATAAATCCGGAGGAGGTGTTAATCGTGCAGGCTTCCAAGAACTTTCCACTGTCTAACAACTGTTTTGAAAAGAAAACACATTTGTACTTTCATCTTGTTACAAAAATACTCGCATGTTAGTTGGTCCCAGTTGGAGTGTCTTCCCATGCCGCCTCCACAAATTTGATGGATTTTAGGTACGCGTTTACAGGGGATAGAAGTGGAAGTCTGACGAAAATTACCGGACAAGCAGAATCATGGCTCTGTAAAAAAATTTTGGATTTGTCACAAAAAGATCTTTCTCAAACGTTCTGTCCAGTGCCTTCAGTGACCTCTTGTAGGCCATCGATGCATTCATCCCCAAACGATCAGAATTTTCATACCTGCAGAATCTTTGCCATTGCGCTGTTTTTTTGCCGATGTTGCAAGCTGGTGCTTTGTTATTGTTTTGTTAAGCGGCAATTTCAATGTGCAGTTTGTCCGCTTTTTACTAGCTATTTCAAATGAAGCTGATGTTAGGGCAACTTCATTTTGCGATCTAATCCTCGCCATAAAGCAATCAAATTAGGAACGTTTTTCCATTGCCTCCGGCAGCATTGAGGAAGTAAATTCTTACCAGCTCCGTTGTTTATAAGCTTCTATCAAAGAATCGTACGCAATCCTTTATTATTGGATTCAAATGCCGGAAACATTTGTACAAACTGTTTTCTCAGCTAATGTTTCGATATCGTACTGTATTTCACCTACAAATATTTCCCGGATTTGACGTAAACGATGTTGATATAGTAATAGCAAAGCAATGTGCACTACACGCCAACGTGCTAATACAACTAGTGCACTGTATACAAACCAAACTCCAAACACACAACACTCTGCATCACCATTGATGGCAATGAATGTACAAGGCGAACAACAAATCAAAAACAATTTGACTTAGAGTAGTAGTATAGGTATCACCTATGGAACCATGAATCCTGTTACAGCTACATCCGTCATTATACCATTGTGTTACTACCCAACAACGCTCAACACCGACAGATATTACACAAATTCAACAACCAGTTACTATTGAATGGTCCAGCATTATTTATTAACTTTTAATCCATGGTCTAGAATCAATGTTCCACCTACTGTCAGAAAAGTACATACTTGAACATTATTTTTGCCAAACTGAAGCTTAGATTCCTGCTAATCAAAGACTGTGATGACGAGAAACAAATTTACACCTTTTACTTATGGCTATAGATGTTGATAGAAGCTCATTGGTCATCGTTCTGCTGTGAAAATCCCGCATGGTAGCCAACAAGTATGAAAACCTGAAAGCGTTCCGTCATCCGCGCTTATGTTGAATCGGAAACAACCCGTATGCGTAAACTTATCTCCAAAGTGCAATTATGAATAACCGTAAACAATGGAAAATGATATCTTTCTGCAATACTTTCCTTGACACCCTCGCATCACACGCGTACCTTTGTTGGCAGTCAATTATCGACTCCTAATACTCCAACAATGAGTCGCGAACAACTTCCCCGGAACAAAAACAGACAAAATTTGCAAAAATCTAGAGTCAACTGATACCAACATCAATGCAATATTCAATAATAATTTTTGTAATGTCAAGAACTTGATGACCTGACTAAGCAAGTAACGCTGTAAAAACTAAAAACCTAGTGTGGCCACCGCTTACTAAATATAAACCACAATGGCTACCGCCGAAGTCGTTCTGAGTCATATGGTCATACGCCATCCTATCAGTAATGTCGACGACACATCAAATTGCGATGGAAAGGGGCGACATAAGAATAAGCGTTGCTTCCCTAATTGCAAACCAAAAACATTAAGTAACTCTGAATCAACACCGTCCAACATTCAGGTGCAATTCAAATCACTATGCATGAGAACCAGTACTTTAATTAGCGAAAACGGTTTATCAATCTACGATAACGCGCTAGTGGTTGGATCTTTATAGTTGACACTGGCGCACAACTCAGCATGATCCCAAACACCAACCTTTCCAACAGTCACGCAGCGAAAATTATATATTAAGCTAACGACTCAATAATCCATACATACGGGCAAAACAACGTCTAAGTCGTTTACTTAACCCACGGCGTAGGAATTCCTCTAGACCTTCATCGTAGCCGATGTTTGCAGTGCAATCTACTCGTGGACGTCAAAAGTAGAAAACTTATCGACAAATGTACTCAACTTGAGGCTACATTGCCGAATGTTATCAACCCGAGTGATAACGTACTTAGTCAACTCAAAAGGCAATACATTTCATCTCTCTCAACATACGGGTCGCCAGTGAATGCTAAAGCAAGTCAACTTTATCCGCAGAGAAGCTGTCTGAACCCAAAACAGAGTTTGAATACTGGGATGAGAAAGGAATCGTCCGACCAACCCAAGTCATCATGGTCTATCACAATTCATTGTCCGTAGAAAAAGATGGGTACATAGCGAATCTGCGGTGATTGCTGATTTTGAAACACAAAAACAGTAAAAGGTAGGTATCCACTGCTTTTTCATCTCTACAGTGTACACGAAAAAACTATATTTTCATCCATGGACCTCAAACGTGGGATTCCATCAGAGTCTTGAGATTGACCCTGATGACATACAAGAAAAACCGCTAGTAATTAAGCATCCGTTTGGACTCTTCGAGTACGTTACCATGCCTTTTGGACTATTTAATGCTGCCTAAACGATGCAACGCCTGGTAAATATTATATTTTTTGGAGCCCGATTTTGTGCTTTGTTCTTCGCGTTGTTTTTAAACTGTTATCTTGACAATAACCTAGTCTTCAAAATTAAAAATTGAATTCTGGTAAACCTGTAATCAGTTTTTGGAACACATCAGGCCGCATAGATTTAAAAACCAATACATTTAAAGCTTCAAACCGTTACTACTTTTGGTTTGCCGAAAACAGCCAAAGAACTACAAATTTTTGTCGCATCGCTGAAATTTTATAGATGTTTTTTGCCACACGCTGTGCATCTCCAAAGCAAATTAATATACCTGATCCATAGCCACAAGAAGAATGACAAAACACCCATTATATTAAATGATAAAACAATCAAAGCATTTGATGAATGTAAAAATCAGCTAGCCAGATGTGCTAGCCTACAAAAAAGATTTAAACGCTTTTATAGCTGAGTTAACGTTTCTGATGTACTTGTCTTCTTCCTGGAGAGTTTTCATCTCCAACAGAAACAACAAGCACAAGATGAATTTGTAAAAAAATTAATGAATTGATGAATCCAACTCAGACCCACTGGCCAGTACATCACATTGATCAGTTATTTGTACAACGAGATCTTGGCATACCCACACATGCATTTGTCCGTATCGACAAAGCCAAGACATCTCTCACAAAACCACAATTTTTCAAATTGTCCATAAATGAATGCAAAGTCAATGGGCACTGATCGACCTAAACCTGCGTTCTATCAAAAATTCATGATCACTCGTTCCATTGTCTGCAGACATCAACACAGAAGCTTTTGCTGAGCCTACAATACCAACACGCCAACTTCTCCTAAACCAAGACACCACCCACACTACTAGAACTGGACGGAAGATCAAATTTCCTATATACTTAAACATTTGGGGAAGCTATGTATGGTAACTCCGGCGTGTGTGGAGACACAACCAAAAATGCGTTTGTGTGGTACGTTTTACAACAGTGTAACATTTTACATTTGCAATGCATTTCATGTTCATTTCTCAGTATCAAATAAATTAGTTTGTAAGTGACTTCCCTATCTACATCTTGTACACTACACATTTGGATGTCCTTCAACTAGTGTTCCTTGCTTCCGACGCCAGAAACGATTTCGATGATGCGTTCCATGTAGTAACGTGGTATTTCTGCATACATCAAAGGGCGAGCGAAGGCATCTGTTTGACCAACTACGAGAAAAAATTGATACACAAAGAGTGTTGCCGGTGGCCGTGCTGCTCTGACTCTCAATAGACAGACACTCGTCGTCCATTTTCTAGATGAATTGCCAAATGGACTACTGTAGGGTGTCTTTCTTTCGTGGATCTCAATTGCCTATGAAATAAATTTGTAAGAATTGATTATCCGTGCATTTTTTAGAGGTAAAATCGCTCCTAGTAAGTAATATATTTGGAAACAACTGTTGTACTTTTAAATGTTCGCCAAGAAATGGTTTGAATCACTTCCTATCCTAGAAACTAATGAGCGTAATGGATCTGATGGTGGGACCAATTGTGGCAAG